>OZ059854.1:10246381-11655358 GCA_964057195.1 Orthosia cruda | reverse complement strand
CGATGCCCGGTTTGTCGAGAAAACTTTCAAAGCAGTTTTGTTTCTTTTTAAAATAAAGGAATGTCTCCTTTAAGTAAAATAATTCCTTCAAGGAACATTTTATTACACCCTGTATATAGATTTATTTTTCTACTTTTTAATTGCGTTAAATCATTTATAGATCAATCTTTTTAAAACAAGCTATAATAATAATAATAATTAATAATAATAATCTGTGGCTCGACTTGACAGACGGTTGCCAAAAAATTTTCTCTTCGTAATTTCCTACAATATATTTAATTTGAACTACCTAAATTCAACAAAACAAAATGAAACCAAGGAAAAAAAAAACTGAACAATAATATAATGAAAGCTGACCGAATTAACCGAATTAAAATGACCGAATTACAACAAGAAACGAGAAAAATGGAATAGACGTCATGTTGACGCGAGCTGCAGCACGCAATGCACGCCCACCACCTCCGGCCTCGTCGCCCAGCTCCGCCTCGCCGCCGCCGGAACCCAGCCACACCGTGAGTGCTGTGACATCGGCCGCGGCAGTTGCGTCGAGCTCGAGCGACGAGTATTTCTCGCCGCCGACGACACCACCACCTGCGCGTCGTCGGGGAGGACGCCGGCCGCCGGACCGCTTAGGACCTCGAGGCCTACCCGTCTCTGATAGGGTCCCAGCACCCGGCGGAAGTGTGCAGCGCATGAGATGGACACCATCCATCAATGAAAATGTCATGCGCGCATACTTTGGGGCTACAGAGGGAGGAAACAACCTGACCGCGTACCGTGTCCGGATGCTCTCTTTGTTTCAGGTGCTTGAGCCAGCCGTCAACGTTTCGGCCCAACGACTTTCGGATCAGGTGCGGGTCATCCAGCGTAATCGTATGTTGGATGATACTGTACTTGATCGCCGCCGAACGGAAATGGGTAACCGTGTCACTGCCCCATCGTCGCAGGCTGTGGTACCACCACAGTCAAACCATATTGCCATCAATGCTGACGTGGAGAGTAGTGACAGGGTTACAAACGTAAGTACCCAGTGCAATGAGGAATTGAGGAGTGCTTTGGAGTGTGCTATTCGGGATTATCGCTACATGCCACCCGAATTTAGGCCTCGATTACCTCGTTTGCCCATGCATAACAAAAATAGGGCGCTAGTGGCTGTTCTGGATTCGCAGTTGTCAAACTATTTTGATGACTGCGAAGACCTCACTGATACACATTCGATTATGTACTGCGCGGCTGTAGCGGCATGTCGTGTAGCTCATGTCAAATTTGCAGATGACAGAGCTACACGACCGAAACCAGCCGTACCGGCTTGGCAGTGCAGGATCGAACGTCGTATTGGTGGGGCCAGAGCACTCATCGGCAAACTAATTTGTTTCAGGGAGGGTAATAGTCGCCCAAGAGTGATGCGCTTTGTGAGACGGGCGTTTTCGGGGACTGATGTCAGCCCCCGAGACTATATATCCCATGTCACAGAGCGCATCGACTTCCTGAAACAAAAAGTGTATGCATGGGCAAACCGTATTCGTAGGTACAGGCGGAGAGTAGAGCGATACACCCAGAATCGCACATTCCAAAGTAATGAAAGGTGGGTTTATCGGGCTTGGGAGCGACCCGACCAAGGTGTGACTGATACGCACCTGCCGGATGATGACGCTATGTGTTCATTCTGGCGCAGCATCTGGTCGGTGCCTGTCAGTCACACCGAAGGTGAATGGACTCGGGAGGTCGAACGAGCGTGTGATCCAATACAAGAAATGGGGGCTATCACGATCAGCCCCCAAGATGTAGCCCGTGCAGTCCGTCCGTTGCCGAACTGGAAATCTCCAGGACCGGACGGACTGCACAACTTTTGGATCAAGTGGCTACAAAGGTCGCACGCTCGTTTGGCATCTCAGTACCAGGCAGCCTTAGAGTCTGGTTCGCTACCCAAGTTCCTTATAACAGGAATAACCCACCTGCTCCACAAGTCTGGTAGCACCGCGGAACCCAAAAATTATAGACCAATTACATGTTTACCAACGGTCTATAAGGTTCTTACATCCATTTTGAGAGTAAAAATTAATAAACACGTTGACAATAACTCCATCATGTCGGTCTCTCAGAATGGATGTAGGAACGGGTCCCGCGGTACTAAGGAGCTACTCCTTATTGATATGGCCATTAGCCAACAGGTTCGGCGTTCCCGAAAGGATCTGTCGACATGTTGGATAGATTATAAGAAGGCCTATGACTCGGTGCCGCATACATGGCTCATGAGGGTGCTAGAATTGTATAAAATAGATACAACTCTACGCACCCTCCTGATGTCGTGTATGAGGCAATGGAGCACAGTCCTTCGCTATCCAGGATGTCGAAATATCCAGAGGAATAGCGAACCTGTAAGGATCGAGCGAGGTATATTCCAAGGCGATAGTTTGAGTCCACTTTGGTTTTGCCTTGCCTTGAATCCTCTAAGCATGATGCTGGAGAATTCAGGGCTAGGCTATCGGTTGAAGAGAGGTGGTCAGGTTATATCTCACCTCCTTTACATGGATGACTTGAAGCTTTTTGCCCCCAGCAATCTTCAGCTGATGGAGCTACTAAAGGTAACTGAAACTTTTAGTAGCGCCATCAGGATGGAGTTTGGTGTGGACAAATGTGCGGTCATGCATGTAAAGCGAGGGGAGATTGTGGAATCCGTAGGAATTCAACTTGCGGATTCCACAAACCTGAGATTCCTCTCTCCAAACGAAACCTATAAGTATTTGGGTATGTCGGAAGCGTTAGGTATCAGTACTATAGACATGAAGCAATCGTTGAGGGAACGCTTCTTTGGCCGCCTGAAGAAGGTATTCAATAGCCTTCTTTCGGGCGGAAACAAGGTGCGCGCCTTCAACGGTTGGGTCATGCAGGTGCTGATGTACTCTTTCGGCATACTCAAATGGACTCAAACGGAACTTGACGCCCTGGATAGGCGGGTCCGTACACTGCTGACTGCATATCGAATGCATCACCCACGATCGTCAGTCATGAGATTGTATATCCCGCGGAAGTGTGGAGGCCGAGGCTTTTTAAATGCCAAAAACCTCCACAACCGCGAGATATGCAATCTCAGAGAATATTTTCTAAACACCGACGTGGGTATTCATCGAGATGTAGTAGCAGTGGACAAGGGACTCACC
Organism: Orthosia cruda; assembly: GCA_964057195.1. Lineage (NCBI taxonomy): Eukaryota > Metazoa > Arthropoda > Insecta > Lepidoptera > Noctuidae > Orthosia > Orthosia cruda. Next base: position 11,652,197 of record OZ059854.1, on the reverse strand, counting down.
CCGCTCTCCTTGGCGAATGAGAACTGGCGCAAGCCTGTAGGTCTTGACACTAACGATCGCAAGGAGGTATGGCAGAGTAAGGAGCTTCACGGTTTTTCCGGGCCCTACATGGGTCCAATGTAGATCAATCAGCGTCCGTAGCCTGGCTGCGATTCGGTGACCTCTTTGGGGAAACCGAAGGTTTCGTCTGTGCAATTATAGACGAAGTTATCATGACGAATAACTACCGGAGATTTATTGTAAAGGATGGCACGGTTGACATCTGTCGGGCATGTCACCGTCCGGGTGAATCGATCCGCCACATTATCTCTGGTTGTTCTCGTCTAGCTAACGAAGAGTACTTGCATAGGCACAACCTTGTAGCCAGGATTATCCACCAGCAACTTGCTCTGAAATACACTCTTGTGGCGTCGGAGGTGCCGTACTACAGTAAGTGCCCGACCCAGTTCTCGAGAATGGCAATATCACATTGTACTGGGATCGGTCCATCATCACTGACAGGACTATTATCGCTAATAAGCCTGATATAGTGGTGGTGGACCGAATCGAGAGGCGTGCAATGATTGTTGACATAACTGTCCCGCATGACGGGAACCTCGTGAAAGCCGAGAAAGATAAGCAAATCAAGTATCTTGACTTGGCTCGCGAGGTTGTGGACATGTGGGATGTGGACTCAGCGATCATTGTACCGATAGTCGTGTCAGCCCATGGCTTAATAGCCACGAGCCTCGACCAACACCTTAGGAGGCTCTCGTTAGGCGGCTGGGTCAAGGGCCTGATCCAGAAAGCAGTACTGCTGGACACGGCTCGTATTGTTAGGAGGTTCCTCTCTGTGGAGCCCTGACCGCCGGTAGCTTGGACCCTGTTCCCGATACCGGTGGGCCTCTATTTTTAAATGTTTTTCTTTTTTGTGTGTCTTTTGTAAAAATATTTAAAAATGTAATAAATAAGAAAAAAGTTAAATAAAAGAAATAATAATTAATAATAATAGTTTATTTGTAACATTCAAATTAACAATTTTCTCTTAATCTAAGTTTAACAATGACAATGAAGTGAGTATTTAATGCTGATCATGCTTAAGAGATTACGTTGACGACTGTACTAGTATAAACTGTGTCACAGTCGACATCGCCCTCCTCCCAGTGTACTTCAATCTTACAAAACTAAAGTTCAAAACAAAAAAAAACAATAAAAATTGTGTCACATTTTTTTTTTCTTATGACAATAAACAAAAATTGGTAATGCAAGTACCTGGTACCATAATGAACTAATAGTGTAATTTGTGAAATCACTTCAACACAAAACTAATGATCTCGAACACGATGATACTATTTTGTTAGTTTGAGGAGTTATTTTAATCTCTGCCCTATCAGAATATCGGCGCAGCATTATTTTCTTTTTAATATCGTTGCATATGCTGAGATAGGAGCCTTTTTGCTCTCGCACGGGGTTATTTATTTTTATTTTTTATTATTCTCTGTGTTTTGCCTATCTCGTGTCTCCTGTGCGGGTCACAAGTAAATATTTTTCTTTTTTTCTTTCTTATTCTGCTTCTAGCTGCGTCTTCAAAGCAGTTCCATAATTCCATATTATTGCATTGTCTCCGAAGTTGTCAAAGTATTACAGATTTAATTGGATACCAGCAAGTGCTTGAGAAAATGCAGCCAGCTATCCTATTTTATGTAGGAACATAAAACGGACCGAATTAAACTTCCGTATTCTCTTCTACTAAATCTAGGACATCAAGCTGAAGTTGGAACAGACAAATATAAGTCCGTGCTGTCTAAGTTACGGAAAGTATGGATAAGTTTAATTTTAAGTTTTATTTCTGAGTTTCTTTCTGAAATTTTAGTTAAAGATGGTGTGTGATAACTTAAGATGACGATAGTCGCCAACGATCTTGAGAGAACAAAACGCGCACTCGTTTCACACCCGCGCGACACAAAATTCAGTAGATTTTGAACTTTTCTTATTATTCTATGACTTAATAAAAAAAAAAGCCTCAGCTCAAAATGTAGATAATTAAATTATTTTAGAGATGGTCACAATTTCATTGAAATACGCCCGGTAGTTTTGGTGCGATTGTTGTTTATTGGCCATGTTAGACATACCTTTACAAATTAATTACACTATGTTATAATACGAATAAAACTCGAAATGTTATTAGATCAAATTATCATTATAATGAACGATAGATTTTCCAAAAAAATTACGTCCAGCCATCTAAACGTCATTCTCATTTTAAAATCAGCTACTGAAGGGTATCTGCCCCTTAATTGAGTTGTTGGTGTATAATAAGAAGCGCGTGTACACTTTTTAAACTTAACAGAAAGATTTACTGAAGTATCAGATACTTGTAATAGTCGTAAAAGTCATGGACCATTAATTTTATTTTATTTTTTTATGAAAGAAACAGCAAACAGTTACATTATAACAAGTAAAATTTCAAAATTTAAAAAACCCCCGACTCATTTATCTTTCGAAAACCTCCCTATTCAAACAGTAAAACGCCCATAACTTTTGAACGGCTGAACCGTTTTTTTCAAACATAGCTAAGAACACTCTCGACACAATCACCTTTCCAACAAAAAAAAAACTAAATCATAATCGGTTCATCCGTTGAGGCGCTATGATGCCACAGACAGACACACAGATACACAAATACAATGACACACAGATACACAGATACATAGATAAACAGATACACAGATACACAGCAACACACCTCAAACTTATAACACCCATCTTTTTCCGTCGGGGGTTAAAAACATGACAATGTTAGTAATAATATAGCCCACAACGCTGTCCACAGGTAGACATAAAAGTTTAAAAGAAACAAGTAAAATTTCAAAATTTAAAATACCCCCGACACATTTATCTTGCGAAAACATCACGATCTAAACAGTAAAACGCGCATAACTTTTGAACCGCTGAACCGATTTTGTTCAAACATAGCTAAGAACACTCTCGATACAATCACCTTTCAAACAAAAAAAAACTAAATCAAAATCGGTTCATCCGTTGAGGCGCTATGATGCCACAGACAGACACACAGATACACAGATACACAGATACACAGTTACACAGATACACAGATACACAGATAAACAGATACACAGATACACAGCAACACACCTCAAACTTATAACACCCCTCTTTTTCCGTCGGGGGTTAAAAAGAAGTGTATCGCTAGGAGCTTTAGTAGCTGTACGAGCAGTAATTTGTATTTTATGAAGCAAACAAAAAAAAGCTAAGATTTAGGTATAAAGATTACATAATATAAAGTATGACCTTAGCAAGTTTGACGATTTTCAGAAATCTCTTTCTGCAAATCATCAAACCCACGAACACATATGAATTTTATTTAATATGGGTTTTATTTAATAAAGAAGATCGGGTATCAGATAATTTATTATATTATACAGTAGCACTTACTAACATGCTTGGTTTTTATGGTCAATTTTGACAATATCTATGTTCTATGTTATGTTCTATGTTAGGGGGGTTTGGTTTCCGCACTTAGTCCTTCAAATGGACCTTTGTACGTGGGCCATGGCGGCCGTTGGGTGGTCACTCCAACCAGCCCACCTCCCTCCAGAAGTCAATTAGAGCTCCTGGTTTTCTCAACATATCTGTGTAAGATCTGGGTGACCCGAGGGTTCGTGTTCTTATCTGGGCTACACCTGCGCATTCAAATAGAACGTGCGGAACGGTTTCCTCGGCCTCCATGCATGCCCTGCACAGAGGACTGTCCGTGATGCCTATTGTGTGGAAGTGTTTGTTGAGTGAGCAGTGTCCCGTGATGGTCCCCGTCACCAGACGCAGGCCATTCCTGTCCAGTCGTAAAAGACGCCTGGTAAGCCTACTGTCCAAAGATGGCAGAGCTTCTTTGGATTGCCTGCAGCCCGGTGTCGAAGCCCACCAGTTCTCCGCCTGGGTCTGGGTGAATTCCTGTAGCCACCTGCGTATTTGGTTGAAGGGGATGGGAACAACAGGTTCGGGTCCATAGACCGCCGAGCTGGATCCACGTCTCGCAAGCTCGTCAGCCGGTTCGTTGCCCAGCGATCCGCTGTGTCCCTTTATCCATTGTAGTGTCACCGTGTTGCGACTAGATACTGTTATTCTTTCTAGTGCGTTGTGACATTCTAGTACTAGTTTTGATGTAATATATTTTTTCCGTAAGGATTGGAGGACTGATGCGCTGTCGGAGAGTATTCGTATGTGGGCGTCCGTAACCCTCCTGGCTTCTAGCGCATGGACCGCTTGTATAATGCCCACACACTCCGCCTGATAGACGGTGTTGAACCCTCCTAGCGGTCTGGATATATGTATGTTGAAATCGTGTGAGAAGACTCCAACTCCGGTACCGGAGTCTGTTTTCGATCCGTCGGTGTATACTCTCATCTCTTTCGGGCCTGAGTAGTCACATCGTTCTTCTGTGAGTATTATGTTGCAGTGCCTGTGAAAGTGGTGTGTTTTGGGGGCTTTGTCGCATGGTGATGCTAACATCGGTTTACGCTTGATTGCATCTTCCATTATGCGTCTGTGCTTAATTCTGGAGTCTTTATTTAGGGTACCTGATAGATGGAGTCTAAAAGTGGCCAGGGCTGCCTCCTCCCGCACAATAAGGTGTAGAGGTGGCAGTCCCAGCATTGCCTGTAGGGCTGCAGTGGGTGTGGTTCTCATACTGCTAGTGATTGCAACGCAAGCAAACCGCTGCAGTTTTTCGAGATCTCTTTGGGCTGTGCTGAGGTCTGACCTGGGCCACCAGACCAACGAGCCATATGTGATGATTGGTCGGATGACTGTGGTGTATAGCCAGTGGGTGACCATGGGACTAATCCCCCAGTTCCTGCCTAGCAGTCGTTTGCACTGCCACAGGGATATACTAGCTTTTGTGATGACATGATTCATGTGTTTTGCCCAATTCAATTGTTTGTCCAAATAGATGCCCAGGTACTTGGTTTCGGTTGAAAGGCTTAGGGTTGTTCCGAAGAAACGCGGTAGTTGCAGTGTCATCGGTTTCCTCTTTTTTGTGAAAAGAATAAGTTCAGTTTTTGTGGGGTTTACTGAGAGTTGGTGCTCGTTGCACCATTCCTCTACTATTCTCAGGGCTTGACGCATCTCTAGACAATATCTCTAGCAGTGGTTGCGCAAAGTCTCGGTGCCCTGTGCATCTTTTCATATTTTTTTTTATTTGTGTTTTGGATGGGTTTGCTCTTGACTTCATTCTTCATTCAATCAACTAACTATTTTTAACCGACTTCCCAAAAAGGAGGAGGTTCTATGGTCGACATAATGTTTGTTTCACCGATATCTCCGTCAATTGTGGGCCGATTTAAAAAATTCTTTTTTTGTTTGAAAAAGTATGTTTCGAAATTGGTCCCATTTTAATTTGGTGATGATCTGATGAAGAGCTTTGGAGATATACAACAGAACTCTCCAATAAATAACGGCAAATCTCTTGGGATTGCTGCAATCGCATGTCTATTTATTGTTTATACCATTTCATAACATAACATCACGCCAGTTCGCTCTTAAGTGGTACACAGGTCTCTCATTTCACCGGTTATGTTCAAGTTTCATGAAATCTATTCTGGCGTTATAGTTACCTTACTAACTTGCGTACGTACGTTACTACGTGTAGGTACAACTAAAAAGAGAAAAATAAAAAAACTTTTTTGCAAAAAAATACTACCGACTTCCAAATACAAAACTACAAAGAGTAAAATAACTTTATTTTTTGAAGTCGGTGTCTATAACGCAAAAAAATGGTACTTACGAAAAACACCGACTACAAAAAATAAAGTTATTTTACTCTTTGTAGTTTTGTATTTGGAAGTCGGTAGTATTTTTTTGCAAAAAAAGTTTTTTTGGTTTATCAAGATAAGCGCCATACCTGGCACCAATAAAAAGATTTTCATTCTGAATAAAATTAGAAGTACATTTTATTTAAACCTCACCAAAATATAAAATACTACTGATCAATGCTAAACTTATTTTCGGCCAAAAGATTTTCAGTGTTTCATTTCGAACTAGAGAAAAGCCAAGCTGTCAATCATAATATAATCGTAGTTTTCTAAATCTAGATGATTAAATATAAATATTTTTAATGTGGCACTAAATAAAAATAGATTTAATAATGCTACAGAGCTAATGAGAATTGGTGGCCCAGTGGTAATGGCCGCGACGTACAAGTTGTAAGGTCGTGGGTTCGAACTCAGGCAGGCACTTTATTTTGTAAAAATGATTGCATCACCACTGCTCTCAAAACGGGAAGTCGAAGACATGCGACATCCACTAACCCGCACTGGGCCCGCGTGGTGGATTACAGCCCATTCCCTCTCACAGAGAGGATTCCTGTGTCCCAGCAGTGGGAACATGGGAACATGATGATGATGACAATAAAATCAAATAATGCTGTAAAATTCAATTTTCTCAAAAATGGTATGTAATGTTGCCGTAACATCTCTAAAAAGTATCCAGAAAGTGAACTTTACCGGAGATTTATTCACAACTGTCCAGTAAGTAAGTATGTAATTTACTTACTGGACAGTTTGTCATCCTCTTTAGATCTCCTTAGAAAAAAAAACATGGTACCAGACACAGATTAGTGTTTAGCCATTATACCATGGTTATAGGGGGGAGGCTCCAAATATATATTTATCTCATACATTTTATGAGATAGATATATTTTTGGAGCCATCCATTTTATACTCTGTGACACTTACCGCGACGCAGAAAAAGTACGCACATTGCGTTTTGTACTTAGTAATGTTGTAGAATTATAGTGTGGGATTTTATGTTTGTATTTAGTAATTTAAGTTTATATATAATGTTGGATTAAAACTTTCCTTTCTAATATTAACATGGAGTTTCAAAAACATTTATTTTTACTAGTAATGTTTTTTTTACATTCATGTCATGTAAAAATAGAACAATGTTCAAAACTAAACGCAAACTTTATAGTAAAAAAAACAATTTTAACGTCTAGCGGGATTTCAATTGTGTTTTAATTTACCGCGTGAACATAGATAATCCCAAAAAAATTGTTCAAGCGAATCTGATTCGGCAATAGATGGCACTCCTCCTGATTTAAAAGCTGAGGCCGAATTAGCAAAACAAATATAAATGCCCCCGGTAAATCAATCACAATATCTATCAGTAATTGCCCTAATATGAATGTAACCTTCAATATTAATTAAACGAATTTGTTGTTAAACTTTCTTACATTTTTGAGAAAAGCATTATACAAGCCTCAACCAGTAAGAAAACCATCCTGGCCTCGTACATAACCGGACCTCACCTGCGGTTCGGTCCGGTTAACTCATACTTGGCCAGGAAGGCTTACTTACTGGATTCTGCAGTAATGTACTATTTCAGGTTATATAGGAACGGACGGCTTCCATGCGGTTATACGCAAGAGGGTAGCCGCCTTGTGGCAGCGCGTGCGAGGCAGTAGCAACGGCATCTTGCAGATGATTGCGTCTCGAACGGATTGCCCAATCCAGAATAAATGGATGCGCATTGTTATGGGCGCTCACTAAAAGTTTATGGCTTATGTTTAACTTACCACCAGATCTAGTAAAATGTAACAGCAAAAAATTACTTTATATTGCCAAAAATAGTAAATGATCACCAAAATTAAATCCCCATTTTAGCGTGAAATTAGAACCAATTTACAACTTGAGATCCAACTTAAAACAACCAACTCCAAATTATGATTGTTTAATCCAAAAATAGTTAATGACCACAAAAAATAAAACACTCTGCGAGCAACTTGGAAGTAGCGCTCGCCGGCTCGGCTCGCGCGCGGTTGGTCACTGTTCTAACCTAACCTAACCTATTTCACCCGGTCAAAATAACCTATTTCACAAAATTAATTTGCTATTAAAATTTGGTGGTCATTTACTAAATTTGGTTTCATAGTACAATTTTAGGTAATAGAGGTTATGGTCACAAAGTTATTTTTGGTGGTCATTATATTTATTCCCAAAGTCTATAAGCAATGTACTAACACCATTTGACGGTATTTTAATAACTCTAATGATGTTTCAATGAATGTAATTAAATTTTTTAATAATCTAATTTGTAATCCTATGTTTTAATGTGTGTTTTTATTATTATTCAATGTTTTATTTTGTGTATGGATTGCAAGTATAAGTTTCAGTTTCACGTTTTTTTAGGTTTTGTTTACCTTTACAGGTAAAGAATAAGATGAATTGTGACGTCAATGTTCTTAATGATTAAGTTATTGTCTGTTGATCGGAACGTAACTAGACTAGACTTTTGTCGTACAAATAAGTGTCCAGCCTAATTTAAATTTGACTTAAAATTCAGTTTATTGCATCCATAATGTACTTTCAGGTGGTAAATATAAGTCATAGAAACAATTATGGACCCTGTCGAACACAGCAACAGTCTAGATACAGTTAGTGTCTAGGACAGAGGAAAAGCGCTCAAAATTTTCCTTATAAACACTTCATTTATCTCTTCCCTATGATGTATTTATTTGGTTTAATGCAAGTACCTGGGTGACCGAGCTCAGCTCGGGTGAAAATAGAGAAAACGACGTTTTCTAAAAATTAAACCTAGCTAGATCGATTTATCGCCCCCGAAAACCCCTGCATACTAAATTTCATGAAAATCGTTGGAGCCGTTTCCGAGATTCAGATAATATATTATATACAAGAATCGCTCGATGAAAGTTATTATATTAGATAGATAGATAAAGTGTTTCTTTTAATTTTTATATGAAGTTATATAATAATAATTATTAAAATTAGTATAATGAAAAAAAAAAAAAATAAGACGCAGTAGTATGCAAAGTATACTACAGCATCGTGCACTCCAATCAAGATACCAAATCAAGAAAAGGCTATGCAGATTTATTGATCTGAAATCTACCTACACTATTCGAATACAAAAAAAAATCTTCAATCTGTATCATGCCAATGCTGAGCAACTGTTTCTCCCATAAAAAAATACACACAAACAGTAACACAAACCCGACCTGAAACCTTCAGTTCACCTCATTTAACAATCCTTTAGTCAAGCAACAAGTAACTTGTTAATTTTAGATTCACCTCCAACGTAATCGTTCACAGATTATGGCTGAAGGAAAACGTAAATTTCCCTTTAACTGAAGCTTTACGAGAAACGCTTGAATGATTTAGGCCCTGATTCTGAGAAAGTTTCAAGGACCTCGATTAATGTTAATAAATAACAAGATAAAGCTGTCAATTTGTTGATTTGAAGTAGAGTTGAGTTGGAGGAAATTACTTGGAATATAGGGGTTCAATAACCTCTTAATAATTCTTAGCGTTAACTACATTTTTTTAACGTTAAGAATCAAATACATGAACTGGCTAACCTGCGGTCGACAGCTATAAACATATTCCTATTCTTACTTACACACAAAACATAAAAGGAAGGTACAAAGGCGAGCTTAACCCATAATTGGGTTTTTTAATAGCAAACCATTGAGTTAAATGTGCTACGTACTAGAGGAGACTCCTCAACTCAATTGTTAGTAACACGCGTTAGAGCGCGCGCACTCCAACTCACTTAGTCTGTGACAAGCGCTCGCTGCAACGTGACAAGTTTGAGTACTAAGTTTCGTTTCTTTTAAAATGCCTTCGTGTCTATTGAGATATTTTTTAAAAAACTCGTGAAATATAAGTAAAAGTCAAGGAGTGAGTTTTCAAAAGTAAGTTGAAAACACGCTTAATTTAATTATATTTTATCAATTTATTGTAAGTCGTGTCGTCGCGTCACCGCGGAGGCGGGAGGGCGGCCATGTTTGTGTGAATGTCAAAGAGTGAGAAAAAGATCATCTGTGCGCATTGATTGTTTATCTATGAGAACATAATTCCCCCTCCCCCTCCCCCTTTGCCCCTGCTGTCACCGAATTACGTGCAATCTTTTGTTTGAAATAGCTTCTCTATTACGTAGTACATTTAACTCAATGTAGCAAACCTCAGTTGTTAAAGGAAATTTGCGTATAAGGACAGCGCATCCAAGTGTACAACAAAATTCCAAGTTCAAAAATATTTAATATATAAAATTCTTACATACTAAATAAACTTAACAGATACGTGATATAATATATTAAAAAATAATACATAAGTAAAATCTTACATTTATAAATACATATTTATGCGTCATGTTTAGTTAAACATTTATATTATTTTTGGATTGAAGAATGCAGATACACCTTACATCCTATACTCAAAATAGTTAGACTGACACTCCTTAATTGTAACATTATACTCGGAATTTTAATTCGATTCCAGATTTGACAATTTCAGTGTTGCAACGTTATGACAAGTACTAAATAGTGACGTTGCAAAATTATTCGATATGGAAATGGAATATTTCCGGATCGATTCTTCTCGTTTATAATTTTACTCTCGTAAACTAAGTATATCAGGAAATTAAATATTTCTGAACCGATAATTTAGTTTTGACGATTAATTAACGATCTGAGACTTTTCTTTTATAATTGTGTGTGAAATAAATAAAAAAATGTGATCATGAAGGAAAATGACAAATAAAACAGATAGATGTATTATGGTAATAATTTATTTTATATATTGTCACCGTCATCGCTATCGCTGTCACTTTCTGTAACATTTATTATAAATGTGTCTGTGATATTGTCAATTAACATATCTAGCCTACTCATGTTTTCCTCTTCTTTGACAACATGGGATACGCATTTAGACCATTCGGTAGCCGTAATTTTTCACACACTGATTGTTTATCGATTTTTGTGTTCATCACTACACTATTATATGTGGTATCATTATTTCACAAAATGACAGTAGCTAATGTCAAATCTGGAATCGAATTAAAATTCCGAGTATATTATAGAACTGAATTTGAACAAAAAATATATATTGACATCTTTTCATAAATTAGTTAAACCCCGGCTTCTAAATTAAATATAAAGCTATACTACTCTAAATTTGGCATTAAAAAAGGGCTTGATACGCTTTTAACTCTAAATACTTCATTATAAAATTGGCTATTAGTATGCAGCTCTTAATATTTAACTTATATTAATTTTAATGTTTCAAATTTGATTTAAGTTTCTTTGACTTGCATTGCTGACTTTATAGATTTTAAGAGGTTCAATGAACTATCATATGTTGAAGATAACAATTTTGGCTTTAGCTCCTTCTGCACCTGCGTCTTCCCTGGTAACTCATAAACGGCACAAATATGTGGATGTCTCTAACTATTCTCAGTCTCATTTATTCTTTTTTTAATTAGACTTTTTACAATGGTTTTCAATCATCTTTATAGCCCTTTGCTAAGAATAGATACAGCACTGATAGCAACATTTGTGCCACATGTTAAATTCAGTCTTGTTATATTTTGAATAGATTCTTTTACCGATTGTTTTGTAAATGTGTGAACATTATAGGCCTTCTAAATTTCTAGATACTTGTTAACATTTTATCTCGTTTTACTTTTTTATGTTTTTTTTAGTTTCTTACGAATTATTGTCGGGCCTACGTTGTCCCCCGATCTAAGTACTAATGCTGTAACATGAAAAGATTGTTAAAACAAACAATTTTTTAAAAGAGTAATCTTTGAGTTTCTTGCCGATTCTTCTCCATAGGAAACGACCAACCCGAACCGTGCACCTTTTGTCGACGTTTTATAAGTGCCCATGTAGGCCTATGTGAAATAAAAAAATATATTTTGATTTTATAAGTTTGGACCCGATAACATATGGTTTCCTTGAGTGTCATTCTGAATTTCGACAGTTAATTATTTCGAAACAGTCACAATTAACAGGTTAAACAACAATACCATGTTAAGAATCCGTTCTATAGTTGTGTGCTCGAATCAGGTCAAGCCGTCTGGGTCACACAGTTTAAATATACTCTAGCTTTAATTTATCTTGAGTTTCAATCTTATTACATGTGTGATAGAGTTGTGAGTTCTTTGGCAATAGAAAGGTGCTATATGTAGGCGGAAAAGTTAAGACTGAGATTTGAAACTCATCTGTTTTTTTTCAGTTTGATTGGTTTTCCTATTGTAAAAGATTTTTTTCTAGTATAGTAGAATACAAAGGGTTTCTGTTACTTTTTGTGATTCATTAATTTAGCTAGTACTTAGAGGAGTTTATATCTTCACACCGTTGCTTTCTATAAAAAAAAAATTTTTTTAACTTATATCTTGCTTGTCATCACATCACATCATCAGCCTATTAATCTTCCCACTGCTGGAAAACAGGCCTCCTCTCTGTGAGAGGGGATGGACCATAATCCACCACGCGGGCCCAGTGCGGGTTGGTGGATGTCACATGTCTTCGAATTTTTGGTTCTAGGACATGCCGGTTTCCTCACGATGTTTTCCTTCACCGTTTTTGTTAGCAGTGGTGATGAAATAAATTACACAAAGTAAAGCGCCTGCCTGGGTTCGAACCCATGACCTACAACTTGTAAGTCGCGGCCGATACCACTGGGCCACCACTGCTCATATCTTGCTTGTATATAATATAATCACACTTATTATCACACGAATATTATAAAAGCGAAAGTTTTTGAATGTGTGTTTGTATGTTTGTAACTTCTTCACACTAGAACGGCTGAACAGATCTGGATGAAATTTGGCACAGAGATAGATATATATATAGTCAGGAATAGCACATAAGATATTTTTGTATCTCGGGAATATCTAGAGACCCCTTTACATAACTTTAATTGACTTCCAAAAAGCTTTCGATTCGGTCACACACATAAGTATATGGGCAAGTTTAAAAGAACAAGTGGTGCCAGATAAATACATGAATGTGATTAAAAGTATATACAATAACAACAAAGGAAGAATAAAACTCGAAACCTTTGGCCCAGCCAATATAGAAAGATAGAAATAAAAAATAATAAATTCTCAATATAGAAAGAGGGGTGAGACAAGGGGATCCGCTCTCACCCACTATTTTCATAGCCATTCTCGAAAACATCATGAGCTAGTTGGACTGGAGTAAAACAGTACTCTATATAAAAGGCGCCTACCTAACTCATCTGAAGTTCGCCATTAGGTCATTAATACTTCTGTCAGAGACAGGCAACGAGATACAATCAATGATAGAATCTCTAAAACAAGTGAGTGCGAATGTTGGATTGGAAATGAACCTAACGAAGACTAAGATATTGACCAACACACGTATAGAACCTATAACTATCAACGATAACCCTTTAGAATCCGTGACATATTATATCTACCTGGGAAAAAGAGTACGTTTCGAGAAAAACAGCAACATTATAGAAATAGAGAGAAGGGCCCAACAAACCGTGAATAAATATTAGAGCCTAAAAGAAATATTTAAAAGTAACTTACCAATAACTCTAAAAGCTAAAGTTATGAACTCATGTCTACTACCAAGCTTAAATTATGGAAGTCAGACCTGGAAATTCTCTACAAAAGCTATGAATAAAATCAATAAATTTCTAAGAGGTTTAGAGCGAAACAAGTTAAATATGAAGAAAATGGACAAAATTAGACACACAAAGATAAGAGACATCACTAAAGTTACAAACGCTTTGACCTTTGCTCAAAAACTGAAATGGAATTGGGCTGGCCATGTAGCGAGAATGCCTGACAGAAGGAGGAACACACGAGTTACCCAGTGGAAAGGACCACCAGGCAAGAGGGGGAAAGGGAGTCCCTTAGCCCGCTTGTACGATGATCTGTTGAAAAGATCAGCTGGCATAAACTGGTGCTCCATACCTCAAGACCGACAAAAATGGGAATCTTTGGAGGATGCCTTTACCCAAACTGGGGTTAAAGGCTTATTATTATGTCGTTTATTTATCATTGTTCTTATTTTATTACATTTTTAAATATTTCTTAAAACACACTATAAAAAAAAAACATTTAATAATATAAAAAATAGAGGCCCACCGGTATCGGGAACAGGGTACAAGCTACCGGCGGTCAGGGCTCCAGAAAGAGGATACTCCTAACAATACGAGCCGTGTCCAGCAATACTGCTTTATGCATCAGGCCTTTGACCCAGCCGCCTAACGAGAGCCTCCTAAGGTGTTGGTCGAGGCTCGTGGCTATTAAGCCAATGGCCGACACGACTATCGGTACAATGATCGCTGTGTCCACATCCCACATGTCGACAACCTCGCGAGACAAGTCAAAATACAAACCTGATCTATCCTGTAACGCTTCTTACTGGTTTGCCTACCTACTAGGTAGCTAGAGGGTATTAATGGAAAAACCAACTGAAGGTTAACAAATTTTATTAGACCTCAGGGTCGGGGTTGTCACTCGCGGTCCGAAGTACGTTGCGTAGCCACAATGTAGTGTACCACTGGCCTTAGCGTTAGAGACTTCCGGCGATGTGCAGGTGCAGTACAGTCTCCACTCGGGGGTAGTTCCCGGGAAGCTGTGGTGCAGAGTAGATGGGTAGATAGACACGTAGCTCGGCGACACGGAGTAGGCAGCTAACAGTGCGTTGGAGTAGGCCAACACACGCGCTTGGTAGTGGCGTGAAGCCGATCTGAAGCCGGGGTAGGAACCAGTTGCCACTCGGGGGTAGGTCCCGAGAAGCTTTGGTGCAGAGTAGATAAATAGGTAGTCACGTAGCTCGGCGACACGGAGTAGGCAGCTAGCAGTGCTTTGGCCAGTAGGCCAACACACGCGCTGGGTAGTGGTGTGAAGCCGGGGTAGGAACCCCAACACTTTGGGGTAAACTTCGCGTACTTATAAGAAGGAAGAGTGCCAATTACTGTTGGCTTAGTTATATTTTAAAATAATTATTTTGCATGGATAAAAATGTGAGTAGAATGACAGTGCAACTTGTCTGCTCGCTCACCGTCGATGCAATCCCCATCCTATCCTCGTTCAAGAACCTTAGTTCCGGGCGGCTCGCACCAACTTCACCTCGCTGCGTTCGGATACTTAGTTTGCGTTGATAGATAATTAACTGTAGGGATTTTATTATAATTAGGATATTATTAATTACATATATAAATAGGATTAGATTTATTTTATAAGTATTTAATAGTGAATTTAAGGTTGATTTTATTTGTAATTTGATTATTTTGTAATATTAGTTTAAATTAGAAGAAGTTAAATTAAGTAAGGAAAGATTGTAACGAAACCGTTACAATCCGTCCTACTTCCTGCCAGCCTTGAGTATCAACCCTTGCTGCCTGCTGCACTGTCTACCAGCCCGATTACCCGCTTATCTGGCTGCCACCCGTCTGCTTGTCCGTCGTGGTGCCCGCTCACCTGCCTACCTCGGGCATTCCACGACTACCTGCCCGAGCTGCTGCCAGGTTACCTGCCCACTTCATGCGAAGCCGGCCCATAGTTTTTATATTATCTATATACTTTTTCTTAAATTTTAGTTTATGATTACTTATTTTTATTAACGTAGCTAACGTTAGCTCGCACTGAGCTCTTTATTATTATTATATGTTCGCTTGGGATAATTTTAGACATTCACGCGGGCGAAGCCGCTGGCAGAAGCTAGTCACACTAATAATACAAAGACGACAGTTTGGATGGATGTATGTTTGTTACTCAATCACGCCAGAACGGCTGAACGGATCTAGATGAAATTCGGAAAAGAGATAGATTATAGTCTGGAATCGAGGAGGGTCTCTTTTCATCCCGGTATAATGTCCTTTTGGGATAAGAAAACACTTTTCACGCGGGCAAAGCCGCTGGCAAAAGCTAGTTTTAATATTTTCGTAAAGGCTTCTTGTGACTTGTGCTATATTATTTATTTTATTTCACCATATAACAACCTATCCTTGGTTGTATAGGAGCTTATGGATAAGTAAAAAGAACCGTACGGGTCGTAAAGCAACACTTGCCGAGATCGGTAGGTACGTAGATGTTCCAAATTATGGATTTCGTGTCCGTACTTAGTCCCTCAGATGGACCATTCTGCGCGGGCTATGGTGGTCGTTTGGTGGTTACTTCAACCAATCTACCTCCCCACCAGAAGTTAATTAAAGCACCTAGTTTGCTTAAAACCCGTGAAATATCTGGTCTTTCCGAGGGTTTGTGTTCTAATCTGGATGACGCCTGTGCGTTCGAACAGTACGGTTTCCTCTGCCTCCCTGCACGCCCTGCACAGAGGGCTGTCCTGCATATTGTGTGGAAGTGTTTCTTTAGCGAGAAGTGTCCCGTGATGGTCACCGTCATCAGACGCAGGCTGATCCTGTCCAGGCGTAGTAAACGCCTGGTTAGCCTACTATCCAAAGATAGGACGTAGATCTTTATAAAGCGAGATCCCTCCGTGCCGCAGAAAGCACGTTAAGCCGTTTGTGTGTTGGGGTGGCAAATATAACAAACTTATTGGAAGATATACTGAGCCGTTTAATATATTTATTTTATTTATTGAGGCAATCCAACTAAATACACACAAGGTCATTTATAATACTTATCATTAACAATTATAATAGCACTGCATGTATCTAAATTATAGGTAAGCACGGCTATTTATTTAGATCTCACTACTCAATAATAATTAATATAATGGTGGATAACAATAATATCATAAAAATCAATAATCTATTATAATCAAATTGAATTTAAAATTAAATTAAATAAGATTGAGGTGAATAACTAATGATAAACATAATAAAAAAGAACATACACACAAGAAACAAGAATTACACATTACTGAGCAAGAATTACATCTCAATGAGCACAGCTCTTTTAAACTTAGTGATGCTGCGTGAATATATTATCGAAGTCAAAATCGTGAAAAAACATTAGGTACATGGGCTCCGCATGTGCATCTAGTTTTTCGAGACATTTGCACAAAGCTCGTCGATTCTTCACGTGACCAGAGGTCCTTTCTTCGGCCAGAGAATCAGCATTGCCATTCAACTGGCTGCGTTCTGGACACGTTCCCCATTGACATCGATGTTAACGATTTTTTTGTTGCACAATGAGCTCTTTTCCCTCTCACCGTTGTATACAGGATTGTTATTTTTTTCATATTCTATTAAAATAATAAATCAGTAGCTGTTGGTCCCGATTGTCATTTCAATAGGTATGGTATTCAGAAGCAAGAAATTCGGACACCAGTCAAGCCAAGGAGTACCGTGTTACTCAGTTACTGGGTTCTGGAGGTCAGATAGGCAGTCGCTCCACGCACTCAACTGAATCCGGTTAGACTGACAGCTGAACCTAATATATGTGGGGAAAGGCTTGGCAGATTGGTTGTGTAATATCAAATCCTACTAATATTAAAAACTGGCTTCTGCCAGCAGCTTCGACCGCGTGAATGTCGAAAATTATCCCAAGGGAAGATATTCTCGGGATAAAAAGTATCCTAAGTGTTATTTATTTATTTATATTTATTTATATACACTTTATTGTACACCATAATAAACAAGAAAAAAGAAACTTAATACTAAAAAAAAATACAATGGGCGGCCTTATCGCTTTCCGCGATCTCTTCCAGGCAACCTGGAATGGACAGAGATTACCTGGACATGACATGGGGTTGTCAGTGGTGCGACAATACCAACAATGAACATAATAAACATACAACAATACTCACTAGTAACAAAAATACATATATGCTAAATAATATATACATAATATATAAGCAATGAAAAAACAAAAAAAAAATGATAAGTACGACATTCATAGCACATTTTATCAAAAAAAAAAACCAAGAGCACAATCACAGCGATAGGTAATATTCTTTGACGAGTTTTTTAAACACTGGCAACGACTGAGCACGTTTTATTGAGTCAGGCAATGCATTCCACAGACGAGCAGCCTGGACAGTAAAAGATTTATCCATAAAAGTTGTGGAATGCATTGGCATTTTAAGTCGCAAGTTATCTGATGACCTTAGAGATTTCGTGTGGGAATCGCAGATAAACTGAAAACGATCCTTGAGGTAAAGAGGGGTGGAAGGAGTAAAGAGCACATTAAACAAAAGAGAAAGAATATGAGCATTCCGGCGAAGGCGAATTGGCAACCACTTGAGCTTTACACGAAATTCGGAAACATGGTCATATTCCTGACTATAAACTATCTCTGTACCAAATTTCATCCAGATCCGTCCAGCCGTTTGAACGTGGAGAAGTAACATACATACAAACACACACACACTCACAAACTTTCGCCTTTATAATATTAGGGTGATAGTAAGATGCTAAAGTCGGTACTTATGTTTATAAGCTAAACGAATTTGGATGAAAATTGGCATACGAGTATTTCATGACCTGGATTAAACATGAATTTTTAAGTCTCTTACCCTCATTAACAGCAATTTTCGAGTACACAGATAATATACATAAATACAAAATTACCCTTTGACGTCTATTTGTTGCTATCCATACTTAAAATTAAGGCGTATAATACCGTGGATACTTGGTTTGCGGTCTAATCAGCTTTGAATTGCGGCCTACCGAGTATATCTTTGAGTATTAAATTTAAGTCATACCTACTTAAGTATGTCTTTAATTTACGTCATCATTTGAAAGGGTTACGGGTGTGCTACGGCGTAGCATGACTGTACTACGGCGTAGCATGCCTGTTCTACGCTTGCTACGAAACCGTAGCGCTGCGCTAGCTTAGAAGATTATGCGAAGCATTGAATAATACGTTTTTAACCGACTTCGCAAAAAAGGAGGAGGTTATCAGTTCGACTGTATTTATTTTTTTACCGACTTCGCAAAAAAGGAGGAGGTTATCAATTCGACAGTTTTTTTTTTTTATGTGTTTTACCTCAGAACTTGTTACTGGGTGAACCGATTTTGATAATTCTTTTTTTATTTGAAAGCTGGTGCTTGTCATGTGGTCCCATATAAATTTAATCAAGATCTGATGAATAACTTCGGAGATATACATCAGAACTCTTCAATAAATGACGGCAAATCACTCGGGGTAGCTGCAATCGGATGTCTGTTTATGGTTTACATCATTTCATAGCATAACATCACACTAGCACGCTCTAAAGAGGTACGCATGTGTGAACAGTTCACCGTGGTATACTATAATGCCACCGTTTTTTGTTTAAGTATCATGTTTCTGGGTTAATCTATTCTTGCTTCACTTTGGAGAATTTGTCCGTTAAGTACCCACAACTAAAAAGTGAAAAAAAAAAAACATAAAATACAACCGATTTGTAGTGTTTTTTTAAAAAGATTTATTATTATTTAAATCTTGTAGATGCTTTTATCTGTTCATTTATGACATTTTAACAGCGAAACTGCAGAGCTCCTTTAATTATTTCAAAGGTTAGTTATTTGTATCTAAACATAAAATGATAAAGACTAATAAAACACATTTGCGTTAAAAAGTTTATCTGGCTGTAGTAGGTACTGATCCCATTAATTTTTTTTTACAAATAGAAAATTACTTACAATATCATTGTGAGCTATGAGACACTCTCTCAAAGGGAAATGAAAGGAGATATATGTAATGACTGTCCCTTCTCAGTATATTTATGAAAATCTTTTATATGCCCATAAAAATATAAAATTGCAAAAAAAAAACGGTGATATCAATTACATAAATACTAGGAACAAACACAAATTTGTTGTACCTACAACAAGGCTCAAGAAAATAGGTGGCTCGTTTAGATGTCAATGTGTACGCTTTTATAATAAGCTTCCAAGCCACGTACAAGATCTAAGTCTTAATAAATTCAAATCTTTCATTAAACGTTAGTTGTGCCAGAAAGCGTTTTATACAATTAAAGATTACCTTGAGGACAAAAAGGCTTGGGATTGAGCTGCTCCAATTGATTTTGTTTTTTTTTAATTATATTTTGCACCGTGAATTTTGTTATTATTATTTTTTATTATAATTGTTTTTATTTTATTTGGTTTTCTTGCAATGACAAGAATATTTACTTTTTAAAGTAATATATTATTTTATTTTAATTATTGTGAATGTGAAGACCATGTGGATCATTCTTTTTTTTGGTTTAATTTTAATTTATCTTAGTTTTTAATCATGGTCTGGCAGTTTGAGTGGTTTATGCGGCCTACCCGAATGTCCTTTCTTTGGTATTGTTCGTCGACTCGTTGAGCTCCTTAAATTCTGAGTTGAGCTACTCGGTTATTGACCTATGCGTGCAATGACTGGACAGGTCCACTCAATCTGGCTGGTTCTTTCCTCAAAAGACCATTTCAGACGTCAGTTTGCATGGTCTTCACATTATCTAACCAAGATTTTGTCTGGACGTTAGAAGAGACTGTGACCTCTGAGTTTGTTTCTGAGTAGTCAGATAGGAAACGCCGACCTCATCTATTTTTAAAAATTATGATCGACATGTAAAAGTATTTGTACAAACCAACTTACAGAAATAAAATCATTTAATTTTATCATTTATGGTTTATTTTATCCCGAAAAAAATGTAGGCCACTGGAGTGAAAGTGAAAAGGCCTGTCTGTCTGTTCGTTTTATGTTCGTATATTTTAACTGCCACCTGCAATAATTTGTTTTTCTTAAATATCTAAAGAAAAACGAAAGATGGTGACATATTTCGTGAAAATTAATATTTAATTCGTTTGATATAAAAACTGTAAAAATAAAGAAATAATTTATTGACATTGAAGAAGACTGATTTCTTTAAATAAATAAGATAGACGACTGAAAAAGCACAGAAATAAAATCTTAGTACAACAGATGGCAAAAAAAATATGAAAATGAATTACGAAATCCATTACAAATATATTATTGATAGAAAATATTTTCGTTCCAATAAAAGGCCGATTTAACAATAAGAAATTCGCATTTAAGAAAATAATCTTTTAACAAAATGTTTCTAATAGTAAATCATTTCTGAAAACCTTTATAGATTCACGTGAAATACATTTAAAGGCAACCGCAGTAAGGATTTAGCGATACTACTGAGGTATCGATACTTTTACTCGATACAATATCAATTGGTAAGAGTATACGTAGAAGAATTTACCGACATGGCCCGAAGAATTGCCAAACTTAAGTGGCAGTGGGTAGGACACATTGCTCGCAGAACGGATGGCCGATGGGGCCGAAAAGTTCTGGAATGGCGACAGCGAACCGGAAAACGATACGTTGGAAGGCCTCCCACTAGGTGGACTGATGACCTGGTTAAGGTTGCGGGAAGGCGATGGATGCGAGACGCACGGGATCGGTCAATGTGGCGACGCCTGGGGGAGGCCTATGTCCAGCAGTGGACGTCTTTCGGCTGAAATGATGATGATGATGCGTAGGAGAACCAGGGTTACTTATATAGCCGAATAATAACCAAAATAAAGTGGCAGTGGGCAGCCCACATTGCTCGCAGAACGGATGATCGATGTGGCCGAAAAGTTCTGGAGCGGCTACCGTGAACCGGGTGACGCAACGTTGGAAGGCCTAGGTTTTTTTTATTATCAATAGGCTCGCGCTTGACTACTATCTCACCTGATGGTAAGCGATGATGTGGTCGACGGTGAAGCACGCTTGCCTAGAAAAAACCCATTCACTCTTGACTTAAAAACCCTTAGATTGTAGCTCTAGGTGGAACGATGACCTGGTGAAGGTTGCAGGAATCCGCTGCGCACGAGACGCACGAGACCGGTCAATGTGGCGACATTTGGGGGAGGCCTATGTTCAGCTGTGGACGTCTTTCGCCTGAAACGATGATGATGATGAGTATTGGTCGACGGAAATCAATGAGTCAATGACGAGAAAACGAAAATGGTGACAGACGGATAGATCAGTCGTGCGCTCGGTGCGAAACCAATAAGACGTATACCTCCTAATTGCCTGCGCGTGCGATAACTTGAAATTTATTCACGAAATACCTTCCACCTACGCACCGATCCACTTATCAACATGGTGAAATGTGCTAAGTGCGGGAAACTGGTGACGAAAAAAAGTCCAGGTTTACAGTGTTCTAAGTGCAGTAAATGGATTCATGCATCATGTGCCTCAATAACAGCGGATCAGTTAAACGTATTATACTCAACGGACGCTGTCGATTGGAGATGTCGTTCATGTGTGGGTAATGCCAAACCTAAACGTCTATCCTGTATCATGCCCGACGTTGATGACGAAGACATCACAGACACGGAAAACCTACTGGACACCAACATAACCCAACGCATTCTCAGCGATATACGGCGAGAGGTACGCGACATAATAAAAGAAGAGTTGCAAAGTACCCTACAGTTCTACTCCGACAAAATCGATGAGTACGAACAAAAGATAAATGGGTATGAAAGCAAATTAAAATTAGTCGAAAACCAGAACATTGAGCTGAAAAACAATTACAAAAACCTCGAACTTAAAAATAATGTAGTGGAACAAAAACTTAACGCAATTGAACAAAGACAATTGGCCAACAACATTGATATTTGTGGGGTAGCCGAAACAGAAGACATTGATAGTGTTATGAAAAACCTCTGTACTAAATTAAAACTAAAATCTGATGACGTCGTTAAAACATACAGAAAGAAAAGTAACCGACCTGAAGCCAAAGCAGAAAAGATCGCCCCCGTAATCATTGCGACTCTTAAGGAGGGCTGTCGGGACCCATGGCTGCAAGTTGCTAGGACTCACAATGTTACTGGAAGAGATCTAGGTTGTGTTGAGGATAACAAAATATATATCAGAGAAAGTTTATCACCTACAACGGCCTACCTACTTTGGGCGACGAAGACTGCTCTGAAAGTAACAAACATATGTAAATTCGTCTGGTGTAAGAACGGACAAATACTTGTAAAAAGGTACGAAAAGGGAAAAACCTTCAATATTCGATCCGAAAAGGATATACAGAGGCTTGTCTCTGAATTTAAAAATAATCAGGACACATGAAGCCCCTCCACATTAATATTAATTAGTTTACCCCCTACCAATCTAACAAACACCAAAAATGGATGACACATATGATACCATAACTGAAAATACATACAAACTTTGGAATGATTACACGGTTGAAATACCAGATATATACAACTCAATAACAATGCTTCACGTAAATATCAGATCAATGCTGAAGAATTTCTCTCAACTCGAATACATCATCATGAACTGCCCTCAAACTATTCACCTGGTCATCATCACCGAGGCAAATATCTCTGACAGGACTAAATCATTGTTCGAGCTTGTGGATTACGACATGAATACGCAGTTGCGTGATTCCAAGAAGGGAGGCGGAGTCATCATATATGTGCACAAGAGCATTTGTTTTACCAGACTACCATCGTGTACGCAAAACTTCGAGTGTATAACCGGCGAGCTAAAAACGGACTATGGTTCAACGTTTGTTTTGTGTGCCGTGTATAGACCACCAGATACGAATAAGACCCTATTCATTGAGGAGCTACGTAGTCAAATTAGTAAAATTTCACCAAGAAACAATGTCGTTCTGCTAGGCGACATGAATATCGACTTAAAACAGAAAAAATCGATAACTAAACTGTATTTAAACACACTCTGTGAAATGGGTCTTGATTCCGGTATAAACCAGTTTACTCGAATAGATAAGCGAGGTGAGTGCATAACAAAATCATGTATTGATCATATATTTATACGTAGTGTCGATTGCCGCGCCGTAAAAACAGCTGTTGTACATAATGCGTTAGCCGACCATTTCATAACCGGTTGCGCGCTAGTCGACAATACTTATGTAAACAAAACTAGTCAATATAAAATCATAAGCAAATTGGATAACAGTAAGTTGCAAAGTGAACTGAGTAAAATTAACTGGAGTGTGGCCCTAGATTACGACAACCCTAAAGATATTTTATGTTTTATATTGGATAAATTTTCTTGTGTATATGAAAACTGTAAGCGAAATGTAAAAATTAAACTTGGTAAAAGACAAATGTGTAAATGGAAAAGTAGCAGAATAGAAAAAATGTGTGTAAAAAGAGATCAACTACTAGAGATCTGGCTTAAAGATCAAAGCAATATGTCTAATAGGCTATTATACAATAAATACAGAAATAAAACAAACAAGCATATTAATAATGTAAAGAATAATTATTTTTATAAGGAGGTAAAATCCAATTTTCATAACATTAAAAAAGTGTGGGAAACTATTAATAACTTATGTGGGAAAATAAATAAGTCTATAGATGACATAATTATAAAACATTTTAAACTATTACCTAATATTGTTTCTAATAAGTTTGCATCGGAATTCAGAGAAAATGTTGACAATACATGCAAATTTCAGTGTAACTCGCCTATTCTAGATGTGAACTCCTATATCAATGATTGTAACTTATCAATGAGATTACAGAAGGCCAATGAGGATGTTGTATCCTCTATAATAAAACACCTAAATGAGAAGAAATGCCCAGGTTTCGATGGTATTCGAGTCAAAGACTTAAAATACATATATAAGGAAATTACC
Source organism: Orthosia cruda (assembly GCA_964057195.1). NCBI lineage: Eukaryota > Metazoa > Arthropoda > Insecta > Lepidoptera > Noctuidae > Orthosia > Orthosia cruda. The sequence goes on along the minus strand of OZ059854.1, from coordinate 11,627,851 downwards.
CCCGTTATAACGTATTTAATTAACACATGCATTGCCACGTCCTTGTACCCTGATCAACTTAAGGTCGGAATAGTAAGACCTATTCATAAGAATGGTTCGTACACAGATGTTAACAACTACAGGCCTATAACTATTTTATCATGTATTGATAAGATAATTGAGAGGTATCTCGGACTAGAAATTAACAAATTCTTGAAATCAAATAATGTTATTAATGAGAAACAATACGGGTTTCAAAAAAACAAAAATACCTCACAATTATTATCTAAATTTAGTAATGAGGTCAACAAGTGCCTGAACAATCGTGAACACGTACTTGTTGTCTTCATTGATTTTAGCAAAGCTTTTGATTCTTTGGAATATAAGACATTATTTAATAAATTACAGCAAAATGGTATACGGGGTCCATTCTTGGAATGGTTTATAAACTACCACAAAAATCGCTTCACGGCGGTGAATGTCTCAGGTTCATTAAGTAGCATGATTCCAACCGATAAAGGCACAGCACAAGGTTCGATTCTCGGGCCGACCGAATACTTAGTGTACGTGAATGACATGTGTAACATTTTCACGGAGGGTTCCGTGTACCAATTTGCTGACGACACATGTTTGGTGGCTGCACACAAGGACATACGTGAGGCACAGAGAGTGATGCAGGATAATTTTGACCTCTTATGTAAGTGGGCCCACGACGTTGGTCTTGTTATTAATGCAAAAAAAACCAAACTAATGCATGTACACTCGCCTTACCTGGCGTCGCCTTGTGTGCCTTTTGTCGTTGCCCACGAGCATATGTGTCTGCACCGACCGGTCACAGCGTGTAGTTGCCAGAAATTGGAAATGGTGACTCATCATATGTATCTTGGTGTGATAATAGATAGTAATTTCCACTGGCGGCCGCACATTGATCATATTTGTAACAAGCTTAGGTCTATATTAGCAAAGTTATCGATACTTAAGTATAAACTACCCTATAGAACACTTAGAACATTGTATTTGGCACTGGCCGATTCCGTAATTGATTACGGCCTGGGTAGCTACGGGCGTACATACAAGACTTACGTCGAAGACATTTACAAGTTACAGTTACGCATTTTAAAAACGATTGTACCCAAAAGAATTAAACAGGAATTCCAAGATAATGACAAGGGTTTATTTATGCACTGTCAAATCGTAAATGTCTTTGACAAGGTACGTTTACGTGTTTTAAGCGAGAATTACCATAATTTGAGTAAAATCTGTAAATACGAAAGGCTAAATTCGTTACGTAGTTTAACATACTTACCCACATTTATCGTACCTAAATTTAATAATGTTTATGGAGCACGGACGTGGGAATGCATGCTACCATGTTATATGAATGACTTACCTCTGGAAATCTGTAATACATTAAATGCAAAGAACTGTTCTAGAGTGCTGAAAAGATACTTTCTAGATTGCAATGCGATCTAGAAAGTGTATTTTCAAATGACGAGCTATGTGTACCCCCATGTTCATTTAAAAGTATGTTGTGGCACCGAGTTGCCGCGCCTGACATACCGCTGTTAAACCCGCGATGGTTTGTGTTGGTATGTTGATACATTCAACAAATATTTGTAAAAATGTTATTAGTAAATAAAAGAAAAGATACATCTTTTCTCTATGGCATAGACAAATAAGACAGCAGCCAACTGCGCAAAGAACTAGGTATTCAGATTGCATTCTTCTTTTTGTCGAGTGATGGAAAAGTCTTTATATATGTTGCATCAAGTATTTCAAAGTGCAGGTGTATGGGCACTTGGGACGCTGCAACATGTGTACCATATTTAGCAAAGGGGCACTGCACTCACACTCGATATTAAATGGATCTATAAAACTCCATTCTGCCAAATTGTGTTTGCATCAGCCTATCGATTGAGTTCTTTCCATTAAGCTACTGCAGTTCACGTCCCGGTGGCAGGTGTTCCTGGGATTTCAAGAAGTCGGGTCACTTCTCACTATATTGTGGTAGATCTTGAATGGCCTGTGTGCATACAATGTTAACTATTATGGCTCTTAAGTCTACCCGGGGCAGTAGTGTGATCATAGATTCATCTTGTATTGAAAAAATTCAATATCATAAAAGTAAAACGTGACATACTGGTACGAGTATTTTTTAAATGATATGTGTTCTGAAAACGGTGAAGGTAAACATTGTGAAGAAACCGGCATGTCTTAGAACCAAAAAATCGAAGAATTGTGACGTCCACCAACCCGCACAGGCCCGTGTGGTGGAGTAAGGCCCATTGTCTTTCTCACAGAGAGACTTGTGTCCCAGCAGTGGGAACATTAAAAGGCTGGTTATGATGTTCACGTGTTCTTAGATTCAAAGTATTGAAACTAAAAGGTTGACTGGTGGTAAATGCCTAAGGGCGGTTACGCACTACATCCGATCTGTGTCCGTGATTTGAATTCTGAGTTCAAAATTTTCTGAATTGTGACAGATTATGACGGATAGAATTCGGAGGTAGTAAGTAAGCTTCCCTACAAGAAGTACTACGGCTATTTTGGAACCGAAATTTCACGGACACGAATCGGATGTAGTGCGTAACCGGCCGGTTAGGCATTAAGTACATTTGTGTGGTTAAGTAGAAAAAAAGTACTAGTTATCGGATGAAAGTATCGAGTAAGTCCTAGTATTTACTCGTATCGTTTCGCCCCTAAGCTGCAGACTGTAAAAGGCTTTTCAGTTAGTCTGGAGGTCACTTAGCCTTAGACTCAATATATTTATGATTTTATAATGGAGTTTAGCTAAAAGATTTGTTCAACTTCGAAATTCTAGGGCTGGGTCTGAAAGGTGTGAGTGGTATGTTTCAAACTTTGTTAATTCTAGGCTTTCTTCTAGATAATTTAAATGCGTTTGAGTTATTTTTAAACTTCATGGTATTGGTTTTCTGTAATCTGAAGGATTTTTTAATGAAATTTACTCGTATTACGATTTATCTTTGAAATTCGGTCACAGTTTCAGGGACTAAAGGTCGAAGCTCAATTACACGACCCCGTTCCAACACTGGTCCCGCACAACACCGCCTTAAGCTGAGATGACTGCTTGCTGTCCACGCGTCCACAGCTAGCAGGCAACCAGCTGTCTACGCGCTTACAGCTGTCACTCAACTAGTTGTCTTGAACTTTACATTTAACTTTAAGGGTCTGTAGCTGTTGTGTTGAATGTAGAATCTGCTTGCGTACACCGCGAGGGTCATCCGCTCGAAGCGCATAGTAAGTATGCGGTAAGCGAGACATCAACTATCGATTGGTACGATGGCGGTAAGCTCGCTTACAGGGAGCTGTCTGCTAATTTGTGTTGTCAATGTAAAGTATGTCTACAGAGGACGCCCTGAAGCTTACATTTCAATGAACATTATTATGCAGTGGGTGAGCGGTGTCGCTTAAGTCGCCTACGACCTTTATCCCTGTATTCTAATGTACCTAATTTTTGACACTTGACAGCTTATTATTTATTTACCTTATACCACAAAACAGAAAGTATACAGAAGGGCCACTCCCACCGTTTCAAAAATTGACACATAAAACTTGACAGACTCACTAGGATTGCTACTATATTGAATTTTAAAAAGGATTAGGTAGTATAATTTATACAAACACAAATGCATTGATTCGTCTAAGCATACATCACAAATCATGCTTACATGCCTTAGAGGGTAGACAGAGCATCAAATATTCATTAAAGCTCACAACTCCACAATTATGACGAAGATTGCCGGGTAACAATACATAACAAAGTTGTAATAATGATCCTAACAAAAACATAAAAATGCGAAAAGGCACCAAAGTCGACAAAAATATAAATGTGAGAAAGGCGCCAAGTTCGACGAAGAAGAGTTGAGATCTAAATGGGTGATAAGTTTCATAGCCTTCCCTTAAACAAAGCTACAATGTACAATTTTTTCGGCCATGGACTTAAAATAATTTATTATATTCCTAGGTATTGAATTTTAACTTGTCATCTTGTTTTTTTTACCTTTTTCACTTATTAGCTGTTCCCCGCGGCTTCGCTCCCGTGGCCCACCTCACAGGACCCGTTTTCGAGATTAAAAAAATAGCTTATGTCACTTCGGCATTATGCAGCTTTCGACTGGTGAAATATTTTTTTAAATCAGTTTAGTAATTTCTGAGTTTAACCACTACAAACAAATCTTTACTCTTTACAATATTAGTGTAGGAGAATTACAGTAAGACTATTTATGTAATTTCAGGCTGCCTTACATTGCCTGTACCTACCTCGATCACTGATGTGTATTGTCTAGATTAAGCTGTTCACCCATTACACAACCAACAAGCTAAATGGAAATATAATGACCAGCCAAATACGAGTCGGACCCGCGTGGACCCGTGTGCCGAGTGTTCTGTAGGATTTTCCGTTTCCCTGTAAATACGAGTCGTACCCGCGTGGACCCGTGTGCCGAGTGTTCTGTAGGATTTTCCGTTTCCCTGTAAATACGAGTCGGACCCGCGTGGACCCGTGTGCCGAGTGTTCTGTAGGATTTTCCGTTTCCCTGTAAATACGAGTCGTACCACGCGTGGACCCGTGTGCCGAGTGTTCTTTAGGATTTTCCGTTTCCCTGTAAATACGAGTCGGACCCGCGTGGATCCGTGTGCCGAGTGTTCTGTAGGATTTTCAGTTTCCCTGTAAATAATCATTGAGGCCGTTTATACCTTAAAATATAAATTAATTAAAATATTCATTACTATTTTTAAAACAAGAAAGTGTTTTTTTGTATTATTTTAGTGTACCTCTGTTGTGTTTAATTAAATACACTACTACTGGTAGATCAGAATTAGAATTCATCGATTGCGACCTTGTTTAAATGCACTATTATTGTATTTCAATGTGTAGAAAATTCGCATTTTCTTTAAATACATGATGGGGAAACATGTGCAACGCATTGAAAAAATTATTTTTATTTTTTTGAACTTCTTATAAAGGACTGAATGACGTGACAAACGCCCGCGCTGGCACTCGTGACAGCCGCGACTGAGCTTTGTCTAATATTGCCAATTATTCCCTGTAAAATCGAAATGTCAATGTGTGCGTACAAAGTGGCACTTTGTTCGTAGTGGACTCTCTGTCTGCGGCGCGCCACCGCTTATGTATTTTGTGCTTATACGAAGGTTTTTGCCGATGCCGTGGCGACTGACTCGATTGTAGTTTTCCTTCAAAAGTACTTAAATAATGATGTTATTTGGTTTTCAATATTAACAATATCAAACAAAGTTTTAGTTACATAACTATATGATAAAATATACAGATTGACTTTGCTTTATTTTACCCTAAAATTTTATTGTAACACAACCTTTTTTACAATATTCTATACAGTCGGGATAAAATGTTTTCTAAAAACAAATGTCAAATCACGAACTTCACCGGTTTTGATCAAATCACCCGTGACTTACAAACACAGAGCAGTGGCGGCCCAGTGGTAACGGCTCCGACTTACGTGTCGTAAGTGGTGGGTTCGAACCCAGGTATTAAATTAAAGTATTTCATCACCACTGCTCAAAAAACGGTGAAGGAAAATATCGTGAGGAAACTGTCATGACCTAGAACCAAAAATTCGATAACACCCATCAAACCGCACTGTGCCCGCGTGTTGGTTTATGGGCCATTTTCTCTTTGACACAGAGGAGGCTCGTGTCCCAGCAGTGGGAACGTTAAAATGTTGATGATGATGATACAAGCACACTTATTTACCTCACCTACCCCTTAAACAGCATATTTATCAAACCGCGCAAATCGTGAAAGTCGATTAAAAGGAGGCGTTCCTAACGTTAGCGCTATAGATAGCGAATGTGCTGGCAATCAGCACATTTGCTATCTATAGCGTCGTCAATCAGTCGAAACCACGCTATCAATGTTTAGCTGCCTAACTGCGAAATATGAATCCGATTTAGCGTTTCATTTCAGATTTTAGCAACACTTTTTATACCTAGATAATTTTTAAGGGCTTTAAATATTTTCTCGGGCGAAAATAACACTATTTGAAGGCATCCGAATACCAATGGTGGTAAAACGCGAGACAAAAGATAAAAAAAAAAATAAAAAAAGCGATCTAAAGTGCGAAGTCCGACACGCCGGGTTCCGTACCAATTAATCAATATATTGGTATTTGTTAGTAAAATATACGTAATAATAAACATCATGACTAAATTTCAAGTTCATATGTCTAAGGGAAGTTAAAAAAATCTTCGGAACAAAATGTGTGACAGACGACAAACAGACGGACACGTGAGTGACAGCAATAGGGCTCCGTTTGGACGGGTACGGAACCCTAAAAACATTCTGTATAATGATATTCAAATAAAATAGTATTGAATTAGCTCTTTTTCACGGTTTTCGCTCCCGTAATTCCTCGCTGGAACCAAGCATTTTTCCAAGATACTTTAATAGTACATTATGGTACAAGTGTGTAATGTTGGTGATTACCGCTGAGGCGCCATTGAGACCCGAGCCGTTAGGTGAGGGTCTTAAGAGAGCCGAGGACGGTAATCATTAATACACACGTGTATCATACGACGTTTTTCAACACACTTGAGAAGAAAATAATACTAGCTAATAAATCATTTCCAACAGTAAAAGCGAGTTGTGAATTTTTTTTCGCAATGGCGGGCAAAATTAATCAGTTTTTCAATGCGCGCGCGCATAAAAAAATATTATTTTTAGTCTACGGCGATCGGCCATAGACTAAAAATAATGTTTTTTTTATGGCTTTTTGCGGATTGCGTTTTAGCCAGCTTGCCACGTACAAAATGGGGAATTTCAAATTTCTTTATTACAGACATAAACAAAATTTATATTTGAGTGAAAGTTTTATTTATTAAACACGTACAAGTTGAAATTATTTATTTAAATACGAAGTTGCATGAAATTTGTTGCATTTGTACTATTGAGCACGACCTTTTTTGTATCGAAACTTTTTTAAGAACAAAGCAACTCAATCAATAAATTAAAAAAAAACTCTATAACTCACTTGTGAATAATAGTAATGAAAAAATCACAGTTTGATAACAGGTGTCATTATGTGCCTAATTGCGGTGAAATTAGAGCCACTTTATGAGCAAGTGTGTTGAAAAATATATTATGTATAGCTTTCCATCGGTGAATGAATTTTTGAAATCGGACTATTCATTCCAGAGATAACCTTTTACAAGCAAATGAACAAAAAAAACAAATTGGTCACTTTGTGTTAATTCAGGTAAAATTATTACCATTTAAATTAGATAAAATAAGCTCGTCATCAGGTTAATTATGGTTTACATCATCCAGAGATAAGCTTTTACAAGCAAATAATAGTACATTGTGTATTAAGGGCGGTAGGTAAGGAATTACGATCGAGACTCTAGTAGAACGGGCTTCTACTAGAGTCTCGATCGTAATTCCTTCCCGTAATTCAATTCCCAGCCCTAAGTCGAAGACTGAGGGCTTTCTGAGTCGAGGTTCGTAATTCCCGTACCGCCCGTGATACATACAATTTTTTTCATCACATTTGCGAGTAATATGAATTATAGTTTTAATACACAAGTCAGCACAGCTGTTATTACGAAATACGTGAACTTTTTTTAAGCGGTTGGTGAATTTTTGCCCACACCACAGATTATACAGTGTTTCGTTCAGAAACTTTAAGGGCAAATACTTACGTAGGTATACAGCCATGACGGAGTGCTAAAATAATTAAATAATTTCGACGTTTTCATACTATAACTATTAAAATCGATTATTAAGAACATTAGTTGAGAATTTAAGTAACATGTAGCGAGATTGCAAAGAAATTCCTGTTTAGATAACATTTTAAGACAATTTTTCAATTGCGTGTAAACTCCTTGCTTGAACTTGCATGACCTGTGTGCTGTGCCATAAATTAAAAAAAAAATATTACTTACCGCCCTAGGGTTTCATGACAAAAAGAAAGCCCGAGGGTTTTATATGGGGCATTACGGCCAAGTTAACCTGTATGTTTTCATACTGTTTACGTGCAAGTGTGATGAAAACAAACAAACAAAGTCGCCGCTTTGTAATATTCATCATCATCATTTCAGCCGAAAGACGTGGACAAGACTGCTGGACATAGGCCTCTCATAGGTTAAGGTTGCGGGAATGCGCAGGATGCGCTGATTAACCAGGTCATCGGTCCGGGGGCCTTACAAAGCATCGTCTTCCGGTTCGCGGTCGCCATTCCAGAACTTATCGGCCCCATCGGCCATCCGTTCTGCGAGCAATGTGTCCTGCCCACTGCCACTTTAGTTTCGCAATTCTTCGGGCTATGTCGGTAACTTGGGTACTCCTGCGGATATCCTCATTTCTGATGCGATCACGCAAGGCAACTCCGAGCATAGCCCTCTCCATTGCCCTTTGGGTGACTTTAAGCTTTTTCATAAGCCACATCGTGAGCGACCACGTCTCGGTTCCATAGGTGATCACTGGCAACACACACTGGTCATAACTTGTCTTGAGGCACGTACCGCAGTGTCTTTAATTATATATTGGACGAGAAGATACCGCGCAACTTCTCGAACGCTGCCCAGCCGAGTCGGATTCGACGGTTGACCTCTTTCTCGAAGTTAGACCTACCCGGACCGTTACTGGACCGCCTTCTACAACTTCGAGTGTAGAGTCTCCGATTTTGATAGGAGTGGATGTTACATGGGCCTTCACCATGACTTTGGTTTTGTCCATGTTCATTTTAATATCCGCTCTTTTGGACGCTTTGTAATATTAATTTAGATAAATTATTACCGTTTAATTAACATTAAATAAGCTTGTCATCGGGTTGGTAACCCTTTCGGTGTGAGCATGCCCGGCGCAATAATTCTTAAACCTTGTTTGTACTATTCTTCTCTGTTACTTTGTGATTGTTGTTGTGTCTATGTCGAATAAATGTTTTCTATTCATTTTAATTATGGTTTGCATCATCCAGAGATAACCTTTTACAAGCAAATGAACAGACAAACAAAGTGGACGCTTTGTAATATTAATTTAGATAAATTATTGCCGTTTATATAAAATTAAATGAGCTTGTCATGAGGTTAGTTATGGTTAACAGCATCCAACGATAATCTTCTACAAGCAAATGAACAAACAATTAAAGTGGCCGCTGGGTATCATTAAGATAAATAACAGTACCTGGGCGACCGAGCTCTGCTCAGGTGAAAATAGAGAAAACGACGTTTTCTAAAAATGAAAGCTTCATGAAAATCATGTTCTTTTATATATACATACGTATATATACAAGAATTGCTGTTTAAAAGGTATTAGACTTTTAAAAGAGATATTATGATGTACAATAAGGTACATTGTATTTATATTCTTGTCATCAGGTTAATTATGGCTTACATCAAATAGACTTAGAACTCACAACCTCATATTCGCAAGTCATACTTTCGACCTCTGAGCCACTATCTCTAAAACATCTCGTTCACCGTAGAGCTTAGAAAATTCTAAGAAACATCTAACTCAAACCTGGTGCACTGCGCAGATGACCTAGCTAGACAGAACTCTTTGCTTCATACAAACACAAGTTTTCAGAAAAGACTTTTCCAAAGAAAGCCGCTGTAAATGATAAGTCTCTCGTAGCAACCGCTTTAGGACTTACAAGTTTACAGAAAACTCATTATGTAAATATAATTATGATATAACGTGCAGTCATGTAACATTACTGTATTAAACATGATAAAATAAACATGCTAGCAATCTACATAATGTAATATGCTACACGATAATTTTAAAACTTTGTTAGTATTCTGTCGACTCCCTAAGGCAGTGTCGTGATGCTACTCATAATTTCCTTTGAGGACGAAATGCATCTTCTCCCAAAGAAAATGCACTTCTTATGATACTCATTTGACAAAATCTACGTCGGCATTAATACCAGTCCCTTGGTGTTAAATTTCGATTTTTCTTGTTACTTGAAATCAATCAAAATTATATCCTCGTCTCCGCGTAATAAGTCATAAAATCGAACGGTTATTCTCCTAAGCTCTGTACCAGCTAATATGAACTGTGGAAAGCAAACAGTACACTCTGAAAGTCCGTCAAGAAAATCGAAAATGACCCTTATAATGAAACGTTGTAAGAACCATTATTACGTAACACAATTATACCGTAATCGAATTCGGACGTTTGTGTACACCGCACACATATACATCGTGTTTTAGTAACCTTTCTTATTAATGATTAAAAGTCGCCCTTAAAGCTAGTGTAATTAAGTCGAAAATCGATTATGATTAATATAAATTGTACAACCTATTGACTCGCGGGACGGCGTGCATTCGGTTTTCCGACACGTAGCGGAACCAAACCAAAATCAATCTTACCATTTTCAGATAGAGTTCTATTTACATTGCAGCTTTTCAGTAGAATACTATGTTCTGTGTGTGAAGTAGTAGCCACGGCCGAGGGCTGAAAGGGGTGCCGGCGGGTGCGAGGGGGCGGGGTAGGGGCAGCTAAAGCCTTTCCAGGTCTACTACGTTAGTACCGCCGCGTCTGTCGTAACCTACGCACGGATGGCGCGCAAGAACACGCGCGTGCGCTTTACGATTTTTTTAAAACGTAATTTTCATCATCTCTCCTTTTCTAATAGCTTCTATAATTTTTTTATTGGTTTTTAAACTTTATTAGTTGTTTGTGAATGTGAGTTCTGTGCTACAGTGCCTTGGAGATGCACTGGATTCAGCAGCAGAGTTTAATAGATACGATCCTACGTACGATTGGTATACAACGAATGTATGACCTACTTATGTAGGTATGGAAACGTACAGGTGGCAATATTCAAAAAGAATAGAAGGCTGAATGGAGCGGTGCCGAGTACACTTGAAATTAAAAATAGAACTGTCTAGCGAAAGCGCGGGAAACCACACACGGCGGGTAAAAAAGGCGGGAACGGTATTGTAGTAGCAAGTGTGCGTAAGGGAGAATGTAGGTATCTTATTAAAATTTCAAGTAAAATTTAAAATGGAAATTGTACTTCAATCCTGCAAGCTTCTGAAGCGGGCTGAAGGGAAATTGGGAATTAAAATATTAACCAGATACCTGTTATTGTTAAGTTTCTGATGAGGATGAGATACTCTTTAATGCCGCGGCTTCAAGTACTTACAGTACGGAGTATTTATTCGTTAATCTTCTTGATGTACAGAATTTGTTATCCAAGGCACGATTTAATATCTGAAGTAGAACTTTATAAATTTTTTATTGAATGTATTGTAGTGAGTAAATCTTCTGTGGGCCAGTCGTTCAGTGTGCAAACGCGTATAAATAAAATAAAAAATGTTTTTTTGTATAATGAAATATTCAAGGCTTCTTGGTATAAATAATACTAAATATTTTTAGGTTGCATTTTGTACATATTTTCTGGAGTAGGTATATAAAATCTTCCTACTTTTTTAAGGAGGTGATACTGGCATAATAGTCAAATTGATAAGCTTGGCTGATAAAACCTGCTAGGTAAAAACTGAGATCACCACAATTGACTCTTATGATGGTGATAATCTGAGAAAGGTTTTATTTGAAGAAAAAATCAAAAGGCTGCAAACTGCTCGTATTCTTGTAGCAAATCAAAATCTTGCCTTTTCATGACCCCCAAGAGAAAAGCCTGAAGAACGGGATATGAACCCTCCCTGATATGAACTATACAGATTGTATTTTTATGCTTCACAGCAAATATGAAAGATACAGGTTGTATTTTTATGCTTCACAGCAAATCATAAAATTTGCCAAAAAGTTTTTTTTTTTTTTGTTTGACCACTATCTCACCTAATGGTAAGATAATGAGGTCGACGGTGAAGCACGCTTGCCCAGAAACAACCTATTCACTTTTGACTTAAAGACCCCAACATTGGAGATTTTGGTATTAATATTAAATGGTGTTCTGTTTGCCCCACCAATTTATGTCAAACTTGGTTTGAGGAGTATTTTGTCATTCATTGTGATTATGCTTGATGAGTTAATGAGTCATTAATTTAAGGATTTGTGGATGATAATGTTGTTGTTATATTTTATAGTTTTTGGTAGAATCTATCTGTTGACCCAATATGTTTTAACGTCTCCGCTTGATGTTAAAGCTATGTAATCTGGTTTTTTTGGTAAGCTAATCCAGCTGGTTTTTGAATATTGTGTTTTTTAATTCAGGATAATAAGTTGGTTTTAACCAGTTATTACCGAAATAATTAAAACGCCATTGCGTTTCGCGTGTATCTACGTTTTAGGCACTCAAGGGATTAAAGCATGTATGAGTAAAACTTTTAGGTAATGTTCCCTTAAATATGATGATATTTCAGTAAAAGCTTCTTGTGTTTGACTGTATGTCAATTTATACATGAAACTTTTATAGATATACTCTTAAACCTCTAATCCAAAAATAATCTAATGCAGCCAAATATCGATTCTAAAAAAATATATAGGAACTGCCATTATTAAAAAGGTACATTAATAATTAAATAAAAACTCATTCCCATTGCAAAGTCAAGAAAAAAATACAAAAGTCAGTAAAATTATTTACCCATCTACTCAAACATAAGTGCTACACTAATACCGTCCCGTTACACAAGCCCACCTCTAGTTTACTAATACTAGAGATGATCCTCAACATGTACACATAAAAAGGGGAAAACATAAATATTATTTTTACTACGACATTTTACGAGCAAATTTATCGAGATATACATTAAATGTCGTAGCAAAGGTCTACGAAAGTTCGTAGCATCGTAGCAGTTTCGTAGCGGGCTACGAACTGTGTAATTGGATAGATGTTTATTATTAGTAGAAGCGTGTATGTCAAGTGTTTTATTATTTTCTGTGTATTATTTATGTGTACATGTATTTATGGATACTATACGTGAATGCGTGGGACGTAGTAAGCACTAAGTCTGAACACTTTAATTTTGATTAGGTATTGAGACATAGGCTTCATACTGAATTCTCTCAAGTTTTATTTAAAGATTTTACACACATAGACATTAAACATAAAAAGTAAACACTGCACGATATTAAAATTTTCTAAATGACATCTTTAATATTGTGCAGTGTTTACTTTTTAGGCAGATATACCAGAGTCGTTTCAGGTAAAACATAAAAACTAGCCAAGTGCGGGTCGGATTCGCGCACGAAGGGTTCTGTACCAGAATCGCAAAAAACGGCAAAAAAATCACTTTTTAGCCTCACTTAAATATGTATTTTATTCTATTTTAGTATTTGTTGTTATAGCGGCAACAGAAATACATCATCTGTGAAAATTTCAAATGTCTAGCTATCACGGTTCATGAGATACAGCCTGGTGACAGACAAACAGTCAGACAGACAGACGAACATTGGAGTCTTAGTAATAGGGTTCCGTTTTTAGTCTTTGGGTACGGAACCCTAAAACACAGTACCATCATAATAATTCATATTTTGATTATCTTCTGAGTGTGAGATGATTATTTCTTACATTATTTTTTTGTTTAATGTCAATCTTATAATTTCTAAAATAAAAGCAGAATAAATATGGAAAGTGGCGGAGGACTACTTAAGTCCATGTTTGGCATAAATTGGATAGGTTTGGAGTGGATTATACCTGTCTGATGGGTAGATTGGTATCTCAATTATTTACCTGGACCCCTCTAGTTTGCCGTCTAGTTGATTTTGTTGGCTTTTAGGCGAATGATTTTCTTTCTTTTACGAAACGGTATAATATATTCTTTCAGAAATTCTATCAACTAGTTTTTACTGTATTGTGGCCAAGTGTATATATTTTCTAAATAAACTATGATTTCTTTTAGCCTTAAAATATGTAACTCAATTTCAAACTAAAATGTAAAGGCATTAGAGAAAATAAAAAAAATAAAAAACAGTAAATTATTGTTGGTGTATGTAACTGGTTTGTTATTCAGATATGCCTCTAACGTTTAATAATTACTTAACACAAACAATTTTAAATACTCATAAAACATAAACTAACTCTGTAATGCCAACGAAAAAAAAAACAAAAAATCGATCTTTTATATGATACTCTCTCGGCATAAACCTATAATACCTAGAACTTCTTTCAGGTGAAAATTTTACCCGGAATGCATGAATATCTTAACCGAACACTACCCAGGGGAGTGATGGTAACCACCGTCGATTTTCTCCACGCATTGATTACGTAAAAATGGTAAAAACGGCAACCATGCTCCGATTTCACATCGAGATCTATATTCAGGATTCTGAATAAGAAAGTTCCTTTTAAATTTATATTTTTTAAATCGGTTTGTGATTGTAGTGGGAAAGTTCTCTTCTAAAAAATAATAAAATAGAAAGATTTTTTAAAGTGATTGTTACAGTTCGGAAACCAAAAATGATGGACAAAAAACTTTTTAACAAAAAATCAAACCGACTTCCAGAACAAAAAACTACAAAGCAAAGAATAAATTTCTTTTCCGAAGTCGGTGTCTTTTGTACATTGTTTCCCGTTTTTCGACACCGACTTCGGAAAAGAAATTTATTTTTTGCTTTGTAGTTTTTTGTTCTGGAAGTCGGTTTGATTTTTTGTTAAAAAGTTTTTATTTTTCTCTTTTTAGTTTTGGTAGGTACCTCCAATTAACATGATTATCATTTATAGCCAAAGTACATCTCATGGCGATTCCAATAAGCCCAAACACGACTAGGATACATTGTTTTATATAAGAGTTCCAGTGCCTACCTTCCGGCTTCATCATCAGATCAGTTCGATGGTGCCATTTTCATCAGTACCATTTATTTATAAGTATTTGCTTCATTATAGTCGGTTAACTATTCGAGATATCTTATGCCCGTGACATATTTAGCATTTAGGAGTTCCAGTGGCCATCTGTGGTCTTCTTCATCAGTTCCACTTCACCAAATGATACTTTCCGAGTGCAAATGATTGCATTGTTGATGAAAATACCAAAATCGCTATATGTTTGCCTATAACATTTGAGGAGTTCCCTCGATTTCTCTAAGATTCCATCATCAGATCCTGACCTGATGATTATGGGACCAACTAGGAAGTATACCCTTTCAAACAAAAGAAGAATTTTTGAAATCGGTCCAGGCGTCTTTGAGTAATCGGGGAACATACATAAAAAAAAAAAGATTCCGACGAATTGAGAACCTCCTCCTTTTTTTGAAGTCGGTTAAAAATGGCATGACTAGAAAAGAGGTGAATGTGGAAATAACTGTAAATAAAGATATATGTAAAAAGAAGACGTAGGTACTCCACCAACCACGAAAAAGTAGGATAGGAGGATGCTGGTTTTTGAAAGCAGCCTTTTAGATAAATAAAAAACACGACTGCTAAAAATAATTAACTGCAAAAAGAAAAACATGTAGGTAAAACAAATTATTATAAAATCAAATAACCCAACTGCTAAAAAATAAATAATTAAAAATAGAAAAACAAATATCATTAAAATAGACATTAAATATTTTGAGGTGCTCCAGGCAGTGACAAAAGATGTGTTGGTAGGTTACTCTATAATTAGAATTAATATTTGTTTCGGGATATTTACCATGTATATTTTGATTTTGGTTAAGAGCTCGATATAATTCTCTATAATTTTTGTTTGTCCCCGCCTGCAGCTGATCATAATATTATTTTAATGTATATTTTAAAATTATTTGTTTTTATCTATTCAGTTAACATTTTTTTAAAAGTTGGTTTTCTTGATTTAATAATAATTTGTTTTATTTCAGACTTTATAGTTTTTATTAATGAACAAGATCTCCAAATAAGTTATGAGGTAAAAGATATTATGAATACTTAATAATACGGCTCTAGTGAATTAAAAAAAAATGTTTGTGTCTGTTTTAATTATTTATTTTGCCATCAAAGTAATCATTACACTTTACATGTCTTGAATTTGTGCCAAAATCGTAACATAAAAGTGTTACGATATATATGTTTTAGGTATGGTCTATTTAGTAGCCTTCATTTGATACCCATATTGTTATTAAAACGAAAAAAATTGTACCAGCCCCGTTTTCTAGGGCCGGGGGGTGCCATATCTGACAATTTTATAGCCTATGTCACTTCCACAATTGAGACGAATCCAACGACACCTCATATGTCATAACGTCATAATCCATTAAGCCGTTTCGGCTGTAGAGCGTGCCATAGATGGACATACATACACACGCTCGAAAAACATTACCCTCCCGCAGTCGGTTAAAAATGGGACATTTTGTATGTTTTCCTGTAGGAAGCGAACAAAAGAGTAAAGTGAAAGTAACGATAATTTTATTATGAACTTCAATATCAGAGATCCATCTGAAAAGGACCTTATTAAGATCTTCAGGAGTCATTTAGAGCTTGAAAGATCAAGGTATATATTGCAACTGAATTATTCTTTGAAGGCTGATATTTTATTTTATGAATATGCAGGCAAATAATACGTAAACGTATTTCCAATACGACCTCGTAAAATAAAACCAGCCCTGTACTGCCCGGGTATTTTTCTTGTCTACAAGAATTTTCTAAGTACCAACATAAGAATATATGTGCAAATTTTATCTTAACCCAAACAAATCCTCCATGTAACTTATAAATAAACAAGCTTCGAAAACTTCGCTGCCCAATACATCTTAGATGCCTAAAAAACCTATCCCCTTTTACGTCTCCTGTTAAAAGTATCGAGACTTTTCCAATATGTAGTTTTGCTCGGGAACCAATCGAAATAAATCACTATATCAGTATTGTCTCGGAGTCGGTCGTACCGAATAATCGAATCGTTTTGTACCATCGATTCGATGCAAGGGCATTGCGTAATCGATAGCAGACTGAACGACGCTTATGTTTTTTTGTGTTCTGTTTTCAAATGATAAGCTTTGTGTTTTGTGGATAGAATTTTATGACCGCTTTTTATTTTTTTTAAACATGGCACGAGTAGGTTCTTAAACGTAGAAGGTTTTAGTAGAGTAAGACATTGAGTATACCTACTTATTTAAAATTAAACAGTAATAGTATTGAATTTATATAAATCACATGACAGATAAAACCTTAAAAAATATAGATGTGTACTAATGCAATCGAAGAAACCAACCATGATTGAATTTTTCTTGATATTCATATTTCGATAGTTTAAAAATGCAAATTTTAACTATTCAGCTTACTTATATTTTTTTATGTAACTCTGTACCCAAACTAAATAATATTGATTAAATGTTAGTAGACTGTAATAAATTACAGTGATTTACATTTTAAAGGGCAAATGAAGTCTATAAATCATAATGTAGGTGGAAACAAAAACAAAATATAATTTCAGGCTCTCAAAGCTGTTCAGAAATTATACGTGAATTGTTCGCCTTCAGGCTTGTAGACAATGAGTGGGCTGACTTCGATAATGATTTTAGTCCACTGTTGAATGTATAATAATCGATTTACTGTATTATTTTAGTTCTATCGAAGTTCAAGTTATGCTTCACAGAAATGTTAAGACAGCAGAATTGATGAATAATACTTACAAGTACATAAAGTCACGATTTTCTTCCAATAGGGACAATAGGCAGAAAATAATGAACGCCACCTGATATGCTAACTACAACCCTTCCTTTGTTGATACGTTCTTTGATCACTGTATTTTATTCCGATATACAAAACACCACAGCAAAAAACCCTGTAATCCAAACCCAATAAATGGCAGCCAATAAAAAAACAAACACATTCTAAATTCAAAACCGACCTCCAATAAAAAAAGCCCGCGAACTTTAAAAAACGAACACCGCAAACAGTTTAAATCATGAGGAATGAGCGATGTATTTATTACGGAGATCGTTTGGCTCACGGGAGGGTTACCTTCGCCTCGGTCAGTGCGTGCCTTGACCGGAAGTCAGCCATATTTTATTTATAGCAACGTGTACCGGCCGGCGGGAAAAATAGCAGCGAAGACCTTTTATGCTTATTGATTTTGAATATGAAGGTTGCTAGAATGTGGGCAGGTTTGGTAAACAGTTTAAGTTGAGTTTGGAGGGAGGCCTATTGTGTTTTGGATTTGTTGTGTTGTGTAGATAACTTATTGTGTGACCATGGATGTTAAAGAAAAGGTGAGATTGACAGAACGGAATGGATGAAGAAAAGGTGGTGTGTCGACCCCAAGTAACATGTAATAAGGGATTAAAGATGATGATGTAGATGACTTACCAATTTCGAGTAGTAAACTATAGTTAAGATGGCCATTTTCTCACTGCGAAATTATATAAAATAAAATATTTTTAATGTTCATTATTAATCTTTTTTTTATTACAACAATAAATATTTCAGTAATATAAGTAGGTCATTACTGAAATTGGGTCAATATTCAAATAATAAACTCTTATCGAACGAATAATTATAAAATAAATATTTATAAAAAAGCAGTCAATTCAAAATGATTCCCCTGATAGTCTGGCGATTGAAAAAACTGTGATGGAAAGCTAAATAAATCAAAGTTGACTGAAATAAGAAATTCCTAGTGCGGGGCAACTTTTTTTTTTAAAATATTATAAGATTCCATTTTTTTTTATTTTTATAAGAAATCATTTGATTGACATCAAATAGTAATTCAAATTTGAACGACACTTAAAAAACTTAGTGTTCTAAAATGCATTAATCCCTATCTCAATGCGTCAATATCTTTTTCTATATTTCTTTTTTTGTTTCAAATAAAAGTTGCCAGTGTCCAATTGAGAAGAATGGGCAGAAGAAATGTATGCCGTAGACATTGTTTAATAAAAAAAGTAGATTTGAATAATTTATTTAAAAAAATTGTTATTAATGATAATAAATTCTCTGAAAGCTTAGGTCATAAGTTCATGACGTCATTTAGTAATTGCTTAGCTAACCCCACGGTCAAGTCCGAAAAGCAGTTAAGACATTAATGCAAAATTTAACTTAGAAATAATTTGTTGAACAAAACTTTGATATTCCAGCCGTCTTAGCACTTAAGTTCACTAAGATCTATCAATTTTGAGGTAAAATTATAATTTTATGCGAAATCCAGAGAAATTAAATGTTTTTGCTTTATTATGTAGGGTTGGCAGTTAAGTGCGTAATTAAGAGTGATTTGTGAAATGTAATTTATCTTACTCTTTTGTCAAAATATGATTAAATGAAACAAGACTTATTATGTTTAAAAACAAAGTACATTGTTGTAAGATCCAACTATTGAAATAAAACTCATTGTCTTTTTTTTTAATTTGGTCCTAGGGACTGACGACAGAAGTGAAATAATATTATATAATAATAATATACCTATTATTTTTTATCTCGACATCAAAATACAGTGATTATTTAAACCATGGAATAACTGTATTTAACCCTTTAGAACGACTGTTTTTGTGTGACACATTCATATTATTCCGTCACGTGTTACATTAACATGTCGATGACGCTGTCACATTAGCATGTCGCTGACGCGAATACATAAGTTTTGCGCTTCAAATAAAGATTTTTCGCTTCAAAAAGTGTCATCATAAGATTTTAATAAAGCTCAAATATCTCCACTTTGGTCACTTGATAGAAAATCATTGTCTTCATCATTATCGTCTACATCATTACGCACTTATCCCATATTAATTGAAGTTGGCTTTGTCCTTTTCTCCATTTTCTTTCAAAATCATTTATAGTCTTACGAAACATAATTAGCCAATTTTCCTGAGCCAAACGAAAAACCAACCGCGATATAAACTAGAACGGCTTTCAAAACTTCACTTCGAATAATTATTTCGAAACTGACAGCCCTATTCAAAAACTCAGTTATGGCATTAGCTTGCTAATTGCTTAAGTTGATCTTGATGTTCAAAAGAAATCATCTGACTCCCGGACTATGTCTTGAACGGTTTCGTGGCAAGTGCGCGCTTTGGCAGACCGAAAGGCTTTATTATTTTCTTTGTTAATCTTTTTTATTTTAACTAGCTGTGTTATAAAGGAAGCTGTGTTTGAGGTTTTTATTTGTGTTGTGTTTGGAAATAATGTTTTATTTCTTTTTATTAATAACTAGCGGACGCCTCTTGGTTTCAGCTGCGTAGTTCCCGGTCCTTTGGGAATACAGGGATAAAAAGTAGCCTATGTTACTCGGGGAGAATGTAGCTTCCCAACGGTGAAAGAATTTTTGAAATCGGTCCAGTAGATTTTAAGTTTATTCGTTACATACAAAAATACAAACATACAAATCTTTCCTCTTTATAATATTAGTATACATATAGATTTTTTTATTGGGCTTGATGTTTGTAATAAAGCATCTAACTCTTCGACTATCTAGTGAACGTTTTCGTGAGAAGTGCGCTTTTTGGCTAGCTGAACAACTATGATTAAGCTTTATTACAATTAGAACAAGCGCTGCTATTGGTACTGGTTGTGTTTGTTTTATTAAAACTAAGATTAAACTGCATTTTATGCGATTATATTCATACCTAGCTTAAACCATTGGCAAAGCATGTTTTGTACAAAAGTTTTTTTCACAAGAAAGGTTTTTGAAAGTTCATCCGGTAAAGGGGTAAAAAAAAACAATGTAGTTAATTGACAAGCCATCAGAAAAGCCGACGTACCTTTGGGATTCCCATAAGGTGATGGCATCAAAAACTACGTCGTTTTTGACGATGCTTTGTCAATCAATAATTTGTACTTTTTTGTTTTTAATTTACTTACAAAAAAAATCATCGAACTCTTAGACTATAATAATATTTTGAAGGTTTTCATAACAAGTGTGTGTTTTGACAAACCTAACGTATAACGTTATAATTCTCTTTGTTAATCTTTATTAATATTTCAACAAATTGTGCTGTTTGTCCTGGTAGAATTATTAAGAAAAAAATGATTTTGAGGTTTTTATTTGTCTTGCATTTATATATTTTCTAGTATTGTATTTCTTTAACAAGTAAACTCTTTTGCCTTTTAAACAAAACTTAGTTTTTTATTAATACAACAATTTTATTCGGCAGATAAAATGAACATCCGGAAAAATACATGGTTTAAGATGTCGAATGAATCAATTTCAGTTTTATAGGCACAAATTGAAATATTTTAATCTAGCGTCTCTTAATTTGACAATAAAATTAATTATTTTGTTTTGTAATAAGAGTTAATCGAATGTTATTAACACTTCACACGCACTATTCAGACGACAAGGCATTCGTTAAGGATTATACGCTATATATTTCTATATAAAAATTAGAGGACGCCTCGCGGTTTCACCCACGTAGTTCCCGTTCCCGTGGGAATACAGGGATAAAAAGTAGCCTATGTCACCCGGGGATAGAGTAGCTTACCAACGGTGAAATAATGTTTTGAAATCGGTTCAATAGTTTTGGAGCCTATTCGGTACAAACAAACCATCAAACAAAAAAAGCTTTCCTCTTTATAATATTGGTATAGATTTATAAAAAAAAGTTTTAGGTAACCGTGAATTGTCAACCAAACCAAACGTGTATGCAACATTTGTGTGTCGTCATTTAAATATAACTAACTTACAAAGCCAGTTAAATAAAAGTTTATGAAAAATATCCAAGCTAAAAAATATTATAGCAAATTGATAAAATTAAAGTTAATAATAATAATATATTAGATCCTAAAGACATTTCTGAAACGTTTAACAACTACTTTGTTGACAAAATACAGCCCATAATTAATGACTGTAGCCAGCCTAACCCACAACGTAAGATATACACAAGATGTAAATCAATGTTCATGGCACCAAGTTTACCAGATGATATATTTAAAATTATAATGTCACTAAAAAACACAAATAGCGTTGGTTACGATGGCATCTCCACAAATATTATTAAATCAGTGGCTAAGGAACTATGTGTACATTTAAGTTATATACTTAATCTCAGTATAGGTGCTGGCGTGTACCCAGATGCTTTGAAAATTGCCATTGTTAAACCATTATTTAAAAAGGAAAATAGAGAGCTAGTGGAAAATTATAGGCCAGTCTCATTGATTTCTGTTATTTCAAAAATATTTGAAAAATATCTACACAAAGAGCTATTTAAATACCTTGACAAATATAATATTCTGTGTGAGCAACAAAAGGGATTTAGACCAAGAAAAACAATAAATATGGCGATTTATGATTTTATTCATAATATCATAAATAATGTCGATAAACGAAACCCAGTCTGCGCAATTTTTTGCGATATGACGCAGGCGTTTGATTATGTCCACCATACTACACTATTAAAAAAACTAGAAGCTTATGGCATAAGGGGTAATGTTTTAGAACTGTTTCAATCCTATTTACAAAATAGACGGCAAATAACAGAAATCAACAGGATAAATTTAATTAATAAACATGACGAGATATTTAGATCAGAAGAGCGAAATGTTAGTTATGGGGTACCACAGGGTAGTGTGCTGGGTCCCTTGTTATTTATAATTTATATTAATGACTTACCAGAATGGATTGAACAACCATTGACTCTATTTGCAGATGACAGTACCGTGACAATACCTTCGAGAAGCGTTGATACATACCAAAGTGACATTAATAATTCGTTAAAAACTATTATAAAATGGCTAGAGGAAAACAACTTAAGAATCAATTTAAGTAAAACAAAAATAATTCAATTTAACCAACGCATGACAGATATGGACAATCTTAATGTGAAATATAATGATAATAAAATTAGCGAGGTAGTTAGTACAAAATTTCTAGGGCTTGAAATAGATAAAAAACTTAGCTGGAAACAGCACATTGAGTTACTTTGCAAGAAACTAAGTACATCTGCATATGCTCTATATACCCTATCGTATATTGTAAATCTGGATGCATGCCTTACTGCGTACTTTGGTATAGTTGAATGCCATCTGCGATACGGAGTTATCTTTTGGGGCAACTCAACAGAAAAAGAAACGGCATTTAAGGCACAAAAAAGATGCATACGATCTATTTTTAAATTGAAAAGTACTGATAGCTGCGTGCCATATTTTAAACAATATAAACTTTTAACCCTACCATGTTTGTACATTTTAGAAATGGCAGTATTTGTTAAATTAAACCCAGAGCGCTTCGCACGAATGGCTGATGTATTTCCACGGAATAGACGTGACAATACTAGTCTGTG
This sequence comes from Orthosia cruda, assembly GCA_964057195.1. Taxonomy (NCBI): domain Eukaryota; kingdom Metazoa; phylum Arthropoda; class Insecta; order Lepidoptera; family Noctuidae; genus Orthosia; species Orthosia cruda. The sequence continues at coordinate 11,604,807 of OZ059854.1, read as the reverse complement.
TATCCCCAGTGCTAGAACAACTCTGATGCGCAAGGGTGTCTGCTGCATGGCACCGGTGATATATAATAAAATACCAAGTTGTTGGAAGGAATATAATTTGACATTATTCAAAAAAAGACTTCGGAATTTTTTAGTAGATAAGGTTTATTATAGTACTAGCTTTTGCCCGCGACTTCGTTCGCGTGGAATAGTGACTTCAACTCTTGACCAATAGATGGCGCTGTATGTCCGGAATAAATTTTATTTTATATTTTATTTTTTGTAATAAAAACTATCCTATGTCCATTCTCAAGTTCCAAACTATGTCTGTACCAAATTTCACACAAATCGGTTCAGTAGTTTAGGCGTGAAGCAAAGACAGACAGACAGACAGACAGACAGACAGACAGACAGAAAGACAGACAGACAGAGTTACTTTCGCATTTATAATATTAGTTTGGATTGCAGATTTTTTATTGGAGAAAGAAATTGTTTGACTATTTTATATATTGTATTTAAATAATTATTAGAAATTGCGACATTAATGATATTATTGACTGATGAAATATAATTATTTTATTTATTGAATGAATTGAATGGTTGAACATTGATATTATTATTAGTAAATGATGAACCAAATTTATATTATTTAATGGAATTATAGTATTAAATTTTAAACTCTGTACTTTTGCATGCCTTGTAATTGGCAAAATATGGCTGTTTCTGTATTTATTTATTGTGTACCACCATGACTTGTACCCATATTTGCAAAATAAAATATCTTTATCTTTATCTTATCCAAAAGAAAAAATATTCTAATAAAACAGAATAAAACTACAAAACATAATCCGCACTCATTAGCCAAAGTTGCCATCTCGTAAATCAAGTCTTATTACTAAAATACGAGACATTATTAAAAGAACAATCTCTGAAGCCAAGACTTTCGAATAAAAAGGAAAGCAAAAATCTTTCTAAGAATTACAATTAAAATAAATTATCACATCTCAACGCGAAACAAAAGGGAATGGATGAGAAAAAAAATCTTGGCCCATTTAATGAAATTTCGACGAAAATAGGAGAAGTTTTCGAAGTAGGTAGAAAAGTAATATGCGTTAGGATTTCGAACAAAAAGTTAAATAGCGTATTAAGAATTCAATTTGTTTAATGCCCTCTTAACTTTAGGCCGCTTACACACAGGCAGAGTTTAAACTTTTTATAATCTCTGGCACAAGAATTATGGGTCCTGTCTGAATGGTTTATGGATGAGAACATTATGGAACTATGTCTGGAGAATAAAAGTTTCAAATTTTCTTTTTTTTTTATGCATGAGTGTGACAGAAATATTGTTTTCATTGTTTATTTAGTGAAGTAATTTTAGTAGTTACTTTTATTTTATGTTTTCATTTATTTCATGACACTTTCACCTTCTCTTGTCTTTCAGATTTAAATAAATACAAATATTTATTACAAATTATTATACAATAAAAAAATCAAGCGTGAGTTCCGTGCGTTTCAAGTCAATTATGTACCTATGAGTTAAGTGGGCGACGAAGGAAATCAATACATATCATTAAAATTAAGTAGAAAAAAATATTGATGTAACATTTAAAAAAAGTGTAATGTGAAAAGTGTCAGATGACAGAAGAAAAGGACATTTGCGATGATAATGAAAGAAAAACGGTGGGGCGTGAAAAAGAGACCGAAACATCTATTCAAGTGCAAAAACAGAGCGAGATAGAAAGAGAAACAAGTGAATACAAGAAACAATTACAATTCGAAGACCAAAATACGAAATTCAAAAAATACAGTTCGTCACACGCGCCATTTTTTTCGCGCGTTCCAAATTTGAATGCTAAAATCCCGCGTCAACCAAAATCAGTGTCTCAGCGGCCATTTGCAAAATCGAGTGTGTTATCAAAAGTGAGTTGTTATTTCGGTTTAACCTCGTCCATGTCTCGTGGGTGTCTTAGGTTGAGTGGAATATGGTATGTGGTGGGGGTGATGGTACTGCTAGTGGCATGGGTGGGGGGGAGCGAGTTCCCGGAGAGGGAATGCTGCGATCCTGTGTACCCCCCAAACACGGCAACGACGGCGGCCGCACCAATTACTCCGCCAATACCGAAGCTAGCAGGTCAGTGGCTTTATTCGATTTTGTTTGAATATTATATATGTATTGTATTATACTTAGAAAATATGTCTGCTGGAGTTGTTTAACATCAATATTTTTTATATATGATATGCCGTGTCCGTATTTGGTTTACAGGATAATTTTCTGTTGTTAAGGCTTTTGTCGCCGATTACCTTTATGTGACGAATATCTGTACCTAAAATACCCATGTCAAAATAATACGCCTAGGTACGATATGATTAAGATCTAACGACCGCTGTAATTATGTACATTGACTTTCCCTGAATACCCGTTACTGAATTATCATCGCAATGATATTGGGGGCTGTTCCCCTAAAGTGGCCTCCAACCTCCCCTTATAGCAACCCCGAGCCTCGCATCTGAATGCTGGTCTGATTTGGTATCATTTCTGAATCTGAATGTCTGAATCTGATCGCTGTTAAAACAACACACACACACGTCGACAACATTGGAAAACATTATAAAATGAATATCTGGTAAATCTGAATACACATATGCACTGAGATAAAACTGATTTGCTCACCCATATACTTCTAGCCCCCATCAGCTCCGACAGTCAGGTACAAGTGCCGCGGGTGCGTGAGCGCTACCGACCCTCTCACCCACCTCACGCCACGTCTTATTAGTTATTATCTGTACCTATAGGCATAGATATTACTTCGCTATCGCGACAGCTTGTAATTGTATTCTCCCCGATTTCCGAATTGAGTATTTTGTTTTAAGAACGTCTAAACACTATGTTATTGGCAACATTTGTCAAATTCGCAGGCTAAACTAGAGTTTGACAAATACTCAACTTCTAATGCTTAAGTCAGAAATCGTGTGTGTGAGTACAAAATGACCAAAGTAGTTTGATAAGGTTGATTATTGGAGAAAACTTTAATTTTCAAATATTTGATTTTGGAATTCAGCCTGTATCTACGTATTCTAGGTGTGTATATTTTGACGTATATTAATTATGCAATTGGTGAATTAATTATGTAGATATTTAGAAGATTTTAAAGACATTTAGGCTGGGTTTCTCGCCGCAAAATTATCGCAGAATGAATGTGACAAATTGTCAAGCACGCGTTATCTGCTGTGATTGGTTGAAAGTATTTTTAACAGCCAATCACAGCAGATAACTGCTGATTATTCGTCGATTACGTTAACAGCCCAATAATCAAGTGCTGAGAAACCAGGGGTTAAAGACATCCACTATAGAAAAGTGATACTTAAAGAGCTCTTATATTTTTTTATGAAGCAAATATAAAATCGTCATATTCAGTGTTGTTTCATAAATAGTACTTTTAATATACTGCAGAATATAAAGAAGTGTTTTTAATAGTACGGTCGATACTCTAATGTGATTCAAAGTAATTAAAACAAGTAATTACCTTAGTTATTTTTGTTTATGAGTTAAACATAAAGTAAAAAGTAATAAACAAATGTTTTATGGTACGCCTACACTTGAGAGCAAAACTATCGCACACGCACCCTATTTTAAACTATTAGAATTTAAGATATTAGAAAATAAAGTTTATAATCAAATAATACTGTTACAAATACAAATAACAAATATTAATTCAGACAAAAGCGCCAATAAATTAGATGTTAAGTTATGCTATGAGAAACGTAGAAGTAACGGAGTAACCTATCTATAATACTTCCATTAACGGCAAAAACTATATTATCTTAAATTGATTTGTATTGTATGCTAGTATTATATTATCTGTGGTATTGGTGTTTTTTATAAGTATTTTGCTCATTCACATATACCTTCATTCACATACTCAACTTTTCCGTCAATCAAACTTGCCAAAAACAAGCAGATATTTTATAAGGCTTGGAATTTACTACGTAGTAGATTATTGTATTTTTTAAGTCCCTGAATTTGGTTTATAGATATCAATTTATAGTTTCGAGTCATGAAGCCACGTTACCTCTTTAAACAAAGCATGCTGTAACTTTACGAGAATCGTAAAAGTTGATACAATTTTCCTGGTTCAACGTCTTGTTACTGAAACACCATGAGAGCAGTGGTGGCCCAGTGGTATCGGCTGCGACTTACAAGTTGTAGGTCGTGGGTTCGAACCCAGGCAGGTGCTTTACTTTGTGTAAATTATTTTCATCACCACTGCTCTCAAAAACGGTGAAGGAAAACATCGTGAGGAAACCGGCATGTCCTAGAACCAAAAATTCGAAGACATGTGACATCCACCAACCCGCACTGGACCCGCGTGGTGGATTATGGCCCATCCCCTCTCACAGAGAGGTGGCCTGTGTCCCAGCAGTGGGAACATTAATAGGCTGATGATGTGATGATGATACTGTTACAAGCTCTTTTGAAGACCGGTAAGATTTTGTAACAAACACATAATAAAAAACCGGCCAAGTGCGAGTCGGACTCACGCACGAAGGGTTCCGTAACATTATCGCAAAAAAAAAACACGTTTCTTGTATGGGAGCCCCACTTAAATATTTATTTTATTCTGTTTTTAGTAAGTATTTGTTGTTATAGCGGCAACAGAAATACATCATCTGTGAAAATTTCAACTATCTAGCTACTACGGTTTATGAGATAAAGCCTGGTGACAGAAAGACAGACAGACAGACGGACCGTGGAGTTTTAGTAATAGGGTCCCGTTTTTACCCTTTGGGTACGGAGCCCTAAAAACGATTGCATAAAGTATTATTCGACAGTTTCTGACGCTTGATACGAAACTACTTACTCTTTAGGGTGATATCTTCCCTATCCTAACCCCGTGTGCTAAGTTTCATTTGAATACGTTCAGCCGCTAAGTCGTGATAAGGTAACAAACAGAGTGACAAGCTTAGTTTCTCATTTATGTTTATTAATATGGGTTAAATATCTTCCTATGGATAGACTAAAAGCGGACGTAGTCAGTGTCTATGTCTATATCCGATTGTGAATTCTCTATCTCGCAGAGATTTCAAAAATGCATTGCGTAACACGATGAATCATTGTTTTCGCGACACATTTAGCCAAGGGGACAAAAAGGTCAAGTTTAAAAATACAACAGGATCCTTCACAAGCTAAATAAAAACGCGATTTGTATTTTAAGAACTCCTTTTACGACAACAATAAAATCCTCTCTCAAAATATGCGGGAAGTTGATATTTTCCATTTTTATATACACAGTGAATCTTTCGGGAAAAAATATGTGGGAATCTGCTTTTTCTGTTTGTTTTTCAGATTAAATAAACAGGCTTAGATATTTTCCTCATCATCATCATCATTAAAATGAATGAAATAGGCCTCTCCCAAGCGTCGCCACACTGATTGGTCCTGTGCGTTTCGCATGCATCGGACGCCCTCAGCCTTGACCAGGTCGTCGCTCCACTTAGAGAGAGGCCTTCCAACGCTGCGTCTTCAGGTACGCGGTAAATTTTCGGCTCCAACGGCCATCCGTTCTGTGAGCTAAGTGCGATGCCCACTGCCACTTAAGTTTGGCAATTCTTCGGGCTATATCGGTAACCTTGGTTCTCTTACGGATGTCTTCATTTCTGATTCGTTCACGCAAGGAAACGCCGAGCATAGCCCTCTCAATTGCCCTATGGGTGACTTTAATCTTTCTGATGAGGCCCATTGTGAGCGACCACGTCTCTGTCCCGTAAGTTATCACCGGCAACACACACTGGTCATAGACCGAAATAGATGATATTTTTCTATATCACCATAACACAAACTTGTGCCATCTCCTGAATGGGCAGTCAGAGTTGTCAGTACAACATAACTTCGCCATGTTGTATGTGTCTATTCAATGTCATAAGGGGCTTGCCCATTGCCATCAAACGGGCATCAACCCGGGCTGCTATTAAAAAATCATAATGGAAATACCCAACACCAGTAACATGAAGTTTCTTGCCAGTTCTTTATCATAGGAAATTACCAATTCGAACCAAGCATGCTTTTGAAGTTTCTTATCTGGCATGTAGGTTTATGATGAAGTTTAATATTTTGAATTTGAATGTTATTACTTATTAGTTGGATCCGAATTGGGTCTCCTCATCTCCTGCCTAGAATTGCATGGTCTGCAGTCGGGCTAGTCGAGTTACTTTACGATATGAGTGAAACGAGGACGGCATACATAAACTTTCGTCTCTTTTCTATGGGGTATGGTGGTTTCTTCTTCTTGCATACATCTGGTGATACACGCAAGCCGGTAGTGAGTACTATTCACCCGGACAACGTTACCAATTTAGATCTGTTTCTGTTTCTCACCTTTCTACTCACGTGTACCATAAAAATAAATAAAGAACTAAAGTAAAAAAATAACATAAAAAATAAAAACTTTTGACGTTTCTCTAAACAAATGTTAAGACATTAAACAGGACACTTACTGACATTAAAATTGTTGTTTAATCGCGTTATAAGTATCTTATTACGGCGGAGGAAATGCGGCAAAATGGACGCCCACTCGATCTGAGGTCGCGTGGGTTTCATAAGCTTGAACTGTGTGGCCATAAAAACCACGGTTTGGAAGTAATTACACCAATCATTTTATTGTGCGGCCTTGGAATTGTAATTGGGGATTATGTTAAAATATAGGCAATTATAATAGGGTTTGGAAATGAAGTAGAGCTTACGCGTTTTGATAATATTTCGAATATATAAAAAACTAGCAGACGCCTCGTGGTTTTACCCGCGTAGTTCCCGTTCCCGTTGAAATACAGGGATAAAAATTAGCCTATGTCACCCGGGGATAGGGTAGCTTCCCAACGGTGAAATATTTTTTGGAATCTGTGCAGTAGTTTTCAAGTTTATTCGTTACATACAAAAATACAAATCATTCCTCTTTGTAATATTAGTATACATTGATATAGACAAAGTCGTGTTAGTTGCACCATTTATAACTCGAGAACGGCTGGATCGATTTTCATAATATTTGATTTGTTAAAATTATCTCCACCCTGAATCAAATAATAACTATTAACATATCGGGCATATTAAAGGAAACACAATTATGAAGAAAATAAATTTTGCCGTAAGGTTTGGCGATCACAGCGCCATCTTTGATACATGACACAAACAAAACACGGACCAGAATGAACATAAGGTTGTATACTGGTTCCGGTAATGCCAGTAGATGGCGTTGTCGATTATTCTGAAAAGACAAAGTCGGGTTAGTTACACCCATAGATTTAGTTTTTTTTTGCTAGTTACATCATTTTCCCATACATTTGTTTGAGATGGTACGAAGTTTGCCGCGACAGCTTGTTTCGAATAAAAACGTTGTGAGGAATTGTTGCAGACAGATTTTGTATCTGTAAGCTCTTTACTTGGCCTGCACTTTCCATACGTATTGTGTGAACTCTTACCAAATTTGCCCCACAACCTATTTAGTAATGCTATTCTGTACCAATCTCACCGTGAAGAGTAAGGTGAAGTGAGATCCAAGTGAGCTGTCAAAACCAAGCTTCAGTCGGTCGATTAGGTGAAGTAAGTTGTCACTCCAACTTATGCTAGGGATTGATAGTTTACTTAGAGTTCACATGACCAGAGTCATCACGGTGAGTTTCGTACAGAATAGTACTAATGTAGTGCTATTTTTAACGAAACTCACTCAGTGGTCTTCGTTCACTACGAGCTCACTACAACGAAGTCATCACGGTGAGATGAATACGGCTGGCTGATTGTAACACCATCACCTTCTCCGCGGTTGACCTCGACAACGATATGAAGGTGCCACCTTCGAACCGATCCACGCTGTACCGCATTCCTCCAAAAAGGCATAACTTCTGAAAAAATGGGTAAATTGTTAGACATTTTCAAATACTTTCTTTATCAAACGAGCACAAATTTTCCTACCTTCTAACTAGACCAAGCCTTGAATTTTCTTCGAAAGTAATCGAGTTTGCTCAAAGGTTTCCTGTTTCAAGGCTGCGAGGGGAATCGCGTTCAGATTGCGACTGCACTCTTCGAGGTTCTATTGGCTTCTATTCTATAAAATGTTATTGAAGGCTTAATTTTTCATTCTTCTTTTCATCCATGAAGAAAATGTTATGAGATCGCGAGTCTCTATCGTTTTAATATTAAACATAGTTTTACTTTTATTGGTATTTATAAAAAAACTTTTTACAAAAACATACTACCGACTTTCAATTAAAAAACTACAAAGTGAATAATAGCTTTATTTTTGGAAGTCGGTGTCTTTCGTAGGTACCAATTTTCTGTGTTATTGACACCGACTTCCAAAAATAAAGTTATTTTTCACTTTGTAGTTTTTTTTATTTGGAAGTCAGCAGTATTTTTTTGTATTTTATTTTTCACTTTTTCATTGTACCTAAAAGGCAAGTTGTTTAGTAAGACCTTATAACGCCAGAATATATTACCCGAATATCATGGAACTAGAACATCGCTGAAATGAGAGATCTGCGTACCCCTTAAGAGCGTACTGGCGTGATGTTATGTTATGAAATGTTATAAAAATAAACAAACATGCGATTGCAACAATCACGAGAGATTTGCCGTTATTTTTTGAAGAGTTCTGTTGTATATCTCCGAAGTTCTTCATCAGATCTTCACCAAATTAAAATGGGACCAATTTCGAAACATACCTTTTCAAACAAAAAAAGAATTTTCAAAATCGGTCCACAATTGACGGAGATATCGGTGAACATACACAAAAACATAATGTCGAACATAGAACTTCCTCCTTTTTGGGAAGTCGGTTAAAAATAAGATACCGACCCTATTGCTTGTCTATTCATATATCTCATCTATTTATCTATCTATCTTATACCTTTAAACGAACAATTCTTGTATATATGTATATATATAATCTGAATCTCGGAAACGGCTCCAACGAATTACATGAAATTTAGTATGCACGGGGGTTTCGGGGGCGTTGTGCAAAATGACAAACTCAGTTAGTTTTACACCTTTCTAACATTTCAATATCATAAAATCACGACTGTATTTCCCAAAGGGTTGTGCAGAGGTGCTAGATGCATAATACATCCTCATTTTGCAAGTTATATTTGTAAGTTCCAAATAATAGGACACCTTACATTGACTAGGGGACCTATTGCCAATTTGCCATCAACAGGGCAGTTTAAAGGTCGTAGCTCATTTACACGATCCCGCTGCCGCACAATACCGCCTCAAACTTTAACCGTTTTCGCCTAACCTTTTTTGGAAAGCTAGCAACGTGATTCAAGCGAGCAGTCAGCGTGCGTACAGCGCGCGGGCAGCCCGCTTGAAGCGCGTGGTAAGCATGCGTTAAGCGAGACGTCAACTACCGAGTGGTGGCGGTAAGCTCGCATACAGCGAGCTGTCTGCTAATTTGTGTTGTTAATGTAAAGTATGTCTACAGATGCCCTGAAACTCACATAGCAAAAACGCCTGCTTTTTGTTTGTTCTGTGAGTACATCCATCCATCTTTAGCCAGTTAATAGGAATAACAGGAGGAGCCTAACCGTTACTGAGAAATTCTTCCAGGCTGCTACCGAGAAAACCCTGTGTTGAAGCTTGTAGATACTTAATTTTTTTCGATAATTCGATATTATTCAAAAAGTGAGGGTCGTTTCTGATCAATTGAGATAAGAACTTGTCAAACCGTTTAATGCCAATCTTTGATAGTTTTTAACCGACTTCCCAGAAAGGAGGAGGTTCTATGTTCGACATTACGTTTGTTTTTTTTTTTTTTTTGTTTATGTTCACTGATATCTCCGTCAATTGTGGACCGATTTTAAAAATTCTTTTTTTGTTTGATAAAGTATGTTCCGAAATTGGTCCCATTTTAATTTGGTGAAGATCTGATGAAGAACTTCGGAGATATACAATAGAACTCTTCAATAAATAACGGCAAATCTCTCGGGATTGCTGCAATCGCATGTCGCAAAAAAATACTACCGACTTCCAAATACAAAACTACAAAGTGAAAAATAACTTTAAATTTTGAAGTCGGTGTCCATAACGCAAAAAATGGTACCTACGAAAGACACAGACTTCAAAAAATTAAGTTATTTGTCACTTTGTTGTTTTGTATTTGGAAGTCGGTAGTATTTTTTTGCAAAAAAGTTTTTTTATTCAAGGAACAGTTTGACAAAACTCAACATTAAAATGATAATTCAGAAATCAACGGGCAAGCACGGCCTCATCACAGAGGGCGTGCTCGCCCGGTAGGGGTTCAGTCACACTTTTACACGCTAGTCTAGTGGCCCGATTGTAAGTAGTACGCTAAAACAATGGAATAGTAAGCTCCACTCAACGCCCTATAGATGTAGCAAAGCTCATCACAATACACCAACTAAGCTCACAATTTCTTTTTAACCGACTCATAAAGGAGGAGGTTATCAATTCGACTATTTTTTTAATGTTTGTTACTTCAGAACTTGGTGAACCAGGTGAACTGATTATGATGATTATTTGAAAGCTGGTGCTTGTCATGTGGTCCTATTTAGAAGAACTTCAGAGATATACAAACTCTTCAATAAATGACGTCAAATCACTCGGCATAGCTTGTCTGTTTATTGTTTATAACATTTCATAACAAATCATCACACTGGTACGCTCTTAAGGGGAACGCAGGTGTGAACAGTTCACCCTGGTTCATGGCAGTTTCATGTTATTGGGTTAATCTATTCTGTCATCACTTTGAGCATTATCTAGCCAATAGAACTGGTCCATTTTGTACCACAACTAGAAACTGAAAGATAAAAACCATTTTACAAAAAAATACAACCGACTTCCGAATAAAAACCCTCCAAGTGAAAAATAACTTAAATTTTGGATGTCTGTGTCAAAAAACGAAGAAACTAAAACAGTCACACCGACTGCCGAAATTGAAGTTATTTTTCACTTTGTAGTCAAAATCAAAATCAATTTTTTATTTCACATAGGCCTACATGGGCACTTATAAAACGTCGACAAAAGGTGCACGGTTCGGGTTGGTCGTTTCCTATGGAGAAGAACCGGCAAGAAACTCCATGGTTACTCTTTTAAAAATGTTTTGGTTTTACAATATTTCCATGTTACAGCATTAGTACTTAGATATGGGGGGACAACTTAGGCCCGACATAAGACAATAAGTCGTAAGAAACTAAAAAAAATAAAATAAAAAGATTATATATTATATAAAAAAGTTAACTAGCATCTAGAAGGCCTACAATGTTCACACATTCACAAAACAATCGGTAAAAGAATCTATACAAAGGTAAAAAAATAAATAAGTATAACAAGACAAAATTTAACATGTGGCACAAATGTTGTTATCAGTGCTGTAACTATTCTTAGCAAAGGGCTTTATAGCCCAATTTACAATGATTTTCAATCATCTTTATAGATGATTGAAAATCATTGTAAAAAGTCTAATTAAAAGAAGGAAAGAAAAAATGAGATTGAGAATAGTTAGAGACATCCACATATTTTTAGTGTTTTTTTAGTGTTTTTATATGATATGTCATCAACTTTCAAAACAACGTATTGTATCGTAACGTACGTATTACTTGTACGTTGCAAGCAATTAAATGTTGAATGATATATTTTCAAAAATAAATTTTACTTTAGTAGTATTCATTTCATCTTTCAAAATTTAATATGTTTGTGCTAGAAATTCAATTTTAACGCCAAGAGTGGTGATGGAACTTATGGTCATCAAACCTACAACTTTCTGTCTGCGTGCTCTCGTCTGATGTCCAAGCTTGATCATTAGAAAGTTAACATTGTTTTCAGAAAAAAAAAGTTAAAAGAGAAAACAATAAAAAAAAACCTGACTGCTTAAAAAGCGAACTAAAAAGACGTAAACAAGAAGAAAATCATGCTGTGCAGTCGGAGGATACATATTCGCGAGCTGGTTGACCAAAACTAGATGTATCCTCCGACTGCACAGCATGATTTTCTTCTTGTTTACGTCTTTTTAGTTCGCTTTTTAAGCAGTCGGGTTTTATGATTTTTTTAATTAACTTTTTAATTTACAACTTTTTAGTTATTTTTTTTTAAATTAGGTACTTTTAAACATATAAGTGTTATATATTTTTGAAATCACCTCTTAAAACCCTTTATTATGATGTTTGATTTTTTTTTTCCACACAAAATGGCGCCCAAAATCCGCCATTTTTTTCTTTTTCATTTTATATGTAGCCGTAGTGACACTCGCAGGGTTAAGACGAATCGATTGACGTAAGAATCATCAAAATCGGTCAAGGCGTTTGGTATCTAGAACGACACATAAGAACAAACATACATATATACATACTTACGTACATACATACATATACTGATAAACACATTACCCTCATTCGGCAGTCGGGTAAAAAGAGAGAGGTGTCTTAAGGACAACCGGTTGGAAAGGAGTTCGATTAATTAAATTTAGAGTTTCGTAAAATATGACGAAACTAGTAGAAGTAGTATTAGTTTCAGTTGAGCTGACTGCCCCGGGTGCGTTGGACGTACACGTTATCACTATTATTATTTGTCTAGAAAACTCACGATAACACAATGTCCCCTGTGTATTGGTTTCACGGTAAACAGTCACAAATCATGGCTGACCATGTTTGAACTGACCGTGTGTTTTACCGTAACGCCTGGTTTACTGTGAATGCATTTACCTTGGCCGGTAAATTTAAATATGGGGTTTGATAACCTTGTTTTATGGGACACGACCCAGTGGATTTTAATAGAATTGTGTGTTTCTACGATAATAGGAAATAATTTTAGCATGCTTGACCACTAGTCAGTGGATTAAAACGCACATATTTCTTTATTTGATATGGGTTTGCTGTTGACTCTAGTCTAGGTCAGAGAGGACAGAGACAAAGTCGACGATGGAGTGAGCTTACCCAGAAGAAGCCTTTTAACTCTAACTTTGAAGAGATTCGGGTTGAATGCGTTCGGAAACGCTTGGTGAAAATTGCGGGTGAATATCTGCTAGATGCATAAAGCAGACTCGTTGTTGTGGGGTCGCATGGTAGAAGCCTAAGTCCAGCAGTTGTTTGAAAATCATATTCAGTTCAGATTGAAATTGGACAGTGATGGTTCACCTGATCCAATTTTATTGGCTCTGTCACCTCACGAGTCTGCCTTTTTTATTCATTTTTATTTAAAAGAAATCAAAAACTGAATCGACAAAAAAATACCATATTTAAATATCGAACCTACTCACAAAATTTCACGAGAATCGTTTGAGGAATGCGACCTGTAGATGAGAACAGCCGGACATCTGGACATCCGGACATACATAAGAATTAATAAGCTAAAACGGGGACGAGAAAATAATAAATAAATAAAAAAAATTAAAACTCTGTCAGTCTTATTACAAAAAACGAAATAAACCATGGTTTAAACCTGTACTATCAAGTCCAGGCTTATCTGCAAAACCATGGTCTAAATTTGTTCGTATTACAAAACTCGAAAAAACCGTGGTCTTCTTAGTACCGTCAATATTATATATAATATAGATATTTGTATCAACCACAGATTAATACAAATATCATTATTTCACCATAATATCATTCAATTGCAACGTTCGTTAGAAATATCAAGAGTGTTAAAAATATCGAGACTTTGTTATTTTGCATGGATATAAACATTTGTTATTTATCGATTGAAGTTTTGTTTAGATTTAAGCAAATTACTTAAATTCTTAATAATTACTAATAATACATCTACGTACGTGTAACGAAACGTAACATTCTCGCGCGTTATATGAGACTACAACATTAAACAAAACCATCGCAAGCTGAACAAAGTTTACTAAGCTTTGGAATTTTAAGTTATCGAAGTCTCTAATATTATAGAGTAATTGCCTCTTTGTTAATAATATATATAATAATATAGTGTGATGGACCAACAAAAAAAAACGATCTGAGAATTGGAGTACCGAGGATAAAGTAATATCCTCAATAATTAATTAAATCAACCATGTTAATATCCATTTTCGGGTAAAAACAACACAACACAATAAAAAAGATGCTTTAACCTAAAAGAGAAACTTTGACAGATACGACTTAGACCATCGTTAAATTAGGGGCCGCCGAGGTTTAACGTTAGTTCATGATTTGGACTATGGTTTATCGCTAAACCATTATTTGTAATATCATTTTTGTGTAAACAAAAGTTTATAGAGATTTAAACCTGAGTTTTTAGTTAAACCGCTTTTTGTAATAAGAGGGTGTATGTTTGGTTGTTTGTTATCAATCACGCCTAAACGGGTGAACTGATTACGATGTTTGCAACACGGGTAGACCATGGCCTGGATAGGACATATTATTTCGTTTATTTAACTTTGTACACACTTTATATTTACATTTTTATATTATTCTTTATAGAAACTAATCATCAAAAAAAAAACATTTGAAAATATAACAAAAATGGTTGTCTACCCGTGTCGGGAGCAGGGTCCAAGTTACCGGTGGTTAGGGCTCCAGAGACAGGAACCTCCTCACAATACGAGCCGCATCGAGGAGTAATGCCTTCTGTATCAGGCCCTTGATCCAACCGTGCAATGACAGCCGCGACAGATGGTCGTCGAGGCTCTTGGCCATCAGGCCGTTGGCCGTAACGACAATCGGCACAATGATCGCCGAGTCCACGTTCCACATGTCGACAACCTCGTGTGCTAAGTCGAGATACTTGATTTGTTTCTCTTTCTCAGCTTTCACGAGGTTCTCGTCATGCGGGATGGTGACATCGATTATCATTGTGCGGCGCGCTAATCGGTCTATCACCACTATATCTGGCTTATTGGCAACAATAGTCCTGTCAGTGATGATAGACCGATCCCAGTACAACGTGACATGGTCATTTTCGAGAACTGGGTCGGGCAAATACTTGTAATACGGTACCTCCGATTCCACTAGATTGTACTTCAAAGCAAGTTGCTGGTGAATAATCCTGACCACTTGGATAACCAAGTGGATAACGGCGAGTACTTACACAGGCATAAGCCTGTGTAAGTACTCGCTGTTAGCCAGACGAGAACAACCAGAGATAATAGGACATATTCAATTTCTTATTTATGTACATTTTTAAATATTTTTATAACATAAATTAAAAAAAAACAATTAAAAATATAAAAAATAGAGGCCCACCGGTATCGGGAACAGGGTCCAAGCTACCGGCGGTCAGGGCTCCAGAGAGAGGAACCTAACAATACGAGCCGTGTCCAGCAGTACTGCTTTCTGGATCAGGCCCTTGACCCAGCCGCCTAGCGAGAGCCTCCTAACGTGTTGGTCGGGGCTCGTGGCTATTAAGCCATGGGCTGACACGACTATCGGTACAATGATCGCTGTATCCACATCCCACATGTTGACAACCTCGCGAGCCAAGTCAAGATACTTGATTTGCTTATCTTTCTCGGCTTTCACGAGGTTCCCGTCATGCGGGACAGTTAGGACATATTATTATTATTATGATATTTTTTTTTATCCCGGGTACGTTTCCGTGGGAATCAACTTTTACGCGGTCAAATTTTTACGCACATGAAGTCCCTATATGAAGACTACCCACCAATAAAAAAAAAAAATAACTCATACATCGAATGACCTAGATATTTTAATCAGTGGCAACTTTTCATATCTATAAAAATATGACTATATTTACGGGATAAAATAATTAAAAACTTGAGGCGCTCATCGAAACTATATAAAATGAAGGTTTCCATCGAGGCCGGCGCTATAATTAAACTCGATTTTTTATTCTATCGATATTTTTTTAATAGGACACGTAATTTCAAATGTAAACTGCGTATTTCTGATTTAAGCTATGGTTTGATTGAACGCTAAAACGTGAAACTGGCGTCAACTAGCAAATGTAAAGTTTTCAATTAAACAGAAATACAACCGACTTCCAAATAAAAACACTTCAAAGTGCAAAATAACTTCAATTTCGGCAGTCGATGTTCTTGTTTTTGTTCCTACGTTTTTTGACCCCGACTTCCGAAATTGAAGTTATTTTTCACTTTGTAGTGTTTTTATTTGGAAGTCGGTTGTATTTTTTTGTCAAAAAGTTTTTATTTTTCACTTTTTTAGGGTTCCGTAGCCAAATGGCAAAAACCGGAACCCTTATGGATTCGTCATGTCTGTCTGTCTGTCTGTCTGTCCGTCCGTATGTCACAGCCACTTTTTTCCGAAACTATAAGAACTATGCTGTTGAAACTTGGTAAGTAGATGTATTCTGTGAACCGCATTAAGATTTTCACAAAAAAAAACAATGAACTGAAACTCAACATTTTTTTTTCATCAAACCCATACGTGTCGGGTATCTATTATGGATAGGTCTTAAAAATGTTATTGAGGTTTCTTATTTAATTTTTTTCTAAACTGAATAGTGAGACACTTCCAAAGTGGTAAAATGTGTGTCCCCCGCTTTGTAACTTCTAAAATAAAAGAATGATAAAACTAAAAAAAATATATGATGTACATTACCATGTAAACTTCCACCGAAAATTGGTTTGAACGAGATCTAGTAAGTAGTTTTTTTTAATACGTCATAAATAGTAAACCGCATAAATTGCGGTTTACTAGCAAGTACGGAACCATTCGTTCGCGAGTACGACTCGCACTTGGCCGGTTTTTTTTAATCTATAATGCCCATAGATATGACAAAATTAGATTACCCGAATAACATGAAACTTGAACACAACCGGTGAAATTATAGAGTACCTACCAGGGTGAACTGAACACATCTGCGTACTCCTTTAGAGCGTACTGGCGTGAAGCTATTTCATGAAATGGCGTATAATATAAACAAACATGCCATTGCAGCAATCCCGAGAGATTAGCCGTCATTTGTTGAAGAGTTCTGTTAAATGGGACCACATGAGAAGCAACATATATTTCTAATAAAAAACAAATCATCAAAATCGGTTCACCTAGTAAAAAGTTCTGAGGTAAAACCTACAAAAAAAAACTTCGTATTGAGAACCACTTCCTTTTAGAAGTCGGTTAAAAATTAAGTTGACTTGAGAAACATCAGATACATGACGGCTATCCATATTTATTGAAGATCAATGATTTTCTAATCACATTATTTCAAGTGGGTAACTTAACCGAAACCGAAAGCCCACCTTAATTTTAAGTGGCTGTTAGTACCTTTTCACACGCTCCGGTTTCCTGGTAGCTGGTGCCGGGTAGCCGGCGGTAAAAGTATAGGCATGTACGCCGGTACGTGTGAAAGCTAACATACATGCCGATACACTTCGCCGCCGGTTACCCGGCACCGGCTACCCGGAAACCGGGGCGTGTGAAAAGGGGCTAAGGTTCACATGACCGCGCGGCACCGCGCATAGCTACGCGGTGAGAGCGTTCACATGACAGCATTGTACGCGATCCAGTCTGGCAGTCTTCGCTACTAATTTTTACCCGACTGCCGAAGGCGGGTAATGTGTTTATCAGTCTATGTATGTATGTATGTTTGTCCCTATGTGGCATTCCAGAGGCCAAACGCGTCGGCCGATTTTGATGATTCGTACGTCAATCGATTCGTCTTAATCTTGCGAGTGTCACCATCGTCCTATCCCATCGTGTGGGATATCAAAATAAAGGCAGTAAAAAGAGGCAATTTCAAAAATATATAATACTTATATGTTTAAATGTGGACAACACGATGGGCTTGAAAGAAAAAACAAATTGTCCTCCACCTTATGGCGCCCAAAGACCGCCATTTTTCTATTTTCCAATTTTGATGTAGTCAGTGAAATATAATATAACTAGCTGACCCGGCAAACTTTGTTTTGCCATAAAAACACCAAACATTCATCTACCCTACCTAACACTATCTACCCAACTCTACCTACCCTACCCTACCTACCCTACTCTACCTACCCTACCCTACCTACCCTACCCTACCTACCCTACCCTACCTACCCTACCCTACCCTACCTACCCTACCCTACCCTACCTACCCTACCCTACCTACCCTACCCTACCTACCCTACCCTACCCTACCTACCCTACCTACCCTACCTACCCTACCTACCCTACCCTACCCTACCTACCCTACCCTACCTACCCTACCCTACCCTACCTACCCTACCTACCCTACCCTACCTACCCTACCCTACCTACCCTACCTACCCTACACTACCCTACCTACCCTACCCTACCTACCCTACCCTACTTACCCTATAAACCTCACGGAGCCCGAGACCTTTCCAACGAATGCAAAACTGTGGAAATCGGTTCGTGCGTTCTGGAGTTATAGCTTCAGGTTATTGTGACTGTCAAATAATAACAGACAAATAATTAGCAATAAATTAAAATTGCGACTATAATTTGAGATTTAAACTATCCTATCTCTGAAGTTGGATCGAACTGCACATGGTGTGCGAATTTTATTATAATCGGTTAAGTGGTTTAGAAGTCCATTGAGGATAAACATTGTGACACGAGATTTATATATATTAAGATAAGAGCCTAGACCAACACTCTAGGAGGCTCTCGTTAGGCGGCTGGATAAAGGGCTTGATTCAGAAAGCAGTACTTCTGAACACGCCTCGTATTGTTCGGAAGTACCTCTCTCTGCAGCCCTGACCACCGGTAGCTTGGACCTTGTTCCCGATACCGGATAGCCTCTATTTTTGTATTTTGAAATGATTTTATTACAATGTGCTTAATGAAAAAATATTTAAAATTTAGTAAATAAACAAGTTAATGTCCGAAACATTATTTTTCGCAACACATTAACATCCATTCTTAATGTGGCCTTGGACGACCGAGCGTGGCTGCAAGCCACCCTACAAATTCGTTTTGGTGGCCTCGGCGTCCGCAAAATTTCTAGTGTAAGCTTACCAGCGTTCCTGTCTTCTGTCCACAGCACTGATAAACTGACCAGGTAAATTTTAGCTCTTTCCCTGGTTGACTCGGAAGTGCCGTGCTTGACAGACGCAGAGGACGCCTGGAAAGTGGCTTGCGTGAAGAAAGAAAAAGTGGGATACGGATCGGCCCGACCACCCATTTTCCCAGAGACAGTGGGATGAGCCGCTCTGCAGGTTGGTACGGAATAACCTAATTAATACGTCTACCAATACTGCTGAGCGTGCCCGCCTGCTGGCTGTGGGTGAGTGGGAGTCGGGCCTCTGTCTTCAGGCACTACCGTCGCCTAACATAGGCACTATGCTAGGTGACACAACCTTCCGGCTCGCTACATGCTTGCGTTTGGGCGCTCCTTGTGGAGCTCCACATCGCTGTCAATGCGGTGAAGCAGTCGACTGCCTCGGACACCATGGCCTTTCTTGTAGTAAGAGTGCAGGTCGGATTGCGCGGCACGCTAGCATTAATGATCTCATCCGTCGTGCTCTTGCCATCGCCGGGGTGCCAGCTGTCTTAGAACCCAATGGCCTGGCACGCGTCGATGGGAAGAGACCAGATGGTATGACCATAATGCCATGGAAGTTGGGTAGGTCTTTGGTGTGGGATGCAACTTGTGTCGACACCCTTGCACCATCCCATCTTCCTAGCACGGTGGGCTGCGCTGGGGCGGCTGCTGCAGGTGCTGAAAACGTCAAACGGCGCAAATACAACAACTTAATTGGTAATTATGTGTTTGAGCCGTTTGGGGTTGAAACACTAGGGCCATGGGGTCCGAGTGCACACCTAATTTTTTGGGATATCGCCAAGCGGTTGGTCGACTCTTCACGAGACCAAAGGGCTGGCCTTTTTTTTGGCCAAAGAATCAGCATTGCCATCCAACGTGGCAATGCTGCCAGCCTTCTGAGCACTTTTCCTGTTGACAGCGATGTAGACGAATTTTTTAACGCCCCGTAATTGTACATATTTTTATTCTTTTTTAAGTTTTAATATTAGTTTGTAAATATTATTGTACATATATAGAACAGAAACAAGTTAATGAATAAATGAGTTTATAATAAATTCAAAGAATTAAATAATAATAATTAGAGAGATAGTATCTAACTTGAAGTTATGAATTGACAACATCATAATCTTTATCAAGGCTATCCGATATCACATTGTATTCTTCTTTCTAATTGAATGCCCGACCTTATCGTAGATTAGAGTTTCTTCAAAATACCTAACAGTTTAACAAAATTCTAGGTCATTTTGCTTCAAAGTAACTGTTGAATAAAATCCTCAATTTTACAAGCACTCAAGTCTTTCTCATTCATCAAATATTCGCTAGTAGGTACCTCCTCGTAATATTATGATATGTAGATGAAGGCTTTCTCCGTAATACCGGCCCTTGATTTACAACTTATTATTTTAACGTTATATAGAGCTGTTGATACCGACTTTATTTCATTATTATGTAAGCAAGAGTCGCTTTGTAAGTTTGTTTTTCTTGAAATGTTGTAGTGCGAAAATTCTTTTGATTTCAGGGCTATACTGAAACTCATAATAATTATAATAAACTATCTCCTCCAAGAATTAGGCAAAATACTACTATAGGTAGATTCGCCAGGTTATTTATTAAAAGACTAGCTGACCCGGCAAACTTTTTCTATTAAATAATTAACTATTATATTTATCTACCCTACCTACCCTACCTACCCTACCCTACCCTACCTACCCTACCCTACCCTACCTACCCTACCTTACCTACTCTACCCTACCTACCCTACCCTACCTACCCTACCCTACCTACCCTATCCTACCTACCCTACCCTACCTACTCTACCCTACATACCCTACCCTACCTACCCTACCCTACCTACCCTAACTAAAAATAGATGTTGGCCGATTCTCAGACCTACTCAATATGCTCACAAAATTTCATGAGAATCGGTCAAGCCGTTTCGGAGGAGTACGGGAACGAACATTATGACACGAGAATTTTATATATAAGATAAACTATTGAATCGATTAGGACAATATTGAAATACTGAATTGGCTAGACCGAAAAAAAAAATACGACACTAAAATCCGACACATTTTTGCAATGCTTTTTGAGGCACTTCTCGGTCACCTGGGATACTAAAAAAAAAATTTGTCAATTCAGTTTGCCGTCAATTTTGAGAATATGCAAAAATATTTATAAGTGACGTTTTAATACCCGTTTTTATTAATATAAGATAAGATAAGATATGATATGATATATTTATTTTGTAAAACATGAGTACAGTACATGGTCTTATATAAATATGAGGTGGCTACATGTGTTGCCATTTATGGCGCACAAAATTTGTTGCACTAGACAAACAATACAAAAAAAATACAATTGCAAAATTTAAATTAAATTGAAATTACAATGTCAAAATTTAAATTCAATAAAAAAAACACTATAGGCTAAGGGACAAAACGGGTGACTCCCGCTCCAGCTCGTTCTTGGTGCAAAGGTTAGCCATTGCCATCCAACGTGGCAATGCAGCAAGCGTTATGGGCACCTTTGCGCCGGGAACAGTTAGGGGCGGGTTATTTGTCTAGTTATAAGACAACGCTTTTTGACGTGTCGTTGTGACTTTGACATCTAATTTGTTAATCTTTATACTTGTACGTATTTAATAAATTGGAGTACTATTAAAATTAATAAATAATTTAATTTATAAAAAAAAAAAAAAAAAAATTAAAACTACAATTTCAAAACCCAAATTAAATAAAAAATCGCTATGTCAAAATTTAAATTAAATTGAAATTACAATGTCAAAACCTAAATTAAATGAAAAATCGCTGTCACAATTTAAATTCAATTAAAAATAACTATTTCACAATTTAAATTCAATAAAAAAATCACTATGTCAAATTTTTTATTTCATTTGAGTAATACAAACAGAAAAAAAATCACATTTAGAATTCTATACAAGCGAAATATCGTTTAAAAAATCATCCACACTGTAATAGCACTTCTCTAGTAATATCCCCTGAAGAGACTTTTTAAATTTGTTTAGTGGCATACATTTAATATTATCAGGTATTTAAAAAAAAAAATTTTTAATTAAAAATAATATAATATTTAAAGGTATTATAAATATCTGGAGCAATACCAAAGAAACTCTTTTTCAATAAAGCAGTTTTACACTTGTATTG
Organism: Orthosia cruda; assembly: GCA_964057195.1. Taxonomy (NCBI): domain Eukaryota; kingdom Metazoa; phylum Arthropoda; class Insecta; order Lepidoptera; family Noctuidae; genus Orthosia; species Orthosia cruda. The sequence continues at coordinate 11,582,757 of OZ059854.1, read as the reverse complement.
ACATAACAAATTCTCATATTGGGCACGAATTGGGGTTCTCTTGATAGATGCAAATTTTTGAAATAATTGTTGATTAGTTTTTACAAATAATGCAGTTTCCAATACATACAAAGACGGAAAAGTCAGTATTTTTAATTTTTTAAAGTAAGGAACGCAACTATCCGTTGTTCTTAGACCACACATTGATCGTACACATCTTTTTTGCATCCTGAATACAAGTTCTCTATTAGTTGACTGTCCCCAAAAAACAACACCATATCTCAAAATACTCGTAGAAGCGACCAATCCATGATAGGCTTTTAAAAGTGTGTCAGTATTTACTTTCTTGTATAATTGGAATAATAGATATGCAGATTTACTCACACGCTTGCAGATTTCCTCTATGTGAGGTTTCCAGGTTAGTTTATTATCTATAGTTATACCCAAGAATTTTGCATTTGTAACTTCTTCTATTCTACAGTTATTATAGGCAACATTAACTAGTGGGTTCTTACGGCGCTGGTGGAAATGCATAACTTTTGTTTTATTTAAATTAATTACAAGATTATTTTTGTCAAGCCAATTTATAATGTCACTCAGAGAATTATTTATGTCATTTTGGTAATTATTAGGATTAGTACATTCCACAATAGTCGTGCTGTCATCTGCAAACAGTACCATTTTATGATCTACAGTTTTTGGAAGATCATTAATGTATATTAAGAAAAATAACAATAAATAAATATAAATCATTTTTACGTAATAAATTGTGCGAGGTACAGCGTGCTGCATGCAGGATAGTACAAGCGAATATCCGTTTAAAAGGGAGACGCCGAGGAAAGAGCCGGAGGCGCACGAAGAAAACCGAAGACGTACCAGCGCGCGCTGACTACACACTTACAGTACCTACGCAAACAGCCGCTATTATATGTTTACACTGAGCATCAGCTATGTTGTTGTTATTTCAGTTATTTTTACTTTTTATTTTACGAAACTGAAAGACTGTAAATTCAATTAATTGAACACCGTTCCAACCGAGTGCTCGTAAGACACCTCTCTCTTTTTTGAACAGTTCAGGTAGAAAAGCTAAAGAACTTGGAATACTTTTTTAATCGGCAATTAAGTATAGCACAAGAAAAAAAGAGATACTCCCAAACAAGAAAGAAATTATCTTGCAGTTTTTTTCACCTATTTTTAATAAGGTACCTTTTTCTTTCCGTTCACTAAAAGCCGTACCTCAAGACAGAACACACGCAATCAAAATGACATCACACTTGAAAAATTACGACACTAAACTGCGAATAGCAAATAAAGCACTGGATTCACGAAATGTCAAAGAAGCTTCTAGGTGACTTTAAGAGATAGGACACAAATAAAAAACCAGCATAACTTCGTCTTCCACTCTTCCCTGCTCAACGCCAAAATAAGGATGGAGGATGGAAGATAGGTGGAAAGACAGGGGTCAATTCAAAATGGCCGCTAGCACCCAACCAAGGCTGGCAACGCAATTGCCTGCCAATTTTCTACGCGGGTGATTTATTGTGTTCATTATAATGGCTATAGGGATGTTGATACCGACTCGTTGTTTTAAAATTAACGGTGTCTTGGCTTTTTGGGTGCTTTTGGATCGAGAGTTTTCTACTTGATAATGATTTTAGCATCATTATTTCAATCTGTAGAATGGAAAAAGAAAATATTTTGCGTCGACTCCAAGTAACATGGTACAGGGGCAAGGAGATGTTTTCATAATGATTTCAATCTGTTGAGATTGCTGAATATGGACCTCTCACAATTACCACGACCAAATTTAAGGTATGAGAGGAAATTGACACAGTCACCAGATAGCGCAGTTATGTGGGACTCTAACCCACTAAAACTCCACGGTGTCCTCCTGTGCCGCTTATGGCGGGAACACGGGCACGCGTTAGCACTCAACGCGAACCCGCCGTGGCTGTACGTCACCGGACCCTCCTCTGGGCAGTACCCCTCATCACCGGCGCACCAGAACACACTGTGCGCCGTGACCACCCCAGGGACCAAACCAGCACATGGGTGCCTGACGACCCCGTGTATCCCCTTCTTCTCACCCTAGTTCCTAGTTCTTGGTCCCCTTGTGACGGGTCAAGGTCAATGGCCCCGCCACCTACCATTTTTCTACCGCCGGGATAGGGAGAGCGGCCAACGCTATACCGACACTCCTCGTCCCCTGCGGCCCCACCGCGTCTGCCATCAGACGGTGGCGACCCCGTCCAGGCCGCAGAAGGTAGGGAGAGCGGCGCACCGCAATACCGGCACTCCTCTCCCGCCGCGGCCTCCAACCCTCAGCCGCGATATCGTATGGGTTTGGGAGGCCCCATAGCTCGCGGCCCGCCTCAGTTGCGATGTTGCCCAGGCAGCACCGCAACCTACATGTTGGCCGCTACGTCGTCGGCTTATCGGCAAAAGTCCTGACGAGCGGCCCCTCTTCGGGTTCCTCTTCACAGTGGGTGACCAAGCCACGGTTAAAGAGCCCCCCGCCTCGACAATGCGGGAACCCACCGGAGGGGACAGTCGCCAAGCCTTGTCGATTAACAATCACATGAAGATGTTGCTGTCAATGTTTCTAATTCGACTAACTTACAACCACGTTAATGGTCCCTCGATGGTTATCGCAAATTTGGCAGACAAAATGTCTCAAAACACACAATCGAGAGACCACTTATAGGTTTGTAAATTACAGCAAATTGGGCATTCATCTGATCTCCCTTTTATTGTGGTCGTATGCACTGAATCCTTTGCTTTTATGAGACTACTAACTAGCCAGGTTATGGCTCGATTGGTCCAATTCAAATACTCTATCACGAGAGACATAGAAACTACTCCATCCTTGCGAACCTCTCTGGGGGTTTCACTAATATAGACATTCTTGTGACAGACACTTGAGGAAACTTTAACTTGTCTTTTAGTACTTGTCTTTGAAGATTGATAAAACATAAATGTTTTAGCACTTATGTCTGTAGAGTCTCATCATCTTCCTGCCCTTGTCCTATGTTACTTGGGGTCGGCGCAACACGTTTTTCTTCTTCCATGCCGTCTTGTTCACCGTCAGAGTATCACTGACTCCGTTTTCTTTCATATCACTCCTCACATAGTCCATCCATCTTATCTTTGGAATTCCCCTCCTAACATCCTTCCATATTTATATTTATAAATCGTTTAGTAACACTAATTAAGGTTACACTAGTCTAAAATTCTTCCATACAAACGTAATCTGGCGATTAATCCTCTGTTTGACGGTGTACGTTCAAAATAAAACATGATATCAATTTGTCTCATCATTATCTAGCCCTGTAGGGAAACAGAAAAGTAAAAAAATACAATATTTGAAAGTTATGAGCGTCGAAAGTTCCATATTTCAACACTAATTTTAACGCATCTTTGGGCGGGAACAAATACCATAAGAAGAAGGAAAATTACTAAACGGCCTCCATACAAGGATTGATTAGTAATTCAACAATGCAAATAATTTTATTTAAAAAATATACATTTAGTAGTTTTTTCATGATATCTAGACTCCCAAAGGACTGTTCATAAAATTTCGCGCGCTCGTCCCAAATCATCATCCATTTCGCTACAAATTTGCAAAAGTGCTAATTCTTACGAGAACTAGCTTCTTACTGCTCATCACAGCATCAATCTCTTTCGCACGTGTTGTCGGATGAGACAGCATGCATTTTAACCCCGCGCACAAAATAGTTCGTACCGTTGACTAGGGGAAAGTGCACCTGACCCACCCTGACTAATATGTATAAGTCTCAATTTTTGCCAAGTACAAATTGAAAAAAATGATTTTACCACTGAAGTCCATACATTTGTAAACATTGTCCTGATAAATACGTTCACCAGATTATTTTCTTTCTCAGCCAGGAGCTTTTTAGTTAATTGAAGTGATTTTGTGTACGTGAGATGCATCTCAATTCTGTGCGGTATTTCTCTGTAATAGCAGAGAAGTAAATTAGAACAGTTTCGTAAATTTAGTTTTAGGTTAGGTTTAGTTTGGTTTTACTGGCACCAGTTTCGTGAATTTAGAATCGTATTTTGGAATAGTTCAAGAGTGAATCTTGACTTGAAACTAGGGTTGAGTGGAGATTAGAATGAGGGCTGTCAGTTTCAAATTGAGATAAATGGTTGGGACTAAGAAGAGGGTCGTTGGGTGCGTAGAAATAATCTTGTATAACATTGATGCTACTTTGATAGTGAAATCCTGCCCAATTCTATAGATAACTCCTCTTTACATTAACTACTTAAAATTTGATTTCACTCGTAGATAATTTCACCTCTTTTGAGTATCAATCAATGAGATTTTACCAATTGAGACGTCATACTTTGTATAAAGAAATAAAAACATGGTGATTTTTTATTTTAGTTACCCAAACAAGAGGATCTATGGAATTTGGAACTTTATTTCTATCACTGAGTAGCTTAAAAGATCATAGAGGAATTAAATAGGATCCCGTTGTCAGAAAGAGATGAACATACTGTTCAAACATACGTTCGTGTCGCGGCTAGACGCAGGACGGATTGAGTTCACTCAAGCTGGTCAGCTTGTGTTTGTATTGCCGCGCAGACATCGGTAAAACGCCCCAGTGCCGGTACCCCAGTGTATTTATTTATTTATTTTTTATTATTTATTTTATTTATTTTCACACCACAATAAACATTACAGACATTGTTACAATAAGGTACATGAAATAGTTTAGTTTACTGTGGTAGACTGGTGCCTAAGCTAGGCTTTAAGGGCCTGTGTTTCAGGTCACCAGGTCTCCACCCTCTGGCAGTTAGATACATCTCTTAAAATTTAGAAAAAAAAAAAAAAAAATTGAGTTAACAATTTGATTTACAGGTTGTATAATATTAATAGCTTTTAAAAGTCTGTAGCTCAAAATGGAGTGTTCAAAAAGAAAAAACAGGAAAAAAAAAACCAGAACAATATTGTGGTTTGGTGTAGTGTTAGTATTGTTAGTAAACATTTTAGCGAGAGCGTGAGTAGGTAGATGTGTTTGGTGTGTGTATATATGTCTGAGAGTGAGTGTGTGGGTGAGGATTTATCAGATAGCATTCGGTATACATTAGGTCACGGTGGTAAGTAGTTTTTCGGTGTCATCATAGTTGATTCCCAGTAGCCACATGGTAAGCTTTCTTTTGCATTGTTCCTTATTGAGTTTAAATATGGGTTGAATTGAATTGATTTTGTTGTACAAAAATCTTCCCAAAACGCAAAAGAAGCGGTTAGAAAAAACAGTCGAAAGGGAAGAGTGAGTGCGACTTACGGGATTATATCATCTCTTACCGTGTGTCATTGAGGGGTGAAAGGTGAGTAATGAATGTTGTTTTAGTAGAGTGTTCAGGATAAAAAGTTGTCGTACTGTAAGGGTTTTAGATTGCTTGTATAGAAGATCTGTAGGATAACGGTATGGAAGAAAATTAGAGACTTTTAAGATAACTCTCTGGGCTCTCTCGAGTTCAAGCATAGAAGTTTTGGGTGCACCACCCCAAATTGTTATGCAGTAACTTATCAATGACTGAACGAGGGCGAAATAAACTGATCTCTTTAGTTTGTCGTCCGCCACTGATCTCAGGGTTTTGAAAACATATATAAATTTACGTAGCCTAGAAATGAGTCAGTCTATATGTTGTTGAAATCTTAGGGTGTTGTCAACTGTTACCCCTAGATATGAAATCTTAGGGTGTGCCTCGGCTTCGCCTTGGCCCACATTTACACGTTCGTCCATCAATGCCTCTTTTGCTGGCCGCTGCAGTAATGTACTATTTATAAAGAATAAATTAACGCGTCCAATTTATTACTTAATCCTATTTTAGAGTTGGTTAAAAAGTAAATGACCGAACCATCTAGCATTGAAAACAAACTCATTGAATCAAACATTATTTTTTTGTTTTAATTTGAGACATTAAAAGGCTTCGTCTAAAACCAAGACCAAACATCAACAAACACTGAAGATTGAAATAGGAAAAACCCATTAACGGAATCCAATACAGCCAGACGCACCTAAATCAAACTCTTGCCGTATCTTCGGTCGCGAAAGTCAGGGACAAACAAATGAATTGGGCCACTGGTCGGGAACTGCCGGGGGGCACGCGATGTCGATATGCGACATTGAAGAAGGACTGACAAATTACTCCTCCATTATCAGTTTATGTCGGCTTTTTAGGGTTCCGTAGCCAAATGGCAAAGAACGGAACCCTTATGGATTCGTCATGTCTGTCTGTCTGTCTGTCCGTCCGTATGTCACAGTCACTTTTTTCTGAAACTATAAGAACTGTGTTGTTGAAACTTGGTAAGTAGATGTATTCTGGGAACGCATTAAGATTTTCACAAAAAATTCAATAAATTGAACTGAAACTCAACATTTTTTTTCACCAAAACCATACGTGTCGGGTATCTATTATGGATAGGTCTTAAAAATGATATTGAGGTTCCTAATATTATTTTTTTCTAAACTGAATAGTTTGCGCGAGAGACACTTCCGAAGTGGTTAAATGTGTGTGTCCCCCCCTGTAACTTCTAAAATAAGGGAATGATAAAACTAAAAAAAATATATAATGTACATTACCATGTAAATTTCCACCGAAAATTAGTTTGAACGAGATCTAGTAAGTAGTTTTTTTTAATAAGTCATAAATCGTAAACCGCAATTTACCAAGTACGGAACCCTTCGTGCGCGAATTCGACTCGCACTTGGGCGGTTTTTTCGGTTCGATTGTGGATTGTAGTTTTTGGTGACCGTGGGATTTATAAAAGGTAGGTCTATCCAGGATTAGGGACTGGACTGAAAGTGGACGAACAATAAGCTGGATTTGTACCTAGTACTGTAAAATTCGTAAGCTTCGTTTTCGTAAACGAATGGTAAGCCAGAAAGAGGTATCATACAATACCTCATGACAAAAAAAAACATTTAGTCCGTCAGTTAGATTAACTAAAAATATTCACGTAAAGCAGTTATCTTGGGATGGTTAGCAAATAAGTAATTAAGTAGTTTTATAAGATATGGGTCATGTGATATAAGATAAGATTCCTTTATTAACTTTTCATTGGATAATATATTATTGTTAGGTTTTTTAAATAATTTAATTATGTGTAAATTAAGTAGCCGCACTAATAAACTTTATTTTTAATATTGTTTGTTCCGTTCCCACAGACAAATCGTGAAAACGGTTTTGTGGGGCATATTTTTTGTTAAGATCTTATAAACTTGTACTTTGATAAATAAAAAATTAGACATGTATTTTTTCTTTTATCACGTAAACAAAAAATTACGACGATACAGGGCGTTGAAATATCGTGTGACGTCACGCCGTGCTACACTTTTACTGACAAACTGACGTCACAAGCCCCCCTCTTGAACTTTAATGCGCTTTATCTTTGTCAATATTTATTTATTTGATAAAGCAAAAAATGCGTGTCCAATAGTCTATACCAATATTATAAAGAGGAAAGATTTTTTTGTTTGTTTGTATGTTTGTTTGTTTGTAGCGAATAGGCTCCGAAACTACTGGACCGATTTCGAAAATTCTTTCACCTATGGAAAGCTACATTATTCCCGAGTAACATAGACTATAATTTTGACGAGAGCGAAGCCGCGGGGTCAGCTAGTATTTGATAATCTCACTGGCGGACTCAATAGAATTATCATTTTTATACCCATGAAACATCCGTATTGTGACCAGAAAAAAACCAGATTACGATAATCCATTAAAGAGAGGGGGCGGTTGTAAATCAGCGTTAACCATGGTTAACTGAAATCTAGTATAAGTCATAAGTAATATTTGTTGGTCAGTTAAAGCCATACTAATAAATGGTTATATCAAAGCATAAGTCGAAAAATACTAAGTTCTGTGAATCAAAAAGGAAACCAACTTTTCAGAGCACAAACCTTTTCAAAACACACCAAATAGTGTCAAAGGATATTTTTAACATAGACTTTAGAACAGATTATTCTAAAACAGCTCCTAATCCTGACCCATCCACTCTGAATGGCCTTACAACATAGAAACCACTCAATGAAAGTATCGGTACCCTACTTTAAATACAGCCCCTGAGTCCCTACAGACAGGTATTTATAGAAAAGACAAAACGGTACAAAATGCCAAAGGTGAGGTATGAAATAGAAGAGGACATTGAGCCGGGATCAGTAGGCTATTAAATCAGTAGATTGAAAAGTTTTTGCCTTAGAAGACAACATATTCCACTTTTAGTTTTATCTTTTTTATTCCGTTTTGTCAAGAAGGACCCTTGTTAATTCTGGCAGGGGAGTAAGTGTTGGCGTAATTGATGACCTACTAATGGTCGTTTGAATAAAATTCCCATGTGTGTGTGTGACTTGTGGTTATGGTCGTGACAATATAAGAAGTCAGATTTGACAGCCATAAAAATACATTATATAAGCTAACTCTCTCTACTAACTCTCCGAATGGGGCGGTGCCAAACTGGTCAGGTTTAACGCTGCTAAAACCCAGGCGTGTCATTTTTCCGCAAAAAAGAGCCACTTTCAACCGGCTCCAACTTTCCGAGATGTGACCGTGCCAATAACGGACCATCTTGAGCTTCTTGGCGTTACGTCGACATCATCATCATCATCATCTGCCTAGCTTTTTTCCCAACTATATTGGGGTCGGCTTCCAGTCTTACCGGATTACGTCGACATCGACTCTCAATTTTGGCCCATACATTGAAGCAAAAGCTCAGCTGGGAGCCAAAAAGCTGGGGATCCTTGCGAAGGTGAGAAGGTACTTCACGCCGAAACAGCTCCTCAATTTGTATCAAGCGCAAGTTCGATCATGCATGGAGTACTGTTCTCATCTCAGGGATGGATCTGCCAAATACCAGCTTGATGCACTAAAGACGATCGAAAGGGCCAAGAGGCTCATCGGTGACGAGGCGCTGGTCAAGTCAAAGCTCCAGAGTCTTGAACATCGTCGCCGAGTTGCCAGCCTGTCAGTTTTTTATCGGTTACATTTCGGGGAGTGTGCGATGAAATTGCACGATCTAATTCCACCGAGCCCGTTTCATCATCGAACTACCAGACGTACGGCGATGCGCCATCGATACATGGTGGACATTCCACCCATACACACAAAACGTTTTGAGAACACTTTTATTATGCGTACAGCTAAGGAGTGGAATTCCCTGCCGGAGTCTGTGTTTCCCAGCTACAATCTGGGGGTCTTTAAGTCAAGAGTGAATAGGTTATTTCTAGGCTAGCGTGTTTCACCGTCGACCACATCATCGCTTACCATCAGGTGAGATAGTGGTCAAGCGCGAGCATATAGGATATAAAAAAAAAAAAAACCTTGATGCTTACGAATAATACTCGTTGTTATAGTGTATGGATAACTTAGTAATTAATTAGGATTGTGAATTTGAAGTTATCGCGGCAAGTAAAATAAGAAACAACATCGGACTTCTTAGAGTATCGATTATAAATATGATCGGTCCGTGGGTTGAAGACTATTCTTCATAACTTTATCATCATCATCCTTTTTATTGTTCCCACTACTGGGACACAGGCCTGTGAGAGGGGAAAAGGCCGTAATCTAACACGTGGGCCTAGTGCGGTTAATATCACATGTCTCAGAATTTTCATTTGTAGATTTCTGCCAGTCGTTACGGGTGGTTTGAAGCCAGAAAATCTGGCACCAGCGTTGCCAAGAGGTATCATGTTATCTAGTCACTGGGTGGTGAAGATCAGATAGGCAGTCACTTCATGTAAAATACTGGTATTCATCTGCATCCGGTTATAGAAGAAAGCGATTGACTTCAACATAGTGTCATCATCATCTTCAGCCTATAGCAGTCCACTGCTGGACATAGGCCTCTCCAATTGCACGCCATTTGCTTCGATTTAGTGCAACTCTCGTCCAGCTACTGCAAGCTACCCTGCGAAGATCGTCGCTCCACCAAGCCTGAGGGCGTCTTACCTTACGTTCACCAGTTCGCGGTCACCAATCAAAAACCCGTCTACCCCAACGGTCATTAGTTCTACGGCCAATATGACCGGCCCATTGCCACTTCAGCTTGCTTATTCTCTGAGCTATGTCGACAACTTTTGTTCTCTGCCGGATCACCTCGTTCCGTATTTGATACCTCAGAGAGACTCCAAGCATAGTCCTCTCTATAGCTCGCTGAGCGACCTTGAGCTGATGGACCAGCCGTACCGTGAGTGTCCACGTCTCGGCCCGTAAGTTATAACATAGTTACGAAAGGCTGAAGGGACATACAATCAATCAATTATTGATTTTATGTGATTTATGAAGTGCGTCTGCATTAGCATTAGCACTGCATGCACGCATGCTATGCATTAGCTGTCATGGCAATGTCTCCTCTAATATAGTGTAGACTGGGTGAAGTTTTTCTTTATTTATTCCATATCCAATATTTAATTATAAGTCGGGATTGGATGTGGCCATAAATCCTCTCTACCATTGAGACTGGTGCATAACATAATCCCCATAATTTCTTTGAGGTTCTAAATTCTCTCATCTTAAATGCACCATTATGATCCAGTCTAAATCACAGTTTATTTAAGGTCAATCACAGTATATCTTCTTCGTTCATCATTTTATATTCACAGTATTTTATTATCACCTTATAGTAAAGAGATAATTGAGATTTAAAACCCCAACACACAATAAAATATTTATCTTAAACCATTATTACTAAATATGTTATCTTTCAAGAAACCTCTAGTACTACCTAAATCCAATATCTTTTACGAAACCGTAGTCAGTAGACTTTAGACCAGCTAACCGCACGATCCTGACCCATCAAGACCTCGATCTCGAATAAATAACCGTCAGATGATGACCGAACCTAAATTATGCAGGAAAAACCCTCATCCTAAACGTGAGTATAGACTAGAGCATTCACTTGTAAAAAAACATCGAGACGCTTTAATGTGTCATGACGCTCGATGCTTTGTTACAACTTGATTTTGCAAATCATCGAGCAAAGATACGAGCTGCAATTTAATTTCAATTCAATTATTATTATGTATTTATAAATGTGGCAGAACACTTTTCACCGAACAAGACATTTTTTACTACCAAGCGAGCGTCTTCCCGCAGTTTCTAACCTTCCGTGGTCTATCTGGAAGTCCCGGAACCGCCTCAGAACCTAATTAGGAAGGTGTAACTCCAATCTCGCAAAATGGGAATATCTCGTTGAAACAGTGGCAGCCTGTGTATGTGGTGTTGAGTCGCAAATCATGCTCCACCTCCTGACCTGTATTCCTGCCCCAAAACATGCAATCAAGGTGATATATGCGCTGCCACGGCTAAGTTTTGGGCCAAACAAATTTGAATGACTGTCGTACCAGTGACTTGAAGAAGATAACGAACGATCCAACATTTCAATGGAGGAAGGTAGGACAGGTAACCGCTTGCACTTCGTGATCATTACTCCAAACACCCTTTCGAGCATTCGGGTGAACGTTACACTACATGGAAATGTTCGCGAAAATGCTCTAGTGTATACTCACCTTAAACCAAACAGTACTTATTCTGCTACTTTTGTTGGTAAAAATTATACGTACATAGCGTATATAGACGTTTCTTTGACAGGTTATTTTATGGGCATAAATATTTAATAGAGCTGGCTCGGCTAGGGTTGGTATTTCCGATTTCCGACTGTCGGATCCGATATATCGGTGTTTGATTTCGAATCAGATCGTGTTATAGGCATTAGCACATCCGGAAGGTGTTGAGATGTGGATGAGAGCGTGACCAATTTGGTGGGTTGCAACGTATATAGAAGTATGGAAGAAGCAGACAGACGCTAAATGAATTGTGATAAGTGCAATAGGAAGAGAGCAGTGCAGGCGGAAGTCAGGGCCGTAACCACTGAGTCAACAGTGGTTACGGCCCTGACTTATTAATCGAAGTACATGGGTTCGAACCCAATCAGCCGCATTATTTCATCACCTGCTCACTGCTCTCTAAACGGTGAAGGAAAACATCGCGAGGAAACCGGCATGTCTTAGGTTTACGGCCCACTCCCTCTCTCAAAGAGAAGGCCTGTTTTCCAGTAGTGGGAACTTTAAAAGGCTGATGCTTTTTAAGCGCAGCAAGATGATGATGGCACAATGGGAATGGTATCAATTTGTTATTGACGGAGCTGATATTTTTTACCAATTGAGAAGAAGAACGAAGTATATAACAGACTTTCGGTTACCTGTAGACCCTCAAGCTGACAAATGAGATTTTGTGCAATGGGTTGTAGATTCGGTTGCCGCTTATTAAAAATCCTATTGTTTCTAAAAAAATTGTTCTACATAATATAGCCTGTATAAATGTGAACAAGCTTTGTGTGTGATGCATCATCATCATCATCATTTCAGCCGAAAGACGTCCACTGCTGGACATAGGCCTCCCCCAAGCGTCGCCACACGTTTTGCATCCACTGGACGCCCGCAGCCTTGACTAGGTCGTCGCTCCACCTAGAGAGGCCTTCCAACGCTGCGTCTTCCGGTACGCGGTCGCCACTCTAGAACTTTTCGGCCCCAACGGCCATCTGTTCTGCGAGCAATGTGCCCTGCGCACTGCCACTAAAGTTGTGTGGCAATTCTTCGGGCTATGTCGGTAACTTTGGTTCTCCTGCGGATATCATCATTTCTGACGTGATCACGCAAAGAAATGACGAGCATAGCCCTCTCCATTGCCCTTTGGGTGACTTTGAGCTTTCTGATAAGGCCCATTGTGAGTGACCACGTCTATGATATTTTGTCTTGAGACACTGCGGTAAATTGGACGAGAAGATACCACGCAACTTCCAGAACGCCGCCCAGCCGAGTCGGATTCGACAGTTGACCTCTATCTCGAAATTGGAACTACCCAACTGGACCGTTTGTCCCAGGTAGACATAATCGTCCACAACTTCGAGTGTAGAGTCTCCGACTTTGATAGGAGTGGGTGCAACATGGGCATTCAACATCACCTTGGTTTTGACCATGTTAATTTTTAGACCCACTCTTTCGGGAGCTCTACTGAGGTCATCGAGCATTTTACTGAGGTCCTCCATAGTCACAGCCATGACCACTATATCGTCGGCAAACCGAAGGTGAATGATGTACTCGCCATTGACGTTGACGCCTAGCCCTCTCCAGTCCAGAACCTTGAAGACATCCTGCATGTGATGCATTTTGTGAGAATTTTTGTGATTAATTGGCCAGAAAAATTGCTTCTGCAAAACTAGAAAATAGCCTTATCATAAAAGACGAAATAACCACATGCTGAGCGAAAGAAAAGTTTCTTAAGTGTTTGGCAATGTGCCGAACATCGAGCTGAAGTAATTTAAAGTTAATAAACCTGTATTATCTGGTTTAACACTGGTTAGTACTGCTTTTTGAAGCTTTTACTGGAATTTTCTTTTAGATTATTGCATCCACATTCATGAACTTACTTACGCCTTTCTCACACAGGGTCCCATGATAAGATTAACACACCACCTGGCGCTATCCGTCGTCATCATCATTTTAGTTGAAAGACGTCCACTGCGGAACCTAGGCCTCCCCCAAATATCGCCATAATCGATCCTATTCGTCTCGCATCCCTCGATCTACCTAGTGGGAGCCTTTCCAAAGCATTGTCTTTCGATTCGCGGTCGCCACTCCAGAACTTTTCGGCCCCATTGACTATCCGTCCTCCAATCCGTACATAATCCTAATAGTTTAAAAGTTTACGCGTAAACCCTTTCAATCAAAAACTATAAATCATCATCATCAGCCGAAAGACGTCCACTGCTGGACATAGGCCTCCCCCAAGCGTCGCCACTTTGCCCGGTCCCGTGCGTCTCGCAACCAGCGGATCCCCGCAACCTTCACCAGGTCATTCAGTCATCAAACTATAAATATTCGATGCTTATTAGAGGATCTTAGCGTTTATGATCATTTCTGTGCCATTATAAGCGAAGAAGTATTAAGTGCAGTGCACATAGTATTCGGGAATCGAGTATATACTGTGAATGATCAAAATTGAAGCAATATGAGGACGAGGTTTAATGATTTAATTAAAGAAAATTAGTTACCTTTATGTTTATAAAAGAGAAACATTAAAAACTTCATCACAAAAAAATAAACCGACGTCAAAAGCAAAACACTAAAACAACGCAATAGTAGATTATGCACCGAGGGGCTAAAGTTGTGTCTTATGTCACGGGCGTCATATTGAATCTCGAGCGCAATGAAGGATTCGGGATTTAACTCACGACCAAAGCGAGGGAGTTAATACAAGAATCCTGAATGCAGCGAGGAATTCAAGCTTGCCCAAGGCAAAGACACCTTTAGCCCAGAGGAGGATACTCTACTTTTTACACCTACTGTGAGAAAATAATAGCCATAGTACGAAAAACAAAGTATTTATTAAATAAACAAACAGTAAGAATACCATATTTAGAACTTGATAAAATGTGATAAATCGACTGTAGTACAGAAAGGTTTTATTATTTATTTATTTAATCACAAAATCCACAGCAATCTTTGCGCTGTTTACTTAAAATAAATTAACTAATGTTACAGCCAATTACTATTACGGTATTACGGCGCGGTACGGTATTTGTTATTATTAATGCCAGTTTTAATGTTATTCCATTCCTTTTAAAAAATGGTTCGTAGTTATCTAATTATTCTTACAATATTATGTCTTCGAAAACATGGCAACGATATGAAGAAGCAGTCGTTATGATTTTGTAGGAAATCGAGAATATCATCCACGTGTAGTAAGGGTATCGAGAATAGCTTTCCTCTTTCTGGCACCAAAGGGTGTTTGTTAGTATTATACTGCCAATTTAGCTGAGCATGTGAGATTCCAAATTCAAATCACATTATTGACCAGCGGGTCATAATGAAATCCAGTACAACATTATTGACCGGCTGTGCCCCCGGCCACTAATGACTCACTTTAGGTTAAGGTTGCTTGACATATAATTTGACATTTTCGAGCAGGTGGTGTGAAAAATAATTTTCGTTTCTGAAGTTCGTACTGGTTGTCGCTTAGGACTTCGGTTGTATGCTCCATATCTTGAAAACTGCTGGACCGATTTGTCTGAATTGAAGTTTTCCCTAAGTTGAGAGATACTCAATCCACAATAGTTTCGGCAAAATGCGTGGACAAATATACATACATGTAAGCATACAAACAAAAATACATACACTTATGAAATCAGGCACACATAGAGAAACATATGTGAATATAGTGCAGTTACAACAATATTACATATAAACTTATCGAATCTTAGTAACGAATTGATTATCTCCTTTTTTTTGAAGTCGGTAAAAACATAGAAAACGGACCGTGTAGACAGCTTAAGGTTCCCCTAGTCGACGGTACGAACTATTTTGTGCACGAGGTTAAAATGCATGCTATCTCATCCGACAACACGTGCGAAAGATAGAGATGCTGTGATGAGCAGTAAGAAGCTAGTTCGCGTACGAATTAGTACTTTTGCAAATATGTATCGAAATGGATGATGATTTAGGACGAAAACGAGCGCGCGAAATTTTATAAACAGACCTTTGGGAGTCTAGATATAATGGAAAAACAACTCAATGTATACTTTCAAAATAAATTGATTTGCATTGTTGCATTACTAATCTATCCCTGTATGAAGGCCGTTTTGCAATTTTCCATCTTCTTATGGTATTTATATCCACCCAAAGATGCGTTAAAATTAGTGTTGAAATATGGAACTTTCGACGCTCATAACTTCCATTTTTTTTTGTTTTGCTTTTTTGTTTCCATACAGGGCTAGATAACGATGAGACAAAATTGATATCATTTTTTACCCGACTGCCGAAGGAGGGTAATGTGTTTACCAGTCTATGTATGTAAGTATGTATGTTTGTTCCTATGTGGCGTTCTAGAAAACAAACTCGTTGGCCGATTTTGATGATTCTTACGTCAATCGATTCGTCTTAACCCTGCGAGTGTCACTGGCTACATAAAAATTGGAAAAGAAAAAAATGGTGGATTTTGGGCGCCATTTTGTGAGGAAAAATATTTTTTTCTTTCGACCCATCGTGTGGGGTATCAAAATAAAGGGTTTTTAGAGGTGATTTCAAAAATATATAACACATATGTTTAAATGTTACTAATAAAAAAAAAACTAAACCGTTGTAAATAAAAGAAGTTAATTAAAAAAATCAAAAAACCCGACTGCTTAAAAAGCGAACTAAAAAGACGTAAACAAGAAGAAAATCATGCTGTGCAGTCGGAGGATACATATTCGCGAGCTGGCTGACAAAAACCAGATGTATCCTCCGACTGCACAGCATGATTTTCTTCTTGTTTACGACATTTATTTAATTCAATAATACGATTTTAATGGGCTTATCTGTTTAGTGACTGCATGATTATGGTCAATAACAATTTTTAATAAAATGTGTCACTCTATTTTATATTTGCACGCCGAAATTAAAGGCAGAATAAGAGAACAATTTTGTACTTTTTACCAACTTTCTGTACCTTATTTATGCAAATAAATGTATTTTTTTTTTTTTTTTAGTTCGCTTTTTAAGCCGTCGGGCTTTTTGATTTTTTTAATTAACTTTTTTTTTGTTTCCATACAGGGCTAGATAATGATGAGACAAAATTGATATCATTGTTTATTTTGAACGTACATCGTCAAACAGTGGAGTAATCGCTAGACTACTTTTGTATGGAAGAATGATCGACTAGTGTAACCTTAAAAGAAAAACATAAACCTTGCTGAAAATGTGTTTCCTTGTTTCCTAAGAATGCACCGGCTTACACTTTATCGTTTGTCTTGTCACTTGAGTCTACTGCAACCCACAAAGTCGTTAAGAGAACATTATATTATCATTTTATTTCCGTATCGACACTACTTCCTAAGTAAACTGATATAGTACGTACGGGTAAGCTTCGTTCTTCTAAAATGTATGTACTACGGCACAGAGCCTGAGCGGATTGGAATAATGAATGACTCCCCTAAAGAGGGTAGTATTATATAGATGGTAATGTATATAGTATATTTTTTTAGTTTTATCTTTCTCTTATTTTAGAAGTTACTAAGTTACACATTTTACCACTTTGGAAGTGTCTCTCGCGCAAACTATTCAGTTTAGAAAAAAAATATTAGAAACCTCAATATCATTTTTGAAAACCTATCCATAAATACCCCACACGTATGGGTTTGATGAAAAAAAAATATTGAGTTTCAGTTCTAAGTATGGGGAACTCCCAAAATTTATTGTGTTTTTTCTATTTTTGTGTGAAAATCTTAATGCAGTTCACATAATACATCTACTTACCAAGTTTCAACATCATAGTTCTTATAGTTTCGGAAAAAAGTGGCTGTGACATACGGACGGACAGACAAACAGACAGACAGACATGACGAATCCGGGTTTCGTTTTTTGCCATTGGCTACGGAACCCTAAAAAAGGAGGAGGTTCTCAATTCGTCGGCATCTTTTTTTTAATGTGTTTGCCCCGATTACTCAAAGACGCCTAGACCGATTTGAACAATTTTTCTTTCGCAGGTAAATCAAATGTTCTAGCTTACAACGCGCCAGTCACAACTTACAAGATAGGGCACACAATAAAAAAAAATACTTACACATGTGCAAGTGCGGGCCTTACCAGGCATTTTGATTACTAATTAAGGGCGTTCAAAAGTTATCCGCAACTTCCACACCCTGTATATTAACGCCGGCTTATAAATCTGCATATCGAGCAAGAAACTTCGGAGTATCATAAGTAGAAATTTGCTTAAACTTAATTTCGCTACCCTTGGTTGATTTTCTGTAAAGTTGAAGTTCAAAGTCCATATTATTATCAGAGAAGTTGCTATCGGCTGTAACTTCTGAATAAGTTACATGCTTGGTGCGCGCTCTATTGAGTTTTCATTTATTTACAACAGTTATCTATATAATTCATTTATTTAGACTTCATGCACAAAAGATACAAAGGCGGACTTAAGGTTCCCCTAGTCAACGGCACGAACTATTTTGTGCGCGGGGTAAAAATGCATGCTGTCTCATCCGACAACACGTGCGAAAAAGATTGATGCTGTGATGAGCAGTAAGAAGCTTGTTCACGTACGAATTAGCACTTTTGCAAATTTTTAGCTAAATGGATGATGATTTAGGACGAAAACGAGCGCGCGAAATTTTATGAACAGACCTTTGGGAGCCTATCATGAAAAAACTACTAAATGTATATTTTTAAAATAAAATTATTTGCATTGTTGAATTACTAATCTATCCCTGTATGGAGGCCGTTTTGCATTTTCATTCTTGTTATGGTATTTATTTCCGCCCGAAGATGTGTTAAAATTAGTGTTGAAATATGGAACTTTTGACACTCATAACTTTCTTTTTTTTTTACTTTGCTGTTTCCATACAGGGCTGGATAATGATAAGACAAATTGATATCATTTTTTATTTTGAACGTACACCGTCAAACAGTGGAGTAATCGCCAGACTACGTTTGTATGGAAGAATTTTCGACTAGTGTAACCTTAATGAAAGAAAATAAGAAAGTGAGTTGGCTCTGCTTATTTGTTTTGAAAATGAATTCGCAATTGCCTCTTGAATGCATACCGACTGGTGGCCGTCCTGATTACGGGACAAAGCGCGTTCCAGAGAAGATTAGACTGGATATCAAAGGGAGAGTGAACGAAATCAGTAGTATGAGAAGGACAGAGTAAGAGGAGATTATAGGAAGAACGCAGATTCCGATTATGAAGAACGTGGATATTGAAAGATAGAAATAAGATAGGAAGGAGGGGTGGGTGAATAGAGTAGGGAGAAAAGCGTTGTCAAATCTCGAAAGCTTTTTCCCAGGCGAATGGGCAACCATTTTAACTCAGACCTGTAGTTCGACACATGGTCATATGGACAAATGAAACGATATTATAAAATACTCGTACCTAACAAGATTTTCCTTTATGTTACTTTATGTACTGTGACAATTTTTACTTGGGTGTCGGATCCGTTGTATTGACCTTGTAGGATTGTTCTTTTTGTACTTGACCTTCGTAATACGCTACAAAAGCCATTGCTTTATATAAAACTGGTCATTAAGAAGGTCACTTAATGACATACCTGTATAAAAAATCTAACTTTGAATGTGACTAAATTGCCTCGTTAATAATAGTATCTGTATTTCTTATTTTTTTAATATGGGGGGTTTGCTTTTGACTCTAGTCAAGGTCAGAGTTGACAGAGACAGAGTCGACGATGGATTGAGCTTACCCAGAAGAAGCCTGTTCACTGTAACTTTGAAGAGATTCGGGTTGAATGCGTTCGGAAACACAGACGCATGTAGTAAGTTCCACTCTTTTGCTGTGCGCATTATGAAGCGTTTGGAAGCGCTTGGTGCGAAGTGGTATGGCAACCAGGTAAGGATGGTAACTTGCAGTGCATCTAGATGTCCGTTTGTAGAAGGGGGCCGAAGGCATTACTGTTAAGCATGAGTGCCTTCATTCTTGGGTTGGGCAGTTTTCTTGGGTTATTCCAGAAGCAATGTGGAGTTCATATACGAGACCGGTTTATGGTTCGCCTTCTATTATACGGGACTTGAACGTAACTGGCACATTGGAGGTGTATAGCATATTTGTGCTTAACTGGCGTGATTTTATGTAACATTTATTTATTTAGGTAACAAACAGCGATACTGAAAAATATTTTACAAAATATGCTTATTACAATTTGTATGGCCAATTGTAGGTTTCCCTGTGTAACACCGCCTACTTTTTACCCGACTGCCGAAGGAGGGTAATGTGTTTATCAGTCTATGTATGTATGTTTGTTCCTATATGGCGTTCCAGAGACCAAACGCGTTGGCCGATTTTGATGATTCGTACGTCAATCGATGCGTCTTAACCCTGCGAGTGTCACTGGCTACATTCAAATTGAAAAATAGAAAAATGGCGGCTTTTGGGCGCCATATTGTGGGGGCCCAATTTTTTTTTCCATCCAATCCCATCGTGTGGGGTATCAAATTAAAGGGTTTTAAGAGGCAATTTCAAAAATATACAACACTTATGTGTTTAAATGTAGCTTATTCGAATAAAATGGTTTTGGTCAGCCAGCTCGCGAATATGTATCCTCCGACTGCACAGCATGATTTTTTTCTTGTTTACGTCTTTTTAGTTCGCTTTTTAAGCAGTCGGGTGTTTTGATTTTTTGATTATTTTATTTTTTTTAAACCATTAGATACCTACATAGGTCTGTCCACTCCCAACAAAAACCTGGCACACAGCACAATGAACACACAACACAGTCCCCACGTAGATCCAAAAAGGCCTAACTCCGAAGCACGCATGACCTAAATAATACATTTACGATTACGCCTCTAATCAAACTACCACGCGATGGTCGCTTATTTGTAAGGTTGCATTATATATAGACTTGATTATTTTGGCTTCGATTCTAGTTTGGATTTAGTTGATTGCTGTCTGATTCGGGATTAGAAGATCTTCTGTTGACTATTAACTTAGCTTCATTATTCATATTAATAATGCTAAGAAGGTAGATATAATGATATTAGATAGGGCTTTAAGTACGTAATCTATTGAGTTCATAGATTAAATCATGTAACATATACTAAAACTTGCCTTCACATACAATTAGAACTCAGATTACGTTTTAAGCTTTACCCGCAGGTAATTGCTCACACACTGTTCCGTTGTTTTTGAATTAGGTATTTATCTATGTTTGCAATATTTGTAATTATGTGAGAACCATGTTCCTAATCAATTTACCTGTTAATGCTTTTAATACTTTATACCTGTACGTAGTATAGTGTGTAGTGCTATTCTGGGTGCATGGTCCTCACATATATGAATTAATAATGTATATACTTATGTAAGTATTGTAAGACACCTATTTTTTTAAAAAAGTGTAGGTATGGAGTTTCTTGTGCATTCTTCTCCATAACAAGCTACTTTTCCGAATGCACGGTAGAATCAACTTTTATTACTTGTAAATTTTAATTTTTGTTTGACGTTCAAAAGTGCCGCTTAGTGGCCTAGTTGAATAAATATATTTGACTTTGACATTGACTTTGACTTTGATATTCGATTTAATACTATGTATTGCAAATGTCCTCGAAATATTGATACGTCGCTTCTTAGCAAGCATGCTCCATTGTTGACAAAGTCATCAATAAACCATCAGGTGATATACTGGTCAAACGCAAGACTATCAATAAAAAAAATATGAAAATAAACAATTACAAAAAAATAAAATCGGAAGTCGGTGTTCCTGTTTCTGATTATTCGTTTTTTTATACCGACTTCTAAAATTGAAGTTGTTTTTTTTTGGAAGTCGGTTGTATTTCTTAAGTAAGGTTTTTATTCTTCACCTTTTAGTTGTGGTACATAATGAATAAGTTTTATGGTAATTAAGGTACCTATTATGCACAAAGTTTTGCAAGAATAGATTACCCGAATAACATAAAACTTGAACATAACCGGTGAAATACATATCTGCGCACCCCTTTAGAGTGTACCGGTGTGATGTTATGTTATGAAATGGCGTAAACAATTAGCAGACAAGCGATTGCAGTAATCCCGAGAGATTTGCCGTTGTTTATTTAAGAGTCATGTTGTATATCTCCGAAGGTCTTCATCAACAAATGTAAATGGGACACCACATGAGAAGCACCAGCTTAAAAAATAAAAAAAGCAAATAAAAAAAGAAACATCAAAATCAGTTAATCTAGTAAAAAGTTTCGAGGTGAAACACATAAAAAAAATACAGTCAAATTGATAACCTCCTCCTTTTTGAAGCTGGTTAAAAAGATTCTAAAAAGATTTTTGGGGGTATGTGGAACAGGGTGTAAAGTCCCACAAACCTCCATAGAAAAGGGAGGATCCTCCGACCAGACGGGTGTTGTGTCTGGTCCGGGCAACTGCCCAACGGTTGTTGTCGGACTGTTGTATGTGTTCTAATCGCGCCGAAAACTTTACTTGCGCGATGCAGGATTTGTGTGACGTCATGTCGTTAGTTCGTAAGTGGCGGCGTTGGTGCCGCTACATCACTCCCCTCCGGAGACCGGAGGTCGATAGCAGGTTGAGTCGTCCGTACATCTCGTGATGTGTGCCTGGCCAGTGGTAGGTTGGTTCCCGTGAGTCGGAACCGGAAGTCGCAGAGTTCGCGGTGAGTCGGAACTGTATGCGGTTGTGCCCCAGTGAGTCGGGGTGATGAAATCCCAGTGAGTCGGGATAGTGTTGCTGGCTCCAGTAGTTCGGAGTGGTGATGATGTCCCAGTGAGTCGGGACAGAGCTGCTGGCTCCAGTGGGTCGGAGCGGTGATGAAAGAAGCTGGGGGTGATGACCAGGAATGCGCGTCCGCTGCATGCTGGTGATCAGGATACCCCTGTAGATGCCGTGGGCACTGGCTGGCTGTGTGACTGGCTACTCGAAAGCTTGAGAAAGTGATGATGACGTCACGACGAAGTAGTTCTGCACGAAGGCTGCGCTGACGTTCATACTCGGGGTCACCAGTTTGGGAGTATGTGGAACAGGGTGTAAAGTCCCACAAACCTCCATAGAAAAGGGAGGATCCTCCGACCAGACGGGTGTTGTGTCTGGTCCGGGCAACTGCCCAACGGTTGTTGTCGGACTGTTGTATGTGTTCTAATCGCGCCGAAAACTTTACTTGCGCGATGCAGGATTTGTGTGACGTCATGTCGTTAGTTCGTAAGTGGCGGCGTTGGTGCCGCTACAGATTCTTCTTTCTTCGTTTAACCAACCATACCTAAATGGTAACCACACAACAACCATTAAATTTGCCATACTTGCTAAGCTTTTTAAGCTAGACAATCTAACAGACAAAACACCCATATCGTTCTATCATTCAAGTCAAACTAGCCTTTACAGCCCCACAAACTAAGATGGCTACAAAAACTCGACACCGCATCGGCCTTATCACTCGAATAACATAGGTCGACAGTTGGAATCACTCAGCGTTGTTCGGTCACAGAATAGATAGTAGTCAGAAGGCTTGCTCCACAAAGGACTGAGACACCTACGCGACCGCCTCTAGAAATGGCATCGGCAAAATTTTCCATTTAAGGTGCCCCTAGTCAACGGCTCGAACTATTTTGTGCGCGGGGTTAAAATGCATGCTGTCTCATCCGACAACAAGTGTTTCGCACTTTGATTGATGGTGTGATGAGCAGTAAGAAGCTAGTTCTCGTACGAATTAGCACCGTTGCAAATTTGTAGCGAAATGGATGATGATTTAGGACGAAAACGAGCGCGCGAAATTTTATGAACAGACCTTTGGGAGTCTAGATATCATGAAAAAACTACTAAAGGTATATTTTAAAATAAAATTATTTGCATTGTTGAATTACTAATCTATCCCTGTATGGAGGCCGTTTTGCAATTTTCTTTCTTGTTATGGTATTTATTTCCGCCCAAAGATGCGTTAAAATTAGTGTTGAAATATGGAACTTTCGACGCTAATAACTTTCAATTATTGTATTTTTTTACTTTTCTGTTTCCATACAAGGCTAGATAATGATGAGACAAATTGATATCATTTTTTATTTTGAACGTACCGCGTCAAACAGTGGAGTAATCGCCAGACTACGTTTGTATGGAAGAATTTCCGACTAGTGTAACCTTAAACCAAGAAAATCACCTTTTACACGTAGAAATTGAAGGCCAGCCAGAAGCTGGCTGAGAATAAATTACTTATCGACTCTTTCTACTTTACTTATTACTTATCCTTGCCTCGGCAAACCATTGATTGGTCTACTGTAGATCTTTGACAGTCATTACGGGTAGTCAAAAGCTCAGAAGAAGTCTAGCTGCCAGTTTTACCAAGGAATACCCATTTACTGGGTTGCGTAGATCAGATAAGCACTCGCTCCATGTAAAACACTGGTCTTCAGCTGCATACGGGTTAGACTGGAAGTCAACCTAAAAATAATTATGAGGTTTTTGGGGATGTTACTCGTTATTCATGCTATCAAAACTCTTTATGTGTTTTCATTTCTACGGATAGGTAGATGATAAGATGATGTTTAGAGCTGATCAACTTTATTTCAATTAAGCCAAAAGTTATCGTTTTACAACTGGATCAGATTGGCAATAACTCCATAATGAAACAATGGTATTTAGTTGCACTTTCACTGGAAGTCGATTCCAATATTTTTGGAAAATGGCCTTCTGTAGGCTGTCTATTCTGTGGCCCAGTCCCGTCCTAAACCAGTTGACAGTTGAAGTCTCTCCGTTTACTAAACTGTGCAGAGGATAGATGTCGACTCGATTTGTTTTGGAGTGGTTTAGACTCGGTTCTGCGTGATCTTTTGGGTTCGAATGCAGGGTGATTTTAGGGTTGAATATTTTTGGTTATTCAGAAGATTATAGCACAATTATAGTTTGAATTGAATAAAACTGGTTTGAAATATCATTGGTATCTATTCTTGTGCTATTGTTAGGTAAAGATAAACAGTACTAGCTACTACTACTACCTACTCTACTTACTTACCCTACCTATCTAACCTACCATACCTTACTTACCCTATCCTACCTAACCTACCCTACCTACCTACATACCTACCCGACCCACCTACAATTTTTTTTAGACTCGGTTTTGCGTGATCTTTTGGGTTCGAATGCAGTGAGATTTTAGGGTTGAATATTTTTGTTTATTCAGAAGTTTATAGCACTTATTGCTTAAGCAAGTATTTGATGACTTGAACTGAACTTTATAGTGATAAATAGTCTTTATGGCATAAGTTTAAAGTGCCATAAAAAGTTATGGCATGTTATGGTACCAAGTAATTAATGTAGTCTAGCGATTTTCAAAACTTTGAAAGTGACTTAATTTCTATGGTGTGAATTATAGGTAGACCAGATACTATTAAACTGTATACAGATCTATGAAAAAGTTGCTAGGAAACTGAAAATAAAGTTAAACGACCACATCGTATCGAAAGACCAATCACGTGCCGAATTTTAGAAACTAGGACTCTATAGATGTCCATTTAAATGTAATATTTGTGGCAATATGTTTTTATATTATTCTAAATAACTTTAAACTTAACATATCTAGCTGTATCTTAAACCCACTAATGGTGGCCATACACCATCCTTCCTATCGTCCAATCGGCATGATCCAATCTGCAGTTCGTCCATATAAGCCACACACGATCAATTTGATTTGTCCAATCGGCAGCGACGTTCAGTTGAAGCCATGGCGTCACCGGTGACAGACGATGATGTTTTAGCCGTTTTGGGCATTTTACTCGTAAAAATGAAACAAAAAAAAAAAGAAAAGATCGAGCCGAGTGGTGCAAACAGTGGTTAATAATAATAATCATTTTATTTTTCAAGTATTACAGACTCATTAAATTAAACATTCATATACATAGTCACATTAAATAATCAATTACATAGTTCATTACAATATAAATATAAATTATGAAATAGTACAAACAACAAATTATTCAAACAAAACAATCAATAACTAATAGACTTGTAGCAGTATTTCCAAGTTACCTGCGCTCAATGTGTAACCTACAGCAGTGATTAATGTAGGCGCAATCGACCCTTGCCACGAGCGCGGCCAGCATGCTGTTGGAGCTTCCCCGCACTCGCCGCACCAGCGAGGTGCCTCTCTTGCGTACAACATCCTGAACGCATTGTTAAACTGGACTCTAAGGGCGCTGTACGACCTTTGCGTGTAATTAGTCCATAAGCTGCATGTGTAAAATGTAGTGCATTAGGCTCTGAAGAGAGTAATTTTAACTTCTGTTGAGCATCTTGCGAACCTACGGATCACCATATTTGCTCTGACCGACAGCGCCCTTCGCTCCCGTTCAATGTCTGCATCATCTTTCAAGTCGGGAGTAACTAAGTGGCCTAAGTACTTAAAAATATCTACTCTTTCTAAGGGTGTGCCATTCAGCTTTATAGCTGGCATTTCAATAACTTTTCTCTGCCCTCCTTGAAAGACCATACACTGACTCTTCTTTACATTATACAACAGCCCGTGATCAGTTGCATAACGCTCACAGATTCTCATCAGCTTTCTGAGTCCACAGACAGAGGCACTCAGCAGCACCATATCGTCCACGTAACTGATGTTATTGAAACAGACAACCAATATGCTGCTCGCTGAGCGACTCGATCAGCCCATCAATGTAAAAATTAAAAATGGAAGGCGAGCTCAAGTTAATGAAAAGAAAACAGTTTATACATACAAATTTATGAAAATTATTGAAGATTACGCCAAAAATCTTGACCTGACTGAACTGACGATCGCCGACCGCCATGCACGGTCCAATCGGCATGATCCAATCGGCATGATCAAGCCAAAAGAATCGAAATTCGATTGAGCCGTCAAGTATAACTGTCATGCCAATGCACTCCCACACACGGTCAATTCTAACTGATCCAATCGATCGCGTCATGCCGATTGGACGATAGGAAGGATGGTGTATGGCCACCATAACACCCACAAATTCAAGACCACATAAAAAACAATCAAGGTACCTTTCTCTCACAAAAAAATCAGCTAAAGAAAAACTACCCTCAAAAGAGACATCACAGAAAAAAAACATCATGAATGTTCATTAAGAAAAAAGATAACCCAACCTCCCGGTGCAACTGTGGAATTAACTACAGAATGTGACAGTTCGTTCTGACAAAGGTGAGACACCGTTCTTGTAACACGGTACTTGCAGGTACTTGCAAGTCTTGCGAGAATTGCAAGTCTTGTAAAGTCTCAACTGTCCTTTAAGCATTGTGTGTGGAGCGTTTTAAAATTTCATGCGCTCTGTTGTGTTGTGTGAGATTGTGTTGTATGTTGTCTTGTAGAGAAAATGTGTTGGTTTGGTTTTCATTTCAGGATTCTTTAAGTTGGTTGTAATTGGTCCATTTGTGGATCAAGTTTTTTAATTCATTAAAACTGGTTTGAATTGAAGAAAACTCATTGGTATCTATTCTTGTTCTATTGTTAGGTATAGATAAACAGTACTAGCTACTACTACTACCTACTTTACCCTATCTATCTAACCTACCATACCTTACTTACCCTATCCTACCTACCCTACCCTACCTACCGAACTCCTCCGATCAATTTTTTTCCTGAATTTTCCCGTCTAATGTTTCCTCGGTTGCCGTTCTCAAGTTATAGCGTGACCAGGAGAAATAGGGTTTCATTTTTACTCAGCTGCAAGGAAATGGTTATATATATATATGGATTAAAAAAATAGGACTACGACAAAGACAAGACAAAGACAAAGATATTTTATTTCAACTAGGCCACCAAGCGGCACTTTTGAACGTTAGACACATTAAAATTTACAAGGAATAAAAAATGATTCTACCGTGCATTCGGAAAGTAGCTTGTTATGGAGAAGAACGCACAAGAAACTCCATACTTACGTGTTTTGTTTACAATATTTAGGTACATAAGTACATACATTAATAAATTTATATGTGTGAGGACAATGCTCCCAGAATCACTACACACTATACTACGTACAGGTACAAAGTATTAAAAGTACTTACACATGTACTGTGCAGTTACATAATAGGTACTAGAAAAACATTAGCATCCGAAGCAGTTAAGTTAAGACCAATCCCAACTGACGGTGCCCGTTCACGAACATGACGCATGAATCGGCACCACCCAGCTCAACCATCATGAAGGGAACCGAATGATCCAACACACGCGCCACCATCAGAGAGACATTTGAGAGAGCATGACACACTCAACTGCCAAGGCAAACACAAGACAACGAACGACACCAAGGTACAGCAAGGTTCGCGCTTGACCACGATATGCTAGTATTATATTATCTGTGACCACGATATCACCTGATGGTAAGCGATGACGTGGTCTACGATGAAGCACGCTTGCCTAGAAGTAACCAATTCATTCTTGACTTGACTCGCTAAATTGTAGCTATCGAGAAACACAGACTCCGGAAGGGAATTCCACTCCTTAGCTTACGCATAATATAAGTATTCTCAAAACGTTTAGCGCGTTTGGGTTGGATGTCCAGCATGTACCGATGGTGCATCGCCGTACGTCTGGTAGTCCGATGATGAAACGGGCTTGGCGGAATTAGATCATGCAATTCCATCGCACACTCCCCGAAATGTAACTGATAAAAAACTGACAGGCAACTCGGTGGCGATGTTCAAGGTTCTGGAGCTTTGTACTTAACCAGTGCATCAACGCCGATGAGCTTCATGGCCCCCTTTTCGATGGACTCCACTACAAGCATTTATTTGGCAGATCCGTCCCAGAGATGAGAACACTACTCCACTCAGTGTTATCACAAATTCTATATAATAACAACAGTGGAATTTTATTTTTAACCGACTTCGCAAAAAGGATTAGGTTATCAATTCGACTGTATTTTTTTAATCCTCAGATCTTTTTACTGGGTGAACTGATGTTGATCATTCTTTTTTTATTTGAAAGGTGGTGCTTGTCATGTGGTCCCATTTAATTTTCATCAACATCTGATAAAGAACTTCGGAGATATGCATCAGAACTCTTCAATAAATGACGGCAAATCTCTCGGGATAGCTGCAATCGCATGTCTGTTTATTGTTTACACCATTTCATTACATAACATCATACTAGTAAGCTCTAAGGGGGTACGCAGGTGTAAACAGTTTAACTTGGTATACTCTTATTCCACCGGTTTTGTTTAAGTTTCATGTTATTGGGTTAATCTATTCTGGCTTCACTTTGGGTATTATTGGTACCTAGCCTATATAACTGGTTCATTATGTACCACAACTAAAAAGTGCAAAAAAAAACTTTTTACAAAAAATACAACCGACTTCCAAATAAAAACACTACAAAGTGAAAAATAACTTCAATTTCGGCAGTCGGTGTCAAAAAACGAAGAAAGCGCCGCCGCCCCGCCTACTTGCCATTTCTACTGTAGAAGGCGTTTTTTCTGTTCTGTGCATTTTGGTATACCGTAAGAAAAAACAGCAATCCGGCTCGACGCTCGCAACCTGGCTCACAGCCTCGTTTTTATCTGACAATTCCAAAAGCCACAATTTTTGCGTAACTTCTTGGATTTTAATCTTACTTATATTATTAATGTAAGAGAAGAGCACCGACTTCCGAAATTGAAGTTATTTTTCACTTTGTAGTGTTTTATTTGGAAGTCGGTTGTATTTTTTGTAAAAAGTTTTTTTTTCATGAAAAGCTTTTAGAAGAGAGGCGGGTATGTATAGCATATTCCTACCCATGTTTCCATTTGCTGTTAATTTCTCAAAATAAATGAAAATATATAAAATTAAATATTGAAATAAATGGAACCTCAAACCAATGAATTGAGAGCTAATCGTGGTCATAACGAAGTTAATACCGCTTTATATTCATAAGCAACTAACAGCACTTTGAACTCTTAATTGAAGTATTTTAGTGTAAATACTGAAGCAGTAAAGTTGTTGTGGTTAATTTTTGAAGATGATTAAACCTTTCGTATGTCCGTAATTACCGAACCAATAGAAAAATCATTGTGTCTCGCGTGCAGTCACGTCTTAAACACACGAGAGGTTAATAGACGCACACCTGAACTGTCCGAAAGGGTAAGAAGAGATGCATAGACACACAAATGGGCAGGGTAGCCAGGGTAGCTAGGGAAGACAGGGTAGCCAGGGTAGGCAAAGTAGCCAGGGTAGGCAGGGTAGGCAGGTAGGTAGCCAGTTGACGGGAGCGAAGCCCCGAGGGTCAGCTAGTTATTAATATACATAAAAGATACAATTGTTTGTTTATGTTTTTAAAAGGTAATTTCTATTTTTTTTTCTCTGATTTATAAATACAATATCACTGAGTGTCATAGAAACTTTTTACCTCGGAATGTTATACGGCTGATGTGAAATAAACCATTAGACCCGCCTAAATACAGAAATCAAATAAAATCAAATAAATACAAAAAATATTAATAAATTGAAGAGTTCTATTGTATATCTCCGAAGTTTTTCATCAGATGTTCACCAAATTAAAATGTGACCAATTTGGGTACATACTCTTTCAAACAAAAAAAGAATTTTCATAATCGGTCCACAATTGACCAAGATATTGGTGAAAAAAACAAAAGAAAAACTTACATAATGTCGAATATAGAACCTGATCCTTTTTGGAAAGTCGGTTAAAAATAGCCATTTTAACTTACTGGCAAAAACTAAAAAAACATTGATGAGTACGTTTTACGCCATAACATTTTAGTAACTGGTATTGCCTCCTCGGGCTCTGATACAGCTTCGAGCCGGTTTAGCATACCTTAGTAGGTAATCTCGGTAGGTAAAAAATCTCGTCTTTAGTAAGACGAGATTTCGTAGGCGATGTTGGGGAATATCATTTTTATATTTTTTTACAGTTAAAAATGATACTAATCAATAAATAATATAAAACAAAGTCGCTGCCCGCTGTCTGTCTGTCCCTATGTATGCTTAGATCTTTGAAATTACGCAACGGATTTTGATGCTGTTTTTAATAGATAGATTGATTTAAAAGGAAGGTTTATATAATATGTATAAAAAACACTTTTCACGCGGGCGAAGCCGTTGGCAGAAGCTAGTGTACTATAATTTCAAAGGATGTTGACGAAATTTTCAATAAAAAGTTTTTATATTTAATATCTCTGACTTCTATAGTTTAAGAGAAATGCAGTGTGCAAAGCAAAGTGTGATACTAAGTATTGTAGGCCAGTGTAGATATAAGCTCAACTCCTACCATACGAACCAATAAAAGACCTAGTCGATATTAAACCTCCGCGTCCTCTGACTACCCGCAGGCTTATTACGTATCTTTTGCAAGAGCAAAACGATAGCGATCAAACGCTATAAGTCACAAAACTCGGCATTAACTGCAGTGTAGGTATGGTAGGTCCTATACAATCGTTTGCTTATCGCTCGCTATTTGTCAAATGCACTTACTTCTAAAAAAACCGCCAGCAACTCTAAAACTTTTGCATTGAAGAGCAATTATTGCGCAAAAATCGCTATCGTTTTGCTCTTGCAAAAGATACGTAATAAGCCTGCCGCTGCGTCAAATAATAATGCTGTCTTAATTACTGTTCGTGGCTCCCAGCGAGGGAAGTTTGTACCACACAAGTGTTCGCAGCCGTCTTACACCGCTTCATTGTACTTGGTCCTCTCCAGGTAACCTCTGTGTATACAGGTAAAGTTGGTCCTTAGTAGGTTACCTGTATGTCTATGGGTATAGTTGGTCCTTAGTAGGTAACTTGTAGAACTGGAGATGTAAAGTCAAGATATAAATAGGTTCGTCACCTTAAGGTTACACTAGTCGAAAATTCTTCCATACAAACGTAGTCTGGCGATTACTCCACTGTTTGACGGTGTACGTTCAAAATTAAATTAAATATATCAATTTGTCTCATCATTGTCTAGCCATGTATGGAACCTGAAAAGTAAAAAAAATACAATATTTGAAAGTAATGAGCGTCGAAAGTTCCATATTTCAACACTAATTTTAACGAATCTTTGGGCGGAAATAAATACCATAACAAGAAGGAAAATTGCAAAACGGCCTCCATACAGGGATAGATTAGTAATTCAACAATGCAAATAATTTTATTTTGAAAATGTACATTTAGTAGTTTTGTCATGATATCTAGGTCATATATATTTTTCATGATGTCTCTGGTAGGTACCATTTTTTTGCGATATGGACACCGACTTTCAAAAATAAAGTTATTTTTTACTTTGTAGTTTTCTTATTTGGAAGTCGGTAGTATTTTTATGGAAAAAGTTTTTTATTTTTCACTTTTTAGTTGTACCTACCTAATATGCAATTTGTTAAGTAGGGTAACTATAATGCCGAATATCATGAAACTGAACATAATCGGTGAAATGAGAGTGTACCAAGGTGAACTGTACATAACTGCGTACCCCTTTAGACCGTAATGGCGTGATGTTATGTTATGAAATGGTATAAAGAATAAACAGACATGCGATTGCAGCAATCCCGAGAGATTTGCCGTCATTTATTGAAGAGTTCTGTTGTATATCTCCGAAGTCCTTCATCAGATCTTCACCAAATTAAAACTTGACCAATTTCAAAACACAAAAAAAGAATTTGCAAAATCGGTCCACAATTGACGGAGATATCGGTGAAAATCCACAAAAAAAACATACACGAATTCGAACCTAGAACCTCCTCCTTTTTGGTAAGTCGGTTGAAAAAGAATTAACAGTAATTTAAAACAGAGAAAATGCAAAATATTTTTACTTGAAGGCTTCTACTATGCAAATATAATATGTAATATGTTGACGTCGAGATTCACCTTGTTAAAATTTCGTACAAAGTTCTGAGAATTTCATATTTATGTTAATCAATATGCCTAGCCTTCTACCAACTAATACACATGGAACGACGACTGCCCGTCTGACCTCCAAAACCCAGTAACTGGGTAACACACTGCATAGCCCTTGGCAAGACTGGTGTACAATAGCTTTAATGCTTACCAAGGCACGGAGTAATTTCGGTATGTTAAGTTGATCACCCATCCACGGACGGACCTCGGCAAAAGTTGCTTAACCTTCTTGTGCAGCCATACAGCTGTAATTATGTAGCCACGAGCTTCTTTTATTCATTATTTATGTTACGAAAAATAGACAACTCGGATGGTATAACCTTTTGAAACTAAAATAAACTTAATTTTAGTTCCTAAAATACTAAGAACTGCTAACTAATTAAGCTTAAATTCATCGCTCCCAAAGGATTTAAGAAAAAGTAAACTCAATAGCAGTTCTGAGAAAAAGGAATAAGGTTTATTTATAGACTCATCGTCACTCGTCAAGGAAAACATCGTGAGGAAACAGGCATGTCCTAGAACCAAAATGTCGAAGACATCTACGTATTGTGACTCGGCCCTGTCCATGAAATAAGTGCCTACAAGCTCGCGTCATATAAACACGCGATCGGGCCGCCCGCCTCTACCTACTTGAGTTTCTTTCTAGTTTTGTGATTGTAAATATCTCAGATTCTTTTCTCTAATCTGAGGTAAATATTGTATTTTTTTATTATACTTATTTTAAATCTTACTGTGTAGGTACTTACCATTTATTACTCTCATAGGTAATAATTTCATAATGATATTTTGTCTCATCATCATCATCATCATATCAGCCGAAAGACGTCCACTGCTGGACATAGGCCTCCCCCAAGCGTCGCCACTTTGACCGGTCCCGTGCGTCTCGCAACCAGCGTATCCCTGCAACCTTCACCAGGTCGTCGGTCCACCTGGTGGGAGGCCTTCCAACGCAACGTCTTCCGGTTCGCGGTCGCCACTCCAGAACCTTTCTGCCCCATCGGTCATCCGTTCTGCGAGCAATTTGCCCTGCCTACTGCCACTTAAGTTTGGCAATTCTTCGGGCTATGCCGGTAACCCTGGTTCTCTTGCGGATCTCTACATTTTTGATTCGATCACGCAAGGACGCCCGTCTCAGAGCCATAAGACATCACTGGCAACACACACTGGTCATAGACTTACGTCTTGAGACACTGTGGTAAGTTAGACGAGAAGATTGCGCGGTATATTTTATCTAATTAAATAATATATGTAAGTAGCTAAGTACATAGATATACTACCTACTAGTTTT
Source organism: Orthosia cruda (assembly GCA_964057195.1). Taxonomy (NCBI): domain Eukaryota; kingdom Metazoa; phylum Arthropoda; class Insecta; order Lepidoptera; family Noctuidae; genus Orthosia; species Orthosia cruda. The sequence continues at coordinate 11,549,142 of OZ059854.1, read as the reverse complement.
TTTTTAACCCGAGCGTAGGTACGTCCCTCGTGTGTTACTTTATCACCCTATCCACTTATTTATTTATTAATCCAGGTATTTTACTCGGTGAAAAAAGCGAAATACCTACCTATTAAAAAATAAACAAATTACGTACTAGTAGGTTAGATATTTTTTTTATAGTCTTGCCTTTCGGAGGTTCCAGGTAATTTAAAAAAGAAATATCTCTGGGTGCGTTATAGAAGAATTCAAGCAACCAAAAACACCACAATATAGTCTATAATTGCTCTCTGCCATATTAAGTAAGTAAGTACTTGTACGTAGTTCAATCAAATATTTATAAATCGCACGCTTACTGTTAACAAAACCATCACACCGTTTGTGACAGTAGTGTATCGAGTGTTGGCTGAACTCGACGCGCGTAGGTAGCGACAAACAGCACAAATGTGTAAATTGAGTTATTACGGGTATTTTGTCAATCCTTTATGTTAGAACTTGCTCAATTTTTTAGTGATAGTGTACTAAAACTAAAAAGAGGAAAAAAAAAAAGTCTTTGGTACTTCTTTTTTACGACACCGACTAACTACCGAAATGAAAGTTATTTTGCACTTTTTTGTGTTTTGCTATTGAAGTTGGTTTATTTTTTTGTGAATATTTTTATTTGACGTTCTAAGTCCTTTTGAAGAAAACTTCCTCAACAATACTCAACTCAGCCGCCTTGACAACGTGTTGAGGACGTTAATGACATTAAATAACAAGTTAAAACTGTCATTTTACTTATTTTTTTCGACACCGACTTCCGAAACGAAAGTTACTTTGCACGTTTTTGTGTTTTGCTTTTGAAGTCGGTTTATTTTTTTGTGATTTTTTTATACATTTTTATTTGACGTTCTAAGTCCTTTTGAAGAAAACTTCATCAACAATACTCAACTCAGCCGCCTTGACAACGGGTTGAGGACGTGAATGACATTAAGTAACAAGTTAAAATTATCAATTTGTTTGAAGAAGATTGAGTCGAGTAGAAGTAGAAGAAATGAATAAGAATATCAATGTTATCCATTTAAGGCCGTACCCTGACCAAAAACTCAGCGTGAGATATGAGCATTCCTATTGGCCTAGCGGCACTGGTGGCGCATGAATTACAGTAGTGAATACGCCCAGATTTTAGAATAAAATCTTTATAAAATCGAATACTGGTCTTTTGAAAAAAAAAACTACCAAAATGTTCGTTATTAAATTGTCTATCCATTAGTGTTAGTACAAAAAAATATTAATGAACACTTTACGAGGAGATGCATGCTATCAATCATTATTTCTCATTTTTATGGTTTGGTTGGAAGGAGATTAGTGAAACATACAGTACATAAAAAAAAAGAAATCTACAATTTTGGAATCAATAATATGTAGAAATTTAATGTATTTTTAGTAGTTGATATTTCATTTTAAATAACGAGTAGATAGCTCCTAAAAACTGCACGAAAAACGGCTAGCGCGGCGTTTTGCTCGGGGTAGCGCCTTAAGGCCGTACCCTGACCAAAACACCGCCGTGAACATTCCTAGTGCCTTAGCGGCACACTGGTGGTGCATGAGTTACGCCCAGATTTTAGAAAAACATCTTTATAATCGAATTTTGGTCTTTTGAAAAATAAAGCTTACAAATTTTCGTTATTTAATTGTCTATCCATTAGTGTTAGTACAAACATTAATTAATGAACACTTTACGAGGAGATGCATGCTATCCAATCATTATTTCTCATTTTTATGGTTTTGTTGGAAGGAGATTAGTGAAACATACACTACATAAAAAAAAGAAATCTACAATTTTGGAATCAATAATGTGTAGAATTTTAATGTATTTTTATTAGTTGATATTTCTTTTTAAATAACGCGTAGATAGCTCCTAAAAACGGCACGAAAAAACGGCTAGCGCGGCGTTTTGCTCGGGGTAGCGCCTTAAACAACATAAACCGTTACGAACATTATTACAAAAGAAAAGCTTACAATTGTAATCAAGAAAAATTTCCTTATTGATTAAACAACAACTCTCTTTCTATATTGTACAGTGCCTTCATGAATATACGAGTAAGTGGCTACCATAACAACATACAGTTTGACGATACTTAAAACATCCCTGACTGTTATTACGCTATGTATATTCAACCCACTTATTTATAAGTGGGCCGGTAGAAATAAGTGTCTTCAAATAAGTTATTTTGTTATCATGGGCTGTTTTTACCCGACTGCCGAAGGAGGGTAGTGTGTTTATCAGTCTATGCATGTTTGTTCCTATGTGGCGTTCTAGAGACCAAACGCTTTGGACGATTTTGGTGATTCTTACGTCAATCGATTCGTCTTAACCCTGCGAGTGTTACTGGTTACATTAAATTTGGTAAATAAAAAAATGGCGGCTTTTGGGCGCCATATCGTGGGGCACCAAATATTTTTGTCTTCCAAACCCATCGTGTGTGATATCAAAATAAAGAGTTTTAAGAGGTGATTTCAAAAATATATAACACTTATATATGTTTAAATGTAGCTAAAAATCCTAAAAAAAATACTAAAATATTATAAATAAAAAAAAGTCGCGAGCTGGATGACCAAAACCAGATGTAACCTCCGACTGCACAGTATGCTTTTCTTCTTGTTTACGTCTTTTAGTTAGCTTTTTAAGCAGTCAGGTTTTTTTTTTAATTAACTTTTTTTATTTACAACCTTTTAGTTTTTTTTTAAACGTTTTTTTTATGGTAATGTGTTTAAAGTATTTTTAAAAGAGCCGTCGTATAGTAATTTTGTTACAATGTTATTATTTATCTATCAAAAAATTATTGGTATACTTGGACATAGTGATTCAGACTAAAGATCATCAAATACTGGTGATCGGCCTTAAATGTTGAGATAATACTCTTAAACCAACAACGTACATCCCCTAATTTCAAGAAACCACAAATTTAAACACATGTACCTAGCTATAATAAAATTTAACTACCTACCCTTAACCACACACCTACCTCAAAGCCTTCTTAAAGAAAAACCATCCCTTTCACATAAAGACCCCACTGATGTATTATTGCCACGTTCACCTTTTCAAATACACACATAAACATATTTTTCACCCCACATTCACCGAAAACACCCATTGTAAAAATATGCCGAACTACGAATACACATGATACCTTGACCCAAATGTTTGTAACTAATGAATTTTTGTGCGAGCTTTCCCATTTTCCAACTGACTATAAAAAAAACCTCTATTCATACTGAAATGCATTTCGCCCCCCGACTAAGCATAGTTATAAGGCTTACTATCCATTAGAGTGGGCCACGATGAAGAAGTGCAGAGAAAGGAAATCATAGACCTAACATTCCTCTAAACTCTTGTAGCCCTTCTGTTTTATGCCAGATAAATGGACATGGACTTCAATTTCATTATGATGATCTCCTATTCTCCACCGGCTGTTGAGATCATCGAGGTTTTTTTTGCGACAAGTTTCGGTAATCCTCATTGGAGGCCCAAGCTGCCTCAAATACGAGCTTATTTGGTCAGTGTCTGACTCATTTAAGTGCGTACAAACTAAAACTACATTGCTTCCTTACAAACATGGCGTCCGTGGCCTTATTTATTATTTTTAATCATGCAGATGGCTGTTACAGCAGAACTAAAATATTGTCATGCTCCTACATTGGACACATCATCATCATATCAGCCGAAAGACGTCCACTGCTGGACATAGGCCTCCCCCAAGCGTCGCCACATTGACCGGTCCCGTGCGTCCCGCATCCAGCGGATCCCCGCAACCTTCACCAGGTCATCGGTCCACCTGGTGGGAAGCCTTCCAACGCAACGTCTTCCGGTTTGCGGTCGCCACTCCAGAACTTTCTGCCCCATTCGGCCACATTGGACACATTTGATCTTAATTTAATACTTAGGTCTTATGTAATAATTCTATGGGTACTATGTCGCCCATCTGATTCTTTCTTCCGTTTATTCGCCCCTCCAATGGACAAGCACCTTACATTAGGGGTTAATATGACCTAGCTATTATAGGGTTATTTCGAGGAACAAATCAGTTCGGAACATTAATGTTATGGCCGTACTGATAGCGTTGCTATATGCGCTACTCCGCAGATTAGTTTAAGGTGTGTTACCAGTATTATCGCTGGGCTCATTTGGGTTTTATGTTTTGGTTGTTCGTGTTCAAGGGCGTTAGCATATGAGATAATGATGTGGCGTTACTTTTTATGTGATATGGGAGCTTATTTTGTGAAACATAAAGTTTTAATTAAAATGTCTTCGTATCGTGGAGCTACATTAGAGGATCAAATTATACCTATAAGAAACAAAAACCAGAAACTTCATTTGTTTTTAAATGTGTTTGTGGAGAGTCGGGTTCAAAACTGTCTTTCTTTTTGTCCTGATGTGAAGTCGGTATTTCATTGATTGACTAATCACCATTGAAAACTATGGAGAAAAATGTTTTATCTACTCTCATATCGTAACATTCGAATTATAAACTTCATAAAAAAACTTTTTGCAAAAAAATACTACCGACTTCCAAATACAAAACTACAAAGTGAAAAATAACTTAATTTTTTTAAGTCGGTGTCTTTTGTAGGTACCATTGTTTTGCGTTATGGACACCGACTTAAAAAAATTAAGTTATTTTTCACTTTGTAGTTTTGTATTTGGAAGTCGGTAGTATTTTTTTGCAAAAAGTTTTTTTATTTTCACTTTTTAGTTGTACGTACCTAATAGGCAAGTTAGTAAGGGAACTATTTCGCCAGAATAGATTTCATGAAACTTGGAACATAACCGGTGAAATGAAAGATCTGCTTACCCCTTAAGAGCGAACTGGCGTGATGTTATGTTATGAAATGTTATAAACAACAAACAGACATGCGATTGCAGCAATCCCGAGAGATTTGCCGTTATTTATTGAAGAGTTCTGTTGTATATCTCCGAAGTTCTTCATCAGATCTTCACCAAATTAAAATGGGACCAATTTCGGAACATATTTTTTCAAACAAAAAAAGAATTTTCAAAATCGGTCCACAATTGACGGAGTTATCGGTGAACATACACAAAAAAAAAAAAAAAAACAAACTTGAAGTCGAACATAGAACCTCCTCCTTTTTGGGAAGTCGGTTAAAAACGAGTTTATATTGACATACTTTATAAACACAATACCGAAATTTAAAAACAGAATCTTATTATAACACTATTTCTATAACAAAATATTTTTTTTTTTTTTTCTATCCCGATACAGGGCAAATCTAAGAAGTTAATATCACCAAGGAGTTTCCATCAATTATTTTTTTGTAATGGAAAGCTTATGCGGGGCCCGTCATTTTTACCCGACTGCGGGAGGAAAATGATTTTTTACAGTACCTATTATAAAAAGTTTTGATTACAATTTTTACTTGTCTGTGGCAACGCCCGCTTTAGCGCATGCGCGATTATTGTGCTGGGTTTTGGCGCCATTCATACGTTTTGCTGTGTGATTTTTCTTACTCTTTTGACTTTCTTCTATTATTTAGTTGGTTCAATCCCAATGTATGAGTATAGATAAAGTAGTGTATGAAACCGCACATAACTAGGTATTAAAACATTGGTGTGATACTTTTAAAAACCTAGCCAACGGCTTGGTTCACACACACTCATGTTTCATTTGCGCCAACCACAGTAAAATCTACGGTCATCACATAACCGCCTTCTTCAATGTCCCACTCACCACACTGACTTCATTCACCGTTCTTTCTTCGTTCAGTCGATTTCGCTGTGGAATGCGCTCCCCCAGGAAATCAGGATGGCAACCAACCGGTTAACCTTCAAAGTTAAAGTTCGCGAGCATATCCGTAAGAAGTTGGCAGTAGTATCGTAACAGCGCTAATGTTTTTCAATTATCTATCTATTACTATCAATGTTTAAGTATATTTATGTATTTAGTTTATTATTTTGAATAAATATGGTACAATTATATTGTATTTATAGTCTATATTTAAATAATCCAAATAACTTTCAATATTGCATCTACCACTGTTTATCTCTCCATCACCCAAAGGTCGACTGGTAGAAAATGCCTAAGGCATTAAGTCCGACTCTGTACTTGTCTGTGCATGAAGTATTAAATAAATAAATAATATTTCGGTCTCAAACGCTACTGCTAAGTAATGAGGTCCCTTGTTCGATTCCCAGTTCAGGCAAACTGTCATAGGGTTTATCTCAGTAAAATTTCAGAGTCCAGATTTGTGTCCAGATGATGGCAGAAGGCTCGCCTACCATAACATTTGACATAAAGATAACTAACAAACCCTGCCTTTAACACAGCCGCGAAGTTACATTCTTATTGCAAAATAACCCACATAAAGCACAAAAATAATCAGCAAATAATTGTCCAGCATGCATTGTATATGCAATTTGCATATCTTATCGCTGGTAGTGGCACCAAGCCCATGGCTATCGGTCCAGACCATCGGTTCGCGTTTATGAATACAAATGTTGGCTCCAATTCGGGCCGCGTTAGACGCATATTGCAGATCTATGTTTGCTTATAGCGCATATATAAACCGTATTTTGATACGTAATTATAGATTACTCCAACCACGACTTCGTTCGCGTGTTTTAGTTTATCCTATTAATACTTTTCTTATGTGCAGTTTGTGAAGGCGACCAAAAATAAGCAAAATCAAAATCAAAAATTCTTTATTCAATTAGGCCATTAAGCGGCACTTTCGAAAGTCAAAAAGAAAAATGTAATAATAATTGATTCTACCGTCCATTCGGCAATGTAGCTTGTTACGGAGAAGAACGGACAAGAAACTCCACGCCTACTCTTATAAAAATAAAAATAAACTTGTTTGCAAAAAAATACTACCGACTTCCAAATACTAAACTACAGAGTTAAAAATAACTTTATTTTTGGAAGTCGGTGTCTTTCGTAGGTACTATTTTTTTGCGTTATGGGCCTTCTATAGAGCAATGTTCGGTGTGAACATTGCTCTAACGAAGGAACTAAATTAATTTTGGCAAATTGTTATACAAAATGCAAAAAATCAATATGCAAAAAAAAAGACAATTACCTTTTATAAGTTGGTCGACTTTTACTCGTAAAATTGTAAAGCCTACTTAGCTGTGATAGTTTTCTTTTCATTTCATTATATATACTACTGAATGTATTGTGTACTACCGTGAATTTTATTTTTCACATATCCAAAAGCAAGCATTTCGCTGGCAGGAGGGGGGGGGGGGGGGTGACACTTGACTCTTACAAAAAATAGCCATTTAAAGCTTAATTATACGCAAACGGATCCTTAAATTTTCAATATTTTGTATCACCACTTTGTGGGCATGATTAATATGTATGTCAGAAAGGAGGACTCAATTTTTTTATTTTTTTATTTCACGTAGGCCTACATGGGCACTTATAAAACGTCGACAAAAGGTGCACGGTTCGGGTTGGTCGTTTCCTATGGAGAAGAACCGGCAAGAAACTCCATGGTTACTCTTTTAAAAATGGTTTGATTTTACAATATTTCCATGTTACAGCATTAGTACTTAGATATGGGGGGACAACGTAGGCCCGACTTATGACAACAAGTAAGAAACTAAAAAAATTAAAATAAAAAGATTATATATTAAATAAAAAAGTTAACAAATGTTAACTAGCATCAAGAAGGCCTACAATGTTCACACATTCACAAAACAATCGGTAAAAGAATCTATACAAAGGTAAAAAATAAATAAGTATAACAAGACTAAATTTAACGTGTGGCACAAATGTTGTTATCAGTGCTGTAACTATTCTTAGCAAAGGGCTATAAAGATGATTGAAATCCATTGTAAAAAGTCTAATTAAAAGAAGGAAAGAAAAAATGAGATTGAGAATAGTTAGAGACATCCACTTATTATGACTCGCCTCATTAAATTCGAGTTCATGCTCCATGTCTCTCTTGGGTATCGTGGGCGTCATGCTGGGTTTAATGCTGGCACAAAGCAAGTAGCAGGTAACTAGTAAGCAGCGGATTCGGTCACCAAGCATTTCGCTATCTCTCAACAAAAACACACTTTTTCAAGTTTATACACGCCACTTTTTGGCTACTTCACTTCTCAAGTCTTTTCCTCACAACTCTTTTTAACCGCGAAACGCGCGTCCGCGCGCTTCTTTTTCTAACTCCACGAAAAACATGGCCAGAGACTCCACTCGAGAGAGCCAGCACAGCATAGACTCTCCTCGCTTTTTCATTGGCCAAAGAACTAATCTGGCAAGTTACCGCTTTTAAAACATCCAATCAGAATCGAGTATTTTGATATAAGAAGAATAAAGTGTTGTCAATCGAATAAAATCGAACTGAGATTTAAATCAGAAGCTAAATGTTGCCAATTAAACAAAACTGAATTAATGTAAACTTACAAGCAATATTTCTTTGTTCCTAATTATTAATCGTATACCTTCCTCCGACATGTATATTCATGCCAAATTATAGCTTTCTAGTAATAAGAGTCTCTATAATAAGCTGCGGACGGACGGACAGACGGACATGGTGAAACTATAAAGGTTCCTTGTTGACTACGGAACCCTAAAAAAACGTTCGTAAGTCTTGCGTGATAACTAATAGGTATCGCACGTGTACATATCACAACAATAACTAAATCAAGTTAAATACACACTATTAAAATCCACCAATATTTTTTTACATAAATCAACTCCTAAAGCTAATATCCCATAATAATATTCTAAGAGAATTAATTTGAAATCCCTGTTCTCATTCCAAGGGTCTTGTCTATAACATAGAGTTATTAATAATTTATGCTAAACATATAATAACAATCAGGCTATCATGGCAAATAGATTCGTTTATGTAAATTAGGGTACTGGAGCTGAGGATTTTCACGGAAACGATGAAAAATCAAAGGGTAGGGTTTACTGGATAGTGTAATTGGAAAGTTAGATGGAGAAAAGAGTTACGGCGGCCCTGGCACAAGCAGCTGAAGGAACACGGGTGGGTTTTATTCAGTAAAAGTCTGACACACCCTCCCGCTTCACCCAGAGCGGGAGAAGTCATTGGATGATTTCCAAAAAAAATAAAAAAAGATAAAAGAATGCTTCTGCATTTAATTTTAAAGGTATGAATTTATTGTTACAATAACAATTTTATTACTACCAATTGTCTCTTTCCACAAAACCTATTTAGGTTTATATCTTTTTTCTGCAATGGAATTGAAGGTGGTAACAATTGGTAGTGGCCATAGTAACAATTTTAGTACGAACAAAATCCTTTAATCTCTACATATGCCATAACTCTGTTGGACACTTAGCCCAATTTGTCCTATTATCTAAATCGGTTCTGTAGATCCAGAGATTACCCCTACATCCTCACTGTTAAATACAGGTCTGCGGATCACAGCCAAGAGGCAACGCTGGGGCCCATGAACAACGCTGCGACTCCTGGATCCTATCAGATCTGTACCCACAAAACCACGGTACGTGGCAGTGGAAAGCTAGTGGTTTATTATTTAAAGAAAATGTTTCCTTCTTACCTGAGGTTCTCGTGGTGATCTTATGTGCTCGCTCAATCCCGTGCCTGGCCGAGAGTTTTAGGTATAAGATATAGATAATAAGGAACTAAAGGATTTGGAAGGGACACAAACGCGATCTGGTGATATTTTCGCCAGACTTCAACACGCGTTCCCGGAAAAGACATTTCGCTGCGCGCGAAATATACACAAAGGCGGCACAGACGCCGCACAATACAGATTGCGAATCGCGGATGCAATTACGATGCAGCTGGGTTGATTATAATATAATCAAACGAGAACCCGATTTCGCGGTGCACGCGATCATAAATTTTCTTATCGAGTAGTCTCAAGTGTCAACAGCTAACTGACATGGTGTTGCAACTAAATACCAAAAATAGTAACGGAACGTTTTGGGACGAAACACTCACAAACTCAAAAACTTTACCTCTTTATAATATTAATATAGAAATATAGGTAGGATGGAATGCCTTTTATCGTTGTATCTTCCGCTACGCGGTCGCCACTCCAGGCATAATCGATCTGAGAACAATGTGCCGCCCTGCCCACTGCCAATTTATGTTTCACAATTTTTTGTGCTACGTCTGTAACCTTAACATAACAAGTCCAAATCATACTAGGTACTCTAGAAAGTAAAACACTGCATAAATCTAACTCCTAATAACACCGATTCAACGCGCAGAACTAAAAGTCTCGAACGCAATATCCAATAAATTATCAATATTGAACATCTAATACAAAATATTCATGAGTTCCGTGTGTTCCGCTTTATCATCCCTGATATAACATAGAGCAATTAATACCACATCGTTAATAGTAGTGGAAGCAATCATTTGATAATTTTAATGTGTTTTTCATTGTTTTGGGCGGAAAACATTTGTTATTTTGGGTGATAGTAGTTTTTAACAGACAAACAAAATGTAGCTTGTTAATGCGAACCGAAGGTATGTAAATAATATTGTATAGTTCGTTTTTAGGGTTCCGTATACAAAGGGTCAAAACGGGACCTTATTCTAAAGACTCCACTGTCCGTCTGTACATACAGTCAGACGGACAGTGGAGTGTATCTCACCAGGCTGTATCTCATGAACCATGATAGCTAAACAGTTGAAATTTTGAACAAACAGATGATATATTTCAGTTGCATCTATAACAAAAATACTAAAAACAGAATAAAATAAATATTTAAATGGGGCTCCCATACAACAAACGTGCTTATTGTGCAGTTTTTTTGTGATAATGGTACGGAACCCGTCTTGCGCGAGTCCGACTCGCACTTGGCCAGTTTTTTAATGAGTAGAAGCTTTGCAGTTGCGATGTAACTTGCAGTTGACAAGTCGGATAATCCGTTGGAAGTAAAAAAAAATATACCATTCGATGTGGTGACGCTTGTTGGAGGCCTGTGTTCAACAGTGGACGTTTTTCAAAAAAATTATAATGATGATGAACCAGCTAACTCCCTGGTTGCTAATGGTTGGTTGACCAAAGTGAAATGTAGTAGCTTGCAAAGAAAATAACATTTGTTTCCGATTTATTAGATACTATAGGACGCCTCGCGGTTTCACCCACGTAGTTTTCGTTTCCGTGGGAATACAGGGATAAAAAAGTTAATTTAAAAAAATCAAAATACCTGACTGCTTAAAAAGCGAACTAAAAAGACGTTAACGAGAAGAAAATCATGCAGTGCAGTCGGAGAATACATATTCGCGAGCTGGGTAACCAAAACCAGATGTTTTTCTCCCACAATATGCCGCCCAAAATCCGCCATTTTTCTATTTTCCAATTTCAATGTAGCCAGTGACACTCGCAGGTTTAAGACGAATCGATTGATGTATGAATTATCAAAATCGGCCAACGCGTTTGGTCTCTAGAACGCCACATAGGAACAAACATACATACATAGAGTGATAAACACATTACCCTCCTTCGGCAGTCGGGTAAAAAGTAGCCTATGTCACCCGGAAATAGTTTAGCTTCCCAACAGTGAAAGAATTTTTGAAATCGGTCTAGTAGTTTTTAAGTTAATTCGTTACATACAAAAATAAAAACATACAAAAATACAAATCTTTCCTCTTTATAATATTAGTATAGACTAGCGGACACCTCGCGGTTTCACCCACGTATTTCCCGTTTCCGTGAGTACACAGGGATAAAAAGTAGCCAATGTCACCCGGGAATAGTGTATCTTTCCAACGGTGAAAGAATTTTAGAAATCGGTCCAGTAGTTTTTAAGTTTATTCGATACATACAAAAATACAAATCTTTCCTCTTTACATTTGTATAATTTTTCTTTTTTCGTGTTGATAGGCTTGCGCTTGACCACTATCTCGTATCTCAACATAAATTACATAAAATATCATAGCAACAAATAAAAAAATACGAACCAGCTTTTGCCGCGGCTTTGCTTCCGTGGTTCATCCCTAAATAAATAAGAAAAAATGTCTTTGGTACATACACAAAGATTCTGATACGCATTATCTAACTTTAACTGTAAAAAGATTCTACGGACATTTCTACAAATCAAAACTTATGATGAAACTGAAACGTACCTCAGTAGATGACAGTATGGTTGAGGAACAACTCGCAAGACCTACCAATACCAATCAAACTAAACATGAACACACACATCCATACACATTTACAAATACTCGAACACCCGCACATAGTACACACACGCACACACACACATGCACTCAAAAATAAACTTTGTTGCAGTATTAAATCCTTATCCTTCCTTATCCTTACATAGTATAAAACAAAGTCGCTTCCCGCTATCTGTCCCTATGTATGCTTAGATCTTTAAAACTACGCAACGGATTTGGATGCGGTTTTTTTATTAGATAGAGTGATTCAAGAGGAAGGTTTATATGTATAATACACGCGGGCGAAGCCGCTGGCAGAAGCTAGTTAGTAATAAATTATTGTAGTAATAGATTTTCTTGTATTAGTTTTATTTTAACATTGTGTAAGAGACAGGGACTGTTATTTCTTAATACAGGTTATTCTGTTTGTGTGTGTGTGTGAGATTGTAATTAATATGGTACGTATGTACTACAATCTCCGTTTTTATTGAAATAAATTATTTGATTATTTCTTTTGATTATAAAGTCATGTGCGCAGTACTCATATCCGGCGTGTGTGTATGACTAGATGTATAATCCCCGGCACGTAAGTTGGCAAGACTCGTTAGATGCGCAGTAGTCGTTTTTTAGGTATCTTTGGTAGTGAAGCGGGGCGCGGGGAACGTTTAGCACCATTCCGAGGGCGCGATTGGTTGATCAGTTGACACAAGGATCGTCTGACCAATCGTGTCGCGTCCACGTTCTGTTCGCTCTATATAGTGGTTGGACGGTTCGCGGTATATGCGCGAACTTTTTTTTTTTTTTTTTGATTCGGGGTGGAAAATCCTCATTGGATGTCCTCCGCCCTGGGGGGCGAAGGGGTCTGTCAGACTTGTACTGACTAAAAACCACCCCGGTGTTCCGTCTCACACCTGCACCGGGGGTCGCGGGAACAACGATACTTCCGCAACCCCCGGCTAGTGCCGGCCCGCCTCTGCGGGCCACGATCTCGGGTTGGAGTGAGGTGTTGTCCAACACCTCACTCCCCCCCCAACCGCGACGTCTAAGAGGGGCGCGCGTAGAACACTACGCGCCACCACCTCGGGTCCTGATATCTGGGGGGTGACGGACGTCCCCGAGTCCGTCGCCCCTGGACCCATTTAGGGGGGCTGGAAGAGGGCGTTGTCCGCCCTCCGCCGACGCCCGGCGCGTCTTCTGCGGATCGGGTTAGCGGATGAAATCTCCCTCTCCCTCTCCGCAGCTTCCTTCTGCGAGACGACTGTTTCGCAGAAGGATACCACCGCGTCCCAGGACTCCTCGCTGCCGACCATAGACTCGACTACAGCCGGCAGCGACAGGTCACTGCCTACTTCAGAGATGAGGGCACGGCGTGGCTCCTCCCAAGCGGCACACTCTGCCAGCGTATGCCGCGCCGTGTCCTCCCGGCAGTCGACGCAGTGGTGAAACCGGGCGTCAGGCTCCCTGTTTATGCGACACAGGTACTTCCCGAAGCAACCATGCCCCGAGAGCACCTGCGTCACCCGAAACGACAGGGAGCCGTGCCTCCTCCCGAGCCAGCGCTCGAGCACTGGCCGGACCGCCTCGATGGTAATAAGGCAGGCGGTAGGTCGTGAAAGCCTGTCCCGCCATTCCGCCACCAGGACCTCGCGAAGCTGAGACTGACGCAACTCCATATGTTGCTGCATCAGTCCTTCGCCCCGCACCCGCGCTTCCTCGCGCCACCGATGCAGTGACGCGAGTACCTTCGCCTCCAGGTCCCAGGGCGGGGATCCGGCCAATGCACAAGCCGCCTTGTACGAGATCGTGCGATACCCCCTGATGACTCTGACGGCCATCGCTCTCTGCGGCTTTCGCAAAACAGCGATGCTGCCGGTCGTCAGGTCAGCCGCCCAGATCGGGGCCGCCTACAGGCAGCGCTCGGGCCCCCCAGATTGGGAAGCAGCGTTGACAGCGCCCCAGCCGCGCCCAGCAACTTGGGCGCCAGCCGTCGAAAGTGGGGACCGAAATCCCACCGGCTGTCGAGCACCAATCCCAGGTACTTCATGGTTGACTCGACAGCGATTCGAGCCCCCCCGACGATGATGTGGGCATCGGGCGGTGGCGCCCGCCGGGGGCCATGAAAGACAATGGCCTCCGACTTGTTGAGGGCCACCTTCAGGCCAAGGCGCCGTATGCGGCTCACCACCTGTGAGACCGCAGCAGTCGCCAGCAACGCTGCCTCCCTGTACGAACTCCCCCGGGCGGTGACCAGCGTATCGTCCGCGTAACACGTCAGGTCTACGCCCGGTTGGAGTTCGCCCCTCAGCACCCAGTCGTACCCGATGTTCCACAGGGGCGGGCCCAAGACCGAGCCCTGTGGAACACCGCACGACATGCGGTGCTGGTTTTCGACGCCATCACGTCCCACGTAGGTGACACACCTCTCCGCCAAATAAGCCCCGACGATGCGGCGGAGGTAGGGAGGCACTCGATGATACCGCAGTGCCTCCCGAACACAACTCCAGGGCAGGGTGCTGAAGGCGTTGGAAATGTCCAAGGACACCGCTAACATCACCCCACCCCGGGACACCGCTTCCTCCGCCAGGACTCTCACCTGCGATATCGCGTGAATGGTGGAGCGCCCATGCCGAAAGCCGAACTGCCTTTCGTCAAGGTCCGGCCCCTCTCTGTATAAGTGGCTGACGAGGCGGGCAGCAATTATCCGCTCGAACAGCTTACCCACCTCGTCTGGCAGCACTATGGGCCGGTACGCGGACGGCGAGTACGCAGGGCGCCCCGCCTTCCTGAGCAGGACCAGACGACCAGATTTCCTCAGAGTGGGAAACTGGCCCCGCTCAAGGCACGCTGTGAAGAGTCCTCTCAGCTAGGGCTCTAGCTCCTTCAGTGCGAGGGCTAGCACATGGCCGTGGATTCCGTCGGGCCCCGGAGCCACGTTCTTGGCCCGGAGCCGCATCACGGCCGCCCCCCTCTCTGCCTGTGTCACCTCTGGGACGCTGATGGCGTCCTCCTCTGTAGACTCGGCGGCCGTGGGCAAAGCCATCGGCGGCGGGATATGCTCCGCTCTCGCAGGGAAGTGGGCTGCGACTACCTCCTCCAGCAGCTCGGGTTGGAGACTCATCGTAAGTGGAGGCGCGGCGGCTCGAAGTTTTCCTCGAACCGCTCGATAAGGGCGCCCCCAAGGATCCCCGTCTAGAGTCTCCAACATCTCCTCCCTGGCTCGCTTCTTCGCATCGCCGATAGCCAGCCGCAGAGTCTCCGTCGCCGCGCGGTACACCTCATACAGCGCGGCTTCTTCGTCAGGGACCCGACGACGTCTCCTCCGGTATCGGGTGTACTGGCGTCTGGCCGCTACGCACGCGACACGGAACTGTGCGATCTCGGCGGACCACCAGTACACCTGGCGCCTCGCTGACTGTGCGTGGACCCGGGGCATGGACGCGTCGCTGATTTGCGTCATCGCCCCGCGGAACCACAGCGCCTCCTGTTCGACGTACTTACCCTAACTACGCCAAAATCTTGCCAACTTACGTGCCGGGCACTATATGAATGTGAGTGAAGCATAAGAAGTATGTAAGGATCGTAGCTGGTGGCGATCTGTCGTTTCTGCCTACCCCCATGGGAAAAAGGCGTGAGTTTATGTATGTATTTTGATTGGATACCTGTAAGTAAGGAGAGACACACTGTATTTGTATTTTTTATTTGTATTTTCAGTTTATGATTAACAATGTTGTTCAAACAAATCTCAAATAGGTAGATATAAATAATCTCTTTTTAGAAAGTGAAGAAAAACAAACCCATCGTTTACCTACACACCGAATAGTTTCACAGTTCACACATTTTCAAACAAACTGTCTTTTATATATGAAAATCATTATAATAATAATGCCTGGTCGTAGGGCACTCCAATGGGCCCCTTACAAGTGGGGGTAGCGATAACGAGGCCTAACTGACACTATGCGAGAGACAAGGACGGCTATAGGTTTGTTGACATCGATTTTTTTTCTGTGACCTCCAAATTGGTTATTATGCGTTGTCATGTACTGATGAGTTTTTCAGGTGATATGGTAAAATGAGGAGCTCGTGGGTAAATAATGAGAGGTACATGGATCGATCTTCGAGGTTAAGCAACATTTGGCGAGTTCGGCCTGTGCATAGGTGACCTTAACACACCAAGGCTCCTCCGTACCTTGAAAAGCACGTTAAAACGTTGGTCTGGGCTGTCTAGATGTTTGACAGTCGTTAAGGATAGGATAGGATAGATGGATCCTTTGCCGCACTTAGACTCCTATTTGCAGTGCGTGCAGGCCTCCTCTCTATGAGAGGGAATTAGCCGTAAACCATCACGTGGGCCCAGTGCGGATTAGTGGATGTCACATGTCTTCGATATTTATTGGTTCTAAGACATGCCGGTTTCCTCACGATGTTTTTCTTCACCGTTTTTAGAGCAGTGGTGATGAAATAATTTACACAAAGTAAAGCGCCTGCCTGGGTTCGAACCAAAAAAAAGCCTTCGAAATGTAACACAAACAAATATTACTTTTGACGTATACTAGATTTCATCAGTTAACCCTGGTCAACGCTAAATTCACAACCCGCCACGTTTCTCTAATGGATTATCGTAATCTGGTATTTTTTTCTAGTCACAATGGGGATGTTTCCTGGGTATTTTATTTAGTCCGTCAATGAGATTATCAAATACTATTGGACACGTATTTTTTGCCTTATCAAATAAATAAAAAATTACAAAGTTAGAGCGGATCAAAGTTTAGTAGTGCTTGTGACGTCACTTTGTCAGTAAAAGTAAGCACGCCGTGACGTCACACGATATTTCAATGCACAGTATCTTCGTCATTCTTTGTTTAAGTGACGAAAGAAAAATACGTTTCCAATATTTTTAGATACAGGAGCAGTGGTGATGAAATAATTTCAGCTGAATACTAGTAATTTAATAGACAGACTGCTTGTCTGACCTTGCCAACCCAGTAATTTGTTATTATGATAAGCTTGGCAGGACCGGTGTCAGAATAATTGACCTCTGACTACCATCACGACTGTCAAAGATCCTCAAATGACAGCCAGGACCATCGGCAACCGAGACAACAAGAGGTCTCGATATTTAATGGATGGTAACCCATCCACGGACCAATCTCGGCAAGCATTGCTTAACCTGTGTGGCTGTTATTATTTTGCCTCGATTCAGAAGTGTTTATAATACCCACATTTATCAGTTATGATTAAGCTCATTGCCATCAACCATTACCTATCTACTCTCCAAGTTCATCATCATCATTTCAAACGAAAGCCGTCCACTGCTGGACCTAAGCTTCCCCCAAGTGTCACCACATTGACCGGTCCCGTGCGTCTCGCATCCAGCGGATCCTTGCAACCTTCACTAGGTCATCGGTCCACCTAGTGGGAGACCTTGCAACGCAACGTCTTTCGGTTCGCGATTGCTATTCCAGAACTTTTCGGCCCCATCGGCCTTTTTGCGAGCAATGTGCCCTGCCCACTGCCACTTAAGTTTGACAATTCTTCGGGCTATGTCGGTTCTCTTGCGGATGTCTTAATTTCTGATTTGATAATTCAAGAAAACTCCGAGCATAGCCCTCTACATTGCCTTTTGGGTGACTTCAAGCATTCTGATGAGGCCCATTGTGAGCGACCACGTTTCGGTCGCGTATGTAATCACTGGCTCAGCTTAATCAGGAGCTCGTGGCTAAATAATAACTAGTAGTCAGATGCTTGAGATCTGACACAAGTCTTGCCAAGGGGTACCGTGTCACCCAGTTACTAAGGAGTTGTGGAGGTCAGATAGGCAGTCGCTCCATGTAAAACACTGGTACTCAGCTGAGTACAGTAAGACTGGAAGCCCACCCCAATATAGTTGGGAAATGGCTAGGCAGATTGATATGTAATCACTGGCAACGCACAGGTCATAGAGTTTATAAGTTAAGCAGTTTATAACTGTTTTTGCATCAACTATTTTATAAACAAAATTGCGTTACCTACATTCTCTATAGATATTTTTCAAAACATTTCAGCAGGCATGTCAATATATTCAATGTAAGGTGTAGTTCAGTGAATTGTGCGAATTTCCCAACGTTGCAGAAATATCCGGCTATTATAATATCCGAAGGGATCCTTTTGAAGGTGTGAAGGGGTGCATATAGGTAATATTTTTCCTGTTAGGGCGGATTTGAGATGGTTTAAGAGGGAGCCAGCGATGTGAAAATATAAAGTTGGAAAGATTGCATGGGTGTTTCTGTTTGGATTGATTTTTAGCTAAAAAATAAAGGATTTTTTTTATAGAATAGATCTTCTTCAACCAGTGTTATGTGAACAGTGTTGCATGGTAATTTATTTTTAAACAATTCTCATGCTCTTGTTTAGCTAAAATATTTAAATACACAAAACTGGCACCGAAAAGAGAAAAAAATTAACTTTTGCTCACAGGTTTGTCCGAGTTTTGTCGTTATTAGACTTTCTAAGCTAGAAATAACTAATAGCTTAATCAGCTGTTAATGTTTCCACTGCTGGGACACAGATATCTGTGCGAGGAAGTAGGCAGCAACCCTCCAGGCGGTTCTGGTAAACTACTGTTTGAAGAAGGTCATTTAAAATACTAAAATAATCACCAAAGTTGGCATATATGCTGGTAGTAGCAGTTCTTATGATGGTGATGAAATAAGCCAGCGATTGTATCGAAATACTCCTCAAAGAAAATGCTATAAACAACAAAAGACACTAACAAAAATAAAGTTAATCTAAATAGCTGTGCCTAATACCATAACCTGAAGAATTTCAAAGAGAAATAAAACTTCAATTAGACACGAAAAAATACCAAAGCTTAACTTGTCCTTGAAACAATTCGATATTATTTGACAGTAAATCTAATATCTTTACGGATAGCGAAGGTTGTCGGGGCGGTATTTTTAGGGTTGTGTTCCTCAAAAGGAAAAAAGGAACTTTTATAGGATCACTTCGAGTCTGTCTGTCAAGACCCTTTTCTCATAAATTGCTAGATATATCACAAAAACAATGGGCCTAAGGCATTAAGTCCACCATTGTTCTTTTGTGCAAGAAGTTTAAATCAGTAAATGGGATTATAAACTTTTTGTAAAACTGACCGTGACCTTTGTCAAAGTTAAGTTTGTCCCTGAATCCAGTTTACATATTTTTAACAGCATTCTTTGGTGCTTTCATAGTTCATGAACTTCCGTCATCATCATCATCATCTGCGTAGCCTTCTCCAAACATTTTTGGGGGCGGCTTTCAGTCTAAGCGGATTCAGCTGAGAATAGTATTTTACATAGAGCGACTGCCTATCTGACCTCCACAACCCAGTAACTGGGTAACACGATACCACTTGGCTAGACTGGTATCAGATCTCAGGCTTCTGACTACCCGTAACGACTGTCAAAGATCTTCAAGTGACAGCCGGGACCAACGGCTAAACGTACTTTCAGAGGCAGGGAAGAAACTCGCTATGTGAAGATGGTCACCCATCCACGGACTGACCTCAGCAAATGTTGCTTAACCCTAAAGATAGACCTGTGCGGCTGTTATTATTTAGCCATGAGCTGTCACATGTCTTTGAATTTTAGTTGTAAGTATTTTTTTTTTTTGCGATAGTCTCGCATTTGATCACTATCTCGCCTGATGGTAAGCGATGATGTGGTCGACGGTGAAGCACGCTTGCCTAGAAGTAACCTATTCACTCTTAACTTAAAGACCCCAAGGTTGCTATCAGGCAACAAAGACTCCATGGAGACATGCTGGTTTCCTCACGATGTTTTCCTTCAACGTTTTTTAGTAATGTTACCAAATATGTAACTGGGTGTATGGAACCCTCGGTGCTAGGGTTTGACTCGCCCTTGGCCGGCTTTTATATCTAATTTTCATTTTACGACACCGTGAAATTAGACTCAGTTTTGTTATTAACGACTCAAGGTATAAAATATAAAGTTCGCTTGTCGTATTAATGCGGTCGCAGAAATCCAAATGTATATCCTAAGTAAAAAGTCATAATTTGAGGTTTGGCTCTCGCCTATTTCCTCCTCCAATATTGGACCAATTTAAAAGATATTCCATAAACTTAAAAAGACTGATATTTTCTGATAATTTATGTAGATTTTCTTAAAACGATATTTTTGGAACCTCGCAAAGTGGGCTGCCTTGACGGAACGACAGCATGTAGTGTGTGGATGCGGAGCTGCATCACAAACTATGCTCCACTTCCTATCCTTGTCTCTGCACTCTGTACGCTAAATTTGCAGCCAAAGCGACCTCTGCACTGCCACCGACGACGCCGTAAATATAACTGGTAAAGATTTAATCTAATAAAATTAAATAGATACTGTCATACCAGCGACACGAGATAGTAGGTATTTGACTTACGAACTTAATGTTCAGTCAAACCCTACTGACAAAAATTTTCAGCATCAAACGTAGTTTACTACCAGCAGTAAGCTAGCTTCCAAAAACACGATACTAACATTCATATTGTTTTTAAAAAAAAACTACAGCTTAAGCTTCAAAGTCATCAAAAGATGTCCACAACGGCTCTTAAACCTTTAGGTTACAATTTCATCTAAAGGAAAGCGAAACTTAGTTTCATTACGTTCGGCTTTGTCGGTAAACGAAGTTTGGTTAGCGGGGGTAATGAGTTATTGTGGTTTTGTAGCGGTAGTTTGACAGCTAAGAACTTAAAGAGGGAATGCAAGATTAATTTCGTAATTCAGCATCAAGATCATCCAACAGGAAGGAAGAAAGTAACATTTGTGTAGCTAGAGTAGAAAATAAGACCACCACGACCTCATCCCACCGGCCCCCTTCTACCATCCAACAGACATCTAGACGCACTGCACTGCAACTTGTGCCATCCTTACCTGGTTGCCATTCTACCAATTCGCGCCAAGCTCTTCCAAACATTCTTCATAATGCGCACAACAAAAGAGTGGAACTCACTACCTGTGCCGTTCGCATTTAACCCGGATCTCTTCAAAGTTAGAGTGAATAGGCTCGTTCTGGGTAAGCTCACTGCATCGTCGACTTTGTCTCTAACATCTCTGACGTACACTTCAGTCAAGAGCAAATCCATCCCAAATAAAAAAACTAAGTAAAATCACCGAAACATGCCCTTATCCCATGTTCCACCATGAAAACTGTCCTGCTATCACTGACTCCCTTTTCTTTTATATCAATCTTCACACAGTCCATCCATCTTTTCTTTGGCCTTCATCTCCCTCTCCATCCATCAACTCTTTTTGTAACATGCGTTTTATCCCTCCTCTACAAATGACCACTACAATAACTATCTTGACTGGATTAAATTTAACCTGCGATCAATGTCGTTTAGTAACAATAAAATTAATATTGAAATCATCATAAGCTCTAAGTTTAAAAGGAGACGCAAACGTAGTAACAAAGTCCTGAGTACGAGCCGTAACCAATGCATTATAAATATTATCTCCTCTAGACCCAATTGTCACTAAACTTAACTCAGATTTAGATACTAACAGGAGGTTAAATAACAAATATGACATAAATAATTGGCAGTGGTAACTACTAACTGAAAGTTAGTTAGATAAACCATGGTGGTGCAAGCGGGGTTAACAGAAAACACCACACTTCAAAAAAATCTCATTTCCCTAACTTTCCACCCTGAACTTCTAAAATTGGGTCAAAACAAAACAGTTTGAAAACATTTCAAGGTAAAAACCTCCATTTCTCGTAGTCTGTGGTGCCTGCGCAACCAATATCGCTCGGAAACAGAAAAATTATAGGTAGGGAGGTTATTAAACGATAAATTTCGAAGGATTTTTCCTTAACGGGAGTGCTTGAGTATAAATACATGAATAATATATGACCTCTCCGTCTTAAGACTGCTTTTCTTTTCGGTATTTATATTTATTGACGTTCGTTCTCTTAGGAGAGGACTTTTATTCGATATCGGTCTTTGTTCTTTTAAAACGTATTGTTAATGCTTTGTGATTATTCTTTTTGTTGAATGTAGACTTAAGCTTCTGCTTTAGATTATTGAACTAATATTAACCACAATAGAAATCACGTTTCATTCAAACGATCAACTACAGTAGTGTAAATGTATAAAGTTCACATCGAACCTCACACAAGTAAACTCATACAATTAAAAAGAGAACTCATCTATATATGTAAAACAAAGTCGAGTTAGTTACACCACTTATACCTCAAAAACCGTTGGACCAATTTTTATGATTTTTGTGTTTTTGGTTTTATCTTTATCGGGAATAGGATAATAAGAAATAAAACATCGAAAAAACTAACGATAAAAAACATTTTCTCATATATTTTGCGAACACAGTGCCATCTCGGATACATGAAAGAAACAAAACTCCTACACAAAAATGAACATGGCGTTGTATGCCGGTGCCAGTATTGCCACTATATGGCGTTGTTGATTTTTCTGAAATTCATCCTATAATTCTAATACATAAAACACAAAAAATGTTTCTACCTATGTCCGTTATAGACTTTGAAACCATCCAACCGATATGCCCCAAACCGGTTTCGTTAGAAAGGCAATGCGAAGATGGTTCAAGACCAAAAAAATATTATTGGTAGGTAGGTGGGTTAGGTAGGTATGTAGCGTAGGGTTGGGTAGGTAGGTAGTAGGTAGGATAGTTGTGTAGGTAGGTAGATAGGGTAGGTGTGTGATAATAGGTATTAAAATACAGATTATAACCAAGTTGATGAGCCGAGCAGTGGCGGCCCAGTGGTAACGGCCACGACTTACGTGTCGTAGGTCTTGTGTTCGAACCCAGGCATGTGCTTTACATTGTTTAAAACATCGTGAGGATACGGCATTTCATAGAATCAAAAGTTCGAAGACATGTGACATCTATAATACCAACACGCACTGGGTCCGCGTGGTGGATTAAGAGCAAATGCGGTCGCCAACATCCGACTGAATTTGTAAGTAAAAAGTCATAAATCGAAGTTTGGCTCTTGCCTATTTCCTCCTCCAATATTGGATCATTTTAAAAGATATTCCATAAACTGAAAAAGATTATTTTGCGCTTCTTCGGTTTTCTTTTTCATTTGTAGTTGTCAAATTTATGCACTAGGTCTCTGTTGACAGCGCAATGTTGAGCATATTTTGAGAGTTCTAGTGCTGCTAAAGATAACTAACTTATCATCAAACATAGGGGCATTATGTATCTTTATTTTTCTATGGAATATCTTTTAAATTAGTCCAATATTGGAGGAAATAGGCGAGACCCAAACCTCGAATTATGACTTTTACGAAGGATATCCAGTCGGATACCGCTTTTCCTCGTAAAACCCATTCCCTCAGAGAGACAAAGAGTCTGTGTCCCAGCAGTAGGGTTATTAAAAGCCTAATAATGATGATGATGAAGTTAATAAAAGACAAGTTGACTCCGACCATAAAGCCCAGGTACTATCATAAAGCATTATACGAATAGAAGGCCGATAATAGTTCAAAATGCTAAGCAGAATTAGTAATTTCAAAGCTGTATGATCGATCGGCTTGCTGTGCAGACGTTAGCGAGTTAAACGCGTATGTAGAGTGTTATGCAACAGTTCTAACCAGCCCTAGTTTGTATTTTTTTTTCTGCTGTGTTGAGCAATCCTCATGGACGCCTGAGCTGCCTCACATACAAGCCAGCTCTGCTGTGTCGATTTCATCTAGCTGCCTTTTTTTTGGTTGGGATATATACAATGACTTCGCCCGCTATGAGTGAAATCATTGGATATATCCGGCGTGTCAGACTTTTACTGATCACTCACCCGTGTTCCTTCAGTTGTTGTTGTTCTGCCAGGGCTGCGGTACCTCTTTTTCAAATTTATCCTCGACCCAGACAGGCAACGGCCCTAGCGGGCCCCGTCAGTTTTGCTGACATCCGGCTTCAGGCTTGGTCCTAATGCTACGGGAAGGTAAAATGCTTGGAGTGTTTCCTAGAAGATTTAATCTAGGTTGAGGCTCGAGAGGAGGCATCTTCTAGATAAGCGAGCATCATCGATGTCCAAATCGTCGTCATTTGATAACCAGTCCTTCACACTTGTTAAGGACCTGTAAGTTTGTCAAATAAATGTGATTTATTTCTGGTCCTTTATTTAATCGTATTGCAAATCTTTGTCCTATCGTGTAGCAAATAAACCTACGTTCCTGCCTAACCTTTGAAGAAAATAAGCGCGAATTACAATCAAACAAAAAACAATTACTCAACACACTAAACCAAATCGTTCACAATCTGACGCAATAATAACAAAACCAGCCAGAATTTAACCACGACAAGTCCAGTTAAAACTAACTGCAAGGTTTTCGTGTTAGAATAAGAACTGTTCGGTCATGTTTACAAGGTACACGCGAAAGCGGACGCGATTCAACAACGCTTTTGAAATTTGCTCTCAGAACACAAACCTGGAGAGCAAAATGGTGTTGTACCGCAAATGATGGTACAATACCATACAGGAATTAATAGACACTAATAAATGCTCAACTCATAGTTAATTTCTGGGCTAACAGGATTATGATTACCGTCGAAGAATCAAATCAGAAGTATTAAGAAGAATGTAGCAGGTTACCAGGTTTTGATAAGGTATGGCAATGAACGATTGCTTGCTTCAAAATCTAGGCCAAATCAATGTGACTGGGTAATTTGGAGAACAACTCCGCCTTGCGCAGTCACAAGTCGTAAAACTGACCAAATGCACGTAAATGAATTAATCTCATTGGTTCAAACGCTTGGCTTCATAGAGTAGTCAGTCGCCATTACCGTCATACTCAACTCAAGTATTATAGCTATTGGTCAGATCAGCCTTTTATTTTGGGACCTTTCCATCGCTCTATTCCCAAACCACTGCAACTCCTGAAAGCCAGAATCAACAGTGGCGACCACCAGAAAAGCAACGAGGTAATGAAGCTCGACGAAGTCCTGGAGAATGAATATAACCGTCTTGGATCCCGCAACGAAATTAATCAGAAAAGAAAAACGGAGGAGTAGGAAAAAATACAAATTTCCACTTACCTACATACAAAGCAGGAGACAGAACAAACAAGGTAAATAGGCACAAAGGGTCGTTTACAACTGGGATAAGCCCAGTTGCCTAGCACCACGGATAAAAAAATTGCATTAATATTAATGGGTCCTAACATTGGGAGCTGTTATATTTGATTCCAATAATAGGTATGGCAAAAACGCTTGAACGCACGGTAATTTGTTCTAGTTTCTACAAGGTCCGTATAGTAAACAACTCCTGATGCAGCCTCTACATTGTCCAACATAATATTGCGTTCATTCTGCCAAAGAATACACTCCCATTCGATGTGATGTGCTCAGACTTGTCAATTAATAGTAGCATTTAGTCAATTAACTATGGACGCATTCGGTGTATTGATTTATATTATAGTGATGCCCGATTTAGTACCCGCTACCGCCTGTCACTCAGTCCTACCACTTATATAACACACGTATTCAGACTAGCCGGCGCCTGGCGGTTATCGATCATAGTACGTAATTACTGGCTCACTTTCTACTCCAGTGTTTGTGGCTGTAGGTTTTTGAATCTTTTGGCAAGTTAGGTTTGTTTAGAACAGTTGGGGTTTGGTTGTAACAGCTAGGTTCTAGTTTGGATGCTAGGCTGTGTAAAAGATGGATAAAAAGAGATTGCATGTAGCAGAGATGCGGAATGATGAGAGTGGATAAAGTGAGAAATGACTATATTAGAGGAAGTTTCAAAGTGGTTCCAGTGACAGAAAAGTGTAAAGGAAACCGTTTGTCCTGGTATGGTCATGAGATGAGGAGGGATGAAACGCAGGTTACTAAAAGAGTTATGAATATAAATGTGGATGGATGGAGAGGGAGGGGATGGCCTAAGAAAAGATGGATGGACTGTGTGAGGAGTGATATGAAAGAAAAGGGAGTCACTGATGGCGTGACGGGGGACAGGACGGTATGGAAGAAGAAAACGTGTTGCGCCGACTCCAAGTAATATGGGACAAGGGCAAGAAGATGATTTTCTAGTTTGGATACCTAGAGTAGGAAATCTCTTTTGAGGGGTTGATTTGTGCCCTGTGAATGGCCATATTCTAGGTGTATACCTAACGAGCGTCTACCAGCGCCTTCGCCCATCTGAAAGTCAGAAATTATTCCAAGAGAATTTAATATCGGGATTTAAAGTATCCGATGGCCTAATCCAGGTCAAGGTCTATCCGTGTGCCATTTTGAAATTCGTTTAGTTGTTACGTATCAACAACTAAACGAATCTGAACATGGCAGAACATGGGGTTGATGGGTTGAACATGGGTTTGAACTTCCACTCTTTCACATTTTTAACCCTCGACGAAAAAAGAGGGGTGTTATAAGTTTGACGTGTGTTGCTGTATATCTGTGAACCTGTGTGTGTGGCATCACAGCGCCTAAACGGATGAACCGATTTTGATTTAGTTTTTTTTTTTGTTTGAAAGAGTAACCATGAAGTTTCTTGCCGGTTCTTCTCCATAGAAAACGACCAACCCGAACCGTGCACCTTTTGTCGACGTTTTATAAGTGCCCATGTAGGCCTATGTGAAATAAAAAAAAATTATTTTGATTTTGAAAGGTGATTTTGTCGATAGTATTCTTAGCTATGTTTGAATAAAATCATTTCAGCCGGGAGCAGTGGTGGCCCAGTGGTATCGGCCGCGACTTACAAGTTGTAGGTCGTGGGTTCGAACCCAGGCAGGTGCTTTACTTTGTGTAAATTATTTCATCACCACTGCTCTCAAAAACGGTGAAGGAAAACATCGTGAGGAAACCGGCATGTCCTAGAACCAAAAATTCGAAGACATGTGACATCCAACAACCCGCACTGGGCCCGCGTGGTGGATTATGGCCCATGCCCTCTCACAGAGAGGAGGCCTGTGTCCCAGCAGTGGGAACATTAATTAGTTCATTAGGTTATGTGATTTCAGCCGTTCAAAAGTTATGGGCGTTTTACTGTTTGAATCAGGGTGTTTTCGCAAGATATCGTGTCATAATTACTAGATAAATAAAATTATGAAGCATGAAATATAAATGTGACGGGGATTTAAAAAAAATTGAAGTTTTACTTGTAAGAAGGATAAGTAGAGTATCCAACTTTATTTTCTCGTGGAGTTTATTTAACAAATCGTGTAGCTTTTGTGTTGTATACTGATATTATTATTGCTGGTTGAAATACATATCCTGACACTTCAGTTTTATCTTTACGGCGAGAAAAATATGACCGCTCCCCTGGGCAGCATTAAAAACTTCCCAACAGTGGTTTGGACATCTATAGGTAGGTCAAAACCAAAGGGCAGCTTTTCGATCAAACTTATAATTATTATCCTTTACTTTTCTACTCCTGAAAATCATTCCCAAAGACCTCTTAACCTAAATAGATGTAAACAAGAAGATAATCATGCTATGCAATCGGAGGATACGTAATTATTTACGAGCTCACTCACCAAAACCATGTGTCCTCCGACTGCATAGCATGATTTTCTTCTTGTTTACGTCTTTTTAGTTCGCTTCTGAAGCAGTCTGGATTTAAAATTTTATAAACTTTTTTTATTTAATTTTTTTTAGTGGTATTCTTTTTACGAATTACTCTTATACTTATAAGTGGTATATTTTTTTTAATCACATCTAAATACCCTTAATTTTGGTACAACACACGACGGGCTCGAAAAAAAAAATTGAGCCCTCCACAATATGTCACCCAATATCACCCATATTTGTTTTTTTCTAACGTGAGTATCTAAGAACACTTGGGCAATCAAGACCAATCTAACGATGTCTTAATTATGTAAATCCATCTAGAAGTTTGCAAGATATGAGGTAATAAAGAATATTACATATATACAAGATACGCGTGAAAAACATAACCCTTTCCTTGCAGTCCGGTAAAAAGAGTTAAAATAAGAATATTGGGCTCCCCGATCAAATTTCGAACAACGGTGGACCCAAATTTCTCTCAGACTCTAAGTGATATCAGCCAATCAAGCCAATATCAGCGGAGACTAGCGTTCATAGGGAGATATCAAAGTGTATATGCAAACATAGGTGCACTTACTTTCCCTCCCTCTCAAAAAGACTGTACTATGAGCGCAAACAACATCTTTCCCTGGAAAAAACCCACATGAAAAGGGGCCGAAACTATGTTTAAGTAAAATAACGCAGTTTCTAGGACAAAAGGCCTATAGCTCAACTAGTAAGTAGTTTTACCGTCGCTATTAGGGTGGATACGTGACGTTTTAAGCTAATAATGTACCCGCGAGAATGTGGCATAGTAAAGTGGGGTGCAGAAGGTTAGCTATACAAGAGGTTCTAGACAAAATATGAAACTTTATCAACAAAAGCGTCGCCATAGCCCTAAAACCAAACACATTTACCAAAATAATAAGGTAACAGACAGACAAGAACGTGATCCTATAAGGGTTCCTTTTCCCTTATAAGGAACGGAATCCTAAAAAGTCAAAAATGTAAGGGATTGACAAACAAAGCGCTGCCATGTGATCCGACCCTGGCGTTTCGATCATGGAGGCATCGCCTTCGCTGATAAAATTACATTTGTCTAGAGCCTCAGAACGTTAAACAAAAAAACCATAAAGTGCCTGCATTGTCGAGGCGGGGGACTCAGTAGCCGTGGCTTGGTCACCCACGGTGAAGCGAAGAGGAACCCGGGGTGGAGCCGCTCGTCAGGGCTTTTGTCGATGAAGCCGACGACGTGGCGACGTAGCGGCCACCAAGTAGGTTATGGTGCTGCTTGGGCAATATCGCAACTGAGACGGGCTGCGATGTTGTATGAGAGGCATCGCGGCTGAGGGTTGGAGGCCGAGGAGTGCCAGTATTGCGGTGCGCCGCTCTCCCTTCCCGCCGTGGCCTGGATGGGGTCACCACCGTCTGATGGCGGACGCGGTGGGCGGGAATGAAGAGCGACACTCCTCATTCCCTCGTATATAAAAAACAAGTAACAAGTAATAATGTTACGTAATAATCAACATTATCACCAAATTTCAAGTTAAAAGTCTTCGGAACAAAATTGTGTGACAGACGACGGACAGACGACGGTCAGACAGACAGACAGACGGACACGTGAGTGATAGCTATATTTCTAAAGTATCTAGATTACCTTACCTCACTAGTTTACCTTTTAGACTTCCCTTGAATGTGGCCCAAAACAATGTGAACCGCGCTTAACAGTCGTAAACGAAGGATTTCTCGTGTGATCCCTTTGTGTGCTCCCCGAATGAAGCATGTATATTATTATATTTAAAGCACTCTCTTAGGTTTGTGTAATCTCCTGGCTAATTATCTTTGTTAATTGTAGAATTGTGTTTACGACTTTGACTTTGAACTTTGAAGTTTTTAGGGCTATAACTCTTGGTGGAAGTTTTTGAGTTATGGGGAACTGTAATTGCTCTTGTTTGTGGCGTTAATGGTTGCTGAATAGCTTTAGGGGAAATAGTGGCTTACTAAAGAATTGTGTAGAATGTGTGTGGGTTAATACACCACAAACTGGAATGACAATTCCGCGAGCGAATATAATTTACTTCACTGGTCTTTGGGAAATATATTTTATGGGTTCATCACCTCATTTTCCGTCCAGAATGACCCAAGCTTCTCCTTTCTTCTGCCATACTTCATTTGCATCTGCAGTGAATCTGTCATCCAGGTGTTTCCCGCGACATTGACGATATCCAACTCTATTTTGTTCCACCAGATATATTCCCGCCTAACAATTGGCAACTGAATAAAAAAATGGCGTATACTTTAAAAATAAGTTTTAATTTGTAAAACCAATCTAAACTAGCTTGCTTTTACAAATTAAAACTTATTTTTAAAGTACTGCCCGTGCCGGAGGCACACAAATATTTGTAAGAAGTGGGTTACGGACGTCTGTTGTCACTCCTGCAGGGATAGGTACAACTCTGTAGTTGCAGGAGGCCGGGGATGGAAGCTGGGCGATGATCTGTGATGTGCTGTACGGTGATGTCTCTTGCACCTTATACGGCGACGATGACAGACTCGCTCAGCACACCAGTGGCGTAGCGACAAGTGGGTCTTCGGATTGCGGCCCACAAAGAAGACCGGCTCGCAGTATTTATATTGGGCCAAATTCGACTGAAACTATAAGAGAATGATAGAGTTCGAGAATAAGCAGAGCTTACTTTAGGGTGAATAGAAATTACAGACTAATAAAAGTAGATGAGGTAAAGAAAGATAATATTCCTTTAAAACCAAGTGGAAAGTGTACGCTAACATAATGAAAAAACTGACCTAATTAACCTGCCAACGACATCCCAGTAAACCTTTATTACAGTAAAACCAGACCAGCATAAAAATAATCAATTTTACGTTTATACTGTCATAAAATTGGAATCGAATCCCTAACTTAAGCCAGGCTAATCAATTTTATAGCCACCCGGCTATTAGCCATCGGTTGGTATAGTCTACGGGCCGTATTTAACAAATCCTCGTTAGTCGAGATTGGCCAGGACCTGGTGTTAGGTACGTTGTTAATGGTAACATTATGTTTGATTAACTTTTTGGTGCGAAAATCTGGAAATTGGGTCACTGTCCTTTTACGGCCTTAATCGATAGTATCTTGGATTTGTTTTCTCTTTTGTAGGTACTAGTAATAAGAGGATAGCTGATACAGTTATGTTAAGACGGGCTCGTGTCCGCAACTCCACGTCTAAGCGCGTATTTCTCTCGATCCACCCCAGCTCCTCGAGGAAAGCCAGCAGCGCCTTGGTGTTTTGCTAACTATCCCCTGTACGGTACCTGGTCACCGAGGAATTTTGCCCTGTAACCAGCGATTACTGGGCAGCTTGGGAGCAGGTGCGCTGCTGTCTCGTCTTCCTCCATGCATGCTCTGCACAGTGGGCTGTCCGTGATTCCTAAGACAAAAAGATGCCTGTTAAAAGTCCCATGGCCAGTCGTTACGGCTGTGACTGCAGGTAACTGTAGTTAAGTCAGTCTCAGGGCTTTCTGCGTAAAAACCGGCTATCTAAAGACTGCACTCGCTGTGGTGATAGCTGATCAAACAGTCTGCCTAGTTTTATCTTTGTTCGAGTCAGTTTCCAGTCTAGGCCAAGCTAATCCAGTCAGATTGGATGTAGCTCAAGGAACTTGACCCACCACAAGCAACCAAACGATTTGCTATCGACTATTTTCTCGTTGAAGACACGAACAAAAGATACAGATCTCGTGTCAATAAAAGAGACACATAATAGGGGTTAAAGTATGAAATTGCCGTTTTATTGTAATAGTTGCTTCGAATTGACATAGAACCTTCATGGTTTATTGAGATTTTTGAGTGAAACTTTTCTGACATGGTACCTATGAAGTTCTTCTTTTAAAAAATGTGCAGCATTCGATTATCGACTTTCAGTTGTTTTTTTTATTCAGCTTAGACAAGAAAGATGGATACTTCGAAAATTCGAGTGATTTTTGAATACGAGTTCCGACGCGGAACTAACGCGGCAGAAACAGCTCGCAATACCAATGTTGCGTTTGGAGAGAGGACTGTTAATGCACGCACCGTGCGATTTTGGTTTAAACACTTTCGTGATGGAAAATTTGATTTGAAAAACGAACCACGTGGAAGACCGCCCCACACAGGCAATGAACAACAATTTCAACAATGAATTGAAAGAGATGGTGGAAGCCGATCCGATTCAAACTACCCAGGAATTAGCGGCATGGTTTGACGTTACCTTACCAACAATATTAACTCATTAGCGTCAAATCAATAAAATAAAAAATATGAAAAATGGGTGCCTCATGATTTGACTGATCTGCAGAAAGAAACGCGTGTTGAAACTTGTGTTGCCTTGTTGAATCGATACAGAAATGAAGGAATATTGGAACGAATTGTGACATGTGATGAAAAGTCGATTCTTTACCCAGCGGTTTAATAACTAAGCAAAGGTATTGCTTAGAAAAATCTTACTAACTCTTGAGCACTTGAGAAATTTTGGGCTTCATGAACACAACATTCTTATCAGAATAGGGATTCAGATAACAGCCACTAGCCTATGTCACATTAAATTTCAAATACTAGCCAGCCTTTCCCCCGATTTAAGAAAGTTTGAATTCGAGTAGTTGTTGTAACTCTAGCCTGAAAACCAGTCAAAATTTGACATTAAACTACTACTAGAATTTTCCATCTTAATTCCCAACCGGCTTGTCACATCTTAAACTTAGCTGCCTACTCTAGGTATACATGAAACATTCATCATCTCATGAAGACATTACTCAACATATCTTCACAACTCCCATTCTAGGTATGTGTTACTTTTACAGCTAGTTTTATTTACCTCGTAAACGCAAGAAGGCTGAGGACGTACAAACTTCTCGGCCCCGTTAAAAACTTAAGTAAGACGTACGTAACGTCATTGTCGGAGTTTTCGGCACTTTTTGTGTTTGTTTTGGCCTTGTGTGTGTCTGTGTGTGTGTTCATGAGTATTTTGTACCATTATTTTGTTACTAACAGTGTATGTGACTATTTTGAGAAACACGACGCACCTTTCTCGTGCCTGTGTTTCATGGCCTTGATAAAAAGGATACGTGCAGGTCGTTCAAAGTTCAAAAATGTGAAGCTATACCCCTCACCGCCGCTGTCACATGAATTTGGTACTGCGTAGTGACTCACAATTTATGTACCGAGCCACCATTAAGTTGGATTCTATTAGTACATGTAACTATAAGGTGTTTCTCGAAAATTTTCCAGCGACATTGCGGCAGTACTAGGCTATGCTTGTGGGACGAGTTTGACGGTTTTTTTTTGGCCTGTTTTTTTTGGCGGAGAGCTTGTCAGACTTTTACTGACTAAAACCCACCCGTGTTCCTTCAGTTGCTTGTGCCAGGGCCGCGGAAACTCACTTTCAAATTTATCCACGACACGATTTTGATGCCTAACGACAGCATTGGTACTCTCTTGTCCAAAACCGGGAGGAATGGACAAGAGGACACTGTAGGCCATTGCCCTGCAGTGGGACCGAATAGCCTGAAAATGCATACTAATATTATAATTGTGAATTATTATTTCACGTCTTAATCACTGAACTGATTTGGTTAAAAGTTGGCTCACGAGTAGGTCACTTTTCATCCCGGTACTGTGTACCCTTGGGATAATAAAACACTTCATGCGCAGGCAAAGCCGGTTGCAGAAGCTAGTAATAAATGAAACAAGTTACCTTAATCGCGCATGGAATCAACCACGGTCAAGGCCGACCCCCGACACGTGCCGACGCTCGATAAATAGAAGAAGTAGTTAGAGGACTATATGTTATATGAACTTTATGGACACGCGTTTGAAAAGCTTGCCTATTTTATTTCATGTTTTAATCATACTTTGTGCTCATTTGAACGTATACTAACCTGTTTTGTGTATGGTCCTTTTGTGGAATAGTTTTATATAAGGCGTAAGGAGGTGGCTTTTCTCCAAGATACTAGGCTTGCATCAGTGCCCCCTGGTGGGTTCCCGCTTTGTCGAGTCAAGAGGCTCAGTAGCCGTGGCCTGGTCATCCACAGGCCATGTTGAAGCGAAGAGGAACCCGAGGAGGGGTCGCTAGTGAGGGCTTTTGCCGATTAAGCCGACAACGTAGCGGTCAACAAGTAGGTTGCGGTGCCGCTTGGTAACAGAGGCGACATCGCAACTGAGGCGGTTTCGTATGGAGCATCCCAGGTCCCATACAATATCGCGGCTAAGGGTTGGATGCCGTGGCGGGAGAGGAGTGCCGGTATTGCGGTGCGCCGCTCTCCCTACCTTCCGCGGCCTGGACGCCACCGTCTGATAGCGGACGCGGTGGAGCCGCAAGGGAAGTCCCTATCACCTGAGGCCGAAAGGTGGTAGGTGGCGGGGCCACTGACCCGTCACATGGGGACCAAAGGTGCCATACACGTCGTCGTCTGGCACCCATATGCTGGTATGGATCCTGGGGTGGTAATGGCGTACAGTGTGTTCCGGTGCGCCGGTGATGGGGGGTATCCCCCAGAGAAGGGTCCGATGAAGGACAGCCGCGGCGGGTTCGTGGTGAGTGCTAACGCGTGCCCGTGTTCATAATAAGCGGCACAGGAGGATATCGAGGAGTTTTAGTGTTTTCGAGACCCACTTACCGCGCTATCTCCTCGTGGTAGCGCAGTATCATGAGCATTTCCCCACGATAAAAAAAAACCTTGCCGACCGAGTCCGTCGCCCCTGGACCCATTTAGGGAGGCTGGAAGAGGGCGTTGTCCTACCCTATCCTACCTACCTACGTACCCTAACCTACCTACCTACTTTTTTTTTAGTTTATAGAGATAGCGCTGTGTTCGTAAAAATTATGGGAAATTGTTTTTCTTTTCGTAGATTTTACCGATGTTCTATAATCATTCTGTTACTCGGGACGGAGATAAATTGAACCAATTAAAAATTATGTAAATCGGTCCTCGAGTTATAAATGGTGTTAATTACACCATTTATAACTCGAGGACCGGTTTAGAATCTTAGCACACGAATAGACCATGTCCTGGATAATAGGATATTTTGAAATACCATCTTGAGCTTCTTGGCGTTACGTTGACATCGACTCTCAATTTTGGGCCATACATTGAGGCAAAGGCTCAGCTGGCTGGCAAAAAGCTGGGGATCCTTGCAAAGGTGAGAAGGTATTTCACGCAAGAACAGCTGCTCAGCTTGTATCAAGCGCAAGTTCGATCATGCATGGAGTACTGTTCTCATCTCTGGGACGGATCTGCCAAATACCAGCTTGATGCACTGGAGTCGATCGAAAAGCGGGCCAAGGTTAAGTCAAAGCTCCAGCCTTGAACATCGTCGCCGAGTTGCCAGCTTGTCGGATTTTTATCGGTTACATTTCGGGGAGTGTGCGATGGAATTGCATGATTTAATTCCACCCAGCCCGTTCCATCATCGGACTACCAGACGTACGGCGATGCGTCATCGATATATGGTGGACATCCCACCCATACGCACTAAACGTTTTGGGAATACTTTTATTATGCGTACAGCTAAGGAGTGGAATTCCCTGCCGGAGTCTGTGTTTCCCGATAGCTACAATCTAGGAGTCTTTAAGTCAAGAGTGAATAGATTACTTCTAGGCAAGCGTGCTCCACCATCGACCACATCATCGCTTACTATCAGGTGAGATAGTGGTCAAGCGCGAGCCTACATTAGATAAAAAAAAAAAAAAAGTTTAATTGCGATAATTTTCTAATTTAACGTGGGCGAAACCGGCAGAAGCTGCTCTATTCTAAGGCACAAAATAACTGGTTAATTACAACTCTGTGTGGGTGTAAGATTTTCGTTGTTCACGATAGAAATTCACAACATGATACTTTAAATAGCCCGGTAACGAGTTTGTTAGCCATTTTGTAATTATTCTAAACGTGTTGTTAAAGTGGCTCTAAATGGCTCGTTGTGTTTATGATTTTAGGTTTATTAATGTTGAATATTTGTACAGTACTTGATTTATACTAATATTATGAATGCGAAAGTGTGTCTGCCTGTCTGTCCACGTATAAACGACTGATCGGATATTGATGAAACTTGACACACGGGTAGACCATAATCTTGATTACGATTTAGGATATATTTTAACCCGGTATTTGGTTCCCTTGGGATACTAAAACAGTTTTCACGCAGTAGGTATATTTTCCATAGCGTATTTTTTATAGCGCCACTAACATTTAAATGTCTATATAATATCTTCCTGACATTTTAAATCTTTTTATTTTGGACATTTTTATTTTTCACATTTTTGACTAATTATAACTTTAAATTTTATCAATTGACAATTTGTTTTTAGTCAATACGTTATTTAAATACCTCGTTAAATTGCCCAATATTTTTCAAATATTTATTTGATTTTGAAAGTACCTATTTCTAACACTAGTTTTATAAGTAATTGTTACTAACAAGAAATGGAAATCGTCTGAATTTTGAAACAAATTAAATGCAGAATTATTTATTTGTTATTATTATAATACAATATTATTAAATGGAGTTACATAGATACTTTAATAATTGAGTTATATTATCGATATTCTCATCGATCAAAGTTTGTCGGCACCTTATCTACTCATTATGAAATAGAACTGCTACCAAATATTGTTATACAGGGTGGGCCAAAAATTTTTGCACTTTTGAAACTTGAATAAAAATAAAACTACAAATGTTATTTTCTTGATAATTTATTTAACGTAATCATCATTAAATGAAATTTATTTTTAAAAAATGACATCGTCCAAATGTGCGCAGTCTCGTTGTTGGCACTCCTGCAATCGACTACGCAAACTTTGGAAAACTCGCTGACATATGCTGCGGGGGACCGCGGCTATCTCCTCGTGGATGTTTTGTTTTAATTGGGATATTGTCGTCGGTTTATTAAGGTACACTCAACTTTTTAGGTATCCCCACAAAAAAAAATCGCATGATGTAAAGTCCGGGCTTCTCGGAGGCCATGGGAAATCACCTCTGCAAAAAATCAATTTGTTCGGTAACATTTCTTTGACTACCGGTAAACTCACATTTGATGTATGGCATGTTGCTCCATCTTGTTGCATCCAGGTCCTGCTGTTGTAGTCTTGAAATTCATGCAACTGCGGCATCAAAAAGTCTTGCAACATCTTGACGTATTCCGCTGAATTCACAGTTACATTATTTCCTTGATTATTTTCAAAGAAATACGGACCGATTATGCCCATTGCTGATATGGCAGCCCATAATGTCGTTTTAGGTGAATAACCGACAATATCCCAATTAAAACAAAACATCCACGAGGAGATAGCCGCGGTCCCCCGCAGCATATGTCAGCGAGTTTTCCAAAGTTTGCGTAGTCGATTGCAGGAGTGCCAACAACGAGACTGCGCACATTTGGACGATGTCATTTTTTAAAAATAAAATTTCATTTAATGATGATTACGTTAAATAAATTATCAAGAAAATAACATTTGTAGTTTTATTTTTATTCAAGTTTCAAAAGTGCAAAAATTTTTGGCCCACCCTGTACTTACCTTAATTAAGGTCAACACACTTACTACTTGCCTGACAAGTAGCGTGTGTAAACAACTGAATTCTAAAAAAAACAGGGTTTTGCCCGCGATTTCACTCCCGTGGCTCGAACTTGAAATTTGGCGTCATTCCTGCACCTTTACAAACTAGTCCTGGGTTTTTATATACACAGAATTGAATTAATTAATAATTAAAACCGGTTAATTGCGAGTTGTGCTCGTGTGCCGAGGGTTCCACTATACCGCCATAATAAAATTGGTATCATTTTTATTGATGGCTAAGTTATAAAGATAAAAGCAAATTTAGATTTTCGAGAAAACTTGTAAGTACCAAAATTTACCTTAATTTTCAACTTTTTTATTTGATTATGACAATGATCAGTAACTACTTCCAGAGAAAACCTTTTATAAATAGTATAAAAAAAAAAACATTTTACCTTAAAATATTGGTTTGGTTTATTAATCATTGTACCTTTCGTCACCAAACACAACAAAACAGGTAACCAACAGGTCCATTCCATCCCAAATCGCCAAAATCTTTAGACATCCTTACTTAGCATGTCGTGGCGACTCGGGGACCAGTAGGGGCAAGTTAAAAACATTAATGTGGCACTGTAAACGGCTCATAAAGTCGACGTGGACGCATTAAGCTCCGTTAGTGGGCCAAAGGGGCAATCCGACGGCTAATTTGATAGCTACAGACAAACGAGCTGACTTTGTGATGATGTCTGAGTGATGGGAGGTCGCGGGAGCGGGGAATGAATGGAGAAGAGCCATTTACCATAGAACGCCATCTGTTGGTCCTGGCTCTATAAGCACGTACATATGTAGAGTATAATAAGAAAAAAACAGAAATTAAATAAACGGCCACGTGAGTGTTAATCTTCGCACATTTAGGTTTCCGTACCAAAGAAAAAAATGATTTATCAATATGTTGGTATTTGTTAGTAAAGTATACATAATAATAAATATTAGGTATCACCAAATTTCAAGTTTGTAGGTCAATGAGAAGTAAAAAATTTCTTCAGAACAAAATTGTGTGACAGACGACGCACAGACAGACACGTGAGTGACAGCAAAGGGCTCCGTTTGCATCCTTCGGTTACGGAACCCTAAAAATAATAGAATAGAAAACATTTTTTCGACGAAGACACGACAGCAACAATCACAAAGGAACACCTAGGGTTCTGTGAGTCAAGAGTAATAGGTTACTTCTAGGTAAGCGTGCTTCACCGTCGACCACATCATCACTTACCATCAGGTGAGACAGTGGTCAAGCGCGAGTGAACTATGTAATAAATAAAACATTGAAACACCACGGGCAAAAAAAGAATTTCCGCGCACGGCAAAGTTGGCGATGGTTGAGTAGCGTATCGGCACACCTTGAAAAGTAATACCACCGCTAAATTGACTGATTGTCCATTGCACCAAAAACTAGTTCTCATGAATCACATTTAGACTATTATTCACATTTATTTTGATTGTCACGAATGCCGAGAGGCCATGAAGAAAAAGTTTCATTATGTTGTGATTCGACCATAGCCGCCATCAACCCTTAACTTTCCAACTACATAAGATCGTCTTTGTTTCGACTTTCAGTCTAAGCTGATGTAGCCGAAAAACACATTTAATGTTTTGATTGCACTAGATGGCGTGATAAGCTTCGAATCGTTATTGAGTTTTGTGAAATATTAAGATTTTCTAGAGATGATCATAAAAAAATTAATAAAACAA
Source organism: Orthosia cruda (assembly GCA_964057195.1). Classification (NCBI taxonomy): domain Eukaryota; kingdom Metazoa; phylum Arthropoda; class Insecta; order Lepidoptera; family Noctuidae; genus Orthosia; species Orthosia cruda. The sequence goes on along the minus strand of OZ059854.1, from coordinate 11,510,290 downwards.
AACAACATTAAGGAATATTGGGCTCTTAATTCCCATTTAAAAGATAATTTGAATGTATAATTTAATACTAATGCCAATAGATGGCGCTGTTTTAAATTTCTAAGGCATCGACTCGATTTTTTAAATTTGTTTCGTAACACATTTTGTTACAATGAAACTGAAAAAACATGCAAAAAAATACTATAAAACAAATCGTCGCTGTATTTAAAATAAAAATATTCACGAACCGAGTAAACTGTTTTACTTGCAAGTCGCTGCTAACACCATCTACATCCTTGGAACGGTACCAAACGCGATCGATGTTCTTAGAAAAATAATCATATTAATCTGACGAAAAACGCTAGTTACGTCGGCACGGTTTCTTTGTATGGAATGAGGTATCTGTATGCTAGTATTATTTTATCTGTGGTGTATGTGTACCCCTATCATGTGAGCGTTATAAGCATATTTATCATATATCAGTGTTCTCAAAGCACAAGCTTTGATTATATTTATTTTATGCACTCATTTTGTTGTGTCAAAATCAAAATCAATTTTTTTATTTCACATAGGCCTACATGGGCACTTATAAAACGTCGACAAAATGTGCAAGGTTCGGGTTGGTCATTTCCTATGGAGAAGAACCGGCAAGAAACTCCATGGTTACTCTTTTAAAAATGGTTTGGTTTTACAATATTTCCATGTTACAGCATTAGTACTTAGATATGGGGGGACAACGTAGGCTCGAATTATGACAATAAGTCGTAAGAAAAAAAAAAAAAAAAAAAAGATTATATAAAAAAGTTAACAAATGTTAACTAGCATCTAGAAGGCCTACAATGTTCACACATTCACAAAACAATCGGTAAAAGAATCTATACAAAGGTAAAAAATAATAAAAATAAGTATAACAAGACTAAATTTAACATGTTGCACAAATTTTGTTATCAGTGCTGTAACTATTCTTAGCAAAGGGCTATAAAGATGATTGAAAACCATTGTAAAAAGTCTAATTAAAAGAAGGAAAGAAAAAATGAGATTGAGAATAGTTAGAGACATCCACATATTTGTGCCGTTTACAAGTTACCAGGGACAGGAAGCCAAGGCCAAATGTTTTTATCTTCAACGTAGTCCTTGATTTTATAATATGCTTTTTTAACAAGGATACGTTTGATGTGATTTTTGAACCTTCCATCGGTCAGTTCTATAACTGACTTTGGCAACTTGTTATAAAAGCGTATACTGTTTATAAGAAAAGACTTGCTTGTCATGAGCCAAGTATCTTAATAGATCCCAAAACCTTGGCCGCATATAAATGGCTCCAATAAATCAAAGTGAGTGAGATATTATGTTTTATACGTCCTCCTCGCGTTGTGAGGGTTGTCGCACTTTGTTTGTAAGTCAAGCCGAAGGGGTAATCTGCCGGTTAATTTGATAGCTACGGTTATGACCATTGGCAAGTTATAAGCGGTGGCGGGAGCGATTATATGTGTAGAGGTAATAGTACATTGTGTATTAAGGGCGGTATGAAAGGAATTACGATCGAGACTCTAGTAGAAGCCCGAAGTCGAAAACTGAGGGCTTTCTGAGTCGAGGTTCGTAATTCCCGTACCGCCCGTGATACATACAATGTTTTTCATCACATTTGCGAGTAATAATTATGAATTATAGTTTTAATACACAAGTCAGCACAGCTGTTATTACGAAATACGTGAACTTTTTTTAAGCGGTTGGTGAATTTTTGCCCACACCACAAATTATACAGTGTTTCGTTCAGAAACTTTAAGGGCAAATACTTACGTAGGTATACAGCCATGATGGAGTGTAAAAAGAATTAAATAATTTCGACGTTTTCATACTATAACTATGAAAATCGATTATTAAGAACATTAGTTGAGTATTTAAGTAACATGTAGCGAGATTGCAAAGAAATTCCTGTTTAGATAACATTTTAAGAATTTTTTTCAATTGCGTGTAAACTCCTTGCTTGAACTTGCTTGACCTGTGTGCTGTGCCATAAATTAAAAAAAATATTACTTACCGCCCTAGGGCTTCATGACAAAAATAAAGCCCGAGGGTTTTATATGGGGCATTACGGCCAAGTTAACCTCATACAGGTTAGATAGGTTTAGATACTTTTTACGTGCAAGTGTGATGAAAAATATAATAAAACATTAGACTGGTAAATGAAAATGGGAATTGTATCAAGAACGGAGTCTGAGCTAGTGATCCCGGCAGGGGGTGAAATCGGGCATTGGATTATGATAAACAAAACACTTAAAGTTTTTTTTCATAGTATTACTGATAGATACCTAATTTTGTCTACAGCTGGGCAAGTTGACTTTTCTGTTATTAATTATTTCATTTAGTTAACATAGCTCTTAGTCAATGTATACGTGCTGTGGTCTGGATTCTTATTCTAGAATTTTATTATGTTAGAGAATTGTTGAGACTTGGTCTGCGTCAACGTTTGCATTTTCCTGATGCCAGTATTTCGCAACCCTGAGATGCCGTGCGTTGAGAAAATGTATAAACACTTACCTGGATAGGCAGTGATTGAAGGTATCAGCTAAACTCGGGACTTCGGGGCGGGGGTGATGGATATTAAATATGCACAAGAAGTTCAGGTTTTTGCTTGATTTCACTTCACAAGGATAGTTACGAGAACCTATCAGTCAATCAGTTTCTAGCGAAAACTTTTGGGTAATTTTTAACCCTTTATCGGACACAACGCGGGAGCAGTTTCCGTAGTAGGCGTTTCAGCCGCTGAGTTTCGTCCGATCCGGTCGAAACAGGAATTTCATTATTATTACTATTTTTGAGTGGTGTTTCGGTCGAATCCTTTTTTAGAGGCAAAGTCACGTCAGAAACATAAAATCAGTAGAGAGTTTAATAACAAGACAACAATACAACTTCCTCTTTTGCTTTTTTAGTTAGATGTTGAACATTATAAGCATTTATACCCAAACTACCAAGAGGCCAGAATCATGAAGAAGCCTTAATATTTGCGAGGCTGCAATTGTTACCGGTAAAGCTTAAGTACCAGGAGATTATAATCACGAGGAAGTATTACAGGCGCGCAAATACTTTTCATCGCAGTGAGTCGCTAGCGTGGCATATTAAAGTAGGATAGAATATCAATTTAGAAATATTAGGCCTATCCTAGGCCTTATATTTACCTATTAATAAATACTTAGATAATACGCAGTGATATTTGTTATTACACAAATACCTAAATATTCCTTGCTGACTGCAGGGAATAAATGACGTGAAATAATTAGTTAGTACGGCCATGGTTTAGCCATCACTTGTTATAAAGTACAACAACTTGGATAAACAGGTTGTCAAGTAATCACCGCAATAACTGACATACCGGTAATCGGTTTAGGTTTTATGAATTATATTTTTAAAGAACTCTGACTGGTTCAAGCTGTCTGCCTTGCTGAATAAGGGAAAAAAAATGAATTAGCTTAAAACACTTAATATTCTAATTGAAATGGGTAGAATTCTTTTAAGCAAATAGTTTGCTTGTGTTAGAATGCTCCGCACCTCCCTAGGTTATGAAAAAAAAAACATAAAAAGAAAAAAAAGTAATAAACTAATTAAATTAAATTCACTGATTCAGTTAAAAATACAATAAAACATATTTTATAAAATAAATAGGAAAATCCTACTAATATTATAAATACGAAAGTTTGTGAGGATGGATGTATGTATGTTTGTTACTCTTTCACACAAAAACTACTATACGGATTTGGATGAAACTTTACAATAATAAAGATTATACATCAGAATAACACATAGACTACAATTTATAATGATTTTTTGTAATTTGGTCATAATATAACGATAAATATCAAGTAAGTCAGAAAAAAATCTGCCTTCTGAGAGGTATCTTCGCGTGCGCTGGATTGTTTGTCTTAAATAGTTCTAAATAAAAGTCCGCACCAGCATATATCTCACTATCATAGTTAAGTCACAATAGCAGCTTTTGTGTTCTAAAATTTAATTAGATCACCGCCGGTAGAAACAAAAGTTGGTTACATTTGGTAGGTAGGTAGGGTAGGGTAGGTAGGTAGGGTAGGATAAGTAGGTATGTAGGATAGGTAGGTTGATCCTGATCGGTAGGGCAGGTGAGTAGGTTGGTAGGTAGGTAAGGTAGTTGGGTAGGTAGATAACCAATTGACGGGAGCGAAGCCGCGGGGGTCAGCTAATTTAATAAATAAGAAATGATAAGGCCATTTTAACTCATCGCGAATTTGGTATTTCGCAGGTTCTTAAAAACATAGACATAAAATAAATGCATGCTAACAAATCATGGAGAGGGGATACCGTATGTGTTTTATGGGTCTAAATCGATGTAATGATTCTTAGTGGTCCATTAGCGTAGTGGCAAGTTCGCTAGAATTTTCTGCAATAGGCTTTTTTCTTTGAAAACACTCGTTAAAACGCATCTTACAAGTTCGATTTAGTACATTGTGTATTAAGGGCGGTATGTAAGGAATTACGATCGAGGCTCTAGTAGAAGCCCGAAGTCGAAGACTGAGGGCTTTCTGAGTCGAGGTTCGTAATTCCCGTACCGCCCGTGATACACACAATGTTTTTCATCACATTTGCGAGTAATAATTATGAATTTAATACACAAGTCAGGACAGCTGTTATTACGAAATACGAGAACTTTTTTTTAAGCGGTTGGCGAATTTTTGCCCACCCCACAGATTATACAGTGTTTCGTTCAGAAACTTTAAAGGCAAATACTTACGTAGGTATACAGCCATGACGGAGTGTAAAAATAATTAAATAAATTCGACGTTTTCATACTATAACTATTAAAATCGATTATTAAGAACATTAGTGGAGTATTTAAGTAACATGTAGCGATATTGCAGAGAAATTCCTGTTTAGATAACATTTTAAGACAATTTTTCAATAGCGTGTAAACTCCTTGCTTGAACTTGCATGACCTGTGTGCTGTACCATAAATTAAAAAAATATTACTTACCGCCCTATGGTTTCATGACAAAAAGAAAGCCCGAGGGTTTTATAAGGGGCATTACGGCCAAGTTAACCTGTATGTTTAGATACTTTTTACGTGTGAGTGTGATGAAAAAATTATTACAATGAATCAAAAATCATTTCCCAAAATTCCCTTCTTTCTTTGGACCAAACCCTCGCCATTCATTACACCGCCGTCGCTCATAAACGGCACCATAAGAAGACATTAGTCCGTGACACGCCCCGCGCGTCATCCGGCCGTGTGTCATATTGTCAGTTTGTGACACAGACCTCGGAATCGCCACATGAGAAGGGATCATTAAGTACTAATATTATGTGTGTGGAACAAGTTGCGGTAGTCTTGACCATATCCAGAATTGTCATGGGCCTATAATAATATTTTTTTTATTTTCTTTCTTTCTTTTTCTTTCTATGTTATGATAAATAGAAAATTAACTGTGTAATCCCTTTACAAAATTGGCTAGTAAATAGAAAGAAATGGAATAACTGAGCGGCCAATAGCTGTTTCATTTCTATAGGTCGTAGTGACGGAGGTGACACTGTCCAATAAGAAATCTGGGAAGAAGAACTACTGGTCGCACGATCACACTTTTCTGAGTACTGTACCTGGATAGGGAAAAGTCAGTCCATTTTCTATGTTTATTAAGCTATGTTGCATGGAGTTTGTGAATAAATAAATGTAGTAATTCGGCTGTAATAACCATCATCAGAATTGTCACGGGTTGACAACTTTCATGATTAAACAATGACACTCACTGATTTGTATTGAAATTTTTGACAATGCCATCAATGGCAATGACCGCTGAGGCGATTCGGTGCTCTATGGTTTGTCGTGTTACCAACACGAATCCTTCATTTTGTTTTCTGTCTGACTGATTTGGGTGGCGGCGCGAGAAAATTGACTTATGTGCCACAAAGAATATGTAATTATTACTCTTTTTAGGGTGTTATTGGATTCTAGATTAGATTTAGGGTGTACCTTTTTTTGGCAGCAAGTGTAACCAGAGGGAAATCGAAATATTGGATTGTGTTTGGGGGCAATAACCTTTGTGTTTTGTTTGACTGAGGATAAGATAAAGATGTAGGGATTAATCGTCTACGTTGAAAAGATTGGTACGACGATGGTGTAAATGGGGATCACAATATAACTTTAGTCTCTTGATAGCAATATAATTTTATTCTCGAAAGGGGTTCATCGTCCTTCTGTAAGGATAGAGATGGAGTCTCCTAAACTTATTTTTTTTTTATACTCACTTATTTGGAACCTACGTAGGAGTAAATTACTCTTCAGTTTAGTCTTAGGTCCGTATTCGAGATGCTCATAATCGACTCAAACTCAAAATTGGCTACACCTACCAATCACCTACCAGCTCTCGATTTTGGCATATGATTCTTCAGCTTGACATATTATGTGTACTCAATAGAGCAAGAACCCAGACGCCCCAGACTTTACTGAGTTCTTTCTATACAAAATTTGTGATAGGTTTTGAATGAAAATGAAAGTCCAACTTAGCAAGCACGAGTACGTTCCCAGTACAAGCTAAGACTACTCAATTCCACAGAATTTTTGTTAAAATATTTCGGAAACGTTTCGGCGTCTAGGATCTTGGACTTGAGCATGTTAATGTAAAAAAAAACCGGCCAAATGTCATTCGGACTCGCGCACAAATGGTTCCGTACCATTATCGCAAAAACCATCAAACAAATCCCCCCCCCCGTTCCCCCTAAGTAATGTATTATTGGTTAACTATTGTACTGTGTAAAAATGAACTGAATAAAGATTTTATTTGTTTATTTATTTAATGTTGTATGGGAGCCTCACTTAAATATTTATCTTATTCAATTTTAAGTATTTGTTGTTGGCGGTAACAGAAATACATCATCTGTGAAAATTTCAACTGTTTAGCTATCACGGTTCATGAGATACAGCCTGGTCACAGACAGACGGATAGTGGGTACGAAACTCTACTAGAACAAGCCTAACAATCGCAACTGTCTGTTTCCAGTTTGAAATGAGTTAAGCATGCGCATGAGCATTTGGAATTCCGGCCTTAGCGATGATACCATAATTTTGTTATCTGTTGTTTAAACACTTATAAAGGAACATTACCTGTCTCTGTGATCCTATCCTTGTTTAAGCTGTTTTGTTTTCCTGTTTGTATATTTAAATGTATTTATGTATCTAATTTAGTAGTTTGTTTTTAGTACCTAATTGTACTTCGTAAAACTAATTGTATGATTTGAAATTTGCAACAAGTCGTGTCGTGTCGTGTCCAGGCTATCTCTATCCATTCTAAGTTGCCTGGAAGAGATCGCAGAACGCGATACGACCGCCTGTTGTAGGTTTGTTTTAATTTTAATGTTTAGCTTTGTATTGTTTTATCTTGGTGTAAAATATATATATATATATATATAAATACAAATGTCAATAGAAACATTTTTTCTTGATTACCGCAATCAAATAATGTCAGTTCTTGTCATCAACCTTAACATAATTTCAACCAGAAGATGCTAGACAAAGGCCTCCTCTAAGCGTCGCATCAGGTTCTATTCTTGTCACACACAACCAGGGGATTCCTGCGGCCAGAATGTCTCAAATGTCTATTCTAAATGACACAACTTTCTACTAAGCGGCCTGCCTACCCCAAAACAAGTACATATTACACATATCCCCAGTATATCCATCATCTAGCCGTAAGCGAGTTTGTCACGTTCGTCCGTGCTGTACGTCCGATCTTCCATTTGTTTTGTGTGCATGTGTGTCTCACTGTGTGTGTGTATGTAACTCTGTATTGTTACGTTATGTGTGTTTTATTGTATTGGTGTTGACGTGTGTGTGTATTGTAAGTGTGTTATGAAGGCAAATTGTATTTTTATTTTATTTCCGGATGGATATTGATTGCCGTTTGGGTATGAATAATGACGAATTTAGGTGTAAATACATTTTTCAGAGTTGATTGTTTTCAATAGGCATACCGGCGGAAGCTTCCTGTCAACCATTTTTTAACTTTATTCAATGTTGTCGTATATCTACTTAGGTAGCTTGTACCCTGAGGCTTTAGAGAACTGTAATTCGATGTCAGCGATGGAAATTATCGAAATGCCAAAATTTAAGGGATTGATCACGTGTTTATGTGAGAATGTCAAGCTATATAGCTTGACATTCCCATACATTTTTGCCGTTTAAGGCTGCCTGTCCACTACGCGAGAAGCAGAGGAAAGAGGTGCGGAGCCAACCAATCAAATTGCATGAAAACTCCGCTCCGGTTTACTGGACAGAGATTTGAAAACTAGTTTCAAAATTCATATATATTTACGCGTAGAGGGGCCGCAGAGATGAGAAACAGAGCAATGAGGCGGAGCGGGGTGTGGAGTGGGGAAGTGGAGCGGGGAACCCGAGCAGGGAAGCGGAGCGGTGAAACGAAGAGGAGAAACGAGTGCAACCGAGTTCCGCGTATGAAAAAACACAGTTCTCTACTCCGCTCCAATACACCGCTCTGCTACTCCACTCCGCTCCAATACACCGCTCTGCTACTCCACTCCGCATTTCTTTCTCCCTCCGCTCCGCTACCTAGCTCAGCGTCTATGGACAGATACAGTCCGCAACTCCACTCCCCATCTCCACTCCGCTGCCTCGCTCCGCTCAGGTGGACAGGCAGCTTTACAAACGCTATCGCGACGTTTTATTTCATTTACCCAACTAAGAAACACCTATCTTCATAATTTTCTATAACTTAAATATACATCACATCATTTCCTCAACATAACACTCAGTCTATTCTCATCTTATTATCAAAAAGCCTTCCTAAGGCTATATATCACGGACTTGTCTAAACTACCCAAGGCTTCTCGGCCATCTTAAGCCGTCGGGAGCTATTTAAGGCTCTAATATCTGCTAAATAGCACACTAGTGCTTTTGGATTCCTGAAAAACGACGCACTTAAGGGTGATATCAGTAAGCTGGTTTTTGAAGCAGTTTTTTGGCTTTTGGTAGAGTTATGGGGTTTTAGGTCAAAGCTATTTTGGTTTTGGTGAATTATGAATATGATTTATATGATGATTTGCAAAAACTATTAATTATATTCAACACTAGCTGACCCGGAAAACTTTTTTTTGCCATAAAAACACCAAACATTTATCTACCCTACCTACCCTACCCTACCCTACCTACCCAACCCTACCCTACCCTACCTACCCTACCCTACCTACCCTACCTTACCTACCCTACCCTACCTACCCTACCCTACCTACCCTACCTACCCTACCCTACCTACCCTACCCTACCTACCCTACCCTACCTACCCTACCCTACCTACCCTACCCTACCTACCCTACCCTACCTAAACTACCCTACCTACCCTACCCTACCTACTCTACCCTACCTACCCTATCCTACCTACCCTAACCTACCTACCCTACCCTACATACCCTACCCTACCTACCCTACCCTACCTACCCTACCCTACCTACCCTACCCTACCTACCCTACCCTACCTACCCTAACTAAAAATAGATGTTGGCCGATTCTCAGACCTACTCAATATGCTCACAAAATTTCATGAGAATCGGTCAAGCCGTTTCAGAGAAGTACGGGAACGAACATTGTGACACGAGAATTTTATATATAAGATAACGTGCCCATATATAAACAATATTAAAGCGTGTATAACAAATAAAATTTAAAAAACGCCTGACCTATTTTTATTTCATGCTACATAATTTATCTAATAGTAGACACGCTTCGATCGACAATCTATTGAACACGTAATTATGACACGATAACTTGCGAACAAACCCCGATTCAAACAGTAAAACGCCCATAACTTTTGTACGGCTAAACCGATTTCCATCAAGCATAGTTAAGAACACTTTTGATAAAGTCACCTTTCATACAAAAGAAACTAAATGAAAATCGGTTCATCCGTTTAGGAGCTATGATGCCACATAAAGATACAGAAATATACACAGGTGCAGACAACTGGGGGTTAAAAAGGGGAGCCAAAGATTTTGTTACATCTTTGTCAATGGGAAAAGTGTCCCTGAATGCAAAACTAAAAGGAAATTATTCTGTGCAGTCGGAGGACACATATTCGCGAGCTGGCTGACCAAAACCATATGTATCCTCCGACTGCACAGCATGATTTTCTTCTTGTTTACATCTTTTTTGTTCGCTTCTTAAGCAGTCGGGTATTGATTTTTTGTTTTTTTTTAGTTATAACATTTTATTAAACTTTTTTGTTGCGGATTTGGTACATTTAAACATATAAGTTATATATATTTTTGAAATCACTTCTTAAAACTCTTTATTTTGATACCCCACATTTATATGGGATAGGAATAAAAGAAAATTGATCACATTATGACGCACAATATCGGTCACTTTTCTATTATCCAATTTAAAGTAACTAGTGACACTCGCAAGGTTAAGACGAATCGATTGACTTAAGAATCAACAAAACCGGCCAACACCTTTGGTCTCTAGAACACATAGAAACAAACATACATACATAGACTGCTAACACATTACCTTTCTTCGGCAGTCGGGTAAAAAGGCAGGCTTTAATAGAAACGCATAATTTTCAAACCGTTTGACATGCAAACTGCAAAATAAAAAAATGCTTAACTTTGGTCTCTAGAACACATAGAAACAAACATACATACATAGACTGCTAACACATTACCTTTCTTCGGCAGTCGGGTAAAAAGGCAGGCTTTAATAGAAACGCATAATTTTCAAACCGTTTGACATGCAAACTGCAAAATAAAAAAATGCTTAAATAAACTGTCCACAAATTGTTGTCAAACACACCTTTAACTAAAAAAGCCTATACAAGCATAAAATACGACAATGTTTTCAATAAAACCCCTTTAAAATAAAAGCTCTGGGCCTGTTTTAACTGAATTACTTATAAATTGAACGCCACACGATTTTAAACTTTAATTCGTGAGAAATAAATTTGGTTTTTCATTAGATTAATGTTTCAAATGAAGCTCTTGGGACGTGACTTCGCCGTTTGAAGTTAAAAATGTATTTGTTTATTGTATCTTGTTTTAAAAACATGGCGGCGGTAATGAGTTTCGTAATTATTCAGAGAAGATTGAATTTGTATTGAGGAAAAGTTAGACAGCTGTTTATTTTCTAGATTACCTGTTCGAACTGAGTCTCAGTTAGTTAAATTTTTAATATAATATTTTTTTGTTGGAACGGAGTACTATATCGCTCGTGATAGTTCATTTTTTTTTGCGAGCTGAGGGTTTATACCAAAAAAAGTTTAACAATGAAAAAAAAAGACACGAAAAGCCGATACCTTCTTGCAGTGATTTTTTAGGCACTTCCCGATCACCCAGGAAACCAAATCTTTTTTCAATCGATTCAGCTTGCCGTAAATTTTGAGAATAAGCAAAAATATTTATAATTTGAACGTTTAAATACCCTTTTTATAAATATAAATAATCATTTTTGCGTGATAAATTGTGCGCGACACAGCATGATGCATGCAGTGGTGCACGAAAGGGAGCCGCCGAGGAGAGAGCCGGAGGCGCACGAAGAAAAACGAAGACGTACGATAGCGCGCTGACTAGACACACAGTATCTTGGCTAGCAGCCGCTATTGAGTGTGTCACTGAGCATCAGCTGTGTTGTTGTTATTTCAGTTTCGTCATAATATGTTTCCACCATTCCAACCGGGTGTCCATAAGCCATCTCTATCTTTTTTGTTTGTTTCGGGCGTTCCATCTCTTTGTGTATGTTGTCATAAAATAACAAACCAGTTCATGCTCTTCTTCTAATTACTTCTTACAAAAGCCTTTTCACAAGTTTTGCAGATCAAATCTCTTGCAGTTTCAAATTGGTTCTGTTTTATCTATACTAATATTATAAAGCTGAAGAGTTTGTTTGTTTGTTTGTTTGTTTGTTTGTTTGAACGCGCTAATCTCAGAAACTACTGGTTGGAATTGAAAAATTCTTTTTGTGTTGGATAGTCCATTTATTGAGGAAGGTTATAGGCTATATAACATCACGCTACGACCAACAGGAGCAGAGCATAAATGAAAAATGTTGCAAAAACGGGCAAAATTATTCCTTTTTGAGAGCTTTCGTTGCGTGCGCTGCGTAAACGGTTTAATTACACAACAATCATGTATGTAGAGTAGGTAGGGTTGATGGGTAGGTAGGTAGCCAGTTGACGGGAGCGAAGCCGCGTGGGACAGCTAGTTTACTATAAGCTCGCGCTTGACCACTATCTAACCTGATAGTAAGCGTTGTTGTGGTCGAAGGCGAAGCACGCTTGCCTAGAAGTAACCCATTCACTCTTGACTTAAAGACTTCTAGATTCTAGCTATCGGGTAACACAAACTCCGGCAGGGAATTCCACTTTTTAGATGTAGCTACGCATAATAAAAGTGTTCCCAAAACGTTTTTTGCGTATGGGTGGGATATCCACCATGTATTGATGGCTCATCACCGTACGTCTGGTAGTCCGATGATAAAACGGGCTAGACGGAATTAGTCCAAGCAATTCCATAGAACACTCCCCGAAATGTAACCGACAAGCTGGCAACTCGGCGACGATGTTCAATCCTCTGGAGCTTTGACTTATCCAGTACCTCATTGCCGATGAGCTTCATGGCCCGCTTAGAAATCGACTCTAGTACACTAAGCTGAAGAACCTTCTCACCTTTACAAGGATCCCCATATTTTTAGCAGCCATCTGAGCCTTTGCCTCAAAATTGAGGGTCGATGTCAACGTAACGCCAAGAAGCTCAAGATGATCCGTTATTGGCACGGGGATATCTTGTAAAGTGGGATTTATGTGTTTTGCGGCGTTCTATTTCTTTGTGTATGTTGTCATTAAATAACGAACCAGTTAATGCTCTTTTCTTATTACTTCTTGAAAAAGCATCCTCTTTTTACAAGTTTTACAGTTCAATTCTCTTGCAATTTTAAAATGGTTCTATTTAATAAACCTAACTGATTCCGCAGAAACCACAATCAATTACTAAAATGTTTTGTCTATCAGAAAAACAACATAATTTCAGAAATTCGAGGTAGGTGTTAGGATTCCATAAGTACGATTGTCACAAGTAGTAAACTTTGGTACAAACAACAGGTTTCTTTGTCTTTGGACACACATTCTAGTCCGTATTCCTATTTTTTCCTTGTATGTTTTCTTGTACCTCACAATAATATTATAAAGGCGAAAGTTTGTGCGTGTCTAAGTGTATTTGTATGTTTGTTACTCTTTCACTCAAAAACTACTGAACAGATCTGGATGAAATATGACAAAAAGATAGATTATAGTCTGTAATAGAAAGAAAAGAAAGAAAGAAAAATGTATTTATTGGTATTAAAAACAAAAACACCTTAAAATTAAACAAAATAAATAATTAAAACTATTAATACCAAAAGGGCCTCAGCTCAGCATAATGCCAAGTGGTAATACAGTACCACCTGACGCTGATTTTCAGCTGCAGCCCACGAGTGCCATACGCTCGAAAACACAAACAAACATTTATAATATACAGTTTTTGTTTTAAAATTACCTAAAACAAAATTTTGCGACTCATTATAACTCAACAAATTTAAAAGTTCTATGTGCCCATTAACAAAAGAGAACAAATAAAATAAGTATTTTATTACATCATTAAAGCAGGGTGCAGGTCACTGAACTAAAATAAATTAAAAGACAATAATAAAAGCACAAAAGATAAAATCTATCAATGTATAAAATTGATAAAAATTGTTTAAAACTTATAAATTAAAATATAAAAAATAATTACAAGTAAAAATGATAAAAGTATACAATTAATAACATTGGTAAAATAGAAAGACGTATAAAATTAAAAAATGTATAAAGTTGATTGATAACAATGCTAACATTGAGAAATGCATAGGATACTATGATAAACTCAATATACCCTGTTGATAAAAATAAATAAGAATAATAACAATAGAAATATATTGTGCTTTAAATGGCTGACGTGTCAGCACGAACATCTTTAAATTCATTTTGATGATTTAATAAAAACAACTTTAATTTTAATTTGAATGTCGAGCAACTTAAACTATACTTTATTGGAGGCGGGATATTGTTCCAGCATTTGGTAGCTGCGTACCGAAAACTGCCTCTAAAAGCCGCCGACTTATGCTGGGGAATAGAAAGCTGTCGGGAACATTTTCTTCCCTCACCGATTTTGTGCCTACTAGTCCATGACAGCCTATCATATAAGTAAGAAGGGGATTGAGACTTGATTACTCCAAAAAGTAGGGTCGCCAAGTGCAGCTTACGTCTAGCCTTCATTTTTAGAATGTTGTGCTCATTCAAGAAAGGTGTAACATGACCTCTAAAAGGAACTTTAAAACAGAAGCGTGCACAGGCGTTTTGAAGTCTTTGGATCATCCTTTCGGTTTTTGACAACAGTCGTTGACCATACACTGTGTCCGCATAATTTAATTTTGATAAAACCAAAGACTCCACAAGCAAGACTCGCAATTCCTCGCTAAGATACGGACGAGCTTTGTATAGAATCTTAAGTCTATAATAGCAATTACGGATACACTCTGTCACGTGTTTGTGAAAACGAAGTTCCGTATCCATAATTAGACCCAGATTACGTGCTTCGTAGACCCGTTCGATAGGCTGACCCATAATTGTTACACAACTGGCACAGGGTTTAATTTTATTTAGCTGGTTTACGGTGCCAAATAGCATATACTTTGATTTCGTAGGATTCAACGCAAGCGTGTTGGCATTAGACCACCGAACAATACTTTCAAGATCTGCATTAAGATCAATTAAAGCTTGCTCGTAGTCTTCCGGCTTAAATGATATATAAACTTGTGTATCATCGGCATAAATATGGTATTTACACTTATTTATCACTTTTATCAAATCCGCACAATACAAAATAAATAATATTGGCCCAAGGATCGAGCCCTGCGGAACCCCTCTTACAACTGAGCATCGCCTGGAAACAACTGTCGATCCGTCCGCCCGGCGTATTTCAACGAATTGCGTACGATCGCTAAGATAGCTATCAAACCATTTTACTGTGGCCTCGTCAAACCCATAGAAAACCATCTTCGATAATAATAAAGGAACGTTAATACAGTCAAACGCGCGTGAAAAATCAAGCAAAACCAAGAGTGTGCACATCCCACTATCTTGAGCTGACAAGACATTGTCAGTCACATCCAACAAAGCCGTGGCCGTGCTACGGCCCTTCCTAAACCCTGACTGAACATCCGGGAGGATTCTATTTGTCTCTAAAAAGTCAACCAATTGCGCGCAAACCACTTTCTCTAAAACTTTAGAAAGTACTGGCAGTATACTAATAGGCCTAAGATCCTTCATGTCCAATGCATTAGGAGTCTTCGGCAATGGGTGCACTTTGGCAATTTTCCACGAGTCAGGGAAAGAAGAGGACGTAATAGATGTATTCACTAAGGCGGTCATGACGTCCAAAGTTACCGGTAGTGTCAGAAACAGCATATTAATGGTAATGCCGTCGCTGCCTTCAGCATTCGATTTAATAGTCCGCAGCACGTTCGCGATCTCCTTGGTAGTTGTGGGTGACAAGCTAAACGTGGAATCATTACTTCGAGTGGATTCATAAAATGCAAGCATTGATTCACTAACCGTATTCGTTCCTGGCACACTCAGAAAATGGTCACAAATTGTATTGGGGTCGTTAAAGTGCAGAGGCAATTCCTTATGTTTAGAAGGGAGAAGGTTGGACTTTAAGCTTTTCCAAAGCGCTTTGGAATCATTTATTTGGCTGTTGATTTTGTGCTTGAAGTATGCCGACTTTTCATAAAATAGAGACCTAGAAACCAGTGACTTTAACTCTTTATAATATTTCTTTTTGTGATCGTTTTTTTTGTCCTTTAAATACTCTGCATGAGCTTTATTTCTCAAATGCATCATCAATTTAACATTGTCAGTAATCCATGGGCAACAACACTCCTTAAAAATACTAGTTTTTAGAGGTGCATGGACATTCAATAGTGTGAGCAGGTGCGAATTAAATGCATTTACCATAACATTAACATCTTGCAGCTCGGTTATCGCTTTCCAGTTCAGAAATACGAGATCCTGTTCAAAATATTCCCCAACTATATCTTTAAGTGGTCGATACGTAATGGTTCGCCTTGGAATTTTTGGTCGTTTAAAACTAAATTCGCCCGAAACCAGCGCGTGCGCCCCTAGATCCGGTATTATATCAACTGATACAGAGCGAGGTTTAACATTTGTACAGATGATGTCAATCAGAGACTCGCCGTGTACTGTGAAATGTGTGGGTGACTGCACTAATTGCGTGAGACCAAGGCAGTTCAAAAATGAGACTAACTTGTCCGTCTTTGAATCCAAGTCGTTGAGCACGTTTATGTTGAAATCACCCATTAATATCGTGTACTCACATTGCGTTAAGGAGTTCACTGAACTAGATATAGCGTCTAGGAAAAGGTCAACATCTTGCCAGGGAGGGCGGTAAGCAGTGCCTATTGCTAGCTTTATGCCGCGAACACTAATTGTGACCCACATCTGTTCGACCGTGGTGTGGGATGTACTAGGAGAGTGCGAGTGACTTCGAACATTTATTCCGTTTTTGAAATAAAAACCAACCCCACCACCGCGTCCTTTCTTGACAGACAAAGAGCGTGGTATATGCCGCAGCCTATATCCTGGCACGGAGGGCGCGCGCCCTTCTTCGCCTATTCGCAACCACGTCTCACTTATGGCCATAATATCTACGTCCAAACCTAGTAGCGCTGCAATAAATTCATCGTGTTTTGTGCCCAAAGAACCCGCATTCCAGAAACCAACCTTAAGGTATTTAGTAGACATCATTTCATATATAATTTACTAACAATAAATAAAATAACACAGAAAATAAATACTAAGTAAAAGAACTCAAAGATTAATAAAAGATGGATGTATACATACTTGTTTTGGAACATAAACAGTGAGCAATGTAAACAAATAATTATGAGCGGCATAGGAAAAGCAAATGTATGTGGAATGGCACCGTGGGCAACGCAAATTGTAAGTAAAGGTTGGAAAATTAAAAAACTATAGAAACCAATAGGATGAAGCTGACAGAGACATGCAATGTGCATTGGACTTATCCTAAAAATAATCAAAAACAAAAAGCACCTACCGAACAACAACATGCAACAATTAACTAAGAATAAAAATATGCTATTCAGTAAACAACTTATTGGATCAATTATAACATTAATATAAAAAACGCTTATGGAAATCCCTACCGCATAAACGAGCAAACCTATTGTGTGATAAAAAACCGCGAGATGTCCTTTTCCGTTCTTATATGCACGGCCGGCTTTCCCTCCTCTTTACGCGCAAGTATGCGGCCATCTTTAGTCCAGGTGTATTTCCATTCAAGTCGACTAGCAGCTTGGCGGGTATCGTAGTATAATTGCCTGTTAGTTTTAGTTAGGCGCTCGTTAAGGTAGATGCGGTGTGGCGTCCCCGGAGCTTCGATGTCAGCAGTAGTGAGATTGCGGCGGACTCGCGCGGCACTCAGTAAACTATCACGCGTCGCTCGTCTTGCCAGTCGGGCAACGATGATTCGAGGTCGGGGCGTTTCACCTTCGGTGTGGTCACGCCGAACGTTCCCAACTCGTTTACAGAAAACAATGTCTCGTTCCTCGAGATTGATCGCTAGTTTAAGAGCAAGGGTGCCAATCAATTGAGCCGGGTTTTCCCCACTTGATTCCGTTACGCCTGACAGTTGCACATCGTTCATCAGTGACTCTTGCTCACGTTCATTCAGCTGCTGCTGGAGTTCCCCAATTGTTTCCTCCAAGTGAATCATACGAGGGGAATTCGAATGGTCGGTGTTCTCCTCGAGCTCCTTTACACGATCTTCCAGGGTGTCCATACGATTACAGCACTTAATCATCTTATCATTCAAGCCTGAGAAATCATCACGAAATTGCCGTAACTCATCTCGGAAGGCATTAAACTCCCTGCGGAGACAACGGATTTCTACCGCTAGACTGATTACTTCAGTATCAGGCGTGTCATCAATTACTGTCACTGCAGTATCAGTGAGGCTGACCGCTGCTTGGATAGTAGATGAGCTGAGCTCATCAATTCCCTTGCCAGGAGTTTGGGAGCTGTCTGCCCGTGGTACCCTTGCTTTACATCCAAGGCAAGTCCACTTTGCCGAGGATGATGCTATGGGAGCAAGGTTGACGCAGACACGGTGATAAAATACCGAGCATTTCACGCATTTGATGCCATCATTTATCGCCAAAAATTTGCCACAAGCTCCGCACTTCAGCATTGTAACTTATCGTAATCACCAGATCAAAACAATTGAATTCAAAAAAAGTTAGGATTACAAAAAGAGTTCGGTGCTCGGCGTAGGTTTGAACCCACGACCGCGTGATAAGTGTGGATAGGTACGACCTTAGTTAGCCTCGCTATCTCAACACACTTTGTGTGGAACGAATTATTTGTCCATAGAGCGCTATATGGCGATGAATTTGAAATTTTAGAATTAATGAGGGTGTATAACTTTTTCTGGTTCAAAAACACAAAGACCCTGCACTGTACTGACACTTTTAGTGAGATTTTATCATTAGTTTTTATGATATTTCAATGATTTGCACTGTTTACTTTTGTTGTATAATTTGAAAAATTGAAGATATAGTCACAGTCACCAATTATATGTCCTTCCCAATTTCAAACTTCACTAATTACTACTAAAAAATATTTTTAATCGCGGAACAAAAAGAAACACGTATCCACAGTTTCGAGCGTACAACGCACATAGGATACTTTTTATTCCGGGAATATGTTCCTTTGGGATAATTTTCGACATTCAATGGGGCGAAGCCCCTGGCAGAAGCTAATGTTGACATACAATAATGAACCAGTTAATGCTCTTTTCTAATTACTTCTTGAAAAAGCATCCTCTTTTACAAGTTTTGCAGTTCAAATCTCTTGCAATTTAAAAATAGTTCTATTAAATAAACCACAACCAATTACTAAACAGTTTCAAACACAACTGACGGGGAAATCGGTGAAAATACACAAAAAACATACAACAGTCGAACATAGAATCTCCTCCTTATTGGAAAGTAGGTTAGAAATAAATATCTTCTCTATGTATCTATCAGCAAAAGCCGAATAACCTCATTCCACCCAACTAATATATTCAAAGACCGATAAAATAGAGCACATCCATTCTTCCCCGATTCTTCATACCGACATTTTCTGACTTATGATCCGTGTTGCTCCACTCGCAAGTATTCCCATATAATCTAAGGTATACATAATATATAATATGTTAGTAAGAGTTTCTGAATGTGCGTTTACATACTACCTACATATGCCGCTGTTGTAGCTGGAAAACGGACAATTGTCAAAATGACTAGACTTTTTGTTTTTGATTGTAAATAAAGCGTGTGGCTATGTAATCCTCATCATCGCTTACCATCAGGTGAGACAGTGGTCAAGCGCGAGCCTATTATAATAATAAAAAAAGTGTATACGTTGCGAGAGACAAATATTGGTAAATTCTATATTTTTTAAAGTTTTAACCTTGTCTCCGAAACGAAAATTTTCGTAAAATAAATGTGACATATTTTATCAATGAATGCGTATAATTCCCATCGCATCTATAATTTCTTTCTAGAAATTGGGTTTTTTGTTTTGTGTAATAGAGTGTTGCCACACTTGCCACTAAAAATTGCGTGAACATACGCAAAACAAATAAAATCGTAAACATTTTTGGAGTTTGCAAACAAGAGAAAAACCGCAAACAGCCAATTTAAGACTAAAAGTAAATACAAAAATTTACACATTTATTTTAAAATACAATAAAAATCTATTTTGATAAAATAATAGAGTCTGTATAACATCCTGTAGTAGAGGAAATTCTGTTAGACTAAAATGCTAATAAAATTTCTGAATAATTATACTTTACCAGATTTTATGATGGCAGAATATTTTGTTCGCTCCCGGACTAATTTTAGCGATATTTAAATTGGAATAAAGCCTAGAATTTATTTCTGACTCAACTCAGCGAGTAATATGATGACGAGGCGATGAATACTAAGTAAGTGTGCGATTAACTATTTATATTTTAATTTGAGTAAGAAGAAAACATTAAAAAAAACTTTTGCCAAAAAAATTCAACCGACTTCCAAAAAACACTACAAAGTGAAAAATAACTTCAATTTTGGAAGTCGGTGTTCCTGTTTTCGTTCCTTCTTTTTTTGACACTAACTGCCAAAACTTAATACAGTTACAATAAAACTGTTATACGAATTATTTTATTCGATTTGGCTCTAAAACACAATAGCTTTGAAGGACAAAGTAGACAGGACATTAAAATTATGTTGAACAAACAAAAATTTGTAGAAAACAAAGCTGACAAAAACTCCTTCAAAAGAATTCTCCTTCTACTAAAATATGTTAATTCTCTCTTAACTTTTAGTCAGTGTAATTAGAGATTATTATTTCAAGCCGAACCATCTCACTGAACAATCTCCCCTAACTCATAAATATGCGAAAAAAAGAGAAACTTTAAGATTTTCTTCTTTTATAACACCTTTTTGCCCAAGTAGTTGAAAACATGACTGTTGAATGTGAACTCAAAGGTCCGATCCTTGTGACGGGCAAAAAGGTATAAAATTCTATATCGTATGGTATGTCATCGCGTTGTAGAATACTACAACTACCTATTACGGACCTACCTGAACGGATTTTGAAACTTTAGGGTAATACTTATAGCTGATAAATCAAAACAATACATATGCTTTTATTCATTACGATAGAAACATAATTCCACACGGATGACAGCTAATCACTTAATAACCACGCATGCCTGCGTTTTGGCTAATTTACATCAATTTTGAGAGCAGTGGTGGCCATGTGGTTCGAACCCAGGCAGGCGCTTTACTTTGTGTTAATTATTTCATCACCACTGCTCTCGAAACGGTGAAGGAAAACATCGTGAGGAAACCAGCATGTCCTAGAACCAAACATTCGATGACATGGGACATCCAGAAACCCGCACTGGGCCTACGTGGTGAATTACGGCCCATTCCCTCTCAAAAAGAGGTGCCTGTGTCCCAGCAGTGGCAACATTAATAGGCTGATGATGACTGTGGAGTACTCCAAGCTCCACAAATAATATAAGTATATATTGGAAATAAAACACAAGGTTTGTATTTGGGTACATCAAACGCTCAGTGATCACAACGACCGCTCTCTCTGGTGGATGACAGCGAAAGTGACAACCACCTTGTCGGGGTTGCCCTCACTAACCGTTTTATGCACATTTATTTTAAATCAGTACTAATATGATTTGATAACAGAATACCACAATGACGATGACATCAATTTACTTGCCCCTAATACTAGAATAACATGTCTGACAAAATTTTGGTTTTAACTGCCAGTGCCTATCTAAAATTCTCTACAAATGAAACACGGGTTGACGCTATAATAAGGCTGTTTCCTAGGTAGAAAAATGATAATTATATTTAGTCCGTCAGTTAGATTATCAAATAATATTGAACACTTATTTTTTTGCTTTACCAAATTATTAAAAAGTGACAAAGTTAATGCGCATCAAATTTCAGGATTGGAGGCTTGTGACGTCACTAAGGCAGTATAAAGTGTACTAGCGGCGTGACGTCACACGATATTTCAGCGCATTATATTGTCGTCACTTTATTTTTACGTGTCAAAAAATACGTGTTCAATAAAATCAAAATCAATTTTTTTTATTTCACATAGGCCTACATGGGCACTTATAAAACGTTGACAAAAGGTGCACGGTTCGGGTTGGTCGTTTCCTATGGAGAAGAACCGACAAGAAACACCATGGTTACTCTTTTAAAAATGGTTTGGTTTTACAATATTTCCATGTTACAGCTTTAGTACTTTGATATGGGGGGACAACGTAGGCCTGACTTATGGCAATAAGTCGTAAGAAACTAAAAAAATAAAATGAAAAGATTATATGTTATATAAAAGAAGTTAACAAATGTTAACTAGCATCTAGAAGGCCTACAATGTTCACACATTCACAAAACAATCGGTAAAAGAATCTATACAAAGGTAAAAAATAAATAAAATAATTATAACAAGACTAAATTTAACATGTGGCACAAATTTTGTTATCAGTGCTGTAACTATTCTTAGCAAAGGGCTATATAGATGATTGAAAACCATTGTAAAAAGTCTAATTAAAAGAAGGAAAGAAAAAATGAGATTGAGAATAGTTAGAGACATCCACATATTTGTGCCGTTTACAAGTTACCAGGGAAGCTGCATGCGCAGAAGGAGCTAAGGCCAAATGTTTTTATCTTCAACGTAGTCCTTGATTTGATAATATGCTTTTTTAATAAGGATACGTTTGATGTAGTTTTTGAACTTTCCATCGGTCAGTTCTATAATTGACTTTGGCAACTTGTTATAAATATTTTTATTAATCTACCTGACGAACAAAAATCAAATTTTCAGTAATCTACCCTATTTGTTACTTACGAGTAAATTTTTGCTCTTCCGGTGTTTTTTTCATTATGTCATATTTTGCAAAGTGCCAGCAACGTATACAGCGACTCGTCAAAGTTTGCAAAATTTATTAAGTCGTAAAACCGGTGTGTCGGGCCCCAGCAGTAAAATACAGACCTTTGGCCATTACATAACGTATGCTTGAGCCAACTTGTAAAGGCTACAGTTAATTTATATATAAATTTTCACTACCCTTTTGTTAAAACGCAAGTGGATGTCATCGGTATGAATTGATCCGACTGTTCGACGAAACAATTGAATGACCGTCCGAAATTATTAAGCGGTTATTTGTATACAGTTTGTCGAAAGAATTCAGTATGGAAATCATATTCAATAGCGTGAACATAATTTTCCGGTCGTTATGTGGTGACACGGTATTGCGTTGCATTGGCGCATCGGAGGGTTGGCGTCATCAAACCAACCGAGGGGATAGGGGAAAGGTCACACGTGTTAGTATGTGCGGTTCAACTGTCTATCTCGAGGACGATTTGAAATGCATACGTGCTTTAAATAACTGTGTCTCTGGAAAGGATGAGTTATAGTTGAATGCTAGCAGTTTCAAAATGCTCAGCATAACCATATATTCATTTTATATATTTATTAATTCACATCACAAAATACAAAACAGGAAAAACATTAAAAAAAACAAGTGTGCAATGGTAGATAGATAGATAAATCATTTATTTAGTGCACACAAAAGACACAGCACAACACACAAAATCTTAATTAAATTATTAAAATTTTTATGTATGTTTAAAAACAAGGTGCCAACATAAAAAAGAAAAAGGAAACCATACTTACGAAATAAAAGTCAAAGTGACACACACCAGTAACATTAGTTTTGACAATCAAAGATTACTATTATTATATACTTGGAATGGGTGGTCTTATCGCACAAGGTGATTCTTTTGATGGACTGAAAGAAAGGAGATTTTGGGCTGTCAATATACATAAATATAATACATAATCTATACTAATCTAAACTAATACTAATGTATAATATTATAAAAGAGGAAAGTTTCTTTATTGTTTGTACCGAATAAGCTCCGAAACTACTGGAGCGATTTTAACGATTTTTCACCAATCAAAAGCTTAATTGTCAGGAAGTGACATAGGCTATAATTTATTTTCAAAAAAATCTGCAATCCTTAAGAATATTGCAATATTGTACGCTTTGGCTACGCTTTCGCTTTGGTTTTGCTATTTTGATAGCAAAATTTTGACTATAAAATTCATTTTTTGGCGTGCGCTGAGAAAACTATGGATGATACATAAAAAATATATAGAACATGATTGAAGTACTCATTAATACAAGTAAAATATCAAAATTTAAAAAACCCCCGACATATTTTTATTTCATGCTACATAATTTATCTAGTATATAGTAGATACGCTTCTATCGGCAATCTATTAAACACGTAATTATGACACGATATCTTGCGAAAACACCCCGATTCAAACAGTTAAACGCCCATAACTTTTGATCGGCTATACCGATTTTATTCAAACATAGCTAAGAACTCTCTCGATTAAGGCACCTTTTAAACAAAAAAAAAACTAAATTAAAATCAGTTCACCCGTTTGGACGCTATGATGCCACAGACAGACACACAGATACACAGCAACACACGTCAAACTTATCTCTTATCTGTGTGTCTGTCTGTGGCATCATAGCGCGTCAACGGATGAACCGATTTTGATTTAGTTTTTTTTGGTTGAAAGGTGATTGTATCGAGAGTGTTCTTAGCTATGTTTGAATAAAATCGGTTCAGCCGTTCAAAAGTTATGCGCGTTTTACTGTTTGGATCGTGATGTTTTCGCAAGATAAATGTGTCGGGGTTTTTTTAAATGTTGAAATTTTACTTGTTCCGGCGGGGGTTAAAAAAGTCTGCGAGGGTATATATATAACTGTTATAGTTAAGTCACAATAGTGGCTTTTGTGTTTTAAAATTAAATTAGATCGCCGCCGTACAAACAAAAGTTGGTAACATTCGTATCGTAGTATTAATTTTATTCGTATTCACATAAATGTTTTAAGAAATTGGTAATGAGGTAAGGTAGGAATACCTATCAACGTTCCCACCAAACCAGGTAGGATTAGGAATAGGATCTAAGGTAGGATAGGTGGGAACGTAGATAGGTAGGTAGCCAGTTGACAGGAGCGGAGCCGCGGGGGACAGCTAGTGCTTAATAAATCTGCCAAGCCTTTTTCAACTATGTTAAGATTGCATTCTTGTCTAGCTGGATGCAGTTGAGTACTAGTAATTTACAAGGAGTAAGCCTACCGGCCTAACTGACCTTCACAAAACAGTTACACTTAATAACAAGATTGGCTCTTCGCAAGTCTGGTTGACAGACGTTCGTGATTCTGACTAAACACACAACGACTTTTAAGGATTTCGAGGCATGGAGAAATCTCGATTTTTTTTTTTTATTATTATTGATAGGCTCGCGCTTGACCACTATCACCTGAATGTAAGCAATGATGTGGTCGACGATGTAGCACGCTTGCCTAGAAGAAACCTATTCACTCTTGACCCAGGTTGTAACTATCAGGAAATACAGACTCCGGCAGGGCATTCCAGTTCTAGCTGTACGCAAAATAAAAGTATTCTCAAAACGACGTTTGGTGCCTATGGGTGACATGTCCACCATGTACCGATGACGCATCGCCGTACGTCTTGTAGTCCGATGATGGAACGGGCTAGGAGGAATTAGTTCATACAATTCCATCGCATACTTCCCGAAATATATAAAAAACCGACAGGCTGGCAACTTGGCGCCGGTGTTCAAGGCTCTGAAGCCTAGACTCGACCAGTATCTCATTGCCGATGTTCAATGTTACCTTTGGACATTGACTCAGCATTCGGCCCGGCTGACGCGCGGCCCAGATAAAATACTGTTTGGTTGCAACTTACACGCATATAACACATATACATTTGTACGTTAGTGTGTATTAAGATAAAATAGTATATAAGCTGTAAAATATTGTAAATAAATCAGATTTGAATTTTATATTCTTGTCTCATTACCCCTCACTATGGCCAAGACACCTTTAGCCATCTCTGATCAGTCCTGTGAGTCTGCTGGACTGGCAGTGAGTTTACCCTTCCCGAACCTGGAATTCCTGCCCACTATCCGTCTGTAACCTTAGGTCGCATGGTGCAGACATCCTGAATTTATCTATATATTTATTTATCACACACTAGGTATATGATAGGTTAGGGCTGTGGGGCTTATAGGTCTTAGGGTCGTAGGGACTGTTAGGCTGTGAGGTCTTAGTAGGTCCTTTAACGTACTATATATTTTCATGTACTGTCACACCCTTAACATTACTGCGGCCTTGCGTGACATATGTTAGGGTGGGCGTACAAGCCTCTTAACCCCTTTTTCGATCGACTCAAGTGCATCCAGCTGGTTTCAAATAGATTTCTCCCGAAAAATATGTATAATTAGTTAAAGAGGTGTGGCATGGTAACAGTTCGAAAATACTCATTAAAACATACTAGACCCGTTTCCAACACAAAAGTTGTAACTTACTGAAACCCTTATCTCCCTGTAGGTACGATCTAGTAATTAAATCAAGACTTTACAAACGGCAGCATCGGTTTCGACCTTTGAGGGACTAAAGTTTAATCTAATCTACAAACACCCAAAATTCGGGTATGCTACTGGCTAATTTAAGGGATTCTATTCAGTCCTATGTTCTATAATTGTAGTATTACTCCCTATCTTCATGTTCAGTCCGTTATATTCAGGTATATTCTTCAGATCGTCTGCCTGTCTGGTTATAACAGCTTACAATATGTTTGCGAGTAAAGTGTAAATGTTACTATATCAAGCGGTCCTGTCCGTCTCGCATCCAGCGCCTTCACCGGTCCACTTTGATACATCTACGTACTTAATAAAAAAAAAACACTAACAGTTAACGCACTGCCTGAACCGCTGAGTCTAGAGGAAACAAATGCACCAGATTGCCATACAAAGAATCTAAGCACTACAGCTTTTTGAAAGAAAGAAAGAACAACTTATTGGTTACGGACCACTAGAGCACACAATATAAAAAAAAAGAAAACTTAAAACTAAACTTCAATAAAAAAGAGAACAGAGACAGATAGCTTCCTATAGCTGCCGTGACGTGACTGTCAAACATTTAATTTTATATTGTGTCTACCGGACGGCGTTTAAGGTGGTCATCATCATCGTATCAGACGAAAGACGTCCACTGCTGGACATAGGCCTCCCCCAAGCGTCGCCACATTAACCGATCTCGTGCGTCTCGCATCCAGCGCCTTCCCGCAACCTTAACCAGGGCATCGGTCCACCTAGTGAGAGGCCTTCCAACGTATCGTCTTCCGATTTGCGGTCGCCATTCCATAAGTTTTCGGCCTCATCGGCCATCCATTCTGCAAGCAATGTGCCCTGCCCACTGCCACTTAAGTTTGGCAATTCTTTGGGCTATGTCGGTAACTTTGATTCTCTTGCGGATATCCTCATTTCTGACATGATCACGCAAGATGATATGGGATGTAATATGATGTTTTAAATAGAATTCATCCTTTTCCCGATAGGCAATCCCATCGGACAGACGACTTGTAAGTGAACAAAATTCTCTAAAATTGCTTCCAAATTGTTCATTTAAATGACTCAAAAAAAGCTAACCACACAATTACCCACGATATGTTTAACTAAACAGTCCAATTTGGCTGACGCCTTTAAAGTAATTTATTATTTTTCAAATGTAAAGTAAAACATTTATTACGTTTGAAAATTACGCGAAGCTCAAAGGGGTGCCTCGGGGCTTCGTAATTAGTCCAGTGTCTGTTTTTGTCCAGGGTATTATGTTCCGGGATCATTCCGTGTTTATACGCGAGTGTTTTTTTAATAATTTTTAAATGGGGTGCTTTTTGAAAGGAGTAGGTTTCCACTTACGAAGAGATTAGGGGTAATTTTGGGGAGTTGAAGGTTTAATTGTTTTGAGTTTGCGTACAATTGAGCCACACTACCGATTTTTTTAAGTGCTATCATTAATTAATTAATATTAATTCATATTAATAACACTAATATTTTAAGGGATAGTTTGTTAGTGTGTGTTTGTTTGTTACTTTTTCACGTTCGAACGGCTGGATGGATCTGGATGATATTTGCCACAGAGGTAGATTATAAACAGGAATAGAAAATAGAATATTATTTATCCCGGGAATATGCTCCCTCGGGATAATTTTCGACATTTACGCGGGAAAAGCCGCTGGAACAAGCTAGTAATATTATACATACGAAAGTTTGGATGGATGTATGTTTGTTACTCAATCACGCCAGAACGGCTGAACGGATCTGGATGAAAATTGGCACAGGGTTAGATTATAGTCTGAAATAGCACATAGACAATTTTTATCCGGGTAGTCTGTTCTCGTGGGATAATTTCCGATTATCAAGCGGGCGAAGTCGCTGATAGACGCTAGTTAATTAATATAGCAAAGCCGAGGACTCTTCACAAATAATAATGAGACTTAGTTTGCAAGCGCTCCCCTACACTCATGCAAAATAGATTATCTATAGGCGGGGACTGCCAATGTTAATAGTATTCATGAGTGAACTTCAGTTGAACTCAAGAAAACTCATGAAAAATATCGTATTTCGCTTTCAGTATTAAATAGATTCGAGCATCATTATCATCTTAGCTGAAATACGTATTTACACTGCTGGAAATAAAACTCCAAGCATGACTACAGCAACTGGTCCTTCGCCAGCTGCTTCCAAAAGTGTTATAGATCCGTGACACATAATGTTAATGTGGTGCCCCAAGTCACCTACGTAGCCCAAACTAAAGCCGAAAAGAGGAAGCAGTTGCTTCCAGCCTAATCCGGTGAAACAACAAATTATTATAACATCTTGATATTTTATTCATTAAAAAAACAAAACTTACAAAAAATAGCTTTATTTTCAGAAGTCGGTGGCTTTGGTACCTTTTTAGGGTTCCGTACCCAAAGGCTAAAAACGGGACCCTATTATTAAGACTCCGCGGTTTGTCTGTCTGTCTGTCACCAGCCTGTATCTAATGAACCGTGATAGATAGGTTGTTGAAATTTTCACAGATGATGTATTTCTGTTGCCGCTATAACAACAAATACTAAAAACAGAATAAAATAAATATTTAATTGGTGCTCCCATACAAAGAACGTGTTTATTTGCCGTTTTTGCGATAATGGTACGGAACCCTTCGTGCGCGAGTCCGACTCGCACTTGACCGGTTTTTTTTTTTGGAGTTGGCGCTTAAATGAGTACCATTTTTCAAAGCACCAGCTTTCAAATAAAAAAAGTATTATCAAAATCGGTTATTAATTCGCGGAGTAATCACATAACAAACATACAAAAACATAGTGTAACAAATTGAGAACCTCCTCCCTTTTGAATTCGGTTGGAAAAGTTTGAAGTACCCACAGAAGTGTATAGTACCCAAACTTGATGCAATTCTCAATATTACACACATCAAAACTGCGATCCGCCATTTGACCTTTTCAATTCAATTGTTTTGTTCCACCGATACTTCAAGGCACAACCTGTCTAGTATTATCTCTTCTCATAAACCGGTTAGTGAACTTGCAGCCAGCATAAATTCTAGTTTTAAAACACTCAACAAATCTCAAGCAGTTGGTAGTAAAGACTGACGTGTGTGCCAACGTGAGGGCTTGTATTTTTGTGTCGTTGGCACCACTGGTACTGTGGGGCTCTGGGGAAATTCGGTAGCTGATCTAATAGGCGGGGGGGTAAGGGAAGAGAGGAGCGGGTGTTATAATCGTTTGAGGTTTTAAAACAATTCTTTTCAATTTGGCAGCATGTATTTTAAACATATTTTTACCCGACTGCTGAAGGAGGGTAATGTGTTTATCGGTCTATGTATGTATGTTTGTTCCTATGTGACGTTCTAGAGACCAAGCGTGTTGGCCGATTTTTAAGATTGTTACGTCAATCGATTTGTCTTAACTTTGGCGAGTGTCACTGGCTACATTAAATGTGGAAAATAGAATTCTTTTGGGCGCCATATTGTGGGGGCCCAATTTTTCTATCTTCTAAACCCATCATCAAAATAAAGGGTTTTAAAAAAAGATTTAAAATATAATATAACGCTTATATGTTTAAATAAGCCAAATTCGACAAAACAAGTTAACTGAAAAGTTATAAGTAAATAAAAAAAAGTTAATTCAAAAAATCTAAATTCAAAAACCCCACTGCTTACGAAGCGAACTAAAAGGAGGTAAACAAGAAGAAAATCATGCTGTGCAGTCGAAGCATACACCTGGTTTTTGTCAGCCAGCTCACGAATATGTATACGCCGACTGCACATGATGGGATGAGGCGAAAAAGTAATTTTTTGTTTTTCACTTCGTGCGAGAAGGCGCCATATTCAATTTAAGGTGACGTCACATAGCCTATAACCAGCGGACAAACAAGATGCTTCCAACGACACCATTTGTCGAATTATGATAAGTAGATTAGAAGTTATGAGGGAACAGGTAAACATACATAAATACACACATACCGGTCAAAAACATAACCCTCCCTTTTGCTTCGCCGTAGTCGGGCAAAAATAGCTCCATTGGGGTTTACTCGAGCTAGGGTATATGCTTTTCAGCATAATCGTATAATAATAATAAGGTTTTCAAAACTATGGTTGTATTTTTTCCCAGGCATTAAACTACTAACTACATTCAAATAAACTTGATGACAAGGTACATTTTTTGCACCATTTCTTAAATTAATAATAATTCATATAAAAAATATTTTCATAAAAATAAATAAATGTCGCAAAATGATAAAAACTACAGGTACTAAAGACACCGACTTCCGAAACGAATGTTATTTTGCACTTTTTAGTGTTTTGCTTTTGAAGTCGGTTTTTTTTTGTGAGAATGTTTTTATTTCTTTCTTTTTAGTTTTAGTACTCCGTCACAAAGAAATTGCAATGACAAAATACCCATAATATCTCATAATTAAAAATTCGTGCTGTTCGTCGCTAAGGAGTGCGGTTCTGTGCACTATATCTTGAAAACTGCTGAACCGATTTTGATGAAACTTGCACTATTCCCTAAGTTGAAAGATATTCAATCCAGCACAAAGAATTATCATGATCCGATAAGTAGTTTCGGAGATATTTGTGGACAAACATACATACATACCCTTATGAAATTTGGCACACATGTTAAGAAGCCCATATAGAGTAACATATGTAAATATTGTGCAATACCAACTGTATTACATACATTTGTGTCGAATTGATAACCTCTTTATTTTTTGAAGTCGGTTAAAATCACATATGCCATCCGCTTTTGACTTAACACACCATACTGAAACCAATTTGCCGTAAACAGATAATGAACCCCAAAATCTTGGTCGGAATTCTTCCCGCGGTACTTTATTTGGGGTTCGCTTTATATAATCGTTTTCACCCGAAAAAGATTATTTTATACTGACACAAGTTCATTCACCTACGACCTATGCGTTTGACCTGACGCTTCGAATTTATGTTATGTGCAAAACATGTCGTGACTTGAAAGCAGAATAAGATCTAGATGCAATTTTAGTTCTATAGATTTCAGATAAGTAGGTATGCGATAAATTTTCAGTGTTTATTTCTTTTGAAGTTCGATGAATAATGAAGAGGGAACGGTTGTACGTGAGCTTTATAAATAATGCTGCCGTCCTGTAACTAGAGTGGTGCTATCTGACAATTGGCTGATTATAGCTTTTTGAATTCGATCTGTCTAAGCAGTATTTTTGTACTATCAATATATGAGAGAGACGCTCCAAATAATTATTTTTGCAAACCTATTTTAGATAAGATTAACTAATTGATTAAGAAACTAACGAAAGTCCGCAATTTGATCTTTTTTTAGGGTTCCGTACTCAAAGAGTAAAAACGGGACACTATTAATAAGACTCAACTGTCCGTCTGTATGTGTGACCAGGCTGTATCTCATGAGATGTGATAGTTAGACAGTTGAAATTTTCACAGATGATGTATTTCTGTTGCCGCTATAACAATAAATATTAAAAACAGAATAAAATAAATATTAATTTATGTAGGGCTCCCATACAACAATCCTGTTTTTTTTTGCCGTTTTTTGCTATAATGTTACGGAACACTTCGTGCGCGAACACGGAAACTCAACTTTTTGACACTAGAAACTCTCGCATATGATATACTAGCTTCTGCAAGCGGCTTCGCCCGCGTTGATGTCGAAAATTATCCTAAGGGAATATATTCACGGGATGAAAAGTTAAAGATGAAGCCAAATTTTATCCAGATCCGTCCAGCCGTTAGAGCGTGAAGAAGTAACAAACATACAAGCACACACACTCAAAAACTTAACCCTTTATCATATTAGTGTGATAGTTGATAAACAGCATCTATTTTTATTATTTCTCGGTTTCTTTTCGTTTTTCATCTATAACTCAAAATATTTTTTTTTATTATTTCGAGGTTTTTTGTTTTTCATCTATACCTTTAAATTTGATTTTGTGAGATAGCTACACTCTCGCTACAGGACGGCAGAATGGTAAACAAAGCTGATCGTAGCGCGTAGCACATAAAAGATTCGTAGCGCGTAGCAATTTAAATAGTTGACAGATAAGTGCTACGCGGCGTAGCTCGTAGAGGTCTTGTTAGTAAAACTATTCTGAGTTTATAGTTGTGTATGTATTGATGTATCTAAAACTATTCTATAAGTTTATCTCTAATAAACGTTATTATGAGCGATGAATATAAATGTTGATGGGTGGAATGGGAGAGAAAAACGGCCAAAAAAATGGATGGACTGTGTGGAAATATACATGAAAATGAGAGAGTAATTTCAGAAAGCTTAAAGTCACCCAAATGGCAATGAATAGGGCTATGCTCGGTGTTTCCTTGCGTAATTGCATAACAAATGAGGATATCTGCAGGACTACCAAAGTTACCGACATAGCCCGAAGAATTGCGAAAATTAAGTGGCAGTGGGCAGGGCACATTGCTCGCAGAACTGATGGCCGATGGGGCAGAAAAGTTCTGGAATGGCGACAGTGAACTGGAAGACAATGCGTTGGAAGGCCTCCCACTAGGTTGACCGTTGACCTCGTTAAGGTTGCGGGAGTGCGCTGGATGCGAGACGCACGGGATCGGTCAATGTGGCGATGCCTGGGGGAGGCCTATGTCCAGCAGTGGAGGTCTTTCGGCTGAAATGATGATGATGATGGTAGAGCATGAGGTTTGAGAGTAGAAGTAGATAGAATAAATGATATGTATGCCACATTAACCCTGGATAGCAAGAGCTGAAAATCATAAGGAAAGGTTCGCCCAGTGGGATAATGCAGGCTGACAGCATAAGGTACAAAGTAGATTATATTGAGGACAGCTTAATTTTTTACCTAGAATATAGTGTAGTCGATTTCGTCAAAACTGTGAAAAAAATTCTGAACTGAAGTAAACACAGTATATACCTAGAATTAGATTTAATTTGCTCAGAGAAGGCAATAACAAGTAAGTTTAATGACCCCATAAGTAATAAAAGGCCGGTGCTAACGAACTTCAAAGAGTATTTTCCGTTTTGTTTTGTTTTTGGTAAAATCTACAGCTGGTAAAAAAAGAGGATTACTTTGTATTCTTTTGTCTGTTATTATTTTAAGATAGGACACATCATGAAGTGATCAATTCAAAGATCTGGCCGCAACATAATAATATACATTTTTAAGATACTATAGATTTCTATAAGGTTTTGATTCATTGTTACATATAAAAAAAGTTAATTCAAAAAATTCAAAAACCCAACTGCTTTAGAAATCAACTAAAAAGAGGTTATTCGAAGGTATTCCGACTGCACAGCATAATTTCTTCTTGTTCACGTCTTTTTGGTTCGCTTCTTAAGCAGTCGCGTTTTTCGATTTTATGAATTAACTTTTTTTATTTATAACTTTTTAGTTAACATTTTTTTTCGGAATCGGTACATTTAAACATATAAGTGTTACATATTGTTGAAGCCGATGAACATACATACATACATACCCACATACCGGTCAAAAACATAACTCTCCCTTTTGCTTTGCCTTAATCGGGTGAAAAGTTAGCTAAAAAAGTATTTTAGTTAATTTACAGTTTAATGGGAAAATGGGGCAGCTGAACTTTGTATGAAACTGTTTATTGCGGCATCCATTTGTTTGAATCTTTGCAGGCATAATTTTGATAAAAAATGATTGAGCTCGAGGCTCGCGCTTGACCACTATCTCACCTGATGGTTAGAGATGATGTGGTCGACGGTGTAGCACGCTTGCCTAGAAGTAACCTATTCACTCTTGACTTAAAGACCATATCTTTTTTTTTTAATCTATTCCTAAAAGTGAGAGAAGTGGGGGTAATTTAGTTTATATGGGGAAATTAAGAGTAGCAGTTATGCGAAATATTGATACACCCCGATTGTGTGAAGGGACGAGGCTTCTTATTACACAATAAGGGCAAAATATAATAGATGCCACTATATTAACAGGTATTTTGAATACCAATAGGCCCTGACCTACCATTTTAATTCAAAAGACTACAGTTTCCAATCAAACTTAGTTTTGATATTAGGTACTAAAACAAACAAGTAAAATTTCAAAATTTTAAAAACCCCCCGACACATTTATCTTGCGATAACATCCCGATTCAAACAGTAAAACGTCCATAACTTTTGAACGGCTGAACTGATTTCATTACAACATAGCTAAGAACACTCTCGACACAATCATCTTTCAAACAAAAAAAACTAAATCACAATCGGCTTATCCGTTGAGGCGCTATGATGCCACAGACAGACACACAGATACACAGACACACAGATACACAGCAACATACGTCAAACTTATAACACCCCTTTTTTCCGTCAGGGGTTAAAAAAAAACAAAACATTACCTTAATTTAAAAAAATGGTGAAGGAGCACTTCCTTTCTCTGTAACTATTCTTCTCCTTTCTCTGTTCTATATTTGATATTTATTAGTATATTATTTTATTTGTATGTATGTATTTTATGTTATATCTAAGTAATATTATTTAATATAGTTTTTGTACACTGACACCCCTATGTCTGTCTCCTCTCGTTCAGTCCATCCAAAAGGTTGTCTGTAAGAGATTGCCACTTATCTTTATAAATGTTTTGTCCTGTAATTATTTAAGTGGTGTACAACAAAGTATATAATAAATAAATACTATTAACAAAGCTCAAGGATAGCAGGTGTGCATTTAGAAAAGCCGTGCTATAGAGCATGGCATCGGCGACGTACGTCCAGGGCCCAGAATGTGTATATATTAGCGCCAAATGGAAGTACATATATCATAGTATATATCAGCGTCCTAAAATGTTGTACCGATGATTAACGGCATATTTAAGAAATGTAAAAAAAAAATGTCAATGTGTGAAAAATGTCGTGGTGGCCCAGTGGCTGAGAGCTCGCCTCTCGTGCTTGAGGTCGTGGGTTCAAATCCGGGCAAGTACCAATGTGACTTTTACAATTCATATGTACTTTCTAACAACAGTGAAGCTGACAACGGTGAAGGAAACATAGTGAGGGAACCTGGACTTATAGTCAGTATTTGTGAGTTTGTGCTACATTGGTGTAATTGCTGCAAGGCGTTCCAGTGCGAGGGTAAACAAATAAATAAATAAATGTCAATTAATTGGGGATAAAATTTAAGATAGAGTGGAAGAACATCAATTCACGGCAAATCAGAAATTTTGTAGTTTATTTTTTCGTTTTGGAACTATTTATACTCTACCTATATTGACCAACGTCTTGGATTAAATAAGTTAATAGTTTTTACTTTACATTATCATCATCAGCCTATTAATGTTCCCACTGCTGGGACACAAGCCTCCTCTCTGTGAGAGGGGATGGGCCATAATCCACCACGCGGGTCCAGTGCGGGTTGGTGCATTCACCAACCCGCATGGACACATGTCTTCGAATTTTTGGTTCTAGGCCATGCCGGTTTCCTCACGATGTTTTCCTTCACCGTTTTTGAGAGCAGTAGTGATGAAATAATTTACACAAAGTAAAGCGCCTGCCTGGGTTCGAACCCACGACCAACAACTTGTAAGTCGCGGCCGATACCACTGGGCCACCACCGCTCGCTTTTTACGTTAAGGCTTCCTGAATCTATACAGCCTAAGTTTTCCAAGTGGGCCTGACCAAATCAGAAACTACGAAGAAAAGCGAAAAACACTCAAAGGAGTAAGATTTTGATGAAAACTAAAACCGCTTCATTTATTTTCTACCTGTATATCGACAATCAGAATTGATTGACAAAATCTATATTAACGCGAGCGAAGCCGCGGGCAAGAGCTAGAAATCCAAAGTTATTCTCTATCGGGTACCAAAGAACATTGTTTTCTCTAAAATATCGCTGAGAATGTCAAGGCTAAACAGTAACTCATAAATTATAACTTAATTAATCGTTTGAGGCTAACTCTGCATAATTCAGATAAGCAACAGTTGTTTCTAGGAAGGAAAATTAAATGATGTACAGTACTGGCCTTGCCTTGGTTAGGCGATACCAGAAGTTACTTAAAATTTTCTCCTAATAGGGGCTACCACGCATGAATTCGCCGCTAGAGGTGCTGGTCAATATATAAGTTTATCTGTGGCGCTGGTGTGGCGTGAGGTCTTCGATATGTCAAATTTCATAGATTTTTCTTTTAGCGTGATTTTTTTTAATTTTATTTTTTTGTGATTATTTTCCAAATATGGCAGATTAATATAGGTAACGGATTTACTAACCACCTGCTTTAATAGAGTTTTATGTTTCGGAAAATGTTATTTTAAATTAAATTAAATTAAATGTATTTATTTATCGAACAACGTGATTCATTATCTGTTAGTAGAAAAAACTTAGATTTTAGTTTTATCGAAAAAATTGGTCTGCGCAAAACTCATTTTATATTTAAACGCGCTTCTACGGCATTAGAAATAATTTTAATTAATTCAAAATTTGCTTTCGTGCGAGTTTTAACAACGTTTAACAGCTTTATTTATGGACCTTAGTCAACGTTCCAAGTTTAAACCGACGTTAATTATTTCATCCTCATTCTTTTTCTGCTGGTTTCCTATTACTAAGACACCACAATCCATTTGTCTGTCTGTCCGTCTGTCATCAGGCTGTATCTCATGAACCGTGGTAGATAAACAGTTGAAATTTTCATAAATGATGTATTTCTATTGCCGCTATAACAAAAAATACTAAAAACAGAATAATAATAAGAAAAATATTTAAGTTTTTCCATACCAAAACGAAAAAAGAAGCCAACCCGAACCGTGCACCTTTTTTTGACGTTTTATAAGTGCCCATGTAGGCCTATGTGAAATAAAAAATTGGTTTTGTTCTTCTTTTTTTGAAGAATAATATCAAAAATAAAAATGTAAAATTTGGACGAGAACAGAAGAAAACTAATTATCGCAAACAAAATATAATAAGGCAGTTTGGCTTTTGCTCGGTCTTATTTAATTTAAGCTCAATACAAAGATAGACAGACAGTTTGATCACAAAGCTACTCGGACAGGAACCTACATGCATAATCTTTAATTTCCAAGCGCTCTGGACCTTTACTGATGCCTACCCAAATTCTGCTTCCGTTTCCTTCATATCTTATTATTTTTACCCAACTGCAATGAAAGGGTTATGTTTTTCGCTCATTTATTGTGTGTATGTAATATTCTTTATTACCTAAAATACTAGACGGATTATATAATGAGGACATCGTTAGATACGTCTTGACCGCCCAAGTGTTCTTAGGTAAGTGACGTTGAAAAAATTCAGACATGGCAGATTTTGGGTGCCACAATTGTATAGATCTCAATCTTTTTTCTTCCATACCTATAGAGTGGGGTATCAAAATAAAGGGTTTTAAGAGGTGGTTACAAAAATATGTACCACTTATATGTTGCAAAGTAATACGAAAAAATATATTTTGAAATCAAAAAGCTCTGCTAAAAAGCGAACTAAAAATGTGTAAACAAGAAAAAATCATGCTGTGCAGTCGGAAGATCAGGTTAGCAAGCTCACCAATAAGTATCCTCCGAGTGCACAGCGTGTTTTTTTTTCTTTTTTGCATCTTTTTATATAAATAGCTGTTTTCATCGATTTTGTCCACCTGAACGTTGAAAGTTATCCCACGAGAACATATAGTCGAGATCAAGTATTCTATGTACTCACCTATAGAAAATTATCCACCTATGTTCCTGAATGATGAGAGAAGAATCTCTGTACTAAGTTTCCTTGGTTTGCTCGAATAAAAGTTGTCTAGGAATAATAAAACACTTTTCACGTGAGGAAAGCCGTGGGCAAAAGGTTGTTCACCTTATTAGTAGGGATCGGAAAATATCTTCAAGAGATATCCAGGCCTGTCGTATTGACAGTTACTGATATGTCTGTACCTACAAAGGTACCTGTGGCTAACATGTCTGTACCTGTAACGGTGACACACTCCGTCTCATCTTTATTGGGAACCACTGAGCCAAAAAATTACGATGTAAGTGTACTGGGAACATTGATATATTAAAAAACCCTGGGAAACTATTTTCGATTCATACTTGACGGTTTTTGAGTGAGGGTAGGATTGAAAAATCTGGAAGAAGGTGGGTATGTGACTAACGAGATTTTTTGTCTGGAACTCTAACGTCATTTTTTTAAAGAGATTTATTTTATTTGACTCCACTTTTATTTTAATATTGTGACATTTTTTTTAAAATCAATTGAATAATGATTATATGAACGACAATATTTATTAACATTAATGATTTTAAATTAAACACGTGCCGACGTCACTACAGTTTTTCGGCGGACTCAACCGATTATTTTACTAAAAGTACCTCGAACGCGGTTGTTTCGCTTCGAAGCGATAGATGGTGTTAGCAGACGGAATTGCAAGTAAAAGGGTTTACTCGGTTCGTGAATATTTATTTCTTTAAATACAGAGATGTATTTTTTTAATGTGTTTTATAGTATTCTTTTAAATCTTTTTACAGTTTCATTGTTCAAAAAAAAAATCGAGCGGAATGTCTCAGAACTTTAAAGCCGCGCCATCTATTGGAATGAATTTTATTTTATATGATCCGTTCAAATAATCTGTGAAATGTGAATTAAGAGCCCAATACTCCATAATTTAGTGCCTAGGGGTGTTGATTAAACACCCCTAGGCACTAAATTATCCTTAAAATATCCATCAATCCTATTTTAATTTATTAAAAAAACATATAACAGATCGACGCATATTGCGCTATCTAGTGGCATTTATTAGAACTAAATTTTATTTCTTAGCGTTAGAACCTCGTGGTTTATGTCCCTCCCTCTAATAAGGGTGAGCATCTTGACATCAACTGGGCACAAATTCAGACTTCGTTCCGCTATTGAGATGTCCTGGTCCTGGAAATTGAACCCACCAGGACCTCATACAAAATGTTTTGCTGTACGATATATTTGATATCTGAGGTTATACCATTGACCTTTCTGGCTTAACTAACCATTCAAGAAAATCCAGATTTAAGTTTTAAACTGCCATGGTCACTAAGATAATATAGAAACTCGCTACAAACAGTAAACATGGTAAACATCCCGATTCAAATGTTAAATCTAGATTTATTTAAAACTAGCGGACGCCTCGCGGTTTTATTCGAGTAGTGCCCGTTCCCGTAGGAATACAGGGATAAAAAGTAGTCTATGTCACCCGGGGATAGTGTAGCTTCCCAAAGGAGAAACATTTTTTTGAATCGGTCCAGTAGTTTCTAAGTTTATTCGTTATATACAAAAATACAAATCTTTCCTCTTTATAATATTATTAATTATTATATTATAGTATAGAAGTAAGATATCGTAAATTCTCGTGATTCCAGCCATGCGATCAATACTTGTTCCTTGTTAACAGATATATGACCATTAAATACATAAATAATAAACACTCTTAGTACTTATATTAACAAACACAGCCATTTCTATTTTTATCTTTTTCTCAGAAAAGAATCTTAACTTAAAAAATGGTAGCTTAACTCAGCCAAATATTGACGAAATATTTTTAGCTCACGCCTACACACAGCCGAAGCGATAATATTTATATTTAGATCAACTGTGATCTACAGAAATGTGTAATAATTTATTCATAATAATTTCAATTGGTTTGTTGAACCAATTTTTTTTTGTTAAAAATGGAACGATCATACATAAGTTTACATACAAAACTATTTTTAGTTTTGTTTTTATTCGCTGTAATTACAAAGTAATATCAAATTGAAAAGTGTTTTCTTGAATCCAGTACCGGAAACACCTCGACAGTTCCCGAACAAACCCGAGCCCGTGTGACGACACAACGCTCATTTTTTACTCATTGTAGCACATAGCTGATACGGTGTTTTGACTTCTAACCGATTCAATCTTGTTATTATCGTCAATATATTGATGAAAATCAAATATATTGATTAAAATTATTGATCCTTAAATGTTATCGTGCTTGCTTCATACCATTATGTACAAATACTATAAAAAATCCCCATTATACTCGTATGCGAATCGCGCAATAGTCAAGTACCTAGCAATCTATACCTACTAAAGTTTTGAGAAATATTATAATTCGTATTAATATCTTACTTTGATCATAACAGACTGAGATTAGTACATTTTTATAGGCACTTTCGTACAAAGTTGACATTGTTGCATAATTACGTAACTTGAAAACATGATTTTTTGTTTATGCAGATATATTCATTATTTTATTCTTAAATGATAGATATAGGCGTAAAACTAATATTTCTGTTTGAATTGTGAAAATCGGTGAACGCATTTAAGAGATATTTACTGACGAATTAGTGTAAAAAATCTACCAAGTTAATATTTTCTCGTTTTTGTTCTACAAAGTTTTTTAGTGTTTAGATAATAGTGTTTAATATTATTAGGAGATATGTAAATAATGGTAATTACCGAACATTGTAAGGATTTTGTGCAACAAATAAATA
Source organism: Orthosia cruda (assembly GCA_964057195.1). Classification (NCBI taxonomy): domain Eukaryota; kingdom Metazoa; phylum Arthropoda; class Insecta; order Lepidoptera; family Noctuidae; genus Orthosia; species Orthosia cruda. The sequence goes on along the minus strand of OZ059854.1, from coordinate 11,469,733 downwards.
TAAATAAGGGCTGCACAGAATTAAATTTTTGATATCCAAAGTCGAAGTTTCGCGCCGATCATGTTTGTTTACTTTTTATTTTACACCAATATCACCTACCCATATGTGAAAACGATTACCTACGTTATGACAATTCTGTTTCTAAATGTGCCTGGTAAAGAACAATAACAAACACCGGTCCACTAACACGTAATATTCATTACCACTACTTTATTTATGCTCAAAACTGCCAAATCGTCCATCAGGTAAGTATATTATCGAAATCAGCCTTTAAGAATCCTTTATCACACATGACTAAATACAATTTGCTGTTATAAATAATATTTTTGCACAAATTTTCTGATATTTTAGTCAATTCACGTGTAGTTGACACTGTAGTACAAAATTCCTTGAACGTTATGACGTCACCAACATGGCGACCAATCATGGCCCGTTCGTAGACAGGTGGTTCTTTTGAAAATTTTATCGATTTTCAATTGCTTATAATAAATTGAAAAAAATATTTAAGAGATTTTTGCAATGACAATATATAATTTATGATATGTAAAGTTTCAAAATAAATTTTAAAAATCGTACTTTTTTTTAAATTCAACAATCCAATTAGCTCAACATTAATTTCTCTTGACTAAGTTTAACCTACCCTTATAAGTAATATATTTTGCTATTTTGGGAATTAATACGCAGTTTGGGAAGTCTATACAAGGCACGGTACGGTTTCGACAAATGTTCATTGGAGCCGTCAGGATTTTGGTCGTATATTTATTGTGTTTTATTCATATATTTGTCTACGTTATACACATACAAACTGTGACTCACCTTCTGTGTTTATACTATTTTGTTATTATTTATCTTAATCTATTTTATTGCTTTAAATATTGTATGTACCGTTTCCGTGAATGTGTCCGTGGCATCAACAGTGGGCCCTATTAGAATATCAGCGCAGCGTTATTTTCTGGCGAGATAGGAGCCTTTTTGGACTCGCACGGGGTTATTTATTTTAATTTTTTATTATTGTTTGTGTTTTGCTTATCTCGTGTATCCTGTGCGGGTCACAAATAAATATTTTTCTTTCTTTCTTTCTTTTATTTTTATAAATGCGAGTATCTTGCTCTTTGTTGTTTTTCCTGCCAATTATGTTTATTCTGCAGGCATGCAGATCCCTCACCTTATAACCTACTAACTTCTGCCAGGGTAAGCGATGATGTAGTTGACGGTGAAGCACGGTTGCCTATAAGAAACCTAATCACTCTTGACTTGAAAACCCCTAGATTGTAGCTATCAGGAAACAGAAGCCGGCAGGGAATGCCACTCCTTAGCTGTGTAATAAAAGTATTCCCAAAACGTTTTGTGCGTATGGGTGGGATGTACACCATGTATCGATGGCGCATCGCCGTATGTCTGGTAGTCCGATGATAAAATAGGCTGGGTGGAATTAAGAGAAATCACATTCCCTTTAGATGCCAACTTAAATCAAAAAAGAAAAAAAATAACATTAATAATGACCGAACAATTCCTCAAAATGTACTCGAGTCAGTCGGATATCCCATCCCAATAAACATAATCAAATATACGTAACGCAGATGAAATAAAATCTTAACGAGATATATTCTAAGTATTGAGAAGAAAAAATCAGAAGATTATTTCCGAGAATGAATTAATAAGTAGAACAAAGGCGACTTTTAACTAATGACCTTTGAAATGAGATCGGCTTTCTTTTAACCTTATTTTCTTAGTATCGGAAGTCTTTTGATCTTGTTAAGTTTTTTAAGACCGTGCGCACACCAGAGACAAAGCAGGCACTCTTTATGGCAGTGGCCAGTATTTGTTAAAAAATGACATGACACTAAAATACGAAGAGATTTTGATAAAGTCCATTTCACGAAAGAAGTCCCGCAGACGCAGCGCTGTATTCGCACGACATAATAAAAAAATATTAAATTAAATTAAAGAATAAGATATAATAATACTACAATAATATTAGACTATTAAAGATAATATTACTACTTTTGATTTTGCAGATTAAAAATTAGTGCCACAATTATCCGCGGGACTTCTTTCGTGAAATGGACTCTACTTTTTAGTACGGTCGTGCCGATATCGTTTTGACGTGTGTCCAAACTTTTCATCATAGACATAACCTACACCAATTTGGAAAAGGTATCTACAATTTTCTGTTTATTTATTGCTAAAAAATTATTGCTTTCGTGATACTTAAATAAGTAAAGGCAGTCTTGACTTAATTCTGAACACAGCCTTAGTAAAATATAGCGACTAAACATCTAATTGGTTTTTAGAAAATGTAGGAAGCATGTAGAAGAAAATGTATAAAAAGATTATGTTATAGAGAATATTCGATGTTAAAATATTTAACTTACTTTATTTTATGAGTTAAAATTCAAGGAATTAAGACAATAGGCGACCTAAGCATATAATATTAAAACTGGAGGAAGGCTTAATACCAGTGATTTGATGGAACTACTGCCTATTTAATCTTCCCAAACTATATAGTTAATACCTGCTGGTTAGTACGATACCCCGTGGCAATAGTAAGCTGATATCATCATAATCAGCCTATCAATGTTCCCACTGCTGGGACACAGGCTTTCTCTCTGTGAGAGGGGCAATGGAAGGCCAATTAACCACGAAGTCTACATTACAAATTTCCAGAATGTTTGTTAGAATAGTTGGCGCATTATCGACGCAAAAGTTGGTCAAACAATCTTAATATTTGGTAATTGATTCATATTTACTATCTAATTCGGTTTTTACTTTAAGGAAAACACTTAACGATACTAAACTTACCGAAAAAAGATATTCCTTCCGAAATCTCAGTGTTATGGTGGTTATTTGCACAATGTTTTTGCGCACACTGCGGCATTTTTACGTCTTAATGCTGGCTATGATTGAACCATACTAATTTGAAATAAGACCACAACCGTATGTTGTCTCTTATTTTTCGCCCCTTTTTTAAAGCGCTTACAGGTCATCTAGTGTATATTGATCGAAGTGTGTAATGGATAGTCACCTATCCACTGACCGACCTCTACAAGCGTTGCTTAACCTTGAAGATTGACTTGTACGGCAGTTATAACTTAGCTATGAGCTTCTCTATTGGCTTTCATAAGTAAATAAAATGCGTAAAACCCTCGAGGTTACTAATAATAATAAAAGACACTCCACACATCCGAGCATGACTAGTACAGCCGTCAGCGAATGATTGATGCGACTACATGCGGCAGTCTGTATCGACCTTAATGTAACATCGTTATGTTATTAGCGTGTGATGTTTTAGTATTATCACGGCTACTGTTTTGAAAGAGTGGGCAGAGTTGCTTTTAAATCCCTAAAGACGATCTCAGAGTGAACATCGTCGCCAAGTTGCCACCCTGTCGGTTTTTTTATCGGTTACATTTCGGAGAGTGTGCGATGGAACTGCATAATTTGATTCAGCCTGGCCCTTTCCATCATGGGACAACAATACATACGGCGATGCGCCACCGGTACATGGTGGACATCCCGCTCATACGTACGAAGCGTTTTGCAAACACTTTCATTGTGCGCACATTATGAGCCTATCGATAAATAAATAAAAATAAGTCTCCGAAAGGCAACCATACGTGTAGTTCTAGGTACATTAAAATTAACACAATTCCCGAAAAGGCAAACCTCAAAAAGGAAATACCATATTGACTACTAAATATCTACTGACAAAAATAATTGCTAAACCAATGTTTCATTTAGAATGATCAAAAGGGAAATTGCAATTTATTAATTCTAATTGCAAATTGTTGTTAGTAAACGCAAGGAAACATTCATGAAAAATACAAACATTTCGTGCAACAAAAGTCAGCAGTGGCTAAGACTGTCTTTTCATGATACATCTTTGAAAGGTCACATTTTCAGTCTGCTAGGACTGAAAATGTGACCTTTCAAAGATGTAAAAAAAGCTTTAAAAACTAAAAAGTATTATTTTAAATGTATTGTTTGAAAAAACTATGATCATACCTGGTTGTCTAGTAGATATTGTCTTGATGCATTAATTCCGCTAATTCACTACTCCTGTCATCAACATCATATTAGGCGAAAGACGTCCACTACTGGACATAGGCCGCCCCCAAGCATCGCATCCACTGGATCCCTGCAACCTACACCAGGTCATCGGCCCACCTGGTGGGAGGCCTTCCAATGCAACGACTTTCGGTTCGCGGTCACCACTCCAGAATTTTCTGCCCCATCGGCCATCCTGTTGTGTGATGTTCTGCGAGAAATGTGACCTGCCCACTGCCACTACTCCTGCTTATCTAATACATTTAAGCGAGCAATTCTTGTATATATATACTCTGAATCTCGGAAACGGCTCCAACGATTTTCATGAAATTTAGTATGCAGGGGGTTTTGGTGGCGATACATCGATCTAGCTAGGTTTTCTTTTTATAAAACGTCGTTTTCTCTATTTTCACCTGAGCAGAGCTCGATCCAGGTACTAATGTTTAAATAAATAATATCTGATAACCTACACATCCAGATGCCACTAAAATCCCTATGCATCCCTTCACAAAAAACACACTTTATTCTAGTAAAATTTATCGCCAAAATAGACCTAACTCTAGATGAGAACTTCCTCTATTCCCTAACGGAAATAGACATCACATGACGTAATAACGCGTTCATCGCTGAATTACTGACATGACGTTACATTGACGCGAATTGACGTCAGCTGCTGATCAATTGACGTTGATTTGCTTGTTTCGTATTGGGAATATGATTTTACTACATTTGCAGGTTACTTCTTCAATCAATGTGCATAGTCTGTTTCCAACTATATTGGGGTCGGTCTCAGTCTAAAGGATGCAGCTGAGTAAGAGATTTTTCATGGAGCGACTGCTTTTCTGATCTTTACAACCTAGTAACTTACACCCATATCTTTAAAATTATAGCCTACTAGCTATCCCCCGCGGATTCGCTCCCGTCAACTGGCTACCTACCCTACGCTACCCTATCGTATTATACCTACCTACCTACGTCTTTACTAACATCATTTTAAGTACTACTATAATAATACTATTGCTAACGGTTTGGCATAAGCATATATATGTGTGTCGTTTTGTGACCATTAAACGCTGTTTCTTTCTATGAGCTGATGACGGTTTTGGAGGCTCGTCATCATCATCATCTTGCTACACTTGTCCAAAGTGATTTTGGTCGGCGCAACGCGTTTTCTTCATCTATTCTTCTCCTCAACAACCACTCTATCATTCACTTCCTTTTCTTTCATGACAATGATGCAGACTCATGTTTCCATTACTTATTTTCATCTACAGACTGTACTTCAATGAGTGTGCTCAAGAACTCCACGACCTTATCCCACTGGACTTCTACCATCAGACATCTAGACGCACTGCAAGTTAGCATCCTTACCTGGTTGCTATTCCACCAATTCTCACCAAGCGCTTCCAAACATCCTTCATAATGCGCACAGCGAATGAGTGGAACTCACTACCTGCGTCTGTGTTTCCAAACGCATTCAACCCGAATCTCTTCAAAGTTAGAGTGAACAGGCTTCTTCTGGGTAAGATCACTCCATCGTCGACTCTGTCTCTGTCACCTCTGACCTAGACTAAAGTCAAGAGTAAACCCACCTAAAATTAAAATAAAACAATGATACGACTCGTGGGAAGTGTAATTTAGCCCGCCTACATGTAAAAGTTCGTGACATTTCGCTTGTATCATATATTCATTGTGGTCATTTAATTATGGACCATGTTGTATTTAATTATGTGAATATTTGATTAAAGAATCTTCATACAGGGACTTAAAAATGCAGCACTCATCAATGCCAAAATTAATTCAAAATGTCGATGAAAGTTCAAGAAATTATATTTGTGTCGTACAACGAAATGTATACATAGGAATGTTTAAGAAAGATACATGTAACATCATGCTTGTATTACTCGAAGGATATAGCAGGGGTGTAGGTACCTATAGAAAACGCACATTTCACCTTTTTTGTTAAAATCCTCTTTAATAGGTGGTGATCTTATTGCCATCGACCGAGCACAAATCCAGGCTCCAGGCTGCGACAAAAAAATCCAAACGGAAATACCTAATAAAATTTTGCACGACTCAGAAATTGCACTCTAGACCTCAGGTGCGGCGCTTGCAACTAGACCAATGGGGCAGTCTCAAAATTAATCCGTGATTTATCTATCTTTTGAAGCTACCGTCCCTTCTATCCTTCTCCCTTTTAAAGCTACCGTCCCGTCTATCCTTCTCCCTTTTAAAGCTACCGTCTCTTCTATGCTTCCACCTTTTAAAGCTACCGTCCCTTCTATCCTTCTCCCTTTTAAAGCTACCGTCCCTTCTATCCTTCTCCCTTTTAAAGCTACCTTCCCTTCTATCCTTCTCCCTATTAAAGCTAACGTGCCTTCTATCCTTCTCCCTTTTAAATCCATCAAAATGTTGTCTATAAAATATCGCTTTTAGAGGTAAGGCCGCCCATTGTGTAACTCAATGAAATGGATTCTTGAATAATTGTATTTTCTGTAACTTTTAAGGTGATATGGTGTTTTTGCAACTGGAATGCCCCAGTGGGGGCACAGTCTGAATTAGTGCCTGGTTTGGTAATAAGATCTTCCTCTATTTTATGGGACTTAATCATAATTGCTTATGGTAATCGAAATGGGGGTGTACTTTTCGTGTTGTGGTACATTTAAACTATACTAATTAGGCACAGTAGGTGGCCAAGGCGTACAGTGATGCAGTTGTAGGTAGTGGGTTCATCCACTAAGGCTACTACTTCTACTTTGTAAATTATTTCACCACCACTGCTCTCAAAACGGTGAAGGAAAACATCGTGAGGAAACCGGCATGTCCTAGAACAAAAATTCGAATACATGTGACATCCATTGCCTGGGCCCGCGTGGTGGATTACGACCCATTCCCTCTCACAGAGAGCAGGCTTGTGTCCCAGCAGTGGGAACTTTAAAAAGCCTGATGATGATGAAGAGATGGCCGATATATAAGTGTATATACGATGGAAGTATATAAGTGGACCTCTGTCTAACTCTTCTGAGAATACTGGCACGATGTTATGTATGTATGTTATATGATGTAAATAATAAAGAGTATTCTATCTATGTATATACCGTTTATCGACACGGTTTGCACAGTGATTGAGCGTTCGGCTGCTGCACTGCGTATCGCGGGTTCGATTCGGGCCTACATATAGTTGTTTCAGGTGTCTTGTGTATATGAGTGTAATTGTTTATAACGCTCCCACGATACAGGAAGAAATTCCTAGTGTGGGGCAAAGATAAAAAAAAATACTATCTACGTCTACCTTCAAAAACTCTTGGCCACTCAAAACCTTAAGCTTCAAAAAACGATCCATTTAAAGTATCAAAACTACGAAATTGGTAAAACGAAATTCTCAGAAACTATGCCCCGTTTTTCGCCCAGTCTCCTTGTAAATACAAAGTTAGTAAGTATATCTTATATTCACGACATTATTGGCACATGTCACCGATACATCAATGTCTCACAAACTATGTTTTGAGAACAAATAGTCGGTGTTACCACAGTGGTGAGCTTGTGGATTTTGGGGGTGTTACCAGTATGTTCTTTGTGTCAATATTTTATTAGGCTTGGAGTGAAATTGAGGATGAGAACAATAAGAATTGGAGTAGGTTATTGAAATCAAATTAAATGTAACTAATAGTACCAACACAATTACTTCGTTAGGCGGTTGTGTTGATACTCTTTCACGCAAAAACTACTGAATGGAATTTGATGAAACTTTAAAGTAATGTAGCTTATACTTATATCAAAATATGACCATCTATATATTGATCTATATATATATAAAAGAGAAAATATGTATGGTTCTTATAGACTCCGAAACGGCTTGACCGATTTCAAAATTTCTTTGACTGTTGGGAAGCTACACTAACTCCGGGTGATATTAGCTACTGTTTATCCCTGTAATCTAATGGGAACGGGCACTACGCGGATGAAACCGCGAGGCGTTAGCTAGTAGGCTATATTTTATAAAGATATTCCGTAGAGCAGCTAGTAATTCTTATTTCTCAATCAATCTGCCTAGCCTTTGCCCAACTACATTGGGGTCGGCTTCCAGTCTAACCGGTTTCAGCTAAGTACCAGTGTTTTACACGTAGCGACTGCCTAGCTGACCTCCACAACCCAGTAACTGGGTAACACGATACCACTTGGCAAGACTCGTTTCAGATCTCAAGCTTTTGACTACTCGTAACCACTGTCAAAAATCCTCAAATGACAGCCGGGACCAACGGCTTAACGTGCTTTCCGAGGCACGGAGGAAACTCGGTATGTTGAAATGGTCACCCATCCACGGACCGACCTCGTCAAGCGTTGCTTAACCTTGATGCTCGACCAGTGCGGCTGTTATTATTTAGCCACGAGCTCCTCTAGTAATTCTTATTCCTGTCTCTAAAAAACGCATCGGTACGAATCTACATTCACGTTTCATAAACATTCTTGCATACTTGCAATTCAAACCACCACATAACTATAAACTGTTGCAAAGATAAACAAAGTACCGCTGCAGACAATCACAGGCGGCGCCGCGTGCTAGAAATATCTTCAACAACAAGATTAGGGAGGCGAGCGCGTCTGTGCGGGTTGTGTGTGTGTGTGTGTCCGTATTCGTATGTTTGTGCTTGTGTTTGTGATAGAGATGGGGGTATAGTGTCGATAATTTTGTTTATACTAATAATGTATAAACAAAATTATCGACACGTATAATAGTAACACACGAGTTGATTTCTTTACCAAAAGAGTGGGTCCCAATCGAGTTTTGACGTCTTCGTGGAATTCCAAGGCGAAGTTGGCGGGACATAAGTACAAAACAGATTCGTTTAGAAAACTGTGAGACCAATCGATCAGTGAGACGATTACTGAGTAGTTTAAAATACTAGTTTGTGCGAGTGGTGAAAGTCGAAATTATCCCAAGGGAACGTGATCCCAAGTTAAAAATTATCCTATGTCCTTCGCCTTGGCCGAATTTGCACTGTCTGCACCAAAATTGGTTCAGCGGTTAAGGTGTGAAAGGCTAACAAACAGACTGTGTTCGCATATATAATACTAGCTGTCCCACGCGGCTTCGCTCCCGTCAACTGGCTACCTACCTACCCATCTACCCTACCTACCCTACCCTACATACATGATGGTTGCGTTACTTTAACCGTTTACGCAGCACACGCAACGGAACCTCTCAAAAAGGAATGCAAAATTTTCCATTTATCTCCGCTCCTATTAGTCTTAGCGTGATGTTATATAACCTTCCTCGATAAATGGACTATCCAACACAAAAAGAATTTATCAATTCCAACCAGCAGTTCCCGAGATTAGCGCGTTCGAACAAACAAACTCTTCAGCTTTATAATATCAAGAATAGATTAGTAAGAAATAGCTTTTATTTCATTGTATGAAAACAAATACTGTGTCATTAACGTATTGCCGTAAGGTTACGATGCAGCTGGTGTATCATTATTGCAAAAGTTCTTTAAAAAAAATATATATCTTGGTAAGGCCCTTGTAGATATGAGTTGTATCAGAATCAGAATCATTTATTGCCAATAATGTAGGTACACATATAAGTTGGTAATTTTTTGTAGACAGTCCCGGTACATTTTACCTTACGGCATGCAAAATTGTTCAGTTGAATGTAACAATTAAAAATATACTTTTATTAATACAACAATAATACAAAACATTCAGATCATTATGTCAACAAAATAATAAGTCATAACAATAGGTAATCAAAACATTATAGATTAAAAATAATAATGTCAACTAAATAGTTAACTAAATGCAATTATAGTAAAAAAAAAAATAGGTATAAAAAATAATAAATTAATAATTCATGTCAGCAAAATAATAAATTAAATGCAATCATAGTCAATTTCATTAGGAATACAAAATGATCATGTCAGTAAACCAATAAATTACAGACCATCATACTAACAACATTAGAAATAAAAATAATTATGTCAACAAAATAATTAATTAAATGCAACCCTAGTCAAAACCATTAGGATTAAAAATAATCATGTTAACAAAATAATAAATTAAATGCAATTATAGTCAAAATCATTAGGAACTAGAAATCATCATGTCAACAAAATAATTAATTAAATACAATTATATTCAAAAACAAAAGGAATAAAAAAAAAAGAAAATAGGCATGTCAACAAAATAATTAAAACAAACAAGTGGGTACATTTTAACTGATAGTTTTGTCATTTAAAATTTTTATAATTGTGTAGTAACACTTGTCTAGTAACAGTTTAGTTAGCTGTTTTTTAAAAATTTGGATGGGTAATTCTTTCAGATTATTAGGTAATTTATTATAAATAAGCGGACCCATGGATAAAATATGTTTCTTTAATAAAGCTGTCCCATGGCCACCTGTATAAAGTTGGTTTTTATATAAAGACCTAATCGGTCCTGTGCGTTGTCGAATGTAGTAGCGGGACTGCTTTTGTTGAACTAAGACTCTCATTTGATCCATTTTTTTTTTTTAAACTTTGCCCCACACTTGGAATTTCTTCCTGTATCGTGGGTGCGTTTACAAACATATAAACTCACATACACAAACACCCAGAGCATTTTACGTGGGGCTTCTGGCTAACATAGCCAGCCTAGCACCACCCAAAAGCGCAGAAGCTTCCTGGGGGTTCACAGACTTCGCGAAGTGACCTCACTGTTCTGAAGATCGACGTGGGCGGCTGATTCCACGGCGGTAAAGCGGCCCTTGTAAAGTAGGCTGTCTGTGGCGCCAGTAAATAAGGTTTTGAGAAGCCAAGAAGCACTTACTATGAAACGATCTTCGTTTTACAAAGAAATGGAGGTAAATCTAACAAGGTTTACTTTTTCATGGCTACTGACTTCATAGAAACACTTTCCCACTTTATTTTCTTTTCCATTATGTAAGTTTTTAAGTAACACTGATTCTTGCTTATTAACAAGAAAAATAAAGATTGTTTTGTTATACTATCACACCTCACACTAATATTTTATATTATTTTATTACACTAATATTATAAAGGTGAAAGTTTGTGAGTGTGTGTGTGTGTTTATATGTTTGTTACTTCTTCATGCTCAAACAGCGCGGCGGATCTTTCGACTTTCACGCATGCGAAGCCACTAGCAGAAGCTAGTTATAGAATAATTATCCGTCAAAAAGTATTATACACTGTCTGACAGCCAGATCTCATTGGCCTCTCACAGCAATCCAGAAATTTTGCCAAGTTTATTTTAGACACTTTTAAATATTCCTTTAGAATAAGAAGAACAATCCCTAACTTCCATGTCAAGACTTAATAATTATTGAATAAATAATCACATACGTATTTTCTTTATGGAAAATATAACATAACAGGCTGAATAATCTACATATGGTAGATAAGATATGGTAGCGGAAAGACTACCATATCTTATCTACCATAAGTGAGTTATTGAGACAAAGACAAAGATATTTTATTTCAACTAGGCCACCAAGCGGCACTTTTGAACGTTAAGACATTAAAATTGAAAAGGAATAAAAATTGATTCTACCGTTAATGCATGAGTGTTATGTTGACGACTAAATTAACACGATTGCATTAATTACTCACTTTAGCGAGGTGCGTAATCTACTTTTCTTTCAACTACCAATCTACCAACCATGATAAAATATACCTACTAAAAAAAACTCAATTAATGAAAAATATTATTCCCGCGACTTTTGCGGCAAAAGGTTATTAACAATTTGATTTGCAGCGGTATTTATACTTTCTGGAATAGAATTCATATCGCTATCGCTGTCTATTTTCATTTTTTTTAACTTTTCTTGCTAAGTATAAAGTATCAAAGTTTTACAATGGTGTACAAAATGCGCGCCATTCAATTTATTTTTTCATCATATCGATTTTATTCAGCTGATTTTTATTTTCAGCCAGTATCTTTTGGATCTAATGCATACATTTTATATTAAACCTAACGGGAGACATTAAACCTCTGTGGTAAATTTATATCCAAAAAAAATAACAAACAGTGCAACAATGAGCTTTCATATAACATTTCTGCACTGTTTTGGTTCTAAGCAAAAATACGTCCTTTGTGATCGGAGTGATTAATGATAACATTACTACGTAGTTGAAAGAAAACTAATTTTCTTTATCGATATCAAATCATCGATATTACCCCCCATCTCTATCCTGACTTGGAGAGCGCTCAAGCGGGGTCCGCGGCCTATGTATTTGTATGTACGATTCATTTGTTTCTCTGTCTGCTGAATTGTCTCCTAGCCTGGCCCAGCCTAGACAGACTTATCTAGCGTTAGATATTCTAGGGAATACGTGCCACGTCGGAAAATGGCGGATAAAATGTTTTTAGTGATGTTAAGGAATGACAAAGGTATAGGTAAAATCATTCCTGGTATTTTCATGTGTTTTCCGAATAATTAAAAAAAAATAGGAATAGTTATTTGAGAGTAGAGCTGCATTTGTTGTTACAAATACAAAACTGCTGGTTAATAGTGAGGTATGGTAGTAGAAAAATTGTTACGTCAGCCTTGAATTAATTGGGTTGTAGAGAGCTGAAAATCAGTAGGTATAAATCCATTTCTGGGGAAAAGATTTGTAATCGTTTGTAATGTTCCATGTGTGTTGTAGGACTGTTTCTTGCAGAAAGGAATTATTTAAGGTAGTTTTTTACACAAAACAAATGGTCTTGAAACTCTGGTGCCCGTGGTAGGTAATGAGAACCTGTACTTCAGGTCACCAGAATTCCATCCCCTAGCAATTTAAACACATTTTCAATTTGTGATACCAATAAAATCAAAACAACAACATAAATAAAAATTAAATTAAATTATGTCTTAACTAAATCATAAATTAAATTAAATACAACTTAAAATCAAATTAAAATCAAATTAAAATCAAATTAAAATCAAATTAAAATCAAATTAAAATCAAATTTAAAATAGATCTAAATTAAACTAAATTAAAATTAAAACTAAACATAATATTAAAACCAAAGTAACATTACGGAACAAAATAGTAGATGTGATATTGTGTAGAATTTGTGTGTGAGTGACGGTGTATGAGTGTGATGTATGAAAGGAGTGCCTGTGGGTTTAAATTGGCTAATCCAGAACCTGTAAAAGGTCTTCTGTTGCGTGTATGACTGGTGGTAGGAGGTGCTTTAACTATAAAGTTAAAATTGCTAACGCACGAGCTTCCATGGTCATCAAATTGGAGCAACGCAGGGTGACTGGTAGCAGCTGGATGAAAATACTACATCGAGTTGAATGTCTTGTGATTGGGGACTAGAGAGTTTTTGTCAGCGAGAGAGATCTGGAGAGGCTGAATGTACCTAATTAGTGCGTTCCTACCTTAACGTTCAAACCGTCTCTGTTTGAGTAAAGTCTATAAATAATTATCTAAGGACTAAGTAGGTCGTGGCGACGTTAATCTAATGTGTTGATATGGTTATGTGACGTGCTGAAATTAGTACCTAATGCTTGTTGCTAACGTTCATGTTGGTGCTTATAGTTTTACCTTGTTCTAGTTATAAAACATTTTATTAGGTTTATAGAAATTATGTCAGTCTAATGGCGCAGTGGTAAATCTAATTTTCAACACACTTGCTCATAAAGTGGCCCTAATTTCACCGCAATTAGGCACATAATGACACCTGTTATCAAACTGTGACTTTTTCATTACTATTATTCACAAGTGAGATAAAGAGTTTCTTTTTTTTATTATTGGTTGAGTTGCTTTGTTCTTAAAAAAGTTTCGATACAAAAAAGATCGTGCTCAATAGTACAAATGCAACACATTTCATGCAACTTCGTATTTAAATAGATAATTTCAACTTGTACGTGTTTAGTAAATAAAACTTTCACTTAAATATAACTTTTGTTTTTGTCTGTAATAAAGAAAACTTGAAATTCCCCATTTTGTACGTGGCTAAAACGCTATCCGCGAAAAGCCAAAAAAAAGATAACTCATTATTTTTGGTCTATGGCCGATCGCCATTGTTAGATGCGCGCGCATAGGAAAACTGATTAATTTTGCCCGCCATTGCGAAAAAAAATTCACTGCTCGTTTTTACTGTTGGAAATGATTTTTTAGTATTATTTTCTTCACAAGTGTGTTGAAAAACGTCGTATGATACACGTGTGTATTGATGATTACCGTCCTCGGCTCTCTTAAGACCCTCACCTGACGGCTCGGGTCTCAATGGCGCCTCAGCGGTAATCACCAACATTACACACTTGTACCATAATGTACTATTAAACAAAGGTTATACAACTTATTTTATTACAATGGCCAGATAAGTAAATTAGCGGGGTAGATGTAGAAATGAGATATCAAATTTTTGCTTACTGGAATACTAAACGTGGGAGCTAACGTTAAACCAAGATCGTCACCATTATCTTGCTGTCATCCTAACAACATGTCTTCTACTTTCCATACTTCTCGGTTAGGCCGTATGCATCAATATTACACAGGCAATCAACTCCTATATTATGTTTACTAACAATACTAACACTACACCAAACCACAATATTTTTCTGTTTTTTTTGTTCCCGTATTTTCTTTTTTGAACACTCCATTTTGAGCTACAGACTTTTAAAAGTTATTGATATTGTACAACTTGTAATTGAAATTTTTAAATCAATAATTTTTTATTTCTATTATGAGATAGTATCTAACTGCTAGAGGGTGGAGACCTGGTGGCCTGAAACACAGGCCCTTAAATCCTAGCTTAAGCACCAGTCTACCACAACAAACAAAAAGGTGGTGTGAAATAAATAAATATTCCAGTGATTACCACAGTCAAAGCTTCTTTCGCCAATTGTTTTATATAATACTAGTGGACGCCTCGCGATTTCACCCGCTTATTTACCGTTCCCGTGGTAATACAGGGATAAAAAGTAGCCTATGTCACCCGGGGATAGTGTAGCTTCCCAACAGTAAAATAATTTTTGAAATCGGTCCAGTAATTTTTAAGTTTATTCGTTACATACAAAAATACAAATCTTTCCTCTTTATAATATTAGTATAGATATATAGAAGTATAGATAGTATAGACAGAAGAAGAATCGTAAGATGCATACATACCTACATACATAAACTCACGCTTTTTGCCCATTGGTGGTAGGCAGAAACTACAGAATGCCACCTGCTACGATCCTTACATACTTCTTTTACTTCACTCACGTTCATACATCTAGTCATACACACACGCCGGTTATGAGTACTGCGCACCTGGCCTTTCTTAAGAACCACTAAGGCCTATGTATGTCTTTCTAGGGCGTCCCTCCCAGCGTTTATATTCGGGTCTGCCTTTGCCTTTTTTTCTTTTTTTAGAGATACATTAGTCAAATTACATTCTGAATTACCGCAAAACTTTCCTTTACACATTTTCATTCCTTCATAACCTCCTTGCCTTTCAATCGATACCACCACTAACAAACAAAGATTAATAATCCTATTTCTTACAAGTCTAATATATGCTTGGACTCCGGTGGAGCGAAACGCACAAGACCGATCAGGGATCATATTGCGGGCGTCTTGATGACGATGATATAAAATTAAATTCATTTCTCAATTGTGCACTGAAAAAACCTTTTACATACTAGAATTATTTGACAACAATCAACCAAAGTTGTATAAAAGTGTGATAAAACCTAAGCAGTTCCACAAGACCTATGTACTACCTTCATATTTATATTCCAATGATTTAATACAGGTGAAGTTTTCCCAAGAAAAAGCATAAGATATCTACATTTATATTCTAAACAAAGTCAAACAGTCATTCAGAACTCTCTGAAACACACTTTCATGCCTCCAAATAACCTTGTTCCTCTACAATCGATACAAACCTAAGATTAATAATCCTATTTCTTACAAGTCTAAGTCTAAGCCAAGCTTGCTCAGTCGAGCCCATGTTTGTACTGTACTTAGGCGCGACCTGCACGGCCTGGCTTGTTTACCTCTGTCTGTTTACCCTGGCTCCTACCCTGCCTATTTGTTTTTAATATTAAGTTATTGTTTTCAAGTTATATGGGGTCATATGGGACCTTTGTTGTGACACACTCCAAGAATGGCTGACATGGAATTCGGTTTGAGTTGAGTTGTATGAAATGTATTAATTTGAGTCAATATTTATATTAAGCTACGTCATACTTGAAATCGGTCAATGTGGTGACGCCTGGCCTATGTCCAGCAGTGGACGTCTTTCGGCTGAAATTATGATGATACTTGATATACAGTGTTTCTAGTGCTTTTAACGAATAGGGATTAGTCATTTATGTACTATTGTGCCGTTCTGTAAAAATTTCGGTTGGTCCCGCTATGCTAACCTCGAAAACTACCTACTAAAAAGTTCTACTATGCACAAAATTCTTCCATTAAATAAAAATATTGAAATTTAACTAAAAACATTGAAATCTTAGTTGGAAATATTTTTAAGTTATGTTTATCTTTTACGGAAAGACGTTTCGTTGTTCACAGTTCTAATTGGAATGGATGGACACCTTGTTTTAAAAATTAATGACGCGACGTGTTGAGTGGTGGCGAGACGAGTGTGCGTTAGTATGTTAAACAAATTAGTATACTGTAACAATTTTCTTCATCACTGTCCGCGAATGTGATTTCGTGCATAGCGGCACTTTTTAGTAGGTATTTTTCGAGTCAAGCATAGCGGGACTAGAGCATAGCGGTACTAACCGAAAAATTTCACCGTGAAAACTTAGCTGACGTGAACGTGAAGTAAGCTGTAAATCAATTCAATCAATGTGGAATGAAAGATCACTTCAAGCTCATTCCTCAATTTTTACAGTGAGTTGTTTAAAGAATAGACCGCCTTTAAAATAACGAAGTTCCCTAGAAACTTTGGTGCCCTATTATTTTTATCGTTCTCTTTAAACCTTCGTTATTAATGGAACCCTTATGCAGATTCATGCTTCTTGACTCAGCGATTATAAGACTCGATTTGACAATTTATTGTGCATTATGCATGTCGTTTGCAAGAAACGAACGATCAAAGGCGAAATCATTGAGAAGTCTTTGTATTTACTTTGTACTGCAAATTGTAGTTTTACAGTCATAGCTCCTTAGATACCTACTGATCATAAGGTATTCTTTACTCGGGACGAATGTACATCTCTAGTTACTGCAATAAAATCTACCTAAGATACATATTGCAGTCGACTCACTATGTAGTTGTGATTGAATTCCGGTAAAATTGAAGTCATATGAAAGATTTCTGTAACTTATGCACTGGCTATGGTTATTTTCTTATTATGTATCATATTTTAACACATATGGTGGTCCGATGAGCATAGTGAAGTGCGCGGGTACTCGAAGGATTTTAGAAGCACAGGACCGGTCGAAGAGGAGACGCTTGGGCTGAAATTATGATGATTTTTTTAACAAGTTTTTTCTTGTTATACAGGTACATGGCATCAGCTTCATGGCACGCTAGAGGATAGAAAAACGCATAGAGGTAAAAACTATAGATATTTTTTTCTCATTTTAATTTTAAGAATCATTAGAACCAACAAAGTATTCTTTTCAGGCAATTACTTAAGCAAAAGAAGTTTAGGTTAAACCCAGCATTGGGATTTTACTGGTTATTAAGCAACTATTATTAAGCAATCTACATTCCCCTTAACCATCTAAATGTGGTAAAAATAACCGATCAATACCATCTCATACCCTGTATAAATCTATACTATTTAATATTATATAGCTGAAGAGTTTGTTTGTTTTAACGCGCTTATCTCAGGAACTACTGATTGGAATTGAACATATCTTTGTGTTGGATAGTCCATTTATCGAGGAAGGTAATAGGCTTTATAACATCACGCTACGACCAACAGGAGCAGAGTATAAATGAAAAATGTTGCAAAAACGGGCAAAATTATTCCTTTTTGAGAGCTTCCGTAATCGGTTTAAGTTATGCAACAATCATGTATGTAGGGTAGGTAGGGTAGATGTGTAGGTAGGTAGCCAGTTGATGGGAGCGAAGCCGCGTGGGAGAGCTAGTCTCATATACATTGACAAAACAGTCTAACAATCATTAATGAAGAATTTTTCCAATTTAATTGACTACGTGTTTTGTCAAGCGTCAGGAGTCAAATTGCCAAACACAGTGATTCATATTCTTTATTGTACACAAAATAAACATTTTCAAATACAAAAGAAAAACGTATGTACAAAGGCGAGCTTAACCCATAATTGGGTTCTCTGACAGCAAACCTTGTGATGTGAACCTAGTGATTATGGCAATACTTATTATAAAGGCGATCTGGCAGAAGATCTATCATTAATCTATACTAATATACTAATCTATACTAATATTATAAAGAGGTAAAGTTTGTGGGTTTGTGAGTTTGTGAGTTTGTGACGTTGTAAGGGGTAATCTCTGGATCTACTGAACCGATTTTGAAAATTATTTCACCAGTAGAAAGCTACATTATTCCTGAGTGTCATAGGCTATAATACATTTTCAAAAAAATTAGAGATCCTTATGAAAATTGCAATAATGTAACCCAAGGTAGGAAAATGTTGCCTATAAAATTCATTCTTTGGCGTGCGCTGAGAAAAACATTGATGATAGATAAAAATAGTACGTAAGTAGGGTAGGCAGGTTAGGCAAAGTAGGCAGGGTAGGTAGGGTAGGCAGGCTAGGCCGGCTAGGCAGGGTAAGCAGGGTAGGCATGGTAGGCGGGGTTGGCCGGGTAGGCAGGATAGGCATGGTTGGCAGTGTAGGCAGAGTAGGCAGGGTAGGCAGATTAGGCAGGGTTGGAAGGTTAGGCAGATTAGGCAGGATAGGCAGGGTAGGCAGGGTAGTCAGGATAGGTAGGATAGGCAGAGTAGGCAGGGAAGGCAGGGTAGGCAGGGTAGGCAGGGTAGGCAGGGTAGGCAGGGTAGGCAGGGTAGACAGGGTTGGCAGGGTAGGCAGGGTAGGCAGGATAAGCAGAGAAGGCAGGGTAGGCAGGTTAGACAGGGTTGACAGGGTAGGCAGGGTAGGCAGGGTAGGCAAGGTAGGCATAGTAGGCAGGGAAGGCAGGGTAGGCAGGGTTAGCAGGATAGGCAGGGTTGGCAGGGCAGGCAGGGTTGGCAGGGCAGGCAGGGTAGGCAGGGTTAGCAGAGTAGGCAGGGTTGGCAGAATAGGCAGGGTAGGCAGGCTAGGCATGGCAGTCAGGGTTAGCAGGGTAGGCAGAGAAGGCAGGATAGGCAGGGAAGGCAGGGTAGAAGGGTAGGCATGGTAGGCAGGGTTGGCAGGGTTAGCAGGATAGGCAGGGTTGGCAGAGAAGGCAGGATAGGCAGGGAAGGCAGGGTAGGCAGGATAAGCAGGGTAGGCAGGGCAGGCAGGGTAGGCAGGGTTGGCAGGGCAGGCAGGGTTGGCAGGGCAGGAAGGGTAGGCATGGTAGGCAGGGTTACCAGGGTAGGCAGGGTTGGCAGGATAGGCAGGGTTGGCAGGATAGGCAGGGAAGGCAGGTTAGGCAGGCTAGGCATGGCAGTCAGGGTTAGCAGGGTAGGCAGGGTTGACAGAGAAGGCAGGATAGGCAGGGAAGGCAGGGTAGGCAGGGTAGGCATGGTAGGCAGGTTTGGCAGGGTAGGCAGGGTAGGCGAAGGGGCAGGGTAGGTAGGTGGTCATATGGCTATCTAGCCAGTTGACGGGAGCGAAGCCCCGGGGGTCAGCTAGTCTATACTAATATTATAAAGAGGTAAAGTTTGTGAGTTTGTGACGTTGTAAGGGGTAATCTCTGGATCTACTGAACCGATTTTGAAAATTCTTGCACCGGTAGAAAGCTACATTATTCCTGAGTGTCATAGGCTATAAAATATTTTCAAAAAAAATAGAGATCCTTATGAAAATTGCAATAATGTAACCCAAGGTATCAAAATGTTATCTGTAAAATACATTATTTGGCGTGCGCTGAGAAAACTATTGATGATAGATACAAATTAGTAGGTAGGGTAGGTAGGGTAGGTAGGGTAGGTAGGGTAGGTAGGATAGGCAGGTTAGGCAGGGTAGGCAGAGTAGGCAGGGTAGGCAGAGTAGGCAGGGTAGGCAGGGTAAGCAGATTAGGCAGAGTAGGCAGGGTAAGCAGAGTAGGCAGGGTAGGCAGGGTAGGCAGGGTAGACAGGGTAGGCAGGGTAGGCAGGCAAGGCAGGGTAGGCATAGTAGGCCGGGTAGGCAGGGTAGGCAGGGTAAGCAGAGTAGGCAGGGTAGGCAGGGTAGGCAAGATAGGCAGGGTAGGCAGGAAAGGCAGGAAAGGCAGGGTAGGCAGGGTAGACAGGATAGGCAGGGTAGGCAGGATAGGCAGGATAGGCAGGGTAGGCAGGAAAGGCAGGATAGGAAGGATAGGTAGGGTAGGCAGGGTAGGCTGGGTAGGCAGGGTAAACAGAGTAGGCAGGGTAGGCAGGGTAGGCAAGCAAGGCAGAGTAGGCAGTGAAGGCATGGTAGGCAGGGTAGGCAGGGTAGGCAGGATAGGCAGGGTAGGCAGGAAAGGCAGGGTAGGCAGGATAGGTAGGGTAGGCAGGGTAGGCATGGTAAGCAGAGTAGGCAGGGTAGGCAGGGTAGGCAGGGAAGGCAGGATAGGCAGGGTAGGCAGGATAGGCAGGATAGGCAGGGTAGGCAGGAAAGGCAGGTTAGGCAGGGTAGGCAGGGTAAGCAGAGTAGGCAGGGTAGGCAAGATAGGCAGGGTAGGCAGGAAAGGCAGGTTAGGCAGGGTAGGCAGGGTAAGCAGAGTAGGCAGGGTAGGCAAGATAGGCAGGGTAGGCAAGATAGGCAGGGTAGGCAGGAAAGGCAGGGTAGGCAGGGTAGGCAGGGTAGGCACGGTAGGCAGGGTAGGCAGGGTAGGCACGGTAGGCAGGGTAGCCAGGGTAGGGGCAGGGTAGGTAGGCTAGGCAGGGTAGGCTGGGTAGGCAGGGTAGGCAGGGTAGGCAGGGTAGCCAGGGGTAGGCAGGATAGACAGGGTTTGAAAGGTAGGCAGGGTAGGCAGGTTAGGCAGGGTAGGCAGGTTAGGCAGGGTAGGCAGGTTAGGCAGGTTAGGCAGAGTAGGCAGGGTAGGCAGGACAGGCAGGGTTGGCAGGGTAGCCAGGGTAGGCAGGGAAGGCAGGGTAGGGCCAGGGCAGGCAGGGTAGGCAGGGTAGGCATGGTAGGCAGGATAGGCAAGGTAGGCAGGGTAGCCAGGGTAGGTAGGCAGTTGACGGGAGCGAAGCCCCGAGGGTCAGCTAGTAATATTATAAAGAGGTAAAGTTTGTGACGTTGTAAGGGGTAAACTCTGGATCTACTGAACCGATTTTGAAAATTCTTTCACCAGTAGAAAGCTACATTATTTCTGAGTGTCATAGGCTATAATATATTTACAAAAAAATTAGAGATCTTTATGAAAATTGCAATAATGTAACCCAAGGTAGCAAAATGTTGCCTGTAAAATACATTATTTGGCGTGCGCTGAGAAAAATATTGATGACAGATAAAAATTAGTAGGTAGGTAGTCAGGGTAGGCAGGGTAGACAGGGTAGTCAGAGTAGCCAGGGTAGGCAGGGTAGCCAGGATAGCCAGGGTAGCCAGGGTAGGCAGGTTTGGGGCAGTGTAGCCAGGGTAGCCATGTTAGCCAGGGTAGGTACGGTAGCCAGGTTAAGCAGGGTAGCCAGGGTAGGCAGGGTAGCCCGGGTAGCCTGGGTAGCCAGGGTAGCCAGGTTTGGGGCAAGGTAGCCATGGTAGTCAGGGTAGGCAGGGTAGTCAGGATATGCAGGGTAGGCAGGATAGACAGGGTAGCCAGGGTAGGCGGGGTAGCCAGGGTAGGTAGGTAGCCAGTTGACGGGAGCGAAGCCCCCTAGTTTATCATAAACTAGCTGTCCCACGCGGCTCCCGTCAACTGGCTACCTACCTATCCATCTACCCTACCTACCCTAAATACATGATTGTTGCGTAACTTAAACCGTTTACGCAGCGCACGCAACGGAAGCCCTCAAAAAGGAATATTTTTTCCCGTTTTTGCATTTTTTTTTCATTTGTGCTCCGCTCCTATTGGTCAAAGCGTGATGTTATGTAGCTTATAACCTTGCTTGATATAAGGACTATCCAACACAAAAAAGAATTCTCAATTCCAACCAGTAGTGCCTGAGATTAGCGCGTTCAAACAAACAAACAAACTCTTCAGCTTTATAATATTAGTATAGTATAGATAATTTTGTTTGGTTATCGTTATTATAACTCCTCATGATGTTTGTAGTTTCAATATAATAATTCAGCAATTGTCACTAATTCGGGGTGAGAGCCTGGTGATCCGTCACACAGGGTATCCTAGTATGGACACTAGTCTCTCACAAAGTATCATATTTAAGGTATTTTTTTTCATTGTTGTTTAAATTGTTTTATCTCTTATGTAAGCTTGTGAAGAGTGAAATAAGAAACATTGTTATAGAACATTATTGCAAAGGCCGGGAAATAGGCAATTGCAGGTCGAGTATGAGTGTACGAGACAGACAAAATAATAGCCATTTCCGCCGAGGCATATATAGTACTTTTCTCAAAAGAATGCAGGGGAATAAAACATAAATTTTATATTATACATTTCATTTATTAAAAGCTACAACAACATTGCTGGAGCGTTGTAATGTTCCAAATTCAAAAAACGCTCCTACAATGGAGTTTATCAACATTGCTGGAGCGTTGTAATGTTCCAAATTCAAAAAACGCTCCTGCAATGGAGTTGATTTTCTTATTTCGCTTCAATACTTCTTGTGTTCTTTTTTCGAAAATAATGAAAATATTTCCATGCATGTTTGAGAAATTATTATTAAAACATTACCCACTGCTAAAACTATTCAAGAAGATGAATGCCAAAGCCATCACACTTAAACTTTCAGTTCGGTCATTACAGCTGAAATGTGTACCGAAATACATTACAATAATTACACCAAAACACACCTATTTCAGTACCAAAACATTAGATAAATAAGCCTTTAAAACCTTCTGAAGTCAAACCACTAACATAGATAAATGTTTTCACTAAATTCTAAAATCCTTAGAGTCTATATTTTCATTAAAACACTTTACTAAATAGCTATTAAGTCTATTTTCGTGCTGAACTTCTCAGCTATTTTAATGGCGATGTAAGGCTGGATGCACACGGCAAAAACTACACGGTTTATTGTAGTATTCGATTTTAAAAGCACAACTAGGCGAGTGTTCTTTCAATCTGTTTAGACTTTGCCCAACAATATTGGAGTCGGCTTCCAATCTAAGGTATCAGTATTTTAAATGGAGCGATATGCCTATCGAACCTAGACAAGACAAGACGAGTCAAGACAAACATTCTTTATTTTAACTAGGCCATTAAACGGCACTTTAGAATGACAAAAATATAAATTTTAAGTTAGTAATATTTTTTTTTACCGTCCATTCGGCTTAGTAAGGTGAAGAACGGACAAGAAACTACATATTAACTCTTTTAAAAAAAGTGTTTTACAACATTTACATACAAACAAATTCATATACGTGGGGACGATGCACCCAGAAATACTATACTACGTATAGGTATAAAGTATAACAAGCACTATCAGGTAAATTCTCTCACTTGATAATAGGAACATGGTTCTCACATACTTACAAATATTGCTAAAATAGGTAAATTACCTAATTCAACAATAACGGAACAGCGTGCGAATTAATTTCTTAAACAAAAAGAGAAGAAAACATAAAAATAAAGAATGTAATTATGAATATAATACAAATTAACCAATCCCACCGCACTATTCCCAAACCACTGCAACTCCTGAAAGCCAGAATCAACAGTGGCAATGAAGCTCGACGAAGTCCCGGAGAAAGAATTTAACTGTCTTGGATCCCGCAACGAAATTAATCAGAAAAGAAAATGGAGGAGTAAGAAAAATACAAATTTCCACTTCCCTCCATATCAAGCAGGAGATAGAACAAACAAGACCAATAGGCACAAAGGGTCGTTTACAACTGGGATAAGCCCAGTTGCCTAGCACCACGGATAAAAATTAGCATTAATATTAATGGGTCCTAATGTTAGGACCCATTAATATTAATGCTAATTTAGTGAGCTGTTATATTTGATTCCAATAATAGGTATGGCAAAAGCGCTTGAACGCACGGAAATTTGTTCTAGTTTCCACAAGGTCCGTATAGTAAACAGCTCCTGATACAGCCCGTACATATTGCGTTCAATCTGCCAAAGAATTCACTTCCATAAGATATGATGTGCAGATTGTACATATTCACAGTCATATGTAGAACACTGAAATAATGGCGAGGCAACTAGCTTGAAGGAAAATAATTTACTTTTAAAGTTACCATGCCCTGTGAGAAATTGGGCAACACAGTGATCCACTTCCAGCCACGTCCTGGCCAGCCGCACGCGAACGGATGGAAATAATTGGTGGAGGTGTCGGCCCTTGATGGAATTATCCCACCTACATTGCCATTCGGATAAAAGTTCCTTCCAGACGTCAATATGTGGTTTAAATAATCTAGAGATTTTGGCGCGGTCACTCCGCGTTAAAAAGTCCGCGTCCATGGTCTCTTTTGCGGAATAGCACATTGCAGCACGTCGCACTTCAAGGTCGACCGGAAGTACGCCAGCAAGTACCGGTAAGGCCTCAGTACTAACCGTCCTGTATGCTTTACATAAGAATATCAAAGCCAAACGCTGACTCTGAAGTAATTTACGTCGTACTGCCCCTATTGTGGCCCTATCAGCCCAAACAGGCGCCCCATAGCAGATACAACCCAAGTAAGTAGCCCCATAAATAGTTTTTAAAGTCAAAAAAGACAGACCCCACGTAGATTTAGATATTCTCGTTAAGGCATAGAAGTTCTTTTTTGCTTTTTCACTGACGATTTTAATATGATTTATAAATGCAAAATTTATTTCTAACACTAGACTAAGATAGCACACGGACTGCTTCCTTTTTACCGGTACGTTATTAAATTTAATAGTAGGACACGATTTAAGATTACCTTTCAAAATGAGCTGATAAGTTTTATGCGGAGCAAAGATCAGGCGGTTACGATCGCCCCACTGAGATATTAATCGTAGGCAAGTGTCAGCCAAGTTCTCGAGTCCAGCTCGAGTACTTGATTGAATGAGCAGAAGTCCGTCGTCCGCGTAACCGGTTAATGAACAGCCGCTTGGAAGCGGAATCGCGAGGAAATCATCAAAGCCTAAATTCCATAAAGGTGGACCAATAACCGAACCCTGAGGACATCCCATGGTGAGAGACTTCGACATGGAATGATGGCCGAGTTTGAGTTTCGCGGAACCATTTAAAAAGTAAGAGTAAACTAAATTGTATATATTTCAATAGCAGCCTCGTGTTTTCATTTTTAACCGACTTCCCAAAAAGGAGGAGGTTCTATGTTCGACTTCAAGTTTGTTATTTTTTTTTTTTTTTTTGTGAATGTTCACCGATTACTCCGTCAATTGTGGACCGATTTTGAAAATTCTTTTTCTGTTTGAAAAAGTATGTTCCGAAATTGGTCCTATTTTAATTTGGTGAAGATCTGATGAAGAATTTCGGAGATATACAACAGAACTCTTCAATAAATAACGGCAAATCTCTCGGGATTGCTGCAATCGCATTTCTGTTTATTGTTTATACCATTTCATAACATAACATCACGCCAGTACGCTCTTAAGGGGTACGCAGATCTCTCATTTCACCGGATATGTTCGAGTTTCATGAAATCTATTTTGGCGTTAAAGTTACCGTATTAACTTGCCTATTAGGTACGTACAACTAAAAAGTGAAAAATAAAAAAACTTTTTGCAAAAAAATACTACCGACTTCCAAATACTAAACTACAAAGTGAAAAATAACTTAATTTTTTGAAGTCGGTGTCCATAACGCAAAAAAATGGTACCTACGAAAGACACCGACTTCAAAAAATTAAGTTATTTTTTTGCAAAAAGTTTTTTTATAAGTAATAGCATTGGCCACCATGAGTTATCAAAAGCCCCAGAAATATCTAGAAAAATCCCAATAACATACTTATGTTCAGATGTATTAAGTATTTTCCGAACAGTAAGGGCCGCGTCTACGGTAGATTTTCCAATAGTGAAACCGAATTGATTATTAAACTCTATAATACAAATTAACCAGTTTGATTTTGTCTACACAAAAGATTGCCCTATGGAGCAGGACCAGCATGTTTCCAAGCATTCTTATCTTGAATATAATCACTAGTACTGGGTTACCTGGGTAACACTATACCACGTAGCAAGACTGGAGTTAGATTGACCGGGTTCTGACTATCCGTAAGTAATATAAGTAATAAATAATATGTCTACAAATGGCAGCCGGGGTCAATCGCTTAAAGTGTTTGCCGAGGCACGGAGAAAAGACCCATCCACGGACCGACCTCGGCAATCATTGCTTAACCTTGAAGATCGACCCTCGCGGCTGTTCTTATTTAGCCACGAGCTCTTCACATAAAGTACCTAAACGCCACTATTTATTCGATAAGATTAACACTGCAAAAAAAACGGGCAGTGGATACAATGCCGTGTGAACCCAGCCTAAGATTGTATTTTAGTAGGAAGCCTGGATTTTGGACGGTAATTACACCGGTATCCGATCCGGATACGTTTAACACATTACGACGTTTAAAAAAGAGGTTTTTCGGATATTATCCGATAGGGTAAAAGGGGTTTTAACGATGTTTTATGTTAGGGCGAATTTGGGATAATACTTTAACGCGCTTTAGTGCTGCCGCATAAGAATGCACGCATACATTGTCAAAAAGCCCAACATAGCGAAACTTCACGTGGCAAGTCCCATTTTTTTGGAATATTGACAATCGTACCACTGGTAGGAAGGCGCTTAGTCTAGGCCGTCTTGGCTTCTGCCGAAGCAGATCTGGATTATAAAACATATATTTGTGTTGTATTGCTTTGTTTCGGCGTCACCCAGTCGATCTATCGCTATCGCTGAAAACCAGCGCTGTGGCTCTGTTTTGCACGTAAGTTCCAGCATTATGCTGAGCGATGAATGTTTTGCGTGGTTGTGACGCATACTCTGTATTTGTATTTAAGTTTTTCCTTTGTTTTTTTTTATGGTATGCGTCGTGCCTGGCGCAAATAAATGTTTTTTTCTTTCTTTCTTTTTCTTTAATTGTTTTATAATTGTAAAAGATTGAGTAAAATCAATGTACATATTGTGTACAGTATAAATATACAAATTTTAAGTAGGTAAGTAAGTTATAACATCGCCTAGGAAGTATCTGTAAAGATGTTGTAATAATTAATAAGTCAATCAATCTGGCTAGGCTTTTCCCAATTATTTTGGGGTCGGTTGCCAGTCTCACCGGATTCAGTTGAGTACCAGTGTTTTACAAGGAGCGACTGCCTATCTTACCTCCACAACCCAAGAACTGGGTAACACGATATCCCTTGTTAAGACTGGTGTGAGATCTCAAGCTTCTGACTACCCGTAACGACTGTCAAAGATCTTCAAATGACAGCCGGGGACAACGGCTTAA
This sequence comes from Orthosia cruda, assembly GCA_964057195.1. Lineage (NCBI taxonomy): Eukaryota > Metazoa > Arthropoda > Insecta > Lepidoptera > Noctuidae > Orthosia > Orthosia cruda. The sequence continues at coordinate 11,442,169 of OZ059854.1, read as the reverse complement.
CGTGCTTGCCGAGGCACGGAGGAATCTCGGTATGTTAAATTGGACAACCATCCACGAACCGACCAAGATCGAACCGTGCGGCTGTTATTATTTAGCCACGAGCTAATAATAATTATTTTGGACTTTTGGCAATCATATTCAGCTGATAGAAGCTCTAGAGGCTAGACCTTCTACCAGTCTAGACACTAGACTGTCTGATCCCTCCACACGAGTATCTGTTAAACATAGCACAAGCCCCTCAGAATAGAATAGTATCGACCTATTTGTACTCAGACTAAATCGATTCCGTCTCGATCGACTAAACTATATTGCTATGTCAATGTCGATGTCTCGGGTGTCTTAATTAGGTCGATCGCTGTCGCCTGCCCTTGTGTAAATGGTAAGTGCTACTCAATTATGTTATTTAGAACGTTTTGGAATTGAGCAGTGGGTTGGTACGTCATTTTGCCGAGTTTTCGAGTTTGTGGGATGTGGTTTAACCGTAGTTTACTGGGTAAAAGCTCAGATCAGAGCTTTTTATTTGTTGAGAGGCCTTATTGCGAGTTTTGACTCAGGCTCAATCGCGTTAACGTAAACGTCAATTTGTATTGAAATTGGATAAGCGCTGTCTGGGGACGGTAAGAAGAAACCTCTTTTTAGGGTTCCGTACCCAAAGGGTAAAAACAGGACCTTATTACTAAGACTCCGCAGTCCGTCTGTCTGTCACCAGGCTGTAACTAATGAACCGTGATAGCTAGACAGTTGAAATTTTCACAGATGATATATTTCTATTGCCGCTATAACAACAAATACTAAAAACAGTATAAAATATATATTTAAGGGGGGACTCCCATACAACAAACGTGATTTTGTTGCCGTTTTTGCGATAAAGGTACGGAACCCTACGTGCGCGAGTCCGACTCGCACTTGGCCGGTTTTTTTTGTATACATTTTGACATAAGAGATCGTTTACGTTAGTACGTTAAAAAACTCGGAATAAGTACACTGAGAGCTCGACTGACAAGCTAAGGCGTAGTTTCAATGTGCATGTGTGCGTGTAATTGTGTATGTATACGGCAAGGCATAGTTTTAACCGGCGTCACCTTGTTGTTTGCAATGTTCCATCTTGACTTTTTATTTGATCTGAGGACAAAGGCTATAATCGAGCACACTATTGTCATTGAATTCCTATTATTTTCATGTTTGTCTTCCCGTTATACAAGGCATCTACCTATATGTGACTAGCAGCCCGCCCCGGCTTTGCCTGGGTCATAATTCTTAATCTGGCATAATGAATCTTTTAAACGCTGAAAGATTTTTTCAAAAAAGTGTAGTGGTACCAGAGATTACCCTAACGTCTCTTTACTATAAGTTAAAATTCTAACGTAGTAAATTTGGCTTAGTATGTTATTGTCTAAACTATTTTATCGTTCGTCGTAGCACGGGGTCACAGCGTTAAGAAAGAAATTTTGGTTCAAATAAATATCTCTAGATGGCGTGATATGCACCGATTTGTTTCTGAATTGTGTGTGAAATTCACATTTTCTAGAATTGAACATAAAAATTGTAAGTACTTGTTAAAACAGCTCTCTTAAGCACAAAATTATGGAATATTGGGCTCTTAACTCATATTTCAAAGACGATTTGAACGGATCATTTAAAATTGATGCCAATAGATGGCGCAGTTTTAAAATTTCTGAGGCATTCCACTGGATTGTTTATATTTGTATTGTAACACATTTTGGTGCAATGAAACTGTAAAACCGTGAAAAAAAAATACTATAAAACAAATCGTCCCTGTATTTAAAGAAAAAACTATTAATGAACCGAGTAAACCCTTTGACTTACAAGTCGCTGCTAACACCATCTATAGCCGTGGAACGGAACCAAACGCTATCAATGTACAAGAAATACAAGAAATAATCAGTTTAATCAGACGAAAAACGCTAGTTACATCGGCACGGTTTCTTTGTATGGGATGAGGCATGTGCATGCAGTATTATAGTATCTGTTTTCATAGTTTAAATTTATTAGCATACTGTATCAAGGCTATCCTTGAGTTCTAGTTAAAGTGTCATTCTATTAGCGATAAGTTTGTCAATAATGTTTGTGATTGATAAGACGTGCTACCGAAATATCACTTTTATCCATGAAATGTTGACTTTTTGTCAATAGTTTTCGCTGAGACTATACAGTGATATTCGACTCTATGTGTTGCCCTAGTCGGCGACACGAACTATTTTGTGGCCGGCGATAAAATGCATGCTATCTCATCCGACAACACGTACGAAAGGGATAGACGCTGCGATGAGCAGTAAGAAGCTAGTGCGCGTACGAATACAAACCCATGATATAAATACGTCTGTCAGTCTGTCTGTCTGTCACCAGTCTGTATCTCATGAAACGTGGTAGCTGGGCAGTTATAATTTTCACAGATTATGTATTTCTGTTGCCGCTATAACAACAAATACTAAAAACAGAATAAAATAAATATTTAAGTAGGGCTCCCATACAACAAACGTGATTTTTTGCGATGATGTTACGGAACCCTTCGCCGGGTTTTTTAACTTTTTTATATATAGGGCTAGATAATGATGAGACAAATTGATATCATTTTTTATTTTGAGCGTACACCGTCAAATAGTGGAATAATCGCCATACTAAGTTTTTATGGCAGAATGTCTGACTGTTTCTTGTACAGAAATATTGAACAACCAACAACCGTTTCCGACCGACTTCTTTGAAAACCGTTTTACATTCCATGGGCATGGGTAAGACAATTTTTACGCAAACTGGACCCAATATCTTAACTTGCTGTCAAAGACACGAAGTGTCTTTATCAATAAACAATAAATATCTATAGAACTATAGCTAGGTTGTCGTTAATCTTGTTAAAAAAAGTTGCATATAACTCCGAGCAACGATCGTCCCTCATACACCATTTTATGTGCTATTACGACCTTATTACGGAACTAGCGAAGATCTTTACAGTTCAAATCATTTATAAGAGACGTTACGCTCGTTATTTTGAAAGTAGTTATTGCTTATTGGGGCGAAATGAATCAATAGCGGATAAAAATGTTGATGGTATTTATGTCATGAGTTTGTTTATCTGTAAATGTAGTGCATAATTTATTTGAAAATTTTATTTTTATGTGTTGTGTTGTCAGTTGAGTTGTGAATCTGACATGACTTGTTAATAAGGGTTCATTTGTAGTATTTCGGTAAATTAATCGAAGTGAGTGCCTACAAACTAGCATAGCAACTGGTATTTTATTAACCAGCTTCAAAAAGGAGAAGGTTCTCAATTCGACCGTATTATGTTTTAATGTGTTTTAACTCAGGACTTTTCACTAGGTGAAATGATTTTGATGATTCTTTTTTTAATTGAACGCTGGTGCTTCTCATGTGGTCCCATTTAAATTTGATTAAGATCTGATGAGGAACTTCGATGATATACAATAGAATAAATGCAATCACATGTCTGTTTATTGTTTACGCCATTTCATAACATAAAAACGAAGAAAAAAAACAAGAACACCGACTGCCGAAATTGAAGTTATTTTTCACATTACAGTGTTTTTATTTGGAAGTCGGTTGTACTTTTTTTTACTAAAAGGCCGAGTTCTATATTTTTTATCAATCTTTGATGACGGGAAAAAACTGTCAACAAAAACAACGAAGGTTTTTGTTGACCGGTATTTCCATTTAATTACATTTCCTAATTAACACCTTCGTTATACAGCCTGATTGTATAAACTTCTTCCAAAAAAATATCTTATAATTATCATAATTAAGACCTTTTTCTTGTCCAGTACTAAATATTATCATGTGTAAATCATTTTCCTATATGACTTTAGCTATTAATGTAAGGTCGAAGGTATTTGTGGAGCGAAATGATAGGCACGACTGCTCAAATAATACTCTCCTTTATTTTAGCATACACATGATTATATAAGGTTGGTTACATACACATAGGTACACTGCATACACACTACACCTCCCATGGCGAGGTAAAATAAAATAAAATTATCATTTTGTTTTATTTTTATAATACATTTACATTTACACAAGAACATGATAATTACTGATTAGGATAATACAATTTTGTTCTGTTTTTGTGAATGGTGTCTACATTACCATTCTTTATTATTTTAACATTTGGTGACTCTTCTGATATAACTCTATATGGTCCCGTATAAACACTATCTAATTTATTACACATATTATTTTTAACTAAAACTAAATCATCAGGACGGTAAGTAACTGGATTTATATTTCTGTCATATAGTTCTTTTTGTTTTAATTTACTTTTGAGTAAGTTGTCTCGTGCATCTTTCTGTGACTTTTGTAATCTAAATTTTAATTCTAATGGATAATAATCAATGTTATATAGTGGATCAACAATCCTATTGGTCAAATTGCTTGGTAACGAGCACTTTTTTCCGAAAACTAACTCGTAAGGGGTATATTTTGTTGCTGAATGTACTGAAGTATTGTAGCAAAATGACCAAAATGGGAGCCATGTACTCCATGTCTCTGGATGGTTGTCGGTTTGAATACGGAGAAATGAATTCAAATGCTTGTGCGTGTTTTCCAAAACACCTATACTTTGGTGGTGATATGCTGTTGAGTTTAGTTGTTTAATATTTAATAGATTACATACCTCCTTGAATGTTGATGACAGGAACTCGGTACCCCGATCCGTCGCTATCTCCTTCGGTACTCCATACCTTAATATAAAATTATGAACTAACGCTTTCGCTACTTCTTCCGTTCTGCGTGTAACTAAGGGATATGCCTCAATGTATTTGGTGAGTTCACACTGCAACGTGAGGATATAACTATAATTATAATTATCTCTTTCCAGAGGACCTACTAAGTCAATATATATTTTTTCAAAGGCACTATGTGCTGTTGTTGTTATTTCCATAGGTTGTTTGGTATTGTGCGGTGAATACTTTTGTTTCTGACATTTGTCGCACCTCTTTATAAACTCTTTTATATCATCTTCTAATCCCGTCCAATAGTAATATTTTTTTATATTGTTGAACATTCGTCTCGTACCCGCGTGGCCACTGGTAGGTAAGAGATGAAAATCGTTCAAAATTACTCGTTTATCTTCTGTATTCTCTATTCGTTGTACATCTTTTACTATATGTAAGTGTGGTCCGGTCCACTTTTTCATTATATCTATTTCATTTAATAACTTTTTTATAAAAATGTTATTTTTATTACTTTTTATTAAATAGATTTCCGTAATATTTACGCTTCTACAAAAATCTTGTAACTCTCTCACAAATTCGGCTCGCGATATTTGCGATGGAGAAGATACATGTTTAATATAGATAGTTTTTTCCTTAGGAATGTACATAAATGTATTACTTTCTTTACATGTTTCACCACTTTTTCTAATTGTTTCTAACTTGCATGCATCAATAAAACGTAATTCCACTGACTCGTTTAAAGTACTAGTACTAGGAGTGCTTACAACGTTTGGTTGATCAGACCGAACTGTAGTTGTGCCACTCGTTCCTATCTTAGAATTATTGTCAATCTGGTTTCTTTTCTGAGCTCTTGTCATAACTGAAACACACGACTCGTGCATTTGTTTTAAGTCATTACATGTTATGGAAATTCTCGACAATGCGTCTGCTGCCGCATTTTCCGTACCCCTGACATGTTCTATCGTAAAATCATATTCTTCTAGTAATAACCTAAATTTAAATAACCTGCTTGATGGGTCTTTCATGTTAAATAATGAAATTAAAGGTCTGTGGTCTGTGTATATTTTAAAATGTTTTCCGTACAAATAGGGACGAAAATGTTTAATCGCCCACACTATAGCTAGCAATTCCTTATCGATTGTTGGATAATTTATTTCCGCTTTGTTTAGTGATCTACTTGCAAATGATACTGGTCTTCCATTTTTGTTAGACAAAATTGCTCCGATTGCATAATTAGAAGCGTCTGTCTGGAGATTAAACTCATTTTGTTCTGTGAAATCCGGATATTGTAAAATCGGTGGGGATATGATTTTTCCTTTTAAACTATCAAATGCCGACTGACACTTTTCATCCCATATAAAAGAAGCATTTTTACGACATAATTTGTTAAGTGGATAAGCTAACTCAGCAAAGTTTGGAATGAATTTTCTATAGAAATTAACAAACGCAACAAACCTCCTCGTCTCGTCTATATTTGTTGGACACGGATATTTTTTTACTACATTTATTTTATCCGGGTCAGGTAATACACCGTTACCTGATACCACATGGCCTAAGTATAGTAATTCCTTCTTTAAAAAATTACATTTCTGCGGGTTTAATTTTAAATTTACTTTCCGCAGTCGTTCGAAAACGTCTTGTAGATTCTTGTTATGACTATCTAAGTTTCTACCAAAGACCACTAAATCGTCTAAATAAATAAGGCATTTTTCATACGTTAAGCCAGACATAGCCATGGTCATCATTCTGGAAAATGATCCTGGACTCGTTTTTAAACCCATTGGCATACGAGTCATTTGGTATTGTCCTGAACAGAATGCTGTGTACTTTCTGCTTTCCTGTTCTAGTGCAATATTATAGTAACCTTGATACATATCTAAATGTGAAAAATATACCGAACCCGATAGCGAATCAAGTATTTCGGAAATATTTGGAAGTGGAAACCTGTCGTCTTCAATACAATTATTTAATTTTCGGTAATCAATAACTAGTCGCCACTTTTTCTGACCTGTACCGTCAGTCTTTTTAGGAACTAGTAATACTGGACTAGACCATTCGCTACGACAAGGTTCTATGATCCTTTCTCTTAACATTTTATCAATTTGTTGCTTAATTTCTCCCTTCTGTGAATGTGGTAAACGATATGGCTTTGTAAATTCAGAAGTTACATTTGGTTTTAAACTAATGGTATGTTTATACATACTTGTTGTAGTTAATCTATCTCCTGGCAAATAAAATATATCCGAGTACTTCGCGCATAATTTTTCTATGGATATTTGCTCTTCCTTATTAAGATGTTTGAGGTTTAGTACCGAAAACAATTGTTTTACTCTACTTGCATCACGTTCTGATTTGTCAAATTGGCAAACATTGTAGTTGTTTAATTTTTCTATACATGGATTAATGTCCGTTAAGGTACACAACTTATCCGTTGTATTTAATATCTTAATCGGTATTAGACCATTAACTGGTGTTGCTATGCAACTGGCCAATAATATTCCGTCACTAATTTCCTTAGAATGTACTACACACTCTTCTGTGAATTCGGTCTTAAAATAATGTATGGATTCACATCTTGGGTAAACTTCCATTGTGTTTTTATAACTCAGTAAAGGTAAAACTATTTTAATTGAACTTTGTGTCAACAATGTTAAGGTATTATTACTGAAATCTAATATGGACTTATGTTTATTAATAAAATCTTGTCCGATGATGCCATTAGCCCTACATGGTAGAGTATCGAAAACATAAAACTTATTACAAATAAGGTGATGATCACCCGATGACAACGTTAAACAAACATATCCCATTGCATGGACTTTGCCACCAATTCCATGTATGACTATGTCCTCTTTTTGGACTGGAATGTTTTGTTCTAGAACATATTTATATTTTATAGCCGAAATTGTAGCACCGGTATCGACTAACCATGAATAAGTTTTGCTATTAGAACTTAAGTTAATATAATAGTTAGTATCAGTTGCGAGAATAACTCTATTATTCACGAAAAAACTCATTTGCATACTCTTCATTTTCCTGTCCCGTTAGAACATTAACCGCGTGTTTATTTGTATCTTTAGGGGTTTGGCTTATCCCTTGGTTACAGCGATTCCTATAATAGCTCCTACCTCTACCACGCCATGGTGATCCTCGGCCTCGCTGTGGTGCACCGCGGCTCTGCTGATGCGCCTGCTGGCCCCCCCGAGGGTAGCCTCGACGAGCACTGGAATCATTGTTACGACCCCTGTTATAATATGTCCTGTTGTAATTATTATTTTGATAACCACTACGGAAATTCTGTTGTCTTCCTCTAGGAGAATACATACCTAGGATCTCGCCAGAACTCGAACTCGGTCCCGCTATGGATGTTTCTTCATCCTTCGCACCTTGTATTGCGTCTTTTAACGACTCGTAGTTCCTAGCTGCAATGATAGTTGAAAGACGGCGGTTTCGCAACCCATCGGCAAACCTTTTGATAACTTGCTTTTCATTCAAGGGTTTAATTATTTTGTATGTCTCTAAGTTACCGTCGGCTTGCGATACCGTCAAATCCACGAAAAGTTCCGAAAGTTTGGTTCCGTAGTCCTGAATTGACAGTTCTGTTTGCTTTAATTGATTTATATTATTTTGTATCGCAAACGGTGATTTTTTAGGCAGTAATACTCTACGCATTTCCTTTACCAAATCATCAACATTAGAATAATCTAACTGTAACTGCAATTTAGCGTTCTGAGACAACCTACTCTTCACAACAAACTGTACTAGTTTCTTCTTACACTCATCACTAGCCAATAACGAGCTATAGTATTCTACATTATCAATAAATTGTTTAAGCGAACATTCATTGTCAGTTGGTATCATAGGTAATAAACTAAGAGCTACTTTCAAATCAAATGACTCCATTTTTGTATCCTCGCTACTACTCGTACTTGACGTAGAGGATAAATCTAAAATTTGTTTATACAATGACTCAAAATCAATACAAAATGTATTTATTAATATCTGTTCGTTTTGTCCTACTTTACCTTTCTTTACATCGTCTGATATCTTCTCTATTATATCAGTATATTTGTCATAAATTTCCTTTGAATCACACAACTTTTTCTCTAATACATTTCCTTGCCTTCGTTTAGGGCCAATTTTAATTAAATATGTTTTTATACATTTCAAATTTTTATATAATTGTTCTAAGTCATCTGCCATTTCCTACCATCATTAGTTGTTTAATTAATCACTTCGTTTATTATAGTTACAAGTACAATGTAACATATCATTTACTACGTTTATTATTATTACGATTATGTACTTATCTAATAAAGTTCTGAGTCCATTTTACGATGCCCGTTGTTTTTCCTCGAACTTTCACACACTCAGCACTTTTTTTTCACTTTCACTTAAACCCATGATGTGTAAACCGATGTGCGATGGTATCCGCTATCTTTGTTTTCACACTATGTCGCCCTTCGACCGTCCTTTCTCCAGTGATGGTCCAGATTGCCTCGCTCCTGACCTTCTAGATATTGCACTCCTGTACATCTCCTGATGTATCCAGCGTACATGACATCGCCGATACATTTGCAGCAGAAAATACAGCACGCCGAGTCCCAGAACCAGCACCACTATAGTCGTCAGTATGGTGATGGTGGTAATATGTAATTTCACCTCTTCCAGATGCGCGTTATTAGTTCCTCCGGCTGCGTTTTGCACTATCACGGTTTCATCTTTAGTTTGCGTAGTTCCCATTTTTAATGAACCCGTATTTTTCGTAAGCAACGAACCAAATACCACTTGTCACAACCGCGAACGTTATTAACGCTAGTGCATAATTATTATAATTCATCTTAGCTTGACTCTACTTAGTCCAATTGTTTACACTGTACAACCCTTATATGGCACGGCGGTGTCGGTAAGGCGATCGCGCGGCGATGCCCGCTGGCAGGGTCGCCATGTAAGGTCGAAGGTATTTGTGGAGCGAAATGATAGGCACGACTGCTCAAATAATACTCTCCTTTATTTTAGCATACACATGATTATATAAGGTTGGTTACATACACATAGGTACACTGCATACACACTACATTAATTTTATGTGGATTTTAAGATGTTTTACTATTTTTACTTTTCATCATAAGCCTTTTTAATGTTCTTTACTTTTACACACAGGGATCACCATGACCGGCATTTAAAAAAAAAAGATATGGTCCATCCAAAATCGAAATCAAAATATTTTAATTTCAACTAAACCTTATATAGGTACTTTTGAATTGTCAAACAAAATATGAAGCTAGTTGCACATTCGCAATCGTCAGTACCTACTGAGTTGGAGACCTCTCCATGGAGAAGAGTATGCAAGAAACTCCACGGACACTATTTTGCATCAGATTTAATTACAATTATTTGGTTACACCATTCTTGTTGAAAATCTACGTGAGAACGATGTTAAAAGACGTGCAAGTAAAAGCGTCTAGATTAACACAAACAATTAGTACATAATTAAGGACAAGGCAGCTAAGTTATGACCAATCCCTACTGACGGCGCCAGTTCAAGAACATGACGCAAGGATTGGCACCACTCACCTCAAACATCATAAAGGGAACCGAATGATCCAACACACATGTGCCACCATCAGGGAGACATTAGAGAGAGCATGACACAATCTCAACTGCCAGGGCACACACAAGTCAACGAACGACATATAGGTACAGTAAATGGTAAATTTACAGTTGGTACATAGTACTCACACATGTGCATCCTTACCCATACCAACACTAAAAAAGAAGTATAAATTCCAAGTTGTATTAGTTAATCTACATCTTATTCTACTTACTTATCTGAAGTAGATTTGAACCTCAGCAAGGTTAGAAAATATTCCCCACTTTTATACCAAATCAAATCAATATGGAAATACGTAGAAAAGCTGTATTCTCAAAGTTAAATTCTCAGAAGAATTTCGTCCGTTATTTCATAAAGTTCGTAAAGTTCCGAGAAATAAGGAAGTAACGGGGAAAGAGACTAAGGACCCAAGTAATGATTTTATTACCGAATTGAGTTCCCTTTCATACAACTAAGTTACTTAAATTCGGGCATTTCGTCGGGCTATCGGAAAATAGTGTTGGACGTTTATGTTTATAAGTATTTTTGACAGGCTTTGAAGAGGATGAGAAGCGGTATTTTTTGAGTTTTAAGAGGCATTCTGTTATTACATTTATCAAAATTTGTTGTGATTAAAATACAATTTCGTGACATCTATCAATTTCAGCATCCATTGAACATCCTTGACTGGTTATGTCACGTATGTTATGCTCTTAAAAACTGGCCAGATTTAACGTAAGAGTTTAAAAATAATATCAAACCATGTTTTAAATAAAATTATTCATAAAAAAATCTTTTTTTAAAACACACTTTTTTCGTATTATTCACAGCAAACCTTTTCATTTTATGACCATGTCATGGCAGTGCACAAAAAATAACCAGACCGCCATCTTGGGCCATCCGCCATATTGCATTTAGAATGACGTCACTTAGCTAACCACGCATTGTCATCCACACTAAACGTGTATGCGAAATTTCTTCTTTATCGGTGGAGGATAACTGCTTTAAAATTCAGTTGCAAGATTTGACCCGAACACACTTACATACATACATATAATAATAATAATAATAACCGGGTAAACCGGTAACCGGTTTGGGTAACCGTGTCACTGCCCCATCGTCGCAGGCTGTGGTGCTACCACAGTCCAACCACGCTGACGAGGAGAGTAGTGACAGGGTTACAAACGTAAGTACCCAGTGCAATGAGGAATTGAGGAGTGCTTTGGAGTGTGCTATTCGGGAGTATCGCAACATGCCACCCGAACTTAGGCCACGATTACCTCGTTTGCCCATGCATAACAAGAATAGGGCGCTGGTGGCTGTTCTGGATTCGCAGTTGTCAAACTATTTTGATGACTGCGAAGACCTCACTGATGCACATTCGATCATGTACTGCGCGGCTGTAGCGGCATGTCGTGTAGCTCATGTCAAATTTGCAGATGACAGAGCTACACGACCGAAACCAGCCATACCGGCTTGGCAGTGCAGGATCGAACGTCGTATTGGTGGGGCCAGAGCACTCATCGGCAAACTAATTTGTTTCAGGGAGGGCAATAGCCGCCCAAGAGTGATGCGCTTTGTGAGACGGGCGTTTTCAGGGACTGATGTCAGCCCCCGAAACTATATATCCCATGTCACAGAGCGCATCGACTTCCTGAAGCAAAAAGTGTATGCATGGGCAAACCGTATTCGTAGGTACAGGCGGAGAGTGGAGCGATACACCCAGAATCGCACATTCCAAAGTAATGAAAGGTGGGTTTATCGGGCTTGGGAGCGACCCAGTCAAGGTGTGACTGATACGCACCTGCCGGATGATGACGCTATGTGTTCATTCTGGCGCAGCATCTGGTCGGTGCCTGTCAGTCACACCGAAGGTGAATGGACTCGGGAGGTCGAACGAGCGTGTGATCCAATACAAGAAATGGGGGCTATCACGATCAGCCCCCAAGATGTAGCCCGTGCAGTCCGTCCGTTGCCGAACTGGAAATCTCCAGGAACGGACGGACTGCACAACTTTTGGATCAAGTGGCTACAAAGTTCGCACGCTCGTTTGGCATCTCAGTACCAGGCAGCCTTAGAGTCTGGTTCGCTACCCAAGTTCCTTACAACAGGAATAACCCACCTGCTCCACAAGTCTGGTAGCACCGCGGAACCCAAAAATTATAGACCAATTACATGTTTACCAACGGTCTATAAGGTTCTTACATCCATTTTGAGAGTTAAAATTAATAAACACGTCGACGATAACTCCATCATGTCGGTCTCTCAGAATGGATGTAGGAACGGGTCCCGCGGTACTAAGGAGCTACTCCTTATTGATATGGCCATTAGCCAACAGGTTCGGCGTTCCCGAAAGGATCTGTCGACATGTTGGATAGATTATAAGAAGGCCTATGACTCGGTGCCTCATACATGGCTCATGAGGGTGCTAGAATTGTATAAAATAGATACAACTCTACGCACCTTCCTGATGTCGTGTATGAGGCAATGGAGCACAGTCCTTCGCTATCCAGGATGTCGAAATATCCAGAGGAATAGCGAACCTGTAAGGATCGAGCGAGGTATATTCCAGGGCGATAGTTTGAGTCCACTTTGGTTTTGTCTTGCCCTGAATCCTCTAAGCATGCTGCTGGAGAATTCAGGGCTAGGCTATCGGTTGAAGAGAGGTGGTCTGGTTATATCTCACCTCCTTTACATGGATGATCTGAAGCTCTTTGCCCCCAGCAATCTTCAGCTGATGGAGCTACTGAAGGTAACTGAAACTTTTAGTAGCGCCATCAGGATGGAGTTTGGTGTGGACAAATGTGCGGTCATGCATGTAAAGCGAGGGGAGATTGTGGAATCCGTAGGTATTCAACTAGCGGATTCCATAAACCTGAGATCCCTCTCTCCAAACGAAACCTATAAGTATTTGGGTATGTCGGAAGCGTTAGGTATCAGCACTACTGACATGAAGCAATCGTTGAGGGAACGCTTCTTTGGCCGTCTGAAGAAGGTACTCAATAGCCTTCTTTCAGGCAGAAAAAAGGTGCGCGCCTTCAACGGTTGGGTCATGCCGGTATTGATGTACTCTTTCGGCATACTCAAATGGACTCAAACGGAACTCGACGCCCTGGATAGGCGAGTCCGTACACTGCTGACTGCATATCGAATGCATCATCCACGATCGTCGCTCATGAGATTGTATATCCCGCGGAAGTGTGGTGGCCGAGGCTTTTTAAATGCCAAAAACCTCCACAACCGCGAGATATGCAATCTCAGGGAATATTTTCTACACACCGTCGTGGGTATGCATCGAGATGTAGTAGCAGTGGACAAGGGACTCACCCCGCTCTCCTTGGCGAATGAGAACTGGCGCAAGCCTGTAGTGCTTGACACTAACGATCGCAAGGAGGTATGGCAGAGTAAGGAGCTTCACGGACGCTTTTTCCGGGCCCTACATGGGTCCGATGTAGACCAAGCAGCGTCCGTAGCCTGGCTGCGTTTCGGTGACCTCTTTGGGGAAACCGAAGGTTTTGTCTGTGCAATTATGGACGAAGTTATCATGACGAATAACTACCGGAGATTTATTGTGAAGGATGGCACGGTTGACATCTGTCGGGCATGTCACCGCCCGGGTGAATCGATCCGACACATTATCTCTGGATGTTCTCGTCTAGCTAACGAGGAGTACTTGCATAGGCACAACCTTGTAGCCAGGATCATCCACCAGCAACTTGCTCTGAAATACACTCTTGTGGCATCGGAGGTACCGTACTACAGGTATGTGCCCGACCCAGTTCTCGAAAATGGCAGTATCACATTGTACTGGGATCGGTCCATCATCACTGACAGGACTATTGTAGCCAATAAGCCTGATATAGTGGTGGTGGACCGAATAGAGAGGCGTGCAATGATTGTTGACATTACCGTCCCGCATGACGGGAACCTCGTGAAAGCCGAGAAAGATAAGCAAATCAAGTATCTTGACTTGGCTCGCGAGGTTGTCGACATGTGGGATGTAGACACAGCGATCATTGTACCGATAGTCGTGTCAGCCAATGGCTTAATAGCCATGAGCCTCGACCAACATCTTAAGAGGCTCTCGTTAGGCGGCTGGGTCAAGGGCCTGATCCAGAAAGCAGTACTGCTGGACACGGCTCGCATTGTTAGGAGGTTCCTCTCTTTGGAGCCCTGACCGCCGGTAGCTTGGACCCTGTTCCCGATACCGGTGGGCCTCTATTTTCTATATTTTTAAATGTTTTTTCAAATTTTGTGTTTTATAAAAATATTTAAAAATTTAGTTAATAAGAAAATAAATTAAATAAAGGACATAATAATAATAATAAAATAATAAAATTTATTTGTACCAAAATTTACAGATTTACAGATTACAATTTTTATGGTCTATAAGTAATAATAATAATTAGATTTAATTTCAATAACAATTCCAATAAAAATAAATTACAACTGGTTGGTAGAAGAAACTTAGACAGGTGCTGGATGAACAAGATCTGTACACAATTAGTGAACCCTGCCTCTTAAACTAGGGTTACCTGTATCTTAAGAGACAGTGGTCTGTTATTCGCTTTCTATAGTTACGCAAAACTTGTGAAGTGAGTCGATCTACCATGGATTGGATAATATATTAATTAAAATAAATATAAATTCCACTTGTATACCAATAGATTAGGACAAGTAAGCGTATGTGTAGTAGGGTGTGTGTATGTATGTAAGGTGTATGTGGTGAATTGAGTGAAAATATGAGTGTACAGAGTATGGAAGATAATATCAAATCAAGCAATGTATGTAAGCAAAGACTCGGTTTGCGAATAGTCTTGCTTGAGTAGCCATTCCGACACCTTAAACTTAACTGTATGTTTGTTTAGGTCTCGAATGTCGAGGTTTTTGTGAGTACATACATTGCAAGTTAAATAAAAGCTTGTAAAATAATAAATAAGGGCTCGGACGCCACTTCTATGGATAATTGGCAGGAGTGGTTTTTTGTCGGTTGCGATCTAGGTGAGTCCGCAACCGACACACACACAGCAGAACAGACTCTTATGTGAGGCAGCTCGGGCGTCCATGAGGCTTTCCCACTACAACCAAAACACATTACAGTTAATTATAAATAAGTTTTCAAGCTTAATCTGATTTTAAAACGGAAATGTAATTAACATTCTCTCATCCAAGATATGACTATGCTGGTTTACAACTTAACTTCTAATTAATTGTACCCAAAATGTTTGTATAAATGGTCAATTTCGATTTCAAACTCAAATCTAAGTTTTCACATACCGAAACCACAACATCGGAATAATTATTTGATCCAGAAATTATAACCACAAAAGTTTCAAACCGAAATTCCAATATCAAACTTAACCTACCTAAAAACATACTTAGCTAATACTCCACATACCGAACCCACATTTCTGCTCATATAGACTCATAGATACTACCTCACAAAGCCAGTTGATAACGCCATACGAGATAAATGTAACTGAAAGGGTTATCAGTCGCACAATGCAAATAACATAGTCATTCCAGTTCCCCGTCTTAATTAAGAAAACCTCGGAGTTGGTGTCTCACCCTTGTGAAGAGCCGCGAAAGCAGCGGATGAATAACTACTGATTTAGACACAGATAATAAATATAATACTAGCATACAGATGCCTCATCCCATACAAAGAAACCGTGCCGACGTAACTAGCGTTTTTCATCTGATTATAGATGGTGATGTATCTACTATCACCGTGGAATGGAACCGAACGCGATCAATTTACAAAAACTAATCAGTACAGTACGTCGGGACAGTTTCAGAGACACCACTGATTTAGAGAAGAATTAAAGTATTGATTAAAAAAATCTTAAGAAGCTTTTTAAAAGAAGAAAGAAAGAAAAAGTGTTTATTGTAACAAAAACTAGCATGCCTATAAATTATGCTTAGACTTAATCCTTTAGAGGAAATGCGGGCGCAGACATCCGATTGAATTTCCTAAGTAAAAAGCCATAATTCGAGGTTTGGCTCGAGCTTATTTCCTCCTCCAATATTGCACCAATTTTAAAGATATATTTCATAAACTGAAAAAGAAAGATACATACTGGTGAGAGGCCTTCCAACGCAACGACTTCTGGTTCGCGGTCGCGCTCTTAAGTTTTGTCATTTTTTCGGGCCATGTCGGTAACCCTGGTTCTCTTGCGGATCTCTACATTTCTGAATCGATCACGCAAGGAAACTCCGAGCATAGCCCTCTCCATTGCCCTTTGGGTGACTGTAAGCTTTCTTATGAGGCCCATTGTGAGCGACCACGTCTCAGAGCCATATTATGTCGTCACTGGCAACACACACTGGAGAACGTTAACGGTGATGAGGTGGGAGGTAACGTTTACCTTAAGATAATTTCTCTAACTTTCAGAAGGATAAAATCTCAGGAAGAAGCTTCATAATAATACAATAATAACCTCTCCACTCCTCAAGCATCTCCGGATATATTGCCCTCTTGGCGCTTCGTCACTAAAATGCAAGCGATCCTTTATGGGGTCCCATAAATTGAGTGTGCCAGTCTCCCTCTGCCATTTTATAGCCGTGTAGTTTAACAGTGGTCAGGCAGGGGCCAATAGTCCTCCTATAGTTCTAGGCAATCGATTCACTAAACCTACCAAACCCATAGCCTTCTCCATATTTTGTAATAGTCCTACAACAAACGGAGGAATGCCCTTGGGTTGGGTGCACTTGCGTAGTGCATACAGGGATAATCGTCGGTTGGTGTCACATTGCCTGATACATGCCTAACAAGGTCTCTGCGAATTGACTTCGGCCCCTCGCACGCCTTTAAACGGACCGGGGCTCCAGGGTCCCAAGAAAGAAAGAAAAAATAAACTTTTATTATTAAAATATGTAATGTAAATTCATAATCCGCTACAATATGGTGTGGAGGCAACATTTTTTAATTAAAAAATTAAACCATTAAGTAATGCCGACTGCTTTTGTATCTGAGAAACAATTAGAGAAGTACTTTCACAATCGATATAATTAGAAACCATCGGACATCTAGATGCACTGCAAGTTACCATCCTTTCCTTGTTGTCATTTCACCAATTCGCTCCAAGCACTTCCAAACATCCTTCATAATGCGCACAGCGAATGAGTGGAACTCACTACCTGCGTCTGAGTTGCCGAACGCATTCAACCCGATTCTCTTCAAAGTTAGAGTGAACAGATTTCTTCTGGGTAAGCTCACTCCATCGACTCTGTCTCTGTCACCTCTGACCTAGAGTAGATTCAATTGCGTTTGCAACATACAACCCATCACAAATAAAAATAAATAAATAATAATATTTACGCATGTACAGCATCACACAAGATAAAACAGGTATTTATGTAGTAAGAATAAATGACAAATCAACACGCTTCAAAACCTCAGCTATCTCCATCCAGCCAGAAAACCCCACAATCGCTAAAACAAAAAGAATTATTCTCATTGCGTACCCCGTTGTATTTAAGGCCCCTACTTTAATGTCACTCTGACGTAACCAATTCGATTTAGACCCCCTCCCACGGAGAGTGGGGGTGAAATAATCTCGAAGACGACAAATCCCTAGTAAAATCGACGTCTTATGCCCGTGTGGACGTGTCACGAATTAAAAGAATTGCTGCGGTTCATATCGGAGGAGAGTAGGATGTAGTATTATGAGACGGTATGACATTACCATTTATATTTTATATGTCGATGGAATTAAATGGGGGCGATCGGTTTTAATATGGAACTGTTTGGGGGTGAAAATGTATACGGGGATAGTTTTCTTTTCGGAATATGAATGCAACTGGAAAGTCCCTCGATTAATGTTAATAAATAACAAGAGGTAAACGGATTTGGATTTAGGGGATGCCTTTGCCCAGAAATGGGACAGTATAGGCATATATTTAAAAAAATACAGACAATTTGATGATTCGAGGTGTAGTCAGGATGGAGGACATGACTAGGTTAAGCGTTTGTTATAGGTTACTGGTGTACAGATGCAAAATAATATTTGATGAAAAATAATTAAGAATTTTTTATCGGCAGTTTTCTAAAATACACAGTGTGTGCGGGTGTTATGGATATCTCGATATCAAATTTTTGTTTTAATATAGTTTAGTTTATTTCCGTCCAGTTTCGGGCGAATTCATGACCGCAAATCATAACCAATAATGTTTTTAAGCTCTTGTATTTTTTTAGCTTAGTTAAGGTTTTATAAATATTCACTTTTAACCACTTATTAAACCGGATTTTACACCTGTATTATCTTTATACGTCTGCAATTTATTGAGACTGTAGTCCCAAGAGAATAATACTAATGGGCAAACCATAAAACTGAAGTCCCCTACTGGTTTGATGAGGAAGGCTTCTTTTAAAATAATAGGAGTATTTTCTTGGTAGAAAAATGACAATTCTATTAGTGAGACAATCGAATAATATAAATATAATAATAAGGACACGTATATTTTGCTTTACCAAATCAATAAACATTGACAAAGATAAAGCGCATCAAAGTTCAGGAGAGGAGGCTTGTGACGTCACTATGTCAGTATAAAGTGTACTAACGGCGTGACGTCACACGATATTTCAATGCATTATATCGTCGTCACTTTATATTTTCGTGTCAAAAGAAAAAATATGTGTCCAATATTTTTTATTAATCTACCTGACGGACTAAAAACAAATTTTCGACTAACATCCCTATTTCCATTTTTAATTATTTTCCTTAAATAAAGAATTGGATTCACCTTCTTTTCTCAAGTTGGTACAAGTTTACCAAACAGCTGCTTCTGTATGAGCTATGAAACTCATACAGAAGTAAAAAGATCACTTCAAAGGTTTTAACTTTGCTACTATTCAACTACCTAGGAAGCTATGGATAAATGCTTCGAAGATACTGCGCAGAGACTACCTATCTTTTCATCACTAAGATACTCAAAAAAACAGTGAAAACTACCCTTACAACCCCCGAGTCCAGCCTTAACAAAAACCACAAAGAGGTCTTAGCTAATTTCAAGACGCCTATTACACGTTCCACCTATCAGAAACCCAGTTAACAGGCATGCCCAGTAATAGGATAAGACTATAATCAGGATAGGATAGAGATGGACCCTATCGGGCACAAAACCGATTGTCGATTTTGGGTTTACGGTTTTGATTTACCGTAATTGCGGGTACAATTGGATTGTTATTATTTTTGTGAATCGTTTATTATTATTGGTTCGAATGTTATTAGTGGTATTATTTAGTTAGTTATGTTGTTAGTATTGCGTATGAAAATCAGTATATTTTTGTGTTTCTATAAAATAAAGTGGCTGTAATAAATGTGCAATTTTTTTTATTACACTTAAAAACAAAATATGTTAAAGATAACTCATTGTGATCGACAAGACAAGATAAACCTATTCGTACCCAAACACTGGCTCGTATGTCAGTGTGAGTATTGTATATTTATTACTGACCTCTATTACACAAGTACGCTGGACTAAATATACTATATGAAATGACAGTTGATTCAAAGCGCCCCGCTCGAACGTCTCAGGAACTAAAATTGACACATTTAGTGGTAGGTTAATACCGATATTTCTCAAGATTAGGTAATACTAATATATTCGCCTGGAAGTATTATAATATAGTAACTAATATATCACTATTAGTGATATTTATAAATTACACAAATATCAAAATAGTAGACTTGGCAAGGCGTATCACTGATCCACTGTATTGACTTCTCGTAGTATGTTGCAACTAAATATCTCATATTGGTATTGGTGTTGAATGTTATATGAATGCCTAATAATCAGTAATAATATGTTCAAAAGCAACGTGTAATACTAAATGCTGGAATCATCATCATGATCATCCACAGCCCGACTTCATAATAAAATAACAGTTTTTTTCTCTTACGTATTAAATTATTCACACGATCGATAAAGTCCATAAAAGTATTTTTTTACCGAAGGTTGTGTCCCATCTTTAATATTAGTTCCATGGACGCTCACGTTAAGTCACGTTGATGTCAGCGCCAAAATGGCGAAAATCAAATGTCTTTATTTTGTCATCGATAGTATGAAGTCCATCGTAGGTACTTGTATGTTAGAGGTCAGTGATATTTATCCATATCATACCTATATTGTAACTATACTGTAACTTAGTTACTCTAATTGGTTACTTAACAACCGTTGTAATTAAATAAATAAATAAGTAACGCCGACATTTGAGCTAGTGTTTGGAGAACATTTGATACATGTTAAAGAATGTTCTGTGAGAGCTATGTCAAATACACTTTTCTTGAAACACTTAATTGTTTGTAAGTAACAAATAGATTACGTTTTTAAGTCTCTATAAAGGCTCTATGAATTGTCTGTGAATCCAACATACCACATCCATAGACTCTCGTCTCTATAAAGGCTCTATGTCCCTCGAGGTAGCGTTTCTCATGCCACTCATGTCCGTTTCTCTTATTGCGGACGACGTATTGTGTTCCCTTTACTTTTTATACGGAAGATTGCTATTTGAGAAGCTATGTGACGGGGTTTTATAAAGGGTTATCGCGTGGACATTAAAAGGCTTTTGATGGATTTGTAGGACAGCTAAAACATTAAAACTGTTAAACGGCATTTTGTCTATGAAGGTACTTAATAAAAAAAAATTGGGTTACATTTGAATGAATTATTATTGTTCTTGGATTGCTGACTGCGTTTACAAAATATTGAGATCTCGTAATCGCAAATAGGTATACGGTATACACCAAATTTTAAACCAATAATTATGTATCTAATACCTTTAAACTAGCAATTCTTGTATATATGTTTATACCATACTAATATTATAAATTCGAAAGTAACTCTGTCTATCTGTCTGTTACCTTTTCACGCCTAAACCACTGAACGGAATTCAATGAAATTTGGCAAGGGGATAGATGGCATCCTAAGGAAGGACATATGCTAAAAAAAAGTAAAACATAAAAAGGTAATAGGGTAGGTAGGATAGGGTAGGGTAGGTAGGTAGGATAGGGTAGGGTAATTAGGTTCTAGGTATCTAGCTAGGTTTAATTTTTAGAAAACATCGTTTTCTCTATTTTAACCCGAGCAGAGCTCGGTCGCCCAGGTACTATTTAAAAACAAAATATGCAGGACACATTACGTGTATCTAAATGCATTCCACGTAAGTATCTGTTATTTCTAATGACTTTTTTTATCATTGATACCGATGTTTTATTATATCCAAATAACAACAAACAAAATAATAATATAATAGAAGGTCAAAACCAACTAAAATCTAACGTACAGAACACAAAATGCTACCAATAAATTCAATACTTAATCTATGTAACATAAACTGACCATCAAGTCAGTCGATAGTGTGCGCCCAAACTTATTCGTAACTTGCTGCAAACTCGTTAGGCAGTAAGTAATAAGTTTCCGAGTTAACATGCTGCTGAAACCATATCTGGTAAGGTTGGGTGCATATTGGCGACGGTTATTAAATCTGATTGGCAATATTTATTTATCAATTACGGACGACTTACAGCTAAAACAAATGGAATAGATAATAGTAAATGAGACTGACAGCCAATTAAAAGTAATCACTTCTAAAAATTGATTGGAAAGAAAGAGTGTGAACAACACAACACAGCTACAGAAAAAGAAAAACCAACAGTATAACATTCAAGCTTATACCAAATTAACATTGCAATTTCAATACAATGATAAAAATTACATACGAAATCCTAATTAAAAAAAACTAAGGCTCACGCACTTTCTTGCCGAGGACACACCTATTATGAAAGGACCAATATTCAGTTTTTTACAGATTCCTCAAACGTTATAAGTACTCTAGTACTTTACCTAATAGGATTTATTCCTAAAACTGTCTAAGATAATTAAAAAAAGCCAGTATCCTATCAATTAGCAAGTCCAAATTACAACCATAACAACAGAAACAAGTTAAAAAGTCTTATTAGTCACTAGCTTCTGCCAGCGGCTTCGTCCGCAACAACAGTAACAGTATTTAGTTATTTAGTTTTAGTTTCAGTATTTTTTTTTTGTGTTAACAGTATTTTCTTATACCAAGGGAGCATTATACCGCGATAAAAAAGCCTATGTGCTATTCCAGACTATAGTCTATCTCTGTGCCAAATTATATTCAGATCTATTCAGCCGTTCTGGCGTGATTGAGTAACAAACATATATATCCACACATCCACTCACACACATCTATCCAAACTTTCATATTTATTATTATTTATTAGTTCAGCATTCGTCATTCAAGTTAAAAAATTATGAAATTATTGTAAAAAAAAAACGTTTGTGAATAATCAAAAATGTCATGATGAAATAGTTTTGTCAAAATTTTTGGCTTAATCATATATGAAATAGCTGGAAGTCACAAGGAGAGAAATTTGTCCAGAAGTTAGATGATACAGATTCATTCATCAGTAAAAATCAATAAATATTATTCAATTTTGACTTCAAATTCAAATCAGAAAACCGTACAAAATTTGTCTCAATATTCGACAGTGTGCATGAATCCTTAGATGTCAACTTCAACAAGGACATTGTCATTTCATTAGTTTACAAGTTTGTAGCCACTAAAGGGGCATAAAGTGAGACGACCCATATTCCTGAGATAGAGTGCTAATTTTCTCAGCTCAGTGTCATGCATTCAATGTAGGCCTGCAAAATGTTTGAAGCATACAAACAAAAATAGAAGAGAGTCCTCTTAGTCGCATTAATTGTGTGTGCAAGTCATACCCTTTTTTTTGGGTGGGAAATCAGCCTATGACTTCTCCCGCTCTGGGTGAAGCGGGAGGGCGTGTCAGACTTTTACTGACTAAAACCCACCCGTGCTCATTCAGTTGCTTGAGCCAGAGCCGCGGTAACTCTTTTTCAAATTTATCCGCGACCCAGACAGGCATTGGCCCTAGTGGGCCCCGTCAATTTTGCTGACATCTCTTGGAGGTGCGCGTGGAACACTACGCGCCGTCGACTCGGGCCTGATCCTTATCGGACGGCGAGCTACCCATTACTCGCCGTCCGCAAGCCCGCACCTACGGTGGCTGGAAATCAGCTTGCGACTCCCGACGCCCAGGGCGTCTCCTGCGGCGGCTTGGGGCGTGAGGGTGCCTCCGTTGCGTCTCCCTCACGCGTTCTGCCTCCTCCTTTGCGAGCATTACTGCTTCGCAGAAGGAGGTGACAGCTTCCCATGCCCTCTCGCTCCGTGCCATGGTCTTGACCAGGGCCGGACGCGAGAGGTCGCCACCGCCGATCGCCTCCACGAGGACACGGCGTTGCTCCGCCCAAGCGGGGCAGACCTCCACCGTGTGTTCTACCGTGTCCTCCGGGCGATCCTCACAATGGTGACACCCGGGCGTTTCCTCCCGCCTTATCCTGAACAGGAACCTCCCGAAACAGCCGTGTCCGGTGAGGACCTGCGTTAGGCGGAAGGTGAGGGCGCCGTGACGCCTCTCAAGCCACTCCTCAAAGAGGGGCCTTACCGCCGCAATTGTGGCGTGCCCAGTGCAAGTCATGCCCTACCATTTTATAACCGTGTTGACCAACAGTGGTCAGGCAGGGGCCAATAGTCCTTCTTTAGTTTTAAGTATTCGATCCACGAAACCTCCCAAACAAAATTGTTCCAGGGAATAGTTTTTGATGTTATAATAATAAAAACAAAGCGCTACGTCACTAAAGTGCTAGCGGTTGTTTATGGGGGGGAGGGAGGGGGGGGGGGGCATTAATTGTGTGTGCAAGTCATGCCCTACCATTTTATAACCGTGTAGACCAACAGTGGTCAGGCAGGGGCCAATCGTCCTTCTATAGTTTTATGTAATCGGTCCACGAAACCTCACAAACCCATAGTCCAATGTGTTTTGTTTCCATATTCTGGAATAATCCTGCACCAACCGGGGATTATCCTTGGGTGCTCACTAGTGCATACAGGGATAATTGCCGGTTGTTTTCGCGTTTCATCCTACATGTCTAGCAAGGCCTCTGCGAGTTGGTTTCGGCCCCTGGCACGCCTTTCAAAGGTCCGGAACCCGAACCGAGAATCTGAGAAAAAAAACATATCATATATTTTTTAGTTTCTTTTTTAAGAAATATTTAAAAATGTAAGAACAAAGATGTATAAACATACAAAAATAAAGCATCTACCAAAGCAAGTCAGTGTCTTTGGTACCTCTTTTTTATCATTTTGCAACACCGACTTCCGAAACAAGAGATTTTTTTGCATTTTAGTGTTGTGCTTTGGTAGTCGGTTATTTTTATGTTTTTTTTTTTAATTTTTTTTTAATTTTATGTTTACAAATCGATAGGTACTGTTTCATGTATCGCATCGACCCTCCACGGCAACGACCAAAATTTTACGGAGCGTAGTAAAACTTTGCAGGGCTCTTAAATATCGTTATTAAAACACTACACCTAATAGTGGTGGTGTGCCAAGGCCCCGTGTTTTACATGGAGCGACTGCCTATCTGACCTCCACAACCCAGTAATTGGGTAACAGCGGTACCCCTTGGCTAGACTGGTGTCAGATCTCAAGCTTCTGACTACTCGTAGCGACTGTCAAAGATCTTCAAATGACAGCCGGGACCAACGGCTTAACGTGCTTTCCGAGGCACGGAGGAAACTCGGTATGTTGAAATGGTCACCCATCCACGGCCCGACCTCCTCAAGCGTTGCTTAACCTTGAAGATCGACCCGTGCGGCTGTTATTATTTAGCCACGAGCTCCTAATTTACTACTGATATACTGAAGGAATTAATTGAGCAATAATTTTCCACCATTCATGTCGCAAAAGTATACACAACACAATAATCGTAACAGCGTGGTTGGAATCAGATAAACAAATCCAGGTTGAACTGTACACCGTATGACCAGTAATCATGATCTAATCAGCACTATTTAAAAATATTTGAATATTATTATATGATTATTGTTTCGTGAAACTGGGACATGGAGTCGAAGTGGGCTTTAAGGGGAGAACTGGGCTGTTTTTAGTATATTATTATTGTGGTATAACTTTAATGCAGTAGAACTATACCCGGTTTCCTGTTGAGTAATTTGGGAGAGGGCAGCACATGTGTTAGTTATTTAGGTACTGAATTTATAAATTAAGTGTAATGCATGTTTTGTTTTAAGGTGTATTAGAACATTGTCTTTTTACCCGACTGCCAATGGAGGGTAATATGTTTTTCAGTCTATGTATGTAAGTATGCGTGTATGTATGTTTGTTCCTATGTGGCGTTCTAGAGACCAAACGCGTTTGCCGATTTTGATGGTTCTTACGTCAATCGATTCGTCTTAAACCTGCGAGTGTCACTGGCTACATTGATATTGGAAAATAGAAAAATGGCGGCTTTTGGGCGCCATATTTTAGGTGTCAATTTTTTTTTATTCTCCCAATCCCATCGTTTGGGGTATCAAAATAAAGGGTTTCAAGAGTAGATTTCAAAAATATATTCATTCAGTAGATTTTGCGTAAAAGAGAAATTTTTACGTTTATAATATTATAAAGATTAGCAGGGAGTTTATGTTCAACTTAGGATTGATAAAAAGCAAAATGTTTCGAAACAAAATAAATAAAATTAAACATTTTTTTTAAGCACGCTTTTTCGTATTCTTCGCAGCAAACCCTTTCATTTGATACCCATATCATAGCAGCGCACAAAATATAACTTATCCGCAATATTGGATTAAGAATGACAACACTACCCTAACCTAACCATGCATTGTCATTCAAAATAAACGTGTATGCAAAATTTCATCTTTATCGGTGTAGGATAACTGCTTCAAAATTCAGTTGCAAGATTTGACCCGAACACACTTACATACATTGTCCTCCAAACTAAAAGTGATTACACAATTTCATCTTAATCGGTGGTAGATATAACTGCTTTAAAATTCAGTTGTTAGATTTGACCCGAACACACTTACATACATACATTGCAAGTTGAATAAAAGCTTGTAACAAACAGAGTCCTTTTCAACCTGCAGAAAGAAGATACCTTTGCCTACTTACTACACCATGAAACCAGAATTTATTAATTTAGACTTCATGCACAAAATAACAAGCAAAATTTCTAAATTTAAAAAACCCCCCGACACATTTATCTTGCGAAAACGTCCCGATTCAAACAGTAAATCGCCCAAAACTTTTGAACGGTTGAACCGAATTTATTCAAACATAGCTAAGAACACTCTCGACACAATCACCTTTCAAAATTAAATCAAAATCGGTTCATCCGTTGAGGCGCTATGATGCCACAGACAGACACACAGATACACAGCAACACACGTCAAACTTATAACAACCCTCTTTTTCCGTCGGGGGTTAAAAATGATATTGTACACATTCTTAGTAAAGGCAATGTGAGTGCAGTGCCCCTGTGCAGAATATGACACATTTTATGCTGGAGTGCCCCAAAAAACCCGACTGCTTAAAAAGCGAACTAAAAAGAGGTAAACAAGAAGAAAATCATGCTGTGCAGTCGGAGGATACCTATTCGCGAGCTGGCTGACCAAAACCAGATGTATCCTCCTACTACTACTACTTGATTTTATTAACTTTTTTTATTGATTTAAGTGTGTATATACTCTTATAACATTCACATAACATCAAAATCCCTAACAGTCAACCAACAGTAATGAAAAGAGGTCAGCTTATTCTTTCTAAGAACAAAAAACAAAACATAGAAAGTGTAGATCCCTTCTACGATAAACTTCATACTAAAATAAACTAATCGACTTTATTCAAAAACAATACACAAATACCACTCAAAACATCACAATAACGCTGAGATAAAACACAGAACACACATTACATACTTATTCCCAAAGTTCTTATAAGTTCACCATTGATTACCTAATTCTTATTGTCAGTGGTCAACAACAAACAACAAACTTTTGTCGCCAAACAAGAACAAATCTTGCAAGTTTTGTCGCGAGCGACGGTTTTGACATAGAGTAGACAGGTTACAGAAGACCAACTCTACACATCGAACAATAACTATGTACAAGAGGAGTACCGGTGTACGATGATTTCATAGTCTCTCTTCTTAGATGGTACATTCTTAACGGTCGTGGTCGTTTTGACCCCCTAGGTATCTTGACCCGCTAAGGCCCAGTTTGTTGGTCCGTAGTTAACTCAACCAATGGTTAAATATTTATTTATAAATTTATTTATTAATGGTTAGCATAATATCTACCCATTGGTTGAGTTTACTACAGTTATTAGTTGAGTTGAGTTGTTGTTGAGTTGGGTTGTTAGTTGAGTTGGTTGTCTGGTTAGTTATTTTTGACTGCTGCTTTCCTTGTGCATTTGATGGGATGGTTAATTGCAAATTTAATACTATGTCAAGCCTCTGTAACAGGTCCATCAAGCCTCAACAGGCTCTCGCCTTTGTCAATAAGCTAAGCGAGGGATGAGGTAAAACAGCGAGGCAAATGAAAGTGATTTTGCATTAGTCTAGCAAAACGGCTATCTGCTGCAGTCTCTCCAAAATATGCCAAATCGACTACCGGTACATCGAAGTGTTGAAGTTTTTGTATAAAAACGGCACCATGTCTGTTCGAGTTCATGATCAGACCTCGGCATCTATCCTTCTGCAGTTAGGTGTGAAACATGGAGACGTCATATCACCGACATTGTTCACCGCCGCACTGGAAGATGTATTCAATGGTGAGTACATCACTTATCTTCGATTTGGCGACGATATAGTGGTCATGGCTAATACCATGGAGGACCTCAGTATAAGGCTCGATGATCTCAGTAGAGCTTACGAAAGAGTGTCTTAAAATGAACATAAACAAAACCAAGGTGATGTTCAATGCCCATGTTACACCCAATCTTATCAAGGTCGGAGACTCTACATTCGAAGTTGTGGACGACTATGCTTACCTGGGACAAACGATCCAGTTGGGTAGGGCTAACTTCGAGAAAGAGGTCAACCAGCGACTCCGACTTGGCTGGGCAGCGTTCGGGAAGACACGCGGTATCTTCTCGTCCAACTTAACACAGGATCTCAAGTCGAAAGTCTATGACCAGTGTGTGTTGCCAGTGGTGAGAGACGTGATCGCGCATAATGGGCCTCATCAGAAAGCTTACAGTCACCCAAAGGGTGGGACAGAGCTATCCTCGGTGTTTCCATGCGTGATCGAATCAGATATGTATAGATCCGCACGAGATCCAGGTTTACCGACATAGCCCGAAGAATTGCCAAACTAAAGTGGCAGTGGGCAGGACACATTGCTCGCAGAATGGATGGCTGATAGGGCAGATATTTTTTTGAGTTGCGACCGCGAACCGAAAGACGTTGCGTTGGAAGATCTCCCACTAGGTGGACCGATAACCTGGTGTAGTTTGCGGGGATCCGCTGTATACGAGACGCACGGGACCGGTCAATGTGGCGACGCTTAATGATGATGTCTTTTTTAACGTTTGGGAATCCTCATGAATGTCCTCCGCCTTGGGGTGAGATAAGGGGTCTGTCAGACTGTTCTGCAGCTATCTTTGGCTGGGGTGCGGTAGTGCTTGGGCATTTCGTCACGCTCCACCGGCCAGGTATTGGCCCGCATGAATTCATGCGGACCCTGTCACCCATTACGGCCGCAATTCCTCTAGAGAGCCGCTCGCGGAACACCGCACACCACCTTCTCTGGCCTTTGACTGTTCAGGCAACAAACTCCCCAAGTCTGTTACCTGCAGGCCACTGCATCCTATAGCGGCTGGAGATCGTACCACGGTCTCCGCCGCACAATGTGTCTACTACGGATAGGGAGTGAGGTTGTATTATCCCTCTCCTTTGCCGCTCTTGTCATGCGTGCCGTGCTTTTCTGTTGATACTTAAAGCCAAAATTACATCACTTAATTTATCTAACAGTCTAGATTTATGAACGTAAATGTAGCAAAAGGAGTATGTAAGGATCTTAGTAGGTGGCGTTCTATAGTAGCCTTACACCCAAGGGGAAAAAGCGCGCGTTCTATGTTATGTTCTATGTTATGGGGTTTGGTTTCCGCACTTAGTGCTTCGGTGGACCATTGTGCGTGGGCCATGGCGGCCATTGGGTGGGTTATTCCAACCAGCCCACCTCCCTCCAGAAGCTAATTAGGGCTCCTGGCTTACTTAGAACGTCTGTATATGATCTGGGCGACCCGAGGGTTTGTGTTCTTAACGTGGTGACCTCTGTGCATTCAAAGAGAACATGCGCAACGGTTTCCTCAGTCTCCATACATGCCCTGCATAGAGGACTGTCCGTTATGCCTATGGTGTGGAAGTGTTTATTTAGTGAGCAGTGTCCCGTGATGGTCCCCGTCATCAGGCGCAGGCCATTCCTGTCCAGGCGTAGCAAACGCCTGGTAAGCCTACTGTCCAAAGATGGCAAAGCCTCTTTGGACTGCCTGCAGCCTGGTGCCGAGGTCCACCAGGTTTCCGCTTGTGCCTGGGTGAATTCCTGAAAGCGCGCGTTTATGTATGTGTGTTAATTTTTCTAGAGTACGTGTTATTCCCTACCAGTATTTTTTTTTTGCAGTTGTGACTGAAAATAAATACCATACGCGTGTCCCTTACAGTCACTGTACTAAAACGTGTATTTACATATTTTCCTACGTTTTTGATTTCAACTATAGAGCTAACCTTCTACACTTATCGATTGTTGTGGGTTTGTTGTCCTCACGACAAATTCCCTCAGGCGGGATTAGGAGCTGTGATCCTATAATAAAATCGGTCAACTGTACAGAACTGTTGTGCGATAGATGGATTATATGGGTTTTGCTTATAATGTTTGTTTATTTACATGCTTTTTGATACTGTAAGGGAATCATTGTTACGGATCAGAATGCCGATGCTTTTCTTTGCTGATCTATATGTAAGTATATAATTTATTCATACATTTGTATATAAGCATTTTAGGAGATACATAGGTACAGCCTGTGATCTGTGGGATTGTATTTACCTATCTAGTCCTATGTACAAATAGCAGTATTTTTTTTTGTGTTTGCCAAACCACATATTACTGATATAAATGCAAAAAATATTTTGCAAAAGTCGACAAAGTTTCCCCAATCCTAAATTAAACCTAATCATTATTTAACATCCAAATTGCGAACTTTCAACATTCCTAAAAATAAGAAACAAATTATTCTTTTACTTGCCCAATACAAAACACGCAGGTTTTATTCCGTTTATTGTGAAATCCGTAAACAAAAATACAAAAGAAATCACCACTTCATACATTGCTTGTTTAAACCTCTTCGCTAAAACCAAAGGCCCAGTAGACCAGTCAATCGATACTATACAATTTGTAATACTCTTAAAGAGGTCATTACATGACCTGACCTCTTTACTTACCTACGTATTTTATTAATCGTAGCCACGACTTTAGTGTAGTGAACTCATTTTTTTGTGTTTCATAACAACAAAAGGAGTTGTGACTTTGACAAATTATAGACGTGAACTACTGAAATGAAACCACTGGGAGTACAGTCAGTGGAAGAGATTAGTAGTCAGGCAGCTAATGTATGCAGCTAATCGTCTTGTTAGTAATTTTTTGCTTAGCGGCTCGCTACGGCGTAGCAATACACCACGGTATAAGAGCTCGCTACGGCGTAGCACGTAGCTGCTTCGGAGCCTATACGTATATTTTTAATACATTAGTTATCATGGCATGGGGTATATCATGCGGAGCAACATCACGATAAACTATAAATGGATTGTGTGAAAAATTATATGGCTAGAATGGAGGTGATTACTAAGATGACGGCAAATAGAGATCTGTGGAAGCAGATGACATGCTGCGTAAACTGCGAATGCTGCGAACAATAAAGATATCATTGTGTTAAAGTACGTGATTTAAAAACTGTCATAATTCTGGTTTAAGCAACGCGAGTGGAATCTAATACTAAACCATAAACTTATTATAAATAAATACAAAAAAACTCTGTGTTAAATTTAATATAAAAGTTACAAAAAGTGCGAAAACAATAACAAAATATGAGAAAGTGATTGTGTACTACATAGAACAAAGAACATTGACAAAGAAAAAACTAATACCGACATTTAACTTTTTGTAATGAAATTTTACAAAAACTCGATATAACTGGCCTATATTTTCGACCACTACGCTAACTGTCCAGTTGGTTCGGAACGTTAGCAGCTCGCCTGGTGAATCAGTGGTAACGAGTTCGATCCCAGCGATTGGTTGTACTTTTTGAAAGCTTTAAAATCTTCATTATTTCTTGACCAGTTTGTGTTCGTATGACAAAATCACAACATGAATCAAGTAAATAATATTACCATGAGGAAACAGCAACCAATGGCTAAAATTAAATCACGATCAATGGAGTCTCTGGAACACAGTTTCATTGACACAAGTTTAATGTCTTGTGACGAAATACTGGGGAGAAGCTTAGACCTATCTTCAAATATATGCTCCACGTACATGTTGGAATTGAAGGCAGAAATAAAACAATTAAAATCTCAACTTGAAAGCACACAAAATGAAATGGAGAACATTGTTCTAGAAAACATAGACTTAAAGAAACAAGTATTAAATATGAATCAGGAGCTCGGCGTACTAAAACAATTGTGTAGAAGTCCGTTGACTGGCTTCAATCATAACATGTCAACAGTTTCTAGGAGGAGCGTGCGACGTCGGCTGACAAACAGTTTCTGTGCTTCACCTCTTAAACCTAACGACATTACAAACACCGAGGAAGAAAATGTTAAGACCACCAGGCCATCAGAAAACTTAACTGAAACTGAGCAACTTTATCAAACTAAGTCACAGAAAACATCTTTTAACGGATATAAAAAGGTTGCAGTTAACCCAGCAATCCCAGCATCTACAATGCAGGAAACCAACATCCAAAGGAAGTACAAAGTTTTAATTTTTACTGATGAACAGGAAAGAGATATAGGTGGTCTGCTACGGCGTGACTTAGGAGCGGATTATGAGGTACTGTCTTTTATAAAACCGATGGCACCAACAGATGAAATAGTTAACTCATGTATTTCTTTATGTAAAAACTTTGACGAAAATGACTTTGTAATAATATTGACAGGCACTAACGATGACAATCTGATTACTATGCAATCCTTCTTACACTATAATTTATTTAAAATGTCACACACAAATGTACTCGTTGGAAATGTACACAACGCAAGATACATTGACACATCAAAAATTAATTGTATTCTTAATCTTATAACTGACAACTTGAAGCATGTAGAATTTATTAACAGTGGACAGAAACAAAATACCATAATTAAGTCACGGCTATTTTTAAGAGAAATTTTACGAATTCAGTATCGATACAACTACAGGAAATACTGCAACAATATAGTGCGCAAAAATATAATTTCTTGGAAAGCCGAAAAATGTAACCCTACAGGGAGTATTAATAAAACTATCCCCCGAAAAAACACTATACCATATTACTTCCATTCAATTTCTAAACCTTTGCCGAAAATTATTTCGGAACCTTCAAATACACAAACTTGTGTCAATGCAGTACAGCAAGATGATGATTTTTTTCGTATGTATAAAAATGGAAGACTCTAGCTTACATAAAACTAGAACTACTAACTGTAATCAAAATGAAATAAGCACACCTAGATTACAAAATATTAATATATTTCACCAGAATTTGTGTGGTATTAGTAATAAGAAGCAGGAATTGGATGTTTATATACAATCTCTTGATTTCAGGGTAGACTATATATGCATTAGTGAACATTTTCTAAACGACAAGTCCACCATTTCGTTTTCTTTAGACAATTATAACCTGATTTCATACAACACCAGACGCAAAAAGACTAGAGGGGGTAGTTTGATACTGGGACATGTGGATAGAAAAGTAGAGAATATAGATGTTATTAACAAACTGTATAAGATGGACAGCTTTGAAATATGTTGTACTAAAGATGTCGATACTGGTCTGTACATTTGCTGTTGTTATCGTAGTCCTTATGATAATAATTTTGAACTTTTTATGACACGTTTGGAAAAATTGCTAGAACATTTATTCAATAGGAAATGCATTATATGCGGAGACTTTAATATAGATTTACTTTTAGATAATAAGAAACGCACTGAATTTGTTAGTTTATTAACTTGTTATAATTTTAGGTATCTTGTTGACTCTGCAACTTTTATTCGAAATGACTCGTATTCGTGCATCGACAATATTTTGACAAATCTGCCTGAATTTTTTGTAAAAGAATGTGAAGTAGACCATAATGGTTTGGCTGATGGACATGGAGGCCTCCTAGGTAGATTTTGTTTGGAATCTCTGACTTGCAAGTCAAGTAACTACAACCAGCATTTTGTTATAAACAAAAGAGTGTTCAATTCTAAAAACGGTTCATGTTTTAAGCAGGGGATTTTGAAACACAACTGGAACAATATAGGAATTAATACATTCATACATAAGTTCTCAGATATTTTTAAAAATAGTTTTAGGAAAAAGAAACGTAAAATTAATTTTATAAAAAGCACGAAACTAAATTGGGTCACCAAAGGTGTAAAAGTATCTAGTAAAATGAAACGTTTTTTATGCGCTTATAATGGAAATAGTCTTGAATCTAGTATTATGGATTACAAAAGAAACTATATCAGAATTTATAGGAAGGTAATCACGAAGGCCAAAAAAATTACGGTTGGGGAAAAAATTTATAATTCAATTAACTCGAGCAAAGAAATCTGGCAAATTGTTAACAAATGTACAAATCGGTTAAAGGTTATGCAAACGGAATCACTACTACTTAAAATTGACGGCAAAATGATTGATGATCCCCAAGAAGTAGCTAACACCTTGGTAAAACTTTTTGATAATACAAGTAAATGTCTAACCGGTAACAATACGAATGAGGAAGGGATCTTGTTACTGCAGCAGAGTACACAGCGGGTTGAAAATGAACTTTGTTTTACTCTTACCACTCCAAACGAAATTTGCGATATTGTCAAAAAAATGGGTAATAAACGTTCATGTGGATATGACGAAATTCCTATATCTGTCATTACAGATCATTTAAATATTCTTGCGGAGCCGTTATCTTGCTTCTTCAATAGGTGCATTACAGAGGGAATTTTTCCGGAACAACTAAAAATTGCCAAGATCATACCGATTCATAAGAAAGGCCCAAAGACTGATCCCAAAAATTACAGGCCTATCTCTTTGCTGCCAACGCTTTCAAAGATATTCGAAAAAATTATCAAATCTCGACTCTTACTTCATATTAACTTAAACAAAGTCCTGCATCGAAGACAATTTGGATATCAAAGAAATGTTGGCACACGAGACGCTATATATGCTCTTGTTAATGATGTTGTTGTTAAAATGAATAATAAATTGAAAGTAGCTGGTTTATTTCTGGATTTGAGTTCGGCGTTTGATACTGTTGATCACGATTTACTTATAGCAAAATTAAGTCACTACGGAGTAAGGGGCAAAGCCTCTCAACTTCTGTTATCCTACCTAAAAAACAGAAAAATGTTTGTAGAAATCAGTGAGATACAAGATGGACAACGACAAACATATAAATCATCCTTTTATAATATAAGTGCCGGTGTGCCGCAAGGATCTATACTAGGTCCCATATTGTTTATTTTGTTTACCAACGATTTAATCAATTATATAAATAAAATTCTACCCGACATACAACTTGTGGTTTTTGCGGATGACACGAATGCCATCATTGGGGCAAAAGATACAAAAGAACTTGCAAATAAAGTTAATGCCGCGTTATCTTATCTGTATACATGGTTTACTGTAAATAAGTTAAAAATTAATAGTGCAAAAACCAAGGTAATTTTATTCAAAACAACTGCCCGAAATAAAGACACTATGACAATACAACTAAATGATGGCAATATTGAACTCGTGAGAGAAACTAAATTTCTGGGAGTACACATTGATGACTCATTAAATTGGAAAAATGAATTAGCCGCCATTGATGCATCTATATCATCCGCGTGTTATGCTTTAAGAACCCTTAGAGGTGAAATTGACAATAAATATTTAAAAATTGTATACCACGCACTGATTGAATCGAAATTAAGATACAGTATACAATTCTGGGGAAACAGCTATAATTATAACAGTCAACGAGCTTTTGTCCTTCAGAAAAGAGCTATACGTACCATTGTCCGTATTTCACAAATTGAGAGTTGTCGTCCACATTTCTTAAATTTAAAGATCCTTACAGTTCCCAGTCTCTACGTTCTAGTCCTTCTGACTAATTTAAAAAAGTACATACATGAGTATGAGACGGATGAGGAAAGACGAGTTAGGGAGAGTACACGTAGGAAAGATTTGAAAAATAAGATAAGTCCTCATTTTAACATTGTGAAACATAGTTCACAATATCAAGCAGTGCAATTATTCAATAGGTTACCATTAGAATTAAAAAGCTTAATCTATACGTCTTCATTTAAAACGAAGCTTCAAGCATTCCTACTGGATAAATGTCTCTACTCCGTTGACGACATGTAATATACCTATATAATTGTGATAATGCGCCGACTGATATTTTTTGTCCGTTTTGTTTGTCAGTTTTTAATTTTTAAATGACCTTCGTAGAAAGCTGACATGAATTTTTACACCAATTTAATTGTATATTTCATTTTCTTTTATAATTCTTTTTCAATCATGATTTTAATTTGTATTTTATGTGTGATAATATATATATTTTTTTTTTTTTGTTTTGTTAATGTTTAATTATGACTTATGATTTTATTTTATGAATGTGTTTTATACTTATGCCATTATTTATTACTTGTTATTATTTTTGTGATTTCATATACAATGTAAATTGTTTGTGAATAAATTGAATTGAATTGAATTGACTCAAAATAAGGGCACCTACTACATCAACCTTCTGATAATACATGTAGGTGCACTAAGATAGCAGAAAAGCTCCTCACATTGCAATACTGATTTTAATTAAGTTAAAAAATAATAATACATACCTATCTCTTTCGTTGACTGTACATGCTATAAGCTATTAGGCACAACGTACAAAGCATCGGCTATTTTCGGAAAACACGAATAGTTCCGAAGTTTTTGGCACGATGATTCATGATGCTTATTAGAAAGAAATAAACATTTCATTGTAGTCGTTATGCTTTGGCATTTTGAACCTTAACACTCGGCAGTTAAAGACGTTAGTTCCATCCAAAGGATTTCTCTCTCTACCCAGCAAACGTAATTGGCGTCATGGTTTAATGTTTAGTTATTAGAGTCACGTTTGTAAATGATTACGTATTTAGGTAACTCAAAGTAAGCTATAATTTTCTAACAGCACAATAAAAGCAGTTTTAGGGTTCCGTTTCTGAAAACTCTATCAGCCTAACTTCCAGCAAGTTAATTTCAATATATCATCATCATCATCATCACGTCATCAGCCTTTTTAAAGTTCCCACTGCTGGGACACAGGCCTCCTCTCATAGAGGGAGTGGGCTATAATCCACCACGCGGGCTCAGTGCGGATTGGTAGATGTCACATGTCTTTGAATTTTTGGTTCTAGGACATGCCGGTTTCCTTACGATGTTTTCCTTCACCGTTTTGAGAGCAGTGGTGATGAAATAAATCACACAAAGTAAAGCGCCTGCTCGGGTTCGAACCCACGACCTACAACTCGTAAGTCGGGACCGTAACCACTGGGCCACCACTGCTCTCAGTATAGTTCACGTAAAACTCTAAGTCTGTCTCGGTTGACAAATTCCTATTTGATTTCTTCGGAGAATTTAACATCTCGAAATAAACTACTACCGTCTTCAGCAACTTAGAGGAAAACACTGGTTAAAGACATCGTTATTTACGAAGGCAAAGCAGGAACACTAAAATCTACAAAACCGGCCAAGTGCGAGTTGGACTCGCGCACGATGGGTTCCGTACCATTATCGCAAAAAAACGGCAAAAAATCACGTTTGTTGTATGGGAGCCCCACTTAAATATTAAGTTTATTCTGTTTTTAGTATTTGTTGTTATAGCGGCAACAGAAATACATCATCTGTGAAAATTTCAACAGCCTAGATATCACAGTTCATTAGATACAGCCTGGTGACAGACGGACAGACAGACAGACAGACTAGGGTCCCGTAAAGCCCCGTTTTTACCCTATGGGCGTACCCATAGGGTAAAACACTAAAAACTGCAAAATAACTCAACCACACTACCTATTCAAAAGTTTGGTCCCTAAAACGTCACCTCAAATGCTGACTTGTACCGAATTCATCCTCATTGCTTCCCTAACTAAACAATTAGTATGGATAACCTAACTCACACTTACCCGAAGAGTACGCATGAAAAACAAAATGGCTCCCTTCTGTATAATCTGTGGCTTCGTACGTTTGATTGCATTTGACAAACCGCCTAACAAAATCTTCGGCAGCAAGGTACTATTGATTTTGTACCTTTTCTTTGAGGGCTAAGGTCTAGGTTTCCTTGAAGTGGATAGAAATGGTACGGTCTTAGATAACAATGGTAGAACAATACTAGAGTAAAGTTAAATAACGGTAGAATCAGTTCGTTTGTATTGAATTAGGTGAAACTGATCCAATTGGAAGTTTCTCTTGGTTACTTTGTGAAACGTAAACAAATCTGATTATAAAATTAGTATAAAACCGGCCAAGTGCGAGTCGGACTCGCGCACGAAGGGTTCCGTACCATTATAGCAAAAAATGGCATAAAAATCACGGTTTTTGTATGGGATCCCTCCTTAAATATTAATTTTATTCTGTTTTTAGTATTTGTTGTTATAGCGGCAACAGATATACATCATCTGTGAAAATTTCAACTCTCTAGCTATCACGGTTCTTGAGATACAGCCTGGAGACAGACAGACAGACAGACGGACCGCGGAGTCTTAGTAATAGGGTCCCGTTTTTACCCTTTGGGTACGGAACCCTAAAAACTAATATTTCTGGTTATGCCAAGCAACTAATCAGAAATTTCGTTATTTATCATCAGCCAAATTAGTTGGCGTCACCGCGTCGGTTTTTACCGTACTGCTGAAGGATGGTAATGTATTTATCAGTCTATGTATGTATGTTTGTTCTTATGTGGCGTTCTAGAGACAAAACGCGTTGGCCGATTTTAATGATTCTTACGTCAATCAATTCGTCTTAACCTTGCGAGTGTCACTGGCTACATTCAAATTGGAAAATAGAAAAATGGGGGATTTTGGGCAACATATTGTGGGAGCACAATTTTTTTCCCCCCACTAGGTGGACCGATGACCTGGTGAAGGTTGCAGGTCATCGGTCTACCTGGTGGGAGGCCTTCAAACGCAACGTCTTCCGGACCAGTGTGTGTTGCCACCCAAAGTAGTTACACAACTGGGTAATAATTACAATATGGATTTCTAGACTACCGGTCTTATCGCTGATAGGGATATCTGCCAGTCCAGTCAATGAATGGACTGAAATAACTGTTTAATAAAAAGGGGGTATTAAGGCAATGGTCACTTACACTAGATTGGCCATCGATCCGTGTGAAACGTGCCCCCGAATTTAGTTCTTTTGTTTACAATTTTCTCTCATTCATCCTTAACTGTCACACTTGAAAGCCCAACTCCACCAACAACCAACACACAAACTTTGGCCAAAGTTACCAACACTCAAAGTGGAACTTCTGTTGTATTTGCACAACTACTTCGCTGATTAGTAAACACAGGGGCGCGTCGGTGACGGGTCGCCCTAATGATCAGCCAGTCAACAGACCTCGGTTTGATTGTCTTGTGTTTAGCGCGGGTCTTGTCACACATACATAATTTATTTTGACACCCTTGGTAACCAACATGTGGACAGGAAGGGAAGATATGTAAAGTGCAGGATCATCTATATAACTCAGTTCGGGACTGGCCTTAGAACCCACCAATATGAAGTTTAAATTTTTAGGGTTCCGTACTCGAAGGGTCCAAACGGAAACTCACGTGTCCGTCTGCCTGTCAGCCTGTTCGTCGTCTGTCTCAAGGGTTTACGGCCAAACGGTTGGCGCTACAGTCTTCGAATTTTCGCAGTATAAGCATCTTGTTAACCCAAATCCTTGCAAATGGTCAAAAATATTTTACTATATTTTTAAGGCGGGCTCCCATACAGATAAAAGGGGGCAGTGAAAAAAACATTCACCCACCCCATCGAATGGGGTATCTTTGTTTAGAGTTTGTTAATGAGATAAATACTATATTTTAGTTTAAAAAATATTTAAAAAACAGGAATAAGAAGCCACCAAAGACAGCTTTTTTTACAAAATTTTGTTCCGAAGAGTTTTTTAACAGCTCATTGATCTATGAACTAAAATTTGGTGGTTTATGATTGCGTATTTTTTACAAAAAATACCATTTTACCACTATCTCACCTGATGGTAAGTGATGATGTCAACGGTGAAGCACGCATGCCTAGGAAAAACCCATTCACTCTTGACTTAAAGACCCCTAGATTAATATATTGATAAATCAGATATTTCTTTGAAAATTGCCCCTGTACGGGTTGTAAGTCCGTACATGTAATTTGTCGTGAAGGTTTGTAAGTTAAGTTAGTGAAGAGAAACGCGTTCCACTAAGATGCAGTTAAGTTTATTGAGAGTAAGTTACAGTACTTGAGCGGAGGCGATTATTTCTCTCAGTTGTTGATAGTCACACACTTGTATGTTTACTATGATTAAATTAGTTAATAAGGTTATTTTTATAACGCGCAATCGTGACGCGCATCGCTGGTCTAAAGTAGGTTACAGCGTAAGCAGAAAAATGTACGGCGATGAGACCGTACATATTGGCAACCCCTAAAGAAGTTAAGATGAGTAAAGAGAGAGAAAGAACCGCCTGTACAAAGTTAAGGCTTAATGTTAAAGTAAGTATACAATTAATCAAAAGTAAAGGCAATGTTGTCTCGATGCCCTTGAGGTTGAGTGTGGCAGACGTGGTCGCGCGCCTGCTGGTTTTCGTCTCTGGCAGTCTGCTGTCGAGGTCCCATTGGCTGAAGTTCGATGTCTTCATGTTTTGGCTTCGTATTTGTTGTCCTCGGAAGTCGTTTCCTGAGCCGTACGCAGTATTTTCTTGTGACGATCCCCAGACACGTGATGACAGCAATTGTAAGTAAAAAGTAACTAATTGCATATTGGTGAATATCATGCTGTGTGATGGTGGATGGTAGTTGTGGCTCGTTCTCTTGTTGGAACCGTAGTTTCTTGTCGATTACTGTGAAGTCGTTTTTCTTGAGAGTGAAGAGTTCGTCTTGAGAGCCGTGTAGTGTTATGTTGACAATGTTATTAATCGACGAGTTCAAGTTCGGTACATGCATGTCGTAGTTTACGTTGAGGTTGCTGTTGTACTGA
Organism: Orthosia cruda; assembly: GCA_964057195.1. Classification (NCBI taxonomy): domain Eukaryota; kingdom Metazoa; phylum Arthropoda; class Insecta; order Lepidoptera; family Noctuidae; genus Orthosia; species Orthosia cruda. The sequence goes on along the minus strand of OZ059854.1, from coordinate 11,401,535 downwards.
TTGTGTGAAGTGATGGTGAGCTCTTTTGACTGCAGAACACATCCTTGACTCAAAGTTACAATAGCCGCTGATGTGATAGTTTGCGAAGTTACGTCGTTATCACAAACAGTACGTAATTCGCATCTTCCGCAACAAACAACCAGCCAGCTGTTTGATTCTTGCAATTTGATCCATGCCTCGTCGCATGACACACTGACGACGTTGCATGGTGGCGTAGTTACACGATGACCCAGTAGTTTTGCTTCGCAAGGTGCATTCTTGTTCTGTAAGTTGAACACTGGTATGTTTGCGTTGCAAATAAAGTTATCTTTTTGTCTTTTGGTACATTGCTTGAAGTCTTCATCCTTTAATGAGATGTAAGACTTCTTTTCAAAGTTCACGGCGATGTACTCTGACGATAACTGCATCAATTTGAATTTTTTCTCAGTTTTAAAAGGTATAGCGATAGCCCGGTAGTAGGTGAAGTCCTCATCCGAGATCAACGGAATGTGAACTTCGAACATAAAGTAGTTTTTTGTTATTCGTGCTTTCACGTAGAGCAGTTTGTAAAGTTCCTTGATATCTTGTTTGATGTTGGTCGTCGGTAGTGTCAGAGTTCTCGGCAGTTTGCCGGCTATGTCTTCCATTTGTTTAACTAGGCTGACTGGTGATATCAAGTGCACGTCCATGTGCCCACTGTAGACATTCGTGAGGGTGTTTAGGAGCATTGTTTGAATTTCTTTAATATTTCGTAATAGTAATGATGCTGTGAGCGAAGCGGAGTTGAAGTAGCTTGTAGCCATCATTATTTGTATTTCTGTTTCAATGTTGCCCAAATTCGACTTAGTTTCATTCATGAAGCGTTCTATCATTTTGCATTGTAATTTAATGTTTTCATCGTTTTTCTTCAAAACATCGTTTTGTAGTTGCATAATTGACGTTTGGTTTTTTGCGAGTTCGCGTAAATAGTTTTCGTTGCGTTGAATGGCATCAATATCTTGGTGATATTTGTCAGCAAATCTCTGGTCTAAGACGCCGAATAAGCTGTTTGCTACCATGCCTACTCCGTCGATTAAGCCGCGTTTCTTGCGTGTTGATAAATGCTTGTGCGGAGCCAGCAGGATCGTATTGTAGAAGTTGAGTAGTTCCATCTCGTGTGAAAGTTGATCTGTCGTAGCTTGGCAATAGCTTTGATGGATTTTCTGGCATAAGCTATTTACACCGTTGACGTAGTTTTCAATGTTTTGAACGCCTTGCCAGTAGTTAGTTAGATTGTAGTACGTAAGCAAAGTCCATTCGTCGTGAATGAGTTCAATTTTGCCTATGGTGTCATAATAAATCGGCCGCTCGGGTTCCAGGTTTGTAATCTGAATTCCTGACCTTTGTTGCGTACCATATATGATCCATTCACGAATATCAACATTGTGAAAATACACATCAAAATGTTTGTAAGACATTTTTTCGTTGACTGTTTTGTTGTGGTAGGTCTTTTAGTTTTGTCAGCGTTTTGTAAGTCCGTCTGACATTCTTCACTTTCTCTGTTGCAAGTAGTTTCGATGGGTAGAGCAGATAGTTTCACAATTGGTCGTTTGATGACACCGGTTTGTGTTTTCAGGGTTGTCACTCGAACGTATCCGTCGGCTCCAGGGTGTAATTTCAGCACCCGTCCCATGGCCCATTTTCCTGGCGGCAAATTGTTGTCCCGGACTAGTACGATGTCCCCCTCGTTGAGGTTTTTCTTAGGATTGTTCCATTTGCTGCGCCTTTGAAGTTGTGTTAGATAGTCGTTTGACCAATTCTTCCAAAATTGTTGGTACATGTGTTCAGTTAGCTGCCATCGTCGGCGTAGATCTATGTTATGTTTTTCATTGTAGTCTGCTCGTGGTAGAGACATTGTTGGTCCCCCCGTTAGAAAGTGACCTGGTGTCAGATAGTTATAGAATTCTTCGGGGTCCTCAGTAAGCTGGCAAAGTGGCCTGGAGTTCATGCATGCTTCTATGTTCGCAAGCAAGGTAGTAAACTCCTCGTACGTCAGTTTTTGGTCTCCTAGCACCCGACGAAGGTGATACTTCATCGACTTGACCGCTGCTTCCCATAGTCCACCAGCGGTTGGCCAAGCGGGTGCATTGAAGTGCCATTGTACTCCCATGTCAGCAATACTATTGAAGAAGTCTGGCGATAAGATTTGCTTGTAGTCTTCAAACTCTTTCTGAAGCAATCTTGATGCGCCGATAAAGTTCGTACCACAGTCCGAGTAGACGTGACCTGGTGTACCGCGCCTGGAGCACATTCTCTGGAAGGCTGCTATGAATGTTTCGGTGCTTAAGTCCGATGCGAGTTCGATGTGTACAGCCTTAGTTACCATGCACACGAATATGCATATGTAACCCTTTGAGGTCCGCACTCCCTTTCCTTTGTTAAGTTTGACTTCCACGTGTCCTGTGAAGTCAACTCCTGTGTGGGTGAACGGTCGCGATGGTGTCACACGTTGTGGTGGTAGTTCTCCCATGAGTTGGTTTAACTCCGATGGGTTGTAGCGGTGGCAACGCACACAGCGCCGTAGTTCAGCTTTTACCGCTCTGTTGCCGCCAACGATCCAGTACCGTTGTCGGATGTGCGCTAAAGTTAATCTGGCTCCTCCGTGTAAAGTCGTAAGATGAGCTTGATGAATCACCAACTCAGTAAGTCGTCCACTCTTAGGTAGGATGATTGGGTTCTTCATCTCGAAAGGTAGAACAGAGTGGTTCAGTCGACCACCGACTCGGATGATGCCTTTGTTGTCCAGATATGGCTTAAGTTTGAAAATGTAACTTTTAGTAGAAATAGTTTTAGTAGTTTGAAGTTGTTTGTATTCTTGCGCAAGTTCCGTTTGTTGCACATATTTTATTATTTGTTCTTTTGCACTGCTTAATTTGCACAAAGTAAGGCATCCGGTGTCACGTTTGGCCTTGTTTCTTGTATTTGCAATGAATCGTTGTATCCATGCTGCAATTCTGTTCACTTTGGTCAATGAACTGCAATTAGTTAATAAATTATGAATACAATTATTGTTTTCTTTGTTCGTCGAGTTTGATTTTGCTTGGCAAACGCTGCCTATGTTCGTAGTAAATGTGCATGTTACGTTTTCTTCACGACTTTGTTCTTGGAAGCTAGGCAGAAATGTAGGACCTTCCCACCACAGACTGAAAGTTTGTAGCTTGGTGGGTAGCATGCCTCTTGATGCGCAGTCTGCAGGGTTATCTTGTGACTTCACATAACGCCATTGCTCGGCTGGTATGATTTGTCTTATTTTTTCAACCCGGTTAGCGACGTATTTTTCCCTTTTGGATGTGTCCCCCTGTATCCAAGCCAGGACCACTTGGGAATCGCACCAAACGCTTGTAGTTATGTCGAAGCCATTCAGGGCGTCTCTGATTTTTTCGATGAGTTGCGATAGTAAGAGTGCGCCACAAAGTTCAAGTTTCGGTAATGTGATCGTTTGTGATAGCGGCGCCACTCTTGTTTTAGCAGCGAGTAATGTTATTGTTGACTTGTTTGTTTCTTCTCTGACGCAGCTGTATACCACGCAAGAGTAAGCCTTTTCACTGGCGTCACAGAATCCAAATAGTTCTATCTTCTTGTTTGTTGTACGGACCCAGCGCTTGATTACCATAAGTTTTACATTGGGTATGTCAGCTCTTAGTTTCAGCCACTTTTCTGCTATTTGTGACGGTAACTGATCATCCCAGTCAAGTTTGTTGATCCAGACTTCTTGAAATAGTAGTTTTGCCGCAATAGTTATGGGTGATAGCCAACCCAGCGGATCGTAAAGTTGCGAAATTTCAGAAAGCAGCCGCCTTTTAGTTATCTCGGATCGACCTTTTTCTTCAAATTTCCAGTTAAACACAAATGTGTCGGCGTGCGGATTCCAACCTAGTCCTAGGGTTTTCATTGATTCCTCTTGCTTAAAGTCAAAATTAGTTCTGCGTGAAATCTGTTCATCGCTTAAGTTTACTAGTAGTGCTGGATCATTGCTGGACCACTTGCGTAAGTTCATCCCGGCTCCTTTTAACATGTCGATAAGAGATGTCTGGAGTTCCTGGGCCGCTTCTAGTGAGTTGTGGCCGCTTATGACGTCATCGACGTAAGTTTCGTTCAACAGTATTTTAGCAGCCGTGGGGTATTTGCAGCCGTCATCGTATGCAAGTTGCTTGATGGTTCTCATGGCTAGCCACGGTGCGCACTTAGTGCCATAAGTGACAGTGCAAAGTTGGTACTCCTGCAGCTCCTCTGACTGTGTAGTTCGCCAGATAATTTTCTGCAAATGTTGTTGTTCCTCAGACAGCCAGATACATCGGTACATTTTCTCGATGTCAGCTGTAAAGGCGTATTTGTAAGTTCTCCATTTTATGATAAGTTCTTGGATATCTTTTTGTAGGTTGGGGCCTTTTTCTTGTAAGGCGTTCAAGCTGTATCCTGTGTTAGTTTTCTGAGATGCGTTGAAGACAACCCTGAGTTTCGTGGTTGTAGATTCTTCTCGAAGTACTCCGTGATGTGGTAAGTAGCATTCCGTCGTTGACGATTGTATAGGTTTTGTTAGTTTCATGTGACCTAGCTCCAGGTATTCCTTAAGGAACCCTTTGTATAGCAATGCAAGACGGCTATTTCTTTGAAACCGTTTTTCTAGTTGCAGCAATTGTGATACTGCTATCGTTTTCGATGATCCAAGTTTATGTTCGTAATCTGAACATAGAGGCATCTTCACAATGTATCTTCCGTCTAAACCACGGCGAGTAGTTTCCTTGTAGTAAGTTTCACATTGATCTTCTTGAGATTGATCAGTGTTTGCTTTTGTTACGTCTTCACACTCCCAAAATTTCGTTATTTCGGACAAGTCGAGTAGGGTGACGTGACAGTTAAACGTTTCTAGTTTTCCACACAAAATCCATCCCAGCTGTGTCTGTTGAGCAACTGGTGATTTTGGTGCGCCCTTTAGTATTCCGTCTTGGATTATTTCTGCGTATACGTCAGCTCCAAGCAGTATGTCAACAGCCCTTGAAATGTTGTAGTCAGGGTCTGCTAGTTTTAAGTTTTGCAAGTGTGACCACTCAGGTCGTTAAAATGTGTAGTTTGGTAGTTTGTTGATTAATTTCTTCATAATCAACGCCTCAGTGTCGAAAGTATATTCGGAGTGGATTGATTTGCATGTTAGCTTCAGGCGCCCTTTACAGTCGCCCGATACAGTACCAACTCCCGATATCTTTGCAGTCATTTTGCTTCTCGGCAGCCTCAGCAGTTGTGCTGCATTTTCAGTTATCAAATTAACTTGTGAGCCCTGGTCTACGAGCGCACGAAGAGCGATGTAAGTGCCATCTAACGATTTGACCTTGATCTGGACGGTTGTAAGTAAAACCTCCATCTCGTTGGTTGATAGGTGGTTTGAACTTGGTTCAGTTTCCTTTGGTCGTTGACCTGAACGCTGATTTTCATAGCTCGGTGAAGATGTATTTTTGTTGTAGTTGTTGTAATGTAAGAGCGTATGATGTTTCATATTGCATTCCTTACACGTTTTTGTAGAGTTGCAAGTCTGGTTTTCGTGTTTGAACAAACAGTTTTTGCATATCCGCAATTTTGCAACTGTGTTGTTACGTTGCTTAGTATCCATGTCCACAAATTGCTGACATTTCATTAGAACATGATTGTTTTTACAAAGAGGGCATTGCCCATACGAAGTGTGGTAAGTTTTCGGATGCCATTTTTTCTGATCGTAGTTTTTTCGAAACGTATGTTTTTCGTTTTCAGTTGATTTTCCTGAATTCTGTACCTCTTTCTTCGAAGTTTTCATGGTTTCAAACGCTGTAAACTGCTTTTCTAAGAACATTAGAAATTCATGAAGTGTTGGTACCTCTCTGTTGTCGTTTAAGTCTTTTATATATTCGTTGTATGTGCCACAGTCTAGTTTTAGTGACATCACATGGACAATCATAGATTCTCCACCGGTTGTATCAAGACCCATATTTGTCAAGCCGTTTAGACATTCCGTTGTTACGTCATGTAGCTTCTTCAAGTTGTAAGCGTCAGGCTTCTGTATGACAGGCAACTGTAGCATAGTGTTCATATAGGCTGAGAACTGTAGTCGACGGTTATCGTACCGTTGATTCAATATTTCCCAGCATGAAGCGTAGTTGTTGGCGCTGATGCCCAGGTGTTGCACCAGCCTTTCTGCTTCGCCTTTCAGTTTGGTCTTCAGATGCTGCATTTTTTGTGCGTTATTCAGCGACGGGTTTTTGTGTATGGTCTCCAGGAATAGATCTTTAAACGATGTCCACTTGCTGTAGTGTCCTGAAAACTCTGGTATCTCGATTTTCGGTGCTGAACGTTCGTGATGAGCGTTAGACCATATTTTGCCTTTCAGGCGTTTTCTTGTTTCGTCGTATTTGGATTCCATGCTGTAGAACATGTCATAGTATGTCTTATTCGATCCTTTTAGTAGGGCTTCCAGTTCCCAGTGAGTGTTGTCAAGAGCATCCCATTTCGACTTCAAGATTGACAAGTGATCATCAAGTTCCCATTTTTCAGCTAGGCCTTCATAGTCAATTTTAGCCATAGCACGATCCATCGCCTTGAAGTTACATTCTTGCTTAGTCAGTAGCGTCTTTGTCTTCTCATCAAGCTCTCCCACTGAGGACTCCGTAAGGTCGAATTTGACGTTTTCTCCTGCAACTTGTTGTAACATACTCGTAATGTCGGCTCTAGTTGTTTCATACATAGTTTTTGTCTTGCCGTAGACATCTTCCACAAAGTAGTTTATGTTTTTATCTTCAATTTCCTGCAAAAGCAATGTGTGCCTTGCATTGAAATCCATCCATTGAGCTTCTAATGAAGACAGTCGCTTGTTCAAGTAATCAGTTGTTTTTCTTGTCTTGCTATCCTTTTTGTAGTTGTTGCATAATGTTTTTATGTTTTCGAAACACGTAGACTGGAGTTGTAGCTTATTCATCTTGATTTGTTAGACAAATAGCTTCCTTATAGTTTACAAGATAACTTTCCTTACGTATTTGAAGTCTCTTCTAGTTATAGTTGAAGGCGCTTCCAGTAGTCGAAGGCTCTTCCAGTAGTTGAAGTTAGTTTCAGTAGTTGACGACTCTTCTAGCAATCGAAGACTCGTCCAGTAGTTGAAGTCAGTTCTGCAGGTGACGGCTCTTCTAGTAGTCGAAGACTCACCCAGTATCTGCAGCTGGTTCCGGTACTTAATGTGCCTGTACTCGAGCTAAGTATATGCGCCTTCTCAATCCAACTGGGGCGACCCTCTTCCGGGAGACCAGCTGAACCGATTCGCTACCGTACAAGAGACACAAACACACTAAGATACGCGAAGGCTCGAAGGACCATAAATGTACGGGTTGTAAGTCCGTACATGTAATTTGTCGTGAAGGTTTGTAAGTTAAGTTAGTGAAGAGAAACGCGTTCCACTAAGATGCAGTTAAGTTTATTGAGAGTAAGTTACAGTACTTGAGCGGAGGCGATTATTTCTCTCAGTTGTTGATAGTCACACACTTGTATGTTTACTACGATTAAATTAGTTAATAAGGTTATTTTTATAACGCGCAATCGTGACGCGCATCGCTGGTCTAAAGTAGGTTACAGCGTAAGCAGAAAAATGTACGGCGATGAGACCGTACAGCCCCATTTTTTCCTTTACAACCAACTTAATTTCGCAGTTTGATACGGAACCCTATATGTGCTAAATCCGACACGCACTTGGCCGACGTTTTTAGTACATTGTGTATTAAGGGCGGTAAGTAAGGAATTACGATCGAGGCTCTAGTAGAAGCCCGAAGTCGAAGACTGAGGGCTTTCTGAGTCGAGGTTCGTAATTCCCGTACCGCCCGTGATACATACAATGTTTTTCATCACATTTGCGAGTAATAATTATGAATTATAGCTTTAATACACAAGTCAGCACAGCTGTTATTACGAAATACGTGAACTTTTTTTAAGCGGTTGGCGATTTTTGCCCACACCACAGATTATACAGTGTTTCGTTCAGAAACTTTAAGGGCAAATACTTACGTAGGTATACAGCCATGACGGAGTGTAAAAAGAATAAAATAATTTCGACGTTTTCATACTATAACTATTAAAATCGATAATTAAGAACATTAGTTGAGTATTTAAGTAACATGTAGCGAGATTGCAAAGAAATTCCTGTTTAGATAACATTTTAAGACAATTTTTCAATAACGTGTAAACTCCATGCTTGAACTTGCATGACCTGTGTGCTGTGCCATAAATTAAAAAAATATTACTTACCGCCCTTGGGTTTCATGACAAAAAAAAGCCCGAGGGTTTTATATGGGGCATTACGGCCAAGTTAACCTGTATTTTAGATATTTTTTACGTGCAAGTGTGATGAAAAAGTTATTAACTTCTGATTTGTCCCAACTGGCACTATTGCAGATAGGGATGCCATTTGGATCTGTGCGTTATAATTTCATGTACATTCTGTGTGTGAGTGTCTACAACGTCATTTAGTCAAGGACTATTAGCTAAGCTATGACTAATTTGTCTAGAAGCTAAGTTTGATCCATCAGCCATTCAACAGGCCTCGATCTGATTGTCTTGTGTTTAGCACGGAACTTGTTACACATACATAATCAATTTTTACACTCTTGGTAAACAAAATGTAGGTGGATACATCGAAGGGAAGATACGCACTGTGCAAGATTATCTAGATGCTGTTTGGGATAGAGAGCAAAAGCCGGCATTATGCAATTCCAATTTTCAAATTAGGAAACACTGTACATTGTCCCAACCAAACACATATAAATCTAACTAGGTGACGCGATTGTATCTACTTCGCGTGCCAAAAAACGGAGTAAGGTTACGACAAATGATCATAATCTGAGCTGCTCATTTAGCATTATCGGCACCGGAAAGCCACCAAAATATAGAAAAATGTCTTTTTATGCCATATTGAGCTGTAAAGAATGAATAGAAAAAGTTGGCCAAAGCATTGGAAATGTTTTCTTTCATTGGTAAGTAAATTTGTTTTAAATTGTTTGTGAAAAAGTGGCACGCTTGGTTTTCATATAGATGGCAGGACTTGCGTTTTCTATTTTAAATTATGTCTGTGGTCCCAACCAGCTAGCTATTTAACAGGCAGGACTATGCGTTTGATTTACGGTGCAATTTTTGACCATGAAATAACTTCAATATCGGAAGTAAGTAGAACACTGGTTCTTGCTTTTGTTTTTTCGTGATTTTGACACCGACTGCCGAAATTGAAGTTATTTTTCACTTGGTCGTGTTTTATTTGGAAGCCGGTTGTATTTTTTTGAAAAAGTTTTTATTTCTCTCTTTTTAGTTTTAGTTAAGCGCCTGCCTGGGTTCAAACTTCAAACCCACAATCTACAACTTGTAAATCGCAGCTGTTGCCAATGGGCCACCACTGCTCGATCAAGAATAAAAAACTAATAATATTCGAATACTCGTGTCCGTGCAAGTTTGTATGTGTCACATAGGGTATAATTCGAGTTGTCACACCCCTTAGTTTCCAATATTAATCGGTAACACCCACTAACACGCTTAGTTTGTACATAAAGTGTTGATAATGTCGTCTCACGCAGCGGCTGCCGAGACGTCTCCGTACTCTGTATTGTACCCATCGTTGAATTGTGCTATAAAATAGAAGCCTTAAGTTCAATTTACTTGTATTGTTATTTAAACTTGCTAAATTAAAATAATTACTCAAAGTCAACTAAACCAATTAAAATCACTAAATAACAAACTATAGTTCACTGAACCCTTTCAAAAAAGGTTAAATCGGTCAAGACAGACGTCCGTCACTCCCCGCACATCAGGACCCAAGGTGGCGGCGCGTAGTGTCCACGCGCGCTCCTATTAGATGTTGTGGGGGTAGTCAAACACCTAGCTCACGCTCCGCCTCCATTTTAATGTAGCATTACACCACAGACTACCCCCTGTTCTATTCTAAGTTATTAAGGTCCATCCAAAGGTTGTCTGGTAGATATCGCTGTCAGCGATAAGGCCGCATTTGTACCCGTAGAAATAAGTATTATTGTAAAAGAGATGTACAACTTTAGTTTTTGGTGTAAAATAAAGTATATTCTATCCTATTCTAAGTGCTATTTATCTTGTATTTCTAGTCTCTCTCCCAGTGGAACTGACAATTTTGTCAAGTCAAGGCCCCTGGTGTCAATTTCAGACTTCTGACTACCTGTAACGACTGTCAAAGATCTTCAAATCAAAGCCGGACCTACAGCTTAACGTGCTTTCTGAGGCACGGAGGAACCTCGCTATGTAAAAATGGTCACCCATCCAAGGACTGACCTCGGAAAGTGTTGCCCTAGTCGACGGCAAGAACTATTTTGTGTGCGGGGTTAAAATGCATGCTACCTCACCCGAAAACACGTGCGAAAGAGATAGGTGCTGTGATGAGCAGTAAGCAGCTAGTTCGCGTACGAATACACACTTTTTCAAATTTGTAGCGAAATGGATGAATATTTAGGATGAAAACAAGCTTGTAAAATTTTATAAACAGACCTTTGGGAGTATGGAAATCATGAGAAAACGACTAAATGTATCTGTTAAAAATAAAATTATTTGCGTTGTTGAACTACTAACATATCCCTGTATGGTGACTGTTTTGCAATTTTCCTTCTTTTTGTGGTATTTATTTGCGCCCAAAGATGCGTTAAAATTAGTGTTGAAATATGGAACTTCCGACGCTCATAACTTTTTTTTTATTTTTTTTATTAATAATTGCTAGATAATGATGCAACAAATTGATATAATTCTTTATTTTGAATGTACACCGTCAAACAGTGGAGTAATCGCCAGACTACATTTGTTTGGAAGAACGACTAGGGCAACATTAAACTTGAAGATCGACCCTTGCGGCTGTTATAATTTAGAAATGAGCTCCTCAATATCAAAAGCTATCGAAATAAATAATTAACTGGCACCATTTTGACGTTCTACTTGAATTTAATAATCGTTTGGCACTTTAATAAATCGACGTAAACACGCGAACTATACTCACGATATCAGACTTAATTACAGCCGAGCTGTGTAAAAAGAAAAGAAAAGTGAACACAAGGCTTTTGGCATGATTTTTAGAAGTCGTTTCAAGTTTGGACTCGTTTTCTGCTTAAATGAATCGGATTGATCAAAGGCTGACTGTGCTATTGGCCTAGGTCACCACGCGGGCGCGATGACCTAGGTTCATTTGCAGAAAAAGAAAGAAAATGAGCTCTTTTGAAAGAAGTTCTTTTTGTCTTGTTATACTTGTAATTTGCATGCATAAAAGTCAACAATAATTTAATCGAACGAGCTTGTTATCTTGATATTATTCGCTCAGTCATGTGTATCTTAAAGTAACTGCTATATGTGTGGCCCAACATGGTATAAGATAATAGGGCTTCTTACATAAAATATATGGTTTACTCCCTTTTACACATCACCTAAAGAGATGCCTTGTTATAGGGGTAGCCCTAATGCCATCATCATAAAATTAAAATCGGGCCACCACTGCTCTTAACTATTTTTATTAAAGATAAAAAAGAATGTTATGAAGAAGTAACATCAAAAAAAAAAATCTCCTCTCCCCCTCGTCGTTGTACCTATGACCATATGAGATCACTCGGTCTAAATATTCCAGCACCAAATCCATAGGATTCCATTCCGGTCGGTCACGGATCAGGTTCGAATTGAGAACGAGTGTCATCGCATGATGACATTAAATTTTATGTTATGGCGTTTACAATAAACTTATGTTTTGCTTGAAATAATGGCTTAGAAACGAAGGTAAATAGTACCTCTATTGGTTTTTTACAAAAAACTATGAAAATTACGTAAATATGTATGGATTCAAATTGATTAAACTCACTCCGCGGCATGATGGCTTCTCTTCGTTACACTGTCTCCGTCGCCATGACAGGTAGGCGTTCAAAAACAAAGTATTTTTTTTCTTTTATTGGCACTCCTGACTTACATCCTAAACCGCGCCAAATTTAAATGTTTGTGCCTATGGGCGGCTTAAGGTAGGATCCATATTTTTTGTAAGTTTATGTCATCATTAACCGACTTCCCAAAAAGGAGGAGGTTTTCAATTCGGCGGTATTTTTTTTAATGTTTATTCAGAACTTGTTACTGGGTGAACCGATTTTGATGATTCTTTTTTTATTTGAAAGCTGGTGCTTGTCATGTGGTCCCATTTAATTTTCATCAAACGGCAAATCACTCGGGATAGCTGCAATCGCATTTCTGTTTATTGTTTACACCATTTCATAACATAACATCACACTAGTACGCTCTAAAGGGGTACGCAGGTGTAAATAGTTCACCTTGGTATACTCTTATTCCACCGGTTTTGTTTGAGTTTCATGTTATTGCGTTAATCTATTCTGGCTTCACTTTGGGCATTATTGGTACGTAGCCTATATAACTGGTCCATTATATACCACAACTAAAAAGTGAAAAATAAAAAAAAAGTTTTTACAAAAAATACAACCGACTTCCAAATAAAAACACTACAAAGTGAAAACTAACTTCAATTTCGAAAGTCGGTTGTATTTTTTGTAAAAAGTTTTTTTTTGAGTAATCTGGATCTCAGGTGGTTAAGTTTCAATACGAATACAAAATTAACTTTTAAACATTCTGACGTGATGCAGATAGGGTTTCAACCAAACCATTATTAATTTAGGCAAGTTAGAGGTAAATTAAAATTACATTTTAGCTTGAGCTTCAACAATTTAATTTTCAAGCTAGTACTGAGAAAATAATTATCATACCTCACAGTAATTAAGTGTCATAGTTTATTTTTTATTCTTACGTAGTTTTTTAAGTACTGTTAGGTTTTAATGTTTTATACGGTTTTATATTTTAAAACAGTAGGTAATAATTGTTGTAAAAGGAACATTGGTATAATAATAATGTGCCCTGAAAAAACGGAGTAGAATTGCAATAATAATTATGAAAAAGCTTTACTTCAAATTCTATTTTTAGTTTTATTCAAAATACGGGTATGTTGTTGATTATTTATCCATACTCATATTATTATAAATGCGAAAGTAACTCTATCTGACTGTTACCTTTTCACGCTTAAACAGCTGAACCGATATAGATGAAATTTGATATTGAAGTAGTTTGAGACCCTAGGAAGGACATAGAATATTTTTTATCCCGGAAATCATCCTTAAGTGAACCGAAAGGAGAGTGGAAGTTTGTATGATGAATTAATAATTTCTCAAACAAGGCAGCTCACAAACCTGCAGTATAGCTGCTGCTAAATTATTTAGAAAAGGAAATAAGAACAATTATCAAATGGGTAACGGTTGTGATTAGCGATTGTGATAGGATAGGATTTAACGGGAACTATTTTGAGTCATCTTAACTGTTTTGTATTGTTGTAGTTAAGAGTTAGTAGCCAATCCTTTAGTTTCTTATATGTGACACTTTAGGTAGTGAATAGAAGTTTGGTTATTTTCATAATAACCAAACAAGACGCCTAAAACCCAATTATACACTTGTAACAAAAAATCATTATTCACAACATAACCACCGAATCACGTCCATTTAAGTCACATGAAAAACCCATAATTCTGACACATTTGGGTTAAAAATGACATAGTTAAATCCCCTAATTTCGGTCGCGTGTTGATATAAAGATTTCTTTATCGGATTAACGTGTGTAGCCATGAACCACTGGCCAGTAGCCACGAGCCACGTCGCGTTTCTTGGTATAGTTTCAGCTAAATTGAACTCTTTTGTTGGGGCTAGGGTTGCCAAACGTCCGGTTTTGCCGGGCTTTGTCCAGCCTTCTAGTTTGACCGGATTTTTTGCGAAGGCAGCCAATTTTTGTTTTTATTTTTTAATGATAAAATGCGTTTTATCATTAAAAAATAAAAACATATCGAGTTTTTACCCGATGATTATTCCTAGTTCCCGTCCTGAGTGACCCTCAAGGATAAGGAGGTTAGGATGACCTGCTAAGTAGTGACAAATGCTGTGTCCCCAATACTTTGTCCCTGCTTTCGGCACCATCCCCATTCCCATTCATGGGAACATAAAATAAATATTTTATAATTGTTTTTCACCCTTTTATTAATAAAACAGTGTTTTATACAGAGCAGCGTGGTTTCAGTTGAGAGGTGAATGCAAGAAGGGCAGAACAATATACAAAAGTAACAAACTAAAGGGACTGTTTATATAGACAATATTATAACATTTTAAAGCCGTGTTTAGACTCTTGAACATATTTAAGTATTACTGGTTGTTTCTGTATTATAATTATGTATGATTATACCTGCTATCTCTATCAAAAACCTCAACCAACCGTCTAACCTCATCGAAAGTAATATTATCGAGACGTTTGGGGTTAAAACTCATGATCTGTGGATTCCGAGTGCTCACGCATTATTCAAAGATCTGCGTAAAAGCCTATTTGACACTTTGCGTGACCCAAGGGCTGGCTTTTACCTTGGCCAAATGATAAGCATTGCCATACAACGTAGTATTACTGCCATTCTTTTGGGCACATTACCGTTGAACAGCGATTTTCGACGCCATATTTTAGACATGTTTCAGGCTTAGTTAGTTTATATTTTTAATTGTAGTGTAGATGGACCAAGTGTAATACGGTATTATTCATAATGCCCAGACAATTGGTACAATCTCCAATATGAGGTGGCAATATGATAAAAACTATGGAAATAATTAAATTGACCGTGCTTTCTGAATAATGGTCTTCAGTTATTGGGCCGGGTAACAAAAATGTGTGGTTTTTTATGATTATTTAAGTACGATTACTATTTAAGCAACCAAGTTGACGGAGCCCCGCTGTGCCGCTGCGCGGGATTCCGTCTCCTCCGCGGGTCTAATCTTTATTTAACTCTAATTTTGTAAATAAAATGTCCGGCCTTTTCTTTAACATTCCGATGCTTTTTATGCTAACCGTAGTCAACATCTTTCTGCCCTTGTCTCATGCTACTTGGGGTCGGCGCAACACGTTTTCTTCTTCCATACCGTCGTGTCAATCGTCACGCTATCATTGACCCCCTTTTTTGAAAATCACTCCTAACACAGCCCGTCTATTTTTCTTTGGCGTGGTAATGGTAACCCTAGTCGGGGTTATATTTTGTCCGAGTTTTTTTTAAGGGTGCATGGGGCTATTGTGCGGCTCTGTTAATTACTTTTTTTGGAGCACTGCGGTAGCTGAATTTAATGTGATAGTATGTTTGTTGGGATATGAGCTGGAACAGTCTGGGTTGTAGTGCTTGCTAATTTGTAGTAAAGAAAAATAAAAACCAAACAGAGCCTAGAGTGTTTACAGTGGAGAATATTAACAGGGGTGTTTAACCGGCCGCGGCTTAATAATAACAGACGGATGGTCCGATCTTTAAGGTCAAACAACGCTTGCTGAGGTCGGCTCGTGGATGGGTGACAATCTTTAGATAGCGAGATTCCTATTACCTCTTTGAGCCTCAGATAAGAAAGAAAGAAAGATAGAAAATAATAAAGAAAGACAGAAAACTAGTTTATTTGGCACACACAATTTCTTTTTTTTATCTAATATAGACTCGCGCTTGACCACTATCTCACCTGATGGTAAGCGATGATGTGGTCGACGGTGGAGCACGCTTGCCTAGAAGTAACCTATTCACTCTTGACTTAAAGACCCCTAGATAGTAGCTATCGGGAAACACAGACTCCGGCAGGGAATTCCACTCCTTAGCTGTACGCATAATAAAAGTATTCTCGAAACGTTTAGTGCGTATGGGTGGGATGTCCACCATGTACCGATGACGCATCGCCGTACGTCTGGTAGTCCGATGATGGAACTGGCTGGGTGGAATTAAATCATGCAATTCCATCGCACACTCCCCGAAATGTAACCGATAAAAAACCGACAAGCTACTCGGCGACGATGTTCAAGGCTCTGGAGCTTTGACTTAACCAGGGAATATATGGGTACAAATAAAGGGGCACTTCATTTAAAAACAATTACATAGTGTGCTCCGCGGCTGTGCCAAATAGGTCAAATTCAGCAAAATGCCAGACAACTAGGAATTGCCTGACGCTGGTTTTCAACTGAATCTTACCTTTAAGTGTACAGTGTTGGCCCAGTGGTAACGGCCGCGACTTACAAGTTGCAGATCATTGTAACCGCCGAATTTTTTTTTTTTCTATGCCGTGTTTGTTTTTGGAAGTCGGTTTATTTTTATTGTTAAAAAGATTTTTTATGTTACTCGTTTTTTTTGGTACCCCGTATTATGAAGAAAATAATTTAAAGTGAGGGCTTCTCATAACAATTCCAACAAGCCTAATCACGACTGGGGTACATTGTTTTACTACGGATTTCCGGTGCCTACCTTCCAGCTTCATCACCAGATCAGTTCGATGGTACCATTTTCATTAGAATCATTTATTTAAAGTTTCATCACAATAATATATCTAAGTATTCGAGAAATCTTATACCGAAAACAAACTTATTATTGAGTAGTTCCAGTGGCCATCTGTGGTCTTCTTCATCAGTACCACTTCTCCGAATGATACTTTCTGAATACAAGTGCTTGCCATGTTGATAAAAAGACCAAAATAACTATGTGTATGCCTATAAGATTTGAGGAGTTCCCTCGATTTCCGTGAGATCCCCTCATCAAATCCTGAGTTGGTGACAATGGGACCACCTCAAGAGTATACCCTGTCAAACAAAAGTTTTCAAAATCGGTCCAAAATGGAAGGAGTAATCGGTGAAAATATATATATAAAAAAAAAACCTCCTCCTTTTTGGAAAGTCGGATAAAAATTAATAACTTCTAAATATTTAAGGTTTTAATTTCAACATTGTTAAGTCCAAACAACATACGCCATCTGGTAGCGTTGCCCCGAACCAATTGGGTAGGGAAATCTCTTAGGTGTCAAAGTCCGTTTTACATAGTATGTATACGGCCATCTACAGGTTGTTTCAGGAAACTAGAACCGAAGGCTTTGAAGGGAAAAATGTTAATATTTTATGTTGGCATTGCGTTATTCTTACATTATTTTAAGCTTGCTCTTTTGGCACCAGTACCTATAGGTAGTTTATGAATTTCAAATTACCTGTTTTTTATTTTTGTTGGCTTTTATTGCGTTTAATTAAGGCGTATATATTCCCCAATATTAACGCAGTACTGGCCGTGCGCCCTGGAGCCAGAATATCTATATTGAACCTCCTTTTGGGCAGTTTTGTATACAAAATATTCTTTGATTTACATGTGCTATTTCAGTTAAGAAGAAATTCTAAACATCAATTTTACTGTGTTAAATATTTATAAACATCCAAGTTGCTTTGGAGGATTTTTTTAGATCTTTTTTTTGTATTATCCAATAGTAGCGAAAAAATATCGTATGGTTAATATTTTTTTTAAGGCAAAACTATTAGTTACACGAAGAAAACGTGTTTCACAAATAATGTACATGAATCAATGATAGCAAACGAAACTGTTGATAGCAACTGTCAGCAACATAATTTTCTTGCTCACCAAATTATATAATTTAATATTTATGTTTGCCTTTTCCCCATGGGGGTAAGCAGCTAAGTGAGAAGGTTTAAGCAAGATTCAACACATCAATTGCAAATTTGTGACTCACAGCAACAGCGAGAAGTAAATCAAAAATAACTTTGACAAGCAGTGAATACTTTACACCTGTATATTAAATTGGAGTCCAGCGCTGGCACACGGCGCCGTGGCGGCTACTATCTACTGGCTTCGTCTTAAAAAGTTCTCTGTGGTTCGCCTTCGCCCAAAATAATAAAAAGAAAACAACAAATACGACGCGACGCCCTGCCCGTTGCCAAGGTGACGGTTGCGAAGTGTGTAGGCCTCCTGCGTCCCACAGCCGTCATTATAAGACATTTTTGTGTGTCAATTTGATATTTTTATTTGTGTTTTTATATTATATATTTTTTGTGAGTTATAGTGTATTTAATGTGTGTATAGTTTTATATTAGGGTAAGTTTTACTTTATTTTTGTGTTAATGAACAATGCAGACTGTAGCGACGCCGGATACTGTAGCAGTCAACCTGCCACATCCGTTGAGGTTCAGCTGGTGAGGTGTCCCCATTGCTCACAGGCACGCTTTTTTAAAGGCGAACGGGGGCTGAAGATACACTATGGCAAGGTTCACAAACCACATAGTGTACCACTGTGCCCTCCAGTCACTTCCCCACCTTTTGAACACACACTTTGGAAAACTTTATCAAAATTAAAAAATTCTACTCCCGTATTGAAACGAGTTCCTCGGGGTGCGAGACGGTCCGTTGCGTTGAGTCTGGCGCAATGCATCCGTCTTGCAATCCAAGAGAACTCAAATAGTGCCTGGGAGCAATTGCTCACCTTCCCCTATAGGATTCTACACGTTAAAAAAGATTTGGCTCTGAAAAAAACCCTTACAAATCAAATTAAAGAAAACTGCAACAATTCGACCACAATTTTGGATCAAAATTTACAACCATTCAATAACCTTTCACAGAAAGACATATGTTTTCACGTGGAGTCCAAACTAGGTGAAGGTGACATTAGGGGTGCAGCGAGGCTTCTATTCAGCAGTGATGTGGTGGCGCCCTACTCTCCAGAAACAATATCTGCCTTGGAGAGTAAGCATCCGGCGCCTGCGGATGACCTTACCTTTCCCGACCCCCCCGAAACCCCTCATCCTGATTCAACTCCTTTGAATATTTCAGCCACACAATTGATTGCTGCCGTGAGCTCCTTCCGAAGCGGTTCCGCCGGCGGTCTCGACGGCTTGACTCCGCAACACTTAAAGGATCTTTTAAGTTCAGGCGCCGGGGCAGCTGGTGAGTCGCTTTTGAAGGAGCTTGCGGCACTAGTCAACTTAATGCTCTCCGGCGGCGTGAACGATGCCGTCGTCGATGTCTTGTACGGGGCCAACTTATGTGCCCTGCGCAAGAGGGACGGCGGCATTCGTCCTATTGCCGTCGGGTGCACCTACAGGCGTATGGCAGCCAAAATTTGTTGTAAGCTTTACGGCCAAAGGCTTACAAACAAATTCCAGCCCCTACAGCTTGGCTTTGGCTCTAGAGGGGGCTGTGAGGCTGCCGTACATGCCCTTTCTACATTCTTAAATTCTAGCCAGGGTGAGGTCGTCCTCAAGGTTGACGTTAAAAACGCCTTCAATTCCGTCAACAGGGACACTTTGTTGGCTGAAGCAAAAAAGGAGCTTCCAGAAATTTTCGGCTTTTTGTGGCAATGCTATAGGCACCCATCAAAATTGTTGTACAAAGAAAATGTTTTGCAATCTTCAGTTGGTTGCCAACAAGGTGACCCTCTCGGGCCAGTCATTTTCAGCCTGGCTATTCATCCCATTATTCAGAAACTAAATTCCAAATTTAACTTATGGTATTTGGATGATGGAACACTAGGAGGTGACGTAGACACCGTTTTAGCAGATTTAAAATTCCTGAAAGAGCAGTTTAAATCCATCGGCCTAGACCTCAACCACTCCAAATGTGAAATTTTTCTTAGTGACAATACCGACAGACAATCGACCCTACAAAAATTCTATGCAATAGCCCCAGAGATCAAAATTTTAGATAAAAGTTCACTACACCTCCTAGGTTCCCCAATTTTGGAAGACAGTTTTTCTTCATTCATTGATGGCAAAATTAACCATTTTAATGATATTTCGGATAGACTCTCCAAAATTAACCTTCATTCGGCTTTTACTCTTATTAGGTATTGCTGTTTTGGACCAAATTTTATGTATTTTCTCCGCTCTTCCCCTTTATGGAAGCAGCCACATCTCTTGGAAAAAATTGACGAAATTATTCGATGCACTCTGACATCCATCTTAAATGTGGCCTTGGATGATCGAGCCTGGATGCAAGCTACACTACCCATTCGTTTCGGCGGGCTCGGCATCCGCAAAATTACTAGTATAAGCCTACCGGCGTTCCTGTCTTCGGTCCACAGCACTGAAACGTTAACCAAAAAAATTTTATCCCGTTCACTGGTTAACTGTGATGTGCCGTGCTTGACCGACGCAGTGTACGCCTGGAAAATGGCTTGCCCGAATACGGCGTTGCCCGAGAACGCATCTTCCCAGAGACAGTGGGATGAGCCGCTCTGCAGGTTGGTACGGAATAAACTTATAAATACGTCTACCAATACTGCTGAGCGTGCCCGCCTGCTGGCTGTGGGAGAGTGGGAGTCGGGCCTCTGGCTACAGGCATTACCGTCACTCAACATAGGTACTATGTTGAGTGACAACACCTTCCGGATCGCTACATGTCTGCGTTTGGGTGCTCCTAGCGGAGCTCCACATCGTTGTCAATGTGGTGAAGCAGTCGACCGCCTCGGTCACCATGGCCTATCCTGCAGCAGGAGCGCTGGCCGGATAGCACGGCACGCCAGCATTAATGACATCATACGTCGTGCTCTTGTCACCGCCGGGGTGCCAGCAGTTTTAGAACCCAATGGCTTGGCACGCGACGATGGGAAGAGACCAGACGGGATGACCATTATGCCTTGGAAGGTGGGTAGACCTTTGGTGTGGGATGCAACATGTGTCGACACCCTTGCGCCATCCCATCTTCTAAGCACGGCAGGCTGTGCTGGGGCGGCTGCTGCTGGAGCAGAAAACCTCAAACGGCGCAAATATAACAACCTTATTGGAAGTTATATGTTTGAGCCGTTTGGGGTTGAAACATTAGGTCCATGGGGTCCGAGTGCGCATCGAGTTTTTCGAGAAATTAGCACAAAGCTCGTCGACTCTTCACGTGACCAGAGGGCTGGCCTTTTCTTCGGCCAGAGAATCAGCATTGCCATTCAACGTGGCAATGCTGCCAGCGTTCTGGGCACGTTTCCCATTGACATCGATGTGGACGAATTTTTTGATGCACAATGAGCTTTTTTCCGTCTCCCCTTTGTATTTGTATATAGGTATTTTATTTTTTTAGAATATTCAATTGTATATATATGTTTTATTAATAAAAAATCTGTCAAAAAAAAAAACAGATATAACCTGAATCAATTAAAATATATATTTTTTAGAAACCTTTTTACTTAGCCGTTACTAAGGATTATGCTTAAGAAAGTAATCGTTTTACTGCACTAAAGCGGTGTAAGGTCCTTAAGGTTCAACTAGTCGACGGCACAAACTATTTTGTGCGCGAGGTTAAAATGCATGCCATCTTATCCGACAACACGTGCGAAAGAAATAGATGCTGTGATGAGCAGTAACAAGCTAGTTCGCGAACGAATTAGCACTATTGCAAATTTGTATCGAAAAAATGATGATTTAGGACGAAAACAAAATTTTATAAACAGATCTTTGGGAGTCTAGATATCAAGAATAGCTACTAAATGTATATATTCAAAATACAATTATTTGCATTGTTGAATTACTAATCTATCACTGTATGGAGACCGTTTTACAATTTTCCTTCCTCTTATGGTATTTATTTTCACCCAAAGATTCGTTAAAATTAGTGTTGAAATATGGAACTTTCGGCGCACATAACTTTCAAATATTTTATTTTTAACTTTTTTGTTTCCATGCAGGGCTAGATAATGATGAGACAAATTGATATATTTTTTTATTTCGAACGTCGAACTACGTTTGTATGGAAGAATGATCGACTAGTGTAACCTTAACTCCGTGTCTTGACTTAAAATTTGAATAGGAACTTGATTGAACAATTAGATTGCTTTGAATCTTTTGGCGCAAACACTGTAACGTTATATAAACAACTTTTGGTTCAAAATAAGTCAAGTTTTTTTGCTTCAGTATCAGTGTAATAGACTGAGCTTTGTCATTGTTTCTGACACGTGGTTGTAATCAATCATTGATTTAACTAAGAGAGAGAGCAACTTTCCAATCGAGGATACGTTGCATTTATCTGTAGCTATAAAGGAATATTTATATAAGCTTTGTTATATACATGCCTGACCTGACCTGGTGAAGGTTGCGGGGATCCGCTGGATGCGGGACACACGGGACCGGTTAATGTGGCGACGCTTGGGGGAGGCCTATGTCCAGCAGTGGATATCTTTCGGCTGATATAATGATGAAGATATGATGATATACATTCATATTTTTTACAAACTTTATATTACCTGTATTTCGTATGTGTCCAGCAACTAATAGGTAAAAAGCACTTCATAACATCCAATTAAGTTGAAACTTGGCGTACTTTTGTAAGTTTGGAAACATTTAAATAATATGGAGCTGGTCTCATGATGGTACCGTAAAGTGGCCATAGCGACTCCTCAACCAGACAAGATAATTATCACCATCGTATTTGGGCCCTTGAATGTATATTGAAAAGCGACCCACAAATGCCCTTCAAGTTAAAGGAGAAAATCTACATGTCCGTGATTAGACCTGTCAACTTTATGGATCAGAATGTTGGGGATGTGAAAAAGATGAATGAAAGGATATTGCATGTAGTAGAGATGAGAATGTTGAGATGGATGTGCAGCGAACGAGAATGGATAAAGTGAGAAATGATTATATTAGAGGCAATTTGAAGGTTGCGCCAGTGGCAGAAAAGTTGATAGGAAACCGTCTGTCCTGGTATGGCCATGTGATGAGGAGGTATGAAACACATGTTACTAAAAGAGTGATGAATATGGACAAAGAAAAGATGGATGGACTGTGTGAGAAGTGATATGAAAGAAAAGGGAGTCAGTGATAGCGTGACAGGGGACAGGACGGTATGGAAGAGGAAAACGTGTTGCGACGAATTTAGTCTATTAAAAGCTTTTATTAATAATATTTTAGTTCTAATTATTATAGCAAGCCTTTGTGTATTCCTTGTGACTCGTCCCATTTTAAACGAATTGTTGGTTATCAAACCTTGTGCCGTTGAATTTACCAATAAATAAATCATAACCCTACTTACAAACAGGAAACCATACTATTACATTTACCCAAAATATCCCAATCCACTTACTACCTACAAAGTAACAGAATCCGAGTTAACCCAGCGTCCAGCGACGGCTTCATTAATAACGTCACTAACAAGACGTATCGGTTAACTTTGAGATTAAACAAAAGCCGACGGCTAAACGTATTAACTGTAGTTAAGTTAACGGTGACTTTGACGGTTGGCGTGGGAATGACAGCGCGGTTTCAAGTTTTGTTATTTTGTTGAAGTTGAAAGGGAACAGTAGACTCCAAGCAGCCTGGCTCAAATGGAGATCGCTGTATGGCATCCTATGTGACTCCTGTATGCCGATTAAAGTCAAAGGCAATGTATATAAAAGGGCAGTAATACCAGACTTGCTGTATGGATCTGAGTGCTGGTCGCTGAGAAAGATGGATGAACAGAGAATTCACACCACTGAGATGAAGGTGCCACGCTGGTCATTTGGCATTTAAAAAAAGGACAAAATAAGAAACGAGTATATTCGCTTGCGCTGGTACGAAGATGTGATGAGGCGAGAAGATGAACATTATGACCTAAAGAGTCATGATCATAGAATACGGAAAATAGGCCGTGGACGACCACCAATGACCTGGTTACGAACAATTAAGAATGACATGATCACGTCAACTTACAGTAAAACAAGTAAAATTTAAAAAACCGCCCGACAAATTTATCTTGCGAAAACATCCCGATTCAAACAGTAAAACGCCCATAACTTTTGAACGGCTAAATCGATTTTATTCAAACATAGCTAAGAACACTCTCGACACAGTCACCTTTCAAATAAAAAAAAACTAAATCAAAATCGGTTCATCCGTTGAGGTGCTATGATGCCACAAACAGACACACAGATACAGAGACTCTTTTTCCGTCGGGGGTTAATGAAAAGGTCATCGGACTTCTTAGATTGTCACGATTATAAAAAAAAAAAAAGATATCACACGCGTGTTTTCTATATTTCTCGTGGCTAAAAAGCTACTCTACTCGCTTTGTTTTTAATATAATTCGCTACATACGACAAAGTGCTAGGTATAATCACAGTACCTACCTACTAGTATATATAGTTCAACTCATCTGTGCGCGCGGCGCTATGTGTGGGTGGTTGTTTGCTCGGACGACGATTGCCGCGTCACAGCCACTATAATGCATCTCATTAATCTTACTTATATTATAAATGTGAAAGTTTGGATGGATGTATGTTTGTTACTCAATCACGGCAGAACGGATCTGGATGAATTTTGGCACAGAGATAGATTATAATCTGGCATAACACATAGGCTACTTTTCATCTCGGTATAATGAACACTTGGGATGATAAAACACTTTGCACGCACAATATGGCGCCGCGCGCAAAGATGAGTCGAACTATCTGTAACACTATAGCTGTGACAAATGGCATAGCACATAGGCTACTTTTCATCCGGGTATAATGAACACTTGGGATGATAAAACACTTTGCACGCACAATATGGCGCCGCGCGCAAAGATGAGTCGAACTATCTATAACACTATAGCCGCGACAAATGGCATAGCACATAGGCTACTTTTCATCCGGGTATAATGAACACTTGGGATGATAAAACACTTGCACGCACAATATGGCGCCGCGCGCAAAGATGAGTCGAACTATCTATAACACTATAGCCGCGACAAATGGCATAGCACATAGGCTACTTTTCATCCGGGTATAATGAACACTTGGGATGATAAAACACTTTGCACGCACAATATGGCGCCGCGCGCAAAGATGAGTCGAACTATCTATAACACTATAGCCGCGACAAATGGCATAGCACATAGACTACTTTTCATCCCGGTATAATGAACACTTGGGATGATAAAACACTTTGCACGCACAATATGGCGCCGCGCGCAAAGATGAGTCGAACTATCTATAACACTATAGCTGTGACAAATGGCATAGCACATAGGCTACTTTTCATCCGGGTATAATGAACACTTGGGATGATAAAACACTTTGCACGCACAATATGGCGCCGCGCAAAGGTGAGTCGAACTATCTATCACACTATAGCCGCGACAAACAGTGAAGTGAGTTTCAAACGCGAGCCTAAGAATAATAGAATAAAATAAAAAAAGTGATCTGTCAAACCTTAGCCTTAGCATTTATTAGTCGATCTATATTCTGTAAATATTTCACCGCTAAAACTTAGTTGAAGTGAACAATCAGGGTAAGATTTTTTCAGTCTAACCGGATTCAGCTGAGTATCAGTGTTTTACATGGAGCGACTGCCTATCTGACCTCCACAACCCAGTAACTGGGTAACACGATACCCCTTGGCAAGACTGGTGTCAGATCTCAAGCTTCTGACTACTCGTAACGACTGTCAAAGATCTTCAAATGACAGCCGGGACCAACGGCTTAGCGTGCTTTCCGAGGGACGGAGGAAACTCGGTACGTTGAAATGGTCACCCATCCACGGACCGACCTCGCCAAGCGTCGCTTAACCTTGAAGATCGAACCGTGCGGCTGTTATTATTTAGCCACGAGCTCCTTGGAAGGATACTAGGACAAGCTATTTAAATTATTACGTTGTCATTGGTCCTTGATAAGTGTGCAAAGTTTCAAATTAATCCGTCGTTTTGAAGGGGGTGAAAATCTCGTTCAAAGATTCCGTTACATAGATTCATAGATACATACATACCAAACTAATAAAAGCGTGTTAGTTACTATATTTTTCACTTCTACCTAACTCTTTGAGGAATATAAGCGGGTATAGAGGTTAAGTTCATTTTCAAAATCATAGTGATAGTTTAGAAGTTCCAAAATGAATTATTTATACTTTAGGTACAGGAATTGGTGTACTAATTATTAAATTCTTCGCCATCGCTCGCTTATGGTTTATTACAAGCTAACGTTTCAGCCGTCCCGACTGAATTTAACTTTTCACATATAATCCATACATACATATAATCCAATAACAGTGATAAAAGCTTTTAAGTAAATAAAGATAAAAATGACAGAAGATCTATGGGGAATGTCCATCAAAGTTTGTACCTCCATTATTCAGACTATAGCGCCGTACTTAGCTTTAATTTTTAATTTGTGTATAGATCAAGGAGTATTTCCGGATCTAATGAAATATAGTAAGGTTATACCACTTTTTAAATCCGGGGACAGTAAAGACACAAATAATTATAGACCCGTATCCGTGTTGCCGGTTTTCAGCAAGGTATTTGAAAAGATAATGCTAAATCAAATGCTCATTTATTTTAATACGAAAAACATCCTACACGAGAAACAATATGGTTTCACCAAAGGACGTTGTACAACCGACGCTGGTGTCACCTTAATAAAACACATCTTTGATGCGTGGGAGGAAGGACAAGATGCCATAGGTATCTTCTGCGACCTGTCGAAGGCGTTTGATTGCGTTGATCATGAAACATTGCTTTTGAAACTTGAGCATTACGGGCTAGGCCAATCAGCATTAAATTTAGTAAAATCCTATTTGAATGATAGACAGCAATTATTTAAAATAAACGGTGTCAATTCGTCGGGGTTGAACGTGAAAATGGGGGTACCCCAGGACTCAATTTTAGGTCCTTTCTTATTTTTAGTATACATTAACGATTTACCCCATGTATTGAAAAACAAACTAAACATGGTGTTATTTGCTGATGACACTTCTTTGATTTTTAACATGAATAGACGTACGAGTAACGTTGCCGACGTAAATAATGCATTGCGGCAAGTTCTAAATTGGTTCACTGCTAATAATTTAGTTTTGAATGCTAAAAAAACTAAGTGTGTAAAATTTGTCTTGCCGAATGTCAAAAGTTATGATTGTGACATTATATTAAACAACGAGAAGCTAGAATTCGTCGACAAAACGGTTTTCCTGGGTATCACGCTAAACTCAAGGTTACAATGGGGTCCTCATTTAATATCACTTGCGGGGCGGTTAAGTTCGGCGGCTTATGCTGTTAGAAAAATTCGTCAATTTACTGATGTAGATACCGCGAGGCTGGTCTATTTTAGTTACTTTCATAGTATAATGTCTTACGGCATATTACTATGGGGAAGGGCTGCAGACATTCAGTCAATTTTTGTTCTACAAAAACGAGCCATCAGAGCGATATACAATCTTCGCCGGCGCGATTCTCTAAGGGAACTGTTTAAGGACATTAACATCATGACGGTACCGTGTCAATATATTTACGAAAACATCATGTACGTTAGAAAGAATTTACATCTTTTTAGTAAAAACAGCGATAGACATAGTTATGTTACTAGAAATA
Source organism: Orthosia cruda (assembly GCA_964057195.1). Lineage (NCBI taxonomy): Eukaryota > Metazoa > Arthropoda > Insecta > Lepidoptera > Noctuidae > Orthosia > Orthosia cruda. Next base: position 11,374,356 of record OZ059854.1, on the reverse strand, counting down.
GGGACCAATTAATTCAACCAGGTTTCAGGCTGGCTAAAGTAGCGTCATCTTTTATGGGGTACTGTATAAAATTTTACAATAAAATACCGCCACACATTCTAGAATTGAATGAGACGAAATTTAAAACTTGTATAAAACGCACACTATGCAGGCAGGCATATTATAGGTTGGGGGATTACATCGCTGATAAAAATGCTTGGCCCAACGCTATTCCAGCTCCACAGCCACTAGGCCACAAAAACAAGTGATAAGCAGAAAAGTTATGAAGTATTGTTGGACCTGCTGAAGACTGTACGAATAATTATAATGTATATTTGTGTTGTATACACTCAATTTATTTTTTGGATTATATAACTGCACAGCACATATGTGAGTACTATGTACCAATTGTAAATCTACCATACACTGTAACTATGTGTCGTTCGTTGACTTTAGTGTGCCCTGGCAGTTGAGTGTGTCATGCTCTCTCTAATGTCTCTCTGATGGTGGCACATGTGTTGGATCATTCGGTTCCCTTCATGATGGTTGAGCTGAGTGGTGCCGATCCATGTGTCATGTTCGTGAACGGGCGCCATCAGTTGGGATTGGTCATATCTTAGCTGCCTCCGCCTGTTTTTAATTACCTATTTATTGTATTTTTAATTGTTTGTTTTACTCTAGACGCTTTTACGTGCGTTTTTTTTTACATCGTTCTCACATATATGTATTTTTCCTACAAGATTATTGTAACCAAATACTTGTAAAACACATTTTTTTTTTTAAAGAGTAAGTGTGGAGTTTCTTGTCCGTTCTTCTCCATAACAAGCTACATTTCCGAAAGGACGGTAGAATCAATTATTATTACATTTAATTTTATTTTTGACGTTCGAAAGTGCCGCTTAATGGCCTCATTGAATAAAGAAATTTTGATTTGATTTGATTAATGTTGTAATTAAAAATATTATTAAAACATTTTCTAGACCTTATTTTTTTTTTCTTTATTGTACACTATTAAAAATACATACAGAACAAACATTTTCAAGCACAGTGTACAATGGGCGGTCTTATCGCACTAGGCAATATCTTACAGACAACCTTTGGATGGACTGAACGACAGGAGAATTAAGGGCTGTCAGTGTAAAATAGATGATAAATAATATAACTTACTTATACATAATAACATAAAATACATACATACTATAAAACTTATCTAATATACTAATAAACATTGAATATATGATAGAGACAGGAAAAGACTAAACATTATAGTGAAAGGTAATGCTCCTTTACCATATTCTTAAACGTTGGCAGTGTTTGAGCGCATCTTATTTCTATAGGTAATACATTCCACAATCGAACTGCTTGAATCGTAAAAGATTTGTCAAAGAAAGAAGTGGAATGCATACGAACACTCAATTTTAAATTCTCCGATGATCTCAAGGACTTGAATGGGTGTCACAGAGGAACTGAAAACGTTCTTTAAGATAAAAAAGGAGTAAAAGGATTAAAGAGCACATTATAAAGCAAATAAATTCTTATTTCCTAGATCAAATAAAATATTCATATTCAACACAAAAGTTATACTAAACAAACTACTCAGAAGAACCTAGGAAGCGAAGCAGGTGAAAACGCCAAACTTTCTAGATCAAGTATCTCACTACCCACATACTACTTAAATCCTTCACAAAACTTTATCTACCGTCTGAAAAATATCTGAATTTAAAACTCACTATAGTGTTGTGAAAGTTATCGAAATTTTTAAAATACACACATCTTATACATAAGTTTTATTTGCTCCTAGTGTTGTTATGTTCAAAGTTTTATCGATAAACTCGGAAACTTTGAGAAACTTTGCTCCCTGTATATTTTTCATTTGCATATATGAGGATTTTTCGTTATTAGCTTTTTTAAAGTTCGTCGAGTTTAATATTTTGGTTGTTCAATTTATTAATTAAATTGGTGGAGCCAAATTGGCCTCTTGGGATTGGTGGGTACTTGTTAGAGATAGATAGGGTTTTCAGTAAAACATCTATTTAATATAAGAGTCTAAAATACTTAAAAAACACGCTTTAAAAGAAAACCAAACTAAAGGTCTATCCACACATACCAGGGCCGTGCCCGGGATGTGACAGGGCCGGGCCCAATCATTGAATCTTCGTCACTGGCCCCCGTCCACGGACGTGTGTGATCGATTTCATATAAAATGTACACAACGATATTTTTTTGAGGCCCTGACGGGGCACGGCCCTGATATGTGTGCATAGACCTTTAATAGTAAAAAATAATTTCCAATCAATTTTAATTAAGAATAATGTAATTAACGAAAAAATGTATTTTATTACAAAAAATTAAATTTTTTGGTGGTGTGAAAAATCGGTAATTGATAAGTGTGCAAAGTTTCAAATTAATCCGACGTTTTGAAGGGGGTGAAAATCACGTTTAAAGATTCCGTAACATAGATTCATAGATACATACATACCAAACTAATAAAAGCGTGTTAACAAGAACTACACCTACGACAAAAAAATATAAGTTACATATCCTCTTGATGATAAATAGATCGTGAACTTTTTTAACCGACTTCAGTAAGGAGGTGGTTTTTAATTCGACTGTTAGTTTCTGTATGTTTGTTACGCGCTTATGAACCGCCAATTACGAACCGATTTTGATGATTCTTTTTTGTTTGAAAGCTGTACTTCTCATGTGGTCCCATTTAAATTTAATTACGATTTGGCGAGTAGTTTTTTTAACGTATCCTTAATAATGCCTATTTTCATGGTAATATGAGGTACTAAAACTAAAAAAAAACAAAACGCTTTGTAGCGAAAAATAAAATTCTTTTCGGAAGTCGGTGTCAAAAACGAGAAAAAAATTGTTACCAAAGCCACCGAATTCTGAAAGAAAGTTATTTTTCCTTTTGTAGTGTTTTGTTATGGCAGTTGGTTTATATTTGTAAAAAAGTTTATCTTTTTTCATAAATCAACTGTAACTATCACTGATTGTTGATCATTTAATAAATCATCTAATTTAGCTATGAAAGGCGTGCCAGGAGCTGAAACCAACTGGCAGAGGCCTTGTTAGACATGTAGCTTGTGACACCAAGTGACAATTATCCCTGTATGCACTACGCAAGTGCACCCAAGGATAATCCCCGGCTGGTGCAGGACTATTGCAAAATATGGATATAAAACTTATTGGGCTATGGGTTTGGGAGGTTTCGTGGATTGATTACCTAAAACTATAGAAGGACTATTAGCCCCTGCCTGACCACTGTTGATCTACACGGCTATAAACTGGCAGGGCATGACTTGCACTCTTAATTAATGGGCCTCCCATAAATAGAGCATAAGTATACATTTAAAAACAGCCCTATTTAGGCTTAGGTAAGGTCAAACACTGATTAGCCGATTCTAAATTCAAATAATCCATAAAAAAATGTATTAAGAATCTCACTGTTACAGATTCTTACTGTTAAGTTCAAGTTCTCAATGCTTATTTACGTGAAACTAAAGAGTGTCATTAGGAGTTTCCTTAGCCGGTAATTAGGTGACTCCGGTAAGTCAATGACCTGATGATCAATGACCTGACCTGGAAGGTGAATGTGGGTTAGAGGAAGACGAAGCTTACCTTTAGAGAGAGACGAAGCTCTGAAGAATTTTTGCAGTAGAATATGAGGGGAAGGGGTATACGATTTTTTAATCGATATTAATTATGAAAGGTACTATAGATAATTTGTCATTTAAATGTATGGCACTAATAAAGCTAAACTAAAATTATTAAAAAAAAAAAACGATTTTTATTGAGAATGTTAATTATTTATTAAGATCTAACACATATGCGTCATTAACACTTATGCGTGCCTAAAATAAATTGTACTTCTTTGTACCTACTTGTTAAAGTTTTCATCTAAAAAAAAAAGTTGTAAAGATACTGTAAATAAGCTTATTTATACAAGATTTAACCCTAAACCAAACTCATTAGTACCAACCGCACCCAACAAAAATATTTAAGAAACAAATTCTGCGTAAAAACCACGCACATGTCCTCGATATGTATGTAAAGTGCGTTTGTGTGCGTCAGGTATCCGTCACCGTTGGATAAATATCTCAAGAGTGGGAACCCTGCGCGAAACGTGGCTGCCTAGCCCGCTGCAGTAGGGCGACGTTCATATAGACACCGAATTTATTAAAAACCGCCATCTTTGATTTTAAAATGTTAACGAACGTCAGAAATGGAGGATTTGGTCGAATAGTTTTGGCGGGATATTTTTGTGCTTTTTTACAATTTTTTTGTTTGTTGTTGTGATTTTTCTGGTTTTAATTTTTTTGTTTGTTGTTGTGATTTTTTCTTGTTTTAATTTTTGGTGGAAATTTTTGAATGGGAATGAAATATTAATGCTCAAAATGAGTTTTTATATAAAAAAGTCATTATAGACAAATGCGTGTGCAAAATTTTAACTCAATCAAACACCGGGAAATGTGTTAAACTTAACCTGTAAGCTTTGATTACATACACACAGACTCCGGGCGAAACAACTTAAAAAAGCTTGTAAAAATTATTATATTTGTATTAGTCCAAAAGACAAAACTTGAATCAAAAGAAGAAAAACATGGGCATCTTCTTGAATAGTCTAGTAAAATAAAACAAGCCCGAATGAATTTCAAATTCAGTCCAATAATACAAGCATCACAAATATAGTTGTAATTTATATGTATCTCTCTAAAAATATCATCAGCTTTTACGAACTCGTCTAGATAAAATAAAAATACGAGACTATTTTTACGATTACAGCTTATTTTACGTAATAGAAGAAAGCGTACCACTAAAAAGAATACCAAGAACTCATTGAACTTTATGTCACTTTTATTAGGAAAATAAAATTTTATCTGACAGAGCCTACTTTGGTAACCACGGCTTAACAAAGTACGCATACGGCAATGCCTACTGCGCATGTCTGAGCCTCACTCATTCCGGACTATTTGTTTTGTCGTTACACTATCAAAAAGCTTCGGTTTGCTCGCATAGTAGCATCTTCCTCGCTAATTGGGTGATATCCGAACGTTTCTTGGCTGTCAGGCAGCCTGTAGTGTTGTGTGCAAGTGTGTGCGAGTATCCGAACGCGCGGCATCAATCAGCCGCCTGTCAAGAGTTCGCGCCAATAGTTGACGTTTGGCCGCGTGCGGTCGCTCGTTCGGAATTTGAATAACTTGACGTTTCGTGAGTGCTCTTTACCGGTGATTTGTGGTTCTTAGCGGATAAACATTCACGGCTGTGCAATCTGCAATACGACAGCCGCAGAGTCGTACATACTCGTACTTCCGAGTATCCTCGATCTGTAAACTAACTTAGAATTCTTAATTTAAAACATTTCATATTAGTGCTCGCCCGGTTTAAAAACTAAAAGTCTTCTTTGCTGACTCAAGATGAATATAACGTCTACGACGGACGGTGAGTATGATTTTTTTAAATTGCGTACATCTGCAATGTTAAAAGTACCTAATTGCTTGCATTCCCTAGATGCGCACCTCTGCGGAATTCGCGGCACAAGCCGAATTGGACTTTAAAACTGCCGCATTAGGACGAAGTTTTATCAGCAGATGTTTACACTTCTTTTAATCGTTTGGTCTTTATCGTTGTGGTAATAAGGTTGAGAATTGTGTGTAATTCGTGTTAGCTGTCATTAGGTATGGTGATATATCTTTGCGCGTTTCCGAGCCTAAATGAATGTTTGCGTGTGTGGATGTTTAGTATGGGTATTTTGTTTTGTTTTTAGTCTTAAATTGCTTTTGTCAGGCGAATGTTATCTTTGTTGAGCAAACTTTGTAACAATAATAACTTTATTAGGGGATCTACGAAGAAAATGGGGTCGGAATAGAAACGGGTGTTCCTACTTTGCTTGCATTGCAGATTCTGAATATTTAATACGGTTCTGACCACGTTGAGCTGTTCTAGCGTCTATTAATATGCAAGAGGTCAATCAAAGGAATTAGTAATGTTTAAAAAAATGGAATCTGTGTAACAATTATGCTAATGAACCTAGTCTACGGTCGAAGGGGAGAATAGGTTGACATTGAATTCTTGATAGAATGTGCTGCAGGGTTGTGACATAGTAAAGAAAAGATCAAAAGGTCAGTCCCAAAATGTTTTAAATATAGCAAAGCTCGAGTATACTTACAGTGACAATCTGCAACTACTGACATTGTTGAAACCATTGCATGGAGAGTCTACTTATCACATGCGTTCACTATGAGAATTCATAAGTTCTGACATTATTTTATTTAAAAATAACAGTTATTCATTATTATGTACCTTACGTCTGACTTAAATCTGGTCTATAGACCATATTTGCTTTGTGCGGTCGAAAAAATTTTCAATTGGCTGATAAAATGTTTTGCACCACTGTTGATTCACTTTGACAGTCTACAAATCCAATGGCAAATAAAGTGAGATATAGACAACATTGAAAATTTGGAGCATACCTTCAATACCAGGCATTTCAGAGTGGAACTTCTGCATTTATCTTTGTTGTGGTTTAAACTGCAGTATCGGGCGAGGAGCTTACGACATTCGGCTACCCCAAACCACTCCACCCCACACACGAGGCTGCTCAGTTTGTTAGATAAAGGTTATACTTACAAACTTCAAGCCTTACTTCTGTATGATGAAACGCAGTAGCGTCAGAAGTGATTGATGTAATCAAATGCCTGTCTGAGTTCATCAGAAAAATCGTTTGTATGATCATACATTTTGGAAGTGATCAATAATGAACATAATAAAATCATTTAATTCAAACTATGGTTGACAATGTCCATATAGCCTAACGCGTTTTGCTTGTCTATTTTGTAAAAAAATCACTGTGTAAATTTAAGTGAAATGAGCTGTCACTCAACCTAGATTTCGAGGATCTACTAGGGATTCACAGCTCATTTCAATTACTTCCACACGACTATGCGTAGGCGCACTGCATCTATGGTATGCAGAGCCCCGGGGCAGTTCCAACACCGTCCTGGCGATGATCGCAGGAAGGCTGGACTGCCCTTTCCTCCGGCATTGTTCTTTACAGAATAGACCGGCTCACCATTTGGAAGCAGGTGATGTTAGTGGCATAATCTTTAAACGAGCTATACTTTTATATATATATAATCTGAATCTCGGAAACGGCTCCAACGATTTTCATAAATTTATGCAGGGGGTTTCGGGGGCGATAAATCGATCTAGCTAGATTTAATTTTTGGAAAACGTCCTTTTTACTATTTTCACCCGAGCATAGCTCGGTCGCCCAGGTACTTATACTAAATATCAGCAGAGGTTACTATTCCGTTTGGTACGGTCACCATGTTTCAGAGATGATGGCCAAACTGTATCCTCTTGGAACAATCCTATGGGTCCTGATCATCATTTTAGCCCATGACCTGCTGTACACCTACTTCAAACATCGCCACATCGATCGGCTCTCACCAGATCATCTGCCCACCTTATGATAGGTCTATAAACGCTATACAGCGTTGTCCAATCTCCCTATCCCCTGCGGTTGAAAAGAGTTAGGTGGCCCCACCACTGTCCTAACCGTCACAGGAGGACCAAGGGTTACATAAACGGGGTCGTCTGGCGCTCATGTGCTGGTCACGGCGTGCAATCTGTTCTGGAGCGCCGGTGATGATGGTTACTCCCCAAAGGAGGGTCCGGTGACGGACAGCCGCGGCGGGTTCGCAGTGAGTGCTAAACGCGTGCCCGTGTTCCCGCAATAAGCGGCACAGGAGGACACCGTGGAGTTGTAGTGGGTTGGAGTCGCTATCTCCCTGTGGTAGCGCAGTATGCATGAGCACTTCTCGGAAAACGCGGTTGACTTTAGAACCTTTCGGCCCTATGTAACTTGGTAATACCCATGGGCGAAAACTTGATACCTTATCTAACTTATCTTGCACTGAGAATCCCGTGACGGAGAAGATATAATTTGTACCTATCTACACAACCTTTTCCAAAACACAACGGTACCTACCTACCTACCTATAGGTGCCCCTTATCAGTGAGATTACATAAAATTTTATTTTCCGGGTTTCTCGCGACGCTTTTCCTTCTATCCGTTTGGTCTTAGTGATAAATTGTGTACTTACTTCGGCGAAATACATTAAAGAGATTGGTTCGAACCTACGATAATTCGGAGTTGATTTTTTATGGGTCTCTGTTTTTGTGGGTATAATATTAATAAGGGAATTATACTTACAGGACCGATCAGTGTGGCAATGCTTGGGGGTGGCCTATGTCCAGCAGTGGACATTTCGGCTGAAATGATGATGAAGTACACAACAATAGGGATATTTCTTGGGTAGAAAAATGATAATTATATTTAGTCCGTCAGTGAGATTATTGCTTTATCAAATAAATAAAAATTGACATAGATAAAGCGCATCAAAGTTCAGGAGTGGGGGCTTGTGACGTCACTTTGTCAGTATAAAGTGTAGCAAAGCGTGACGTCACATGATATTTGAAAGCACTGCATCGTCGTCATTTTTTGTTTAAGAGGCAGAAGAAAAAACACGTGTCTAATATTTTAGGTAATCTAACTGACCGACTAAATAGTTTGTTTTTGTCATCATCCCTATTATCGTGGGGTCTTTAATATTGTAATAAACTAAATTTATAATCATAATAATACAGCTCAAGAGCTCTTGGCAAAATTATACCAGCCACACGGGTTAATCTTTATGGTTAGCAACGCAAGCTTAGGACGATCCGTAGATGGATATACACGAGATTCCTCCGTGCCTTGGAAACCAAGTTAAGCAGTTGGTCCCGAGCATCATGTGTATGTCGCGTTTAGTCAATAGGACGAACGTCAAAACAAATCACAAGCATACCCCCTGGTGACAAATAAAGAACAACTACGCTTTGGCGCACTTTTTCTAACCGCTTGCGTGGTGGGGACAGCAGAATATGGCACTTGAGTACTGACCGCCTTAGAGCTAAGTCGTTGTAGAATAACTTTCAATCCGTAATATTATTAAACAAGATTGTAACTGTGAGTTGTGACTATTTGAATAAACTCAGTGAATCGAATAATTTATGTGATTTAATTTTCACGATTGTACCCACATACCTGCCCACACACGATGTCTTAACCTAAGGGAATACATCCTGACTTCCCGATGGTTTGTATCGCCACCCTTGATGCGACATGTATATCTTTGATAGTTCGAAGGCAGGACCTGACACCAGTCTAGCCAAGGTTCGTGTTACCCAGTTACGGTATACAAAGGTCAGATAGGGGCAGTCGCTCCTTGTAAACATTAGAATTAGGTTACACTAGAAGATGACTCATAGTGGGCAAACGCTGATTGATTTTCAGGGAGATGCTTGCTTCTGACCACTAACTGGCCTAATGGTTGTCAATTATTAAGTACTCGTACAAAAGTACTCTTTTCCAATGTGTTTTTTACCCACGATGGAACGGAGACGGTATATGCGTTTGTGGTGACAGGATGTTTATGCAAATCCATGTTGCCATTTTTCTCCAAAACTACTAGTCCGATTTTGATGCAGTTTTCAGTTATGGGTTGGGTTTGATTGGTGCATGTTCTAAGATAGGTGTTACGGTGACAACTTACCAGGGGGCGTAAATTACTAGTAGAATCAAATCCTCGATTTTTCTTGTAATGTACCTAATGGTTGTATGTCGTTTTGTGGCAATTAAATAGTTCTTCTTTCTTTCAAATCCACGTTGCCATTTTACTCCAATATTCCGATTTAATATAAATCCGATTTAACATCTATGCTCTCTAAAAAGTAAAACAAGTAAAATTTCAAAATTTAAAACACCCCCGACACATTTATCTTGCGAAAACATCACGATCTAAACAGTAAAACGCGCATAACTTTTGAACGGCTGAACCGATTTTATTCAAGCATAGCTAAGAACACTCTCGATACAATCACCTTTCAAAGAAAAAAACTAAATCAAAATCGGTTCATCCGTTGAGGTGCTATGACGCCACAGACAGACACACAGATATACAGCAACACATCTCAAACTTATAACACCCCTCTTTTTCCGTCGGGGGTTAAAAAAGCCCCCGACGGATATTCTTGGGTTTTTAAATTATTTTATCTTTTATCAATTCCTTTTTAAACGTCGTGGGTTTACAAAAAATGCTTTTTTTTCAGTCGGTAATGTCTAAGATAGAGATGCATCGTAAAAAGAAAATGTCACACCGCGGTAATATACAAATATTCTCTATGATGATGGATCTCGCATCCAAGCCCATATTTATTTACATTTCTCCAAGATCTTATGGAGCAAAAAACATAATAATTCCATACATGACTAAAGGATTTGACCCTTATCCTCATGTCATAAAGATTTTTATGATGGTTCATATTACGGGTACGGGGTAACGATGAGTGGCATGGCGCTGCGCGTGCGGATGCGTGCGATTATGTGCGTATTCGTGCGAATTCTGTCTGATATGTGTGAGGCCTTGTCCACAGTAAAACAAGCATGAATAGGGCGGAAGCGGGCGCGATTACGGCTCACTTCCAAACATGGCGCGGTGACACTGAAATTCAGGGAAAGGTCTTTAGCGCCGTGAAATACCTTCGTAAAGTAAAATTGAAGTGGTTTGATTAGAACGCGTTAGCGACAAGCTTTTAATTACACGGTTTTTAAGACCTTCGTTCTGCGATTGGCCAGTGTCACCGGAGCCGCTCTGTTCTTACTACAACATAAGCGTAAAACAATAGACGATCGTTCGCTAATCAGGCCGCTTCATCTTGTCTGTCTGGCCTTTTGCAGAGTGATCAGGCGGTGACTACGGCGACAGCGGGTGAGGTGGCGAGTGCGATTAGATAGCAATAGTGCATCGCGAGTTGTTGTAGCGGGCAGTAAAGGCTAGACGTGATTCTTCAGGATAAACCGGTAGAAGATCGCTCGCTAGTGAGGCCGCTAGTTTGCGGTGACAGAAAAATAATCCTTCTGACATCTTTTGTTCCGTGATGGGAACACAAGATGTTTTTCATAGGATTACGTGTCCAGCATTATGATTTTGTGTATACGCTCGATGGATCGAAGAAAGATTGAGGCTTTCGAGATGTGGTGCTGTAGGAGAATTTTGCGCATATCATGGACAGCAAAACGCACAAATAAGTCCATTCTCGACCAGTTAAATATCAAAACCAGACTCTCCACGATCTGCTACCAAAGAATCCTAAATTACTTTGGTCACATCGCCCGGAGACAGCCAGAGAATCTGGAGAAACTGGTTGTTGTAGGAAAAATGGATGGGAAAAGGCCACGCGGAGACCAGATCAGATCAGGGCGATTACGGGACTCGACGGTGACCACTGCCCTAAGAAGAGCCGAAGGCAGAGTGGCTTGGAAGTAGTTCGTCAATGACTCCGTGTAAGCTTTTCAAGACGGGCACGACCTTCAGTAATGAAGACAACGAATAAGAAGAGATGTGTCCGGCGCCGCATACGTGCTCGCGCTAGGCGATTGTTATTGTAATTTATATGTACGCAAACGGCAGTTTCATATGTTTGATATATGGAGGTATGCGGATGAGGGTGTAAATTTCCGCAAACCCTCATTGAAAAGGGAGGATCTTTCGACCAGACGGGGGTTGTGTCTGGTCCGGGCAACAGCCCAATGGTTGTTGTCCAGCTGTTTTATATGTTTCAATCGCGCGAAGAATTATGCTTGTGCGATTACAGATTTGTTTAATGTCAGGTCAGTATTATTAGTAGTTTTAAAGAATCTGCGTCCGCCTCAGCACCCAATCGATCTCCTCACTCTGGCTGGGACCTGTAGCAGCTTTTACATGGTTCTCCAGTTTAAAACAAAAGACGGTCGCTCGCTAGCTGGACTGCCCCGTTACTTCGTGCTGGGTCCTCCCTAATTTCACTCCAGTATGGGCAAGCAAACAACGACGGTTGCAAATGTTCGATAATTCGTGCCCGCCTCAGCCCCTGCTAAAGCTCCCCTCTCTGGCTTGGCCTAAAGCTGCCTTTATGGCGTGCGCTTAACGCACTATAAGTTATGGGCTGGCAGAAATTATTACGTTCAATATCTTACTTTAGTTTATTAGACTTCTTGACTTATTGCTGTATTCCTGGTTACTCTTGGGTTGATATACTGGTTTTCATAGTTGTTATCGTAATTGATATATCTATAATTATTTACTTCCTTTAATAAAACTTCTTGTGCTGAATATTGACTCAGGGTCAATATTTAACAGATTCCAATAGTTTTATTGACAGGTATACCTCTTCTGGGGGACTGGTGGTGGTCTGCTGGACAAGTTTATTTGCAGTTTTTAGGGTTTTTTTTTAAATTCATTTTTATTTGATATGGGTTTGCTCTTGACTCTAGTCTAGGTCAGAGGTAACAGAGACAGAGTCAACGATAGAGTGAGCTTATCCAGAAGAAGCCTGTGCACTCTAGCTTTGAAGAGATTCGGGTTGAATGCATCCGGAAACACAGACGCAGGTAGTGAGTTCCATTCCTTCGCTTTGCGCATTATGAAGGATGTTTGGAAGCGCTTGGTACGAATTGGTGGAATAGCAACAAAGTAAGGATGGTGACTTGTCGTACGTCTAGGGTTCCGTAGTCAACAAGGAATCCTTATAATTTCGCCATGTTCGTCTCTGCATCCGTCCACGTCTTAACTCAGATACCTTTAGCACTAGAAAGCTATAATTTGGCATGTATATACATCAAATAATAATAATAATATAATCCCACCTACAGTGGGGATGTTCTTTTTTTGTCTCGTCTATCCCATAGTGTGAGGTATCGTTGGATGAGGCAATTCAAATATTAAATTTATATTCAAATATTACCCTATTAGCCTATGTATCACCATTGTACATGAAGTTTAAATAAATAAATAATTATTACTGGCCTGTGAAAACCATGTTCCAATTCAAGGATCCGTTTGTGTAAAATTAAGCTTTAAATGGCTATTTTTTGTCCCCCCCTGCCATCTAAATGGTTGCTTTTGGTAGAGATAGAATATAGAATTCGCGGCTGTAGTATATACAACGAAATTAAAAGGAAAACTACCACAGCTAAGTAGACTTTACAAGTTTACGATTAATAGTCGACAAACTTTTAAAATGTACTTGGAAAAGTGAAAATTTTGTATATTGATGTATGGGGACAACAGTTTTTGATCGGCAAAGTTAATTTTGTCTCTTCGTTAGAGCAATGTTTGCTGCTTTTATTGTTTACGAACGTTTATAATGTGACCTATTTATTATGGTGAATATAACTGTTTATGCGGAACCCTCTGTGCGCGAGTCAGACTCGCACTTGGCCGGTTTTTTCTATATATAAATGAATTATTCGAGTATCTTAGACCCTTTTTGAACACAGTGCCAGAGTGTAGCTCCTTCGTAATATATGTCTCACCTTCTTTTCTGCTTTTTTTACCCAACCACCTGTTCCAGGATCTGAATGCTCTGATAAAGATGATAGAGCGGCCCAAGTAGTCACATACTGATTCGACAAAATATAAAAAAAACCGGCCAAGTGCGAATTGGACTCGCACACGCAGGGTTCCGTACTTGGTAAATTGCGGTTTACGATTTATGACGTTTTAAAAAAAAACTACTTACTAGATCTCGTTCAAACCAATTTTCGGTGGAAGTTTACATGGTAATGTACATCATATATTTTTTTAGTTTTATCATTCTCTTATTTTAGAAGTTATAGGGCGGGGAGGGGCATTTGCTCTCGCGCAAACTTTATTCAGTTTAGAAAAAAAAAAATAAGAAACCTCAATATAATTTTTGAAGACCTATCCATAGATACCCCACACGTATGGGTACGATGAAAAAAAAAAATTGAGATTCAGCCTTAAGTAAGGGGAAGCCCCAAATTTTTTTGTTATTTTTTTCAATGGGGATGTGAACGCAAAGCTGAGCGCATATGTCGCTGTCGGCGCAATGGCTACTGTCAAATAATTTTTGCTTTATTTACATTACGTTTTTTTGTTATTTTTTTGTGTTTAAATCCGTCTACCATCGTTATTGATAATATCTATAGTCCCTGGAAGCTTAAGGAATTGAAAGACGAACTAAATAAATAAGGAGCAAGGATAACTGGAAAGAAAACAGATCTTATTGAAAAGTAGATTTTTATACAATAAAATATTTTTCTTCGGTGATATATTCTAGATTTGGCAATTTTTTTAATGGTAACGAGTTCTTTCTTACTTGACTCATGGTAGGAAAATTTACAAAAAATTAGAAATTATTACTTTAAAGTGTTTGTATTCTTTACGTTTTAGGTTAGAAGTTTTATTTTATTTTCGGCAATCAAAGCCCTCTTCCCTCCGCGCGCTCGCATTGGTTAGCGGTGATCTGTTTGCTCCCTGTTTTTAATTGCAATTGTCGTGTTCCGAAATTTATTTCCGGCTTGTGATTTGCTGTCAATTGTGTATCATTGTGATAAGTGCTGGTATCGTAAGTTTTTAAACGTGTTTACGTCCGTTATTTAGTTGCAATTAGTTAATTTCGTCAGCTATCGGTGAGTACATTTACTTTTCTTGACGTGTGGGTATATCGAAATAATTGTATCGTCCGTTAATCTTTCACTTGTTACGTTCTAATACGCTTATTATGACCCACCTGATCGTGGTGGGGAAATATTATTCCGCCGAATAAATAAACCAAGGTCGCCGACGACCTCCGCTAATGCTAAGCGTTTATTTAGTGAAATGTCTCCTTCTTACATTTCACCCGAAGATAGATCTAAGCGAATGCAAACATCAGAGTAAATTGTAAGGTCTTCGCCAATATTAAATGTCACTAATGTAAGCAATGACGACTATTGTGATTTGGTTACTCAGGCGTCTGCGTACCTGTCTAAAATTAACGATCTTGTTAATGACCAAGGGTCCCGCATTAATGTTGCAAATAAATCCGCAATTATGGACATGACTCAGCGCATAACGGCTATTGTCTCATTGCTAGCCATAAAATCATCCGCCAACGAGACTAAGTTGGCCAATACGGAACGCGAATTAGAAAAAATAAAACATAATACCGGTGTCGATATTGCCAAGTCTGATGTCAACAATGCCTCATATGCTGACAAATTAAAACTTCGTTTACCTAAAGTAGTTCCACAAGTAAATGCCCGCGCCAAACTGCCGTGTCTTGTGGCCTACCCCACTGATGAGCGTTCAACTGATTTCGCAACTTCTTCCGCGACTAAACAAGCGCTCATGAAAGCAATAGATCCTAGTGACGGCTTTCAAATTGTAGGTGTCAAGAAGGCTGCGAAGTCTGGCGTCGTGTTACGTGTCGCTAACGATTTACAAATCAAAAAGCTACAATCGGTCGATGCCATTAGGTCCGCTGGCTTGCGACTTGAAAAACCAAAAGGCCGTAAGCCTCGTATTTTAGTTAAAGACGTCCCATCCTCAATGGAGGACAGTGCCTTTTTGCATGCGTTGTACTGCCAAAACATTAAAGACGAGTTGTCATTAAAAGAAGACGAATTTATTAAATCAACGAAAATCATACGTAGGCGTTCGTTTGACAACGGTCGGAAATGGATAGGCATTGAACTCGAGTCCGCGGTCCGGAAACATTTAGTCTCGACCAAGGATAAATTGTTTATTGATTGGGCGACTTGCCGTTTCATTGATGATGTCGATGTAGTACGTTGTGCACATTGTCAACAGTTCGGTCATGTTAAGAAACACTGCACTATTAAATCACCTACCTGCGCTAATTGCTCTGAGACACATGAAACCAAAGACTGTCCGCATAAAGACAATTTAAATTATATACCGTCTTGCGTGGCGTGTAAACGCTCTAAGAAACCGTCTGACCATCGATGTGGATCGGATGGGTGTGCCACTTATAAACTTAAACTCGAACAACTTATCCTCAACACCAACTACTAAAATAATGGATAGATTAACAATAGGACAATTAAATCTCCACAACGATAGGGTAGCGACTTCTGAACTTGACAAACTAATTATCGATTATAACTTAGATATCGTGCTTGTTCAAGAACAATATCAAAACGCGCGTTTACGTCACAAAGTAGTACAGTTGGATGGCAAAGCACGAGCTGGAATTTACGTGGCGCATTCTTCTAACTTCACAGTAACGTCTTTGCGTAATCTAATGACACCCCATTGTGCCGTTGCGGAGGTCTCATCGTCTTCTTTTAAAGTTTACGTTGTGAGTTGCTACTTTCAATATTCAGACCCTGTTGCTCCTCATATACATACTCTCCGTCACGTCTTGCAGTCGCTCGCGGGCTGCAAAGTTATCGTTGGCGCTGATGTTAATGCGTCATCATCACTCTGGTATGGCAAAGTTCGGTCTACGGATTATGAACGACGCTGCGCTGTTGAAGATTTCATTGCTGAAATGAATCTGACTATTCATAATACGCCTGAAGCACCACCAACTTTTTGCAGCCAAATGGGCGAATCTTGTATTGACGTCACACTTTCTAGTGCAGACGTACGCTTGGATAGGTGGCGTGTCCTACCGGACGCGTCTTGTAGTGATCATCGCTTGATCGTGTACGAATTTGTTCCAGTTTTTACTCAGGGTACGTCACATGTCATTGGTAACTTTAGGTATAAATGTAAGGGTGCGAATTGGGAATTCTTTAGCTCGCTTGTTGCGTCTCACGCCAAAGACTTCACTCGTGATGGGCTTTCAGCTGAAGAAAGTGCTGAAATTATGTCAGACACCTTCACTTACTGTGCTGACATTGCCATTGGTCGTGGATCTTTGACCAATATACGTAGATGTGATTGGTGGTGTGACTACCTAACTGAACAGCGTAAAAATTATCGCCGAGCGCGTAAACATCTTAACAAGCTTAAAAAACGTAAGGTTACCGGTGACCCTCTTTCCATTGCGTTAAATACGTTTAGACTTGCCAGGTCCCGCTACAGAGCATCGGTGGAAAAATCAAAGGGTAATTTATTGCGCAAAGTAGTAGAAAAATTAGATAAAGAAGGTCCGTGGTCTCCTTTATATCATGAGTTTAAAGCCAATCGATCAGTCGACCTCGCGTTTGTTCAGAATATTAAAGTAAATAATAAACACACTACCGGTATTGAGGAAACAACTGAAGTTTTGCTGAATACTCTTATACCTGATGACGTACTGGCTAATGACAACGAATACCATCAACAGATCAGAGCGTGGGCAGCTGTACCACCTGAATCACCAGCGTCAGACCTTCCATCCACTGACGAATTTATTAACGTTGTTTAGAGGTTACCACTCAACAAGTCATCAGGTGAAGATAAAATATCTAATCGGATGATTATAGAAGCGTGTAAAACAGCCGGTGATGCGATTTTAACCGTTTACAACCGTTGTATTGCGGAGGGCGTATTTCCTCGTATTTGGCGACGCGGATTTATACGAATAATCCCGAAAAGTGGCGACAAACCCCCGGACGACCCGAAGTCGTACCGGCCCATAACATTACTTCCATCTTTGGGAAAACTCCTGGAGCGCCTTATCGTTCCACGGTTGCTACCGGACGGACCAAAATTTCATAATAATCAATTCGGTTTCACTATTGGAAAATCGACTGTAGACGCGGCCCTTACTGTTAGGAAAATAGTTAATACATCTGAACATAAGTATGTAATTGGGATTTTTCTAGATATTTCTGGGGCTTTTGATAACGCATGGTGGCCAATGCTATTACTTAAAATGAAAAATCGAGGCTGCTATAGAAATATACCCAACTAGCACACAAGCTGCTTATACAGGCATTATACAGCCTGGTAGTTGTATAGGAGTCGTTCAAGTGCTGTACAATTTTCCTTAAGATGTATGAGTACAGTAGTACGAGTATATTTAAAAACCCTTTAACACCTAGGTGGTACAGTAGCCGTTTAGTAGCAAAAATAAATCTTATAGTGACAAAAGAGCATGCAATAGCGTCGGTAGACAGCAATAAGAAGTATAATTGAGTTAATGGAGTCTTTTATACCACCGTGAGATGTTAAAGAGTACTTTAATAGATAAAGGGGTTTAAAATGAGTTATAAGTTGCTTTTATTGCGCCCAAGGGTGTAGGTAGGCATTTTCTAAAGCCTTAGGTTCTATAACGCAGATTTTTACGGCTGTTGTATTACTAATCTATAATAGAGCTGTGTAGCTCCAGAATAGCGCTTTGAGCGCTATATGAGATAATTATATGGCCACTGTACGGCAAATAGTAGTGTAAGGAATCATACGAAACATTTTGTACAGCCATGGAGGTTACAGAATAGTTTTATAGCACTTTGAGTATTTTAATAGTATTTACTAGCGCTCTTGTAACTCTTATACCTCTATAACGGAGAAATAAAACTATACTAGAGCTCAAAACGCTATATCAGAGACTTATATATCGGAAATGAGATGTAAAGCTGTACATCTTTGTGTTAATCGGCCAATGGCGGAAAAACTATAACTACTAAATAAACGTATCTTTTTAAGGCTATCACGGCATTTTGGAGATCGTATTTATGCATACACTGCTAACTTTTGACGTAATTAAAGTCACCATTTTTTACCTGTGGCCCTAATTAAACTTTATGCAACCTTCAAAAGTCTGATTTATGTTGAAATACAAATTCATAACCAACATATCAATATAATTTTTGCATTAAAAACTGAATATTATGAGGGCGCGTTAAAATTTTGACGATCATATACATATATATTGACAGCAAACTGGTACTCGCACTGATATTTCACGTACACAAATAAATAAAACAATGTTAGAGTCACCGTAGTAATTTTAATAATCCAATCCGTATTAATGTTTCCTCACTTGTCTCTAAGTGTACGTATGATTAATTTTATTAAAATTTATTTAGCTGATACCACATTAAACCTACCATATTACTAATTTAAAGCGTTGACATTTAATATGACGATACAGGAGCGCCGAAATAAGGTAAAGATGGTATAGTGGCGCGACAAAAGCTTTTTCAAAATCTCATGGTGTTAACCATCGCATTTAAACAACCTCTGTAGAGCCATTATAACTTATATATATGACCACTGTAGACCCATTGTAGAGCCTGTAAGCCGTATAATATGTGCCTATTTGGCGCTACAAGAGATCTGTAGCCGCTTATAGAACCACTATATTTCTTACTAATAGAGCCAAGGCCGTTATGAAAATCTTTTATCCGGCTACTGTGCAGCTCCTTATAGCGTTTGTGTGCTAGTTGGGATATACAATTTAGTTTACTCTTACTTTTTAAATGGTTCCGCGAAACTCAAACTCGGCCATCATTCCATGTCGAAGTCTCTCACCATGGGATGTCCTCAGGGTTCGGTTATTGGTCCACCTTTATGGAATTTAGGCTTTGATGATTTCCTCGCGATTCCGCTTCCAAGCGGCTGTTCATTAACCGGTTACGCGGACGACGGTCTTCTGCTCATTCAATCAAGTACTCGAGCTGGACTCGAGAACTTGGCTGACACTTGCCTACGATTAATATCTCAGTGGGGCGATCGTAACCGCCTGACCTTTGCTCCGCATAAAACTTATCAGCTCATTTTGAAAGGTAATCTTAAATCGTGTCCTACTATTAAATTTAATAACGTTCCGGTAAAAAGGAAGCAGTCCGTGTGCTATCTTGGTCTTGTGTTAGAAAGGAATTTTGCATTTATAGATCATATTAAAATCGTCGGTGAAAAAGCAAAAAAGAACTTCTATGCCTTAACGAGAATATCTAAATCTACGTGGGGTCTGTCTTTTTTGACTTTAAAGACTATTTATGGGGCTACTTACTTGGGTTGTATCTGCTATGGGGCGCCTGTTTGGGCTGATAGGGCCACAATAGGGGCGGTACGACGTAAGTTACTTCAGAGTCAGCGTTTGGCTTTGATATTCTTATGCAAAGCATACAGGACGGTTAGTACTGAGGCCTTACCGGTACTTGCTGGCGTACTTCCGGTCGACCTTGAAGTGCAGCGACGTGCTGCAATGTACTATTCCGCAAAAGAGACCATGGACGCGGACTTTTTAACGCGGAGTGACCGTGCCAAAATCTCTAGATTATTTAAACCACATATTGACGTCTGGGAGGAACTTTTATCCGAATGGCAATGTAGGTGGGATAATTCCATCAAGGGCCGACACCTCCACCAATTCTTTCCATCCGTTCGTGTGCGGCTGGCCAGGACGTGGCTGGAGGTGGATCACTGTGTTGCCCAATTTCTCACAGGGCATGGTAACTTTAAAAGTAAATTATTTTCCTTCAAGCTTGTTGCCTCGCCATTATGTCAGTGTTCTACATCTGACTGTGAATATATACAATCTGCACATCATATCTTATGGAAGTGTATTCTTTGGCAGAATGAACGCAATACTATGTTGAATAATGTACAGGCTGTATCAGGAGCCGTTTACTATACGGACCTTGTGGAAACTAGAACAAATTTCCGTGCGTTCAAGCGCTTTTGCCATACCTATTATTGGAATCAAATATAACAGCTCACAATGTTAGGACCCATTAATATTAATGCAAATTTTTATCCGTGGTGCTTGGCAACTGGGCTTATCCCAGTTGTAAACGACCCTTTGTGCCTATTGGTCTTGTTTGTTCTGTCTCCTGCTTGATATGGAGGGAAGTGGAAATTTGTGTTTTTCTTACTCCTCCATTTTCTTTTCTGATTAATTTCGTTGCGGGATCCAAGACAGTTAAATTCATTCTCCGGGACTTCGTCGAGCTTCATTGCCTCGGCGCTTTTCTGGTGGTCGCCACTGTTGATTCTGGCTTTCAGGAGTTGCAGTGGTTTGGGAATAGTGCGGTGGGATTGTCCCAATTAAAAAAATCAAAGCCCTCAAGCTTCTGAAGGCCAAGCAAATGACATTCCTGCATTAGAACTTTAACAATACATTAATAGCTCCACTATATCGCCGAAGATTACCAAGCAACATAATCAGAGTTACTTTGACAGATACATAACATAACCTATAAATATGTATAGCCTTTTCCCAGATTTTTTTGCGTTGTATCTTTGTGCAACAAATGAATACTGGGGTTGGTAAATCCTGGTACAGCACACAGAGACATATTTCGAGAAAATTAAATTTTGCTGAATGATAGGTTACAAAATGTATGAATTTGACAGCTTTCAATAGCCATAGCGACGATGCGCCACCTATCGTGATAAAATGGCAGTTCACATCCACATTTTTGTGTGAAAATCTTAATGCGGTTCACAGAATACATACTTACCAAGTTTTAACTGCATAGTTCTTTTAGTTTCGGAAAAAAGTGGCTGTGACTTACGGACGGACAGACAGACATGACGAATCCATAAGGGTTCCAATTTTTGCCATTTGGCTACGGAACCCTAAAAATGTGTAGGCAATCGACGCAAATAACTTGGTACTTACTCAGACTCACCCTTTTCCACGAACTCTAATAAGTCCTTGGCTTCAAGTTCAATAACATTATTTGCAAGTATCTTCGTTGAATTCTCAGAACAAATCAACAGCGTCTTCTATAATAACAGAGAATCTAATTACCAAAACAAGATAAATAGAACCTACAATTTCGATATTGACCGAAGTTAACTGAAACCAAGAACTTGTACTAGAATAATTTATGATTAACCTTGCTTTTCCAAACTATCTACTAAAGAACGATAAAATTACAACGTTCAATTTCAAACCTTATCCTAAAACAATAAAGTCTAAATTCAATTATTAAGTTCTTTTTACAACATATTGTATTGAGAAAGGCTAATAGTCTCACATGTAATTTAGAACCTTGATCCTTAGAAAATACAGTATTTATTTGAATAACGTACGATTGGTTACTACGAGGCCACGCTGCGTAGTAAAATCGTAGCGCTACGAGGTGCTACGCGCCACGCCGTAGCAATCTACGCATGCGCAAATGAGTCTCCTTGTTTTTCTCCTCAATAACAAGTCTACGCCCTTAGAGATTATATTCACGCTTCTAATGTATAAAAGGGTCGTTAGAATAATATTGAATGTCGAATTTGAGTGTCTGCAAGAAATAATTGCAAAGGTCTCGTTTTAATTTATATTCTGACTCGAATAATATAATCTAGTATTGATAGAACTATTTAATTTAATCAAGTTATGTTTATAATAGCTAGAACGGTTATTGGAATGTCTATCTAAATGTTTTATTGATAAAATGGAAATTCACAAATTTTTAGTTTTTTGTGAATTTCTATTTTTAGAGCGGTGGTAGGCCCTGTGGTAACGACCGCGACTTACAAGTTGTAGGTCGTGGGTTCGAACCCAGGCAGGCGCTTTACTTTGTGTAAACTATTTCGTCACCACTGCTCTCAAAACTTTGAAGGAAAACATCGTGAGGAAACCGACGTCTTGGACCCAAAATTCGAAAACATGTGTGACATCCTCCAACACGCACTGGGCCCGCGTGGTGAATTACGGCCCATTCCCTCTCGCAGAGAGGAGTCCTGTGTCCCATCAGTGGGGATATTAAAAAGGCTGATATGATGATGACGATATTCTAAATTATTTTATCTACTCCGGTTTCGTTAACAAATATAACAAATAAAGCGGCTACAAATAATTTACTACCAGAAATATCAAGACATGAGAAATGTTATGAAGGTTTCGTGATATGGCGGGAACGTAACAATATTTGTCTATATCTGTGTTTTATTCCTACCTTCGTAGATAAAATCTTGTATGCAACTATACGTTATTGTTCTTTTAATAACTCGTGCCCACCTATTTCGGTACGCGCTACGCTTGTACCGAAAAATGGCACTCGTATTAAAAGACCGTCCATAACGTAACAGTTGCATAAATAGCTATTATTGAATCGACTCAATCAAATTGACTTGTTATTTATATATATGACGGCATGAGCGAGAGCCTAGCGGTATCATGGGTCATCTCCTTGGTTCCTTGGTATAGGTTCCATGATGTAGGGATACTCGGGCAAGCCAAAACTTAGATTGAAGCACAAGTTTTTACATGAGTACTCAACGAAAAAGGCTCATACGATGAACTAATAATCTGGATCTATGATCTGAACAAATCGAACAAAATCGCGTCAGGTACCGCAATTTCATACTAGCTCTCTAGATCATTTTCATCCACGCATTTTTAGCGCCAAATTGAAGCGCCCTCTAGCGAATTTCATCGTACTAACCGTCCAACCAAACAGGTTGACAAATATTATAGAATCAACAATTTGTAATAAATTTTGATTTAAGATTTTGGAAGTTGGCGTCTTGCATGGCTTGCGATCGAGGGTTTTCGTATTTTTCGTTGTCATGGAGCTTCATATAAATAGACTGAAGGAAGTCTCCTTCGAAAGGACTTTAGAACATAGGCCTATGTCTGGACAGCTCCGACTGAATTTCCTTAGTAAAGGTCATAATTCGAGGTTTGGCTTTCGCCTACTTCCTCCTCCAGTACTTTGAAATAATTACCAACTTTAGAGGGGTGTACTATGCCAAATCGAATGCCAAATAATTGAATATCAATTGATCGAACACTTTAAATCGAATGCCTAAATACTCGAACGTTCATAATATCGAATGGTTAAGAGGGTGACACTTAGCGTGTTGTCTTCTGTGTAACTTTTGACTGATCTGAACCGTTTCATGCGACTGGTCAATCAGGAGCGCGACTATGTGTGTGATCAGTATTTGAGGGAACGTCTTTGGGTGTGACAATTTATGACTACTTTTGTTACCAAAATTCCTTCTATGTGTGAATGAATAAATAAATTAAATGACATACACGTGGGTGAAGCCGCTGGCAGAAGCTAGTGAAAAATAAAACTGTTAGGATGAAAATGTGTCTATAATAAATACATTACAGCTACTATCTCTAGACCAACCCGTTACATCTTTAAGATAGGTCGTATTAACGCCTCTGGGAATAGCATCCTAAATATACTTCGTCCTTCGTATCAAGAAGAAAAAGCTTAAAATATCCTATTTGCATTAATAAGTATTAGTTTTTTTTTAATTCTAGAAGAGACTAGAAGCAGTCGCTTCGTGTAAAGTAAGTATTGATATCTACTTTACACGAAGCGACTTCTGAACACCAGTAGACTTGGTTCTACCAGTGTTCAGCTGTTTGTACTTATAACATACTAGCGGACGCCTCGCGGTTTCACCCGCATAGTTCCCGTTCCCGTGGGAATACAGGGATAAAAAGGCAGCAAATCTCTCGGGATTGCTACAATCGCATATATGTTTATTTATTGTTTACGGCATTTCATAACATAACACTGATCGGTGCTGTGCGTTTCGCATCCACCGGAAGGTCGCAGCCTTATCCAGGACCGATCAGTGTGGCGACGCTTGGGGGAGGCCTATGTCCAGCGGTGGACGTCTTTCGGCTGAAATGATGATGATGCTGACATAACATCACGCCGATACGCCTTAAAGGGATACGCAGATATGTACAGTTCAACCTGGTGTACTCTCATTTCAACGGTTATGTTCAAGTTTTATGTTATTCGGGTAATCTATTCAGTCATAACTTTGAGTATTACCTTACTATTGAATTTGCTCATAATGGACCACAACTAAAAAGTGAAAAATAAAAATCATTTTTACTAAAAAATACAACTGACTTCCAAATAAAAACACTACAAAGTGAAATATAACTTCAATTTCGGAAGTCGGTGTTCCTGTTTTTATTTATTTTTTTTGACAAATCGTAATTTATTTTTGGAAATTAGTTTTTGTCATCTATAGGTAGCAAATTCACGTAACATAGTTCTCTACCTCATGTTTTATTACAGACTAGTGGACGCCTCGCGGTTTCACCCACGTATTTCCCGTTCCCGTGGGAATAGAGGGATAAAAAGTAGCCTATGTCACTCGGGGGTGAAAGAATTTTTGAAATCGATCCAGTAGTTTTTTATGTTTATTCGTTACATACAAAAATACAAATCTTTCCTCTTTATAATATTCGTATAGACAACTGTACTAATTTTCATCAGCATCCAATGGAAATACTTTTCTCGTAATCAAAAATAAACGTGTATAAGTTTACAGACTTCTCTTAATTTATTGCCATATCTTTTATCACCATAGAGCCTCAAAATCGAATAATATAATCTAATAATATCAGTTGAACCATTTAGGTATTTTTGAATTGTCAAGCAGTCAGTCAGTCCACAACATAAAGCTAGTTGCACTTTCGCAAGCGAAGGTAGATCTTATTAGAGAAGAACATTCAATATTTCAGGCAAATAAATGAACCTATCTATCTATCTATCTAAGGTTGCCCTAGTCGAGGGCACGAACGATTTTGTGCGCGGGGTTAAGATGCATGATATCTTATCCGACAACACGTGCGAAAGAGATAGATGCTGTGATGAACAGTAAGAAGCCAGTTCGCGTACGAATTAGCACTTTTTTTAATTTTGTAGCGTAATGTATGATGATTTAGGACCTTTGGGAGTATGGATATCATGAAAAAGCTACTAAATGTATATTATCAAAATACAATTATTTGCATTCATTTTGTATTGTTGAACTCATAGATATAATAAACAAGGTTGAACTACTAATCTATCCCTATATGGAGGCCGTTTTGCAATTTTACTTCTTCTTAGGGTATTTATTTCTGCCCAAAGATGCGTTAAAATTAGTGTTGAAATATGGCACTTTCGACGAACATAACTTTCAAATTTATTGTTTTTCCATTTTCCATACAGGGCTAGATAATGATGAGACAAAATTATATTATTTTTTATTTTGAACGTACTTCGTCAAAATATGGAGTAACCGCCAGACTATGTTTGTATGAAAGAATGATCGACTAGTGCAACCTTAAATACCCAAGATTCACAAAAATTAGTAAACCGTAAAGATTATCAAAAACCTTTCAGCCAACATCATTGACTGTTACATAAATCCCATATTTATACCGAAAAAATTACAGCCAATAACCAGTACGTTTACTGGGTAACGTAGCCGGATGAAAAGTGACCATCCACCGTACGGCCAGCCGCTGAATATTTGATGGTTAACCCTTCATACGCTGTAGTTATCCTCCTGTTGGTAGGCCGCGGTGGAGAGTATTAACGGGTTATGTTACACGCGTCTTTAGTAAAGCTTCGTTAAATATATGCAAGGGATGTTTGTTTGACCTTCACACAGTTGTTCCGGGTCAGGCTTGGGTGTAGTTAAGTATGTAAGGTATGTTTATGTAAAAACACCTGCGATACGATGACTACTACTCATTGTTTTTGCACGCAATTCTAATTCTCAAGACAGACGGACTGCATTTCAACTGCACTCCGACTGCAAATTTGCAGTTTGAATGCAGTTAGTAAGACTGGAATAAAACTGCAAACCAGTCGGTGTACAGTCTGCGTGCAGTTCCAACGACAACTGCAGTTTGAATGCAGTTGTAAGTTGTTGTAAGTAGTAACTGCATTCAAACTGCAATTTTGCAGTCGGAGTACAATTGAAATGCAGTCCGTCTGAATAGAACCTTATCCGATGAGATAAAAATGCATTATGTTTTATACTCTCGAGTAGAGGGAGGCCTCAGACAATCTTTCTGAATTTATTTTGAAATAAGTAGCACCTTTGTTGTATGTGCTTTCTATGTTAAGTCACAGTAAAAACATAGTTAATTGTTTCGTGTGTACAAAAGGCAGATGTATCGAACACGTAATTATAACACGATATTTTGCGAAAATACCCCACTTAACTTCTTTTGAACGGCTAAACCGATTTTCATAAAACATAGCTAAGAACGCTCCCGATAATGTAACATATTAAAAAAAAACGAAATCAAAATCTGTTCATCCGTTTAGGAGCTATGATGCCACAGACAGAAAGACATATACACATATAAATAAACACACAGGTACACACAAATACACATATAAACAAACACACAGATAAACACGTCGAACTTATAACACCCCTCTTTTTCCGTCGGGGTTAAAAATGGGAGGCAGTGATAGCGCACCGTCGCTTACGTACTTTGTTGTGGTAGCATGATTGTTGATAGGACGGAATGTAAGAAGAAAACGTGTTACGCCAACCCCACGTGACACAGCACCAATATCACGTGGCATAACGTGGTATTGGCGCTTCACGTTTAGAAGGGTGTGAAGATAATTTTTTTTTTTTTTTTTTTTTTTTATTCGTTATAGGCTCGCGTTTGACCACTATCTCGCCTGATGTTAAGCGATGATATGGTCGAAGGTGGAGCACGCTTGCCTAGAAGTAACCTATTCACTCTTGACTTGAAGACCCCTAGGTTGTAGCTATCAGGAAACAAGGACGCCGGCAGGGAGTTCCACTCCTTAGCTGTACGCACAATGAAAGTATTTTCAAAACGCTTTGTGCGTATGGGTGGGATATCCACCATGTACCGATGGCACATTGCCGTACGTCTTCGCGGAATCAAATTGTGCAGTTCCGTCGCGCACTCCCCGAAATGTAACCGATAAAAAACCGACAGGCTGGCAACTCGGCGTCGATGTTCGAGGCTCTGGAGCTTTGAGGCGACCAGTGCATCGTTGCCAATAAGCCTTTTGGCCCGTTTGTCAATCGACTCAAGTGCATCTAGCTGGTATTTGGCAGATCCATCCCAGAGGTGAGAGCAGTACTCCATGCATGACCGAACTTGCGCTTTATACAAGTTGAGCAGCTGTTCAGGCGTGAAGTACCGTCTCACCTTCGCAAGGATCCCCAACTTTTTTGCAGCCAATTGAGCCTTTGACTCAATGAATGGACCAAAATTGAGGGTCGATGTTAACGTAACACCAAGAAGTTCGAGATGGTCCGTTATCGGCACGGTTACACCACGGAAGGATGGAGCCGGGTGGAATTGGCTCTTTTTTGCGGAAAAAAGACACGCCTGGGTCTTAGCAGCATTGAAACTGACTAGATTGGCATTGCCCCATTCGGAGACTGCCTCCAAAGACAGGTTCAAGCGCTCAACCATAGCCTCCCGAAGAGACCGGACTTGAGGCCCAGTAGCCCGTGCGCCAGATACGTATCTCTCAGCAACAGTGCTGTCGTCTGCATACCCAAAGGTTCCGGGTTTTAGCAGATAAGCGGTTTTTATAATGGTGTCTACAAGAAGATAATGGTTTCATCCATGAAAAAGAAATTATTGTTATGAAGCTTAATCAAAGAAGTACCAAAAAAATTACGGATTAAATTCATTCGCCCCGAATTTTCAACAAATATCGACAGATGCCGTCTCAAAAGTACATTAAAACATCGTAAAACTTTAACTTATTCAGTACCGAAAGATTGACAACTTTGCAATTAGGTAGAATATATTAATACAACGGTTCTGCTTCATCAATAGATAAGCTGATAAACGAAGAAACTTGAAACCAACTTAACCTTTAGTGACGAAGATTATTTACAGGCGAGTTTTGCAGATGTGGCTTATTTGCGTGTGTGTTTTTTTTTATATGGACTTGTGTTCGGTTGAAGGCAACCGCTTGGCATGCCTATTGCATGTGACTTAAAAATAACTGGTGGAGTGGGGGTGTACCATTAGGTGAACCTCTCCTTACCCTTCGGGAAACACAGGCTTGATGTTTTGTTAAGTGGAATTAAAATCAGGTTCTGTAAATCTTATGGGGTTTTATAGATCTCGATCTATCCCGTACTGGTGAAGACCAAACTATCACGTAGTACCTTGTCGAATTCAGTCGGTGGATAGATGGCCTCACGTTAAATATTTTTAACCGACTTCCCAAAAAGGAGGAGGTTCTATGTTCGACTTCAAGTTTGTTTTTTTTTTTTTTTTGTTTATGTTCACCTATAACTCCGTCAATTGTGGACCGATTTTGAAAATTCTTTTTTTGTTTGAAAAAATATGTTCCGAAATTGGTCCCATTTTAATTTGGTGAAGATCTGATAAAGAACTTCGGAGATATACAACAGAACTCTTCAATAAATAACGGCAAATCTCTCGGGATTGCTGCAATCGCATGTCTGTTTGTTGTTTATAACATTTCATAACATAACATTACGCCAGTTCACTCTTAAGGGGTAAGCAGATTTCTCATTTCACCGGTTATGTTCAAGTTTCATGACATCTATTCTGGCGAAATAGTTCCCTTACTAACTTGCCTATAAGGTACGTACAACTAAAAAGTGAAAAATAAAAAAAACTTTTTGCAAAAAAATACTACCGACTTCCAAATACAAAACTACAAAGTGAAAAATAATTTAATTTTTTGAAGTCGGTGTCCATAACGCAAAAAAATGGTACCTACGAAAGACACCGACTTCAAAAAATTAAGTTATTTTTCACTTTGTAGTTTTGTATTTGGAAGTCGGTAGTATTTTTTTGCAAAAAGTTTTTTTTCACATATTTTTTATTTATTTCTGATTCTCCAGACCGGTGAGAGGCTATCAGGACAATCCCGGAAGTACGGCCAAGATCTCTACCAGCATCTTACTGGGTTAACTTCCTTCCTCCGAGCACGTTTGCTCTTGCGAATCTCCACTCAAGGCAGCCAATTAAGGCATGAAAGAGGTGGGAGCTCTTCCCCGTCAGTTCACTCCGACCGGCCAATAAAGGCAAGCTGGAGATGAGGAACAAAGCTTCTCACTGGAGATCAGGTCCTTAGAATCGCCACTGCCCAACAGCTTGCCACAAAGCTACCCTGCAGATTCTATCTCTCTTAGTCTGGCCTGTCACCCTAGGCATGTTGCGGCAAAGGAGAATCTATTGGCACAAAACTTGGGATCATTGAAGCGTGCAAGCCCCACCACGACGTCAAGGTAGAGATACTTCGGTCACTAATTTCATAGTTAAGGTACCACTTAAAGGAAGATTGAGACAGCTCCGACACAAGTACTATTGTAACTTACTGGGGCTGCCTCAGTTTATGTATGACATTGTGTCATACATAAACTGAGTAGTGTATGGGATGAAATAAAAAAATTGTAGATTATACAATGAGTGCACCTAACGAACCATTTTTATCCGAGACTGTTAGCTGATAGTAATGTCGAGGATAAAATGGTTTTGTGGACGAGTTATAAACTCTGCTTTTCATTTCGATTGCGAGGAAATAAAACAGTAGTATAACATAACATTACAAAATTTTAAAAAAATATCTTAAACTTTGAGATATTTTTCCCGAGACTTTGGCGGTAATATCTGTTGCACAACTCTCTGTGCATTAATTTCCATAAGCGTATTAGGATAGAGTGCTAAATCCTCTTCTTCATTGGACATTTTTAACAATTTTAACAAATTTTAGAAATTAATAAACGCACGAAAAATCAAGACCTGTTTCCCGCCGCTTTTTTTTAATCTTACAACATTGATAATATAGGCTTGGGCTGCACACCTATACAGCCTACTATTAAATTAATTTTATAATATATATATATATTAAATTTATTAAATAACCTGCCGTATTTTAATTTTAATTTTAATATCTTTTATGTCTTAAAAATACATAAAAGGCAAATAAATTAAAGTAAATATTATAAAATAACAAATTCTATCTGTGAACTTTTTATTGTGTTTGGCTGTATGGCTCATTTTCTTTGCCTTAATATAGATACATTTATAAGTAGATACTTTAATGCACTTGTGCACAAAAATCGATTTTGTGCAGCCTATATCCTGCACAAATAAGCAATTTCAGAGCATGAGAAGTGAAAAAGTATTATTTTTTTGTATATTATTGTGACCCGTCCCTGCTTCGGGTGCCCGACTGTCATTTGTTAGATCTTTGATAGTCGTAACGGATAGTCAGAAGCCAGAAAGTCAGATAACCAGTCTTACCAAAGTGTATCGTACTACCTACTAACTGGGGTGCGGAGTTCAAATAGGCAATCTCTCCATGAATATTTTACATTAACATGAAGCTCATCACACATCTAATATTCTGGAAGACTTTATTTCTTTGCATTGTAAAATGCTCATGCATACTGCGCTACCACGGCGAGAGAAGTTATGTGGGACTCCAACCCACTAAGACTCTACGGTGTCCTCCTGTGCTGCTTATGGCAGGAACACGGGCATGCATAAGCACTCATCTGCGATGCCGCCGTGGCTTTCCATCCCCGGACTTTCCTCTGGGGAGTACCCCCCCATCACCGGTGCACCAGAACACATTGCACGCCGTGACTACCCCAGGGACTAAACCAGCACATGTGCGCCAGACGGCTCCGATTATGGCACCCGTGTGACGACTCAGGACACGTTTTCGGCCGCAGGGAATATCGAGAGCGGCTAATGCTATACCGACACTCCTCATCCCCTGCAGCCCCAACGCATCCGCCATCACACAGTGGCGATCCCATCCAGGCCGCGGAAGGTAGGGAGAGTGGTACACCGCAATACCGGCACTCCCCTCCAGCCGTGACCTCCAACCCTTAGCCGCGATGCCTCCCAGAAGACATCACGACCCGCCTCAGTTGCGATGTCGCACAAGCGGCACCGCAACCTGCTTGTTGGCCGCTACGTCGTCGGCTTATCGGTAAAAGCCCTGGCGAGCGGCCTCCTCGGGTTCCACTTTGCTTCACCGTGGGTGACCAAGCCACGGCTACTGAGCCCCCCCGTCTCGACAATGCGGGATCCCTCCGGGGGGGGGGGGGGGGGATTCCGGCAGCCAGATGATGATGACAAGCATCTAGAACACCCTACTAAATGAATCCAGATCGTCTTTTATGCTACAGAGACACCAAAAAACGGTTCACCCCATTAATCTTTTTAAATATTTAACATCATTGAATAAATAACCGCACATGATCAAATATTTAACGCCACGGAGTGAGGCCAGAGATAAATTCATAACGTGTCCGCTTTATGATTTTATTAACCAAAGCTGTTATTAAATCGACCAATTAATTCACTCCTTTATAAAGGGATAATAATTATTATAACAATCACAATAACAAATGAAAGCGCTTATTTAATAATAGGTATTAAATTAATTTTATATCAGAGTGGTAAACCAGTTTATCTGCAAATAACAATTGATTAGGTATCTAACTAAAATCTCTCGTGGTTTTCATTAATTTCACTATATCAAAAGTAAATAGTTTATTTAAATAAACTAATATTATAAAGAGGTGTTGTTAATTATTTTTGTAAAGCAAAGGTGTTCTCACGAAAAAAAACATGTTTCACAAAAATGTACATGAATCAATAATGAGTACACATTTTTTTTCAATCATTTTGACCTAGCCGTTACTAAAAAAACCGGCCAAGTGCGAGTCGGACTCGCTCACGAAGGGTTCAGTACCATTATCGCAAAAACGGCAATAAAATCACGTTTGTTGTATGGGAGCGCCACTTAAATATTTATTTTATTCTGTTTTTAGTATTTGGGAATTTCAACTGTCTAGCAATCACAGTTCATGAGATACAGCCTGGTGACAGACTAACAGACGGACCGCGGAGTCTTAGTAATAGGGTCCCGTTTTTACCCTTTGGGTACGGAACCCTAAAAACCGTTCTAGGGCACTAAAGTGAAGTAGGGGCCTTAAAAAGCATACAGGCTATATTAAAACCAACCATTTTTTATGTTTCTTTGGTAAATAACCATTTCAGAAAGACGTATGTCCTAGTTAAAAGCATTAAAAATTTAAGCACGAATTTCAGTCTGAAACCATTTAAACACAAAACCTTTCCTCTGTCACATAAACGAACTCATTTGAAGCATTTTACGTTCAAAGCCAAAGCTATTAAACATTTATTCTGTAAATAGGTAGTTCCTAACTGTTAGGTTAGTTACTAAGGCGTTACCTAGCTAAATGACCGCAGGTTACAAACTCAAAAGGATACCTAAGGTACTTGGTTTTCACTATAACTCTTTTTAAAACTCATAGGAACGGCAATTAAAATGGTCATCCAACATTCGCATTATAGAATAGGATTTCTCTTCAAGCTCTTCTTTCATCTCCTGTTTTTTTTTCTTTTTGTATATTCCCCAATAATAATACATACTTACTTTTAATATCATAAAAATTTATATTTATATTTTTCCTTACATACATAATATTTTCATAAATGAATTGGCAAGAAATTGTCATAATATTAATCTTTTTAAATAGTTCCCTAAGAGATTCTCGGTGACATAACTTATATATGAACCAATTTAGATTAAATTTCTGGTAGCGTTAGTACTTCGAATAGCCATTTTTTAGGGTTCCGTACCCAAAGGGTAAAAACGGGACCCTGTTACTGAGACTCCGCGGTCCGTCTGTCTGTCACCAGGCTGTATCTCATGAACCGTGATAGCTAGACAATTGAAATTTTCACAGATGATGTATTTCTGTAGTAAAAAGAGAATAAAATTAATATTT
Organism: Orthosia cruda; assembly: GCA_964057195.1. Taxonomy (NCBI): domain Eukaryota; kingdom Metazoa; phylum Arthropoda; class Insecta; order Lepidoptera; family Noctuidae; genus Orthosia; species Orthosia cruda. Next base: position 11,341,078 of record OZ059854.1, on the reverse strand, counting down.
AAGTAGGGCTCCCATACAACAACCGTGATTTTTGTACCGTTTTTTGCGATAATGGTATGGAACCCTACGTGCGCGAGTCCGACTCGCACTTAGCCGGTTTTTTTAGGGTTCCGTACCCAAATGGTAAAAACGGGACCCTATTACTGAGACTCCGCGGTCCGTCTGTCTGTCTGTCACCAGGCTGTATCTCATGAACCGTGATAGTAGACAGTTTAAATTTTCACAGATGATGTATGTCTGTTGCCGCTATAACAAAAAATACTAAAAACAGGATAAAATTAATACTTAAGGCGGGCTCCCATACAAAAACGTGTTTTTTTTGCTGTTTTTTGCGATAATGGTACGGAACCCTTCGTGCGCGAGTCCCACTCGCACTTGGCCAGTTTTTCTTTTTTTTAAATCGCGCAACAATTTTTAGTTCACCAAAAAGCTGTCCCCTTTCCCCTTAAAGATGACCAGGATAAAAACTATCATATGTCCTGCCCAGGGTCTTAAACTATGTCCAGAGTAAATTTCATCTAATTCAGCGATTTATGGATGGTAAGGTAGGTCTTAGGTCGACGTGGTCAGGCAGAGTTATAAATTTTTTCCATCAGGTTTTGAGTTGTAGTAATTAATAGCAATAGGCTTACATAACCGGCAAATTTAATTAACTACATGGCTACATATTCGCCGAGAAATTGGAGGTATAGGGTAGGTCTGATTGGTTCGGAGCTTAATAATTATTTTATGCGTTGGCTCGGATAACTAGTTCATGCTAGGCACGGTAAAGTGTATATATTTGGCCCAGGAAAATCTGTCTGGGGAGGTAATGACTTGGTTTTGGAGGGGTAAATGGAGATGAGTACATGATCCCCTATTTTGGCTGTCTTGTTTGCCATAATAACCTTCTAATCAAAGCGGCACCCGCTATGAACCCTTCTAAATCTCCCGAATTTGCCGACCGAGGCTCACTCTCATTACCCCCGATTAGATAGATAGATAGATAAAACATTTATTTAGTGCACACAAAAGACACAGCACAAAACACAAAATCACAATTAAATTTTCAATTTTTACGAGGTATATAAAAACAAGATTACGCCACTACCTTGCTCCAAGAGAGCCGTAGGAAGACCAGCGCAGTTAAAACACACATACCGCTTTCGTTCGCGACGTCCCTGTCAAAATAAACAAGCCAGCCCGCGAAATGCTGAGCCGTAGTTAAATAATTAGTTAATAAATATAAGTTTCTTGTCCGTTTATGATCCAGCCATAGTTGTACCCCCGCGATGCCTTGAGCCGAGGTTCGACCCCATAGGGAGTAGCCCTCAGCGTGATCGCTTAGGTTCAGCTTTTTTGGCTGGCTGAAAGCTCTAATTTAGTCTCCTCAGGATCGTCCGGTTATGCAGTAGCCAATCACTCTGATTCATCAGCGAGACGCCAAACATTATAAAAAAAATGTCTTGTTTACTCGAAAGAAAATGATAATGATTTCGCTTTGCATTCTTGATAAAGATTGAAAATGTGAGTTTTAAATGATAATCGTTGTGGGACATTTTTTTTGTTATCTGTTTGCAATTTCTTTATTATCAAAAATGCCATGTCTTATGGGTATGGTTTGATCGGTGCTTCGTGATTATTTAATGCGTTGGCTCGGATAACTAGTTGGTGCTAATATACACCAGTTGGAGTAAATGTTTGGCTCACGAGTCATGTCTGGGAGATTGAGTGTTAAATGAGGAAGATGACTTGATTTTGGATGGGGTAAATGTAAATAGGAATTGCTGTACCTACCCTTTATTGGAAAGAATATGACAGATTTTTTGTGCACACTATGGGGTTCAGAAATTTAAAGCATTAATCTTTATACCAGTGTGTAAAATCTTTTCGCATGTCGGTGTTTTATCGGTCAGTAGGGTTTGATTGAAATTCATTATTTTGATCACGAATTACCCGTTCTATCATTGGATAACCAGACCTACGGAGATGCGTCACCGTAACATAGTGGACATCCCAGTAAAACGTTACTAAAGTTTTGTTTTATTATGCGTACAGCTAATGAGTGGAATTCGTTGCCGGAGTATATTTTTCCTGATAACCAAGTATCTTTTAGGCAAGTATACTCAATCGTCGACCACATCACCGCTTATAAGTGGGTAAATGAGATAGGAAGGCAGTACAAATCCTAAAATTGCACAGCATATTTTTTTTGACACCCCACACGATGGAAAAGGAAGAAAAAAAAATCGAGCCCCCACAATATGGCGCCCAATAGCCTAATTTTAATGTAGCGCACACTCGCAAGATTAAGACGAATCGATTGACGTACGAATCATCAAAACCGGCCAACGCGTTTGGCCTCTGGAACGCCACATAGGAACAAACATACATACCTAGACTGATAAACACATTACCCTCCTTCGGCAGTCGAGTAAAAAATGAGAGCGATGGTGAAGTTTTTATGAGACTATTCACAATACACGCGGAAGAAGTCACGATCATAGCTGTTGTAGATATAATATACTCAAGTAAACGATACAATGTCTTATTTTCCGCCCAACTCTATAACCAATTCGATAGCAACAAAGTACTCTACAGTACAACTATTTTCCTAATGTCTCTCGGCAACCATCGCACTTCCGAATACAAACGAATGCCAATTTCCATGTCATATTAGATTTATCGTGTGTAATAATTTGAATTCAGAACTAAGAACTACTTTATTGTTATTTTGTTTTGATTTCCGTGTGAACTTTATAGAGCTGTAAAACTATATTCCTATAGCAGCTTTCCTCCCATTTTTTTAATAAATTACATTAAATTAAAAGAGTATTAACAACTCTATATACTTACAAGTTGATTGAGAGCCTCCGGTCTGCATCTAGTGCAAATGTCAACTAATATCAAACGACTTTATTTATTGTAGATAGGCTTGCGCTTGACCACTATCTCACCTGATGGTAAGTGTGGTCGCAGGTGTAGCACGCTTGCCTAGAAGTAACCTATTCACTCTTGACTTAAAGACCCCGAGATTGTAGCTATCAGTAAATACAGACACCGGCAGGGAATGCCACTCCTTAGCTGTACGCATAATGAAAGTATTTCCAAAGCGTTTAATGCGTATGGGTGGGATGTCCACAATTTACCAATGGCGCATCGCCGTACGTATTATAACCCGATGATGAAACGGGCTAGGCGGAATTAGATCATGCAATTCCATCACACACTCCCCGAAATGCAACCGATAAAAACCGACAAGCTGGCAACTCGACGAAGATGTTCTGACGACTGACGAAACACGAAGTTTGTCGAGGGACATTCAGAAAATAGTTGTACTGTATATCCCTCTAAACTTAACGGCCAAACTTTTGTTTTATTTGTAGTCTCTATCAACATAATATGTATATCGGGACATAGGACAGGTAGAGTAACCTTGTTACTCTCAATATGGAGTTCCGAATGCTCCAACATTAACCCGTATAAACAGGCCTTGTGGAGTTTAAGCTATCAGTTCATGAAGGGGTCAGGTTATGCTGGTTTTTGAGTAAAAATATATAGAGTTGTGCGTACAATATTGTCGTGTGACTCTACGTAGAGATGTAGCGTATTTTATTTGTGCCGTGTTTTCTTGTAATGCTGTTCCCGTTTTGTTGTTTCGAAATGGATATTTGTTAGTTGCAGTAGTACGTTTTGAATTTTTCATGGGATATCGTTCGATTCTTTGTTGTAAGGATTTTAAGTTTGTTACTTTGGCTCTGCACCTGACCTTTTTGAAGAACATCACTATCTAGATCTACTAACTATAGTACCTACGTATCACATTTCTCTTGAATATTTAAAGTTAAACAACATATACCTTGCAACTTCTCAAGGATTTTATTCTTACGACATAGTTTTCAAATTGTGAAGCGTTTGGAAAACTTCGTCGAGTCTTCTCTTCGCGTATTCCACAGAGCCTAAAGACCAGAGTCTTCAATCAGTGCTTTTTACCTGTTATGAATTACGGGGCCGAGACGTGGACACTCATGGTACGGCTGGTCCATCAGCTTTAGGTCACTCAGCGAGCTATGGAAGGGCTATGCTAGGAGACTCCTAGCATAGCCCTTTCCATAGCTCGCTGAGTGAGCTCTGAGGGATCGAATCCGGACCGAGGTGACCCGGCAGAGAACCAAAGTTGTCGACATGGCTCAAAGAGTATGCAAGCTGAATTGGCAATGGGCCGGCCATATAATCCATAGAACCGATGACCGTTGGGGTAGACGTGTTCTTGAGTGGAGACCGCGAGCTGGCAAACGTAAGGTAGGATGCACTCAGAGTAGGTGGAGCGACGATCTTAGCAGGTAGGCTGGTATCAGCTGGATGAGAGCTGCCGAAGATTGAAGCAAATGGCGTGCAATTGGAGAGGCCTATTTCCAGCAGTAGACTGCTATAGGCTGATGATGATGATAAAATTGTGAAGACCCGTTATTCGGACCGTAGTTATCATGTGTCTTAATGTGTATCGTAAGAGGTTAATTCATACTTATGAATCTCTCACCTCAAAGAGAAAAGTATATACCTAATTTAGTACAAAATCAAAGCTTTTAAACATAGCTTTAATGTCAATTTTAATATCTACCTACGTTGTGATAAATAACAGTCGTTAAAATATGAGGTTACTTGACTTCCCAGTAATTGTGCACATAAATTAACCTCACTATCAGTGGCGGTTGCCTCTCATGTACGACAAATTATAGCAGTAATATTTTGGCCTCATTTTCAGAGTCTTTTCAGTTATTTTCATATGCAGAGATTTCAGTAATAATCCAGCGTCTATAAAATATGACATTATATTGTTTATATATATTATAAAATATTAATATATTCTGCTAGAGTGGTGAGCTGAGCGTTGGTGACCCAGTGGTAACGGCCCCGACTTACGTGTCGTAGGTCGTGAGATCGACGGTTTCGAATTTGGCAGGCGCTTTCATTTGTGTAAATTATTTCATCACCACTGCTCTTAAAACGGACCAAATCCACCATTCTGGACAAATGGTAGTGAGTAATCACGATGCGACTCACATTTTCTCTTGAGTACCAGGGGCGAGTACTCTTGGAGGCGTGATCTACCGAAGATGGTCCCAGACGCCTCGTAAGGGGTTGCCTGGTATAGTGTGCCGTCTTATATACCGAAAGGTGGGTGAAGGTGGCCACTATAGAAAATCTCAGTAGTCTAAAGGGTCATGCTCTTAAAACGGTGAAAGAAAACATCGTGAGGAAACCGGCATGACCTAGAACCAAAAATTCCAAGACATGTGATATTCACCAAATGGGCGCGCGTGGTGGATTAAGGCCCATTATCTCTCTCTCACAGAGAGGAAGCCTGTGTCCCAGCAGTGGGAACATTCTAAGGCTGATGATTATGATATTCTGTTATTCTTTCAGCGACAGCAATTGTCGAAATACCATAATGGAAGGATTGAATGTCACTTTTTTGAGAGGCTCAACTGTAAGAGCCATTCTAAAGACAGACGGACTGCATTTCAACTGCACCCCAACTGCAAAATTGCAGTTTTATTGCAGTTTATGTGCAGTTGACATACATAACACATCTGAGCAACTGCATCGAAACTACTAACCGACTGCGAAGTCCACTGAAATGCAGTCCGTCTGTCTAGACCCTTACCGCGATACATAAGTAAGAAAAACAATATAATAATAATAAGAAGTAAAACATTTACATTTAGAAAACCCCCAACGTATTTTTATTTTAAGCTACATATTTTATCTAGCAGTAGACTCGCTTTGATCGACAAACTATTGAACACGTAATTATGACACGATATCTTGCAAAGTCACCCCGATTCAAACAGTAGAGCCCCCATAACTATTGAACGGCCGAACCGATTTTCATCAAACATAGCTAAGAACACTTTCGATAAAGTTATTTTTAAACAAAAAAAAAACAATCAAAATTCATCAATAATCAACTCAGTTTATCCATTTAGGAGCTATGATGCCACAGACAGGTACACGCGTCAAACTTATAACACCCCTCTAATTCCGTTGGTAATTAAAAATGATTGTCAAAAAGTCCAAAATGTGTGTATCTCAAAATCTAAATTAAATAGTTTATTTCAAATAAACCTTAAAAAAACCTTAAAAAAGATGACTAGTTGCAAATTCGTAAGCGTCAGTACGTCGCAATGGAGAAGAATTTGCAAGAAACTCCACGGACACTCTTTTCCATCAGTTTAATTACAAGTTTTTGGTTACATCATTCTTGTTAAAAATACAAAAATACAATAACAGGCCGAGGCAGCTAAGTTATGTATGACCAATTCCAACTGATGGCACCCATCCACGAACATGACGCATGGATCGGCACCACTTAGTTCAACCATCATATGGGCTTATAAGGGTTACCTAAATATCACGAGGTCAAAGATTTAGGCATTTCTACAATTGCTAACACTGATAGTAGGTTGCTAACATTTTATACATCCCCTGGTGACTTAATGTTACTTCTGCCTATCCTCTTGGGAAAAAAAAGGTTGAGTTTTATATACATACTAGATGTGCCCGCGGTTTCGCTCCCGTCAACTGACTGCGTACTCTACTTACTTTCCTACCTACCCTACTTGCCTTCCTGCCTACCCTTCGTAGTTCGTACATACCAATTTTTGTTCTAGGGTTATTCTTTCGCGGAGAATCTTAACACCGCCATTCAGATAATAACTTCAAATGCACAACGCCATCTATCGAATATGGAGTTCAACTGTCCGAGTATCTGAATTGCGTGTGTTGTGTTAATTTTACTACTTGAACACTTTAAATTCATCTAACTATTGACAGATTGTTTACGAATAGATTGTTTAGTTAAGCACAATTTTTATATTTAAAAGATCTACATTGGTATCGTACATTTTACGTGATGCGTGCACAAATAAACATATATTTAAACAGACAAGGCGAAAAACTGTTGGTTATCCTTTAACACCCTGGCTATTTTTTTGGAAATATTTTTGATGTACAAAAACGATTTTCCTACAGATTTATTATAAGTGTTGATGTAGTGTTTTACAAGTTCACCGCTAGTTCACCTTATTACTGTCACAGGTTCAAATAAAAGTGACTTCTAATATTTTATCTACTGAATAAGTCATCACGAGATTTTTCTACTAGAAGGGCTTTAGAAAATATTGCGAAAAAATCTTCCAATTTTAGTCCATTTGAAAAATTCTCACGTTCAACTTTATGTTCGCAATTTTAACTCTTCATTTGTTTTTGACAGAGACGATATTATCTGACATCTAGGAGAGAAAATGAGAGACTTACGAAGAATGAAGTTTATTTTATTTATGTAGAGATTTGTTGCAGACATAAATTACTCAATTATGTATCAACACATAGCGCAATTGTCAGATAGTCTCAAACCTGAAGGCTGTCCAGCCTGAGGTAACGGAGAGCCCAGCCCAGGTTGAGAGGGTGCCTCAGGACGGTATCTTTGTCCAAGACCAAGACACACCTGATATTGCACAGGAAGTGTCTCAAGTAGACCAGCCTGAGACTGCTACCTTTGCATCTAGTAATAGTAATCATGGGTCTCATTCGGTTATGTTTGCAGATGGTGTTGGAAGAGGTTTAGGTAAATTATTAAATAGCAATCAGAGTTATTCGACTATTAATTATTGTATGCCTGGGTCATCTTACAAGCATATCATGGAATCTGTAACAAACAATGTATATAAATCAGACACCAATGTAACTGTCTTTATAGGTAACAGTTTGGATGTAAAAAAAGACGACATCACTGAGTGTGTAACAAAGTTACTAAAATTAAATTGTAATAAAATAATATTGTGTGCTTTTCCATATTTGGAAAAATTGTCTAGTAGACAAAATAATTATATTCACATGCTGAATAAACATATTCATTTCCTTGTCAGCCATTACAGTGACAAATTAGTTTTTTTTGACATCAACATTTTTGTTGATAAATTAAAGTCGACAGGCAATACAGTGTATCTGCCTATTAGGGTAAGACGTCAAATAGCGAGGCTATTATCTTTTACTTTAAACTCAGACATAAATAGTATGTCGAAGTCATGTACTGTAGTTGATATTAGTAGTAATACTAATTTACAGGTATCCAATAACATTAATAACGTTAGCAATTCTGCTATTAATATTTATAGTTTAAACTAGTTTGTAGGACAAGGGAGGGTACCAATAACCAAATAGTTAGGAGTACATCCACCAACAAGAAGGTACCTTCTTGCTCTCACATAGTTAATTTAAAAAAAGGGGCTAAGCAGAATTCTATAAAATTATTCCATCAAAACATTCAAGGTTTTTCTGCAAAGCAATTGGAAATAGAACTGTTTTTAGAAAAGACAATGTTTGAAATTATTTGTTTTACTGAGCATTGGCTGAAAGAACATTCAATGCTTATTAATTATGAAAATTATACTGTGGGCAGCTGTTTTAACAGAAATGTTATGTTACGTGGAGGTTCACTTATTTTAATCAAAAATGGTATTAAATCAAAATCTCGTAAAGATATTGTAGATCTATCAGTTGAACATAGTGTTGAACTGTCCTGTGTTGAGCTGGATAAGCATATTATAGTGTGCGTTTACAGACCCCCCAATTATAAAAACTACTGTATATTTGAGTCAGTGATGGAAGATGTTTTGGCAAAACTTACAACTGGTAATAAACTAGTCATAATCTGTGGTGACTTTAATATAAATATTTTAGAAAATAATTCAGATAGCAGTAGACTATTGAATCTCTTCAAATCATTTAATTTGTCGCATGTGTTTGAGGAACCAACCCGAACAACTGTGACTACTGCTACATGTATTGATAATGTTTTTTGTTGCTGCGACTACTTAAACAAAGCCATTATGAATTGTCTGCCTTCAGATCATAGTGGGCTACTGGTAACATTTGAGTCCAGCATACCAATACAGCAAGTGCAGATTCAATCCAGACCAATAACATCCGGCAAATTAAATAAATTTAACAGCGCTTTAATTGGTAAGTTAAGTTGTCAGGACCTCACAGTGAAAGATGGTAATATTTTATACAAAAAAGTTTTCTCAGTTGTTCAAACAGAATTCAATAACACTTTTAAGAAGAAAACTAAAACTATATGCCGTAAGTTTTTATTCAGTGACTGGGCGACTAAAGGAATCAGGAAAAGTAGGGAAAGACTTTACGAGCTGTATGGCCTTAAGCCTTATATAAACACTGAAACTTTTAATAAGTATGTTGCTACTTACTCAAGAATTTTTAAAAATTCATGTAAACTAGCTAAGGCTTTATACATTAGCAATAAGGTTAAATTCGCAGAAAATAAAATTAGGACGGTTTGGAAAATTATTAACAATGAAACAAACAGGAACAAAAGAAATAATACTGATTACACGCTTGAGACTACACATGGACTTGTTAGAGATAGCAAAGAGGTTGCTCAAGAGTTTGTAAATTTCTTTACCAGCATCCCAATTAAAACTACTGAAACCTTAAATTCTTCGCCGTCGCTCGCTTATGGTTTATTACACGCTAACGTTTCAGCATGCCCGACTGAATTTAACTTTTCACATATAAACCCAATAACAGTGATAAAAGCTTTTAAGCAAATAAAGATAAAACTGACAGAAGATCTATGGGGAATGTCCATCAAAGTTTGTACCTCCATTATTCAGACTATAGCGCCGTACTTAGCTTTAATTTTTAATTTGTGTATAGATCAGGGAGTCTTTCCGGATCTAATGAAATATAGTAAGGTTATACCACTTTTTAAATCCGGGGACAGTAAAGACACAAATAATTATAGACCAGTATCCGTGTTGCCGGTTTTCAGCAAGATATTTGAAAAGATAATGCTAAATCAAATGCTCATTTATTTTAATACGAAAAACATCCTACACGAGAAACAATATGGTTTCACCAAAGGACGTTGTACAACCGACGCTGGTGTCACCTTAATAAAACACATCTTTGATGCGTGGGAGGAGGGACAAGATGCCATAGGTATCTTCTGCGACCTGTCGAAGGCGTTTGATTGCGTTGATCATGAAACATTGCTTTTGAAACTTGAGCATTACGGGCTAGGCCAATCAGCATTAAATTTAGTAAAATCCTATTTGAATGATAGACAGCAATTAGTTCAAATAAACGGTGTCAATTCGTCGGGGTTGAACGTGAAAATGGGGGTACCCCAGGGCTCAATTTTAGGTCCTTTCTTATTTTTAGTATACATTAACGATTTACCCCATCTATTGAAAAACAAACTGAACATGGTGTTATTTGCTGATGACACTTCTTTGATTTTTAACATAAATAGACGTACGAGTAACGTTGCCGACGTAAATAATGCATTGCGGCAAGTTCTAAATTGGTTCACTGCTAATAATTTAGTTTTGAATGCTAAAAAAACTAATTGTGTAAAATTTGCCTTGCCGAATGTCAAAAGTTATGATTGTGACATTATATTAAACAACGAGAAGCTAGAATTCGTCGACAAAACCGTTTTCCTGGGTATCACGCTAGACTCAAGGTTACAATGGGGTCCTCATTTAATATCACTTGCGGGGCGGTTAAGTTCGGCGGCTTATGCTGTTAGAAAAATTCGTCAATTTACTGATGTAGATACCGCGAGGCTGGTCTATTTTAGTTACTTTCATAGTATAATGTCTTACGGCATATTACTATGGGGAAGGGCTGCAGACATTCAGTCAATTTTTGTTATACAAAAACGAGCCATCAGAGCGATATACAATCTTCGCCGGCGCGATTCTCTAAGGGAACTGTTTAAAGACATTAACATCATGACGGTACCTTGTCAGTATATTTACGAAAACATCATGTACGTTAGAAAGAATTTACATCTTTTTAGTAAAAACAGCGATAGACATAGTTATGTTACTAGAAATAGGGACCAATTAATTCAACCAGGTTTCAGGCTGGCTAAAGTAGCGTCATCTTTTAGGGGGTACTGTATAAAATGTTACAATAAAATACCGCCACACATTCTAGAATTGAATGAGACGAAATTTAAAACTTGTATAAAACGCACACTATGCAGGCAGGCATATTATAGGTTGGGGGATTACATCGCTGATAAAAATGCTTGGCCCAACGCTATTCCAGCTCCACAGCCACTAGGGCACAAAAACAAGTGATAAGCAGAAAAGTTCTGAAGTATTGTTGGACCTGCTGAAGACTGTACGAATAATTATAATGTATATTTGTGTTGTATAAACTCAATTTATTTTTTGGATTATATAACTGCACAGCACATATGTGAGTACTATGTACTAACTGTAAATCTACCATTTACTGTACCTATGTGTCGTTCGTTGACTTCAGTGTGCCCCGGCAGTTGAGTGTGTCATGCTCTCTCTAATGTCTCTCTGATGGTGGCACATGTGTTGGATCATTCGGTTCCCTTCATGATGGTTGAGCTGAGTGGTGCCGATCCATGTGTCATGTTCGTGAACGGGCGCCGTCAGTTGGGATTGGTCATATCTTAGCTGCCTCCGCATGTTTTTAATTACCTATTTATTGTATTTTTAATTGTTTGTTTTACTCTAGACGCTTTTAAGTGCGTTTTTTTTTTTTTTTACATCGTTCTCACATATATGTATTTTTCCTACAAGATTATTGTAACCAAATACTTGTAAAACACATTTATGTTTTTTTAAAAGAGTAAGTTTGGAGTTTCTTGTCCGTTCTTCTCCATAACAAGCTACATTTCCGAATGGACGGTAGAATCAATTATTATTACTTTTAATTATTATTACATTTAATTTTTATTTTTGACGTTCGAAAGTGCCGCTTAATGGCCTAATTGAATAAAGAAATTTTGATTTGATTTGATTTGATTTGATTTGAATAGCTACTGAAGTTTAATGTGGTGATATTTTTAACTTTCAACATGCAGATTTTCTTATTATATCAATCTTTTTTGTCTTCTTTCTTACTTTCTCGTGTGAGGATGTGGCCACCTCTGGTGTCAGAATTAATTAAGCTGCCTCTGGGAACCCCACAGACCTCTAACTTGGCTATTTCAGACTTACATTAACTATACATGTCCAGGTTTCCTAACGATGTTTTCCTTCTCCATTGCCTGTGATGTTCAAGATAAACTTAAAAAGTACATATGAGTTTGAAAAAGTCATGTTGGTACTTGCCCGGATTTGAACCGGCGACCTCAAGCACAAGATGTGAGCCACTGGGCCACCTCGACATTTCTGACTTATTGATTGCGAAATAATTGATTTTAGCTAATATCATAAAGAGTTAAAATGTGGCTTGTTTACCTTCACGAAATACTTGTACAAGTACTAGTGTATAACTCGTGTCTGGCGCATATAAAATGTTTTTCTTTCTTCTTTACTTAGGACATTCTATATGTGGACTGACAGATTATATCTATGACGCAGCAACTAAACACTAACTTAAGTCAAGAGTGAATAGGTTGCTTCTAGGCAAGCGTGCTTCACCGTCGACCACATCATCGCTTATCATCAGGCGAGCGTTTAGGCATTCAGAACTTTGGTATCAGGTTCCTATCTGATAGTCTGGCTGTACTCAAAGCTTTAGAAAACAAACTAACTAACAACAAACTTATCTTTTGAGTGCCACCTCACCCTGGAGAGTATATCGAAATCCAATCGAATCACCCTCCAGCGGATCAAGGGGCATAGTGGATCCAAAGGCAATGATACCGCAGATGAACTTGCGAAGAGGGGTTCAAAAATGTTAGTGCTAGGCGTATCCACTTCTCCCATTGCCTTTCTCGCAATTTCGTGCGTGAATTTGCCAAAGATCACCAGAACTACATATTAACAGGTGGTCACGGGCAACAGACTGTAGACAGACAAAAATGGCTTTGCCAAACGTACACCCGCGTCTTACTTTCGCCTGTGCGAATGTGAGGCAGTGATATCTCAACGCGAAGAAATCCTCGGAACAGCGAGGTCGCTCCGTGATGCCTGTGAAGCTCCCAGGAAGCTGCTGTGCTGTTGGGCGGAGCTAGGCTGGCATGTTAAGTCTAAGTGCGGAAACGGGTTTCCCTACCACTACTACCATCAGGAGACATAGTGGTCGAACGCGAGAAAATCTATACTATATATCTATACTAATATTATAAAGCTGAAGAGTTTGTTTGTTTGTTTGTTTGAACGCGCTAATCTCAGGAACTACTGGTTGGAATTGAAAAATTATTTTTGTGTTGGGTAGTCCATTTATCGAGGAAGGTTATAGTCTATACTAATATTATAAAGCTGAAGAGTTTGTTTGTTTGTTTGTTTGAACGCGCTAATCTCAGGAACTACTGGTTGGAATTGAAAAATTATTTTTGTGTTGGGTAGTCCATTTATCGAGGAAGGTTATAGGCTATATAACATCACGCTACGACCAATAGGAGCGGAGCATCAATGAAAAATGTTCCAAAAACGGGGAAAATTTATTCTTTTTGAGACGCAACGTATTTAGAGTAGGTGGGCTAGCTTGGTAGGTAGCCAGTTGACGGGAGCGAAGCCGCGTGGGACAGCTAGTTAATATTATAAAGCTGAAGAGTTTGTTTGTTTGTTTGCTTGTTTGAACGCGCTAATCTCAGGAACTACTGGTTGGAATTGAAAAATTATTTTTGTGTTGGATAGTCCATTTACTGAGGAAGGTTATAGGCTACATAACGTCACGCTGCGACCAATAGTTGCGGAGCACACATGAAAAATGTTGCAAGACGGGAAAAATATGCCTTTTTGAGAGCTTCCGTTGCGGCGCTGCGTAAACGGTTTAAGTTACGCAAATAACATGTATGATAGAATTGTTCCTCTTTAAAAGTTCTAAAAAATCTTTTATGTTTGACTCACTATGCTGAAGAGTTTGTTTGTTTGTTTGTAGGGTAGGTAGGTAGTGGAAGGTTGATATATCATATCAACCTTATATGGTCAGCTAGTAATTAAATAAAAAAACCAACACTGGCTCCTACCTGATATTATGCTCAACATTATCACATTATGAAACACCATATATTCCCCGAATAATTACTAGCAACCCTGACGGGCCAGACATGTAATATATATAACAAAAGGCCCTATATTCTACACAATAGACTTTTGTTTGTTTCTCAGTACAGACCCAAAATCCAGGCAGACTGAACCTATATGATTACCTAGACTATAGATAGGTACTGCGTATTAGGGACCGAGATTGAGCCCTTTTTGTATAGGCCTAAATAGGGGTCTATGCCTGGGAATTGGCACTAAATAGTACTTGGATCGATTTTGAAGTGGAGTTTGGTTACCTTTCAGAAGTTTAGGCCTTGTATTCTAAGACCCATTTTCCAGGTCAGTTTGAAGGGGTCGACGCTCGATCAATGTCAATAAATAATAAGTAACAGGTTCCTATAATAATACATTTGACTGAGGCGATTGGAGAAAATGACTTAAGATGATAAAAGACGGATTATTCTTGTGAAGTTCAAGTTAATTTTCATGTAAAAAAAATACAACCGACTTCCAAATAAAAACACTACAAAGTGAAAAATAACTTCAATTTCGGAAGTCGGTGTTCCTGTTTTAGGATCTTCGTTTTTTGATACCGACTTCCGAAATTGAAGTTATTTTTCACTTTGTAGTGTTTTTGTTTGGAAGTCGGTTGTATTTTTTGTTAAAAAGTAATATTATTTATAGGTTTGAACTTGACCACTATCTCACCTGATGGTAAGCGATGATGTGGTCGACGGTGTAGCAAGCTTGCCTAGAAGTAACTTCTTCACTCTTGAATTAAAGACCCCGAGGTTGTAGCTTTCGGCAAACACAGACTCCGGTAGGGAATTGCACTCCTTAGCTGTAAACATAATGAAAGTATTTCCAAAACGTGTAGTGCGTATGGGTGGGATGTCCACCATGTACCGACGGCGCATCCCCATACCGCTTGTAGTCCGATGATGAAACGGGCTGGGCGGAATTAGATCATGCAATTCCATCGCACACTCCCCGAAATGTAACCGATAAAAAACCCACAAGCTGGCAGCTACAGGAATAGGTGTGAAGATCTTTCTATGTTCTTAAAAATCAAAGAAATGTAAATGCATAGAATGTCTCGTAAGAATTAAACTCTTCACTTGCATGCAATTGATCAGCCCACAGCAGTCTAGTGTCCACTGCTAGATATAAGCAAATAAAAACCGACCAAGTGCGAGTTGGACTCGCGCATGAAGGGTTCTGTACCATTATCGCAAAAACGGCAAAAAAAAACACGTTTGTTGTATGAGAGCCCCTCTTAAATATTAATTTTATTCTGTTTTTAGTATTTTTTGTAATAGCGGCAACAGAAATACATAATCTGTGAAAATTTCAACTGTCTAGCTATCACGGTTCATGAGATACAGTCTGGTGACAGACAGACAGACAGTGGAGTCTTAGTAATAGGGTCCCGTTTTTACCCTTTGGGTACGGAACTCTAAAAACGAACTTTTTATATGTTAAATAACTGATGGTATTTGGTGGAAATTGACCTGAAGGTACACTAGCGAGATATGTTAATAAAACCACCGTGTACTGACCTGAGGTTATGACGACGTTTATTTAAAAAAAACCATTTGCTTATACGCTAATCGCAGTAACATAACCATAGTGACTTCTAATTCGATGTCAACGCCATCTATCGAACACGTCGGAAGCTTTACAAAGAGTTAAGTCATAAACAAAATAAAGAAAATGCAATAATAAAAACCCGCGAAAAAATCAATAGAAACAAAAACAAATCATACGTCACAACTCGAAGAAAAACGAAAATATTTCACAAGTCATCTCAAGCACACCATTCACTACCCCAACATAAACTTAAATACAAAATATGTCTACGAAACCCTTTCCTACACTGTATAAGTTTTTGTTTTATAGCCCAAAGGCCCGACCTTTCGTGGGATCGGTCATCTATCGCGCTATCAAATCTAGGAGACGAACAGAACTATAGCTAGGAGCCTTGTTTGATTGCGTGCAAACGATCTTGGCCTGATATAGGAATGTTTATGGCATGTCCTCTAAGGTCGGTTGTAAACCTTCAAGGGAGGTAGAAACTAGTGTTTGAAAGTTACAGGCAGTTTGATGTATCTTTTGGATATATTTGGTATGACTGAATGTCTAATAAACACCGTGGTCTAATAAACAACGATCGTGGTCCCGGGTAGAATGGTGTCTCGGTGTACTGGCTCCGTTGGGGCAGAAAATTCTTCCTCTACCCTCACATTTCTACACACAACACTGATTGTGTCTTTATTCTCTAAGTTCGCCGACTGCACAAAACGAGGTAATGTTTTTTGAATCACTGGATTCCACGCCACGGATTAGGTTTGGCTGAATGTCGAATAAACGATATAAAGATTGTTTACAGATAGTATAGTCACAGATAATGTAATACTAGCATACAGATGCCTCGTCCCATACAAAGAAACCGTGCCGAAGTAACTAGCGCTTTACGTCTGATTAAGATGAATATTTTTGTAAGTACTTAAATCGCGTTCGATTCCGTTCCACGGCTATAGATGGCGTTAGCAGCGACTTGCAATTAAAAGGGTTTAATTGGTTCGTGACTATTTTTTTCTTTAAATACAATCTCGATTTATTGTGTTAGTATTTTTTTGCACGTTTTTACAGTTTCTTTGTATCAAATTTAAAAAAAACGGATGGCATACCTAAGAAATATAAAACCGCGCCATCTATTGGAATCAATTTTAATTAATCATTTCAAAGAATCTTTGAAATGTAAATTTAGGAGCTCCATATGCCATAATTTTGTTAAAATCTAAAGTTCTTAATAGTACATTACTGCAGAATCCAGTAAGTAAGCCTTCCTGGCCAAGTATGAGTTAACCGGACCGAACCGCAGATGAGGTCCGGTTATATAAGAGGCCAGGATAGCTTTCTTACTGGTTGAGGCTTGTATAATGCTTTTCTCAAAAATAAAAGAAAGTTTAACAACAAATTCGTTTATTTAATATTTTAGGTTACATTCATATTAGGGCAATTACTGATAGATATTGTGATCGATTTACCGGGGGCATTTATTTATATTTGGTTGTTGTACATCTTGATTAACGGACTCGAAAATATATCTATCTCATAAAATGTCATACCAAAAAGAGAGATAGATATATATTTGGAGCCTCCCTCCTATAAACATGTTATAATGGCTAAAAAACGTATCAGTAGTACAGTTTGCAAAAGTTAACATGTTATTTAGATGAGCATACTAATAACAAACGCGAAATAATACTTAGAAAGATAGGTAGCGGATATGGTTCCTATCGTTTGTAAAGTTTGCGTTTTGATCGTAGTTCTTACATTTTTGCATTGTTACGGCGGTTTCAAGTTATGACTTATTCGTTCTCGCACGCTAATAAGGTTTTTATTAGATGCAGTTTTTGTAATATCGGTTATTTTGATTCAGATATCGATATGATATGATATCTAACACATATCCGATATAAGTTACGTTTTGATATATCGGACCCATCCCTACTACTGTCCAGTATGTAAATTACATACTTAATTACTGGACAGTAAGAGATTCCAAATTTAAAATCTCGCTTCTTACTGGACAGTTGTGAATAAGTCTCCGGTAAAATTCACTTTCTGGATACTTTTTAGAGATGTTATGGCAACATTACATACCATTTTTGAGAAATAATAGATTACAATCTAGCCTAAACAGACCAATAAGCAATTTAACTCTAACTTATTATTATATTGTATAATATTATGATTAAGAATAGTGCCAATTTGCACTTTTATACAGTTCGGTAGCACTTTCTTAGAGTCTGATACGTTAAAAACACTGAGGCATAAATAAACTTACAACTACAAAATTACTATAATCATAAAATGTGACAAGATTTTCACAAACAGTATAAAATAAACATAAGATATCAAAAATAATCATAATATAAAACTTATGAAATTAATACATAAACACCTATCACAAGCAATATTGGTTACCAATTACCACGTTTCTGTATCAAGAGATGTTATTAAGGACCTACAAACAAAAGATGTCGACAAGTCTTACCATCAGCCCTTCTAAAGTATTTCCAAGTAAAAGATCATAACATTAACTTATTCAAATCCAATATTCAACTCACAAAATACTTATGATATTTCAAAAAAACCTAGTATTATTCGGAATAACACTGTAAACAAAATTACGTATAAGTATGTTCCAAGTCGAGAGCCTTGTCGAAAGTTTCGAGATCCTGCCGTACTTAAGTGAGCCGGATCAAGTGCCGACCTTCCTCAACTTGAGAGAATATTCATTACTTTTTTAGTAATGGGGATTGGAATATATTTGGACACAATAAAATGGTCTTTCTGTGTAAACAGGAAAGATGTACTGCTTCAAATCGGGACTTTATCACATAAAATGATGATAGGATTATCAAAATTATATCCTGAAGCTACAATGTCTTCTGTTACCGTACACCAACGTACTGTGACCATCATAGTGTTCTGGTGCGCCGGTGATGAGGGTAGACACCAGAGGAGGGGCCGGTGACGGACAGCCTCAGCGGGTTCGCGGTGAGCGCTAATGCTAAATCCCACATAACTGCGCTATCTCCCCGTGGTAGTGCACTATATGCAGGAGACAAATATGAAAAAAAAATACCATTTTAGAAGCTGTTCATCTCAAACGATGTTTCTTTAACACTTTCTTTTTACTTCGGTTTCGTTATATTCGAATTACAAAATTAACAGCGGTTTCATTATGATATCCATAACGACATCGGGTTGCATTATGCAAATCGTCATAAATTCTAAAACACAAGCAAAGACCTCGCTAGAGTAAAAATGTTCTGTGGCAAAGACATTCTGAATATACAGCCAGGTACCTATAATATTACTTCGAATCGATGTAATGTAATAGTACATTACTGCATAATCCAGTAAGTAAGCCTTTCTGGCCAAGTATGAGTTAAACGGACTGAACCGCAGGTGAGGTCCAGTTATATACGAGGCCAGGATGGCTTTCTTACTGGTTGAGGCTTGTATAATGCTTTTCTCAAAAATGAAAGAAAGTTTAACAACAAATTCGTTTAATTAATATTTTATCTACTTCGGTTCCGTTATATTCGAATTACAAAATTAACAACGGTTTCATTATGATACCCATAACGACATCGTATTGCATTATGCGAATCGTCATAAATTCTAAAACACAAGCAAAGGCATTCTGAACATACAGCCACGTACCTATAATATTACTTTGAAATCGAGACAATGTAAATGATGTTTTTAAAAATGGAACAAGTTTAGAACAAAAGTATCACTATTTGGCTGTTGCGGCTACAAGATTTTTGCCTTAATAAAGACTAAATAAAAAAATAAAATAAAAAGTGGACGAGGAATAAACCATAGTCAGTGTGTAGTTAAGTTTCTATTAAAAATACTTATTTGTCTATATCTGTGTTTTGTAGATAAAATCTTGTATGCAACAGTACGTTATTGGTTTTTTAATAACTCGTGCCCACATATTTAACTTAAAAAAAATGGCACTCGTATTAAAAGACTGACCATAACGTAATAGTTGCATAAATAGCTATTAGGTTACATCCATATTAGGGCGATTGCTGATAGATATTGTGATCGATTTACCGGGGGCATTTATTTATATTTGTTTGCTGTACAGCTTGAGTCCATTAGACTCGAAAATATATCTATCTCATAAAATGCCATACCAAAAAGAGAGATAGATATATATTTGGAGCCTCCCTCCTATTAACATGTTATAATGGCTAAACTCTAATCTGTGCCTGGTACTGTTATGTAACCGAAATAAAGTTTCATATCAATATCGAAACGGTTTTCAGATATCAATATCAGTAGTACAGTTTGCATAAGTTAACATGTTATTTAAATGAGCATACTAACAACGAACGCGAAATAATACTTAGAAAGAGAGGTAGCGCATATGGTGCCTATAGTTTGTAAAGTTTGCGTTTTGTTCGTAGTTTTTACGTTTTTGCATTGTTACGGTTTTAATTTTTGACTTATTCGTTCTCGCACGCTAGTAAGGTTTTTATTACATACAGTTTTTGTAATATCGGTTATTTTGAAATAGATATCGATATGATATGATATCTAACACATATCCGATATAAGTTACGTTTTGATATATCCGACCTATCTCTACTACTGTCCAGTAAGTAAATTACATACTTACTTACTGGACAGTAGGAGATTCCAAATTTAAAATCTCGCTTTTTCCTGGACAGTTGTGAATAAGTCTCCGGTAGAATTCACTTTCTGGATACTTTTTAGAGATGTTATGACAACATTACGTACCATTTTTGAGAAAATGATGTTTTTAAAAATGGAACAAGTTTAGAACAAAAGTATCGTATATTATCTGGCTGTTGCGGCTACAACATATTTGCCTTATACCTAATAAAGACGAAATAAAAAAATAAAGCGGACGCGAAGAATTTTCTGAGAGAAATTTTATTCCAAATTTTATTATAAATGTCTTCAACATCAAGTGATATTGAAAATACTCCACCAGATATAACAAATAGATCAGTTGGGGCTACAAATAATTTACTACCAAAAAAATCAAGACATGTATATAAGAAATGAAATACTTAAACACACTTCCTTAAATAATTATTTGTCTATATCTGTGTTTTATTCCTTCCTTCGTACATAAAATCTTGTATGCAACTGTACTTTATTGGTCTTTTAATAACTCGTGCCCACCTATTTCGCTACGCGCTACGCTTGTACCGAAAAATGGCACTCGTATTAAAAGACCGTCCATAACGTAACAGTTTCATAAATAGCTATTATACAAACTCTCCTACATCTTTGTATAATCTTAAAGGGAGACAATTACATTACCTAATGTCAAACCTTAAAATAACCTTGTATTTCTTTTTCACAGGTAAGTTAAGCCTTCACGACGAGGTTTGGTAAGCTAATATACATTCGTTTCTATCCGACAAGCCGACATTATTCCTCGTTCTATCGTTGGTAATGTAAAATATTTATTTTACTGTTTTTCTTTTAAGGCCGTAAATCATTCAACACACGGCAACTGTAATGTACAAAGTGATATTTCGAGTGTTTAATTAAGACATGGTTTTATTCATCTGGAATCACACACAGCAGCGATACTGTGTGTTTACATTTTCCGGTCAATTTACTGGTTTTAAGTACAGCAAATATTCATGTAAGTACACCCCTTTACTAACGTTTTTTTTGCGTTTAAACGTGTCTTTAGTTTTAACCAAAGGGGCAATATCAGCCGCGTTTGCGTAAACATTGTACATGCTATATAGAGCTTACAACATGTACAGCTTCCGTGTGGGACAGGCTTTACAGAGAGTTTTTCCCGTGTAAGGAAAAACTTAAAAGTGTATGCAAAGATTGATTGTCAGTTAGTATTGTCTATTCTTGAGCAAGTGTTAAAACAATAATGGTGTAAAGGAAAAAAATAATAAGGCGGAAGATGTTTTGATTCTAAAAGGTAAGTATTGGTAAAAACATTATTCCTCTAAATATTCGAATTGAAGTTACATTGTTACTATTTTTTGGTTACGAGTATCTTCGATCAATAATACACTATTTTACGTACAGATAACATAGAAAAATTGCGTTGATTTTGTGAAGTTTAAAACGTTTCGTTTAAGTTTGAAATCTTACTAAAGCACACCTTTAGAGCACTGACTTAGAATAATTAGTTAATCTTGTTGTAGGTACGTAATACAACAACACTAGATACTGAAAGTTTCTTGTAAATATTTACATACATAACTTAAGAGCTAAACAGTCGGTTATCTGATAATATCCCTAAATAAATAAACCAAACAGTGTCTTAACCACGTCCGTCACTCGAAATCAATGATAAATGATTTTTTTTCTGTAAGTTGGTTTGTACAAAGACTTTTACATGTCGAACATATTTTTAAAACTAGATGAGGTCGGCGTTTCCTATCTGACTACTCTGAGAAGAAAGGCCGAAACAAACTCAGAGGTCACAGTCTCTTTTAAAGTCCAGACAAAATCTTGATTAGATCATGTGAAGACCATGTAGACTGATGTCTGAAATGGTCTTTTGAGGTAAGAACCAGCCAGATTGAGTGGACCTGTCCAGTCAGTGCACGCATTTGTCAATAACCGAGCAGCTCAACTCAGAATTTAAGGAGCTCAACGATTCAACGAACAATACCAAAGAAAGGACATTCGGGTAGGCCGCATAAACTACTCAAACTGCCAGACCATGATTAAAAACTAAGATAAATTTAAATTAAAACAAAAAAAAATCCACGTGCTCTTCACATTCACAATAATTAAAATAAAATAATATAATACTTTAAAAAGCAAATATTCTTGTCATTGCAAGAAAACCAAAAAAAAAAACAATCAATCCGTACAAATTATAAACATGAAATTAACAGACTGTACTGACGGTAAAACTTGGCACACGAGTAGACCATGTCTTAACAATAACAAAACTAAACATACATAAAATATTAACCTACAAAAAGCAAAAGGGACCGAGTCGCAGAGGAAGAGCGAACAGCTTTATTGTAGTGCTTTTTGAAATAAAGTGCTTGGAGAGATTTTTTAAATGGTTTTGTAATATTTTATAATCTGTTTGCAGTAAGACTGCTGCAGACAGGCGTGACATTGTAAAAACCTTTTTATCGAGTTTAATTTCTATGAAGACGCGTTGTCGCATTGTCACGTCGCGTGTGTGTGCCGCATAAGTAAACCCACTTAGATCAAAAGGAATGAATATAGCAATCATCATTGTCATCCGTAGCCCGACTTCAATCTCTGCTAAAGTCGTGCCAATCTAAGAAGTTAGATTTGACAGCTATAAAAATACTTAATTTTAATTAGACTTGATGCTTACAAATGATACTCGTTGTTATAATGTATGGGTGAATTTGATTATTCAATTTCGTACGTACAGAGTTATTGCGGCATGTAAAATGAGAAAAGTCATCGGACTTCTTAAATTGTCACGATTATAATCAAAGGCCTTTCTTCACTTTTTCTAATCTCGACGTTCCTGTGTCAGCCTCATCCAGGTTTAACCCACGATGGCAACAATTTCATCTGCCCATCTCGCCTCCGGACGACCGACACGACTTCTTCCACACCTTGGACACCACTCGGTCACCGTAAAAATAGCAATACCTCGAGCATAATTGTACAGTTAAACACGCATATCAGGGCCGTGCCCGGGACGTGGACGGACCGTGCCCCGTCAGGGGCTCAAAAAATATCGATGTGTTCATTTTATATGAACTCGTTCACACACGTCGGTGCACAGCCCGTGCACGGGCCAGTGACGAAGCTTCAATGATTGGGCCCGGCCCTGTTACGTCCCGGGCACGGCCCTGATATATGTGGATAGTCCTTAAGGGCCTATAGTTCAGTCACTCTCTATCAAAACAGCACCGGCAACTTTTTTTAGGTAGACTTGAGACTTGAGCTCGGATAAAATATTATGTCTTTATGGTGTTTCGTGGAATGCTAAGCAATCCGAAAATCTTAAAATCGTTGGGATTACTCGTTTCAAACAGTAGGCTACGGTCGGGGACGAGGAAATGTTTGTTTAAAACGCCGGTAGCCCGTATAAACCTATTAAAGTTTGCACCCGTGTGTCGGGCGGTTACGATCATTAAAAGCATCTCTCAACGGTTGGACATTTTTTCCTGCTCTTTGGCAGAATTCCAGAATGTGAAAGTTAGTTTGTTGTCCTCTATGTAACTTGTGCCGGCTCATGGAGCCGTTACTTGGGACTGGTCTATCATGGACGCGAGGTGAGATCGTAGGTGTGTGATCAGTTTTCGAGAGGCGTCTCTGGGTGTTGCATTGTATGACTACTTTTATTATCTTTGGTTCTATCTGTAAAAATAATAATAGTAGTTTATGAAACTATTGCATAGTGAGGCTTTTAATAGTTTTCACACGAATGTTTTAATACCTAATTATGTGCAGTTTCATACACTACTTTATCTACACTCATAAATTGGGACTGAACTTACTAAATACCTCTTTTTGCATTTTCCATGCCATAAAATCATGATAGCATTTGTCATATACTATTCTTGACTTTGCTGGTAATAAATTAAGAGTAATTTCCTTCGCCACATCAAACATATCGGGCGTAGTCAAATTTTCTTCACATTCACTGATATCAGACATTTTTAAACAATAATTTAAATAACTCATGAAATTCAGTACAGCAAAACTTGCAAAACGTATGAATGGCGCCAAAACCCAGCACATCACCGCATTAACCGCGCATGCGCTAAGGCTTAGCACGCACTGCGATCTTTAAACGCGCGATTTTTTTCCGCCCATTCTGCGACCTATGGAATTGTATGAAGTTTTTCGCATTGCGGTAAAGAAATCGTGCGAAAATAATACCGCAAGAAATCCGTGTTTTGCCACAGAATCCACCGCACCACGGCGCGAATTTTATTCGCCCGAATATTTTGAGCTCTATGAACAGGTAGAAGGAAACAAAATTCGCGCGAATTAAAGTCTAAAGCGGGCATTGTCATAGACAATTTAAAATTGGAATGAAATCTTTTTATAATAGGTACTATAAAATGGCATTACAAAAAAAAATATTGATGGAAACTCCCTAGTGATTAACTTCTTGGAATTGTCCTGTATCGTAATAGAAAACAAATTGTTTTATAGCATTATTTTGTTAGAGAAATAGTGTTATAATAAGATTCTATTTTTAAATTTCGGTATTATGTTTATAAAGTATGCCAATATAAACTCGTTTTGAATTTTATAATTCGAATATTACGATATGAGAGTAGAAATCAAAATCAATTTTTTTATTTCACATAGGCCTACATGGGCACTTATAAAACGTCGACAAAATGTGCACGGTTCGGGTTGGTCGTTTCCTATGGAGAAGAACCGGCAAGAAACTACATGGTTACTCTTTTAAAAATGGTTTGGTTTTACAATATTTCCATGTTACAGCATTAGTACTTAGATATGGGGGGACAACGTAGGCTCGAATTATGACAATAAGTCGTAAGAAACTAAAAAAAAAAGAAAAAGATTATATAAATAAGTTAACAAATGTTAACTAGCATCTAGAAGGCCTACAATGTTCACACATTCACAAAACAATCGGTAAGAGAATCTATACAAAGGTAAAAAATAATAAAAATAAGTATAACAAGACTAAATTTAACATGTTGCACAAATTTTGTTATCAGTGCTGTAACTATTCTTAGCAAAGGGCTATAAAGATGATTGAAAACCATTGTAAAAAGTCTAATTAAAAGAAGGAAAGAAAAAATGAGATTGAGAATAGTTAGAGACATCCACATATTTGTGCCGTTTACAAGTTACCAGGGAAGCTGCATGCGCAGAAGGAGCTAAGGCCAAATGTTTTTATCTTCAACGTAGTCCTTGATTTTATAATATGCTTTTTTAACAAGGATACGTTTGATGTAGTTTTTGAACCTTCCATCGGTCAGTTCTATAACTGACTTTGGCAACTTGTTATAAAAGCGTATACTGTTTATAAGAAAAGACTTGCTAGTTTTCGTTAATCTGAATTTGGGTATTACAATTTCGTGCTTACTGCGTGTATTTAAATTATGGAAGTCGCTTCTAGTTTTGAAAAGCCCCCGATTTTTACGGACATACAAAATACATTCCAAAATATAAAGTGAAGGTAGAGTCAGTATATCGATCTCTTTAAATTTTTCTCTGAGGGACTCGCGAGGACCCAATTTATAGATTGCGCGGATTGCCCTCTTTTGTAGGATGAAAATTGAGTCAACGTCTGCTGCTGATCCCCACAGCAGAATGCCATAAGACATAATACTGTGGAAATAAGCATAGTATACTAACCTAGCTGTAGCTACATCGGTTAGCTGCCTTATTTTCCTTACTGCACATGCAGCCGAACTTAACCTACCCGAAAGAGTTCTAATGTGCGCGCCCCACTGCAATTTTGAATCGATAGTAATCCCTAAGAATACAGTTTCCGTTATAACTTCAAGATTTATGCCGTCAAGATTTAAGTTTAGGTCATGTTGTGGTACATTTGGTAAAGAGAACTTTAGACATTTTGTTTTTTTCGCATTCAGTAAAAGATTTTTAGCTGCGAACCATCTTGAGAGAACAATTAGACTTTCGTTGACATTTAAGACATCCGTATCTTGCCTATCTATTTTAAAAATTAGCGAAGTATCATCAGCAAATAGAATTATATCCGATAATTTGGCCAATATATAAAATAAATAATAAACTTTTGACGGTTAGTAGGTATAATCTATACTTTTATTTCTATACAACAAAATAAATCAGTTGTGGATAATTTAACTTCGTCTACAAAAACTAACCATTCGAGTTTTGGGAGAGTAAGACTGCACTTTTGACCCTTGACTGTACATCTTCTAATATTATAAAATGCGAAAGTAGCTCTGTTTATTTGTTTGATAACTTTCACCACTAACGGCTGAACCGATTTTGATGAATTTATATATGATATGGAGATATTTTGAGACTCTTGCAAGGACATAGGATAGTTTTTATCCCGCTGGTGTATTCCTTTGGGATTATAAAACATATTTAAGTGCAGCGCGCGGGCAAAAGCAACCTTTATAAAATGTAAACCAGCCTAAGTGAACTCGTAGATAAAAAGCCAAAAAATCTCAGTAACAGATGAAACACACACTTATCCGAGCCATCAATTAATCATCGTGAAATATTGTGCGCACTCAAGCAGAACTGATAAACGATTTAAATAAATATCGCAAAAAGCATTTTATATGAGCCTTTTTGTGCTTTTTGTTGGGGTTTCACGTGAAGAATTAAAGTGATTGGAGAGTATTTTTGTATATTTTCTTTAGGGCTGTAGATAGGAGTTAAACAAAGACTTTGAAATAGTTAAGGCTTCCACAGACAGGTCCAATGCAATATGCGACAAGGAATTTTCATTTTAGTTCTATCTGTAGAATGTTTTCAACAATTCTATGAATTACTGGAGGCTCACAAGCTTTGCGGAGAGCAGAGAGACCTCACTGTTCCAAGGATTTCTGAAGGTTGAAAAGCCTCGGCCTCGCATTCCAGGATGACGTAGGCGGCTGATACTTCGGCGTTAACGCTAAATCATAAACGGAAATATAAGGTATAAACAAACACTACTTAAACTGTGCTTATTGTCCGATAGTTCAACAATATGGCTGATTAACTTATCTGCAATTTAATTGGGATGTTATAGTTGAAATTTCTCAGTAGCAACCTGGCATCTGGATTTGAGCCCGGTTGAAGACAACGTCGAATCCGACTTGGCTGGGCGGCGTTCGGGAGAGTTGCGCGGTATCTTCTTGTCCAATTTACCGCATCGTCTCAAGGCAAATGTCTATGACCAATGTGTGTAGCCAGTGATCACCTATGGGACCGAGACGTGACACAGGAGAACCAAAGTTACCGACATAGCCCGAAGAATTGCCAAACTTAAGTGGCAGTGGACAGGGCACATTGCTCGCAGAACTGATGGCCGATTGGGTAGAAAGGTTCTGGAGTGGCGACCGCGAACCGGAAGACGTTTCGTTGGAAGGCCTCCAACCAGGTGGACCGATGACCTGGTGAAGGTTGCGGGGATCCGCTGGTTGCGGGTCGCACCGGACCGGTCAATGAGGCGACGCTTGGGGGAGGCCTATGTCCAGCAGTGGACGTCTTTCGGATATGATGATGATTAAACATAACTGAAAAAAAGTGGGTGGATCACACGTACATGTCTGCCCAACTCTTCGAGGAGTACAGGCGATATGTTATGTTATGAATATGATAAAAAAATACTGGACTATGACCCGACAGTTCGCTAAATGCACGCACAGACAAATAATAACTTGCAATTCTTATGTTTACGTCATAGAACACTTAATAAAGATTTGCGTAATGGGTTCCTTGCATGTCTATAAATAACATTCATTTATGCATGTCAAAATTAAAATAGAAATGTAAACAACATTAATTCACTCCCGCAAAGTATTCCCTTTTGTGAACGCCATTATTAGTTTATTTTAATTACTTATTATAATTATTAGAATTAATGCACACTTTTCTGTGTTCGTGAGGTATAAAGAACCGGCATTATTATTCTTACTATAGTAGATATTTATAATAAATATGAAAGTTTGGATGAATGTGTGTGTGTTGGACGTATGTTTGTTACTCAATCACGCTGGAACGGCGAATAGATCTGGATGAACTTGCAGCAAATAGGCTTTTCATCCCGCTATAAAGTTCCCTCGGGATAAGAAAACACTTTTTACGCGGACGAAGCCGCTGGCAGAAGTGTTTTATTAATAAATGTGTATGGTAAAAAAAAAGTTATTTATCACAGAAATGGGCATTTAAAAGATAAAATTAGAACACAAGGTTTTTTATTTATTTTTGCCCTAAAAGTAGTCTGTTTTTTTTGTTAAAATCTAGGCAACATGGAAATCACCAAACCAAATATCAAAAACCAAAATAAAACTTTTTTATTTCACATAGGCCTACATGGGCATGCACTTATAAAACGTCGACAAAAGGTGCACGGTTCGGGTTGGTCGTTTCGAACCGGCAAGAAACTCCATGGTTACTCTTTTAAAAAATGGTTTGGTTTTACAATATTTCCATGTTACAGCATTAGTACTATGGGGGGACAACGTAAGCCCGACAATAAATCGTAAGAAACTAAAAAGAAAAAGATTATATAATATATGAAAAAGTTGACAAATGTTAACAAACATCTAAACGGCCAAAATACAAACATCGGTCACAAAGGTCACAAAATAATCGGTAAAAGTCTCTATACAAAGGTAATAAATATATATATACTAGCTGACCCGGCAAACTTTGTTTTGCCATAAAAACACCAAACATTCATCTACCCTACCTAACACTATCTACCCAACTCCACCTACCCTACCCTACCTACCCTACTCTACCTACCCTACCCTACCTACCCTACCCTACCTACCCTACCCTACCTACCCTACCCTACCTACCCTACCCTACCTACCCTACCTACCCTACCCTACCTACCCTACCTACCCTACCCTACCTACCCTACCCTACCTACCCTACCCTACCTACCCTACCTACCCTACCCTACCTACCCTACCTACCCTACCCTACCTACCCTACCCTACCTACCCTACCCTACCTACCCTACCCTACCTACCCTACCCTACCTACCCTACCCTACCTACCCTACCCTACCTACCCTACCCTACCTACCCTACCCTACCTACCCTACCTACCCTACCTACCCTACCCTACCTACCCTACCCTACCTACCCTACCCTACCTACTCTACTCTACCCTACCTACCCTACCCTACCCTACCTACCCTACCCTACCTACCCTACCCTACCTACCCTACCCTACCTACCCTACCTACCCTACCCTACTTACCCTATAAACCTCACGGAGCCCGAGACCTTTCCAACGAATGCAAAACCGTGGAAATCGGTTCGTGCGTTCTGGAGTTATAGCGTCAGGTTATTGTGACTGTCAAATAATAACAGACAAATAATTAGCAATAAATTAAAATTGCGACTATAATTTGAGATTTAAACTATCCTATCTCTCAAGTTGGATCGAACTGCACATGGTGTGCGAATTTTATTATAATCGGTTAAGTGGTTTAGGAGTCCATTGAGGACAAACATTGTGACACGAGATTTATATATATTAAGATATACAAAACCTGGAGTGAAAAGGTGAGGTAAACATTATTATATAAATCTTTGTGAAACTCATAAAAGAGGTAAGTTACACGCATCGGTTCAAAAATATGCTTACAAAATTTGGCTTTAATTTAGATACTTACCTAACTTTAAAGTTATTTTATGTTTTTCTCTGAAAACCAACGATTCATTGTTTTAAGGCCCTATAGCTAGGTATATCAATAAAAAAATACTACCGACTTCCAAATACAAAACTACAAAGTGAAAAATAACTAAATTTTTTGAAGTCGGTGTCTTTTGTAGGTATCATTTTTTTGCGTTATGGACACCGACTTCAAAAAATTAAGTTATTTTTCACTTTGTAGTTTTGTATTTGGAAGTCGGTAGTATTTTTTTGCAAAAAGTTTTTTTGTTTTTCTATTTTCAGTTATACGTACCTAATAGGCAAGTTAGTAAGGGAACTATTTCGCCAGAATAGATTTCATGAAACTTGAACGTAACCGGTGAAATGAGAGGTCTGCTTACCCCTTAAGAGCGAACTGGCGTGATGTTATGTTATGAAATGTTATAAACAACAAACAGACAGACATGCGATTGCAGCAATCCCGAGAGATTAGCCGTTATTTATTGAAGAGTTCTGTTGTATATCTCCGAATTTCTTCATCAGATCTTCACCAAATTAAAATGGGACCAATTTCGGAATATACTTTTCAAACAAAAAAAGAATTTTAAAAATCGGTCCACAATTGACGGAGTAATCGGAGAATATACACAAAAAAAAAAAAAACATACTTGCAGTCGAACATAGAACCTCCTCCTTTTTGGGAAGTCGGTTAAAAAGGTTGCAACATCGTTGTCGCGTTGTGCTTGTCTGCCGAATCCTATAAGCAAACATCAATCCGCAGCATTTCAGGGTCAGTAAGTTTCTCAGTAAAATACATGTTCGTAGCCGACTGCAGACGACAGCAGCAGGCGACTTGTCGCTGCGTTATGTCGCAGAGACACGTCGCGTCGTGGCGTCATGTCGCTGCAGTTATGATACCGAACCCGACTGCAGACAGCAGCACCGTATTCCTATTGGTTCTGAGTGTTCCTTGAGGCACGATCTCAGACTACACTCACTCACTACTGGTCACTACTGATCTGCGGTCTGCGACACGTCGTCTGCGATCATTTGACGTATAGTCTGGTGACGTGTCGCTAGCAGCGGCAGGTATTTCATAGAAATACTTAGAAACCAGCCCCCTAGCCAAGTAACAAACTTTTCGTACCGAATCTCTTTCTACAATCGTTAACGCCTTCTATTTGTATGGTCTGACCACGTGACTTAACGTTCAGATGTGTCATTCCCATACATTGATTCGTTTTCTACTAGCGTTATCGATTGTAGATTTTCAACTTGGCTACAGGTGCAGTAGAGTCGCAGCGACACGTCGTCTGCTGTCTGCAGTCGGCTACGAACTTGTACCTTAAATAAATATAGCATTCACCGACAGCAACTTAACAATCACCCCTATTTACCCAGAATGCCTGATGCATTTTCTAAAGGTTAATTGAGATTTTGCAGAAGCCATCACTTTCCTGTTATGGGTCATTCATTACACTCGGCTTCCGTTCTTCGACACGACATACACACATTGGTTGATGTTATCTGTGGAATAATTACCTGTCTAGGCAATTGGTCAAGGTTTCTGTAGAATTATTAAACAGGTACTTAAATAGCGGGGAGTTGAGTAAGGGTAAGTTTTCTTGTTATTGAGTAATTTTGTTGCAGTAATATTTATTTAAGGCGCAGGCCACATAGAATGGTACATGGCGTCGGGCGCGGACATGGCACGGGCGGTTTCCTGTTCCATTCTAATTTCATACAAAATGCATGGAAATAAAGCGCAATTTAGGATACACAGTATGTTGTTGCTCGGACGTGGTTATGACGCGCCATTTCGGCGCCCGTGCCTGATCAAATTTTTTTTTATTTTTTTTTATTATCATTAGGCTCGCGCTTGACCACTATCTCACCTGATGGAAAGCGATGATGTGGTCGACGGTGAAGCACGCTTGCCTAGAAAAAAACCCATTCACTCTTGACTTAAAGACCCCTAGATTGTAGCTATCGGGAAACACAGACTCCGGCAGGGAATTCCACTCCTTAGCTGTACGCATAATAAAAGTGTCCCCAAAACGTTTTGTGCGTATGGGTGGGATGTCCACCATGTACCGATGACGCATCACCGTGCGTCTGGTTGTCCGATGATGGAACGGGCTGGGCGCACACTCCCCGAAATGTAACCGATAAAATACCGACAAGCTGGCAACTCGGCGACGATGTTCAAGGCTCTGGAGCTTTGATTTGACCAGTGCTTCATCGCCGATGAGTCTCTTGGCCCGCTTTTCGATCGACTCTAGTGCATCTAGCTGATATTTGGCAGATCCGTCACAGAGATGAGAACAGTACTCCATGCACGAAATTGCGCTTTTATTAAACGATATTATTGGTAGGATACCATCCTGAACTTGTAAGTAGGGGTGTTCCATTTAAAATAACAAAACACCATCATCAGCCTTTTAATGTTCCCACTGCTGGGACGCAGGCCTCCTCTCTGTAAGAGGGAATGGGCCGCAATCCACCACGCGGGCCCAGTGTGGGCTGGTGGATGTCACATCTTCGAATTTTTAGTTCTAGGACATGCCGGTTTCCTCACGATGTTTACTTTCATCATTTTTAGAACAGTGGTGATGAAATAATTTACAAAAAGTAAAACGCCTGCCAGTGTTCGAACCAATGACTGATCAAATGCCACGGAATGTCATCAACTGGGATGAATCCAGACTTTTGGCTACCACTGAGTTATTACAGTTAGAAGATCCAAATAACAGTTTACACTATCCTATATGATCCTTTCTATTAAATCCAATGCTGTGACCCATGACGACATCAGTCGTTATATGGTCACCTTGATCCTTGACTTTCTTCTTCCTCTAGATTCTGATCAGTTTCCATCCTAGTGGCGCATGGCCTATGTCCGTCCACTTCCTAAAATTTCAAATCCCTCTCTACCTAATCATTTTCGACCAATATCCATTCTCCCTTTCCTGTCAAAAGTGCTGGAAGCCTGCGTTCACAAGCAGTTTTCAGGTCTGAGCTCAAATGGATGCCCATTCGCCAGAGAAAAGTTTGTTCGCTCTAACTACGCTTTTTTCCCTACTCAACTCTCTCACTCCACCTTCTTACCTTATGACTCATTTTCAATATTTAAGTTCTTCACACGCTGGGAATCTGCGTTCCTCCAATAATCTTCTCCTACTGTGTCCTTCTCATACTACTGATTTTGTTCACTCTTCCTTTCATATTTAGTCTATTCTTCTCTGGAACGCGCTTCCTCTCGAAATCAGGACGGCCACCATTCAATATGCTTTCAAGCGTAAATTGCGGTTTTATATTCAACGGGGAGAGGGGCCATCTCGATAACGTCTGTTCATTAATTTATCAATATATATATTTAGGTATGTATTAAATAAAATATATATGTATGCGTATTTTAAACAACTTAATAATAGTTTTTTTTTTTTTGCTTATCACTATTTAAATAATGCACCTGCCATGTTATCTCTTCACCACCCTTGGTTGACTGGTAGAGAATGCCTAAGGCATTAAGTCCGCTTTTGTACCTTTGTGCATGAAGATTTAAATAAATAAATAAATAATAAAACTTGACCAACGAAGCAGGGCTTTATCAATACACTATTAATCAAACCATACAAACACTTAGCGTTTACTGAAAAGAATCTAAAGACCTACATTTTCCCAAGAGCCCTAAATCCGATAAAAGATAAAAACAGACGATAACAAGAAACGAAGGTACTCTTTCATTTGCGTTCTTTCTATGGAGAATGGACTGAGAAGTTTTTTAAGCGATTTCTCTTGCAAGACGATTTATTACCTGCCGAGAGGTACGTGATCGATATGGTCTGAATTAGGCTGATTGCAGGAGAAAGATTGAAGTTTTGTCTTAGTTCGTTTGTTTGTATTAGGGCTTGTCCCGATCACCACGTCACGATGTCGTCAACGTGGAACAGTCAAATCAAATCAAATCAAGGCAAGTTGTTGGCGTAGTGGGGGTAAGTTTGCGCATATTGCGCCAACTGACCAACAACCTTATAGAGTGAACGGAACGAGGAAGCGACGCGATTGGTCAGTCTTATAATAATATTTTTTATTTTTCCTTGTGACAACTGACAAACCAATCGCGCGCTTCAATCGCCCCACTTCACTACCATAGAGAAAACTAAAAAACGACTCCTGCGCATCTAACGTCTCTTGCCAACTTACGTGCCGGGGATTAAAACGGCTTTCAAAGATTCACAAATGACCTGGGCTTAACGTGTTTTCTGAGGCACGGAAGAATCTCGGTATGAAGGTGGTCACCCAACCATGGACCAACCTCGGCAAGCTTTGCTTCACCTTGGAGATCGTGGATTATGAATGTTTGTTAATCAATCACACCGTGGATTTGGACAAAACTTGGCACACGGGTAGACCTGGAAATGTTGTATTTTCTAAATGGGGCATTTTTATGATGAGCAGTGGTGGCCCAGTGGTAACGGCCCTGACTTACGTGTCGCAGGCAGGCGCTTTACTTTGTGTAAATTATTTCATCACCACTGCTCTTAAAACGGTGAAGGAAAACATAGTGAGGAAACCGACATATCTTAGAACCAAAAAGATAACATAAGACATCAACCAACCCGCACTGGGCCCGCGTGGTGGATTAAGGCCCATTACCTCTCTCACAGAGAGAATGCCTGTATCCCAGCAGTGGGAACATTATAATGCAGGTGATGATGAGTGCTAGAATGTATGTTCTCTTGGGGCAGTCAACATTTAAAGCGGGCGAAACTGTGAGCATAAACATTTAAAGCGGGCGAAACTGTGAGCATAAACATTTAAAGCGGGCGAAACTGTGAGCATAAATCTATATTATATAAAGCTTTTTTTTTTATCTGAATGTCAAATTGAATTATTCTTTTGTAATCTTCAGGTTTAGCTATGTCTCATGAATTCAAAATTTGGCTTTGGCTGTATGAAAACTTTTAAAGGTGCTAAGATATTTAAAGTCTCGTTGTCATCTATTATTATGCAAAATCTTCAGCATTCCAAGAGAATGAGCAAAGCAGCTTTTTGAATTACAAGAGAACTAGGTTTATTTCGAGTTCCCAACTTACTTAGACATTAACTATTTTCTACTTTGTGAATCAAGTTAAAATAAAGAAAACGCTGAGAAAAATGTTAGAGATAGATTAAAAAAAAACACGCTTAAATAGAAAACTAAACTAAAAAGTAGAAAATAATTTTCAATAAATTTAAATTAAGAATAGTTAGACTAATAAAAAAAAAACTAGGTTTTCTATTAAAACGTTGTTTTTAGTTATCAGGGTTCCGTACCCAAAGTGTAAAAACGGGACCCTATTACTAAGACTCCACGATCCGTCTGTCTGTCTGTCCGTCTGTCACCAGGCGTCTCATGAACCGTTATAGCAAGACAGTTGAAATTTTCACAGATGATGTATTTCTGTTGCCGCTATAAGAACAAATACAAAAAAAAAAAATAAGTGGGGCTTCCATACAACTAACGCCGTTTCCCGTTTTTTACGATAATGGTACGGAGCCCTTCGTGTGCAAGTCAACTCGCACTTGGCCAGTTTTTACACTATCATATATTATATTTTACTTTTTAGTCCAATCGCTAATCCTGATGGTCCTGGTCCTGAACTATTTAATTATTGCATTGTCAGTTGTTGATAAGTGTGCAGAGTTTCAAATAAATCCAACGTTTTCAAGGGGGTGAAAATCACGTTCAACGATTCCGTTACATATATACATACATACCAACCTAATAAAAGCGTGTTAAAATATAATAGGTAATATAATTCACTAATCTAGGTTATCAAAGATTGCTAACATAAATAACTAGAAACCTAGTTTAAAATTCACACTAATCATATATTATCGAAAGTAACTCTGTCTGTCTATTCAGGTCCTAAACTTTTCCTTCCGTCCGATTTTTTTCACTTCTTAATGTTTGAATGAATTGAAACTTGGCATACGGGTAAACACATTTTATCCCCTTGGGATAATTTTCGTGAGGGTGAAGCTGCTGGCACAAGCTAGTACTTAAATAAAAATCTCAAATTCATTCACTTAAATACAACGGACAGCCTAAACCGCTGGGTCTAGAAATATGATATATTAAACTTCAAAAGCGCAAAAAATATTCTCAAGTCACGACATAATCTCCTAAAGCGCACAAAAAATCGCAAGTCTGCATCCAGCCTAAACAGCCTCATTAGAATGCTCACCGTACTACCTCCAAGCCACGTAGCCAGCCGACAGCGAGTCGATATTTTGTTCGTATCCTGATTTATAGCCACGATTAGCTCCTTTTTGTACCACCGTCTATGGCGAATGGCGAAAATATGTATAGAATTGGATATTAAGTAGGAGTATTAGTTCTAAGTAGGGATGTTAAGGAGCTCTGTAACCGTAACCGTAACCATCGAATATCCGAAATAAATATCGTAACCGTAACCAAATTCGATATAAAAGTTTCGGATAATTTTGGATAGGGGCGGCATTTAAATTAGACACGTTATGACAGATTTTTCTGGCCAGCCGAGCCGACACAATAGCCACAAGCCTCACTTACATGTTTGTTTAACATTTCTGTTGCTATATTAAGCCTTTTTGTTTTACTTTTTTATACATACATAAACTCACGCCTTTGCCATATGCTACGATCCCTACATACCTCCTTTGTCTAACTCACATTCATTTATCTAGTCATACACACACGAAGGTTATGAGTACTGCGCACCTGGCCTTTCTGAAGAACATCACCAATAAGATCAATTTCCATCCTTTTTCAATTTCTTCAAAATCTATCTGTAACCAAAACTATCATAAACTAACAGATAATCCGAAAAAGAAAATTATCCGTAACCGTATCCGAAACCGGTATAATATTATTTGTATATCCGTATCCGTATCCAGATCCGAAATTTGATATCCATAACATCCCTGATTAGGAGTATTAGTTCTAAGTGTTAGTACCTACTTACTATTTAGTCGGTAATGTACGCAATTTGTTACGGGAAGTAATATGGCGTCGGATTCTGGGCTGTTTGTTTTTATTTTAGTGATACAGGATGGGTATAGATAGGATTGTTTTAGGTGATTGGTTTTTATTTTAGCTAGTGGAGAGCTGATAGTCATGAACTTCGTAATCATCATCATCATCATTTCAGCTCAAAGCCTCCCCCAAGCGTCGGCACACTGATCGGTCCTATGCGTCTCCCATCCATCGGACATCCGCAGCCTTGACTAGGTCGTCGCTCAACCTAAAGGGAGGCCTGCCAATGCTGCGTCTTCCGGTACGCTGTTGCCACTCCAGAACTTCTCAGCCCAAAGGCCATCTATTCTGCGAGCAATGTGTCCTGCCCACTGCCACTTAAGTTTGGCTATTCTTGGGGCTATGTCGATAACTTTGGTTCTCTTGCGGATGTCTTCATTTCTGATTCATTCACGCAAGGAAACTCCAAGCATAGCTTACTCGATTGCCCTTTGGGTGACTTTTAGCCTTCTGATGAGGCCCATTGTGTGTTAATTATAGACAGTATCATTTCAAGTCTTATTTCATCGTCATCACCCATTACCCGAACTCACCCACCGCAGAGAATAATATATAGTTCTTTCTTTTCTTGTGCCTCCCCATGTTTTTGTGCCAGCTTCATCCAGGTTTTAGCCACAATAGCAACAAAGTCACCTGCCCATCTCTTTGACTACCGATACTTCTACTAGCAGTCCTTGGATGCCACTCACGTCGATACCTTGTTACCTCGTAATAGCTTACCCTAATTACCAAGGCATCAATTTTCAGTGTTGCATCTCGGATGACTTTGGTTTTCCAAATCTGTCCATAGGTGGCGTCAATCACATATCATTAGGAAATACGCCTGCTTGACCACTGCCTAACGCCTTTAAAAAATTCTCCCAACCGCCATTTTATTAACCCTTTAAAGAGCCCTCAGAACGAAACACAATAAAGCAGTCATACAAGAAGAAACAGTAGTAGAAGCCCTTCCACGAAACTAGGTCCCAGCAGAATCCTTAAAAGCTACAGAACGCAAATAATAATAACAAAAATATTCGCAATTCTTTGTTTTCCGTTTTCGTTTGTTCAACGAAATAATTAAAACTAAGTAATGCGATGCTTTAAGATATACGCGATTGAAATCGAGAAGAAACCTTAAATAAATTTTGTACCTGGCTTCCGTGTTGGTGTTAACATTGGAACTCACTGTTTTCACATGATTGTTTTTACTTTTCTTTCATATATTTTCAATTTATTATAAATGCAAAGAGAAGGCTTGCGTCCAAAATATGGAATATTATTATTAATACAAGTAAAATAATAAAAAATCCGGCATGAACTACATTAAATTTATATTAAAATAACTTATGCCTTAGTAAATATAACTATGAGTTGGTCAGTGCGATGGTAGTGAGACTAAATACCCAGGGTGAGCCTGAGGCATCCTCACCATACGTATAACTATCGCCTTTTGAGTATGCTGTTTTAATGCATATTCTCTAATAAGTCATCGCAAGAGCTACTGACTGAGCATGTGATCTGGAGTTCGCTTTCTAGGCAAGTAAAGTTTTCCCATCAGGGATTGCACAGTAGCTTTATTTTCAGGGTTAAGTTGCCTTACAGCAGGATCTCTTCTTCTTTTTGCCATACCTATCGGTTATGGGTAACTATGGACCAGTCTTGTCTGTATTGTCAAA
Source organism: Orthosia cruda (assembly GCA_964057195.1). NCBI lineage: Eukaryota > Metazoa > Arthropoda > Insecta > Lepidoptera > Noctuidae > Orthosia > Orthosia cruda. The sequence continues at coordinate 11,302,514 of OZ059854.1, read as the reverse complement.
CTCTTTCCGATTTCTTCGCCTACGTCTACTGCGTTGTCACATTTTTAGCTTACGTTGCCCACAGCAGGATCTCTTCTTCTTTTTGCCGTATCTATCGGTTATGGGTAACTGTGGACCAGTCTTGTCTGTAGTTGTCACACTCTTACCGATTTATTCGCCTACGTCTACTGCGTTGTCACTTTTACAGGCCTGGTTTTTTGACCGGTTAATTGCAATAATCTCGTCGCTGTCCTAGGGACGAGATTATTACTTAAATATTACTATCGATATGGGAGTCATTTACAGCTCTATCAATCCGGAAAGGATTGCCGCGAATACAGACTAGATGGTATGTTATATTTCTAAAAGGTACCTTTTACTGTCGATCTGAAATTTCTCATTCGAATTACTCTCGACCAATAGTAAGACCTTTTGCTCCTCACGCCTTGAAACCGTTATTTATTGAGACTCATGAATACAAAGCAGAGTCGACTTGTACTTTTCCTTTTTTCTTTCCTTCTTTATTGTTTGTTTGTTTATGTTTCCTTGAGGGGCTACTGTTTGTAGCTGACTGATTTAAATAGGTGTTAAGTGCTATTACTTATGTAGTTGGTGAGAATTGTTTTGTAATGTTGAGAAGGTTAGTGGGATGTGTTCTTTTGAGGGTGTATAAGTCATTTCTGCAATAGTGACACACTTAGGAACTTCAAAGTTTATTTTGGACGTTATCATTGAAAGTGGTGAAGGCAAATATGGTGCGGGAAGCTCCACTTGTAGTTTGAAATCATCTACCAATCGAGTGAATATTGCCAAGACAGGCCAAGTATTATTTAAAAGACTGAAAGAAAGAGCAAAACAAAATATGTCTGCTGTTTGGTTATATATTGGTTAAATGACAGAAAGACGTAATACCTGAGAGGATAAAACAATTCGGAGACATATCAGACATTATTATACAAGTTCAAAGAATGGTGATGATGGATTGGTATACTCGTATATCTGCTAAGAAATGTTACAATAGAAATTTATTCTTTGTCTATTCACCCAGCACACATTCAGCAGCAAACATTATAAAATGAAATAGCTGTTCGATTCTTCACAAGATAGAAAACAAGACAAATAATCTTCCAATCGTACCTGAGAAAAGTTTCCACCAATACATAACTTGAACCAGCGAACATTAGCAGTCGAAGATAAAATCCATACTGAAAATAGCAAAAAGATAGGCACAGAAGGTTGAGTCCATACAACGAGTGAAAAGAGACTCACATAGAAACATAAGTAGTTACAGCGATCTCAAACTATAGGCCAGACATTCTATCAGCGTTAACGATTGTCAAAAATTCCAATATACAATATATATACTAGTTACAGCACATATTATACAGAACTGCAAACCTGTCAGTGGACCGCTACTGGCACTTAGTCCTAGGATCGTAATAGATCGCCTTGCCCAATGAGAATTTACCAATAGAGATGTTATACTTATTATAAAGCAATAAAAGCATGGCAATATTATACTTTAGCTATACATAGCACAGATATTTTATAAATAGGACCCTTTTGTCAGAATGAGATAAACATACTGTTCAAACGTACGTTCGGGTCGCAGCCAGACGCCGGATGGACTGAGTTCACTCAAGCTGGTCAGCTTGTGTTTGTATTGCCGCGCAGACGTCAGTAAAACGTATCTACCTCAGTATAATATATAACATCATTGGGATTGCCCGATCGATCACACGATGATGTTAGTTGCCGCGATATTGCCTGAGAGATCAGAGCTCTTAAAATGAGAAAATTCCAATAGCGAGTGAAGATAAATAACGCAACATCTACCCGTACGTGCAGCGTGTCAGTATGCATGCGTTTATGCTCGTTGTATGAAGCTGACCTTCTGCATTTACCTTCTTGATGGCGGTACGTGGCAGGGTGGTAGAACAAGTTGGACGGTGGCAATGCTATTGCCAGTGATTTATGATGTGCCACTTAACTGTGCCAATAAACACGAGTTGTACCTTATCGGCGGCCTCCTTCCACCTTTTGTGATGGAATTTGTTAGAAAACATATTTTGCTTTGTGTTGAAAATTTGTTTCGGAATGCTGATAAGGATTTGTCGACCAGTGGACTACACTACATTTTTTTGGCTACTTTATTTGACACTCGGGTTTGACCACTATCTAACTTATGAAGAAATATGGGCAGAGAGCGCCGACTGAATTTCCTTGGTAAAAAGTCATATTTCGAGGTTTCGCTCTCGTCTATCCGTCTCCAATATTGAACCAATTTAAAAGATTCTAAAGTTTGCCTTTTTTACCCGACTGCCAAAGGTGGGTAATGTGTTTATCAGTCTATGTATGTATGTATGTATGTTTGTTCCTATGTGGCGTTCTAGAGACCAAACGCGTTGGCCGATTTTGATGATTCCGTCAATCGTCTTAACCCTGCGAGTGTCACTGGCTGCATAAAAATTGGAAAAGAAAAAATGGCGGATTTAGGGCACCATTTTGTGGGGGAATAAATATTTTTTCTGCCAAACCCATCGTGTGTGGTATCAAAATAAAGGGTTTTAAGAGGTGATTTCAAAAATATGTAACACTCATATGTTTAAATATACCTAATTTCAAAAAAAAATAACAAAAAATTGTAAAAAAAAAGTTATTTAAAAAAAAACAAAATCCCGACTGCTTCAAAAGCGAACTAAAAAGACGTAAACAAGAAGAAAATCATGCTGTGCAATCGGAGGATACATATTCGCGAGCTGGCTGACCAAAACCAGTTGTATCCTCCGACTGCACAACATGATTTTCTTCTTGTTTACGTCTTTTTAGTTCGCTTTTGAAGCAGTCGGGATTTTTGTTTTTTTTTAATTAATTAATGATACATTATCTTTAGAAGCACTACACCCCTCAAAAAAAACTCAAAATTGCGCTGTCGACAAAAAGGAAAACAAAGGGCAAAATGTATGTGTCTTACTTTTCCAGTTTATGGAATATCTCCTAAATTGGTCTAATATTGGAGGTGGAAATAGGCGAGAGGCAAACCTCAAACTGTGATTTTTTAAAAAGGAAATTAATTCCGCGTTCTCTGCCCATATTTCATCTTAAGATAAAATAAGTGATGATGAAGTTGACGAGGGAGCACGCTTGCCTAGAATCTATTTACTAGAAGATCCTATCGGAAAACTTGCTGTATGCACACCGAAAATGTTCTCAAAACGGTTTTTCGTTACGATACACACCACACGAATGGGATATCTACCGTGTAGCGTATCGCCGTACATCTTGTTGTCCGATGATGCAACAGCCTTGATGGAGATAAGCTGTGCAATTCATGCAATGTGTGTGTTGAATTTTGTGCCTGAGTATCCAGATATTTTAAGAATCTGACTTTTTGCAAGACAAGACAAGACAAAGATATTTTATTTCAACTAGGCCACCAAGCGGCACTTTTGAACGTTAGATACATTATTTACAAGGAATAAAAATTGATTCTACCGTTTATCGGAAAGTAGCTTGTTATGGAGAAGAACGCATAAGATACTCCATACTTATTCTTTTAAAAAAAAATAGTTTTTCTACAATATTTAGGTACAAGTACATACATTAATAAATTCATATATGTGAAGACAATGCACCCAGAATCACTACACAATATATTACTTACAGGTACAAAGTATTAAAAGTAGGTGCTCACACATGTACTGTGCAGTTACATAATAAGTACTAGAAAAACATTAGCATCCGAAGCAGTTAAGTTAAGACCAATCCCAAATGACGGCACCCGTTCACGAACATGACGCATGCATCGGCATCACCCAGCTCAACCATCATGAAAGGAACCGAATGATCCAACACATACGCCACCATCAGGGAGACATTTGAGAGAGCATGACACACTCAATTGCCAGGGCACACACAAGTCAACGAACGACACAAAGGTACAGCAAATGGTAGATTTACAGTTGGGTACATAGTACTCACACACGTGCTGCGCAGTTATACAATACTAAAAGAAATTGAGGCTATATAATACAAATATATTCATACAGTCTTCAGCAGGTCCAACAATACTTCAAAACAATAATGTTCTGCATATCACTTGTTTTTGCGCCCTAGTTATTAGTGATGTAATCCCCCAACTTATAATATGCCTGCCTGTATAGTGTGCGTTTTATACAAGTTTTAAATTTCGTCTCATTCAGTTCTAGAATGTGGGGAGGAATTTTATTGTAACATTTTGTATAGTACCCCATGAAAGATGAGGCTTCTTTAGCCAGTCTGAAACCTGGTTGAACTAATTGGTCCCTATTTCTAGTAATGTAATTATGTCTGTCTCCGTTGCTATACAGATGTTCTGATATACACACCATCTGATATTCAGACATTTTGCTATATTGAAATTTTGCTAATTAGACTTACTGCTTATTAGACGTGTCGTGCTGTTGGACATTTTCTTAGACCTTCTGATCAGGAGGGATTCCAACGTACACTCCCCCAAATTGAATCGGTAGAAAACATATAGGCTAACAACTTGACATCCTTCTAAATATGTAACATACCATCATCCCGCCGGCATTCCACATATTCATATTCTTTATTGTACACAAAATATACATTTAAAAATACAAAAGGAAAACTTAAGTACAAAGGCGAGCTTAACCCATAATTGGGTTCTCTGACAGCAAACATCAGTGCTAAAGAGAGATTTACAAAATTTGGACAGTTAACAAAAGCGCACAACAAATATTAAAAACATTTGAAATCTTACTAACTAAATACACTACACAAATACGTGTACAGCACATAATGCATAAACATAATACATACATATATATAAAATACATACATATTTATTGCGTCATGTTGACAGGAAATGTTCCTTAATTCTTCTCCTGAATATTCCTAGTGAAGGGCTATCCCGTATGGAATGAGGAAGATTATTCCAGAGGCGGACAGCACGAACAGTAAATGATCCACCGTAACGACTTGATGAGTGGGGAGGAAAACGAAGGAGAAGAGATGATGAGGAGCGGCAAGGCTTTCCTCTCGGAACAAGATACTCAAAGCGTTCTTTAAGATACGAGGGAGAGGTAGGATTGTGAAGAATAGAAAAGAGTAGAGAAAGATTGTGGGTCTCTCGGCGCTGCCGAATAGGCAGCCACTTCAACCGCTTCCGAAATTCCGACACATGGTCGTATTTTCGGAGGCCAAAAATCAAGCGAATGCACAAATTCTGCAAACGGTCGAGCTTATCAAGAAGTTCCTCAGTCGCATCAAGAAAGCAGACATCAGCTTAGTCAAGAAGAGGAAGAAGAAGGGATACCTATGTATAGTGCACCCATTTTCGCCGCAGCTACGTTTCATGCCCATGTAATATCATATTCAGCTTAGCATGTTTCTACTGCAGGGATACAGGCCTCCTCTCTGACAGAGGGCCATAATTCCGGGCCCAGTGTGAGTTGTTAGACGTCACGTGTCTTCGAATTTTATTTCTGGGACATTACCTCACGATGTTTTCCTTCACCGATTTGAGAGCAGCCTTGTTTGCAAGCCAGTGAAGAAATAAATTACACAAAGTAATGCACCTGCCTAGGTTCAAACCTTTTTAAAGACGAAAACACACTTACGTGTCATGGCGCCTTCTGACGCAGTTGATTGGCAACAAAACTCGCTGTGTTATGACCTAGGCTAAAACAGAGTCGTTTGATTGATGGATACCGCACCACGTGACGCCACGATACGTAAGTGTGGTTCAGCTTTAAGTCGGGGCCGTAACTACTGGGCCACCACTGCTCACCATGGAATAGGGGAATATTGCCATCAACCGGACACAAGCCCAGACTCCAGGCTGCTACTGAAAAAATCCAGATTGAAAGTCCAATAACTCTTTGCATGATCTGGATACTGAACCCTGGACATCATACTCAGCAGTCGCGTTTATGACCACAAGACCAAAGAGGAAGTCTAAATATGTAAAGTTTAAGAGGTATTGGTGAAAACTAGCCAAGTGCGTATCGAATTTCGCACATTTAGGGTTCCGTCCCATAACGCAAAATCGTGTTCGTTGTGAGAGATTTTTTTTTGGTAATTTCAAAGAAAATCTGATTTATCAATATATTGGTATTTGTTAGTAAAATATACCTGATAATAAATATTATCACCAAATTTCAAGTTCATAGGTCAATGGGAAGTAAAAAACATCTTCGGTATTTTTTTTTTCTTTTTTTTTTCTAATTTAGGCTTGCGTTTGACCACTATCTCACCTGATAGTAAGCGATGATGTGGTCGACGGTGGAACACGCTTGCCTATAAGCACAAAGTACGTAAGCGGCGGCGCGCTATAAGTAACCTATTTATACAAATAGCTGCATTTGGTGGCTTCTAATTTCTTTGTTTTCCAATATTTAAAAAACAAAAACCGGCCAATTATGAGTCGGACTCGCACGAAGGTTTTTGTACCATTATCGCAAAAAAATCAAGTCAATCACGTTTGTTGTATGGGAGCCTCACTTAAATATTTATTTTATTCTGTTTTTAGTATTTTTTATTATAGCGGCAACAGAAATACATCATCTGTGAAAAATTCAACTGTCTATCTATCACGGTTCATGAGATAGTGGAGTCTTAGTAATAGGGTCCCGTTTTTACCCTTTGGGTACGGAACCCTGAAAAATAGATCATTTATTTACTCAACGAGTTTTAAACAATGAAACCCAATCGATCCAATCGATGGGGAAGGCCTATTTTTATTTACGTTCCTCCCTTAAAATATTTTTAGACAAATTGTATGACTTTGAGTCAACAAGATGCTTATACTGTAAAAAGTTGAAGACTGTAACTCAAACCATTAGGTTGTAACACTTGTGTGACAGACGACGGACAGACAGACAAACGGACAGATAGAAAGACACGTGAGTGACAGCAATATTGCTCCGTGTGGATCCTTCAGATGCGGAACCCTAAAATTTACCTACTGCCTATAATCAAGCATCGTTAATATTTCCTATTAGAATAAAGGACCAAAACATACAGGACCAAAATAATTACTTCTGCGAACTTATACAAATGACCCTTAGAATTGTCGTTGGATTCCTATTCGGAGTAAAGGGTTATTTTTGCAAAGTTGTTATTTACGAATGCTACTAATTTACCTTTCTTAGAATAGAATGTCACGGAAATTCTAACCGTGTGTAACAAACTAGGTTTTACTTCTAATGGAAATCTATTTTTGTCAGCCGGCTTCCCAAAAAGGAGAGGGAAGGTTCTCTGTTCGACTGTGTGTTTGTTTTTTTACACATTTTAAAATAGTCTACTCTAGTACACTCTTTAGGGATTTTGCCACGGCATCTATTTCGGCATTTATCATCATTAGCGGTCTCCAACGCATACCATTGCATATCCCATGCCAACGCGTCACTTAACATGCCTACGCGTCCCTCGGCAAGACTACGCCTGCCTCGGCATGCCTACGCCTCTCTCAGTATGCCAACGCGTCCCTCGGCATACAAAACTGTCTCTCGCCATGCTTACGCGTCGCTCGGCATGCCTGCCTGACTTTCAGCATGCCTTTACGTCCCCGGTGTCCTCGGTATAATACACAAACTTATTAAACTTCCTATCTGTAGTTCCTACACGAAATTAATATTTTTATAGGCATTTCTGAGATCAGCTCCCATAGTTCATAGTTGGCCAGGCAGTTTATCTGAGGTTCCGTCAAAATGAACCACACAAATACACACATACATACAACTCATTTTAAAAGCCAGTAAATATATGTAGAAAACGGTTTGACGCACATTCGCGTCTTCCGTCCTCGGTACATCATTATCGTGAAAGCACTATTGTGACCGACTGTACCGGGTTTACAATTCAAACATGTTTGAATTTGTCGTAATATGCTACTCTGGAACGCGGTTTTTGAGTTATTCGGTCGTATTTAGGAGTTATTTGCAGTTGCAGTGCATCAAAAGCGATTTTAGATTATTTGGTATAAATAAAATAGGTAGTAAGTGAAAGACCTAGCTTCTGCAAGTGGCTTCACCCGCATACAAGTCGAAAGTTAACCCACGTACGTAACGTAAACGTGGGAACGTAATCCCGGGTTAAAAGTATCGTAAGCAAAAATAAAGAAGAAAAATATGGCCTAATCAAGGACATGGCTTTGGTATGCCAAATTCCATCCAAAACTGTTCAGCCGATTAGACATGAAAAGCTTTGGATGCTACTTTCGCATTTATCGCATTATTGACAAGTAAAACTTAAAAAAATTAAAAACCCTTCACATTTCTTTTTCATGCTTTTTTAACTACATAATTTATCTAGTAATAGACACGCTTGGATCGAAAATCTATCGAACACGTAATTATGGCACGATATCTTGCAAAAATACCCCGATTCAAACAGTAAAACGCCCATATCTTTTGAACGACTGCGGCTGAACCGATTTTCATCAATCAAACATAGCTAAGAACACTCTCGATAATGTCACCTTTCAAACAAAAAAATCTAAACAAAATCCCACCTCTCTTTTTCCGTCGGATGTTAATAATAGAAAATAAAGATTTATAAAAATGGATTATAGAAACAAACCATTATGAAAGAAGGAAAATTATTGCAAACTAAATTTTATCGAGAGCGAATCCCTTTTGCTATTACAAAAACCGTATATTTTTCAGATACTGATCCTAATAAACTGTTTATATAAAGTTCTCTCATATATTATTTTATTTCTAAATTACCGTCATTATTTCATAAATGATCAATGCAGATCAAAATGCTGTAATTTAAGCATACAATGGCAACACCTGGGTGTTAATCTTTTAGAACTTTGAAGAACATTAGAACAATTCGAAGTAATCGCTTAAATGTCCCCATTTGTGCAACAATATTGTCTGGGCAACTGAGATTATTTTTCATCTGAATATGAGTCATTATACTAATGCGAAGATATCAACTATACCAAAATATAAATATATTTTTTTAATTATGTGCACATTTTTTAAACAAATAATAATACAAACTGTTCTTTTATCAAAATTTGGCACTTGCTGAAAAGTATTTTTAATTGTTGAGTATTTGAGCAGTGGACTAAATAATAACAAGAGGTAAAATGATAAGAATAAAAACCTAGAGTTTTAAAAAGACATTTAATGTGGGTAACGCTATTCGACGATAGAATCCATGCTCGTGAGGCGAGTAATCAGAATAAGTACGTTTCTCAATAGTGCTGATAATCCCGGGATTTATACACAAAAAACCGGAACTGATGATGGAGGCACTTTGCAACGTGGTTAGGTAGGAATATTTCAATAGGTGATAGACTTAAAGAGTACTATTTGTTTTAGAACCATTACGAAACCGCAGATCACTTGCAGATACATTTTTAATACCTTTAACAAAATTGCTTAATATTTTAGCAACGTAATTAGATTTTGTAAGCTTATGAAGAAAGCAAAAATTATATTTAAGTAACTACACAAATTAATCACAAAGATTATTTTTAATCCTTCACAACTTTAAACAACGACTTTTCAGGGGATTTGTTAATAAGATACGCTGCGTAGTAAGCTTATCACAAAGAGTAATCCTATTAAACAAAAATTTTAATAGGTACATACTGCGTTATATTTTTATTAAATAAAGTACAATTCATTATTTTGGCACTAACGTGAATTTTAAACCTTTCATACAGCTTAGGGCAGGAGTTCCCAAACTTATTTTGTCTACTGTCCGCTTTGAGAATAAATTTATTTTAGCGCCCCCATTATTTCATCTACTTAAAAACCACTATAACTTCAAATTAAATTAATCAATTATTGTGTTATTCAACAAAAAATTGTTAAAACATGATTGCCCGCAGTCTACTATTTACGAAAATTACCTATTTAGGAGTACTAATAACTATTAAAATGCGAAAGTATGTCTGTTGCCTTTTTATTTGTTTGTTTGTGTCTACTTTCATTTCGTAACGGAGCGACCGATTGACATGATTTTTATTTTATATATGCAATAAAACAGGAAGATACATGAACTACGCGGAGAGAAATATCGAACCGAGTTTGAGCAATATCTTAACTAATATTAGTTGATAATCACAAGTTGTAGCGCTTGACGCTCCGGAGACAAGCGCTCATGCAGTCGGTGTCTAAGAGGCCTACTAGCTAAATGAAATTACAAATCACCCCAAAGCCTCTACACAACGCCCTCATTTTTTTTCTGGGTCTCTTACCACCCATCTTTAGGCCTGCAGCGCCCACAAGGGGGCGTTATCGCCCACTTTGGGAAAGGCTGGCTTAGAGTAATACCTACCAGGCATCCAATCTTTTCTTTAATTTACCTACAAGCATTACATGTCCACTTACTTGGACTCATTTTTTATAAAACACTTTCACTTTCAACCAAAAGTCGATACTTTTAACTGACATTTTTTTTCTGGATTCTATTAAGTATCGATACTCGACAATCCCGCGATTTCTCCTTACTATTCCTTACATAGCCTTGCTGCTTGTTTATGGTTGAGAGTGCTTGAAAATCTCGCGGCGTTTAATGCATTCTGACTTACAGTAAACAGATTATAATTTGTTTTTTCTTCTCTCCTGACTTCATCTGAATCTTAGCGGCTTTGTCTGCTTTTGTTAAAGGCTCTACATTATTCTTAGTGTTTATACATTTTGTATTTTTCTGTCTAGACTGGCATTTTTCGGCAATCAGTTTTCTTTTTGTTTTTTTGCTTTAAAGATTTTTTATGTTGACTGTAAGGAGGTATGTCTTAATTCTATCGCAATTTTGGTTAAAAACATTTTATTTTTCACATCAATACTCGCTCTCAACAAAGTTAATCTTTTTAACCCCCAACGAAAAAAGAGGGGTGTTATAAGTTTGACATGTGTATTTATTTATTTATTTAATACTTCATGCACACAAACGTACAGAGGCGGACTTAATGCCTTAGGCATTTTCTACCAGTCGACCTTTGGGTGATGCAGATACAACTAGTGGTAGGTGCAATGTTGAAATTTAAACGAAACAGGTTTATGCAAAAAATATATATAAATTATAAATACAATATAATCAAGAAAATGATACCATATATACTCAAAAAAATAAACTAAATGTCTAGATATACTTAAACATTAGTATAATTGAAAAACATTAGAGTTGTGAGGATACTACTGCCAACTTCTTGCGAATGCGCTCGCGAACTATAACTTTGTATCTTTGTATTTGTTTATCTATCTGTTGCAGCATAGCTTCGAAACAGATGGACCAATTTTAATTGTTTTTGTTTGAAAGATGACTTTATCGAGAGCTCTTTGATGAAAATCGGTTCAGCCTTTCAAAAGTTATGGGCGTTTTACTGTTTGAATCGGGGTGCTTTCTCAAGATATCGCGTCATAATTACGTGTTCAATAGATTGTCAATCGCAGCGCGTCTACTACTAAATAAATTATGTAGCATACAATAAAATGTTTCGGGGGCATTTTTTATTTTTTTTATTTTATTTGTTTATAAAATGCTGTTGTATGAATGATTTTTTTGTTGCAGCTGTTCTTTACTGTGTGTTTCAATTTCAAACTCGGAACCTATTTATATATATCAGGTGATTGACAAACATTTTGTCGAATAATTCAATTAAATTAGAAATGATTTATTTGTAATATCGGAATTGCTTTTGAATTTCACTGGGCATTCATTTGTAGAAAATAACAAACATATTACTACTTTTTTGGCTCTTATTGTTTTTTTATCTAATAAATAGTTCAAATAGTTATTAAATGCAAGAAGTTGTTTAAAGTTGTTAATTAACCTCTGGTGCACTCAGTCAGCTAATAAACTCTCCTTCACAACACTTCCTTCACTACCAGTATCGCACTTCATTACCTACAATGGATCTATACTCGAAATTGTCAAGCTGTGTGGAGGAACTAACTTCTACATTTACCTCAAGAATGGCGCAATATGAGGAAGATTTAAAGAATGCCAGCGGTGAGGCTCCGCATAAGACAATTGCCACCCTATCCAAGGATTTTACGGACTTCAGGGGCTTAGTTTGGAAAACCTTGGGGTCAATTAAGTCCCAGATGGATCTGCTTGTAGTGGGCCTGGACAGACATGAGATGGCTTCCCGTGCAAAGGTCCTCTTGCTGCATGGCTTGGCTGAAAACGAGGAAACCAATCACAGCAAAAGGTTGCTTAGCATTCTATCAGAGCAGTTGGAAATGGGAGGCATCACAATGAGAGACATAACAGCCTGTCATCGCCTTGGAACCAACACCAGCAAGCCTCGTCCCCTCTTAGAGCGCTTTGAAAGCCGTATCGTGCGTAGTGAGGTGTGGCGCAATAAGACCAAACTGAAAGGGTCTGGTCTGACGCTATCGGAGTTTCTCACCAAGCCCAGACACGAGATATTCATGAACGCTCGCAAGTACTACGGTATAAACAAGTGTTGGACCTCTGAGGGCAAAATAGTCATCCAAGTGGCTGAAAAGTTGCGTCGAAAGATTGAGTCTGCAAGGGAGTATCGAGAGGTTGTCGCGCAGTTCCCGGTAGCAGAGTCCTCAACCGTAATATCGTCGCAGCATACTACGAAGCCTGCAGTGCCTGAGAAGAGAACTCGCAAGCCAGCGAAGTGATGGTAGTTTTTCACAATTCCTCCTTTTGTTTTCTCATTTATGTCGGTCACTCCATATCTTGTTTTTTAGTTTTCGTATTTGTTTTGTTTATTGTGTTCCATGTCAATGTCATTATTATTAATGTCACTCTTGACATTTAACTTTCTTACGTTCGGAAATACTTGTAATTGGTATTTGTGATGTTTGGCATACTGGCTTTTTATCCATATTTTTTATTTTATGTTTCCCAGTTAATGTAACCGGCGAGTGCATCGAGGTGTTTTGATTAAGTTTTGTTAGTAGTATTAGTTTAGTTAGTAGTCTTAAAATTTTAATTGTAGTCTATTTATTTATAATATTTATTGTTTATTATGTTAGATGAAACTTTTTTTTCATGCTCATCCTCTTGTGCGTCAGATGAGAGCTATGCTAGTGTTTTGGGCGATAATGATTCTCTGAATCTTAAAGACCTCCTATCTTCTACATTTGCAAACTGTAGCAAATTCTTTAACACTGTGCACATAAATGCTCAAAGCATTCCTGCTCACTACTCTGATCTGCTGTCGTCCTTCGACTCAGATCTTATTCACGCTGTCCTTGTATCTGAAACTTTTCTCAAGCCTGCACTCCCTTCCACGCAGTATTCTCTGCCTGGATACAAGTTGGTGCGCAATGATAGAACGGGCAAGGGATGTGGAGGGGTTGCCATTTATCTCCGTGAAGATATCAGCTACAAGATAGTTGACCAGTCTCCGAGTTTATACTCAAAGTTTGCTGAACATCTTTTTATAGAAATTGACTTCCAACATACTAAAGTTCTTTTGGGAGTCTATTATAGTCCGTCTTGCCAAGTTGATTACTTCTCTTCCTTCGAAGCCAATTTGGAAAATCTTTCCGCACTTTATGAACATACGCTTATTCTCGGAGACTTCAACACTTGTCTGCTGAAGGGAGATTCGCGCAGCCGCAAACTCCAATCACTTGTCTCTTCTGTCAATATGCACTTACTGCCACTAAATGCTACTCACAGGGCTCCTCACTGTACTCCTTCTCTTTTAGATTTTATTCTGGTTTCAGACCCTCACAAAGTAGCCGCACATGGACAGCTTTCCGCTCCTTTTTCCTATCATGACCTCATTTATCTCTCCTATAAGATTCGACCTCCTAAGCGCAAGGCCAAATTTCTTTCTCTTCGTAGTTTTAAAAACGTTGATTTGGAGCGTTTGAGGGCTGATGCGGGTGGTATTGACTGGTCTCCTGTGTTCGCCTGTGAGGATATGGACACTATGGTGTCAGTCTTCAGCAGGACTATGCTGGATTTATATGAGGCACACGCCCCTCTAAAAAAGGTAAGGGTCAAGCATCTTCCTGCACCATGGCTATCCCCAGCAGTAAAAAATCAGATGGCTAAGCGAGATAAAGCCAAGCGTCTGTACAGAAAGCAGCCGACTGAGGAGAACTGGGATCTGTATAAGAGGATGCGAAATCGCTGCAGTCGTTTGTGTAGGAATGCCAAGAGGCGCCACATTCACAACTCTATTGATAAATTAAACCCAACACAAGTATGGCAATTTTTAAAGACTCTTGGTATTGGCAAAGCCTCTAGCAAGAGTTCTTTTGATAAGATGGACCTTAATGCACTTAATGCACACTTTTCTAAGTCTCCAATTACCCTCGATGATCATGTTAAATCTTCCACTCTCAACGATCTCTTTAATCTTCCTTTGCCAGCAAATACTTCTTTCTCTTTCCACCCAATTACTGAACTAGACATTAAGAAAAGTATCCAATCCATCACCACTAAGGCGGTAGGTGACGATGGCCTTCAACTCCAAATGTTCCTACCTATTCTGAGTGAAATCGTTCCCGTCATAACTCATATTGTTAATTACTCTCTCTTTAATAAATCCTTTCCTTCAGCTTGGAAGAAGGCACACGTCCTGCCACTTCCCAAGGTTTCTAATCCCTCATCACCATCCCAATTCCGTCCAATATCCATCCTCCCAATCCTCTCCAAAGTCCTCGAGAGTACTGTTCAGAAGCAACTGTCCTGTTATTTGTCCTCTAATGGCCTGCTGAGTCCTTACCAATCTGGTTTCAGACCTGGCCATAGCACTGTTACCACTCTAGTCAAAATAACTGATGACATAAGGCTAGCTATTGATAAGAAATGTCTCACCATATTGGTTCTATTGGACTTCAGCAGTGCCTTTAACTCGGTTGACTTTGACATTCTCCTAGGAATCCTTTCTTCCCTTAATGTCTCTGCTCCGGTAATTGAGTGGTTCAATTCTTATCTTCGGGGCCGCTCGCAGTCTATTCGATCCGATGAGGATTCCTCTGAATGGTGTGACTTGGCTTCGGGCGTTCCTCAGGGTGGTGTCCACTCTCCTCTTCTCTTCTCAATTTTTATAAATGCTATCACTAGGGTCCTAACTTCTAACTATCATCTCTATGCAGACGACTTGCAGTTGTATCGCCATTTTAAAGTGGGTGAACTCGCTGAGGCTGTGGCTGCCATCAATAATGACCTTGAAAGTATCAACCAGTGGGCTAATTCCTTTGGACTTCTCCTGAACCCAACCAAATCTCAAGCGCTCGTTATTGGTGGCAGATACATGCTCAATTTATTAGATCCCCAGTCCCTCCCGCCAGTTATGTATAATTCTGTGCCCATATATTACTCCAAAAGCGCGAAAAACTTGGGCGTCCATATTGATACTAACCTCTCTTGGGAGGTTCATATTGCTGATGTGAGTAAGAAGGTTTTCTACTCGTTTCGGTCTCTTAAACGTCTCCAAAAATTCTTACCATTTCACACTAACTCTTGCGCAATCTCTTCTTCTGCCGCTGATAGACTATGCGGATGTCTGTTTTCTAGATGCAACGGAGGTACTCCTAAACAAACTCGAGCGACTGCAGAATTTGTGCATCCGCTTTATTTTTGGCCTCCGCAAGTACGACCATGTGTCGGAATTTCGGACCAGATTGAAGTGGCTGCCAATTCGGCGTCGACGAGATACCCACATCCTATCCCTTCTCTATACTATCCTGCACAATCCTACTTCTCCTCAATATCTTCGCGAACGGTTTGAGTACCTCGTCCCGAGGGGTAAACCTTGTCGCACAGCCACTTCGCTTCTTCTTCGAACTCCTCGTCACACTTCCAGCCGCTATGATGGCTCCTTCTCTGTTACTGCAGTGCATCTCTGGAACTCTCTCCCACACTCCCTACGCGATAGCCCTTCTCTCGATGTCTTCAAGAGGAAAATTAAGGAGCATTTTCTATCAACGCAATAAAATAATATTAGTAGATATATACGTATATATATATATATTTGTATTTATGAACGTAGTTCTTTTATATATGTATTATTATTATATATTTAATTATTATCTTACAGTAAAATTGTACACTGGATTACTGCCCTCAATTATTATAATCTCTATCACTCAAAGGTTTGCTGGAAGAAAACTCCATTTTGGAGTTAAGCTCGCCTTTGTACATTAATATTGATTTCACCTTGTGTAAATGTATTGTTTTGGTGTACAATAAAGAATTAAGAATTAAGTAAGGAAATACAACAGTTCACAAAAATCACGGCATCTATTTTCACCTATTTTCACAAATTCACACTTTAAAATTAGGCCGTATGAAAAGAAATTAAGAACTCGAATCAACAATTTGCACTCCACTAAATAAAATTCCGAAAAAAAAACGCAGCTCTTCATAATAAAGAAAAACAAATTAAGTAAGTAAACAGACTCGAAAGAACTGTCTTTTTAACCGACTTCGCAAAAAGGAGGAGGTTCTCAATTCGGCAGTTTTTTTATGTTTGTTCGAAACAGATGGATCGATTTTAATTGTTTTTGTTTGAAAGATGACTTTATCGAGAGCTCTTTGATGAAAATCGGTTCAGCCTTTCAAAAGTTATGGGCGTTTTACTGTTTGAATCGGGGTACTTTCTCAAGATATCGCGTCATAATTACGTGTTCAATAGATTGTCAATCGCAGCGCGTCTACTACTAAATAAATTATGTAGCATACAATAAAATGTTTCGGGGGCATTTTTTATTTTTTTTATTTTATTTGTTTATAAAATGCTGTTGTATGATTGTTTTTTTTGTTGCAGCTGTTCTTTACTGTGTGTTTCAATTTCAAACTCGGAACCTATTTATATATATCAGGTGATTGACAAACATTTTGTCGAATAATTCAATTAAATTAGAAATGATTTATTTGTAATATCGGAATTGCTTTTGAATTTCACTGGGCATTCATTTGTAGAAAATAACAAACATATTACTAAGGAAATACAACAGTTCACAAAAATCACGGCATCTATTTTCACCTATTTTCACAAATTCACACTTTAAAATTAGGCCGTATGAAAAGAAATTAAGAACTCGAATCAACAATTTGCACTCCACTAAATAAAATTCCGAAAAAAAAACGCAGCTCTTCATAATAAAGAAAAACAAATTAAGTAAGTAAACAGACTCGAAAGAACTGTCTTTTTAACCGACTTCGCAAAAAGGAGGAGGTTCTCAATTCGGCAGTTTTTTTATGTTTGTTCGAAACAGATGGATCGATTTTAATTGTTTTTGTTTGAAAGATGACTTTATCGAGAGCTCTTTGATGAAAATCGGTTCAGCCTTTCAAAAGTTATGGGCGTTTTACTGTTTGAATCGGGGTACTTTCTCAAGATATCGCGTCATAATTACGTGTTCAATAGATTGTCAATCGCAGCGCGTCTACTACTAAATAAATTATGTAGCATACAATAAAATGTTTCGGGGGCATTTTTTATTTTTTTTATTTTATTTGTTTATAAAATGCTGTTGTATGATTGTTTTTTTTGTTGCAGCTGTTCTTTACTGTGTGTTTCAATTTCAAACTCGGAACCTATTTATATATATCAGGTGATTGACAAACATTTTGTCGAATAATTCAATTAAATTAGAAATGATTTATTTGTAATATCGGAATTGCTTTTGAATTTCACTGGGCATTCATTTGTAGAAAATAACAAACATATTACTAAGGAAATACAACAGTTCACAAAAATCACGGCATCTATTTTCACCTATTTTCACAAATTCACACTTTAAAATTAGGCCGTATGAAAAGAAATTAAGAACTCGAATCAACAATTTGCACTCCACTAAATAAAATTCCGAAAAAAAAACGCAGCTCTTCATAATAAAGAAAAACAAATTAAGTAAGTAAACAGACTCGAAAGAACTGTCTTTTTAACCAACTTCGCAAAAAGGAGGAGGTTCTCAATTCGGCAGTTTTTTTATGTTTGTTACCTCAGAACTTTTTACTGAGTGGACCGATTTTGATGAATCTTTTTTTATTTGAAAGCTGGTGCTTATCATGTGGTTCCATTTAAATTTCATCTGATCTGATGAAGAACTTCGGCGATATACATCAGAAATCTTCAATAAATTACGGCAAATCACTCGGGATAGCTGCAATCGGCCGCTTTCTCTCAACTTCTTGCTTTAATCTCATCAGTTGTTCGCAGTAGAGTTCAGAATTGAAGGTCCTGCCTGGTGGTAACAGCTCATAATGAATAATGCCCTTCCAATCGTACCACACACACAGCATCACCTTGTTGCGAGTTAACCCGGGTTTCGCCACAATCTGTGAAGCCTGACCGGCCTTTGACCACGACCTTTTTCGCACATTCTTGTCGTACGTGATCCACTTTTCATCAACAGTTATCAGCATCTTCAAAAATGGTTCGGTTTCATTACGTCGTAATAAAGAATTACAAATGAGTACACGGTTCATTAGGTTTCTTTCAGTGAGCTCGTGAGGTACCCAAATATCGAGCTTTTTTGTGTACTCATTTTTTTTCAAATGCGCCAAAACTGTTTTGTGGTCAATTCTCAGTTCTTCAGCTACGTCGTAACTACTGATATGCCGAACTTGCTCCACTTTTTCAAAAATGGCATCCATTTTATCCGTAACAGGGCGACCAGAGCGACGTGCATCTTTGACAACAAAATTGGATTGGACCGGATTGAAAACGCTTAAACCAAATTTGTGCTACTCTTAAGACACTGCACAAGGTCGTGCCGTATATTTTTCAGATACTGATCCTAATAAACTGTTTATATAAAGTTCTCTCTAATTTTATTTCTAAATTACCGTCATTATTTCATAAATGATCAATGCAGATCAAAATATTGTAATTTAAGCATACAATGGCAACACCTGGGTGTTAATCTTTTAGAACTTTGAAGAACATTAGAACAATTCGAAGTAATCGCTTAAATGTCCCCATTTGTGCAACAATATTGTCTGGGCAACTGAGATTATTTTTCATCTGAATATGAGTCATTATTTTAATGCGAAGATATCAACTATACCAAAATATAAATTTATTTTTTTAATTATGTGCACATTTTTGAAACAAATAATAATACAAACTGTTCTTTTATCAAAATTTAGCACTTGCTGAAAAGTATTTTTAATTGTTGAGTATTTGAGCAGTGGACTAAATAATAACAAGAGGTAAAATGATAAGAATAAAAACCTACAGTTTTAAAAAGACATTTAATGTAGGTAACGCTATTCGACGAGAGAATCCTCGCCCGTGAGGCAAGTAATCAGAATAAGTACGTTTCTTAATAGTGCTGATAATCCCGGGACTTAGATTAAAAAACCGGGACTGATGATGGAGGCACTTTGCAAGGTGGTTAGGTAGGAATATTTCAATAGCTGATAGGCTTAAAGAGTACTGTTTGTTGCAGAACCATTACGAAACCGCAGATCACTTACAGATCCATTTTTAATATCTTTAACAAAGTTGCATAATATTGTAGAAACGAAGTTTAAATTCTAAGCTTCTGAAGAAAGCAAAAATAAAGTTACTTAAGTAACCTAGTACACAAATTAATCACCAAGATTAATTTTAATCCATCACAGCTTTAAACAACGGCTTTTCAGGTAATTTAAATAAGATACGTAATGTTTTAAGCTTATTACAAACTGTAATCCTATTAAACAAAAATGTTAAAACATAATGCATTATATTTTGCGCATGTATTATTTTAAATGATTCTGTTGTAAATACTAGTACCATAACGGGTGGGATGAGAAAACTAACTCCTGTAAGACAGGTCTCACCTAGCAAAGGAGTCTGGGTTTCAAATGGAAATATAAGAGATGTGTAACTTTAGTTTTTGATGTACAATAAAGTATATTCTATTCTATTCTATATAACTTTTTGTGTCAGTAAAAATATTTTCTTTTATTTTTTTACTAGCTTCTGCCCACGGCTTCGCCCGCGTAAGAAGTGTTTCATCCCAAGATAATACAAACTATCATAGGATAGTAGTCAAGAGGACATAGGTCCTCCCCAGGGTCTCAAACTAACTGCATGCCAAATTTCATTAAAATCGGTACAGCCGTTTCAGAGTCTATAATGAACATACATACTTTCTCTTTTATATATATAGATAGATATTCTTTTTTTTTTATAAACACAATACAACAACTACAATTCATTATTTGGGCATTTACATGAATCCTAAACCTTTCATACAGCTTAGAGTAATACCTACCAGGCATCCACTTTTTCTTTAATTTACCTAACCATCATTACATGTTCACTTACTTGGACTCTTTTAAAAACAATTTCACTGTCAAACATAAGTCGATACTTTTACCTGTTTTTATTTCCGGTATAATAGTATCGATACTCGACTATCCCGCGATTCTCCTTACTATTCCTTACATAGCCCCGCTGTGCTTGTCTATAGATGAGATTGCTTAATAATCTTGCGGCGTTTAATTCATTTTGACCTGTAGTAAAAAGATTATAATTTGTTTTTCCCTTGTCTCCTGATTTCATCTGAATCCTAGCTGCTTTGTCTGCTTTTGTCAAAGGCTCTACATTATTCTTAGTGTTTGTACATTTTGTATTTTTCTGTCTAGACTGGATTTTTTATGCTGACTGTAAGGAGGTTTGTTGTAATACTTTTCTTTATTTTCATTATAAACTCGCTCTCTACAAAATTAATATTTTTAACACCCGACGGAAAAAGAGGCGTGTTATAAGTTTGACGTGTGTATTTGTGTTTGTGTCTGTGGCATCATCGCTCCTAAACGGATAAACCGATTTTGATGTTGTTTGGAAGATGACTTTATCTAGAGTGTTTTTAATTACGTTTGATGAAAATCGGTTTAGCCAAAACTTTTGGGCCTTTACTGTTTGAATCGGGGTGTTTTCGCAAGATATCGGGTCATAATTACGTGTTCAATAGATTGTTGATCGAAGCGTATCTACTACTAGATAAATTATGCAGCATGCAATAAAAATGGGTTAGCAGTTTTTTTTTTACTTTTTTATGAAATGCTGTTGTATGAAAGCATTTTTTTGTTGCAGCTGTTGTTTACTGTGTGTTTCAAATTCACAAAACTCGGCACCTATTTGTGATCAGGTGATTGACAAACATTTTGTCGAATAATTCAATTCAATTAGAAATGATTTATTTGCAATATCGGAATTGATTTTGAATTTCACTGGGAATTTATTTGTAGAAAATAACAAACATATTACTACGGAAATACAACGGTTCACAAAAATCTCGGCATCTATTTTCACAAATTCAAACTTTAAAATGAGGCAGTATGAAAAGAAAATAAGAACTTTAATCAACAATTTGAAATCACTAAATAACAGTCCGAAAAAAAACGCAGCTCTTCAAAATAAAGAAAAACAAATAAAGTAAGTAAATAGACTCGGAAGAGCATTCCCACTCCCAGATCCAGCTGAAAACTGTTTTTATGACTTAAACTTTTGCAAATCAAAACTCTCACAGAGCTTCCTTATTTTTTTTCTTTCTTTCTTTTGCAGATCCGTTTCAGGATCTTGGCAAAGATAATTCTCTTTTAATAAAACAGTCAGCCCTTTAAACTGAGTTTTCTATTCGGTCGGGTAATGTTTCAGCTTTGTGAGTTCGTATAGCGTTCTATTAGGATGATATAACTCGGGTAATTTGAGATGTCTTTTTATTTTACTGTCTTGCATCCTTATAGATGTTCATTTGTATCTTTTGTATCAGACAACACTATCAGGAGAGTGGTTTCTTGTTAATAAGAATTGTGATTACGACTAACACTCAATAGAACCACACATTGCTTGATGTTTGTAGTTGGTGGCAATTTAGTTGCCTAGCAAAAATCTCCGTAGTTGCTTGGAAGATCGTGCTGAAGTATCGATCATTATAAAACGACATTTCTAGCAATCGGCCAGTAATTGGTTTGTGTCAAGGCAAGTAGCAAGTGTAAAGGAGGCTCTAATACCCAATGACAGATAAGAGCCAGTTAAATTGAAAAATGTTAGAGTGGTCCAATTGTAGGTTAATTTTAATTGTAAAACATCTATACCAATATTATAAAGAGGAAAGATTTTTTTGTTTGTTTGATTGTTTGTTTGTTTGTACCGAATAGGCTCCAAAACTACTGGACCGATTCCAAAAATTCTTTCCCCGTTGGGAAGCTACTCTATCTCCGGGTGACATAGGCTACTTTTTATCCCTGTATTCCCACGGGAACGGGAACTACGCGGGTGAAATCGCGAGGCGTCCGCTAGTAGGTACATAAATGGACGCCAGCATAGAACAAACGGCTATTGAACAGAATCATTAGTTTTCAGCAGAGTGTTTTTAACGCGATAATGTTATAACTTCTACAAACAATGCTTGTTTCAAATTCGCAAGCAATAAAGTTGCTCTGAGCACAAATTGCAGTAAAATCAGAACTTTACGAGATATGCAAAAATTAGATTTTTGAGCCATTTGACAGCCCATATTTTTTTTGCTGTGATGGATTTTTTATGGACTTTTCATACAATATTACTACTACCGTAATAAACATAGTTCTGGTGAAATTACATAAATATGATTTTTTTCGCAGATTGGCCTCTAATTACAGTTATTTTCTTGGGCAATAATAAATAGTGAATTTTTTTATGATAAAATAATATATCTCGTAGTAGATCTAGAAATAATAATGAATAAAAAAGCAAACTTTTTTTTTTTAATATTTCTTTTTCGTCGCGCCTCGCGACCTCTCATATGTAGTGGTTCTCACTTTAGTGTAAACATTGACGCTACGCTGGTTCACAAACAGCGCCTAGTTTCGGCAGTCGAGGTTTTTATACATACATACATACATAAACTCACTCGCCTTTTTCCCATGGGGGTAGGCAGAAACTACAGAACGCCACCTGCTACGATCCTTACATACTTCTTTTGCTTCACTCACATTCATGCATCTAGTCATACACACACGCCGGTTATGAGTACTGCGCACCTGGCCTTTTTGAAGAACATCACCTATAAGGTCTATGTATGTTTTTCTAGGGCGTCCCCTCCCAGCGTTTCCATTCACGTCTGCCTTGTAAATACATTTCTTTAGTCGCCTTTCATTCATCCTCTCACCATGGCCAAACTATCTTAACATACTCTTTTCAATTTTAGTCACTACATCTTCTTTTAGACCACAACGTTGTCTTATTACCTCATTCCTCAACCTATCATTTAAAGTTACCCCACACATACTTCGCAAGGAGCGCATTTCTACTGCATTAATCCTACTTTCATGTCTTTTTTGCCATACGCACCCTTCACTTCCATATATACATAAGTGGTCGAGGTTTTTATATCATGCCGTATTTAGGGACACAGATACAAACGAAATAAATAGTAGAATGGAAAGTGAAATTGTAAAAGTGGATTTGTGTAAAAGAGAAAGTTAAGGTTGCTCTAGTCGACGGCACGAATTATTTTGTGTTCAGGGGTTAAATGCATGCTATCTCATCCGACAACACGTTCGAAAGAGATAGATGCTGTGAAGAGCAGTAAGAAGCTAGTTCGCGTACGAATTAGCACTTTTGCAAATTTGTAACGAAATGGATGATGATTTAGGACGAAAACGAGCGCGCGAAATTGTATAAACAGACTTTCGGGAGTATGGATATCATGAAAAAAATCGACTAAATGTATATTTTCGACTATATATGGAACTTTTGACGCTCATAACTTTCAAATATTTTTACTTTTTGTTTCCATACAGGGCTAGATAATGATGAGACAAATTGTTTTTTTATTTTTATTTTGAATGTTAATCGTCAAATAGTACAGTAATCGCTAGTCTACGTTTGTATGGAAGAATAAGCGACTAGGGCAACCTTAAGAGTAAATTGTGAGAACGTCATGAAAGCACAGATTTTACACCACTTATTTATTTTATTTAACAGTTAATGGATTAAACGAGGAGCTAGTGGCTAAATAATAACAGCCGCACGGTTCGATCTTCAAAGTTAAGCAACGCTTGCCGAGGTCAGTCCATGGATGGGTGACCATCTTTACATAGCGAGTTTCCTCCGTGCCTTGGTAAGCACGTTAAGCCGTTGGTCCCGGCTGTCATTTGAAGATCTTTGACAGTCGTTACGGGTAGTCAAAAACCTGAGATCCGACCCCAGTCCAGCCAAGGAGAATCGTGTTACCCAGTTACTGGGTTGTGGAGGTCATATAGGCAGTCGCTCCATGTATAACACTGGTACTCAGCTGGATCCGGTTGGACTGGAAACCGACCCTAACATGGTTTGGAAAAGGCTAGGCAGAACTGTTAATGTAGTTGGTATCCATAATAAGAATCAGTCAAGAAGAAAGTAACGAAATAAATCTCTTTCAGAATACCTAGCAAAATAAAGTCTTTGTTCAGTCAGTTGCCTACAAGTCTTATGATCAAGAGATGTTGGTAACGTGTGTTGAAGATTAAAATATAATTATTATAATTACTTATTGATAATAAAGAGTAGAGCAGTGGTGGTCCAGTGGTAACGGCCCTGAATACGTGGACGTGGTCGTGGTCTGATCGTATGTTCGAACCCAGTTTTAAATTGTGTAAATTATTTCATCACCACTGTTCTCGAAACGGTGATGGAAAACATCGTGAGGTAACCGTCATATACTAGAAACAAAAATTTGAAGACATGTGACATCCACCAACCCGCACTGGGCCCGCGTGGTGGATTACGGCCCATCCCCTCTCACAGAGAGGATGCCTGTGTTCCAGCAGTGGGAATATTATAAAAGGCTGATGAAGACGATTGATAATAAATAGTGTAGTTTGCTAACTTTACAATACTTTGAGTTCAAATAGACGTAGGTTATTCAAATGGGTTTAGGCAATGATATTCAAATAAACAGATAAGTTATAAGCGTGCGCATTGTGAAGACTCGAATAAGTCACAATTGTGAACTTTAGTTTATGTCACGCATGACGAAGAGCGATACGCTTTGTTGAGACAAAAAATAAATAAAAAATATGCCAGCGTGTGTATTTAGAAATTGTACCAATTATGATACCAAAGTACATAAAACAGAAAGGATCTCATACCATATGTAAGTACGCAATACGCCTCAATTTACTAATTTACTTAATTAAAAAAAAAAAAAAAAAGGTTAGAAAAAGATAACAACATTGGGGTCAGAATAATGTGTGTTTACATTCACACGCAAGTGATAAACACTAGCTGTCTCTTTTTCTCTTGTTGGTTATATCAAGCCATCCCTTTCGACTTGTATTGAAATGTCAGATGAATGAAAAGTGTGAGTGCGGAACACTTTTTTCAATTGTTTTGTGAGTGTATAACGAATCTGTTTATTTGAATATCATTGGGTTTAGGTGATTCAAATGTTTAATAATAATTAATAGTCGTTTTTAGAATATGAATGTTGCGTATTTTGCGATTCATTCATGCCTAAATTTTTTTTGATTGCATATAATCCGGTGTCTAGTGATTATTATTAAGATTTAAACTCCTGTTTCAATTTTTTTTCCTCCTTTGCGATAGAGATCTATTCATTTGCACCATAAGATGTTTTGTAGGCCGTAAGGTCTTTGTACTACCTTATAAAGTATCCAGCAGAGAAACAAATAAGAGAAATTAACAAGCTCGTTATACTACCTCGTAACATAAGTAATAATTATCTTTAAATTTTTTAGAAGTATAACTTTTCTTCCAAGAAAGCTCTCAAAAGTAATCTCCTTAACAGAATAACACCCGCAAGGAACACATAATTTTATTACACAATTAAGTTACATACAAGAAAAAGCCATTTTATTAACCTTCCGAATCCTTAGAAAATAAACCTATTAAATTTAAATAGGAAAATTATCTAATTTCTTACAGTTGAAAACGAAGAGAAATTACGTTTTATAAGACAACTAATGTTTCGTTTTAAAGGTGAGTTCACATTAGAGCAATCCCATGAAACGGGTACTGTGAGTATTTTTAGCAAATGCAACATTACTGAGCAGAAAAAAGAAAATTAGTTAATTTGCGCCAAGTATGATGCAAACCATAAAAAAAGAAAACAAAATTAATAACTATTTTAGAAAATATTTCCTTTCAATGGTTTCACTACATAATACATTGTGTTTTTTTATTGAACATTCCAGGATTCTTCTAGCGAATCTATGAGCTTTTAAGCTAATTATTTTCATCATCATCATCAGCCTTTTAATATTCCCACTGCTGGGAGACCGTCCTCCTCACTGTGAGAGAGGGAATGGGCCGTAATCGACCACGCGGGCCCAGTGCGAGTTGGTGGATGTCACATGTCTTCGGATTTTTGATTCTAGGACATGCCAGTTTCCTCACGATGTTTTCCTTCACCGTTTTGAGAGCAGTGGTGATGAAATAATTTACACAAAGTAAAGAACCTGTCTGGGCTCGAACCCATGACCTATAACTTGTAAGTCAAGGCTGTTGCCACTGGACCACCACTGCTCAAATATCGGGTATAATGTTATGTAATTGGCGAAATATTTGTTCGACTTTTAATTCTATTCGTTGTCCATATCGACTATGTTACAAAAGAAAGGTCAAGTTTAATAATTTTGGTACCATTACACTACACGGATACACCGTAATGTGCACTCACCTTAACAAAACGGATAGGTATCATTCGATGTTGCTAACTCACGGACGGAGATACTCGTAAATTTCCAACTTGTTTCAAGGAGATGCCTTAGAACGGGTTCCTGAACAAGTTGGCAACTGGGTAGCTTCACTAGCTACTATATTTTTAAAGGAACATCTCGTTTTTCACGAAATACGACTGAGAACGGAAGATTCTGGAGCTAGAGATAGGTACGGGCTGTTTATGGGTGCCGCATGTTTTATTGGACAGGTTATTTCTAGTAGAAATAGCTTAGGCTGGAAATACGAACTCGAAAGGATCTATCCAATGAATTATTTATTTATTATTTATTTATTTATTATATACTTTATTGTACACCACAAAATATGTACAGGCAAACATTCACAAAAACAAGTGTACAATGGGCGGTCATATCGCACAGGGCAATCCTATCAATCTTACAGACAACTTTTACAATTTTTTTTTTTTTATTACTCCTTCTTATCAATATAAACTATTCACAGGCCGGTAGATAATCTTTTTGAGTTTGGAAATCTATCATCTTTGCTTTTTTTTGCTTTTTCCTTTATCTTTGGGCTAAGATTCATGAAAATATTTTCGATGATAAAGCACTTTTGGACAGTCGATTATAATCTAAATCTGATAGCTACTTAGCAGCTTTTGTTTATCAGGGCTATAGAAATTCAATTTTATAATGAGCCAATTGTGAATAAAAAAACTTTTTGCAAAAAAATACTACCGACTTCCAAATACAAAACTACAAAGTGAAAAATAACTTAATTTTTTTAAGTCGGTGTCCATAACGCAAAAAAATGGTACCTAAGAAAGACACCGTAACTTAAAAAAATTAAGTTATTTTTCACTTTGTAGTTTTGTATTTGGAAGTCGGTAGTATTTTTTTGCATTTTTATTTTTTATTTTTAGTTGTACGTACCTAATAGGCAAGTTATTAAGGGAACTATTTCGCCAGAATAGATCTCATGAAACTTGAACATAACCGGTAAATTGAGAGAAGAGAAAAAAATAATTTTCAAAATCGGTCCACAATTGACGGAGTAATCGGTGAACATAAACAAAAAAAAAACAAACATGAAGTCGAACATAGAACCTCCTCCTTTTTGGGAAGTCGGTTAAAAAGGGAAAGTGATGATCTCTTTCCCAAACAGGAACAGTGATGGCTTTAACGATTTATTCCGTTCTAATGGTATTTGTTTCAACTCGTATTTATTTTATATTCCTAACGAATACCATTGCTTAAACTAATACCAAAACAAGTTCAAAGATATAAGGTACCGTCAGTAAAAATGTTTTGTATGTAAATTAAAAGAAAAAATAAATGTTAGCAAACGTCTAGTTCGGTAATGAAATATGATTAATAATCAACTTTATTATAATTTTAATCCTTATAACTATTTTTCGAAAAGTTCAAAACAAGAACAATATACTTACAATCTAAAATTTACAAAATATATCAGAAAATCAACTCTTACTTATTTATATTAAAATTTACCGGACATAGTTATTATTTGATAGGTACATAATTATTTAAGTCTGCCTATCTAATAATCTGGTATTTTTTTATAAAAACAAATCACTTTTAATCTAACAATTGTAAAATAACATAGAAAAATAACTTTCTGTATGTTTAAAACAATCATTCATCACTTATTTATTCTATTATTAACTATTTATTGAATTTTCACCTAGTCTGTTGTCGTGACGACGTGAAATCTTTGAGTTTTTTTATTTTTAGCTATTGAATGGCTAATATTTACGAATATAAAATACCAGGAACCATTGATGTAAATTAAATTCTATAACTATGCTGACGTCCATAAGGAAATATTTTTGATTAGGTTTAACTGAGCTGACTGTACCAAATTCAAGTTGTTAGTATTCGTTAGCACATTAAATTTAATTATTTAAAGAGTGGTATTCATTCGGAATAGAAAAATAAATAAATTGTAAAATACCAGTGGTATTAGATGTTGGTATTAGAACGGAATAAACAAATACCAGTGGTATTAGATGTTGGTATTAGAACGGAACAGATCGCTTTAATAAATCATGGTAACGCCCCAGATGTCGATAAAATATTCAGATATTATACTCAAGAGTTATCATGGACATAGGTATTTTTGCAACAAATAAATGGGTCTCTGGATCCTTTCTTACACTTTTATATTTCTATAACCTGTATTTTTTGTTATTCTAATTATTCATTAAGTCATCACACCGCTTTTCCAACCTTTTAAGTATTTCAAAACAATGATCACTAATCAGAATAACCCCCATTCACCCCCCCCACATGTTAAAATCCCCTTCTTCCCCAGCCTACGTGACCAGCATTACCCCAGCTTTGTACAGAATCTACAAATTATGCGGAATATAGCTCTGTCCTCATCCAAGGCATGTGGAGACTGCAAACTTCCCCGATTTGTCCTCGAGCAAGGATGAAGAGTTGTACCTAATGTGAATAGTTTACTCTAAATGGTACTGACTTGAACAAGTCGAGTAGGATTTGAGAGGATTTAAATTTTGTATAGGATTACGACTGTGGCCGATTTCAGGGTTAGCTCTGAGTTTTCGTGTGTGTTTAACTCCTAATTGTGTGATTTGACTTTCTCATACATTTCAATCTGACGATTTAAATTCAAATTAAATTTATTGCATCCATAATGTACATACAGCTGGTAATCATTCTACATACAGTCAGTGTTTAGGAGAGAGGAATATCGCTTAATATTTACCTTAATAATAAAAGGAGAATGACCAAAAGTGGTACCAAAAAGTCTCACGCATCAAGACCAAAATTATATAGTAATTAGTTTCATATTTTTTTACGACATTACGCTTAGGGGATTTGATTTTTGAATAGGGAATTTAATATTGAGTTTAAAAGTATGGATATTGTTATACTACTCCCTTTAAATGACGTTCCGTTTCACATGATATGATTAACTTACCTACCCTTGATTTTTGAAAGAGTCATGATCACTTTAAAAAAATATACTTAGTCGATTCTACATTAATTAAAAATAAACTAGAATATAATAGAATCTCATAGAATCTATATTTAAAAGATTATCATTATTTTATCTATGGTTAATTGGCCGTTCACAGCCGGTCATTAAGATGTAGATAGTATGTATCTAATAGAATCGATTTTTGATGAAAAGACGAACCAGTAATCGTTTCTTTTGTGTAATAAATAACTATAACAGCGATGTATATCGTGTCTATATAAATTACGTCGTTGGTAGCGTCGTACAAAATAGACCAAATTTTAGGTTATTTTCGATTTTATAAAATAACTCCGAATTTTGTTTCGCCGGGTTTTGTTTTCAAAAAGAACTTTTGTAAGAGTTAACATGATCAGTGTAGTCTATAAAAAACAAAGTTTAATTTTGATGCATCATGGTACAGGATTCCATACATCCATGAGCATTCTCCTTTCAGTTATCCATTTCCTATTTATCTGCTTTTATTTGGTTTAATGTACTTATATGTGTGTGCCTTTCTATGTTCATGTAAAATTATGAAATATTATTACTTATTAATTTATTTGCTTAAATTTTTGTATTACAGTTAGTTTATTTGGTAGTTTTTTTTGGATTCCAAATAGTTTATTTATAGTTTATATTTAATCAAATTAATACATAACATTTCCATATTATATTTTAAGGCTATTATTTATTAATATCATTTTACTTAGTATTTAATTTAGTTTTACAGAAAAATACTCGGTCTAATTTGTATCCAAGGAATGAGATTTTGTATTTTAAGAGCTGTTCATGTTTACAAGTGGGAGCACTTGTAGATAAGAACGACTATAAGCCAAGTGCACGTTTGAGGACTTGAACGCCACTGATGCTTCTCTTAACGTGGCCCAGCTTTGCTATCGACTCAAGAATAAGATAAACAGCTGTTCATAAATTTTTGATGTGTTTTGAGAAATATTATGAAATTCCTAATTTTATTGGCAGCACATGGCTTTTTACATCAGATAAATTATTTACACAATGAAAAAAAATTCAATAAACAACACAATGGAAATGGCCATAGGCCCCAAACTAGGCATAGCCTGTATCTTGGTGACCCAATAAACAGTATTTAGAGCAGGCAGATTGGCTGTTCTGTGTGACACAGCACGGTATTATCAATTGTACAGTATTATAAATCAAATAATCAGAATTAAAAACAATAGTCAAACTCAATAAATACATTAAAACATATATTACAAAATTAAGAATAACAAAAAGAAAAAAATATATTAAAAGACAATAAAATTAAAATCACACTGGTACAAAATCAAGACCACAGTTAGAATTAAAAACAGAATTGAACTTCACTTTAATAAATAAAAGTCAAATACAATAACAAATTAACAATAGATTTGTCAACATTAAAATCAGCATTAAAATGTAGTTGATATCAGTTCATTTAGCCAAGTGTATATATATATATTCTTTATACAAATAGGTACCTACTATAGGCGCCCCTCTAAATAACCTTTACTGAAATTATAGGCTTGATCTTATGAGTAGGTACCCTATAAATTGGAAATTACACATAAAGAGACTTTCACCGAATCATGAAAAACAACCACGATATATGTAGATACATAGATAAATTTTCCATGAATTTCTATGTCCAATAAAACTAAATGAATTAACTAACCTCACCGCGTCGAAATACCTGCGGTTCAGCCATATTGACTATGAAATATTTGTTTCTGATTGATCGAAGCCACACGGTGATTATAAAATTGGACGTATTGCGCCACAGCAACTAGATAGATAGATAGTTCAACTCATCTGAGCGCGGGGCGCTTTGTGTGGGTAAGCATGTGTGGGTGGTTGTTTGCTCGGACGACGACTGCCGCGTCACTACCACACAAATGCATAATGTATACTTACAAGCGCACGAACACATGTCGCCGCGCGCACATATGAGTTGAACTCAACACCATCATCATATCAGCTGAAAGACGTCCACTGCTGGACATAGGCCTCCCCAAGCATCGCCACATTGATCGGTCGCTTGCATCGTGCATCCAGCGGATCCCCGCAACCTTCACCAGGTTGAACTATCTATAATTAAATAACAAATAAATATATTCATTAAAAAATATTTTAAAACATATTCCTCTCAGCAAACCCTTTCATTTGATACCCATATCATAGCAGTGCACTAAATATAATAAGGCACATGCCATCTTGGGCCGTCCGCCATATTGGATTTAGAATGACGTCACTTAGCTAACCATGCATTGTCATCCAAATTAAACGTGTATGCAAAATTTCATCATAATCGGTGGAGGATAACTGCTTTAAAAATCAGTTGCAAGATTTGATCCGAACACACTTACATACATACATAAATTGCTAGTTAAATATAAGCTTGTGAAATACGAGAGTTTAACCAACTGTAAAAAAAATGGTTACTACTGGGTAAAGGGATATTTTAATAACCCAATCAATCTGCCCAGCATTTTTCCAACTATGTTGGGGACGGCTACCAGTCTAACTGCATGCAGCTGAGTACCAGTGCTTAAATAGAGCGACTGTATATCTTACATCCACTACCCAGTTGCTGTGTAACACGATACCCATTGGCAAGTCTTGTCTCAAAATTTCTGGTTTCTGACTATTGTATTTTGTGTGTAAATTCAGATACAAGTCACTTGTTTACGAATAAATGATTAATAACTAAAGTCAAAGATCTACATACGATAGTCGGGTCAACATCACCATCATTTCAGCCGAAAGAGGTCCACTGCTGGTCATAGGCCTCCCTCAAGCGTCGCCACACTGATCGATCCTGTGCGTTTCGCATCCACCGGACTCCCGCAGCCTTGAACAGGTCGTCGCTCCACCTGGATGGACGCGTTCCAACGCTGCGCCTTCCAGCACGCGGTCGCCACTCTAGAACTTTTCGGCCCAACGGCCATCCGTTATGCGTGCAATGTGCCCTGCCCTAGTCGACAGTCGGGTTCTCGGGTCTAACTGCTTAGCGTGCTTCCTGAAGCACGGAGGAGTATGTAAAAAGCTCGGTACGGATTTTGATGAAACTTGTTACACAGATAGACTATGACCTGCATTAAGACATAAATACTTTTCGTCCCGATAGTAAAATCCAGATCTCAGAAAAACAGAAATTTCAAAAACTAATCTTAGTTCTGAAATGTGCAAACTACTCTTTGGAGTTCCATTGCACAATGGCGGCGCTCTGACGTCATAGCTGCTAGGTCACCTACCGGAGCACAATCAACCCAGAATAAAATATTCATGCAGTTTTTACTCGCTTTTTGCGAAGAGTTTGACGTGTACGGTGTATGTTTGATTTTGTGGCTTTCGTTATGTTTGGAGGAAAATAATTTATTCGAGGTATAGGACAATAGATCAAACAAAAAGAAGCTGGTTTCCAGAAATACGTCCAAGGTTTTTTCGGTGGCCTTGATGGTTTTTAATGCTCTAAAGCTAAATTTTTTACCTTTCTTACAGGTTTATTGGAAATTTTAATATCTTATTTATTTATTTATATGTACTTTATTGTAGGTACACCAGGTTAAAACCAAGAAAAGGAAATTTATCCAGGCAATCTGGAATGGACAGTGATAGCCTGGTCAATAAATGGCATTAACATTGGTGTAACAAATAACATAATTACGAATATTCACTTTGAATATACAATAATATTTTAATAGATACACAAATACATACATATGATAAGTTATATAAAAGATACACAAGTAAAATATCAAAATTTCAAAAACTCCCGAAGCATTTATCTTGCGAAAACACACCGATTCAAACAGTAAAACACCCATAACTTTTGAACAGCTGAATCGATTTTTTTCAAACATAGCTAAGAACACTCTCAACAAAATCACCTTACAAATAAAAACTAAATCAAAATCGGTTCATCCGTTTAGGAGCTATGAAGCCACAGACAGACACACAGATACACAGCAACACACGTCAAACTTATAACACCCTTCTTTTTTGCGTCGAGGGTTAATAAAAACATACATACTCAATATATGTATAGGCAATGAAAGTAAACGTTGACTTACGACAATCATAGTGACAGGTATACTGAGGCCTTAGTGCGAGATTTTTAACATACTCACTCGTGATAACGTAAACAATCTCTTATGTCAAAATGTGTACAAAAAAAGAGGTTTCTCCTTACTGACCCCAGACGTCGCTTATCCAGTTTCAATACAAATTGACGTTTACGTTAACGCGATCCAGCGTGAGACAAAACTCGCACTAAGCCCTCAGAGGCCTTAGTGCGAGTTTTTACTCACGCTCACTCGTGATACGTAAACGATCTCTTATGTCAAAATGTATACAAAAAAAGTGGTTTCACCTTACCGTCACCAGACGGCGCTTATCCAGTTTCAATACAAAATGATGTTTACGTTAAAGCGATTGAGCGTGAGTAAAAACTCGCACTAAGGCCTCAGATCTTTTTAAGAGTATTTTATAGATAACATCTCTGTAATAATTTTCTTTGTTGCGATGGTACCTTTAAACTTGACTGGGTCAATATTTCGCCACTTCCACGTCTGTAATGAGTTGAAATCCTACTTTTACTTTTGCGGCATAAAGTATTCGTAGAAGTCAGACTTAAGAGGGATAAAATCATGGCATAGACATTTCTAAAAGCCCTATTTAACGCACACAACCTCAAGTTGTCTCCCATTTAGTATAGTCAGAAATCTCAAGATCTCAGAAAGCATCTAATATGTTATACCAAGGTAAACAAATTCTTCCACTTATAACAGCAAGGTGAGGCAAGATGAATGAGATATTGTAGAGATATTTTAGGTAAATCTTGCTTATGTTGTCGCTACAAGTCTTGATGTTGTGTTCATGAATAGTTTAGTATGTGTTCTTAGATGTTAGTTATGTGTTAAGTGTTATTTATGGTGGCATATGACATGTATGTGGTTTCTGTATGGGAAAATTTTTGATGGCCGAAGTAAAACGGAGTAAAGGTTCATTTTTAACTTTGAATATCGTAAATGGAGGACAGATGCTAGTTGGTAGCAATTGTGCTCGCGTTTGGTAACAAACTAG
This sequence comes from Orthosia cruda, assembly GCA_964057195.1. Lineage (NCBI taxonomy): Eukaryota > Metazoa > Arthropoda > Insecta > Lepidoptera > Noctuidae > Orthosia > Orthosia cruda. The sequence goes on along the minus strand of OZ059854.1, from coordinate 11,267,860 downwards.
TTTCATAAGTGAGCCACACAAGGAATTATGTCACAAGAAAGCACCATAGTTCAAACCGTCACTCACATCAGTCAGTCAAACTCATCAGTCCACTGATCGAAACGCCTGCTCCAGATCCAAATTTAGTTTAATCAAGTCGGGAAGAGATTGGCTGGATGTGTTTGGCCGCTTGCGTCTACGCCACACTGTCAATTGGGTTTTTGAGACAATTTTAACCATCATATTAAATATTTTTATTTTCTATTACTTTATATAATCTAACTTAAATATTTTTTCAATTTATAAGCTAATATCACCCGGGGATAGAGTAGCTTCCCAACGGTGAAAGAATTTTTGAAATCGGTCCAGTAGTTTTGGAGCCTATACAGTACAAACAAACAAACAAAAAAATCTTTCCTCTTTATAATATTGGTATAGATTAATACACATTATAACATTATTTTACATCGTGTACGAATGAAAACGTTGCGGGGTCCCAACTGAAAATCAGCGCTCGGTGCCTGTCCCCAGCAAAAACTGAGAGTTGGTAACCTTTTCGGTATGGGCATGCCCGGCGCAAGTCTTCATATTCATATTCTTTATTGTACACTAAACAAACATATACAAATACAGAAGGACAACTTATGTACAAAGGCGAGCTTAACCCACAATTGGGTTTTCTTACAGCAAACCTCAGTGTTATAGCGAGATTTACACAATTAGGACAGTGAACAAAAGCGCACAACAAAAAAGAAACTTAAAAACAAATTTAAATTCTTACTAACTAAATACACTACACAAATACGTGTAAAGCACACAATGCATAAACATAATACATACTTTATAATATATATCTAAAATACATACATATTTATGAGTCTTCCTTATTTTTACTATTCTTCTCTGCTACTTTGTGATTGTTGTTGTTTTGAGTCTATGTCGAATAAATGTTTTCTATTCTATCATGATAAAGACAGCAAAATTACTACATCACTTCTTAATAATATTACGTCTTACTACAATTTTCTCCTGCATTCTTAACAATCGAAAACATGTGACATCTGCCAATCCGCACTAGGCCCGCATTGTAGATTACGGCCTGTTCCCTCTCACAGAGTGGAGGCCTGTGTCCCAACTCCCACTGTTGTCTGTGTCCCCATTAAAACGCTGATGATGACATAATAATATACAGATAAGAAGACTAGAAGTTCCAAAAGAACAGATGAAAATATATACACTCATACCATAGACTGCCAAATTCATAAGGCTCCGTATTCCAGTAAAAATAGTTGCCACATTCTCACAGATACACAAAGCTCATAACACCAAACTGGCTTACACTACAAATTCTACTAAAGCCTCGAATCTACAGTTTATTTCCATTTACAGACATAAATAGCCACGAACCAGACTCCCCCATACATTACAAAATGGAATCCATTTCGCGCTCGTTCTTTTTTAATTGGCCAGCACAGATCTCGATTGGCAGAGTTCCGAGTTCCTGATGGCGTTACCGAGGTCAGGGGGTCAGAGACCAGGGTATATGGAACAGACCGGTCATTCCGTTTTGGATTTATTCCAAGCGTTGGTGATACAATCTCTTTGATAGTGCTGGCTCGTCTTTGAATGGGGGAATTGATGGGTGTTGTTGTTTAAGGGAACTGGTGATCCACTGGTCAGCCTATGATTTCTTCAAAAGAACCAATTTGGATTATTTTTTGTGACGATCCCACCGCACTATTTCCAAACCACTGCAAATCCTGAAAGCCAGAATCAACAGTGGCGTCCACCAGAAAAGCGCCGAGGCAATGAAGCTCGACGAAGTCCCGTTGAATGAATTAAATGTCTTGGATCCTGATTTCGAAATTAATCAGAAAAGAATAATGGAGGAATAGGAAAAAATACAACCAACTTGGTATAATGCATTAGAACAGATTGAGATGATATAAAAATCAGATTGCAGGCAATTTCCTTGCCAGGTTATAGCTAAAGGCCTTTTTACCCGACTGCAGAAGGAGGGTAATGTGTTTATCAGTTTATGTATGTAGACGATACAGCAGTATGTTTGTTCCTATGTGGCGTTTCAGACACCAAACGCGTTGGCCGATTTTGATGATTCGTACGTCAATCGATTCGTCTTAACCCTGCGAGTATCACTGGCTACATTAAAATGGTAAAATAAAAAAATGGCGGATTTTGGGCGCCATATTGTGAGGCTCCAAATTTTTTTTTCTGCCAAACGCATCGTATGGGGTATCAAAGTAAAGGGTTTTAAGAGGTGATTTCAAAAATTCACACACACTTAACACTTATATGTTTAAATGTAAATAACTATAAAAAAAGTAAAAAGTTAATTAGTGTAAGTGTGCAGTCAGAGGATACATCTGGTTTTGGTCAGCCAGCTTGCGAGCATGTATCTTCCGACTGCACAGCATGAGTTTCTTCTTGTTTACATCTTTTTAGTTCGCTTTTTAAGCAGTCGGGTTTTTTGATTTTTTTATCGACAGATAATCAAGAGCTAAATATTATCATTAACCTGATCAGGCTGAGATACTTAGGCTTGTCTTTTTATGTGGTAGAACTAAGCAAAATGTAAAATATGGTGGGCCTTAAACTTGAGCTTATTGGGATTGAATTGGCAAAGTTATTCCAGTTGAAGTGTAAAATTTTAGAGCCATCTCAAAATTTATATCTACAGGGATGTTCACTGTACAGAAAACTAATAATTTTATTTAGTCCGTCAGTGAGATTATCAAATAATATTAGACCCGTATTTTTTGCTTTATCAAATAAATAAAAATTGACAAAGGTAAAGTGCATCAAAGTTCAGGAGTGGGGGCTTGTGACGTCACTTTGTCAGTATAAAGTGTACCACACCGTGACGTCACACGATGTTTCAATGCACGGTATCGTTTTTTTTTTATCTACGTGGCAAAAGAAAAAATACGTGTCCAATATTTTTAGATAATCTAACTGACGGACAAAATTTTTTTTTAAGCAATCTACCCTATTGCCTTGAACCGAACTCATGACGATTAACCTTGGTAACCACAGTCGCGAATTAGGACATCAACCTTAACAATATTAGCTTGAACATAAAACAATAACCAAACACAAAAACAAACAAAACACACAACAACACAATTGAAACAAACTTAACAGTTCCACAACTACCAGTAAAATAAAGCATTTCTGCTTACTGAGCATTTCAAATGAAAACTAGTTAACACAAGTGAACAGAACCACAACTACTTGTGCAAATACTTAGTTTTCTTAATTGCTTCTAAGACTTAGGCCACACATATAGGACGGGCGATGAAGAAGTTGCAAGTTGAACTTGCAAGGACTAGTAGAACTTGCAAGGACTTGTAGAGAATTGTTGCAAGTTTTGGGGATGTAGGCTGAAGTGGTGTACCAATTTGGAGACTGAGAAGTTTTCAATGACACTTCGGTTGGTGATGAAGGATCGTACAATTATTTCAGACTAGCTTGTGCCCGCGGCTTTGCCCGTATCAAAAGTATTTTATTATAGAAAGGGTAGTGTATTAGCGTGATGAAAAGTATCCCAATATGTCCTAATTCAGGTGGTGAGCAACCCGCCTGCCATTTTTCATGCAAATCCGTTCAGCCTTTGAGGTATAATTGATTAAAAACATACAGTCTTTCTTCAGATTTGTAATATTACTGGGGGTTTTTGGTATAATTAACACTACATAGCTATAAAGGAATTGACTTGACATTGGTCTGTATTGGCTGCAATCGGGTTCGATCCATATATAGTTTCAAGCAGATAGGAAGTGACTGGACTCTCCTGTTGTTCAAAAAGTAGCTAACCCAACTGAAGTTATGAGTTTAATCTGTAGGTGAGGCAGGGTTTTCCTTACTATGTTGGGGTAAGATACCAGTCTAACTCGATACCAGTTACCAGCAGCTGAATACCATTATCTTATATGGAGCGACTGCCTTTCTGATCTCCACATAGCCATCATCTTCCTGCCCTAATCCCATATTACTTGGGGTCGGCGCAACACGTTTTCTTCTTCCATACCGTCCTGTCTCCTGTCACGCTATCACTGACTCCCTTTTCTTTCATATCACTCCTCACACAGTCCATCCATACATATTTATATTCAAAACTGTTTTAGTAACATGCGTTTCTCCACTTTTTCCGTCCTTATCACATGAACGGTTTCCTTTCAACTTTTCTGTCACTGGCGCCACTTTCAAACTTTTTCTAATATACTCATTTCTCACTTTATCCATTCTCGTCACGCCGCAAATCCGTCTCAAAGTTATCTCCTGATCTCCACACAGTAGGAGATACATAAAATACCCTCCATTATATAAACCATGTAAGTAATATAAATATTATAATATTATAACAAACTTTTTGTATTCTTCTCAGCAAACCTTGTCATTTGATACCCCATATCATGACAGTGCATAAAAAATAACTAGTCCACCATCTTGGGCCGTCCGCCATATTGGATTTAGAATGACGACGTTTAGAATGCATTGTCACCCAAACTAAACGTGTATGCAAAATTTCAGATGGAGGAAGTTATCCTTTATGAAATTATGCTTTAAAATTTGGTTGAAAGATTAGACCCGAACACACATACATACATACATTGCAAGTTAAAAAAAAGCTTGTAATATTAACAATTTTAGAAAACATTTCATTGGATGTCATTTATGTGTTATTGAGTTTTCCATGAAAAATATCCCAGTCACAGTTCTAAAGTCAATTTTTTCTACCCACTTAAATTAATTATTCTGCTCCGTCATTGGGAATTGAATCCTAAGAAGCGAAAAATAGGAGTAATGCTCTTTTGTGGAAACAGAAGCAATGTTATGTTATAGCATTTCAGACACCAATGTACATGGTCTTCACATGGTCTAACCAAGATTTTGTCTAGACTTTAAAAGAGACTGTGACCTCTGAGTTTGTTTCTTGTTTCGGCCTTTCTTCTCAGAGTAGTCAGATAGGAAACGCTGACCTCATCTAGTTTTAAAGTGTTTGTACAAACCAAATCACATAAATAAAAACATTTATCTATACTAATATTATAAAGACGAAAGATTTGTTTTTTTGCATGTAACGAAAAAACTTAAAAACTGCTGGACTAATTTCAAAAATTCTTTTACCACTGGGAAGCTACACTATCTCCGGGGCTTCTTTTTATCCTTGTATTTTTACGGGAACGGGAACTACGCGGGTGAAACCGCGAGGCATCTGCTAGTCATTTATACTACAAAACAATTACGACCCATCCTAAAATTCCCAGAAGCCAAACATACAGAAACGTCTGTAGCACACTTGCAAAATTCACTAGCAGAGTATAAACACCTTTGATGTAAGTTCATCTATCCTTATGTGCGCGGTTCTCTCATTCCGCAACTTCGCAACTTTGATTGTCGGGAATAAAATAGGTTTGTTTGTAAGTAGGCTTGTTCGAATATGCGGTAGGATATTACTTGAAGTAACTAGTTGGTTTTCTACTTCTATCGTTTGTGGTTTGTCAACAGATTGCTATCAGAGGAAAACTGTTATCGGATCCTGAAGTCTGGAGCTGTGAGTGGCGTCTTTGTTAAACCTTTGTCTTCTACAGCTTTGTCAGATTATAAGTATGAAGTTATAACATAGAACTTCACGGTTACGCAGAAGTGAACTTTTAGTACGCTACACTCAGATTAGTCTATTAATATGTTTAAATATCACGTAATCTCTGGGGGTTTGGCACTTTATCGTTATATAAAAATAGTGTCGTGTAGTGAGTGATCGAAAGTTAATCGAAAATCGAATTAGATCGAAAATGGAACTATTTCACGGCGTAAAAATTACGTTGCGATTGTTAAGAAACTAGCGGCCCTTATTTAATTTCTACACATTTATATCAGACTTCATTCTATCTATCGCATTTATTTAAAAGTACTATGAGTATTAATGCGGTTATATTTAAATATTTTACTTTTATATTCATAAAACATGTATTTACACTAATTAGTAAAATTTAATTGAGAAGTGCAGAGCAGTGGTGGGCCAGTGGTATCGGCCGCGACTTACAAATTGTAGGTCGTGGGTTCGAGCCCAGTTAGGCGCTTTACTTTGTGTAAATTATTTCATCACCACTGCTCTCAAAAACGGTGAAGGAAAACATCGAGAGGAAACCGGCTTGTCCTAGAACCAAAAATTCGAAGACATGTGATCCACCAACCCGCACTGGGCCCGCGTAGTGGATTACGGCCCATTCCCCTCTCTCAGAGAGGAGGCCTGTGTCCCAGCAGTGGGAATATTTATAGGCTGTTGATGTGATGTGATGTGTGTGTGTGTGCGTGTGAATTGAGAAGTCATGTTAAAAGATGAATGATGAAATGATGTTATGTGATTCGATGAATCACTTATGATTGAGCCTTACCACCTTACACTGTGCTCTGCGCAAGAAACATTAAAAAAAAGGTCATTGACATCTGTCAGTTTAGTCTACAAAATTGAAAATCACAATATACACACAAAACCCGATAACACTCCTCCGGACTTGCGTATCGAACCGATCTCATGCTCGGCAGTAGTGCTTGCATCCACAGGGCCAAAGAGGCATGGTATTAGATATATCTGTGTTTTTAAAGTTTTTTTTTTATATATATGCAATAGGCTCGCGCTTGACCACTAACTCACCTGATGGTAAGCGATGATGTGGTCGACGGTGAAACACGCTTGCCTAGAAATAACCTATTCACTCTTGACTTAAAGACCCCCAGATTGTAGCTGTCGGGAAACACAGACTCCGGCAGGGAATTCCACTCCTTAGCTGTACGCATAATAAAAGTGTTCTCAAAACGTTTTGTGCGTGTGGGTGGAATGTCCACCATGTATAGATGGCGCATCGCCCTACGTCTGGTAGTCCGATGATGAAACGGGCTCGGTGGTATTAGATCGTGTAATTCCATCGCACACTCCCCGAAATGTAACCGATAAAAAACTGACAGGCTGGCAACTCGGCGACGATGTTCAAGACTCTGGAGCTTTGACTTAACCAGCGCCTCGTCGCCGATGAGCCTCTTGGCCCGCTTTTCGATCGACTCTAGTGCATCAAGCTGATCCATCCCAGAGATGAGAACAGTACTCCATGCATGATCGAACTTGCGCTTGATACAAATTGAGGAGCTGCTTGCGTTGCCCCATACTAGGCATTTCTCCTGTATCGTGGGAGGTACAAACATACTCTCAATAAAATAACTCACATACACAAACAACCAGACCGAACAACTATCTGTAGGCTATACAAACATTTGCTTCGTGCGGGAATCGAACTCGCGACACGCAACGTGGGTTATCATCAATGGTTGTTCTTTCTCTGCAAGGGCATAAGAGAGAGACAGTGACAGGCTTATATTTCCGCGATAAACATTATCCACTATACATAAATAAAACTCAGCCACGTCTTTAGCATCACAATAAGCTGTGAATGCTCTAGATGCCCTTCACACGGCTCTATAAACCCCCACAAGCCCCACGATCTGCTTGAATTGGGGCATTAGCGGCCCTACGTGATCGCCTCTTGTGGCAGCAGCAGAAGAAGGATGGGTAAAAAATATCTCATGTATTGTTTGTAAACCATAAGTAGGGTACTTACCCATAAAAGTCGATACTTTTATGTTGCCTATAAAAGTAGACCACAAAATGTTGCTAGATATATGGACACATATGAAAAGTTCAGGGGGGTAACCATAAGCCCTTAGAGTAAGGTTATCTTTAGTGTGAGTAACGGACAGATGTTTATTACTTGTATACTTCTGTCATTTACGCACTTACGTACTAATATTACAAAGGCGAAAGGTTGTGAGTGAGTGTGAGAGTGTTTGTTACTTCTTCATGCTAAAACGGCTGGACGAATCTGGATGAAATTTGGCACAGAGATAGATTGTGAGCTAGTAGCAACATAAAATAATCGTCTTTTATAGATAAGTACATTACTTATAGTTTAAGGTAACCCTCCTGGTAGAAAATATGAGTTGGTGGTTATATTCATTGCTGCAATAAAATTGCCAATAAACTTATGAAGAATACACAATTGCTTTATTGCTGTGTCCTTTTGTGAAAACGCTATACCTATATCGTTGAAATTACATGCCCATGGAGCCTTTTTCAATGATTTTCTCACCATACGACTCAACGGCAAAACCTTTGTGCTCCAACAGGCGGTAGGTATAAGTAGCGGCAATCACTTTTAACTTGAATAACCCCTGAATAACCTCCACAGGTATGTAGGTTTCAAAACTGACTAAGTTATAACGTCAGAACATCGGAGTGCCATTCTTACCGCAAATAAAACAGCCATTTTTATCCTTTAAAAAACCGTTCTGTATAAACAGCTATATGCACCAAAATAAATAGGTAGCGTTACAAACGTGTATAAACCATGAAAGCACCGTACATTGATCTAATGAAGGGATAAAATTAACTTTGCCGATAGTAAACTGTTGTCCCCACACATCAATATACATGTTTTTTAACCGACTTCCCAAAAAGGAGGAGGTTCTATGTTCGACTTCATGTTTGTTTTTTTTTTTTTTTGTTGATGTTCACCGATTACTCCGTCAATTGTGGACCATTTTTGAATATTCTTTTTTTGTTTGAAAAAGTATAATCCGAAATTGGTCCCATTTTAATTTGGTGAAGATCTGATGAAGAACTTCGGAGATATACAACAGAACTCTTCAATAAATAACGGCAAATCTCTCGGGATTGCTGCAATCGCATGTCTGTTTGTTGTTTATAACATTTCATAACATAACATCACGCCAGTTCGCTCTTAAGGGGTAAGCAGATCTCTCATTTCACCGGTTATGTTCAAGTTTCATGAAATCTATTCTGGCGAAATACTCGTAGTTCCCTTACTAACTTGCCTATTAGGTACGTACAACTAAAAAGTGAAAAATAAAATAACTTTTTGCAAAAAAATACTACCGACTTCCAAATACAAAACTACAAAGTGAAAAATAACTTAATTTTTTGAAGTCGGTGTCCATAACGCATAAAAATGGTACCTACAAAAGACACCGACTTCAAAAAATTTAGTTATTTTTCACTTTGTAGTTTTGTATTTGGAAGTCGGTAGTATTTTTTTGCAAAAAAGAGTTTTATTTTTACTTTTCCCCGTACATTTTATAAGTTGGTCAACTTTTACTCGTAAACTTGTAAAGCGTACTTAGCTGTGATAGTTTTCCTTTTAATTTCATTATATATACTTCTGCCATGAATTTATTCACATATCTAAAAGCAACCAGTTAGCTGGCAGGAAAACTTGACTAACAATAATTTGCAATTTAAAGCTTAATTTTACGTAAATGGATCGAAAAATGGTTTTCAAAGACCCGTTATATTTTGAATGGCGAATCCAACGATACCCCACACACACACATTCACATGTGGAAGCAATAAACGTATTGAGTATTGAGTAAACATTCCCACTTTGCGTGAACAGGAGGTAAATAAAAAACTTGGTTTTATTTTTAATGCCTTGATTAACATGTATATCCATGCCAAATTATAGCTTTCTAGTACTAAGTGTCTCTGAGCTAAGCTGCGGAAAGACGGATGGATAGACGTACATGGCGAAACTAAAAGTTTTCCTTGTTTACTACTGAACTCTAAAAAGTAACATGACTTAGAAAACAATTATCAATCCCACAATCGTTCGTAATTAGTACCACAGCTCAGTTTGTCATGTTTTAGCCGGTACAGTCACGTGCATGAATAAGTGAAATTTACGCAAAACTCAAAATTAATTTTCTTCTAAAGTATATGTATGTCGAGTTTAGTCAATAGTACGGACGTCAAAACAAACCACAAGCACACCCCTGGCGGCAATCAAGAGCAACTAGGCATTGGCACGCTTTTTATAAGCAATTGCGTGGTGTGGTAGGGGGCATTAGACCTAACCCAGCTGAGTCCCAAGCCCTATTTAGTAGGTATCCGTCTGGAGCTAGACAACCTAGTATTCAGAAAAGGCCAATGGGTACGCAAATAGGAGTGCGACCCTTGCCCTTTCAATTGTAAGTTACGCAATTAGGTAGTAATCTTCAAAATTCCGTCATTTCACCAACTGAGGCATATTCTCTGAACCTCATGACCCCTCCACAACGCTCCTTAAGAGCCTTAGGGAGTAGAAAAGACAATGTAAACAAACAAACCGATTCGTACCTACCTCGCCGCCGAGGTCCGTCGCGTGTTCTTTCAATAAAATGACGCCAGCCCGCGTCAGCTGTGCATTAGTTAAATGTTAGATTTAAAAGGAGTTTCTTATCCGTTCTTCTCCAAGTAGGTAGTTTACGAACGGACAGTAAATTCATTAAACTAGATCCAGCCTTAGTTGTCCCACCAGCGACGCCCTGAGCCGAGGTCCGACCCCAACTGAGGTAGCCCTCAGCGCAATCGCTTTAGGTTTTAGAAAACTTGTTTGTGCCTTGGCTGGAGGCTATAATATAGCTTAGTCTCCACAGGTTAGCCCGGTTAAGCAGTAGCCAATCACTTAGATTGATCTGCGAGACGCCATTTAGAAAAAAATAAAAAGAATCGAAGGGGGCAGTTGACTACTGACCGCCCTAGAGCGAACACGTCGTAGAATCAGTGTCGTTCCGTAATATTAGTAAGCAAGATTGTAACTGTGACTATTTAAAATAAACCGAGTGTATCGAATAATTTCTGTGATTTCATTTGCACGATTGTACCCATCGACCTGCCCACACACGATGTATGTATGGGAATACATCCTGACTTCCCGATGGTTTTCATCTATCGGCCAGCCTTGATGCATGTAGATATTATATGGTGATACCAAAATAATAGTTTCGAAACCAACATTTATGAAATAGATTTTTCTTAAAGTTAAATAATTATTGCATGATAAAATTTATTCACAGAATAAGCAAGCTGAAGTGGCAATTAGCCGGTCATAGTGGCAATAGCCATAGAACCGATGACCGTTGGGGTAGACGTGTTCCTGAATGGAGACCGCCAATTGGTAACGTAGGTTGGGATACCCTCAGGCTAGGCGGAGCGACGATCTTGATCGCTGGGTGGCTGGTAGCAGCTCTGGATGAGAGGTAGGAGGATATAGGTATCTCGAAGCGGAGTGGCTAACAGTGGATTGCTGTATGCAGCTGATGATTATGAGAATATTGAATTTTGTGTAGGTGTAAGGTCTTTAAGATGTCTCTCCGAACGGACGGCGGGTAGTTAAGAACTCTGCCCAACTTCATACAATTAATACGGCAGTCTTGTGCAGTTACACAATCACTACTAAGTTAATAAGAGACGCTCCGTTAAGCTGGTAAGATGGGAAATAATGTTCGTTGGATGGTACTGAATTGTTATGTTGTAAGATATAAGTTACGTGATAGACTGCGGATACTTGCTTTATTTGGACTTCCAGAAGGCTTTTGACAGGGTTAACAATGACGCGCTACAGATAAAACTGAGCAAAATACGACAACTGATCGTCAGCAGTTCGTTAGGCTTGGTATGTACGAATCAGATGCCTATCACACGCATTCCGGTGTGAATCAGGGATCAATTTTAGGGCCGTAATTATTTTTAATCATGATAAATGTCTATGTAAATGTTCTTTAAACTGACCATATGATTAAAATCTATATAGTATCTAATATAAGGGTAAGGTCTATGTTGGTGTCTGTACATGCTACGTACGGACGGCGGGTAATTAAGAAAGCTCTGTCCAACTTCATACAATTAATACCGGAGTCTTGCGCAGTTACAACAATCACAACTAAGTTAATGAGAGTCGGTCTGTTACGCTGGTAAGTTGGTGGAGTGAGTTACAGGTGGGGTAGAATATTGTATCAAAGATTTTATAATTTTTAGATGACCAGAGATCGTAAAAGATTTGGATGGTTAAATAAGGAGGCCTAACCCCAACCTTGGGAAAAAATGTTAAGATATGTCCGTGGTGGCCCAGTGACTAAGAACTTGCCTCTCGTACTTGAGGTTGCGGTTTCAAATTCGGGCAAGTACCAATGTGACTTTTTCAAATTCATATGTACTTTCTAAGATTATCTTGGCCATCGCAGGCAATGGTGAAGGAAAACATCTTGAGGAATTCTGTACTTAGATTATAAGTCTGAAATAGCCAAGTCAGAGGTCTGTAGGGTTCCCTGAGACGGCTCAATTAACTCTGACATTCACACGAAAAAGAAGAGAGACAAAAAAGTTAATAACATCGTCAACCAAGCAAAATGAGAATTAGATGACAATTTCAACTATAAATCGATTCCGCATGAGATAAAGTTTTATGACTCGTTTCAGATAGTTGGAAGCCTGAAATTTAAGAACGGATTTCTGAATTGAGTATTTGGAATTAAGACAAAATATGGGCAGAGAGCGTCGACTGAATTTCCATAGTACAAAGTCATAATTCGAGGTTTGGCTCTGGCCTATTTCCTCCTCCAATATTGGACCAATTTAAAAGATATTTCATAAACTGGGAAATAGAACCAAACCCTGAACCTCGACTTTTTACTAAGGAAATTCAGTCGGCGCTCTCTACCCCCGTTTCCTCTTAAGAACGTATCAAACCTTTCTTTAACGCCAATATAATGTTGTCTCTGGACATCGCTATCATACTCATGTACCTGTATTAACAACCATACCTTTCTTGTAATTTGTTAAAGTTTTAGTTGACTTTAACGAGCTAATCTATCTTTAGTCAACACTATACAGAAATCACTATACTAGTCGAGTCTAGGCTCCAGAGGCTTGAAAACCGGCGCCAAGTTGCTAGTCTGTCGGTTTTTTATCGGTTTCATTTCGGGGAGGGTTGCATGGAATTACATGAACTAATTCCTCCTAGCCCGTTCCATCATCGGACTACAAGACGTACGGCGATGCGTCATCGGTACATGGTGGACATCCCACCCATACGTATCAAACGTTTTGGGAATACTTTTATTATGCGTACAGCTAATGAGTCCCTGCCAGAGTCTGTATTTCTTGATAACTACAACCTGGGAGTCTTTAAGTCAAGAGTGCATAGGTTTCTTCTAGGCAAGCGTGCTACATCGTCGACCACATCATCGCTTACCATCAGGTGAGATAGTGGTCAAGCGCGAGCCTAACAATGAAGGTTTCTCGATTATTCTAAAGAGTGCTTTTGAAAAACCTTTATGATCTTATCAAGGGGCTAACTAATGTAAATACGTGTTAGATTAAATCACATCTGTATTTATTTGATCTATCGTGACTCAACATGTCGCCAATGTCAGGGTTGCCAGTTACCAAAGATTATTGCTGCGATAAAAAAAAATGGCGCAATAGAAAAGTTTGATTGGTAATTTGGTTTTATTATGAGAAATAGTTTTTTGTGGTTAGGATAATTTTATGATTAGTATCGTTAGATTTGGGTTAGGTCGTTTGCATAAAATATAACCTACCTACTAATAACTTTTGCCCGCGACTTCACCAGCGTTAAGACTGTTTTATCCCAAGGAAACTTTATACCGGGACAGAGTATCCCATTAAATGCCCTTTTCTGGTCTACCCTTGAGCCAAATTTCATCCAAATCCGATGATCCGTTGAGGAACCATCCGTTAACTAACAAACATACAGAATCACATTTATAATATTAGTAGAATTTATGACTTAATTTCATGAATATTTATTTATTTAAATAAATAAATAACTGATAAGATATTTAATAAAACTTTTCTGCAAAAATATAGTCTAATCTTGTTTTAACATCAAATAAGGATCCGACAGAAATAATAATAATAATATATAATGGACTTTGTAGAAAGCATTATAATTTTAGTGTCATAGGCTTGGCGAGTTTTATCCCTAATTTAATAAGCTGTTTCAAATTAAAGTCGTGATAGTGGAAACAGGCTATCATAGAAGCCACTGACGGTGATGACGGTAGCCTGAAGAATTGCCAAAATTATGGCAAGGCACATTGCCTGCAGAACCCTGTAAGGTTGATCGGGTATCAGAAGACGCAGCGCAGGAAAAGCTCATGACAGGCCGATATGGCGATGCTTGCAGGAAGCTTATGTATAGCAGAAGACGCTTCCGGGTGAAATGATGATGTCAATTGAATGTTACTACGTGACCTAATTCCTCGTTGGAGGAGCTAACTATGCTGAATCGGTATTTTGTTTCCCAATGACCCAGTTTAAAGAAGATTCAGGTTCGAAGGCAGTCGCGGCACACAACTCCTTCAGAAAACTTTTTTACAAAAAAATACAACCGACTTCCCAATGAAAACACTTCAAAATGAAAACTAACACCGACTTCGAAAATAGAAGTTAAGTATTTTTATTGGGAAGTCGGTAGTATTGTTTTGTAAAAATGTTTTTATTTTTACTTTTTAGTCGTAAGTAAGTACATAATGGACAAGATCTATAGTAAGATATCTATAATGCCCACAGTGATGCCGGAATATATTACCCGAATAATATGTAACTTGAACATAACCGGTGGAATGAGAGTGTACCAGGGTGAACTGTACACATCTGCGTAGCAGTTTAGAGCATATTAGCGCGATGGTATGTCATGAAATGGTGTAAAAATAAACAGACATGCGATTGCAGTAATCCCGAGAAATTTGCCGTCATTTATTGTAGAGTTCTGTTATATATCTCCAAAGTTCTTTATCAGATCTTTACTAAATTTAAATGGGACCATTTCGGCAAAAACATCTTTGGACAAAAAAAAAATTGCAAATCTTTTCGGAATATGCCCAAAAATACAAAAAAAAATATATATATAAAATCCGAATTGAGAACCACCTCCTTTATGGGAAGTCGGTTAAAAATCAAGCAACACAATTTCAGAAGCTGACAACCCTAGCGTCAAGTCCTCCAATGCGTCACGGAAGCGTGCGTGACCCGACCTTTTCTGTTTTTTTTTTGAGAACTTACAAAGAGTACTGTAGCATTTTACTATTCACCACGACTTTATTGAGTAAGCGATAAGAATGGTTATTGTTTAACCTTCCATATACCCGCATTGCGGCCCGATTACGAGGTATGACAGAAACTTTAATGGGCAAGCTATACGTAAAAATTAAGGAGAAAATCTAGTACACTGGCGGCCATTCGTATGGTAATGCTGTATTTATTAATTTATTGTGAGTCCTCGAATTTGTTTAGTGCACGATTGCAGGTTATGAGTGTGTTAAGGAATGAGTTAAGCGTTTCATTTAATGGAACTGCATTTCGTGTTGTTTTATAAAAAAACTATGATTTCAAAATATCGAATTGATTTACAAAGAAGTACGAACAATATTCCTTCTTGAAATTGTTTTATTATAGTCTATTAATCTAAGTATGACGATAATGTGAAAGTTTTAAATGACCCTCTTTCTGTAATGCTTTTACTATAATCTAGTAGTAAGTTTTCTTAAGAAATAAAATAAATTACGACATATTACAGAATTATAAGCAAACCAGATATTTACAAATAATAAGGTACGTCTGATCCAAATAAATCCATGAATAAATAAAACAAATCCTAACTACAACTATTAACATTACATGAGCAACAATATTTGATATTTTCCGCTCAACGTGATAGACAAACATCTATCTACATGTAAACGCTGGTAGCTTACAGAAGCGAGCTGGCAACCCCGAACTAAGTCAGCGAACAAACAGTCGAGCATCCCGATTTATGTGCTGTCTTGGCACAGTTGTAGAATGTTATCTTGATTTTAGAAAGAAGTATCTCAATTATAATAGTGAAATAATGCCTTTAAGTAAAATAATGGTTGATACGTAAAACGAAATAAAAAACTTTTTAACAAAACCATCAAACCGACTTTCCAAAACAAAAAAAGCGATAAATAACTTTCTTTTCTGATTTCGGTGTCTTTGGTGCCTATTTTTTTCCGTTTTTCCACACCGACTTCGGAAAAGAAAGTAATTTTTCGCTTTGTAGTGTTTTGTTTATCAATAATCAAATTTTTTCGTGCTTTTTGTCGCTAAGGAGTTCGATTGTATTTTATATATCTTGAAAACGGCTGAACATAATGTGATGAAACTTACACTATGACCTGAGTTGAGAGATACCTAGTCCAATAAAGAATAGTCACGATCCGATAACCAGCCTCGGAGAAATGCGTCGACAAGAAACATACACTTATGAAATAATGCAAGTAACATTTGTGAATATTTTGTAATCGATTACCTCTTTTTTTAGGGTTCCGTACCCAAAGGGTAAAAACGGGACCCTATTACTAAGACTCCGCGGTCCGTCTGTCTGTCTGTCTGTCTGTATGTCTGTCTGTCTGTCTGTCTGTCTGTCTGTCACCAGGCTGTATCTCAAGAACCGTGATAGCTAGAGAGTTGAAATTTTGGCAGATGATGTATTTCTGTTGCCGCTATAACAACAAATACTAAAAACCGAATAAAATAAACATTTAAGGGGGGCTCCTATACAAAAACGTGATTTTTATGCCGTTTTTTGCTATAATGGTACGGAACCCTTCGTGCGCGAGTCTGACTCGCACTTTGCCGATTTTTTTATTTCGGTAATAATAAATCTCATGGTACTGCATCATCATCTTCATCTGCAGCCTGGTTTCGTCAAGAGCTGGGCGTAGATTCTCTTTTTTTTTATTGACATTCTTGCGCTAATACTCACGCACCAATGCCACCCTCATCCAGGTTCTACCCACGATAGCATGGTAGTACAGAAAACCGTTAACACTATAAAACACGAAAACACAGGAAAGAATTATCGCATGACTGACGTATGCCATGACGAGTTTTCTCGGTAAATGTCAGAAAAGGGTTAATATGCGTCCCTTCTGTATAATTATTAAGCTAAAAAGTCTGTACAGAGAAGACTGCATTATTTATGTATCAAAATTATTATTTAAAATAGTAGCCGCAAAACAGAATTCGGTAAAGGACTGTCTTTAGATTTGGCATTTCCTTTTTTAATTTATTTTTCTACACTTTGCCATGCACGAACATGGTTCGCATTGGCCCAGGAGCACAAAAGTTGGGAGTCACGGGAGTGGTCATGCCCTTTTGCTTTTGCCAGCCAGTGAGATGATACAAGCTAACAGTAAGCCTTTAGCAATGGTGGTCTGATTGACAATTGGCTAAGATATTACCATAACCATAATAATAGAAACAATAGGAATTCAATCAAAACGAAGGATTAAAAAACTTTTGAATAATTACTACTAAACGATTTCCGTGTCTGAAATCTAAATATGAAATCGACCATCAAAATCCCTGTTCGCGAAACTTTTAACGATTCCACAGTCAATCACGAACGGTTTGTGTTTCTATGCATTTTTAACTAGTGTCCAATTAATTTTGGCCCGAAGTGTAATGTTGCCTTTATTTGTAATTTTATAAAAGTTGGTATATATAAAAGTGGTGGTTTCAGTTTTGTTTATTAAATTATATTTTAGTGTTAGAAAAGGTCTTTTGTGTATTTTATTAAATTCGTTAATGTTGGGATGAAGACCTTTTGAGCTGGTTATACATCAAGTCTACTAACACTTTGATTATATTGTTGTTTTATATAGTGATTTAGGCAACAATAAATAATGGCTTCCTTTATTTAAATAATTTAAGTTACGTTGAAGGTAAAACGAAAAGTATTATGCTTTAATTATTTTGATGAAATAACGGTGAAAGATTTAATCAATAGGTATTCATCCAGATCCGTAATCCAGGCCGGATATATACTCATAGACAACACAGACTCTTTATAAAAGACTAGCTTCTGCCAGCGGCTTCGCCCGCGTTAATGTCGAAAATTATCCCGAGGGAACAAATTCCTGGGATAAATAGTATCCTATGTTATATTCCTGACTATAATCTATCTCTGTACCAAATTTAATCCAGATCCGTCCAGCCGTTTGAGCGTGAAGAAGTAACAGACATACAAACACACACACACACTCACATTCTTTCGCCTTCATAACATTAGTGTGAAGGGTGATAAGTATACTGCAAATAATCGCAACAACACTTAAAACACAACACAGACTATTGTAACACAAAAAGCCATTATAGAACCTTAAGTAACACAGCTTGCATTTTAAGTTGTAACAGCAACTACTAACGTAACAAGCAAAAACCAATCCACTTCGGTATACCACCAGTTGTACAGGATTAAAAGTTAATTAGAAAATGTCCATTATCACCTCAAACAAAGGTTTTTAAACTGTGAAATTGGCTATAAAAATCCTCACGGTCGTTATCTAGGACCCCAACAAATTATTGACCCGGCGGGCCTGTTCAATGTTAACTCATTTCGGTCAAGGACGTACAGGTGATTAAAATACTGGATATGTTACCATCAGTCAAAGTGGTCACGTGTGAAGAATGTGTAGTGTGTTTAGATACACGGCAAGGGGTAAGGCAAAGCCAAAGTCAAATTTGTTTATTTCAATTAGGTAATTAAGCGGCACTTTTGAACGTCAACATTTTTAACTATCCGTTATAATAATTGATTTTACCGTCCATTCGACTAGACATAAAGAGAATAGACTCCACACTTACTCTTAAAAAAGTGTTTTACAATATTTACAAACATACATTAATTCATATACGTGAGGACGATGCACCCAGACTAATACTACTAACTAAGTACAGATGTAAAGTATTACAAACACTAACAGATAAATTCTTTCATTCGATAAATAGGAACATGGTTCTCACATGCTTCCAAATATTGCAAACATAGGTAAATTACCTGATTCGACAACAACAGAACAGTTGGCAATTTCTTAAACAAAAAGAGAAGAAAAGCAAATAAAACAATAATATAATTATGACTATAAAGATTAACCAGCTTGCTTTTGTCTAAACTAAAGATTGCCCTATCGAGCAGGACCAGCAAGGCGAGGGTAGACTGCCAGTTAGATGGACATTTTATCATCAATACAGCTTTACAAAAAGACCAAAATATGTGAGATTGATGGAACTACCGAAATCTCTAGTGATTTTTTGTTAATCGACATAGCTTTATCTTGCTTGAGCCTCTGGTGGAGAAGAAATTCACTGAGGGCACATCCACACTTCACTGGTTTTTTTATTATAACAAAAAAATATATTGATATTTTAATAGCATCATAAAGCCAAATTAATACCCAACATGTTTATGTATGTATCGTCCTATCATACGATCTTAACGTATTTACAACGTGTTTTGTTTTTGCACACTAAATGTAAACACGGATACCATTTTATCGCTTCCAGTTCCCGGTATATCGCAGTACCCAGAATCAATTTTATTAACCATCTGTTTGGGTGCCAGTAATTTAATTAATTCCTCCCTTCTTTCAGGGTTAACGGAATCCTGTTTTAATTGAACATCAGGTTTGTTTTTAGAGGTACCTATGTACTCCCCGAAATTTTTGATATGTACTTTGGAGTTCGGACAAAATAATATTGTGTTATGTGTTTTTGTCGCTAAAAAGGGAAATAAATAAAAATAGATATCATCAATAGATTTCATCAGCTCGGCTCTCAAAATGGCAAAGGAAAACATCGAGAGAAAACTGAGATGATCTTGGACAAGAATCCGAAGACTTGTTACATCCACCAACCCGCACTGGGCCCGCGTGGTGGATTACGGCCATGCCCTCTCACAGAGAGGAGGCCTGTCCCAGTAGTGGGAACATAACAAGGCTGATGATGATGATGACATGAGATTTGACCACAACTTAAACTGAAAAGGCTATCAAAATCGTGTATCAACACCTACCAACCCGTAATATACCGGACACGTATGGTGAATTGTGGCTCGTTGCGTCTCACACAGATAGAAGGCGTGTGTCCCAGTAGAGGAAACATTATCGCTCTGCGTCAGCAGTTTTTTTTTCTGGCTGTTACTGTCCCACTGCTGGGCAAATGCCTCTCTCAAGTCCTTTCAGATATTATTTTCCCACGCCATCTGGCACCAGCTCTCATGGCACGCGTCTACATCATCTCGCCACCTCTTTCAGGGCCAACCTCGAAAGCACTTTCCGACTTCGGAAACATGCTTATTCTATATTAAAAACTGTATCTATATAAATATATAAAACGAAGTCGTGTTAGTACACCACTTATAACTCAAGAACAGCTGGACCAATGTTTATGGTTTTTTGTGTTTTTGGATATATGTTCGTCCGGAATATGATGATAAGTAATAAAACATTGAAAAAAAATAAAGATAAAAAAAAACACACACAATTTGCGAACACAGCGCCATCTCTGATACAAGATAGAAACAAAACACACACGACAATGAAAATTGCGTTGTATGGGTAGGGTAGGATAGGTAGGGTAGGATAGGTAGGTATGTAGGGTAGGGTAGAGTAGGGCAGGTAGGGTAGGTAGGTATGTAGGATAGGTTAGGTAGGTAGGTGCCATTTTGCTCAATTTATTTCTCACGTACATTTAATTAAGTGATCTCATATAAATCAATACTATTCAACACGTGTAATGAGCTCCCGCCAACAACAACCATTGTGTTACCTGTATAAAACCTTCAATTATGAAACGACAATTAAAAATACTATAATACTCAGTGCGTGCAAAATTTTTGGACGTCTGTGAAATCATTTATATGGCAAAACAATGTTTGCCGGGTCAGCTATTTTTTTATATTTTCAAGAGCAGTTACTTTCTTCAAAAGTTCTTGCCAACAAAACCTATAATTCTCCTTCAAAAACTTCAACCTGTTTAGCTAAAAACATCGTCCAATACTCATAGGTATCCACAAATGTCAGTGAAAACTATTAATTTGCTATAAGTAGTCGTTGCGTTCTCGTTTCCCTTTTCATCTCGCTCGATTTACCCTTGTTAAGGGGAGGAGTCCCTTCGTATATAAAAAAGGGGTTTTCTAAAGAATAGTTTTCTAGGTGAAGTTTATGTGTATTGGTATCTTGATGTGTTATATAGGGAGTTAAAGATAGGCGTTTGCATTGAGGATCAATAAAAAAAGTTTTAAAACACAGTACTACAGTTTTGCTACGGCGTAGCGGGTGACGTTACTATATTGCTACGCTTTCGTAGCAAGTAAACCATCTCATTCGCTAGCTCTAATCTACGATTTTATTCTGGTAATGTTACTGACGTTATTTGTTTTCTTAACAAAGAAACACTTGCTTTAAAAAGAAAAAAAAGCTTGTAGAAAACTTGTATTAGCAATCCACCACAATCACTTAAGTATATAACGGTATTTCATGTATCTACGAAAATTCAACATTTCATGTTTTATATGAAAATCACCCAAAGGCCAATGGAGAGGGTTATGCTCGGCGTTTCCTTGCGTGATCGTATCAGTAATGAGGATATCCACAGGAGAACCAAAGTTACCGACCTAGCCCGAAGAATTCCGAAACTTAAGTGGCAGTGGGCAGGGCACATTGCTCGCAGAACGGATGGCCGACCGGCGCGACGGTAAGGTCCATCCCGTCGCGGTATGAATTTCGGCTTTTGTCCGTGGGTCATGTCGTTACTCCCTTGGGTCTTCAAAAGGACTAGATCACCGATTGAGTAATCAGGTGCAGGGCCCGAAAAATGAAATGAAATGCTGAATGGCGACCGCGAGCCGGAAGACGATGTGTTGGGAGGCCTCCCACTAGGTGGACCGATGACCTGGTGAATGTTGTGGACATGAGCTGCACAGGATCTGTCAATGTGGCGACGCCTATATACCTACATATAATATTATTGATTAAATTTTATACAGTGAATGTTGAAAAATCGGTTGTCAGATGCGGTGGTTATTATTTGAATTACTTTTAAACAAATAAGTGATATATATTTTTGTAAAAAAGTTTCATTTCAATACAGCCATAGAGGGTTCGTAAGAAAAAAAATTGGGCATCCACAATATGGCGCCCAAAAGCGGCCAAGTTTGTTTTTTTAACATCACTTATAAAATAACACTTGGGCTGTCAAGACCTATTTAACGATGTCTTAATTATAAAAATCCGTCTAGTGGTTTGAAAGATATGAGGTAATAAAGGTTATTACATACATACAAACATACATAAATACAAGATACGCGCGAAAAACATAACCCTTTCATTGCAGTCGGGTAAAAAAACTAAAACAAACAGCCAATTGATATCCTCCCCTTAACTCGTCTGTTTACATATGCATGGCGTCGAAATTGGAAACCAATCGAGTTGCTTACTTATACGTACTTATTGTGTGTCTGTCTGTCTGTCTGAATGATTTCCTATTTAAATGCGATGATATATTAAAAGAAGAGTGTTGGGGGATTAATCTTCTTTTTTTAGAAGGGAATGTAAGATGTTAAAGTGTGTTTAAGGGTAGATTGGTGCATGGGTAAGTTATGTATAATCGGGTAGAAATGTATCATCAACACAGTTATGATCTGATTGAAGGTTTATAGAATAGTAGTTTCTGCCGCTTCGCCCGCGCAAAATTCGAAAATTATCCCAAGACATAAGTGCACTCGGAAATACAAATAATTATGAAGTGTTAGTTTAATTTATGATTTCTCGTCTATGGATCACGGCTTTACGATTTAGGAGCTCGTGGCTAAATAATAACAGCCGCACGGGTCGATCTTCAAGGTTAAGCAACGCGTGACGAGGTCGGTCCGTAGATGGGTGACCTTTTCAACATACCGAGTTTCCTCCGTGCCTCGGAAAGCACGTTAAGCCCTTGGTCCCGGCTGTCATTTGAAGATCTTTGACAGTCGTAACGGGTAGTCAGAAGCTTAAGATCTGACACCATTTTGCCAAGAGGTACCGTGTTACCCAGTTACTGGGTTGTGGAGGTCAGATAGGCAGTCGCTCCATGTACAAGTAAAATTTCAAAATTATAAAAACCTCCGACACATTTATCTTGCGAAAACATCACGATCTAAACAGTAAAACGCACATAACTTTTGAACGGCTGACCAATCACTTTTCAAACAAAAAAAACTAAATCAAAATCGGTTCATCCGTTGAGGCGCTATGATGCCACAGACAAACACACAGATACACAGACACACAGATACACAGCAACACACCTCAAACTTATGACACCCCTCTTTTTCCGTCGGGGGTTAAAAACACTGGTACTCAGCTGAATCCGGTAAGACTGGAAGCCGATACCAACATAATTTGGAAAAAGCTAGGCAGATAGATAGGATCACGGCTTTACGAAAAAAAATATTAAGTTCTTGCCGCGGATTATAAGACATGACACGGCTCAAACAAAAATTGAAGAGAGTCTTGTTCAACAAGTAAAATTTCAAAATTTAAAAAACCCCCGACACATTTATCTTGCGAAAACATCACGATCTAAACAATAAAACGCGCATAACTTTTGAACGGCTGAACCGATTTTATTCAAAAATAGCTAAGAACACTCTCGATACAATCACCTTTCAAACAAAAAAACTAAATCAAAATCGGTTCATCCGTTGAGGCGCTATGATGCCACAGACAGACACACAGATACACAGACACACATATACACAGATACACAGCAACACACCTCAAACTTATAACACCCCTCTTTTTCCGTCGGGGGTTAAAAACACTGGTACTCAGCTGAATCCGGTAAGACTGGAAGCCGATACCAACATAATTTGGAAAAGGCTAGGCAGATAGATAGGATCACGGCTTTACGAAAAAAAATATTAAGTTCTTGCCGCAGATTATAAGGCATGACACGGCTCAAACAAAAATTGAAGAGAGTCGTGTTCAAAAAGGAATGGCAATGAACCTGTGGTACCCAATGTATTGCAGATGTCCATAGGTGGCGATGGCCAAATGCTCAGCGCCATTTTTGATTGTACTATTTAATTATTCATCTCTTTTATTTTGTTATTGTTAATTGTGATGTTTTTAAGTCGAATAAATGTTTTCCAATTCACTTATCTTAAAGTTGTCCGCCTGCTGTTACCAATCTATGGTCTACAAATGATAACCTTTCGGCTTCACTGTAGTCGAGTAAAAAGAAAACTGTTTTTCCTCTCAAAGCATTAACGACAAATTCTTTTAATATATAAATAAGATATTACCTTTACAAAGATAATGAATAAAGCAATAAATTATTAAAACAATGCATTCTAAAAATTAATTATATTGACGATGGACTTAAAATAATAGACTTTACAGGATCGAATCCTTTTCAATTCCACAGAGGAGTTAATATTTCATGCTTTCATTTAATCTTTATTAGTTTCGACTTGATAGTTTTTTTATTAATAAATTCAGTTGGATTGGCAATCAGCGAATTGCTTTCGACTGATTTATATCGCAGAATAAGACAAGGTTGCTGTATCTTTCTCGATTCTGGAAACACCACTGTACGTTGTTATATTAAGTCCCGGGTAGTGGTAAGTCGATTTTGTCCATCTGGAATTTCATCCGGTACCGGACTTTTGTCCGGTTAATGCAATAGGATCGGTCCATATTATATGTTTCTTGAACAAAACAGGAGATTTAATGGTGTCCTACCTGGGTACAGCTCTGCCTAACTCGTATTCGTGATATTTATAAGTACTTTATTTTAAATATCTTACTGTATTTGTTTTTTGTATCTATCTTTACATACGCTACAGACCTTGGTTTCCGTAAGTCACGTCCCAGGCGACCACTGAATATCAGCGCCTTGCTGTGAGTCTCCCACGGCACAGCATTATGCTGAGTGGAAGCCTTCTTGCCACAACCACGATATTCATCTGCTTTTATTTATACTCGCATTTATATTTCTGTCTTCTTTTTTACTTTTCTAACATAATTTAAGAAATACTAACACTATCGTTAAGAGTTTAGCTTTCAAAATCTACTACCACTGTTCTTGTTCTTGTAATGTTATGGTTGTATGTCTTTTTGCGGCAATTAAATACTTTTTCTTTATTCTTTGCTTTTTGATGTTTACGACTTTAAGTTTACTTTCTTAAACCCTGATTGTTTTATTAAGTGTAAACTCTTAACAATCCCGTCTTTCAACACCGACTGGGCTTACAGCCTTAATCCATTTGAAATCAACCACCAAACATAAGATCAACCGTCTATTACTACTTGTCCTACCCGACGGGACATGTTCTACTGAGTCCCGGCCCCGGGGAGGAGCGCGGACATTACAGCCGCTAGCCGGGATTCGTAATCACCTAATGCTAGTACTGTTAAACATTGATTTAGGTTAGATAATTGTAGGCCGACATGTTATATAGGTTAAGTTTGCTATGATAGTCAAGTTTACTAGTAAATATAGCCACAACGATAGATGTGTAAGGGTGAAGATTTTTGACAGATTTGTTCGTGTTTTTGGGAGCATGTTTGAATGGCGTTAATCTGTAGTGTGTGTGTGTATGTACGTATCACAATAGATATAGGTCTGTATGTAATTAGGACTTAACAAGATTGAGAAAAAATCACCTAGTTTTTAGGGTTCCGTACCCAAAGGGTAAAAACGGGACCCTATTACTGAGACTCCGCGGTCCGTCTGTCTGTATGTCTGTCTGTCTGTCACCAGGCTGTATTTCATGAACCGTGACAGCTAGACAGTTGAAATTTTCACAGATGATGTATGTCTGTTGCCGCTATAACAAAAAATACTAAAAACAGGATAAAATTAATATTTAAGGGGGGCTCCCATACAAAAAACGTGATTTTTTTGCCGTTTTTGCGATAAAGGTACGGAACCCTTCGTGCGCGAGTCCGATTCGCACTTGGCCGGTTTTTTGATTATGTACTCGTATTAGTATAGTTTAATAGAAACGGAAGGTGCGGCGTCTCCTAATACAGGCATCTGTTGTTTAAAAGGAGGCTTCAATCTCAAGTTTGTTGTACAAATATGGTTATGAAATAAACAAAGATTTTTTTTAACTACCTTTCTGTGTTACCAAGTAAAAAAAAAGATGTTTGCGTTCTGAATATCTGTAAGTATATATTGATTCTCATTTGGCTCTATATAGTTACAATTTATAAAGGTTTTTACACTTTTAATACTAATCTAAAGCCAGTATTGAAATCCTGAAAACAAAGATCATCCAGACGATAAGGAAACTATTCGTATTTTATTCGAGAGAATGACGAACTTCGAGACCCATTCAATGCATAATCATAAACAGTAATAGCGAGCTAGGAAAGCAACCTTTTCAGCTCAAAAGCTACACAAAGTGTGAAGATAATCCTTGTTTCTCTTTCTACCCTCGCTTTTAAAAATCCTGTCGATTTAGCCAATTATAACTTTATAACTTCGGAGTTCAGCGTTCAATTTGATCGTGATACTAACTAGTTATAGTTATGTACCAGATCATTAGTAGTCAGGACGGACACTGCATTTGCATAGTCCAATGTTGGATGTATATCTATAGCGGCTATAAGGTTGGTTTTACGCCAGAGATGTACTATACTACGTTGCTATGATGCGTTTGATATCCACTAATCATATTCATTAATACAAGAAAAGATGGATGGACTGTGTGAGGAGTGATATGAAAAAAAAGGGAGTACGTGATAGCGTGACAGAGGAAAGGATGGTATGGAAGAAGAAAACGTGTTGCGCCGATCCCAAGCAACATGGGACAAGGACAGGAAGATGCTGATGATATTCATTGGTCCCACCAAGCATAGCACTGGTGGAAACTGATTCAACTATTCTGTGTTTTTGTATGGACGGAACCTATGTATGCGCAAGTGTTGTAGCTTTGTGTGTGAGTATTTATAGTAGCCCGTCGCTATGCCTTCCTAAGGCTAAGCAGTCTTAAGAAGGCGGCTGGTGAAAAAGCTTCCACCAGAGATGTGCTATGCTACGTTTCTATGGAAGCGTTTTACATCCACCAATCATATTCATTAGTACATATAGCACTGGTGGGAACAAGTTCAACTAAGCAAAGATTTTTATATGGAAGGATGTGTGCTATGGACGCGTGAGTAGTATAACTATGCGCAGAGTAGAGTACCTACCTTAGCCACTCCCCGTCCCTTCCCTACTGTCAATGTAACGCATAGCTCGAGCTGCGTATCTTCATAGCACATCTTACTCGCTCCGCTACACAGCTTAGCATTATCAGAAACGGTCATATAGTTTCATACAGTATGACTCAACTTTGTAGCACCGATCACTTCCGATTTGTACAACCAATAGAAATCGCTCACTATCGCGTCATTCAACGATATTTATTCGCGCTTAAAGGTCGTAGCTTCACTTACACGACCCCGCTCCAACACCGCTCCAGCACAACACTGTATTAAATGGAGATGGCTACTCACTGACCACGCGCCGACAGCTTACAGGCAACCAGCTGTCCACGCGCTTAAATCTGTTAGTCAACTAGCTGTCATGAACTTTAAGCGTCTGTAGTTGATGTGTTGAATGTAGGGCCTGCTTGCGTACACCGTGTGAGTTTCCCTTTTGAAGCACGTGGTAAGCATGCGATAAGCGAGACGTCAACTATCGCGTGATGCGATGGCGGTAAACTCGCTTACAGCGGGCTGTCTGCTAATTTGTGTTGAGAATGTAAAAAGTGTGTGTTCGTGTCTAAGTGTGTTACTAACATGGTTTATAAGTAATACTAACAAAACTTTTTTAAATATGACTACAGAGGATGGCCTGAAGCTCACGTTTCAATATACATTATTTTGACGTGTGAGAGTGTTGTAGTATAAGTCGGCTACGTACGACCTTTAGATTTTCGAAGTTCAACCCGAGCGTTGTGAATACCAATTACAATATTTACCAATTGTTGTCAGTTCGGATGTGATCGGTTTTACGAATTTTGCCGATGCTACATCTAAGTTGTGTCGTAGTGTAGCTTAGCTTTCACATCCTCGCAGCTTAGTTGCATAGCACATCTCTGGTGACAAAGCACCCTAACTAGTGTAGCCGCTATAACTGGTATAGTAACTAGTTGTTCTCTCGCCGATGTTCTGATGGTTTTTGATAATAGTGTGGGGAAATACGTTGTGTTGGTGTTGTTCGAGCTTGGTTCGTGGTATTTCGTGTGTTTATTGGGTACATGGTGTGTAGTGTGGACGAGAGATTTTAATTTGCTTTATAGATTGGCTTAATTGGTGGACCGATGCCCTGGTGAAGGTTGCGGGGGTCCGCTGGATACGAGACGCACGGGACCATATGTCCAGCAGTGGACGTCTTTCGGCTGATATGATGATGATGATGTAGTATTGAAAATAAGTTTGTATTGACTTGTTAAGAGAGATTTTCATTGGCCTGTTGATTATACTACAATGATATAAGTAAATTCGAGATTATATCGCCGTAATAATATTGATAAATGAGAAAATAAATTATCACGACAAAAAAAAAAATTGCCAGCGAGAATTACAACACATAGCTAGATTTGAGCCTCTCGCTATGATAATGGAAAATAAGCCCTTGAAAAAAATTTATTCGATTTAGAATATATTTTTTTTTTTTATAAATTTTATTGATAGTCTCGCGCTTGAGCAAGTAATTAATTAAGTCAATTAGTTTAAATCAAGTGGAGGTAATGACTTCAAATGTTCGGAATAAAAAATGTTTTCAATACTATTGTGTTGAAACCTTACTTTTAACTCTCCAACACGACTAAGATGAAAACCATTTACTCTAAATAAAACTACTAAATATAATATCTTTTCAGAACGTAACTTATGTTACGTTCAGCGAGAAGTGTAGCTATTCGGAGCCGCAACGAATTTCATTTGGAGAAAAATAGGAACGCAGGCGGAATCTAGGGAGTCTAAAACAGGAACAGTACAATTATCTAGACTGAATTTAATTTCAGTTTACTGCGTGTGCTTTTAAGTGCGGTTTTTATGGTCCGTGTAGAATTCTGAGGTTACGTGAGTTTGTAGTTTAATTTTTGTGAAGCTGTCTTTTGGTCTATTTTTGTTTTTAACCCCCGACGGAAAAAGAAGGGTTTTATAAGTTTGACGTGTGTATCTTTGTGTCTGAGTGTCTGTCTGTGGCATCATAGCTCCTAAACGGATGAACCGATTTTGATTTAGTTATAAGTTAGTTAGTTTAGTTTTAAGTTTGAAGTGTGTTGCTGTGTATCTGTGTGTCTGTGGCTTCATAGCTCCTAAACGGATGAACCTACTAATTGTTTGAAAGGTGATTTTGTCGAGAGTGTTCTTAGCTATGTTTGAATAAAATTGGTACATCCGTTCAAAAGTTATGGGCGTTTTACTGTTTGAATTGGGGTGTTTTCGCAAGATATGGTGTCATAATAACGTGTTCAATAGATTGCTGAATAGAATATCTACTATGATGAATAGAATCGAAGCGTATCTGCTATGAACTAGATAAACTATGTAGCATGAAATAAAAATGTGTCCGGGGTTTTCTAAATCTTGAAATTTTACTTGTTATAACAGGTTTTTAAGCTATTGCATAGCTTCTATCGCGGGCCTTGAGCGCGGGGACCGAATTCAGAAATTCCGTAACGAAAAAACCTCACGCTCCCCACTCCGACGGGCACGGCGGTGATACTTTGACTTTTAATAAGGTTTTTGAATTCTGTGGAATCTGAGTGGTGAGGGGCAGGGGGGCGGGGGGGGGGAGGTTTGTTGCACGTGTTTTCGATTTCCGTGTTGGTATTTTTAGAATGAAAATTTTTTTTTCCGGGGGGAGGTAAACGGTTAAGGGGGGGGGGGGGGGGTAAATCCTATCTTGTTCTCCTGGATGAAGTAGCGGCGGGCAGGGGGGCAAATTTTTTGTCAGAAATGCGCTAATTCCAACCGTTTCTGAGATATGAGGGTTTTAAAATTTTTGTTGGTCGTAATTTTTTTGCCTTTTATCGGTCTCTCTGAGCTGTTTCTGTGACAATGGTGATCAATGTGGACCTTATGCTAATGAGAATAAGGGTCACTTTTGCTTGTAAAAGAAAAGCGACCTTATTTCAATGTGAATAAGGGTATTTTTGTTTTGTTTTTTAGAGTTTTATTAATCGTAAATAAATGCGGGTTTGGCTCGCTACGTTTTCGAGTTTTTAACGATTTTAATTTTTTTGACGCATTTTCCAGGACTGGATCTAGAATAAATGCTATGCAATAGCTTTACCGCGGCAGTCCCCGAGTGCCACACGACTTTTTTTTTTGTGTTAAGGTATTTAAATGCACCTCATTAACAAAGCTTTTTTAAAATTGTGCTATTTGTAGTGTATCTTTTTTACCTAAGTTATATACACAAATACCTATATTGCCGCATTGATTGACATAATTTCAGATAGAACTATTCTTACTATAGCTACTCTGCTTCTGTTTGACTGTTACTTATTACTTACTACAAGAAAGAGTAGGTATTTACCTAAATGTTATTTGTATACTGCATTAAATTTTATTCTATACTGAATCCAAATGAACTAGATATTTCCAATAAAACATTCAAAAATACCCACCCTCTCGCACTCACCGAAGTGATGTAAAACAAACCCCCAAATCGGTCCAAAATTATACCCGGGAATTATCTTACGATTTCCGAGCCCCCATTATATTAGAAACTCGATTTTTTCCCACCCTCTCCTTCCCCAAATCAGACAAAAGGCAGTGAACCCTGAACGATAAGCAAACAGTCCACAATCACCTGGCCCTCCCCCTCTCCCCTCTCGATGTAAATCCTGCTATTCTTGGTAAATATTTGAATTGAACCTACCTTCGTATTGTAACGAATTTGAAATGTATGTTTATGTCAATGTGAGCACAGCGCCATCTGTTAACGAGGTCAGTAAATAAGTTACGTGGAATAGATAATAGATGGCAGTAAACACAGTTTTATTGTTGTTGCCAACACAAAAAACAATGCTTTTTCGATTAGTTTTGAAGCTTATTTACAGAACAATATAATTATTATCAGAACTATAGTGATTGCTTCAAAGTCTCATTCTCTGTTTTAATGGAATGGGGTAAAGAGTAAGTAGACCAATATTTGTTTTTCATGAAAAAAGCCATTGTATTGTCCTTTAAACTAATCAAAACATTAAATAATTATTTTAATCCATTACCGTAATCAATTAGATAGTACTGTGGATGTCATGCGTGAACCGAATCAGACCATAATCCCTAATGAATGACCTAATCACAGTAAGCTCTAATTAGTGTCGAAGCACTAGTTGTAAACAGGTTCGGCATTGGGTTACCAGACAATTAAACCATGCAGGTCATTATTAAACCGGATTTAAAGTCTGTTACGTTTTCACCTCTAAACCGCTGAACGATTTTTGATTAAGCTTGGCACAATAATGAAAGAAAGGGAAAGATAAATACAAATCAAGATTAATAAGCATGGAGGACGTGACTCGAGCTTTATCGCCAATTTTGGTGTATATAGTCCTCCTGACCGAACTTTCGCCAAGGTCAATCTCAGCGGAGAGTCTGCACCGACGAGTGGAATCTCCAAAAACACTTTGCTGAACCTGGAAATCGAACCCAAAAACCTCACGCTGAGTAATCACACTTGCTACCAATAGACGATCAGAAAATATTAAGTATAGATTGAAGAAAAGTTGAACGCATATAAATCCCTTAAAACCAACAATATTTCCTCCCTCAAAAAACTTCAACCCCCGCATAAACTAGAACCAGCAACCTACTATTAACAAGAAGACGGGTAGCCCTTGCCTTACTCCTGACGTTAGACTCAGTTGCAACCGAGTCTAGGGTACCTAAAATATCCGTAACTAGGTCGCACAGTTCGGTGCCTAAGTGTATAGACGCTGCAATTTGGCTTGAAACCTCCGAGCTGTAAGCTGGACCACTGTTCGTGTGGTCTAAGTTATGAGAGATTGGGGATTGATTCGGTATTGGTATTTTGATGAAGATTTAGTTGACAGTGCTTTCTCTTCTCTCGTATTCACACTGCTCATAAAACTCATATTGTGGTAAAAATCATTTACCTTTACAGGATCTATTAATGGGTTACGTCTTTCTCCCTCACACAGAGAGGAAGGAATATTATTAAGGTACCTAAAACTACCTATTTATCGTTATTTTAATGCATTTTGTACAATAATATTGCAACATTAGATTCAGACATTATCAACATTACGAATCATCTTGGGAAAATCCTCACGATGACAATATTGACCTAATCCGAATCAAATCCAGATGCTCATATTCGACGACTCAAACTCAAAATTGGCCACACCTACCAATCAACAGCCAACCAATAACAACTCTCGAGATTGGCATATGATTCTTCAGCTTTATATATGTTTACTCAAAAGAGCAAGAGCCCTACCGCCCAAGACGTTACCGAATTCTCTCTACACAAAATGTGTGGTAGCTATCGAATTAAAATGAAATTCCGAGTACGTTCCAAGTACATGCTTACTGCTCGATTCCACAGATATTTTGTTAAAAGAGTTCACTAAGGCTTAGGCGTTTAGGATCTTGGACTTGAGCACAATAATGTAAAAAAAAAACAAGCCAGCCAATCCCAACTGCCCATTTCCAGTTTGAGATGAGTTGAGAATGAGCATGAGCATCTGGAATACCGGCTTAAGAAGACTTTGATTTACAGCGTTTAATTTAAATGTCAAATATACTAAGAATAGAATGGGGACACACATAAACAAACTTCCACTTTGAAATCTATTGTCTACCTACTAACAGTACCCAAGGCTAAACAAAGCAAAAGCGACTGCTATTATTTACTTCGCCTTGGGAAGCATCATTAATCAACGTCATCTGATTTCTCATAACTTATGCCACAGGCTAACCCACAGTTGAAATTCTATTCTAGACTAGATTCCGCAAACTATAAAATGCACCTAAATTTATCTATCCAGCGAGGAAGCGGTGTTTAGTTATGAGTTTGTATATAATTTACTGAAATAACTTATGATGAACAAAAATAAAAATAAACATGAAAAAAATAACACTTCTAATCCCTACAATAATAATAATCACTACAATCCACCTATAATCGAAAATCACATTGATGCAAAAGTAAGTGTACTTACCACTTATTAAAATCTGCCGTGAACTTTCATCAAATTTCTGCCGAAAACGTCCTCTGCTGGACATAGAACTCCCCGAAATGACTTTCGTCTTTTATCACGACGAAACGGCAACGTATCCGTTGTATCAAAATCAGATTATGAAATGTTGCAAAGAACGTCTCTGGATTATTAAGTGGGAGCTATGGGGACTGGCTTTTGGTTAACATTTAAACACCAAAGATCTTTAGCAAAAAGAATAATCTACCTTATTACTGGTTGGTTACTGTTACCTTACATTCCACCGCTGTAGCCTTCTCCTTCCCCCATGAAATTGAAGCTATTGTACTAAAACATAAGCTAAAATAGATACTAACTACACTTAACTATATTTAATACTAAATCTAAACAATAAAAACCGTAATAAAATAACAACCACAATAGAGCCAAGTCTTCAGTAATCGGTTCATCGGTTACCGTTCGTTTCGTTCGTTCACATTCATTCGTTCTATCGTACAGTAAACCGCATTGTTTTGCGGTATTCTCTCGAATAAAGTTCCTGTAAGTAATTTCATTGCAGTAAAACGTTCGACTAAGGCTTTTGTCCTATCGGTAGCGATGATTTGATATCGGCTGTTTTCTCCATTGAGGTAATAATGTACTAACATATTACCTCAATGGTTTTCTCGCTCAAGAAATGTACAATAGTAGTAAGTGCCATATATTTAGCGTGGATATAATGATCATGCATACTACGCTACCACGGAGAGACAGCGCGGTTAGGTGGGACTCCAACCCGCTAAAATTACACGGTGTCCTCCTGTGCCGCTTATGGCGGGAACACGGGCACGCGTTAACACTCACCGCGAACCCGCCGCGGCTATCCGTCACCGGACCCTCCTCTGGGAAGTACTCTCCATCGCCTGCGCACCAGAACACACTGTACGCCGTGACCACCCCAGGGACCAAACCAGCTCATGGGTGCCAGACGACCCCGTGTATAGCACCCTTGGTCCCCACCGAACATTTTTCGGCCGCAGGGGAGAGAGAGAGCGGCCAATGCTATACCGACACTCCTCCTCCCCTGCGGCTCCCCTGCGTCCGTTATCAGACGGTGGCGACCCCGTCAAGGCCGCGGAAGGTAGGGAGAGCGGCGTACCACAATACCGGCACTCCTCTCCCGCCGCGGCCTCCAGCCCTCAACCGAGATATACTATGGGTATGGGAGGTCCCATACAACATCCCCTGAGACTCTAGACTAGTAAAATCTTATCAACGAAAGCGTCGGAACAACAATTAGTCATAATAATTCAACATAAACATAGAAAAGCACACACCTAATAGTACATTAAAGCAAATCAAAGCTGATTGATAGGAAATGGATAACTGAAATTTTAATAAATAATACAAATATGAAGCGCTATTCCTCTCTCCTAGACACCCGACAGGACCCGACCAATTTTTCAGAAACTTATATTTACCACCTGTACATTATGGATGCAATAAATTTAATTGGAATTTGACTCGTTTCTAGTAGCTAGCTCTCTATTCGCTTATCGCTAATCGCCTTCAGTGAGACTGGTTCCCAAACCAATATCTGGATATTATTGCTATTTTATTTCTCGATGGTTTGGGATTATGGGCAAATTGGATGTGTTAACTTTAGACTGGAGTTATTGGATATAAGGTTAAACGTAGCTAAAATATCATTCGATTGTTAGAACATTTGATTTTTATGAGACTCAAATAGCATAGATAATGCATTTTTATCCGTGGTGCTAGGCAACTGGGCTTATCCCAGTTGTAAACGACCCTTTGTGCCTATTGGCCTTGTTTGTTATGTCTCCTGCTTGATATGGAGGGAAGTGGAAATTTGTATTTTTTTCTACACATCCATTATTATTTTTTGATTATTTTCATTGCGGGATCCAAGACAGTTACATTCATTCTCCGGGACTTCGTCGAGCTTCATTGCCTCGGCGCTTTTCTGGTGGTCTCCACTGATGATTCTGGCTTTCAGGAGTTGCAGTGGTTTGGTAATAGTGCGGTGGGATTTTCCCTTCGTTCGATCCATCTATGCTATAGCCACACAACGCTTAGGTTATTCGATTTATTTCGGTCTAGCCCTTAGTGGAATATAGATACAGGCGTGCTTTCGTGTATTCTCTGTTTTTTATTGTTGTTTAATATTTCAATCAATAATCTATACCAATATTATAAAGAGGAAAGATTTTTTTGTTTGTTTGTTTGATTGTTTGTTTGTTTGTACCGAATAGGCTCCAAAACTACTGAACCGATTTCAAAAATTCTTTCACCGTTGTGAAGCTACTCTATCCCCGGGTGACATAGGCTACTTTTTATCCCTGTATTCCCACGGGAACGGGAACTACGCGGGTGAAACCGCGAGGCGTCCTCTAGTTTCTTATAATTGTTGGGGTATGTAAGAATCGTTGCTGCTAGCGTTCTGTAGTTTTTGCCTATTCCCATGGGAAAGTTCGTGATTTTATATGTTAGTGTCTCTACTATAAATTGTTTCATCATAATAACAACTTCCGGGTTTGTAAGTTAAGAATTAATAGGTTACTTGTAACAAGCTCCATCGTCAACCACACCATCCCTTACAATCAGGTGAGATAGTGGTGAAACGAAGGCCAGAATCGGTAAAACAAAACGCGCATAGTGTGGATCAAAATAAACCCAGGCTGCTAAGGGTTACATAGTATATTACTTTTATTTTTTTATACATGATTATTATATTTTTGGAAGCCACACACACCCAACACACACAACACAGACACACATTCAAATCAAATTCCATCCATCCATTCCATTCCATTTTTCAAATTTACATTTTACTATTTAGCTTTATGTTAGTAATTTATTCAAATGCATAATTATTATACTTGTATTTTGTAATGTAAGACATTTTTAATGCCATTAATACATAAAAAAATTATGCCACAAAGACCAAACATGACTGATCCCAATAACATCATCATCATCATCATTTCAGCCGAAAGACGTCCACTGCTGGACATAGGCCTCCCCCAGGCGTCGCCACATTGGCCGATCACGTGCAACACACAACCTTAACCAAGGCCTTCCAACGTATCGTCTTCCGGTTCGCGGTCGCCATTCCAGTCGTTCTGCGAGAAATGTGCCCTTCCCATTGCCACATAAATTTTACAATTCTTCAGGCTATGTCGATAATTTTGGTTCTCCTGCGGAAATCCTCATTTTTTATTCAAATATGTAATTGAACAACTTGCATGCCCTGTTTGTATACTCATGTTTCGACAAATAAAGAATCTTGTACCCAAAAATAACAACACCACTACAAAAATATACTCCTAATTGTTAGTCCAAATACATTCCCGATGATAATAAATCAAAATATTACAGTTACAAGTCCAATTTGATTGATAATCGTAATTATTGTTTGCGGCTGATCCGATGGGGCCTGATAACCCTAATGTCACTATGGCGTGTCCTGGGTTATGTGTTCTGACGCCTACCTACTCTATAGGCCTAAGCATTTGAGGGTTAACGTTTCCGAGTTTATTTTTAAGTGGTAGGTATACTTCATTTATGTAGGAGTATCTGATAGCTGCGTCACGCCTGCTTGAAGTGAAGGGTAGGCCAAGGATTAAGAGGTACGCACACTCAATTAACACCAGACCTGTTACCAGCCAACACCGATGTGAACTCATGGGGAGGAATTTTTCAACGCCATATTTTATTTTCGTCGGTTTTATTAGTAACAATATTTTTGTTTGAGTTATCAGACGTTGGTGAAACCAAAGGAAATTTACCAGTTTATTTATTTAGTTGCCTTAAGGGCACAAATTAGTGTCTCTTGATTAATACTGAGAGAAACCCATGAACATTTTTCTTGACATGTACCCAGATCCCTACACTTGTTGTGAAGGTTTTTTTTTGTTAACTTGGAGAAATGCTTATGCATACTGCGCCTCCATGGGGAGATAGCGCAGTTATGTCGGACTCCAACCCATAAAACTCCACGGTGTCCTCCTGTGCCGCTTATGGCGGAAACACGGGCACGCGTTAGCGCTCACCGCGAACCTGCCGCGGCTGTCCGTCACCGGACCCTCCTCTGGGGAGTACCCCCCATCACCGGCGCAGCAGAACACAATGTTCTCCGTGACCATGACTACGACCCCGTGTATGGCACCCTTGATCTCCTTTTGACGGGTCAAGGTCAATGGCCCGCCTACTGTTTTTCGGCCGCAGGGGATAGCAAGAGCTGCCAACGCTATACCAACACTCCTCCTCCCCTGCGGCTCCACCGCGTCCGCCATCAGACAGTAGTGACCCCGTCCAAGCTGTGAAAGGTAGGGAGAGCGGCGCACCACAATACCGGCACTCCTCTCCCGCCGCGGCCTCCAACCCTCAGCCGCGATATCATATGGGACCTGGGACGCACCAAGCGCCACCACAACCTACTTGTTAGCCTCTACGTCGTCGCCTTAATCGGCAAAGCCCTGACGAGCGGCCCCTCCTCGGGTTCCTCTTCGCTTCATCGTGGGTGACCAAACCACGGCTATTGAGCCCCCCTGCCCCGACAATGTGGGCACCCACCGGGAGGGTGTGAAGACTTACGAACACTATACTAACGGGCAATCAACCATGCTTCCAACCTTGCTGTAGTCAGCCATCATTTCACTGCGAACAGTAAAT
This sequence comes from Orthosia cruda, assembly GCA_964057195.1. Lineage (NCBI taxonomy): Eukaryota > Metazoa > Arthropoda > Insecta > Lepidoptera > Noctuidae > Orthosia > Orthosia cruda. The sequence goes on along the minus strand of OZ059854.1, from coordinate 11,230,292 downwards.
ACAACTTGGCAACTTAACATGACGCAGCGTTGGAAAGCCATCTAGGTAGGCCGATGACCTGGTAAAGCTTGCTGGAATTTGCTGGGTGCGAGACGTACAGGACCGAGCGATGTGGCGACAGTTGGGGGAGGCCTATGTCCAGCAGTGGACGTCTTTCGGCTGAAATTATGATAAACTAGCTGCCAACCGTGGCTCCGCCCGCGTGTTATTAGTACTTCACCCAATATCTTCATAAATTGTAGCCTATGTGTTATTCTGATGTATAAGCTATATTTCTGTAAAGTTTTATCAACATTCGTTCAATAGTTTTTGCGTGAAAGAGTAACAAACATCCATCCATCCATTCGTCCTTACAAACTTTCACTTTAAAATAGCAGTAGGATTACAACTTCGTATAGTTGCTTAAACTTGTGTTTGTGAGCTAAATTAAAACAAGACTAAGAAGAAGAAAACATCATTTACCGTCCAACCAAAACCAGACCAAAAAAAACCGGCCAAGTGTGAGTCAGACTCGCACACTGAGGGTTCCGTAAAAACCTCAGCGTAAAGGTATTATAGACCTTAATATTTGATATGAATTTACGCGTTCATGAGGAAAGGGGTAGTAAATTCAAAATTATTAAAAATATTTTTATTATATGATATAACTAAAAATTTACGGTTTTCGCAATTATTCCTTTATCTGTGCTGTAAGAGGTTGCTTCGTACCAAATTTCAAGATTCTGAGTTCACGGGAAGTACCCTGTAGGTTTTGATTCCCTTGCGAGTGTCAAAAATTTGCGGAAATTTGCGACATAAACGGCTGTATCGTTTGATTGCGTTGGCTTAGAAGGCTTCATAGCTATAAGGGACATTAGACTTGAGTATTTGATATAAATTTCAGCTTGATACCTCCACGCGTTCCTGAGAAAAATGGTCTTGGCAGACAGACAGACGGACAGACGGATGGACAACAAAGTGATCCTATAAGGGTTTCGTTTTTTCCTTTCGAGGTACGGAACCCTAAAAAAACCCCGCACATCATAACAAGATCTCTTTCACGGCATCCCTGTTCCAAACGCATTAGCCGAATTGATCAGATAAACCTTGGCACAATCAGGATCCCAACACAAACCTTAATTTGAGTGCATCCATTAGGTAATACACAGGATTATGTAGGTAGGTACACAGTTGGGCTACTGATAAACCTTTGTAGCATTTTGAAAGATTTTAAAAACTACCTGGATGGTATTTGTCATTGAACATTTGGAAGCCCAGTATTAACGACGAAGTCTTCTTGTAGACCTTGTGTAATGAAACCAATCCCTATGCTGTATAAGCCTACAAATCATCACGTGCCTGCCCTTGTCTCATGTTACTTGGGGTCGGCGCAACACTTTTCTTCATCCATACCATCCTGTCCTCCGCACGCTATCACTGATTCCCTTTTCTTTCATATCACTCCTCACACAGTCCATCCATCTTTTCTTTGGCCTTGCTCCATCCATACACATTTATATTCATAACTCTTTTAGTAACATGCGTTTCATCCCTCCTCATCACATGGCTATACCAGCAGCCTAATTGCGTAAGTAAATTCGGAAAGGCAAAGGGTTTGACCGCCATTAATCGACTAATCAAGGCTGCTAGACAAACGACTCTTAAATTCGATAATGATTTATTAAGCTCACAAATACCGTTACTAATTTTGTGCCACGATTTCTTTCACCTCGAGTTTCCTTAATTGGCTATTAATTCACATTTCTTTAGTCAACGATTACAACTATACTCGTCCCTATTGCAGCAAAACAGATTCTCTGAATACTAAACAGTATCGTCTTACTTAACAAGATAGCAACTCACAATGTTGATACCAGCTAAGTACCAGATAAGTGTATCGTTACCACATTTAGAACCTCAAAATCCAGTTTTCTTTTTGTTATATGCTCGCGGTTGACCACTATCTCTTCTGATGTTAAGCTATGAAGTGGTGGAAGGTGAAGCACGCTTGCCTAAAAGTAACCTATTCACTCTTGACTTGAAGACCCCTAGGTTGTAGCTATCATGAAACAAAGACGCCGGCAGGGAATTCACTCCTTAGCTGTACGCACAATGAAAGTGTTTTCAAAACGCTTTGTGCGTATGGGTGGGATATCCACCATGTACCGATGGCGCATTGCCGTACGTCTTGTAGTCCGATGATAGACGGAATCAAGTTTTGCAGGTCCATTGCACTCTCCCCGAAAAGTAACCGATAGAAAACCGACAAGCTGGCAACTCGTCGTCGGTGTTCAAGGCTCTGGAGCTTTGAGTCGACCAGCGCATCGTTGCTGATAAGTCTCTTGGCCCGCCTGTCAATCGACTCAAATGCATCAAGTTGGTACCAGGCAGATCCGTCCCAGAGGTGAAAGCAGTACTCCATGCAGTACTCAGTTGCAGAACTCCAGGTATACCTATACAAAATTTTATCTCTTCCAACTTTAAGGGGATTACGCCATGTTAGGTGGGATTAAATTTATCGCTAGCTAAAAGTAGCGAGCAAAATGTAGAGTGCAAAGGCACGTTAATATTAAATTCTAAGCACGAGCTCAGTTAATATGGCCACATGTAGGAACAGAGAGGATGGTTATGAACTACATTGTATGGAAATGAGAGTTTAAATGTTTGCTTTTTGAAGGAATGAAGCTTAGCTATTGAAATTAATCACATCAAAACAAAATCTTTTATTTCAACTAAACCAGTAAGTACTTATCATGGCAGTGCACAAAAAATAACTAGTCCGCCATCTTGAGCCGTCCGCCATATTGCATTTAGAATGACGACACTTAGCTAACCATGCATTGTCATTTAAACTAAACGTGTATGCAAAATTTCATCTTAATCGATGGAGGATAACTGCTTTAAAATTCAGTTGCAAGATTTGAACACACATACATACATTGCAAGTGAAATAAAAGCTTGTAAAACAAACAAAGATGAAGCTAGTTTTACATTCGCAAGCTTCAGTAGGTCTCTTTGGAGAAGAATATACAAGAAACTCCACGGATATTTTTTTCAATCTGTGTTGAGATCCGTTTGTTGTTAGATATGTTAGGCACAAGGAACGAAACGTTGATCAATTGAAATAACGTGTTTTAGCGTTTTTTAAACAAGCACATCGTGAAATTCGCGTCATACAAAAATCGGCCGTAGCGCTTTGTGGCAACTACAAAATGATCAAATTCTAAACTAGCTGTTTTCAACCAACTTCAAAAATGAGGAGGTTCTCAATTCGACTGTATGTTTGTTAAGCGATTACTCCGCAGATTTTGATGATTCTTTTTCAATTGAAAGCTGCGTACTTCTCATGTAGTCCCATTTAAATTTGAACAAAATCTGACGAGTAGTTTTAAGTTATCCTTAATAATGTGTATTTTATGGTTTTTCATGGTAATATAAGAAAAAACAAAACAAACTAAAAAGGAAAAATAAAAACTTTCTTTTCGGAAGTCGGTGTCTTTAGTACCAATTTTTTTTTCCGTAAAGACGAAACGACTTCCGAAGAGAAAGTTATTTTTCTTTTTGTAGTGTTTTGTATTGAAAATCGGTTTAATTTTATTGTTAAAAGTTTTTTTTCTCTAATTGAGTGATTTCAGTTTTTGGGGCTACATCGCCGTTTGTAGGTGCTATGTGTAGTGTCTAGCAGATGTATTGAAGATAAGAAAGCATTTGGTAAGAACTTCAAGATGAAGTCTTGAACAAACCAAATAACGTCAAGGCCATGAGATGAAATTCACACAACTAAGCTGTTACACGTGCAAAGTACTCAAACATCATAAAAATTAAACACAGTTTAATTGGCAGATTACCACGTAAGATAGTTTTTATGCCACAAATTAACGAACTCGTAAACTAGAGAATTATGTTAATAAAAGTTATAAACTGGCGTGGTTAAAACATAACACGTTATTCTCCAAAGTTCCAGTCAAAATCAAACGTTGAATAATTGCTACAGTTTCGTATTCAGAACCAGAACGAATTAGTCCGAATTTTAAACCAAAAAGTTAATATCAAATTCCTTGTAGAGCCATTAAAACTAATTTCTAAAGTGAACCAAAGGGTTCTCTGTTACACTCTGTATAATTCATTATAACACACCTTAAAAGGTCATGGAGCGTGTGAGAAAGGGATGGGTTTACCTGAGATGGTGTGAGTAAGTGAGATGGAGTAGGCACATCATTTACACATCAGATGACTGGCTTTGCGCGAGCCCACTGAACATTTAAGCAAGAAGAAAAACAAATGTGCACCCAGCGACATTTTCCACATAATACAAAATCATTTTACAAAATTAATACGACTTGCGCTTACAATTAACAAAATAAAATTTTACAAATATGATTAATAAAACTTAACAGGCATGTATGTATAATAAAAAGATAATAAGTTATATAAAACAAATTGAAATATTAAAAATGGAATTAAAACGGTTAAATTATTCCAAAAAATAAATTATATTACGGATTAAATGTCAAAAATAATTATTGCGGATTATAATGTCAAAGAAAAATAAATTAAAGAATAAATAGCCAAAAAAAAAAAAAACGAAACAAATATTACGAATTAAAATGTCAACAGAATTAATTATATAAACAAGGTGTCAGCGTTTTTTAAACAAGCACATCGTGAAATTTGCGTCTTATAAAAATCGGCCGTAGCGCGTTGTGGCAACTACAAAATGATCACATACTAAAATTTGCTGTTTTCAACCAACTTCAAAAATGAGGAGGTTCTCAATTTGACTGTATGTTTGTTAAGCGATTACTCCGCAGATTTTGATGATTCTTTTTTAATTGAAAGCTGCGTACTTCTCATGTAGTCCCATTTAAATTTGAACAAAATCTGACGAGTAGTTTTTAAGTTATCCTTAATAATGTGTATTATAAGGTTTTTTTTTATTTGTTTTGGGTTTGCTCTTGACTCTAGTCTAAGTCATAGGTGACAGAGACAGAGTTGACGATGGATTGAGCTTACCCAGAAGGAACCTGTTTACTCTAACTTTGAAGAGATTCGGGTTGAATGCGTTCGGAATCACAGACGCAGGTAGTAAGTTTATAAAAATCGCAGGTAGGTTTTTCATGGTAATATAAGAAAAAACAAAACAAACTAAAAAGGAAAAATAAAAACTTTCTTTTCGGAAGTCGGTGTCTTTAGTACCAATTTTTTTTTCCGTAAAGACGAAACGACTTCCGAAGAGAAAGTTATTTTTCTTTTTGTAGTGTTTTGTATTGAAAATCGGTTTAATTTTATTGTTAAAAGTTTTTTTTCTCTAATTGAGTGATTTCAGTTTTTGGGGCTACATCGCCGTTTGTAGGTGCTATGTGTAGTGTCTAGCAGATGTATTGAAGATAAGGAAGCATTTGGTAAGAACTTCAAGATGAAGTCTTGAACAAAACAAATAACGTCAAGGCCATGAGATGAACTTCACACAACTAAGCTGTTACACGTGCAAAGTACTCAAACATCATAAAAATTAAACACAGTTTAATTGGCAGATTACCACGTAAGATAGTTTTTATGCCACAAATTAACGAACTCGTAAACTAGAGAATTATGTTAATAAAAGTTATAAACTGGCGTGGTTAAAACATAACACGTTATTCTCCAAAGTTCCAGTCAAAATCAAACGTTTGAAATAATTGCTACAGTTTCATATTCAAAACCAGAACGAATAAGTCCGAATTTGAAATCAAAAAGGTAATATCAAATTCCTTGTACAACCATTAAAACTAATTTCTAAAGTGAACCAAAGGGTTCTCTGTTACACTCTGTATAATTCATTATAACACACCTTAAAAGGTCATGGAGCGTGTGAGAAAGGGATGGGTTTACCTGAGATGGTGTGAGTAAGTGAGTTGGAGTAGGCACATCATTTACACATCAGATGACTGGCTTTGCGCGAGCCCACTGACTTTCAGCGTCCTGAAATTGCCCACTCAAGTAATTGGGGACATTCATGGAGGTGTTAATTGTTTAACTTAAAAGTTTCACTATTTTATTTTCTGTAGTTTTTTTTCTACTGGGACCACAGGTTTAAATAGTGAAGATACGATCGAAAGTTTATCATACAATAAACACGAGATTTTTAATGTCTCGCACACATTACTGTTTCGAAGATAGCTAACTGTGTTGCGAGATCGCTTTGATCTATCACCTAGGTTTTGTTACTGTCCAAATCGTAGTGTCTGAATAAAGGCTATATCTGCCCTATATTCCTTCTAAGATAGATCTACCACGATCTAGTCTTACTCGATTACAGTTAGAGTGATTGTTCCATGTTTGGGCTTCTATTAGACGAGAACAAAAGCAAGATTATCACCAAATAAAAAGATATATTTTCATGAAAATCCTGATGTGACTCTGTATTTTTATTGGCATAAAAAACTGGATTACATTTTATTTTGATATCTGTGAAACATTGAGTAGAACTTACTCTACCTACTTTGAAGGGTATCCTCAAAGACCTACAAACACTGAGTTGCTTGTTAGTTCAGGTTACAGTAAACAATAACTAATACTGGGTCTCTAGGTTGAGGGCTGCTTCCATTTTTAAACGGATATTGAACATATCAGTATTTTACATCTGACCTCCACAACTCAGTAACTGGATAAATTGATATAGTTCTTGGCAAGACTGGTTATCAAACTTTCGTCCTTATGGCTACCCGTAACGACTGTTAAAAAGCTACAAATTGCAGTCAGGACTAACTGCTACTAACGTTTTTTTTAGGCCCAGAGAAGCATCTGCTTGTAATGTATAGTCATCTATCAACCAACGGACCGACCTGAGGAAGATTTGATTAACCTCAAAGATCGTTCCGTGCGATTGTTATTACTTAAGGTGTATATACCTATTCCACGCCCGCTCGAAGCCAGAATATCATATTTTAAATATCATATTGAAGTTCCTTTTTGGACAGTTTTGTTTGCTAAATATTCTTTGATTTACATAATTATGCTATTTCAGTTATGAAGAAATTTTAACCATTTATTTTTCGAGAAAATATCGCGTTGTTAGTTTTTTTTTTTAAACAAAACTATTCGTTACACGAAAAAAACATGTTTCACAAATAATGTACATGAATCGATTATAAATATATATTTATTTCAAACCTTTTAACCGAGCCGTTACTAAAGAGTATGCTTTAGCAAGTTACCGTTATACGGCACTAAAGCGGTGGAAGGTAACCTAACTAGCCCTCTCTGTTCTTATCAATTTTAAAGTTATGAAACAGGAATTTAAAAGATTTGGCCTAAATTCTTTTCAAAAAACCCTAAATCCCTCATTTCAAAAAAAAAATGACGCTTGTCAAAACTAAATACGTACTAAATAGTGGTACTAACCACTCTATAAACGTATCCCAGGCCGACCGAATCTAAAGGCCAGCATCCATCCGGACACTCATACACTATTCAGAGACGCGGCGCCTACTGCGACCAATTTACTGAAAATTTGACACGGTTTTAGCTAAAAAGGTAACTTGTGATGTTATAGTTAACTTTGTGGCGTATTATCATAACAGTAAGGAGTTGGGTCATGGTCATGGTCCACCTTTAGTCTTGTGCGGCCTGCCCTGTCACCTGTGCATATGAAGACCTTACCTTGATTCACCGGTTTGTATTGTCGTGGCAGAATTCAGGGCCAAACATAATATTTAGAGACTATATTTGCTATCGAAACGCTAAGAAGAAGTAAGGAGTCAAGGGCCAGAGCCCGAAAACCAGAAAATACTTTACATACCCATAAAAACTTTAGTGGCTCAGTACTAAGTACCTGAATAACACAAAGCACTCGAGCTCTGCTGGCTCGAGCCAGCGATTGAAACCAGAACCTTGCCACCAGTAATGTTTGAAACCACTTATTGACTAGACCAACTAGTTCAGTCAAAAAATCTTTACTAAAAAATAAAACTTTTTTGCAAAAAAATACTACCGACTTCCAAATACAAAACTACAAAGTGAAAAATAACTTTATTTTTTGAAGTCGGTGTATTTCGTAGGTACCAATTTTTTTGCGTTATGGACACCGACTTCAAAAAATAAAGTTATTTTTCACTTTGTAGTTTTGTATTTGGAAGTCGGTAGTATTTTTTTGCAAAAAAGTTTTTTTTATTTTTCACTTTTTAGTTGTACCTACGTAATAGGCAAGTTAGTAAGGTTATTATAACGCCAGAATAGATTTCATGAAACTTGAACATAACCGGTGAAACGAGAGATCTGTGTACCCCTTAAGAGCGTACTGGCGTGATGTTATGTTATGAAATCGTATAAGCAATAAACAGACATGCGATTGCAGCAATCCCGAGAGATTTGCCGTTATTTATTGAAGAGTTCTGTTGTATTTCTCCGAAGTTCTTCATCAGATCTACACCAATTTAAAATGGGACCAATTTCGTAACATACTTTTCAAACAAAAAAGAATTTTTCAAATCGGTCCACAATTGACGGAGATATCAAAATAAAAAAAAACAAACATAATGTCGAACATAGAACCTCCTCCTTTTTGGGAAGTCGGTTAAAAATGAAACCGACTAAACATGGAGGACAAAAATCAAAATGAAAACAAGAAGATTTTTTTTCTTCAGGCTGCTGCAGAGAAACTTCATCCCCTAGATGTGTATAGATTCACTTCTAAGGGTGAAGTTTCTCAGCAGTTGTCTTTACCTCAAATTACCTTTCTTTCTTTCTTTTATTTTCTTCTTATAAGCCCAAACATGATTAGGACTAATCTATACATTGTTTTATTTCTGAGTTGCAGTGCCTACCTTCCAGCTTCATCATCACAGTTATTTCGGAGTTCCATTGCCTACCTCCCGGCTTCATCATCACATCAGTTCAATGATCTCATTTTCATCAGTGCCATTTATTTATAAGTACATTCTTCATCATAGTCGGTTAACTATTCGAGATATTATCTTATGGCCGTGATATACTTATCATTAAGGACTTCCAGTGGCCATCTGTTGTCTTCTTCATCAGTTCTACTTCACCAAATGATTGTTTCTGAATGCAAATGATTGTAATGTTGATGAAAATACCAAAACGCTTTATGTACGCCTATAATATTTGAGGAGTTTCCTCGATGTTTATGGTATTTCTTCATCAGTCCTGACCTGATAACCATGGGATCACCTGGGCAGTATACCCTTTCAAATAAAAGAAGTATTTTCGAAATCGTTCCAGACATATTTGAGTAATCGGGGAACAAAAATTAAAAAAATGTAAATGGCAACGAATTGAGAATCTTCTCCTTTTTTTGAAGTCGGTAAAAATAGTATATTTTAATAAGCTGGGACCTAAAGGGAACCATTTTTAACGTCCGACCCTCTTTGGTCATCAAAAGTTTAAATAAATTAATAAAATAAATAACAGTTTGTGGTATCATAACTCCCCAACGGATGAACCGATCTTTAATTTTCCTGTTGCAAGAAAATGATGACTTTACTCATATTGATAAGTCTTGATATATTCCTAAGGTATATTTTATATACAAAAGAGCCTTAAAACTTAACAATCTACACCCATATTAGAAAGTTAACCTACCCAACCTTTTAGGGACACGCGACGTATACGTAAAGACTACACGACGAATACGCGACGTCACGTATATGAATTCCGTATCTTTTCGCGTTCTTCTAAAAGGCAAACGAGGGTAGTAGGTCACGATGATGCTCTTATGTAAACCGCTGCTACTTACACATAATGCAGGTCAATGTATTAGGGTTCTTTGGTTAAGATGAAAAAACCCTTCGAGGAAAAACACACTTAATGATTTTGTTATGCCAAACATTTTGGTAGTTGATGAGATGAGCCGATATATTTGATAAAATCAAAGAACCTGGGCGACCGAGCTCTGTTAGGGTGAAAATAGAGAAAAAGACGTTTGCTAAAAATGAAACCAAGCTCGATCGATTTATCGCCCCCGAAACCCCCTGCATACAAAATTTCATGAAAATCGTTGGAGCCGTTTTCGAGATTCAGATTATATCATCATTTATCATCATCATCATTTCAGCCGAAAGCAGTCCACTACTGGACATAGGCCACCTTCAGGCGTCGCCACATTGACCGATCCGTGCGTCCCGCATCCAGCGCCTTCCCAACCTTAACCAGGTCATCAGTCCACCTAGTGGGAGGCCTTCCAACGTATCGTCTTCCGGTTCGCGGTCGCCATCCAGAACTTTTCGGCCCCATCGGCCATCCGTTCTGCGAGCAATGTGTCCTGCCCACTGCTATTTAAGTTTGGCAATTCTTCGGGTTGTGTCGGTTACTTTGGTTCTCCTGGGGAATTCATCATTTCTGACGTGATCACGCAAGGAAATTCCGAGCATAGCCCTCTCCATTGCCCTTTGGGTGACTTTAAGTTTTCAGATAAGGCCCATTGTGAGCGACCACGTCTCGGTCCCATAGGTGATCACACGCAACACACACTGATCATAGACTTTTGTGTTGAGACACTGCGGTATATACATATATATACCGATAGGCAGATTATGTATATATATATATAAATATACAAGAATTGCTCGTTTAAAGGTATTAGATGTAATATATTGGTCGCTAGCGTTACTGATGAGCACGAGGTCCTAAGTTCAATTCCAGAAAATCGAATCTAGTCAGGCAAAGTTTTAAAGGCATTAGAAATTTTCTATAAGCAATTTCTCAATCGCAGCCTAGAATGTGGAAAAGTGCCCGATTAATAGAATTAGTTTATCTCTCTATTAACTCGCATGTTGATCTGCAGGATACCTAAGCAACCCTTGCTGAGGTCAGACCATTGCTGGGTGACCATCCATAACATATCAAGACCCTCCGAGCTTTGGAAAACACATGAAGCCGTTTGTCTAGGCTGATTCGAAGATTTTTGACAGTTGTTACACACTCAGGAACTCGAAAATATAATACCCAGTCTTGCCAAAGAACAAAGGCTGTGATTCCGTGTAAAATACCGGTTGCATACATCTGGTTAGACTAGAAGCCGACCCCATAGTTGAAAATGGGCTAAGGCGATGACTGACTGCAGTGGTTGCTTTAAACCTCCAGAGCCTCAAAAATCGACGTCGAGTGGCCAGCCTGTCGGTTTTTTATCGGTTACGAGGAGTGTGCGACGGAACTGCACAATATGATTCCGCCTGGCCCTTTCCATCATCGGACTACAAGACGTAAGGCCATGTTCAATCGGTACATGGTGGAAATCCCTCCCATACGCACAAAGCGTTTTGCTAATACTTTCATTGTACGCACAGCTAAGGAGTGGAATTCCCTTCCGGAGTCTTTGTTCCCTGATAACTACAACAAGAAACCTATTCACTCTTTAGGTCAAGAGTGAATAAGTTTCTTCTAGGCAAGCGTGCTTCACCGTAGACCACATCATCGCTTACCATCAAGCGAGATGGTGGTCAAACGCAAAAATAAACTGGACTACAACATTTCCTATTAATGCTACACAGGCTATAATCCATTCAATAATAGAAAACAACAACTTGTGTATCGATTATACTCCAATGCATAAATAAACAAAGCTTTTATCAAAATATACGGGTAGAAACAGCTTTAATGAAATACGGTTTGAAATTCATTAAAACAGAGGTGAAATGAGGCATTATATTTGGCGCAAGGTTGAACATATCTGGTTTATTCGGTTTATTCCGAAATTCCCCTGTGCATCCGTTGTTTAAGCGAATTTAGAGGAAAATACATTATATTGTTCCTACAATGATCTGCTTTTAAGGTTGTGAAGCATTTTCGTGATAAAGTTTGAATTGGACTTGATGCTTTTGGGATTTGGACCTTTTATTGTTGATGGTTGCCCACCGTCTTTCGTGACGATAAACTCAAGCAATCATCATCATCATCATTTCAGCCGAAATATGTCCACTGCTGGACATAGGCCTCCCCCAAGCGTCGCCACTCTGATCGGTCCTGTGCGTTTCGCATCTACCGGACTCCCGCAGCCTTAACCAGATCGTCGCTCCACCTAGATGGAGGCCTTCCAATGCTGCGTCTGCCGGTGCGCGGTCGCTACTCTACAACTTTTCGGCCCCTATGGCCATCCATTCTGTGTGTGTGTGTAACTCAAGCAATAGTCTCAACCATTCAGATTTTGTACGACAAGATTTAGTGACTTGGACAGCTCTGCCATTCTCCACGTTAAAATCCTGAAAGGTGTAGGTGGTCGGTCATGAAGGGCAGACAAAGAGGTGGGCCATATTCTGCGAAGGGGCTCACTGGCACTGAGTTTTGGATGGGTCTTCAATACCTCATTTGGCCAGGTTATTTCTAATGCGGCCAACCCTCATGCTTATAGTTGTGGAATATCTTGTTCATAAATGGAGCAAGGTAAAAGAAAAATAATTCTGACTTTCTTTCCTCGCCTGAAAGTTAGAAATTATCCCACGGGAACTATCGGGATGAAAACTATCCAATGACCTTATCCAGGTCATGTTCATTTATATCCGTTGGGCTGTTGAGCTGTGATTGATTAATTATTTTATTAAAGATCCAATTTTTAGACTCTCCCATTCTTCTTCTTCTTTTCGTGTGAAGATGTGGCCAACTCTGGTGTCAGAGTTAATTAAGCCGCCTCTGGGAACCCCAAATGCCTCTGAATTGGGTATTTTAGACTTACATTAACTATATAAGTGCAAGTTTCCTCACGATGTTTTCCTTCACCGTTGCCTGTGATATCCAAGATAAAATTAGAAAGTACATATGAATTTGAAAAAGTCACATTGGATCGCCTGGAGTTGTGCCCACGACCTCAATATTTTACATTCGATATATTAGTAGGATAAAACAACAACGCACTATACAAAGTTATAGACTTAACGTCACATGCTTAGAACAAGAACAAATTAGGGCCGACATTATTGGAATCAAAATAATTTAAACAAATAAATGATTAAAAAGAAAACAAACAAGCGTTAGTATTAAAAACAGCCGCAGCCTGATCAGATGGTCTGACCAAATATGTGCAATGCTGAACACCAAGCTACACGATGCACTCCACGTCGCCAAGGACTGACACAGACGGAGAATCATCGTCAGAGAAAAGTTGATCTCCTGTTGGAGGAATCACAACCTTCAGTAATGAGGAACACGAAGCGAGGAATGGAGATATTAAAAAAATGCGTTGTCATGATAAACAAACGTCTGCGCAAAATTTCATCTCAATCGAACGCCGGGAAGTAGGTCAAAATTAACTTGTAAGTTTTGATAACAGACCAAGACAGGTGAAAGTGAATATAAAAGCACCAAAAAACAGACCACTTTTTAACGGGTTTTACCTCATGTTAATTCATCCATCACCAACAATTTCAACCCTAAAGGTAACTTAAAAGGTGTTACGAAAACAGGAACCAACACACTACTGAAAAGTACTTCTAAGTCAAACAAAACGTTTTATAGAAGCATATCATCGTATATAGTAAATTTGAAACAAAATTGGGATGAAACCCTCCTGTAGCACAGATTCCAAGTAATTCAGAAGTCTTGACTGCATACCGAATCGTGGCCGTGGCCCAGATTCTGCGCTGCAATATTTCACAAGCAAAGTTATTTACATGAGTAATTTTGTTGGAATGCATGAATATCAAATCTTGTAGCTTTAAAGAGATTGATATAAGTAAATCTGAAATATAAAGGTGCAAGAAGTTCCTTTTATTGAAACTTGTAACATCATCATTTCAGCTGAAAGGCATCTACTGTTGGACAAAGGCCTTCCCCAGGCGTCGCCACATCGACCGATCCCGTGCGTCTCGCATGATTCCTGCAAACATAACCAGGTCATCGTTCCACCTAGTGGCAGGCCTTCCAAACTTGAAACTTGTATACCATCAGATATTCCCCAAAAGGTTAGGCAGCCTATTATAATATAATACACACAATAAAATGTAAATCCCTTGTTATAGATGTGAACCCCATGGCCATCAATCGGGCTCAAGTCTAGACTCCGGGCGGCTATTGAAAGATTTCAGAAGGAATTGAATATTCTTTTGAAATCTCATATTTGTGTGGTATGACTGTGACGCTCATAAATTTAATGTCGTTTTGCGAATAGGCCTTTTGATACGGAGTCAAAATTTTCACTATACGTAAGTACTGGATATTATATGGCAGGTAATTCAAGTGTTATCTTACAGTTTGTGACTATCCAGACACTGAAACAGTCCCTTAGCATTTTAACAAAAGCAAAAATATCTACTCAAACAAAAAAGTTTGATGCATTTTTCACAGCCTCCGTATAATTCTTTTCCAGTAGCTTCATCGGGCAAATAATTATTTTTATCCACTAGTTTGTCCTTACCCGGTCATTAAAACACTCCTTTCGTAATATAAACACAAATAAAAAGTTTAGATAGCAAAATGAAAAATAAACCGGAATTTAAATAAAATTGTATTTGAAATCTGACGGCTACAGTTTGGAACAGCGCATTTGTTTTATGTCAGTCGCTCTAGTAGGTCACACATAGTTCGTTTAAGCGGTCGGTGTGCATTGAAAGCTCTTTGTTCTAAGATATAATACTAATAATGAGGGAAATAGTTCATATACAGGCTGGCCAGTGCGGCAACCAAATCGGTGCTAAGGTAAGAACTTTATTTGCTAACATTCACGTAGAAAACTAGGAAGATTTTCTGTATATTGGATATTAAAATTGACGAAATTGATTTCAGGTTAAATTCGAAATTTGACGTAAATATTATCTCTCGTTCTTACCTAATATCCAAATTATACTTCCATGAAAACTACAATCAATCTCACGAAATTAGAGCAAAATTTAAAGCTTTTTTGTCTCCTATTTCGAATAGATCTCAAAACACTGCAGAAATCCAGTGTGCAATGCATTTGACACAAACATTTATCATCCATTTCAGTTCTGGGAGGTGATCTCCGACGAACATGGTATTGACCCCACTGGGACCTACCATGGAGACTCCGACCTTCAGCTGGAGCGCATCAACGTGTACTACAATGAGGCAACTGGTGGCAAGTATGTGCCTCGAGCCATCCTCGTGGACCTGGAGCCAGGTACCATGGACTCCGTGCGCTCAGGACCCTTCGGACAGATCTTCAGACCTGACAACTTCGTCTTCGGGCAGTCGGGCGCAGGAAACAACTGGGCGAAGGGACACTACACGGAAGGCGCCGAATTAGTGGACTCTGTCTTGGACGTGGTCAGAAAAGAGGCAGAAGGATGCGACTGTCTTCAAGGCTTCCAGCTAACACATTCCCTTGGAGGAGGCACTGGCGCCGGCTTGGGAACACTCCTTATCTCAAAGATCCGAGAGGAGTACCCAGATCGTATCATGAATACTTTTAGTGTAGTACCGTCCCCCAAAGTCTCAGATACTGTAGTAGAACCTTACAACGCGACCTTGTCTGTGCATCAGCTGGTGGAAAACACTGATGAATCTTATTGTATTGATAACGAGGCCCTCTATGACATTTGCTTCCGTACCCTGAAGCTGACCACACCGACCTACGGCGATTTGAACCACCTGGTATCTGCGACTATGTCTGGAGTCACCACTTGTCTTCGATTCCCTGGTCAATTGAACGCTGATCTGAGGAAACTAGCCGTCAATATGGTTCCATTCCCTCGATTGCACTTCTTCATCCCAGGATTTGCCCCGCTGACGTCTAGAGGAAGCCAACAGTATCGAGCTTTGACCGTTCCGGAGTTGACGCAACAGATGTTTGATGCCAAGAACATGATGGCTGCCTGTGACCCTCGCCACGGAAGATACTTGACTGTTGCTGCTGTCTTTAGAGGCCGAATGTCAATGAAAGAGGTGGACGAGCAGATGATGAACATTCAGAACAAGAATTCGTCGTACTTTGTGGAGTGGATCCCGAATAACGTGAAGACTGCTGTGTGCGACATTCCACCACGAGGCTTGAAGATGTCTGCGACTTTCATTGGGAACTCTACAGCTATCCAGGAGTTGTTTAAGCGTATCTCTGAGCAGTTCACTGCTATGTTCAGACGTAAGGCGTTCTTGCATTGGTACACCGGCGAAGGAATGGACGAGATGGAGTTTACAGAAGCTGAGAGCAACATGAATGACCTGGTGTCAGAATACCAGCAGTACCAGGATGCCACGGCTGAGGAGGAAGGCGAATTCGATGAAGAAGAGGAGGGTGGTGACGAAGGAGACTAGATTTATTCCTTTTTTTTAAGTATTGCGTTATATTTTGTATGTGATCGTTTTCTTTAAATAATACATTGATATAGCAGTCTTATATCGTTTTCTGATTTTTACACAACCACTAATGGTTTCTGACATACTCGTATCTCCCATCACATCATCAATCCAAGTTGGCTTTCAGATATTGACACTGTCTTGTGATGTATCTTTGCAAGCTACAATCATATTGCATAGCAAGCTCAGATACACAAACCAGCCTGTATATTTCTGCCCACCCCCACATAATAACTATGCAGGCTATGCATAAGCATGAGTTGTCACTGGCTGTCACGTTTGTTTTATACTTCCATCGTAAATTTAAAGGTGGCGACAGACTGGTCGTGTATGACGCGCGAATTATAGCGTATATTATTATTACGCCATTACATAGCATCTCCTTGAAAGGAATAGGCAGAGTTGTAGTCGGAGATATGTAGAATCTCTTAATAGTTTACAACAAAGTCGCAGTCTGTCTCTTGTCTGTTTCCCCGCTTACTTCTCCTAAACCATGCAACGTATTTTGATAAGGAATTCACTAATGGAAAGAGCGACAAACGAGACAGGTTTTTGTTTTTTTAATTTGTCCCGTGCGAAGCCAGGGCAGACCGTTTTCTATACTTTATAAAGAGGTAAAGTTTGTGAGTTTGTGTGGTAGTAGGGGGTAATCTCTGGATTTACTAAACCGATTTAGATGAAATTTTTGGAGAGAAATTGCCATCGAGATAGTTTGAGACCCTGGGAAGGATACGTGATAGTTCGTATTCCCTTGGGATGATAAAACACTTTTTACGAGGGCGAAGCCGCAGGCTAGTTTATTTATAAGCAGAGAATTCCTTAGGCATTAATTCTGTCAATGGAAATACTTGAATATTACAAGAAGTTTTAATACATAAAATAAATGATGATAATAATCATGAAAGGGAACATAGATACAGATATGGGATGATAGAACATAGATACTATCACGATCTGTACCTACCCCATTATATCAAACTCACAAAGTCACTATCCTCCCATCTGAATATTAAGCGCGGAGTCTGTTCACAAATAGCTTGCACTAAATAATTCATTGGTCGTCCACACGTTGCTAGAAATAAAGTAGCTTATTTCGAGAGCCAGTGAATGAGCTCGGATGCTAGGCTTTATGTTGGAGTGGTAATATTTGCTGGGTATAACTGATGATGTTTTCTATTCTATTCATATGTATGTGCTATTCGAACTAAGTATTCAGATACACTAGAACTGTATATGTTGTTTACAGACAAAGAGAGGTGAGATAGAAAATTGATAACTATTTTGAAAAATGTTTAAAGGGAAATAAATAGTAGTGAATTTTGCCTAGCCAGTTTCATGGTGCATACCGGTGGAGTATGCATCATGCAAATAAGGCTAAGCAGTGAAATGACCTGCTGCAGTAAGTACTTCTCGATAGTTTTAGCGTATGAGTATTTAAGTCAAACTGAATTATCATTACCCTCCTTTTGACGCAGTCGTATATATTTTTTTTTTTTGAAACAAGCTTTTTCGTATTCTTCTCAGCAACGCCTTTTATTTGATACCCATATCATGCCAGTGCACAAAAAATAACTAGTCCACCATCTTGGACCGTCCGCCAAATTGGATTTAGAATGACGTCACTTAGCTTACCATGCATTGTCATCCAAACTAAACGTGTATGCAAAATTTCATCTTAATCGGTGAAGGATAACTACTTTAAAATTCAGAAGCAATATTTGACCCGAACACACTTACATACATACATACATTGCATGTTAAATAAAATCTTGTAAAAATGTGCCATGCCAATGAATTGTGTGACGTCGATATGAACACACCTTTATAATAAAAGTCAATTTATCATTTCTAACAACAAATCCAGTGAACTGTTTTTATTAAATCAAAAATAAATCGGACGCAATGCATTTAATATTTCATAAGCCGATAGGTTCACCTTCAAGGCTTCAAATAAAATAAAAGTATTAAAGAATTATTTACTTACTTTTATCGAAAACTTTTTACATGTCTGACAGTTGAGCACTTAAGGGCTTTCATATCAGAATTTACTTATTTACTCTGAAGTTGCAGACTTTTATTTTTGTTTGGCATCATTGAGTTTGCTGGTGAGTATCAGTCAATTAATCACTTTTATATTAATTGAACTGAAAAAAGCATTAGAAGTTACACGTAAAGTTTTGTCTTATTATTTCTTGATGAGCTCTTAATTGGCAGTGGGTAGAGCACATTGCTCGCAGAACGGATGCCCGATGGGGCAGAAAAGTTCTGGAGTGGCGACCGTGAATCGGAAGACGTTGCGATGGAAGGTCGCCCACCAGGTGGACCGATGACCTGGTGAAGGTTGCGGGGATGCGCGTGATGCAGGACGCACGTGACCGGTCAATGTGGCGGCGTTTGGGGGAGGCCTATGTCCAGCAGTGGACGTCTTTCAGCTGATATGATAGCTCTTAACCTTGATCTTTCTTGATGGGAAGCGATGGATGAGATTTATGAAGAAATGAGCAAGCCCAGGAGATGCCCGTTCTCTCCTGATTTCAAGGCAGATAAGTTATGGTTGATAGAGAACATAGACGCTGGCATTATAATATGTACATAGTTGCATATTGTGATGGAATACAATTCCCTGAGATAAGGTTAAGGGGTGCATTGATAATACGCATATATATCGCCATATGCCAGAGTAACTTAAGTGGTAGTGGGCTTCATTGCCGGCAGAACGGATGACTGATGGGGCCGAATGTTTCTTGAGTGGCTACCGCGTGTAGGAAAGCGCAGCGTTGAAAGTCCTTCCCCAAAATGTACCACTAATATAACCTTGTGAAGGCCACAGAGTCTACTGGGTGCGAAACACTCAAAGAGATGTCAGAAAAAACTGACGGGGTCCGCTAGGACCGATGCCTGTCTAGCTCGTGGTTGAATTTGAAAGGGAGTTACTACGGGCCTGGCACAAGCTACTGAAGGAATACGGGTGGATTTTAGTCAGTAAAAATCTGACACGCTCTCCCGCTTCACCCAGAGCGGGAGAATTCATTGGATGATTTGCCACACCAAAAACAAATCCCTAAGTATATCCAGTATTTCTGTTAAAATGATAATGGTGATACCACTGCATTGCACCTGGTGCAGTCCGTACCTTAAAACTTCAGCATTTAAGAAAAATCTAATTACAAAAACAGCTGCTTTTAACTTTACTGCAGTTGGTAAGAAGATAGTTTGGTGCTATGGTTAGTTTCAGGAAAACTTTAAGACATCTTAAATTCTTAATAAAAATGCTTCTATTTACGAAAATATCGCATTCCAACGCATTTCTCTGAAGGTTCTCTCAAAAAATTTAAACCAGGGCAAAAACTCGAAATTATCGAATACACTTATATTTTAGTTGCAGCAACCAACGATAGATGTCGCCTGCAGCGGCCGCAGCTGCCCGCAACGAGACAGAATATTAAAACATTAATATGGCTGGCAACATGTTTATTTTTACTATGCAAATATTCGCAATGGCGCGGTTGTCTCTGAATCTGCATTACTCTGTACGTGTGTGCTTTGAAAAGAATGAGGTTAAAGTGTTGTGGGATTTTGGTAGTTGGTATTTTATTTAAAGTTTTGATGATATTGTATATCTACAGATAATAAGAGCTTGCTGGAGAATGTATTGTTTCTCAGTAAACTTAAAGCCATTTTTCTAATTATTGTGTTGACTCAGCTTTACTATACTCTGATTTTTTATTTCGTAGACTAAACTGACATTTGGGGGGTTGTCATTTAACGTTACATAAAAATAGTGTCGTATCCTGACTATCCTAAGTGATCGAAAATCGAAGTTAATCGAAAACAGAACTATTTCACAGTATATTTAATTTCTACTCATTTATGTCAGCCTTCATTTTATCGATCGCATTTATTTTATTGTTGATTTCATATTAAACACAATACAAGTTTATGTACTATGTGTATGAATACTGTTATATTTAAATATCTTACTTTACATTTATATACATAAAACATTTTATTTACACCAATTCAACATCATCATCATATCAGCCGAAAGACGTCCATTGCTGGACGTAGGCCTCCCCCAAGCTTCGCCACGGTCGCCACATTGATCAGTCCCGTGTGTCTTGCATACAGCGGCTCCCCGCAACCTTCACCAGGTCATCAGTCCACCTGGTGGGAGGCCTTCCAACGCAAAGTCTTCCGGTTCGCGGTCACCACTCCAGAACCTTACCCAAATTTACACCAATGACTAAAATTAAATTGAGGAGTCATGTCACATCGATTCGATGAATCACTTTAGATTTTATGATCTAGCCTTACCTGCAACACTATGCTCTTCGCTTGACACATTTTTAAAAAATAACGTCATTGGCAGCTGTCAGTTTAAACTTCGGCATTAAAAATCACAGTATAGCCAGATTTCTAAATTAAAATGAGGTCTTTGTCTTGTCTCCTTGGGTTTAATTACTTGCTTAGACCTTGATGGCAACACAGCGGGCTCCTTTCCGGTTAGCGTTCTAATTAAAGATTTGAAAATTTGAACTGGCTTTGTGCTTACAATATAGGCCCCGCGTATACTCTCCAAAGGACTAATTTACTGACTTCAAGCGTAAATTAACTTCGGAGGACTACTTAAACACCACTGATGCCGCTATAAACTTCGGCACCTCCTGGGTCCAAACTGTGTTAAATCACCATCAACCCGAAAAGAAGAAGTGCTGCGTAACCATATTTTCTGCACACGATTAAACAAACTATTTTATTCAACCCAACAAAAATACATTAGCCATTCCTCGCCAATCACGAAATCGAATAAACGAAACAACTCGAGCATTCAGAGAGCCAATAAATTCGAAGTAGGAAAGAGAACTATGAAAGGCGAGTATTCTAGTATTTCCCGTAACATTTAGACCGTCAGAAAGCTTTAAAACTGCATCCATTCGGCGATCGATTGGGAATCTCTGCCGCGAGCTATTTCGGTGTCCCGGTTGCGTAAATAGAAATTCTGCTTCGGTGAAGCTGGAGGCGTGGTTCAAACTGGGTTGAGGTGAAATAGGGTTGCCAATTTCGTCGTTGCGTACTATTATTAGGTTATTACTTATTATATGTTTATTGTTCACCACAAAATACGTACAGGACGGGCAAACATTTACAAAAGCAAGTCATCATCATCAGCTTTTAATGTTCCCACTGCTGGGAAGGAGGGGTAGCAATCCACCACGTGGGCTCAGTGCGGGTTGAGGGATGGATGTAGAACATGCCTGTTTCCTCACGAATGATGTTTTCTTTCACCATTTTGAGAGCGGTGGTGATGAAATAATTTACTGTGCCACCACTAAAGCTAGTTTAGTGTTATAAATGAGATGGTAACATTTGTACATAGTTTTAGAAGCTCTATAAAGAAACTATTAACATAGGCTCTATACATCTGCGTTTTGGATTACTTTTGTTAGTAATTTAAATAAAAAATACAAAAAATCAAAAAAACGACTGCTTAAAAAGCGAAGTCTAAACAAAAAGAAAATCATGCTGTGCAGTCGGAGGATACATAATCGCGAGCTTTCTGACCAAAACCAGATGTGTTTTTTTCTTTTTAGTTTGATTTTTGTTCGAATTACGTTTAAACATATTATAAGTGTTGTATATTTTAGAAATCACTTCTTAAAACTCTTTATTTTGATATATCAAATGATGGGTTTGAAAGAAAAAAGATAATTGGGCTACCCACAATATGGCACTCGAAAGCCAAGCCAAAATGACACTCGCAAGGTTAAAACGAATCGATTGACGTAAGAATCATCAAAATTGGCCTACGCGTTTGGTCTATAGAACGCCACATAGGAACAAACATACATACATAGACTGATCAATAAACACATTATGTACCCTACTTCGGCAGTCGGGTAAAAATGTTAATACTTATTAGCTTTTTGCCGAAACTATGCTCCAGCGGCTTATACCTCCGGAGCTGAGCATCTTTGTGGGATTAGAGGTAAGCTGCTGCGAGCGATGATCTAGTTTTTTAACCCCCGTCGGCAAAAGAGGGGTGTTAATCATATCGCCTAAACGGATGAACCGATTTTGATTTAGTTTAAAATGTGATTTTGTCGAGAGTGTTCTTAGCTATGTTTGAATAAAATCGGTTCAGCCGTTCAAAAGTTATGGGCGTTTTACTGTTTGAATCGGGGAGTTTTCGCAAGATATCGTGTCATAATAACGTGTTAAATAGACTGCCGATCGAAGCGTATCTATTATGTACTAGATAAATTATATAGCATGAAATAAAAATGTGTCGGGGGTATTTTAAATTTTGAAATTTTACTTGTTATAAGTAAAAGATTTTTTTTTGTTTACAATATGTGAAACATAGATTTAGAGAAATGTGATAATCATGTCATTTTTTTGTTGGGATAATCCCACAGCACTATTCCCAAACCACCGCAACTTGTGAACGCCAGAATCAACAGAAAAGCGCCGAGGCAATGAAGCTCGACGAAGTCCCGGCGAATAAAATTATTGTAATGTCAGTTTAGATTAATCGTTATCAATAAAGAAATATCAGTTGATTCTGAAGATGATTTCTTATTGAAATATCGCCTTCTAATTCGGTTTCCCAAGCGTTTTCAGTTAGAAATACTTGCGTATCATCTCTGCAGCATTATTACAACGCTGAACTAGCGTTTCTAATACGCGGCCCGGATATATTTGCAACTTGCCCGGATTCCTCCAATTACCGTGTTTTCCACTAGTTTTAGATTTGAATTATTTTCTATTTGAAACTTTATTTGGATATAATTTGGATGTTAGTAATCGAAGTTACGTTTTGTATTTTAGTTCGTCGATGAAACATCGGTAGAACTATTATTTATTCAGAAATTGGTTTTGAATAACTTGCTTAGACACGTGTACCCGTATAAATAAATTGTTATAAACGATAAATGTTATTTGCCATCTTGTTTCCCTACAGATGTAGACAATCTTGAAAAAAAAAACATGGAAAAAACTTTGTACCGTCGTTTTTTTTTCTACATTTGTTTTTTTTTTTCATAAAACGTGAAAGACTAAATTTGGTTGTTTTGCTTTTAATTAAAGTCAAATTATGTTTAAATCAATGGGTACCTATTATTATGAACTTAGAAAATACTTAATAGTTATGTTACAAACTAATCAGAATCATCATTTCTTTCTAATTAGGAAAATCCCTGTCCGTAAATGGTAAACTTAAGTGGGTGTTGTGGTATTATTTTAAGACATTTAGATATCTACTATTTAACAAAAAACAAAAGATATTTTTTTATAAAACTAAAAAAAAAATACTAACTCATATACGATAACCGCTTTACCATATTTTTATTTTCGTACTCTTGAAAAAATCCTACTCCAGAAAAAAACCGTATTTTTATGTTTTATTTTTAACTAACAAACAGTCGGTGGGTCCGGATGGAATACCACCTTTTATTGTCAGGGACTGTAGCTCAGTATTTTGGAAACCACTGCTACACATTTTCAATCTGTGCTTACAGGAAGGACACTATCCAGATCAATGGAAAATGACGCGAGTTATCCCGGTACCAAAAGGAGGTTCAGGGTCGGACGTCGGTGGTTATCGACCTGTGGCCGTACTGTCGGCGTTCGCTAAGGTTTTTGAATCAGTGTTACACAAATCCTAGCAAGTGAGCCCACTACTACATGATGCTCAACATGGTTTTCGGGTCGGTCGGGGTACGGGAAGTAACCTACTGTCGTTTGTGTCGTATTTGGCGCCAGTAGTGGACGCTGGAGGACAGGTGGACGTCGCGTACTTCGACTTTCGGAAGGCTTTTGATATGGTAGATAGTGACATTCTATTGGTTAAATTTGCTGCATTAGGTTTTACACCTCATTTGCTAAATTTCTTTGCGAGTTATCTTGGTGAGCGCCGGCAGTACGTTGAGTACGCCGGACACAAATCTAAACCATTTTATACATTTTCGGGGGTAAGCCAGGGTTGTAATGATCTCCCTGAGGTCGTGAGCAGTGCAAGGTGTTTGCTATTTGCAGATGATCTTAAAGTGTTTATCTCTGTAGCGAGCGCCTCGGATTGTGAGCGGCTTCAGCGCGATCTCGACAAGGTGGTACAATGGAGTCAGGAAAACAAACTGGTCTTCAATGTGACCAAGTTGAAATTGTTGCGTGATGACGTACAGTCGCGCGCGTGTCCCGCTGCAAAATCAGTATTAGATGGACGGCATAGTGATGCCGCGTGTCACGCAAATGCGGGCTCTTGGTGTTCATATGGTGGTCGAGTTGATGTTTCGCAATCACATTATGGAGTTGTGTAGCAAATCCTTTAGAAATTTAGGTTTTATTTTACGACAATGTACGGATTTTAAAAGTGTAGCAGTGGTAAAAATACTTTATAATGCTTTGGTTCGTAGTCATCTCGAGACAAGTGCCATTATATGGAATCCACATGAGGACAAATAAGTCTCATGATCGAAAAAATCCAAAATAAATTCACTAGGTATTTATATTTGAAGCAATATGGGGTTTACCCATTTTACCCGTTGATGTATCCGAGTCTGTTTGTGTTGGGCATGGTCGGGTACACTAGGCTGGCGGTTAGGAGGGACGTCGCTTTAGTAAAATACGTGGCGAGAGTGCTGCGCGGGCTGGTGCATCACCCAGATGTACTGGAGGCGCTGCGGCTGCATGTCCCGGATGGGTACGGGGGTGCGCGCCGCCGACCCACTTTGTTAAATGTGCCAAGGGCTAGGACAAATTTATTAAAGTTTGCCCCTTTGTCAAGGGCCGCGCGTATTATAAATAGTATGCCATCGGAAGATTTGTTCCATAGCCTGCCGAAATTTGTGTCAGGAGCACAAAGGTGCATTGAAGGAGGCATACATATATGAATGGTTTCTTGATTTTTGTTATTTTATTTTTATTGTTAATATTTTATGTATCTACTCGTATATAGTGTATAACATTATTTATTATGTGGTATAACATCATCTTGGGAAAACTGTAAGATGTTGTACTTATTGGTGTCAAATAAATAAATAATAATAAAAATAACTCCGAAATTAAAACTGTTTTTTACAACTCTATGTGTCCCGCGCGAGATTCGCTTCGTTACAAGCAGTTCTTTAAGCATATGCGCCGGTTTCTGGATTTAAAATATGAACTTAAGATCGTGTAAAACCCTACTGTAACGCCAAATGCAAGTGTGCTGTGTATGTAATGTATATGTGTGTGCTAAATGTATGTGTGTGTGAGGATTTTATGCTAAAGTAGTGTTTAACGAGTTCTCGACTACAATTTTTTTACTGCTGGGATATTGTAGCGACATGTATGTATACCGCCAAATTTTGACCACAAAAAGATCTGATGAACTAATCCTACTTTGTGCAGTTGCCGCATCGCCTGCACATTAATGTGTTTATCAGTCTACGTATGTATGTTTGTTCCTATGTGGCGTTCTAGAGACCAAACGCGTTGGCCGATTTTGATGATTCTTACGTCAATCGATTCGTCTTAACCTTGCAAGTGTCACTGACTTTATTAAAATTAGAAAATAGAGCCGTGCAGTCGGAGATTCCATCTGGTTTTGGTCAGCCAGCTCGCGAATATGTATCCTCCGACTGCACAGCATGATTTTCTCCACTCTTCGCCTGCCATCGCCGCCGAGCGGACGTCTCGCTGCCGCCCGCCGCTCTCGCCGCTCCCACCGCGCGCCCCGCCGCGCCCCTCTCTCCGACTCGTCGCGCCACTGCGTGACGTCACTGCGGCCGCCGCGTCTCCGCGCGCCGCCCACAGGTGTCGCTACTAGTAACTTCGGTTACTAGTAGGGACATCTTTTTTGGCCCCTTCCGGGTTAAAACCACGACTCAGTGGTCCTTGGTGGAAACTAACCTAACCTAACCTAACGGTGTTAACGAAGCCAAGTGGAGTGGTGACCCGCCCACTCGCCAAGTCCCGTCTGAACACGGCAGTCAGAAGGAGTCGGGAGCAGGGTAGTTGGCCTTGGTAGATAGCCTAGTCAACCCCTGTCTCTGCCCCACAGCGATTCACCTGGCACGGTCGGGTGTCTCAACCCCGACGTGCCAGACTTTCGGTACACAGGAGGAGGGTGGCCCACCTTCGGTGGGTTCACCGGTACCCTAGGACCCCTGCCACCCAATAAGATTGGTGGCAGGATAACAAGCTTAGGGCTCACCAGATACTCACCTCCCAGTCTAAACCGGCTGGGAGGGTAGGATTCACACATCCCCGGGCCCATCCACCCGGGGAATAAGGTTATCAGCCCCTTAGTAGTTTTAGATTTTTCTTTTCTCCTTGTTCTGGCTCTATTGACAACGATGCATCCCGTTGAGGTGTTAATAGAGCTCGTCAAGGACTTGATGTCGGACGATCCCAGACTGCGTCATGAAAACCAGTCCCGTTTCAAGATTATTCTTGCCTCCCTGGCCAGATGTGCACCTTACAGTGCCCCTGTCCCCCGCCCTATTCTGACATAAGTCATCTCCCAGAAAATGTGCAATACGCCATTAAAACAATTAAGGAGAGGTTCGCTCAGGACTGTCATCTCCGAGGTAGACTCGCCACTCTCTTTGGCACAGTTTTAGAAGCCCTAGTACCTAACATAAATCCGATCGTTGAGGATGTACTGGAACCCGAACCTAGCATGGCCCCCGTGCCATGTGAGGAGAAGGACTCTCCCAGATCACCCTCCCCACTCGTCAGGCCCACTTCCGGGCCTAGATCACCCACCCTTTCCCAGGGCGAGGTTAGAAAGTCAGATCCAATTCCCTCTGAGAGAGACCGTAGCCCTCTAAAGCCCCAGACTTCGGCTACTAAGCCTCCTCCTCGTAGGAGGTCCGACCGTCTCCAGTACAAAAAGTACAAGGAGTGCGTAGCCGCTATCCACGCAGATAATAGGTCCAAATCCAAAACTTGGGCCGATGAGGAAGGTGACTCTCCCATCGATATGGACACAGCCCTCAGTACCGACGATGAATGGGCAGCAGTAGCTGACCACATCGATCAGGTTTTAGAAAATCCCCCAATTGACCCCAATAAGCCCGATTTGTCAGAGGACTATGCCACTATGTCCTCTTCTTCTGACTCTGATGACAGAGACTTCACAGTCCACTCTGGAGGAAAGAGGAAAATGAGGAAAAGTCCCCCTCACGCTACCAAGGCCAAAAAGCCAGTAGCTAAGACCTCTCCCCAGCCAGTTTTGCCGCCGGCCTTGCCCGACAGGCAACCCTCCCCCGCCCCCGCCCCCGCTAGTCCTTCTCAGCGGTCAAACCGCTCGGCCAGCCCTATGGTAGTAGTAAATACTACCACTAGGAAGCCTCCTCCTCCTCCACCCATTTATCTTCAAGATAAAGGGAAATGGAGCGACATATCAAGCGCCTGTGTAGCGCGTAAAATTAATTTCACCAAGGCCACTGCATGCCAACAAGGCATCAGAATTCACGTCCCCACTCCCAGTGATTATCGAGGTTTAACTCGTTTTCTCAAAGACAGGAAAGTATCTTTCCATACTTACTCCCTTCCGGAGGAAAAGTACACTAGAGTAGACATAAAGCGCGTTCCGAAGGAGATCCCGACGGAAGAAATCCGAGAGGATTTACTAGCGCAAAAAGTCCCTGTGTCAGAGGTCCACCGATTGCACAAAGCAAGAGGCGGAGATCTCTACGACAAGGTCCTTGTCGTGTGTTTCCCCTTCGAGGGTCACAATCCCATTTTTAATGTCAGGACCGTATGCAACTTGTCAGGCATTTCCATTGAAAAGCCATACCGTCCCCATCTCGTTGGTCAGTGTCACAACTGCCAACTCTACGGTCACTCTCAGACTAATTGCTTCGCGCCTCCCAGGTGCGTTAAGTGCATGGGAGAGCACAGTATAAAGGACTGTTCCCGTCCAAAGGACCGATCACAATGCACGGAGCCTCCCAGCTGCGTGCTTTGTGGACAAGTCGGGCACCCGGCTAATTACCGTGGTTGCCCAAAAGCCCCTAAACTTGCGCCTATAATGGCCAAGCGTAATGACGCGCGCCAAGCGCGCCAAGCCCCTACCACTCAACCCCCCCCCCAGACTAGCCCCTCAGAGGCCTTCACCCTGGGGTAAGCTGAACCACCAAAGTGTGGCTACTCAGTCTTCCTCCCAGCCGATTCCAGCGCTGATGGCTACTCCCATCGCAGCGCCAATTATTATCCCCGACTCAATGCCCCCCGCCGCCCCTAAGACCGCACAAAGCCAGAAGGTGGCTTCCACCACCCCTGCTGCTAAGTGCCAGCCCCCTGTCGCCCCCTCCGGGCAAAAGCCATATATATGCGTCGCTAAAAATATAATTAGCGCGTACTCCATTTTTATGACCCCTCAAGCCCGTGCTCTGGATACTGAAATCCGGAATGCGGGCTCTCTCCTTCCCGCTGAATGCGCCAACCTCTTTTCGAGGTATGAGTCCATTACTAGGGAGCTCGATAGCCTTGTCTACAAGGACGGTCAGTGGGTTCGTAAATAGTACGAACCCTCCGTTCATACAAAATTTAACATACATATTCGTTCCGTCCTCACCGCAGAGGCTCGTCGCGTAATCCTTTTCGATTCATATAAGCTAGCCCGCGTGCTGAGCCATAGTTAAATGCCAGTCAGATATTATTGGAGTTTCTTGTCCGTTCTTCTCCACGTAGGCTTTTCCGAACGGATGGTAGAATCACTTTATCAGATCCGGCCTTTGCCATCCCCCAAGCGACGCCCTGAGCCGAGGTCCGACCCCAACTGGGGTAGCCCTTAGTGCTGTCGCTTTAGGTTTAGAAATTTTAAGCCTGGCCGGAGGCTACATAGCTTAGTCTCCACAGGTTAGTCCGGTTAAGCAGTGGACGGCTACTTTGGCCGAACTGCGAGACGCCACGTATTAAAATAAAAAAACATGATTTTCTTCTTGTTTACATCTTTTTAGATTGCTTCTTAAGCAGTCGGGTATTTCGTTTTTTTTAATTAACTTTTTCAATAGAGGATGCAGGACTTCCCATCCTGTTCCGCATACTACATATATGTAGTATTGCATATTACCGTCTTACCTACCTATAAGATCCTTCCATGAATACTATTTTACCACTGTCTAACCTTTGCCTTTTCTTCCACAGGGCCCGGTCTAAAGGGCACGATGGCGATCCTGAACTGTCTCCTGGCGAGGCAGCTCTGCTTCGAAGACGCCTCGTGCTCCGCCATCTTGGAGATCATCCCGCGCGTCTGTGGCTCTGAACTTGGTGAGTACTTTGCTTTGGTATGTGTGTCCAGCAACTAGTCCTCCATTTTTCAAGCACTTCCTGGCATCTGATTAAGCTGAAACTTGGAGTACCTACTTATGTAATTACTATGGAGCTGGTCTTCTGATGGAGCCGGCAGGTGGCCATAGCAACTCCTCGTCCAGACGAGATAGCACTATCGTGTTTGTGTTCATTGGATGTGTATTGAAAAGAGATATCATAATACGTAGTACCTTTCAGTTCGAAAAGCTTGTCTGAAGAATATGTAATATGTATTAGGATTTTAATACTTTTTATTTATAATAGTCACAGCACTCACTGCGGATCTTTGTGTTTTTGGCACTGCCAACCATAGCACAAGAAAAAAAATGGCATCGAGTATACTGCATAGAGTAAGCGAGATAGGACGATGCGATAAACGTAAGCGAGTGAAAGATACAGTTAAACAATGCTATCTTCACCTTCAAAATGAACTCAAAAATAGCTACTGCGCAGGGTCTTGCAGCCAAATCAGAGTCACAAAGATCCGTTGTTATTATTATACATACTTAGAACTTAATGCACAAATGTATAATGACAGTCTTGATGCCTTATGTATTCTCTAATTTCTCTACCAATCAACCAAGAATGTTGAAGAGATAACATGGTAGGAGATATTTTTTTAGCGTGTTAATCTAGAAAAGAGATCAGCAGTGGGTGCAGTGGGTAAGGATGACGAAAAAAAAATAGTCTATGTATATTTTGACTATACACTGGGGCCTAATTAAAGTCCAATTACAAGTAAAAAAACTTGAGAGGTGTCAAGGGACAGCCGGATGGAACGAAGTTAAGTTAAGTTATATATATATATATATATCAATATATATATACTATATATCATATATATCAATATATATATATCTATATATATCATTTACGAAACGAAAATAACTGGCTTGCTTTCTATGAGAGAGAGAGAGAGACAGACAGAGAAACACGCGCACGCTGCACGGCTTACAACTATAGCAAAAAGTGTCGTTTCAAATTTTGGTCTTAATTTTGTTTCGTCTAGCCCCCTTTCGCAACACGCGATAAGAAACTTCGTTCCAAAAGATTTAATAGAGAGTATCATACGTACAGTAAGAAATAAAGCAAAGTAAAAAGCAGATGGAAAAATGGGATAACACTTAAAATATTTAAAGAATAAAATAACTAACAAACGGCTACTAACCACATAAGGTTTAGACGTATCGACGTGCAAATTTAGTATTCGATAAATGTGAGGCGCTTCTCCGTAAAGGTCAAACAATTGATACGTTCAGTTCTACAATGTTTTTTGTTTCCGTATTTTTATTTTTTTTTTGTTTTTTTGTTTTTAAAAAAAACGTTGCCCCACACTAGGAATTTCTTCCTGTATCGTGGGTGCGTTTACAAACATTTAACCTCACATACACAAGACACCCAGATCCGGAACAATTATCTGTAGGCCATACAAATATTTGTTCCGTGCGGGAATCGAACCCGCGACACGCAGCGCAGCAGCAGATCGCTCAACCACTACGCCAACCGTGTCGTATTTATTTCCAGGAATTGATCCTTATTAGTGACACTGTCTGATGGTTTAATAATAAAGCGTGTTTTGTTTTTCAAAATCAACGGCTTCTTTCCCTGGCTCGGAATATTAATTTTCCAAAAATCCAATGATGCAGTTTCAAAACTAAAACTGTATCAACTAAATTCTTTGAGTAAATTTCGCTATTTCTCATAGTTTCGGCTTTTTCTTTTCTGTGTAAGTCAATGTTAATAATACCTACTCTTTAATATCCCAAACAGTTTAAATAAACAAGCTTGGTTTTTAATTGGCACGTGTTTGAGTACTATGTACCCAACTGTAAATCTACCATTTGCTGTACCTTGGTGTCGTTCATGACTTGTGTTTGCCCTGGCAGTTGAGTGTGTCATGCTCTCTCAAATGTCTCTCTGATGGTGACGCGTGTGTTGGATCATTCGGTTCCCTTCATGATGGTTGAGCTGAGTGGTGCCAATTCATGCGTCATGTTCGTGAACGGGCGCCGTCAGTTGGGATTGGTCTTAACTTAACTGCTTCGGATGCTAATGTTTTTCTAGTACCTATTATGTAACTACACAGTACATGTGTGAGTACTTTTAATACTTTGTACCTGTACGTAGTATAGTATGTAGTGATTCTGGGAGCATTGTCCTCACCTCACACATATAAATTTATTAATGTATGTACTTATGTACCTAAATATTCTATAAAAAAAAACTTTTTTTTTTTAAAAGAGTAAATATGGAGTTTTTTGTGCGTTCTTCTCCATAACAAGCTACTTTCCGAATGCACGGTAGAATCAATTTTTATTCCTTGTAAATTTTAATTTATCTAAGGTTCAAAAGTGCCGCTTGGTGGCCTAGTTGAAATAAAATATCTTTGTCTTTGAAATTTAATTGCAACAGCTACTGCTACTGATAATCTGTACTGGCGGTCAAGCTTATGATTGAATACTATTATCCACTGTTATATTAATTGTGCACATATGCTGAAGTTGTCCTTTGTGGAAGAGATATAAATATTTATATGTTATGTTAACAATTCAGTTTTATATCAATAAATTATAAAGTATAGCCTCGTTAAATCTGTATGAAAACTCGTCGGTCTATTGATAAAATTATGGCTGTTATTGAATTGTTAGTACATAATAATGAAAATGTTATAGCAATGTCATTTAAGATTCAAGAGTCAAGTTTCTTAGCTATCTTAGAACTATGCTGAGGTGGCTTCTAATCTAACCGGACATTTAGCTCGAATGCCAGTTTATATAATTTAACAACGAGCGACTGCCTATCTGACGGGTTGTCAGATTCCAGCTTCTTACTATAAAGGTGCGAGTTCAACGCGTGACCGCGACGCGAGACCGAGACGCGCGACCAAGGCACCATGCCCCGGGCGCGCGGTCACGGAGTGTGAGTGTGAGAATGTGTCCGCGCGCGACAGTCGAGTCATGTGTCGCACACAGACTCTCCTCCATTTTAATCGTTAAAATCAGTTACATTATTGAACATTATTATTCCACATTGCAATGGAGACCCAAGTTATCTAATTACTATTGGTGGAAGAAGAATACGACGATATGAAATGATTTATTATTAGTATAAAAATAAACCAAGATAGGCTATCAACGAATTATAAACAACCAGAGGACAAAAATATTATTTTCAAAAAATGGTTATTAATGACAAAATCTTCGGGCATTTCGAGAGACACCACCCGTCCGTGAGCGAGACCGGCTAGCGGTCTTCCGTAGCGTGTCGCGCTCTCGCGTCGTGGTCGCGCGAACTCGCACCTTACACAGAATCAGCCTATACCTAACGTCCCAACAGCTGGAATAGAGGTTTTTTGTTCTTGCTGTGAGGAAGATCGCAATCACTTATAGCAATATCGTAAAAATCTATTTTTATGTAGATACTTCCTTAAACATTTGACATTACAAAACAAAAATAAATATTTACTGCCGTCCTAACAATACACAAACTTTTCTAAGGCTTGTCGGAAAGAAGATCTTGGCCTATCTTTTGTTAAAAACGGGGCCATTATGTATAAGAACATACACGCTTACAACCGCGGCATCCTTTGAACAGATGTAGGGATGTCAGTCACACCGAACCGAACCATAATATTAAGTAAGAAAGTGCAATTTTTTTCAGATATAGTCTAACGCGCTTCGGTCATAGCTGAAATCCCTAGGAGCCTAGCCTAGCCTAGCCTTTTCCCAATTAAGTTGGGGTCGGCTTCCAGTCTCACCGGATTCAGCTGAGTACCAGTGTTTTACATGGAGCGACTGCCTATATGACCTCCACCACCCAGTAACTGGGTAACACGGTACCCCTTGGCTAGACTGGTGTCAGATCTCAAGCTTCTGACTACTCCTTACGACTGTCAAAGATCTTCAAATGACAGTGTCGAATTCGAATGGTGGACATTTCGAATGGTCTTAACTGGGATTATCTTTTAAAAATTTCAAAGTCCTGACATTTTAGTTACAAGGAAAAAAAGAACTGAAATCAAACTACAAAAAAAAACGCTCTCTAAAAAGTATGAAACAAGAAAATATATGGAGAAGATAGTCGTGGTCGTATGAAAAAACCGGCCAAGTGTGAGTCGGACTCGCTAACGAAAGGTGCCGTACCATTATCGCAACAATCACGTTTGTTGTATGAGAACCTCAGTTAAATATTAATTTTATTTTGATTTTAGTATTTGTTGTTACAGGGGCAACAGAAATACATCATATGTGAAAATTTTAACTATCTAGCTATCACGGTTCATGAGATACAGCCTGGTGACAGATAGACGGACAGTTGTAATAATAACTGGTCTTAGTAATAGGGTCCCGTTTTTACTCTTTGGGTACGGAGCCCTAAACAGAATTGCCATCAATGCGAGAAATCTGGAAAAAATTTTTAAGCGCGGACAAAGCCCGGATAGGAGGACAGATATCAGGCAATTTCCGGATAAATTCGGACGGATGATAACTCTAGTCGTAGCTTAGTAATTCTAAGAGAAAAAAGACATCTTCAAGCAAGTCTAGAATCACGCACTACTAGGTCTCCCGCTAGATAATCCTTATAACGAGCCAACACAAAGATTTACTATTGTAGGTAATGGTGATACTGACGCATGACTGCACGTATCTCACTAGTTCGACATAAGCTACTCAAGCGAAGCTTCCAGCTGCTTATTGGCCTGTGAAGCAGAGTTAAATATCCTGGCAAGAACAGCACTACTGCGTGAATTTATTTAATATTAATTTGTATACGAGGTGTCCATGTGAGTTATGCATTAAATTTAACTAACTAACGATCCTCTCGTTTTTGCCCAAGGTTTCGAAATACTTTTAAAAATGTTGGATGTACTGTTATCTTATTACTTACTCGTACTATAATTTTCAACTGACTTCTTCAAAAAGGAGGTGGTTCTTCGACTGTTTTTTTTGTGTTTCACCTTAGAACTTGTTATTAAGGCGCGTACGCACGTACGAATACGAACATAGCGAACACAAACACCAGACCCGAACATTTGGTTCGTACGTATGGACGGCATATTCGAACATGAACGCAAACATAGTTCGAGTCGAGTTCGCGAACAACAGTCGTGAACTCTATCTTAGTAGCCATGACGGCGCCGTTGGAAGTGGTCGATGGTGAAGTAGCGGTGAATTTTTTAAAGCTCTTCGAACACCGTCCATACAGAACACACTACAAGGATCGCCGCGAACATGTTTGACGAACAGAGTGTTCGATGTTCGATAGTGGTACGCACGTGCGAACCAAGTTGTTGCGTATCATGTAACGCAACAAATTTGTTCGTAAGTGCGTACGCGGCTTTAGGTGAACTGATATAGGTGATTATATTTTATTTTATTTCAAAGCTTCTCATGTGGTCCCATTGATAAATTTGGTGAAGATATGATAAAGAACTTCGGAGATATACAATACAACAGAACTCTTCAATAAACAACGGCAATCTTTTGGAATTGCTGCAATCGTATGTCTGTTTATTGTTTACGTCATTTCATGACATAATTTCACGCCGGTACGCTCTAAAGGGGTACGCAGATGTTTACAGTTCACCCTGGTACACCCTCATTTCACCACTAAAGTTTAACCTTTATTTTATTCGGGTTACTTATTCTAAAATAATTTTGCACTTTATAGGTAGCTTACTATAGAACTTGTACACAAATAAACTCAATTTTTATATTTTTTTTATTTGTACACAAATAAAAATAGAAAAATAAAAACCAACCGACTTCCTAATAAAACACGAAAAGTCGGTTGTATTTTTTTAGAAATATATGTTTTTGCCCTCCAACTAAGCCTTTATTTAAGGTTACACTATTCGAACATTCTTCCATACAAACATAGTCTGGCGATTACTCCACTATTGGACGGTGTACGTTCAAAATAAAAAATTATATCAATTTTTCTCATCATTATTCAGCCCTGTATGGAAACAGAAAAGTAAAAAATACAATATTTGAAAGTTATGATCGTCGAAAGTTCCATATTTTAACACTAATTTTAACGCATCTTTGGGCGGAAATAAATACCATAAGACGAAGGAAAATTGCAAAACGGCCTCCATACAGGGATAGATTAGTAATTCAACAATGTAAATAATTTTATTTTGAAAATATACATTTAGTATTTTTTTCATGATATATAGACTACCAAAGGTCTGTTCGTTTTCCTCCTAAATCATTATCCATTTCGCTACAAATTTGCAAAAGTGCTAATTCGTACGAGAACTAACTTCTTACTGCTCATCACAGCATCAATCTCTTTCGCACGTGTTGTCGGAAGAGACAGCATGCATTTCAACCCCACGCACAAAATAGTTCGTGCCGTTGACTAGGGGAACCTTAAGGCTAGTTGGAGGGGAAAAACTTTAAAAACTTAACATCGAATTTATACTTGTATCGCAAATATTAGCGTTCAAACGACACATCGGTGTAACACACATCCGCAGAATTTTGACCTTTC
This sequence comes from Orthosia cruda, assembly GCA_964057195.1. Lineage (NCBI taxonomy): Eukaryota > Metazoa > Arthropoda > Insecta > Lepidoptera > Noctuidae > Orthosia > Orthosia cruda. The sequence goes on along the minus strand of OZ059854.1, from coordinate 11,194,274 downwards.
ACCACAGACACTCTTGGGAGGAGAGAATAAAATATTAGAGGGAACCTTGTATGTGATGCGTCATCAAATAATCAGCGACTTGACAAATGGATGGGTCGCCGTCCTTGCTCAACATATTCGTATGAAATGTTGGAGAAAACATACATAATTTGTTTAATTTTTACGTCGAATAGTCAGACATCAAGCTAATAATAAACACGGTATAAAAGGGATGTTTCCTACCTAAAAACATGCTGTAACATGGAAATATTGTAAAACCAAACCATTTTTTAAAAGAGTAACCATGGAGTTTCTTGCCGGTTTTTCTCCATAGGAAACGACTAACCAGAACAGTGCACCTTTTGTCGACGTTTTATAAGTGCCCATGTAGGCTTATGTGAAATAAAAAAAAAAGATTTTGATGTTTTGATTCCGTCTTTGAGATAATCAAATAATATTGGACACGAATTTTTTGGTTTACCAAATCGACAAAAATTGACAAAGATGAAGTGCATTAAAGTTCAGGAGTGGGGGCTTATGACGTCACTATGTCAGTATATGGTGTACTAACGGCGTGACGTCACACGATATTTCAACGCATTATATCGTCGTCATTTTATTTTTACGTGTCCAATATTTTGTATTAATCTCCTTGACGGTCAAAAAGCTTATTTTCAGTAAACATCCCTTTTAAGCAGTATTTCCCAGAAGAAAATTATCTCGATATCTTGTATCCGCTGAATGTGAGACACACAGGACTGGTCGATTTGGCGAAACTTGGAGGAGGCCTGTGTTAAGCAGTGGAACTCTTTCAGCTGAAATGATAATGATGATGAGGTACATAATACACCTTGATAGTACAGCCACATTTCAGCAATTTAATTTAAGTCCTACGATAAAAAGCATGGAGGTTTTTCCCGCGGTAATGGCTAGTTTCCGCTAAGATTGGCCGTCGTGAAAAAACCCCACTGCTTAAGAAACGAACCAAAAAGACATAAACAAGAAGAAAATCATGCTGTGCAGTCGGAGGATAAATAAACGCGAGATGGCTGACCTAAACCATTGGTTGACCGGTCAGGATGTATCCTGTCCTGTGTAACGTAATACAACACAACGAACGCAAAACTGACCTCTTGAACGCTTGACCGCGTGACCGCTCTGTCTGATAGAACCCTAATGGCCAAACGACGCAAGGTCAGCGCGGGTTGGTGTATTCTCGTAATATGACGGTAAAGAAAAGTCGCCTATCCAAATCTCACCACTGACCACGGTGACCGCAGCTTAATCATACACGTGGATATCCTCTTACAATAAAAATAAGTACGAATGATTGGACTTCGTCCGCAGAAACAATTACAATCTCCGATGTTGGCAATCCCAACCCTGTGATTCCTTGCGTTGAGAAAAAAGTATAAACACTCACCTGGATAGGCAGGGATTGAAGGTAACCACTACACTCGGGACTCCGGGCCGGCCAGCGTGGCGGATATTCAATATGCACTACAAGTTCACGTTTCTGCTTGATTTCACTTCACAAGGAGGATTACGAGAACCAATCAGTTAATCAATTTCTAGCGAAGCCTTTTGGGTAATTTTTAACCCTATTTTGAATCGGACCCAGCGCGGGAGCAGTTATCTGCTTTTCGCCATTTTTTCAAGTCATAGTTTTCACTCTCACCGCAGTGAGGCGCTAGCGCGGCACCAGCGGGATGGCGTCAATTTTGAATTAGGAAGGGAAACAATTTGGATAGGATATTTAGAAGGATAGGCTTAATGTTTATCCAGGTACTTTACACAACATTAATCAAAAGGCAAAAACATACGTCGACAAAAAGACTTTCCCGTATCAACTATTCATATGTCTATTTCCTTTAATATTTGTATAAAAGTCCAATAGTATTATCATTTAATTCTAGTCAACAATGAGAACCGAATAATTTCGTCTTCGATAAATAAAGTATGAAGGCCGAACTGAGAACTTCAATAGGAATCTGTCCTTCACTGTAATGAGTTAGGAGAATTGTAGTTACTGGGTGAACTATAGTATGTAAGAGGTTTTCTGAGTAAACGATGTTTTGTTATCAGGCTGGTTTATTGTAATTCGTAATAGGGCTGGCAGCAGTGGACGCGGCAAACAGGATCCTTTTAACTTACCTATCCAGCAAATCCAAACTAATATTACAAAGACGATTTATGTTTGTTTAATTTTACCCGACTGCCGAAGAAGGGTAATGTGTTTATCAGTCTATATATGTATATATGTTTGTTCCTATGTTGCGTTCTAGAGACCAAACGCGTTGGCTGATTTAAAAAAAAAAGAAAATTGGAGTATAGAAAATGGCGACTTTTGGGCGCCATATTGCGGGGATCTAACTATTTTCTGTTTCTAGTAAAAATATTCAACGATTTATATTTAAGAAGATTTATCCAGACCCGGGCCTTATACGCAGTAACCCTGCCAGTTCCCAACTTACAAAGAAAACCAGTTCACTCTATACTTAATTAGCAACAAATTCGTATTCGTACAAATCACCAATCAAGTTCCTTTTTAACCCCCGACGGAAAAAGAGGGCTGTTATAAGTTTGAAGTGTGTTTGTATATGTATCTCTCTATGGCATCATAGCTCCTAAACAGATGAACCGTTATTGATTTCGTTTTATTTGTTTTAAAGGTGACTTTATCGAGAGCGCTCTTACTTATGTTGGATGAAAATAGGTTCAGCCGTTCAAAAGTTATGGGCGTTTTACTGTTTGAATCGGGCTGTTTCCGCAAGATATCGCGTCATAATTACGTGTTCAATATAGATTTTTTATCGAAGCTACGATTAGATAAATTATCAAGTATGAAATAAAAATAGGTCGGGGGATTTTTTACTCTAAAATTTTCTTGTAAAGAAGTAAAGAAAGTAAGTAAAGAAAAAAACTGCAGTGCTTACCACTGCAGTTTTTTTCTTTACTTAGGAGTAATCTACGAACTTCCAAACTACATACGATTACAATATAAAAGCTCCCTCCACAGTTTTGAAATTTTCTTTTAATAGCTTTGACTTTCTGAAGTCTCTGGAGATGAGGTAATGTGGAGAGATGAGCGATGAAAGCTGTAAGAGGCAGTTATGAGATTCGATCTTGAGCTAAGCTTGCTACCACGTACCCAGGATTTGCTTATGGGTGGACAACATTTTGCAAACCCGATAAATAGTAGAAACGTTATAGGCGGACTAAGTCTGTCGGGGACCCAGAGTGGCAGGATCATCTAGAGCAAATCGAACCAGTACGTATAAGCTACAGACTGTGTTTTAAATGAACGAAAATCTTGAACAGTAGATACCTACATTTTTAGTTTTACGAGTTAGGATGAAGAGTGGGGCAGGTTGTCATACTTCCTTACTTAATATTAGAATGCTGTTACTCTTAAGTCGAGGCTGCGGGTAGAAGACAGTAATTCTAGGCAAGCGTGCCCCACCGTCGACCACATCATCGCTTACCATCAGGTGGGAAAGTTGTCAAACTATCAATGATAAAAATGATAAAAAAAACTTTTTGCAAAAAAATACTACCGACTTCCAAATACAAAACTGCAAAGTGAAAAATAACTAAATTTTTTGAAGTCGGTGTCTTTCGTAGGTACCATTTTTTTGCGTTAAGGACACCGACTTCAAAAAATTAAGTTATTTTTCACTTTGCAGTTTTGTATTTGGAAGTCGGTAGTATTTTTTTGCAAAAAGTTTTTTTTATTTTTCACTTTTTAGTTGTATGTACCTAATAGGCAAGTTAGTAAGGGAACTATTTCGCCAGAATAGATTTCATGAAACTTGAACATAACCGGTGAAATGAGAGGTCTGCTTACCCCTTAAGAGCGAACAGGCGTGATGTTATGTTATGAAATGTTATAAACAACAAACAGACATGCGATTGCAGCAATCCCGAGAGATTTGCCGTTATTTATTGAAGAGTTCTGTTGTATATCTCCGAAGTTCTTCATCAGATCTTCACCAAATTAAAATGGGACCAATTTCGGAACGTACTTTTTCAAACAAAAAAAGAATTTTCAAAATCGGTCCACAATTGACGGAGTAATCGGTGAACATACACAAAAAAAAAACAAACTTGAAGTCGAACATAGAACCTCCTCCTTTTTGGGAAGTCGGTTAAAAAGTAGGTGCCTCCGACAGGAGGTGTTAAGTTGGGGCTTACAGTCAGCCCCAACTTAACACCTTTCCAACTTGAGTGAGGTGTGGAGTTGGCTGGCTGCCTTGCGTCTCTATGGAGTGACAGGCCTTCTGTTTTTTATTCTTTTATTTTTATTTTGTGCTTCCACCCGCAACTTATTTTTTTTTTGATAAATATTCAGTCTAGCCAACTGAACCAACGACCCTATATACCTACGAGTATATAACCTTAAATTATTTTTCCTATTTTAAATCCTTCTGTTATTGTGACGTGTTTCGGGGAGTACCGCAGAATAAACCACTTATATACTGGTATTTGGCGCTTTCTTATTCCCGAACCGATCCTACGTTACACTACGCATACTTGAACGTAACTGAGCTAAGCGAGAAATGACCCAAGTCATCTTTCACTGAGACCCAACCCCCAACAATCCTATTAAACTTTTTACGTAAAGTTACTTTCGTTTCAAGTCAATGGTAATAAATTATTTAAATAAAAAGGTTCTGTACGTCCCCTAAAGGTTGAGGTGACCTGGATTTAACCCATCACAAATCATTACTGTATATTTAAACTTTGTAATGGTAATGTTTTTAATTGTAGACAGTGAAAACGCTTTTTTTGTTATTGTAACCTTCAAAGGTTAATTTTATTGTTTTAATTAAGTAAACTACAAACAAAGATCTACAAAAGGCTATTAAGATTCACGTTAATCGCCTGGGTGTTGACAGCCACATAAAAATAAACTAGTTTTCGGACGATTTATATAAAGAATCACCAAAGTCCTGAGCCTTATTATTAGCTATACAAAGACAAAGATATTTTATTTCAACTAGGCCACCAAGCGGCACATTTGAACGTAAGATACAATTAAATTTACAAGGAATAAAAATTGATTCTACCGTGCATTCGGAAAGTAGCTTGCTATGGAGAAGAACGCACAAGAAACTCCATACTTACTCTTTTAAAAATTTTTTTTTTTTTACAATATTTAGGTACATAATGTTTTAGCTATAAAATCCTAATAAATAAAAATAATCGAAGCACTAATAAATAAAAAGTGTTGTACTTTGAATGATATGTGGCAAACAAACAAACTCAACAATGAGACAAATAATTCAATACTTTCACACATTAAGGTACTCAAAATAAAAACTTACTTAAATCTAGCTCAAATCTCAAACATCAGTTTTTTGGTCAGTTGAGCAAAAAGCAGACATTAATAAACATAATAATAATTCATAGATAATCCCATTTCCAGCCAACCCTTAATATCGGCCACTGGAATCATAACAATGATTTATTCTCCACCCAAAATACTCAGCAGAGTTTGCTCAGGGACAATACGTCAAAAAATATATTAATAACCAACCACTTGGTAACAAAGGTGGAGGTACAATAGGTGGCCGGTATTGAGGGTAGATAGGGTGACCACGAGTGAGGGATTAGTGGGACATGTACTGAGAAATATTGTCTAAAGAAGAGGGTTGTCAAACAAGAGTTTTTTTTATCCTTGGGTAGAATTTAAGCGGTTCTCATATCAGGCAAAAAATTAAATTCTGGACTGTCCGATTTGATCTTATTATTGGAGATAATTGAACTAATCCGTGACTGTAACATTTTTTTTTAAACGCTGGACAGATTTTTCTTTCATTCGGTTTTACAAATTCTACCCCATGAATTTTGCTATCTCGTCGTCTTCGCATTCTCTGAATTTACTGGACCATCTCCAAAGCAGCTGTTGGAGAAATGCCACGAGAGCCCTATCGACCGTCAGATCAAGCGTCGCAAGTGGAGATGGATTAGCCACACGCTCCGAAGGGGTCCCAACTACCCAAACAAGCTTTGAACTGAAATCCCCAAGGCACCGTGTTGGGAGAAGCGGCGAGCATTGGAATGGCGTGGACCGAGGTGAAGCTTGAAGCTCAAGATGGTGGACATCTGTGAACGCTCTCTGCCCATCTAGGGGATATGAGAAATGAAGTCAAGTCAAATATATTCTAAACCTCGTCCTTTAGGCGACTCTATCAAGTTGCTAGTTAAATTTGGTTATATTGACTAATAGGTATCAATGATTTATCTCGTTGTCATAGCGACTAGAGGCAGTTTCCTTACGAAGGAATTAGAATATAGGTCTACAACTAAATATTTTGAACTGACTTCAAAAATGAGGAGGTTCTCAATTCGACTGTTTTTTTTTATGTGTGTTACTCAGAACCATTTATTAGGTGAAACGATTTTGATGATTCTTGTTTTATTCGAAAGCTCATGTGGTATCGTTTAAATTTGATCGAAATCTGAGTTATCTTTTTTGAGTTATCCTTAATAATGCGTATTTTCATGGTAATATAAGTTTCCAAATAAAAATTTCGGGTTTCCAGTGGCCATTGTGGTCTTCATCATCAGTTCCACTCAGGGCCACGCCGCCCCTGTGTGCGAAGTGTGCGGCGCACACAGGCGCCAGAGCAATAGGGGCGCCGGATGAAATGCCAGCGCCAATTATAGAAATTATTTTTGTCATATAAAAAAATATTCTTTACAGTTTAGTATCGCTAAGTAAGTAGATACAAGTCTCCCAAAACAATATTTCTAATCTGTTTTGGTTTCTTCGTGTTTTGACACCGACTTCCGATCCGAAATTGAAGTTATTTTTCACTTTGTAGTGTTTTTATTTGGAAGTCGGTTGTATTTTTTGTTAAAAAAAAATATTTTTCACTTTTTAGTTGTGGGTAAATAATGGACCAATTCTCCAAAGTGAAGCCAGAATAGATTAACCCAGAAACATGAAACAAAAACGGTGGAATTTGAGTATACCAGGGTGAACTGTTCACACCTGCCTACCCCTTTAGAGCGTGCTAGTGTGATGTTATGTTATGAAATGATGTAAACAATAAACAGACATCCGATTGCAGCTATCCCGAGTGATTTGCCGTCATTTATTGAAGAGTTCTGATGTATATCTCCGAAGTTCTTCATCAAATTTTGATGAAATTTAAATGGGACCACATGACAAGCACCAGATTTCAAATAAAAAAGGTTTCATCGAAATTGGTTCAACCAGTAACAAGTTCTGAGACACATAAAAAAAAACAGTCGAATTGATAACCTCCTCCTTTTTGGGAAGTCGGTTAAAAATAAATAAATTTTTCGCTTTATAGTGTTTTGTTTTCGCAGTCGATCTAATTGTATCAAGCAGCGAGTAACTAAAAATCACGGGCTTAAAAAACCTATATAATTATCCTTATAAAACCACAATAGCTTGGCTAGTCGACCACATATCTGTACATACAATACATATGGGGTGTGATCGCCCACCAGACAATGAAAGCAGGTCACTGGCGCGGTAAGCACTTCACTTTCCCTGAACTCGCCTATCGATTCTCTACTTAACTTACATATATACATAAACTCGGCGTGAGTTTTTACCGTGGGAGTAGGCAGAAACAACAAAACACCACGAGTTTCGATACTTGGTACTCCTTTAACTTCGTTAATGTACAAACATCTAGCACTGCGCACCTGATCTTTCTGAAGAACTTCAAGATCAATATATATACATATAATAAATCTGTAGAAAAGTTGTTTTTGTACTATAAGGGTCAAAAGTGCAATCACACTCTACCAAAACAGAAAAGGCAATTTTTTGTAGGCAGCAGAATTTCAACCTTTCCCGGTTAGTACGAATAATCTATTCTTTAATTTATATACAAAATATTAAATCTGTTGTGAATAATTTAACTTTTTCTACAAAAACTAGCCATTTGAGTTTTGTGAGAGTTGTGCTGATTGCACTTTTGACCCTTGACTGTACATCAAAAATATTTAAAAAAAAAATAGCGAGGGTGTAAAAAGATACCCAACAGAAACCATTTCCAACATTTTTGGAGTTTTTGTCTGTTTAGTCGTGCACGCATCACGTAAAATGTACGAAACTCATATGGATAACCTTTATATATAAAAATTGTGCGTTAACTGAAGTATAACATAGTTTTTGTTTCATCGCAATCGGTTCACTCTATCAAAAGTTAGATGAATTAGTGTTTAAGAAGTATAAATATCATAACTCACGGATTCAGATACTCGGACAGTTGAACTACATATTCGATAGAAGGCGTTGTGCATTTGACGTCATTTTCTGAATGGCGGTGTTAGAATTATTGTCGGAAGCATGATACTAGAAAAAAATATTGGAAGGTAGGTAGGGTAAATAGCAACGCAAGTAAATTGTGCAGGTAGGCAAGTAGGGTAGGGTAGGCAATTGACCGGAGGGAATCCGCGGGCACAGCTAGTCAGCAATAAGATCTGTGTATGTCCTTCTAGCTAGGGCGCTCCCTCCCGGCGTTTCCTTTCCACTCAAGTCTTTGCGTACTTAACTTCTACATAATTAAACGTGTAGGTAGATTTAACGCCGTACCTATTGGAAATATGCCGCTGGGAATCATATTTGAAAACTCCATTTTAAGTTCTATAATTTTGGATAATGTTTAAGTTAAGTTGGTCTTAAGTTAATATAATTTTGGTGGTCTTTATTAAGGTAGTCGCTATTTATTACCATTACAAAAACTTTGTAGGTTTAAACAAGGCTAAGTATGGGCCAAAGAAAAACCTGAGCCGGTCGAAACACAGTTGACGATATCGTCAAATTCACCTGAATGAGGGCCGCTCGGAATCGGGAAGTATGTCAAAAGAAAGGGAAGGGCTCTAACCATCAGTGGGTTATTTTGGGCAGAAATGGTTTCCGGGATGATGATGCGGATTTTTAAAAAACCCGTAAGAAACATTTTGTTTTGCAATGCATCAACTTGTTTTGCTGTGCGTAGCATTAAGCGTAGCATGACGCCGCTACGACGCGCCTACGAGCGTCTACGAGATATTATTTCGTAGAGGGCTACCCTGTGTTGACCCACCACCCATATCAGGGATATTTTGAATGGATTTGTAATCTGTAATTTTTAAATATGTATCAATCAAATTTCAAGTTTCAGATTTATCTTAATATTTATTTCTCTGACTGAATTTAGAAAGAAAAGTAATGTGTTCGGTCATAGCGACCAATTTCAGCAGAGACCATCGAATGAGATCGTAAAACGAGTAAAAATAACAACAGTATTCATAAGAAAAAAACGTAAATCTTAAGTAATATAATTACAGTCCAACAAGGAAAAACTTGAATGAGATAAGTAGCTATTAAGTACAACTTAAAGAAAAACGCTTTCACAAAACAATCTAAATTATTTGAAAAGTAACACAAAAAGATGGTCAAGGGCGTGTTTGGGTTCCGTTTTGAGGATAAAAAATCTAAGGAGTACCTTTTTTACAAATTTATGTAAATAAACCTACTATTGAACAAAAGCTTGATCGTTAGATCATTTATATGACACTAGCTTCTGCCAGCGACTTCGTCCGCATGTTAGTCGGCAATTATCTCAAGAGAACATACTCTCGGGACCAAAAGCATCCCATGTGCTAATCCAGATCGTAGTTTAACCGTGCCCCAACTTTCTTTCTTAGCCGTTCTGTCATTAAGGGGTGAAAATGTAACAAACATGCATACAGACAGAAGTCACTATCGCATTTGACTTTTTGGTTGAACAAAATATCAATTGTAAATTATAAGAATCCAATCTTACTAAACTTACTAATAATATAAATGCGAAAGGTTGAATGGATGTTTGTTTGTTACTCAATCACGCCAGAACGGCTGATTGACTATGGATAAAATTTGGCACAGAGATAGAAGGAATAGTACATAAGATACTTTTTATCCCGGGGTAATGTTCGACTTTCACGCGGCCGAAGCCGCTGGCAGTAGCTAATATTATAAATCTGAAAGTTTGGATGGATGGATGTATGTTTGTTACTCAATCACGCCAGAACGGCATAACGGATCTGAATGAAATTTGGCGCAGAGATAGATTATAGTCTGGTTTTTATCCCGGTATAATGTACTCTGGGGATGATAAAATGCTTTTCACGCGGGTGAAGCCGCTGGTAGAAGCTAGTAAGACGATATGAGATTTAGGAACCACATTTTTTTTAATTTCCTGTCAATACTATCTATAGTTCCAAACTTGAACGTATCTTTATTCATAAACTTATCACAAGAAGTAATTTAAATTATTCATCCAAAAATACCGACTCACTTTGCCATTTACTCCACTTCACTACGGAACCCCAAAAACCTCGTCATATCCGCACATCGAATCTGGCTAAAATCTTGTACTTAAATAACATGAGGAGCTCTCGAGGACTTGAAGAGGGCTCTATGCCTCAAGGGTGCTTGGTTCAGATTTATCCATGGCTTTCGAGGACCCTGATGAGTTTGTGCTGATTGTCATGTTTCAGGATCAAAGTATTTCCTGTTCTACAGCGTGGGAGGTATTGATTTTATGGGTTGGTAATGGTGTCTTCGGTGACGTTAGCCAAGAAAAAAAAGGCGCAGGCATATTCGCGAGGTGGCTATCCAAAACCAGATATCCTTCGAGTGCAGTCGAGCATGATTTTCTTCTTGTTTATCTCGTTTTAGTTCGCTTCTTTCGTACATTTAAATGTGTTAGTGTTATATATTTATATAATCACTTTTTAAGACCCTATATTTTGTTACCTCATACGCAGGGTTTGAAAGAAAAAGAATTGGGCACCCACAAAATGGAGCCCAAAATCCGTCATTTTTATATTTTCCAATTTTATTGTAGCCAGTGACACTCGCAAGGTTATGACGAATAGATTATCGACGTAAGAATCATCAAAATAGGCCAACGCGCTTGGTCTCAAGAACGCCTGATAGAAACAAACATATGAACCTTTTTGGTCTCGCACGGGGTTTATTTTTTTTAAGCTATTGCATAGCTTCTATCGCGGGCCTTGAGCGTGGAGACCGAATCCAGAAATTCCGTAACGAAAATAACCTAACACCCCCCACTCCGACCGGAACAGTGGTGAATTTTTTTTTCTTTTTCGGTCTCTGTAAGCTGTTTCTGTGACAATGGTGATCAATGTGGACCTAATGATAATGAGAATAAAGGTCATTTTTGCTTATCAAAGAAAAGCGACCTTATTTCAATGTGAATAAGGGTCACTTTATATTTTTGTTTTGTTTTTTAGAATTTCATTAATCGGAATTAAATGGGGGAGCGAGCCAAACTCGCTACATTTTCGAGTTTTTAACGTTTTAAATTTAAAGGCTCAAATTCGCTTGGCAAGTTACATTTGACAAGTTAAAATAAGAATTTTTATTATGACGGATGTAGGAAATATTTTTATGTTCTATTGAAGTTGAGGTTCTTTATTTGTATCCTATTTTAAATTCCACCGCGTTCAATGTAGACTTTATGTATGTGGGAATAAGGGTCACTTGGAAAAAGCGACCTTATTGTGGTATAAATAGGGGTCACTATTTAAATTTATTATTTGGGGTAAAGGTAAAAAATATGATAATAAGGGGGTTGTTAGAGGGTGGCGTTAAGGGTTTATTATTGTGGGTGGACCGTGATCTTCATTTACTATTCGGGAAAAGAAAGTAGATTTTAAGAACAATAGGTGAAAGAAAATGACTTAAAATCTCAAAAATTTAATGCTATGCAATAGCTTTACCGCGGCAGTCCCCGAGTGCCACACGTCTTTTTTATTATTGTTTAATTTTTTTTATGGATATTTCTCGTGTCTCGTGCGGATCACAATAAATATTTTTTCTTTTTTTCTTTCTTTCGAACATACATACATATATAGACTGATAAACACGTTACCCTCCTTCGGCAGTCGGGTAAAAATAAAGAATAAGAGAGATTTAGTATGAGAGCAAGAAGAAGTTCTCTCAATCTTTCTTCACTTTGATGTTAAAAAATGCACTGTCTATTCTTATCCAATGAAGATTAATTACTAATTAACGGCAAATTAAACTCGGAACGTTGACTAAGGTCCAGAAGTACAGCTGTCTAATTTTGTAACGTACCTACTAAAGGCGTGAAAACCAAGTATACATTTAAATCATAAAGGAAATGGCCAGATTTTGTATGGGCGTCGGCATAGTTATCCAATTTAATTTACAACAATGGTTCTTGCTGTTTTATATTCGTATAATATGAGCACATACAATTGCTATAAATAAAAAACTCCAGGAACTCGTCACAACAACAGACTAGACGAAAACAGTTTCATTAAGCCTATTAGTCAGATCGTTGCAATAAGTGTACAGATAATGATATCGCTATTAAAAAAACACCAGGCGCTTTAAATTAGCACACAATTGTGAGAATACAGATATCTGTTAAGGTTTTAGCATTATTTATATATTATATTCTTTATTGTACACAACAAAAATATATATACAGGACAAAAAATCATAAATGCAGGTGTACAATGGGCGGTCTTATCGCACAGGGCATTCTCAATACTAGTTATTTAAACAAAGTAATGGACTGCTAAGCTGTATAATGATTAGCATGTTATTAAACTAAGTCTGGTTGCGGTTGGGCTTCAAAACATGTGGCAGTATTAGCAAAGAATAGCTTTTGAAGTTTTTGAAGACATAGACAAAAATATCAAGTCTGACACATCGTCTGTCAAATACATCGCATTCCGTTATACGTATTTTATTTTGTGAGAAAAAATAATTAACTAATGCATCAATATATTAAAAAAATATTTTATTTCATGCAAACAATATCAATACACAATAACAAGACAGTTTCGTGTGAATAAAATGTTCCTAATAAGAGAACTTGTCGTACAATTCACGTCTAATAACTTACGTGCGTGGTGAGGAAAGTCCAATAATATATTTTTTATCTTTCTCTATGGTCTATTATGGCGGAAGGTGACACATGGTACTTTAATTCGTCTTGCACTACTTTTTTATTTTGAAATAAAAACGTCAAGTTCAGAGAGGTGAAAAACTGTGTAGTAATTCATTTCTCAATTTTTTTATTCAATTATGTTTATAATGTATGTAAATAGAATGTACTTTCTGTCCATGTCCTTAAATCTATACTAATATTATAAAGCTGAAGAGTTTGTTTGTTTGAACGCGCTAAACTCAAAAACTAATGGTTGGATTGAAAAATTATTTTTGTGTTGGATAGTCCATTTATCGAGGAAGGTTATAGGCTATATAACATCATGCTACGACCAATAGGAGCGGAGCATAAATTTAAAATGTTGCAAAAATGGGCAAAGTTATTCCTTTTTGAGAGCTTCCGTTGCGTGCGCTGCGTAAACGGTTTAAGTTACACGAATATCATGTATGATGGAATTGTTCCTCTTTAAAAGTTCTAAAAAAGAAATGTGCAACAGCATATGTCTATCTTGTAAGATTAATTTGTTCATTTGCGAAGGAGTTTTATCAACATCTATACTAATATTATAAAGCTGAAGAGTTATAGTAGGGTAGGTAGGTAGACAGCCAGTTGAAGAGAGCGAAGCCGCCGCGGTTATATCATTGACCCGTACTTCAAATTTGCCATAACTAATCTGAGGTACCGCAAAATATTAACAACAATAATATAATTAGGAAAAAACCGGCGCTCACAACAGAAACAGCGGAGATTGACATATCGGAGACCTTACACTACACCAGCGCCTCTAGCGGCGAATACATACGCGGTAGCTCCGATTTTATTGAATCGTCCCTGCCTAAAAAATTTCACTTCTAAACTTACTGTTGTGCCCACCACACCATATGGACCAAATTAGCCCTGGCTCGACAACACCGGAATTCATGAGGAGAAATTTTTGCCCAGCAGTTTGAGGATGATGATGCTAACAGTGATCGGTATTAATGTGCCAATCCGAATTAACATTACCTTAACAAAGGTTATTCACTATTATGTGGTTACGGTTATTACCAAATATAGTGGTTTGACATGTTTTCTGAACAAAAAACAGTCAAATCACCGTTTTTATTAATCACTCAAAAGTTATTTGACGATTAAATAATCGGCCCTAGCTTGTTATTACTCCACTTTACTCGGTATGTAAGAGCAACTATATAATGCCTTCAATAACACCTCAAAAACCTATATCCTTTGAGCAAATCCCTATCTACACCAGTCCACATATAAAACATGAACAATACTCCGTACAACGTGAAAATCGCTCGCTCCAAAAAGGCAAAACCTAGAATTAATTAGAAACTTAAATAAGTCAGTGGAACATGTTAATTAAACATACTACAGAGAATAGAGTCACGGCACAGAAAAGTACTCAAAGAAGCTCCATACAACAAGTGAAACAGTGTTCCTACTGCTGATAGGCTGAAAAAAAAATTACAGTAAGCACGAAGTGCGCTCTCCACTTCAAGTTCGCCTCATCTAAGTTTTCAATAAGGTCGTAGCTTATTTACACGACCCCGCTCCAACAAAACACCGCCTTAAACGAAGATGACTGCTCGCTGTCATCTGCTGACAGCTAACAGGCAACCAGCGGTCCACGCGCTTACAGCTAGCAGTTAACAAGCTGTCCTCACGCCGACCGCTTTCGCCTTACCTTTTTCGACAAGCCAGAAACGTGCTTCAAGCGAGCAGTCTGCGTGCGTACAGCGCGCGGGCCGCCCGCTTGAAGCGGCACAGGCAGGTGTACACAAACAGAGACGTACGTACGGCGACCTCAAACAAACGACAGTCTGAAGACTAGTATTTACATTGAGCAACTAATCCGACCTGATTTACTGTGAAACACGATCTCTTTGGCAAAACCGTCTGCGGAACTTTCTAACTAACCGTACCGACTGCTAAAGGTCAACGAATCACAGCCGGACCAACAGTTTGACGTGCTTTCCGAAGTACCGAAGGATTTTGGTACGTAACAAATGCTCGGCCCGAGAATTTGTTACATACCAAAATCTTACCGTAGTCTGTAGCCTAATCTTGGTCGTCTCAATTGGATGTTATGCGCCCATCCAAAGAAAATGTGCGATTTTGCTATTCGTATGAAGTAGATCTTCTGTACTAATATTTTTCTATGGTCGCGGGTAGTTGCGTTAGTTTTACTATACCGAAAGGGGGAGGAAGGAGGGAGTGGTTACAACAATACGTATTTAAATTCTACTCCCCGTTGCTTATGGATTGCCATGTATGTAGTATGCTAGCTAAAGCAGGAAAAGAGTATTGTTAGATTTACAGTATTATTTTTCGTGCAATATCTAGTGGACAACACAGTTCACTCCCTCTCAAGAAAACGATGTCTGTGTTCCAACAGTGGACACCTTATATGCTAATTATTTGATGAGCAGTACAGCATCGACAGGATTTGGTCTTGGGATAGAACCCAGGCAACCCTTTTTTTGGTGTTTTTCATACCCACTGCCCCCAAAAAAGCTCGGATCATGCTATTTTAATGCAGGACAGCTGCTCCTTTCATAAAAAGAAAGATCGCCATGTTTACTCACTTCGGATTGTCAATTTCTGATCGTATCTGCGTAAGATCGTTAGATTCAGAAAAGTATTCTTGTATTTTTCTAGGTCAGGAAATGCTAAGAATAAATGTAGGACCGCTTGCCCCACTATGCATTTGCATACAGATTATATTACTTTGGTATGCTTTATCCCACGGCTTCACTCCTTTAGCCTGTCCTACAGGTACCGTGCATTTTATTCTTGACTAGCTTCTGCCCACGGCTTGTGTTTTATCATCCCGAGGGAATCTCTTCTCTTCTTAGTCGTTGTCTTCATTTCTGAAGGTCGTGCTCGTCTTGAAAAGCCTTGACGGAGTCAACGACGAGCTGCTTCCAAGCCACCCTGTCTGCGGCTCTTCTCATTGCATTGGTCACAGTGAGTCCCATAATGCCCCTGATCTGGTCAGACCAGCGAGTAGGTGAACGTCCGCGTGGTCTTTTTCCATCCACCTTTCCCACTACAACCAGTTTTTCCAGGTTGTCTGGCTGTCTCCGGGCGATCCCGAGGGAATACAAACTTTCATATGTTCATCCCAGGGTCTCAAACCATCTCCATGCCAAATTTCATCACTACTGAGTACTGGTTTCATCTCTGGGACGGATCTGCCAAATACCAGCTTGACGCATTGGAGTTGATCGAAAAGCGGGCCAAGAGGCTCATCGGTGATGAGGCATTGGTCAAGTCAATGCTCCAGAGCCTTGCAACCTTCGCCGAGTTGCCAGATTATCGGTTTTTATCGTTTACATTTCGGGGAGTGTGCGACGGAATTGCACGATCTAATTCCACGTAGCCATTTTCATCATTGGAATGCCAGATGTACGGCGATGCGCTATCGGTACATGGTGGACATCCCACCCATACGCACAAAACTTTTTGGAAACACTTTTATTATGCGTACAGCTAAGGAGTAGAGTGAGGAGAGTGTATCCCGAAAGCTACAATCTAGGAGTCTTTAAGTCAAGAGTGAATAGGTTATTTCTAGGCAAGCGTGTTTCACCGTCGACCACATCATCGCTTACCATCAGATGAGATAGTGGTCAAGCGCGAGACCAAAAAAAGAAATATAAAAAATCGGTTCATTACATCCAGAGATTACCCCATACAACCTTACAAACTCACAAACATTACCTCTTTATAAATGATATTATTTTATGTCGATCATATTTTTTTAAACTAGATGAGGTCGGCGTTTTTTATCTGACTACTCCGTGAAAAAAGGCTGAAACAAACTCAGAGGTCACAGTCTCTTTTAAAGTCCAGACATAATCTTGGTTAGATCATGTGAAGACCATGTAGACTGATATCTGAAATGGTCTTTTGAGGAAAGAACCAGCCAGATTGAGTGGATATAATATATGTATAGAAGTATAGATATATAAAAAGTAGCCTATGTATGCCACTAAGCGATAATATAGCCTTCTATCAGTAAAAAAGTTTTTTTATTTGGATTACTCCCAGAGTAGTTTCACGTGGTATAAGTTCTTCGCCTGAGATCTTTATAAATAATAGCCTATGTGTTATTCTGATTTAAAGTCTATATTCTCTGTATAGTTTCATCAAAATCCGTTCAGTAGTTTTCGCGTGAAAGAGTAACAAACAACCATCCATCCTCACAAATAGCCCATGTGTTATTCTGATGTATAAGCTATATTTCTGTATAGTTTCATCAAAATCCGTTCAGTAGTTTTCGCGTGAAAGAGTAACAAACAACCATCCATTCTCACAAATAGCCCATGTTTTATTCTGATGTATAAGCTATATTTCTGTATAGTTTCATCACAATCCGTTCAGTAGTTTTCGCGTGAAAGAGTAACAAACAACCATCCATTCTCACAAATAGCCCATGTTTTATTCTGATGTATAAGCTATATTTCTCTTTAGTTTCATCAACATCCGTCCAGTCACTTTTGCGTGAAAGAGTATCATCCATCCATCCAACCTTACAATCTTTCACGTTTATAATAGGATAATAGACATTTTGTCTTTTTTTATTCCTACAAAATTTATGTTAATAATATAATATTCATTTTCCTCCTTGAAAGACCATTTTAATTGTTGGCAGCCCCACAATATCCCGGAAGCAACCTTGACTTCAATGCTAGAGACACAATGGGGTCTCCTAACAAAAGAGTGACGCGCGTACGATGAACAAGCTACCTTTACGCTATATCACTTAGGGGAGCAGCAGAGGTATAAGCACAACCCTCACTACATCGACATCCAGTTTCTGAAAGATTATTATATTTAATACCAATTATAATCATACAATAATTTAATTGATTCATTGATTTCTGGATGCGAGACAGATGGGACCGGTCAATGTGGCGACGCTTGGGGGAGGTTTATGTCCAGCAGTGGACATCTTTCGGCTAATATGATGATGAATCGAAATCTTATTTAACGAAGTTCAGTATTACTCAAACTCTACGCTGAAATTAAAATTTTGTCCTTAAAGATGGGATTTACACGTTTACTATTCAAAAACCAACCCTTAATCTTTCATGTGTCATGTAACTTAAAATCCGGGCAAGTGCGAGTCAGACTCGCGCACGATGGGTTCCGTACCATTATAGCAAAAAACGGCATAAAAATCACGTTTTTTGTATGGGAGCCCCCCTTAAAAATTTATTTTATTAGGTTTTTAGTATTTTTTGTTATAGCGGCAATAGAAATACATCATCTGTGAAAATTTCAACCGTCTAGCTATCACGGTTCATGAGATACAGCCTGGTGTCAGACTGACAGACAGACGGACAGACAGACAGACAGACGGACCGCGGAGGATAAGTAATAGGGTCCCGTTTTTACCTTTTGGGTACGGAACCCTAAAAAGAAAAACCTTTCAGAATAAATTCTCTAAACTATGCAGAAGACCACATCAAAATCCATTGTGTACTTAATAAGAACTACGCTTCTACACAAATACAAAAAGCTTTGTTTTGCAATATTAAATAATTACGTTTATAAATTCGTTTCTCCCCCTTTTACGCCTCGAAGCTTCGACAAATGGTTGCGAAAGGTACACATATATTTAATGACATTGAGAATCCTAGCATAGCTACCGAAACCGCGGACAAAAACTATCTTCCTCTGTTCTGTGTGGCAGAGTATTTACACCATACAGAATGTTTTTTAACTTTTTTTCTTAGTCTACACCGCAATATAGGTAAGTTACCCGAACAAATGTAAAAGCAGTACTTAGTTGAAAACATATGTATATTATTTGAATTGCTTTGTCTCGTACAGAAGTAACTTGTAGTATAGTCCAGTATAACAGTGGTTAAGAAAGATTATCTTCTTCTTATTCTTGTAGGACATTTAAACTTAAATACTTTTTGAAGAGATTTATTAGATTTTTGTTTGCACAATCTAGAAGTTTCGATCCGATGTTTTACTCCGGAAAACGCACGAGCGAACGAAGCCGCAAGAAAAACCTAGTATCTTATATGACAGTAGCTCATATCATAATAAAAAAAACTGACAGTTATCAAGGTGCATAATGTCCCCGTCACGAAAAGCTATATATATTTTTTTATAAAGAACTTCCAATATGATACATAGCGGCAATTCAATCAACAACAAATGATCCCAAATTCAATCACTCACAGTATTAACGTATTATAGGAAATTAACTAGCAATTTCACTTGGTCGGGTTATATTGAAGCGATATAAAGCGCTGTCGTCTAATGTTTTGTGGTACTGGGACGCGTCTGACTCATGGAACGTTTTATTTACAAAATTTATAGCTTTTCGTGACGGTGACTTTAGATGCCTATTTAATACACCTTATAATCTTGAGACCTAACCAATTTTGTTATTTGTAAATCACTATCAGAAAAATCAAATAGAAACTAAAAACGAAAACAATCAACAAAAGTCAAACTGAAATCAAGTAATTTATCTATTTCGAAAACAAAAACCTAAATATCGGTTCTCCAATTTAGGCTTGACAGTGATAAGTCGGCCAAAATAATTAAGAAGAATTCTCTAAGCTGACGACACACAGAGTATTGTTTCGGACACTTTATCGGATTTTCGGATAAAAGTGCGAGGCGTGAATTTTGAACGCATTAAGTTGACAAAACGGCTCTGTGTCAAAGGTCGTCCCTCATCACCGGTGGGTTTATTGTGCGCCCTTGTGACGGGGATCCGACTTTATACTTGTGGGTGAATTACGCGAATTATTTTTCTGGGAGGCCATCTTTTTATCGAAGTGTTTTAAAACTCTTATTGAGACACGATTTAAAATAGGTTTTAAGTGAAAATTATTGTAAATGAAAATTATATCAAATCAAATCAAATATTGACAAATATTTGATTTGATAGCCGCTACACCAAAATAATTATTAAAAATATGTTAAATAATAATATATGATAATATAATTGTAAATAGTATGTTTACACCAAACTAATTGAAGCCTTGACTTCTAAGCTAGGTAAAAACCAGTGATGCAACAGACTTCTGCTTCTGTTTCCGCAACTGCGGAAGTTCTGCACGCTTTCTTATAACCGTTTCTGCTTCCACAACTTTTAAAACGGATATTTAAACAGAACATTATGAGAAGTTAACGCGCGGACGTACCAGTGGACCAAGCAATTTATGAACAGCAGTTTGCTGGGTACAAAAGCAGCAAAACTAATCTTTATAAAATACTAGCTTCTACCAGCAGCTCCACCTTCGTGAAAAGTGGTTTCTTAAGGAAATATTGTAGCGGAATAGTAAGTAGCCTATGTGCTACTCCAGACTATAAACTTCATAATTTCTTAGATTTATTATTATATTTTACTGCATCATCATCATCATATCAGCCGAAAGGCGATCGCCACATTGATGGGTCTCGTGCATCCCACATCCAGCGGAACCCCGCAACCTTCACCAGGTCATCGGTCCACTTGTTGGGAGGCCTTACAACGCAACGTCTCCCGGTTCGCGGTCGCCACTCCAGAACCTTTCTGCCCCATCGGCCATCCGTTCTGCGAGCAATGTGCCCTGCCCACTGCCACTTAAGTTTGGCAATTCTTCGGGCTGTGTCGGTAACCCTTGTTCTCTTACGGATCTCTACATTTCTGATTCGATCACGCAAAGAAACTCCGAGCATAGCCGTCTCCATTGCACTTTAGGTGACTTTACAGTCACCTAAAGTGCTTTCTGATGAGCTTTCTGATGAGGCCCATTGTATATTTTACTTATTAAATATAAAAAAGAATTATTATTATTATTTAAGAATTATATCGCGTGAAAGTCGATAATTATCCCCGGTCGATAAAACTTCCGCTTCTGTGTCCATTTCTGTTTCCGTTGCCGGCAAAATTTACTTTTTAGGGTTCCGTACCCAAAGGGTAAAAACGGGACCCTATTACTGAGACTCCGCGGTCCGTCTGTCTGTCTGTCTGTCTGTCACCAGGCTGTATCTCATGAACCGTGATAGCTAGACAGTTGAAATTTTCACAGATGATGTATTTCTGTTGCCGCTATAACAACAAATACTAAAAACAGAATAAAATAAATATCTAAGTGGGGCTCCCATACAACAAACATGTTTTTTTGATATAATTGTAGGTACGGAACCCTTCGTGCGCGAGTCCGACTCGCGCTTGGCCGGTTTTTTTTTCGTTTCTGCTTCCTCTATAACACTTCCGTTGCATCACTAATAAAAACATGTGTTACAGAAATCAGTTTCATTGTTGACGTTTGTTTACAAAATAACGCTAAAAATCAAGTTATGACTGCTGAACAATCGAAAATTATACCACGGTATTATACACTAGCGTATTAGAAACTGTGGCTCCTCAAATACCCCCTCCAACTGACAGTGTTGAGCTAGCAGAAAAGCTCCCAACGGACCATAAACAGCCATGACCCATCTGGAAATCCCTAATCCGGCTACGAAGCCAAGTTGGCAGCTGTGAGCATAACTGAGTCAGATGGGGGTACTCCAATCAGCCACAGTGTGACTGCGGAACCACCCCACAGACGATGCCCCATCTCCTGTCCTGCTCCTTATGTAAAAACACCTGCACTATTTTTATTTTTATTATTTATTTATTTAGTACATAAAGAACAACAACACATTACATGGCATATGGAAACAGTGGGTTGTACTACCAAGTTATAATTATTGTCAGCTTTCCGGGCTCCTAAACTAGGTACGCAGACTTGTATCTTAGGAGTCGGACATTTTGCGGCTTCAATTTATATAATACAATACAACCGTGACTTTACTGATTGTTTACAGTTGTTGTTAACACAGCAAATGAAGTGAAAGATTGTGGTTGTGTATCTAAGAGTGTGTGTATGAGTGTAGTTTGTGTGTGAGTGTGTGTATGTGAAGTGTAAGTGTTTGATAAGCTTTCTTTCAAGAATGGTTTGACAAAGTTATGATTCTATAGTCAATATATTTTCCGTTTCATCATAAGTTAAGGTTAAAATCCATTTTTTTAATTTACTTTTAATTTCACGTAAGTTATATCTGTACAGCGGAATAGTTTTATTTATTTTATTATACATGCGTGCACTTTGAGCCAAAAATTGTCGACTAATACTATGCAAGACCTTTTGTGAGGCCAGCGCTTAGGCTATCGACGTGGCTGAATACTGGTCGAAGAAAATGTTGTGAAGATGTTATCTACACGAAGAAGAAGAACACAGGATAAAAAGTACCTCATATATATCTTAATCTAGGTCATGGCTTACCCGTGTACCAAGCTTTGATTGATTAACAAACATACAGACTTTAACATTGAATTGCCTCGCCCTTTTTAAGCCCTACTGGGATCGGCGTCTAGTCTACGTAGTCTACGTAGAACGAGTCTTGATATTTATAGTTATCTGCTTATTTATGTCTCCTTCAACCCAGGGGAATACTGATAAGGATATCGCCTAGACTGACTGACATATTTTCAGGCCGGGCTCTATGTAACTAATGCTATAAATAATTTGTATTACAATGATGTCTAGGTCCCAAAGTACTCTCTGGAGAACGGAGAGATACAATGTAATATGAAGTATCACTAATCGACTGACTGACCTCAGTGACTTTAGCTTGCTTGAACTTACAGTTCTAGAAAAATCTGAGAGAAAATAAAAGTGTAGCAAATTATTGTACACAGATTTTCTTTTTTTTTTCTTCCTGAGAGTTACTCTGTTTATTTTTATTTTGACATAAATATATTAACATATATACAATTTAATATTCTAAAAAAAAGCAAGCCTATATGCAAACACAAAGGGGAGGGGGAAAAGGGCTCATTGTGCATCAAAAAATAAAATAAAACAAACATAATAAATAAGATGAGTAAGATGCTGGTAGGGATCTTGGCCGTACTTCCAGGATTGTCTTGATAGCCGTGGTATACCTCTACACTCCTTAAGCCCCTCGGGATATATTGCCCCCTTGGCGCTTCGTCTCTAAAGTGCAAGCGACCCTTTATGGGGGCCCAATAATTGAGTGTGCCAGTCACCTTCTGCCATTCTATATCCGTGTAGTTCAACAGCAGTCAGGCAGGGGCCAGTAGTCCTCCTATAGTTTTAGGCAATCGATCCACTAAACCTACCAAACCCATAGTCCAATGCATTTTTTCTCCATATTTTCCAATAGTCCTGCACCAACCGGGGATTGCCCTTGGGTGCACTTGCGCAGTGCTTATAGGGATAATCGTCGGTAGGTGTCACATTTCCTGATACATGCCTAACAAGGCCTTTGCGAGCTGGCTTCGACCCCTCGCACGCCTTTTAAAGGACCGGGACGCCCCAGGGTCCCGAGATTGTCAAAATAAAATAAAATAATATTAATGATTATTAGTACATTATGGTACAAGTGTGTAATGTTGGTGATTACCGCTGAGGCGCCATTGAGACCCGAGCCGTTAGGTGAGGGTCTTAAGAGAGCCGAGGACGGTAATCATCAATACACACATGTATGATACGACGTTTTTCAAAACACTTGTGAAGAAAATAATACTAAAAAAACATTTCCAACAGTGAAAACGAGTTGTGAAATTTTTTTCGCAATGGCGGCAAAAATAATCATTTTTTCTATGCGCGCGCATCTAACAATGGCGATCGGCCATAGACTAAAAATAATGAGATATCTTTTTTTTGGCTTTTCGCGGATAGCGTTTTAGCCACGTACAAAATGGGGAATTTCAAGTTTTCTTTATTACAGACAAAAACAAAAGTTATATTTAAGTGAAAGTTTTATTTATTAAACACGTAAAAGTTGAAATTATCTATTTAAATACGACGTTGCTTGAAATGTGTTGCATTTGTACTATTGAGCACGAACTTTTTTTTATCGAAACTTTTTTAAGAACAAAGCAACTCAACCAATAAATTTAAAAAAAAGCTCTTTATCTCACTTGTGAATAATAGTAATGAAAAAGTCACAGTTTGATAACAGGTGTCATTATGTGCCTAATTGCGGTGAAATTAGAGCCACTTTATGAGCAAGTGTGTTGAAAAATATTTTATTTTTAATTCATCAAATAATCATAACGAAAATTGATTTGAGATTCAAATTATTTTATTAACAGCCTTGTTGGTCTATGGGGTTTGATTTCTGGATGCCGCAAAATTTTATTGGGCTTTTTCTATTTGGCATTTCGCAGTATTAGCTTGAAGGCTGGATTTGTGCCCGATTAATGGCAATATTCTCGAACTTAAACATAACTAGCGAATCGTGATTGCCCTCTGCCTACGCATTCGTGGAATGCCTGCGTGATGTAATGGTATGATGATGCTAAATACACCCAGACTGGTCATTGATATAATAGCCCATATCGGTTGCCCAATAGCAGTTAATCAATTTAAACCTAAATTGATTACACTGCAAATCGCAAACTATCTGTGACCGAGGATACGTTCCAACTAACCGATTGTTTGATCATTACATAATCCAACTATTCAGTTAAACTACTGTGGAGGTTTATGAAACCAATGGACAGAGAACGCTACCGTACCTGTCAGTACACAGTTTTTGTCCGTCAGGCATATTAATAAATAAATAAACTTTTTGCAAAAAAATACTACCGGCTTCCAAATACAAAACTACAAAGTGAAAAATAACTTTATTTTTTGAAGTCGGTGTCCATAACGCGAAAAATTGGTACCTACGAAAGACACCGACTCGGTGTCGGAGTCTTTCATAGGTACCAATTTCGTTTTTTTTTCATGTTTCACTTTGTAGTTTTGTATTTGGAAGTCGGTAGTATTTTTTTGCAAAAAGTTTTTTTTATTTTTCACTTTTTAGTTGTACTTACCTAATAGGCAAGTTATAAACAATAAACAGACATGCGATTGCAGCAATCCCGAGAGATTTGCCGTCATTTATTGAAGAGTTCTGCTGTATATCTCCGAAGTTCTTCAACAGATCTTCACCAAATTAAAATGGGACCAATTTTGAAACATACTTTTTCAAACAAAAAAAGAATTTTCAAAATTGGTCCACAATTGACGGAGATATCGGTGAACAAACAAAAAAAACGAGCGTAATGTCGAACATAGAACCTCCTCCTTTTTGGAAAGTCGGTTAAAAATATTGGACACGTATTTTTTATTTTGACACGTAAACATAAAGTGACGACGATATAATGCGTTGAAATATCGTGTGACGTCACGCCGCTAGTACACTGTTTACTGCCTTAGTGACGACACAGCCCCCACTCCTGAACTTTCATGCGGATTTACTTTGTAATTTTTTGCTTTACCAAATCTGACGGACTAAATATTAGAATTATCATTTTTCTACCCAGGAATTTTATAAATTCTGGCCATTACGGGCATGTGGACTTTGACTGATAGGTCGCAGACAGTGTCATTAAGTTTATTAAATAAATTAATAAACTCTGTACCTATTATAATGTCCAAATACATTGTTTGAGCAATTGCCGCCTGTGATACAGGATTATCCTAGTACAGACATCCATCATTGTTGTAATATCAACATTGTAACTTAGATTTATTATTAATTGAAAGTTTGAATAAAGTTTTACCTATTACCTATTTTTGATAAATAGAAGGTCTTCGAAGCTATTGGCCATCAGGCCCTTGGCCGTAATATTAAATCGGCACAATGATCGCCGTGTCCACATTACATGTCGACAACGTCGTATGCTAAGTCGAGATCTTGATTACTCTTGATTTGTTTCTCGAAGAAAGATATATTATTAAGTAAACAGCAGGACTATTCACATACCTCTTTGAGTTCCAAATCAAATCAAATTACTATCTAATTCAATACACATTATAGTAAATTTATCAACCAAATACTAAATAAGGGCCGATTTATGCATTGAGTATTTTAGATTTGATATTAAGAACGAGTTGAGTATCACGTTCTTAACCTCAAAGCTCCAGAGCCTTAAATATCGTCGCCGAGTTGCCAGCTTAACGGTTACATTTCGGGGGTGGGATGCGTACGGCGACGCGCCATCGGTTCATGGTGGACCACCTAACTGGAATTCGCTGCCGGAGTCTGTGTTTCCCGATAGCTCTTAAATCAAGAGTGAATACGCGTGTTTCACCGGCGACCACATCTTTGCTTACCATCAGGTGAGATAGTAGTCAAGCGCGAGCCTATAGAAAAATCAGCCCCAAATCAAATATAGACTACGCTAAAAGATTTGAAACAGCCAGGAGTACCCATATCTACGTTTAGTTTGAAAACCTACAGTTTTGTACGTTAACTAATTAAGTTAATGTGCAAATTAATGGGAATTCACTGGAGAGTCCTTCAGTGTCCTCTACTGCTCAAATCATAAACAAATGAAATATTTGAGTAATTATTTAGGCACATATTATAAGGCTAACCGACTCGCTATTTTTAACACGCTTTTATAAGTTTGCTATGTATGTATCTATGTATCTATGAATCTGTGTATGTATTTAACGGAATCTTTGAACGTGATTTTCACCTCCTTCACAGTGTTGGATTAATTGGAAACTTTGCACACTTATCAAGAACCGATGACAATGCAATAATTTAAATAGTTTGTTCAATTATACTTACCAAGATTTTCAGGATTAGCAATTGATAATAGTTTCAAAAAAATTATGAAAAAAAAAAAATGTTTTTTTTTTATAAACACGCTTTATTCGAAAACCAAACTAAAAAGTAGAAAATCATTTTCAATAAATTTAAATTAAGAATAGATTTGTGATTAACAAAAAAAAACTATTATTGTAAAAAAGCGTGGGGATTAAGTTTTTTTTTTTAAATTAATCTAATTTAACAAATATCTGTCAATAAAATATCATAAAAATTAACAACAAGCACCTCACGTTTTTTTTACTGTTACATATATTTTTTTGTTAATCACACTATTCATAATTTAAATTTCTTGAATATTATTTTCAACTTTTTAGTTTGGTTTTCGAATAAAGCGTGTTTATAAAAAAAAAAAAAATATTGTTATAACCATATTATTTTTTTCTCAAAAAGAATATGGACAGAAGCAGAAATAATTGATATTAAAGTATATTCAAAATGAAATGCTGTTCGTTGCTAAGCGCATTAGCAGAGAAAACTGGAAACGTTTCCCGGGAAAAAAATATCGGGCAAACTAAAAGTGCTTTTTCTATGGACGGGATGGCAGTCTGGCTAAGTAAGTTTTAAATAAAAGTAACAGTATAATTTTAGCAATTCGTAGCTGTTTACTTAAAAATGATTTTTCAATTTACGTTATCGGTTTTAACCGTATCTACCAGATAAAATAAAGAATTTACAGTTTCATCTCTGGGTGCCTATTTATGAAACGTAATATTACAATTCTAGGTAGGTACAAAAACTCCATTTTAAAGCTGCTTTTCATGTTTGTATAAACGATTTTTCATATAACAGGAGATGCATCGGAAATTAATATATGTATTTTTTCAGTGTAATTTTCGTTGCAATTGCTCGTGAGTTTTGTGATTGTTTTTTAACTTAAGTGGCAGTGGGCAGGGCACATTGCTTGCAGAACGGATGGCCGATGGGGCCGTAAAGTTCTGGAAAGGCGACCGCGAACCGAGAGACTATACGTTGGAAGGCCTCCCACTAGGTGGACTGATGACCTGGTTAAGGTTGCGGGAAGGCGCTGGATACGAGACGCACGGGATCGGTCAATGTGGCAACGCCTGGGGGAGGCCTATGTCCAGCAGTGAACGTCTTTCGGCTGAAATGATGATAACTCCGTCATATATTTATTATTATAATCGGATTTGCAAAATTATTTTTTTGTTCGTTAGAAGTTGATTCCTTTTATGTGGTCCCATTTAAATGCGAAGGTTTTTTTCTGTCTGTGTTTGTATGTTTGTTACTTTTTCACGCATCTGGATGAAATTTGGCTCAGTATTAGATTATAGTCAATAATAGCACAGAGAATACTTTTTATCACGGGAATATGTTCCCTTAGGATTATTTTCGACATTCACGCTAATATTATAAAGGCGAAAGTTTGTGACAGTGTGTGTTTTATTTTTGTTACTCTTTCACGCAAAAGCTACTGATTGGATTTGGATGAAAATTGGCACAGAGATAGATTATAGTCTGGAATAGTACATATGATACTTATTATCTCGGGAATATGTTCCCTTGGGATATTTTTCGACATTAATCAAAAACAAAGAGACTACAGATTTTGCGGTGGGATCTCGTACTATACTGCCCAGCTAAACTGCATTAGATATTCTTGAATATTGCGATTGCTTGCTATAGTAATTCGAATCCTTCAATAATAAATCTTATAAAGTTAATAGCATCTCGCCCCTATTCGATGAGCAATATAGTAATTAGAAATATTTATTGCTTGAAAGGCGAAGATTAATTGTTATTTTCATGCTGGAGATCGGTTTGAGACAGTGAGAGATTTCATCTATTGTAGGTATTTTATTTTATAGTCGGTGTTTACCAATCAATTCTGAGAAGATATTTTGTATCGGACTCGTTGGCTACTTAGGTAGAAGAAAGAGTAAAACGTTTATTTTTCTTCAGCTTATTCGCTACCGTGGTTTCACAGTTAACAAGCATTTTTCCAAGAAGAAAAACGCACACAATTCCAGTGCCAATGATAATGTAGCTTTCTATTCAATAATATAAAATACATTTTTCCAAAAAAGAAATATAACCGTTTTCCAAATAAAAACACTACAATGTGAAAAAGAACATTGTAGAACATTTGTTTTTTTTTGTCAGTCTGCCTCAACCAAGTATTTATTTCTATGTTAAGAACTTGATTCACTAACTACCTTCGTTCTACGTAGTTTACGGAAAACACTCGCATTACAATAATTTGATGGAGTATTGACTGAAGCAACTTCTCTCCCAAGGCATACTTTTGACAGCGAATAATATATTAATATATACTTATCGAATTTTTGAAAACAGTTTAGTAGTCACAGCGGATCTTTGTGTCTATGAAGTTGGCTCTGTCAACCATTGCGCAAGAAACAGTTTGTCATCGAGTATACTGCATAGAGTAAGCGAGATATGACGACGCGACAAACGTAAGCGAGTGAAAGAGACAGTGATACAATGCTATCTTCACCTTTAAGATTGACACAAAAATAGCTACTGCGCAGGATCTTGCAGCCAATTCAGAGACACAGAGAACCGTTGTGAGTATTATAACGCTAACTATTTTACGTGTGTATGCAAATTGAAGATAAAGGTGAAGTGAAATATCGTTACGACCCAAAACTAATTAAATTTTACGAAGTCTAGGTACTCAAAAAACGAGCGCCACGTAAAAAAACCTTGGAGTTCGGAATGGATTGACATATCAACAAACGTTGAACTTTAAACGATATGGTCAGTTTTAGCTGGCCATATCATAAAGAGATCAATTCTAAGATCTGGCCACGACATATATATCTTCTTCTCTGTCTCGACATATATATATCTATGTATTAATAACGTGTCCATATTGTAGTTATTGACATTTTTTTCATTTTTTTTTTTTTAAACTTTGCCCCACACTAGGAATTTATTTCTGTATCGTGGGTGCGTTTACAAACATATAAAATCACAAACACAACACCCAGAGCCGGAACAACTATCTGTAGGTCATACAAATATTTGTTCCATGCGGGAATCGAACCCGCGACACGCAGCGCTGCAGTCAATCGCTCAACCACTGCGCCAACCGTGCGCCCATTATACATCATCATCATCATTCACAGCCCGACTTAGCCCACTGCTGAGCATAGGCCTCTCTCTTCTTGTACCAATCACCACGTTCCTGTGCCAACCTCATCCAGGTTCTACCCGCAATGGCAACAATGTCATCTGCCCATCTCGCCGCTGGACGACCAATACTTCTTCTTCCAGTCCTTGGACGCCATTCAGTCACCACCTTACTCCACCTATTATCACCGCGCCTTGCCAGGTGTCCTGCTCAGCTCCATTTAAATTCTGAAATTCGTTTTCCGACGTCGGAAACCTTCGTATGTCTTCGGATCTCAACGTTTGGAACTCGGTCTATTAGCCGTATGCCAAGCATGAAACGCTCCATGGCTCTCTGTGCAACTCGAAGCCTGTACACAGCCTCCTGTGTAAGCGTCCACGTCTCGGCACCGTAAGTCACGGTGGGCAAAACACACTGGTTATAGAGGCGGGTCTTCAGAGATTGTGGTATCTTGAGTGACATCTATCTATATATATAAAAGCGAAAGGTCACTCATTCACGTATCACGAAATATCGAAAACCGCTTGACGTATAAAGATGAAATTTGGTAGGGAGGTAGTTTATAGTTAGTAGACGTCCGCTACGAAAGGATTTTACGACAGGGCCGGATTGAGGGGGTCTAAGGGTTCTCAGAAGGTTATATGAAAGTCCTTAATTTTTGGAGTTACAAATTTAAAATTTGGCAGGGAGGTAGTTTATAGATAGTAAACTTCCGTTAAGAAAGGTTTTTACGACAGGGCCGGATTTAGGGGGTAGGTATAAGGGCTCTCGCAAGTTTGTATGAAAGTCCTTAATTTTTTGAGCAGCATTCTTTAAATTTGGCAGGGAGGTAGTTTATAGTTAGTAGACGTCCGCTAAGAACGGATTTTTCAACAGGGCCGGATTTAGGGGGTCTAAGGGCTCTCGCAAGTTTGTATGAAAGTCCTACATTTTTTGAGCTGCAAACTTAAAATTTGGCAGGGAGGTAGTTTATAGTTAGTAGACATCCGCTAAGAACGGATTTTGTTACAGGGCCGGATTTAGGGGGTCTAAGGGCACTAGCAAGTTTATATGAACGTCCTTAATTTTTGAATTTACAAACTTAACATTTGGCAGGAAGGTAGTTTATAGTTAGTAGACATCCGCTAAGAACGGATTTTGTTACAGGGCCGGATTTAGGGGGTCTAAGGGCACTAGCAAGTTTATATGAACGTCCTTAATTTTTGAATTTACAAACTTAACATTTGGCAGGAAGGTAGTTTATAGTTAGTAGACGGCCGCTAAGAACAGATTTTGCGACAAGGCCGGATTTAGGGTGTCTAAGGGCTCTAGCAAATTTGTATGAAAGTCGGTCATTTTTTGTGCTCCAAAACTTGAAATTTGGCATGGAAGTAGTTTATAGTTATTAGATGTCAGCTAAGAACGGATTTTGCGACAGGGCCGGATTATGGAGGTCAAAGGGCTCTCGCAAGTTTGTATGAAAGTCCTTTATTATTTGTGTTACAGTTTACTAATTTTCACGTTAGTATTTTATTATTATAGCTGAGGTAATGGTTTAGGTAAAAACATTTATCTACTAACCAAGCAAATTTTTTTTTCCGGCATAGTGCCTGGAAAAATGTTTTAATTCACTAGTTAATTTATTAAATAATTTAATTGACATTGGGTAACCATTATTGGGTTTTAGAATTCCAAAAGATTCATAAGTAAAGTATTGATGAGTGTATTTCAATATATTTTTTTTATTAAAAAAGTCTTATCACAATAAACATATTATTAATTTGTATATTATTGTTTCTAAATATTGTAATATTTAGTCATTTATTACAGACTAGCTGACCCGGCAAACTTTGTTTTGCCATAAAAACACCAAACATTAATCTACCCTACCTACCCTACCCTACCTAACCTACCCTACCCTACCTTCACTACCCTACCTTACCTACACTACCCTACCCTACACTACCCAGTGAACTCTACCTATGTAGGTAAGGTACCTTTTTTTCTATTTTATTTTTTCATAACAACCTTCTTCTAACAATAACAAAAACAACAAAAAAATAATTAGTGAAATCGGTCCAGCCGTTCACGCGTGATGCTGTGACCAAGAGAAATAGGCATACATTTTTATATATATAGATAGATATAAGATATATATAGATTTACATAAAAAGTATTAGGGTGTGTTAGGATTTGAGTAATAAGACCAGATTTTGGTTATGAAGTCACCTTATTTCTAGTAATGTTAGCATCGATCGCCTTTTAAAATATTCTACCCATAATTCTCGATTGCTCTTTGCTATAATAATATACAAATCTAACACTATTGTATTTACCAAGTCTCCTACTGCACCCATTCTAGTTAAAATAAATAGTTTATCGTTCCTTCGAAATACTTGTAATAAATAGAATAACGATGTAATACCGCTGAATACAAAAATCAATGTAGCTACGAAGAAACGTCGCCATTTGCTAGTATATACTTGCATCAGCGTTACTACTGCAAAACAAAGAATATAAAACTAATATATAAATTACGAATCTAATCATAGCTGGGATGAAATAAATTATAAAAGACAAAAACCGGAAGATTTAGAAAAGAGTTTTATCTTGTCAACTGAAACCTTTTAGACAGATCTAAAATAAAAGGTAATAAAAACACTACTATAAATGCTGAACCCCAGGCAAATAAGCTACTTTTAAGATACTGTCTTCGAATGTTAACATTGAAAACTTTTACCATTTCAATATAAAAAACGTAACACAATACAAGTAACCAAAAATTGTAAGAGATCATACCCAATACTAAAACTAGGAACGCAAACCAAAATAACGTTATAGGTACCTCCTCCTTCGCTATATTAAACACTATCACATACAAAAACAAACGCAACATATTTGCAAAGATCACGTTGAGAAACACGTAATTTCTGAATTGTCGAAATTTTTTGATGATGCACCATGATGTCACACCGTATGTGAATGCAGCCAGACACAGCACAGCCAATACACACATAGAAAGCACATGTCCTGAGTCAGTAACACTACTACTATTTTGGTATACACTGGTGTTGTATGCACTGGTGTCTGGTGCAGTAGTATTGTATGCGCTGGTGCTGTATGCGCTACTGTCCTCTATACTTTTTTTGTACACACTGATAGCATATGAACTGGTGGTGTATGCACTGGAGTCGTGTGCACTGGCATTAGGTGCACTGATATCATTTACACTGGTGTTGTGTGCACTATTGTCATCCATGCTTTTCTTATTCATGTCTTCCAAAGCGAGAATCGCGTACGCAGTGTCACCGGTTTCCACGATAAAGTGCTATGTGCAAATCACTGTTATAAGCCAGTACGCATACGCCACAAAACGCCACCACCGAGTATCAGATCACATTTTTAGTTTATTTGCATAAATTTGCGTAAGGACACAAAATAAGTATTATTTTTCGACGGATTCACTGACGAAATATTTTCAGGCCACTCTGTGTTCGGCTTTTCTTAGGGCAGTGGCCACAATAAGTCCGGTTGATCCGGTCTGACCAATGCGGCAACTTGTACCTGAACGTCCGCGTCCAAAATAATTACTACAAGAATGTATGAAATGATGGCGAAAGCTTAAAAACGTAGCAGTGGTAGTTATCTACCACTTGTGTTGACCAAAGACCCCAAGTCTGTCTGGCGCTTCTGTTCTGATCTGACCAGCAAATAGGTGAACGACTGTGTCCAAAGTAATACCACTGTTCTCTATTTAATTATTTAAAGCAATGAGTTAAAAACGTGGTGATAATCTAACACTTGTTTCGACCAGAGACCTCAAGTCTTCCCCTATTAAAAAGCCGGTTCAATATTAGGCGGTGGCGTTTTGTGGCTTTAATATGTACCGAGCAAAATGACTGCTCGTCACTGACGCTGTGACACTGGAAATAAACGGTAAGAAGGTCCTAAGCGCCTTTTTAATATTACGCGTTCGAGTCAAGCCACTTTGATCACAGCAGCCGCGGGTGCTTAAGAATGCGAATTTTTAGTGTTGTGACGTCAGTGACAGGTAGCTTTTTTTCTATTATTGTTAGGCTCATGTTTGACCACCATCTGATCGGTAAGCATCTAACCGGTGAAACTATGAATAGTGAATGATGGTGGCGTGACGGTGAAGCACGCTTGCATAGAAGTAGCGTATTAATTTAAGCTTGACTAAAAGATGTTTGATTCCAATCCTTAGCTATGCGTACAATGAAAATATTCCCAAAACGTTTAGTGCGTATTACTGCATATTGGTAGGGTACCCACCATGTATCGATAGCGCATCACCGTAAGTCCTGTAGTCCGATGATGGAACTTCTTTGGTCGGAAGTCTACCGTTAGCACGCTGTTTCATGATTCAAAACATTAGCTACTCCATTTTCCTTGATCGCAAGTTCAATAGTAGGAAAAATAATGCAAATGATGCATCTAAGGAAAGATATATATATATAAACAACAATATATATATATATGTATATAAATAATAATAATTAATATGTATTATTTATATCTTTTTTTATTATTTTTTCCTACAACATTATAATAAATAATCATATTGAAATTGAAAACGACATAAATATTTCGTGAGTCTGTGTTGAGTTTAAAATAAATTAACGTCTTTATGAATCACAAGGTGATTAATAAAATTAAGTAACACTGTTGACACTACAACGAGGATACACTGCAGAGTTCAGTGCAACCGTGCATTTTAGAGGAATATGACGGATACATTTGAAAACAGAAAAAAAAATTACAATAAAAAAAAGTTTTACAAACAAATACTACCGACTTCCAAATAAAAACGTGACAAAGTGAACAATAACTTTCATTTTGGAAGTCGGTGTCTTTATTTTATTGTGTGTATGGATTATTATTTTTATAAGAATGACATTATTAAATTATGTAAATTTACTAACATAGTCATAGGTGTATTACTAACAAATTATGGATCATGGCCCGAAATAAATGATTGAATTGAATTTAGTAGGTGCCATTTTTTTCGTTATGGACAGCGACTTCCAACATAGATACACACATGCCAAGCTAATAAAAGCGTGTTGAAAAAATAATTTTGCAAATCCGTATATACAATGTGTTTTTTTTTATATCCCATAACTCTAGGGTTAAATTCTATAAGTCATAATAAAACAAAACGTCCTAGAATATGTGGTTCAAAAATGCATAGTTTTGAAGATATCATAAACCAAAATAAATTTATATAAAAAAAAAATGCGTCATTTTATCCGAAAGGACGTAATTTTTTTTTTCTCTATATTTTTTATGAAAAATGAAAAAGAATAGTTTTGGAAAATAATTCATAAGCTAGTTGATTCTTTGATATGGTCCCATTCATACCCTAGAGTTATAAGTCCTATTAAAACAATAATTAGTATGTCGGGATCAGTCAATAGTACGGACGTCAAAACAAATCACAAGTACGCCCCTGGCGACAATCAAGGGCAACTACGCATTGGCACGCTTTTTATAAGCACGCGTGGTGGGTAAGGGGGCAGTCAAGTACTGACAGCCTCAGAGCTAAGACGTCGTAGAATCAGTGTCAATCCGTAATATTAGTAAGCAAGATTGTAACTGTGACTATTTAAAATAAACCCAGTGTATCGAATAATTTCTGTGATTTCATTTGCACGATTGTACCCAACGACCTGCCCACACACGATGTCTTAACCTAAGGGAATACATCCTGACTTCCCGATGGTTTGCATCTATCGGCCAGCCTTGATGCGACAAAAATATAACTGAGTTAAAATTATTAAATTAAATATAAAATTAAATTCTTCTGAAATGATGATGGTGACAGAGTTAAGCTCGAACATACATAAAAAACATATAAACATCCAAATTGAGAACCTCCTTCTTCTTCGAAAGTTAGTTAAAAAAAAACGATTTCTGCCACGGGTGGATGCTAGTGTGTAACAATTTCAGTAGGTCTGTACTATCTATCAGAACCTAACAAAATCGAAATTTCATTCGACAAAAACCTCACGACCAATTTTTCTCCGTCACCTATTTCCATCATCTTCTATTCTCCACATCATTTACCACCGTTTCCAAAGCTCAAGAACAATGTATTTAAACGTCATGGTGTTACAATGGCCACCATTGTCCACAATATGGTGAGCAATTAGCGTTGATTAATGAGATCAGCTTTGTAGCTTCATGGGGTTCGCTCTAAAGATTGTGTTTTGTTTTTCACTGATGTTATGATGTTGCTTTTAGGGTACGCCTAATCTGGGAACGATTGCCGAAGGCAGGGGACTTGCTAGTATTAGGCTTAGGCATTCAGTGCGTACGTAGCCTTAGCTTTTTTGATGCGACTTTATCATCGTGATTTAAACGTTTTTCCAAGGAATCCCATTAAAGACATCTATTTCGTCTGACGCACCTTAGCTAATATAGATCATTATCAAATTTAATAATGTTTTTGCTAAATTATTGTACGCGGTTTCACTTATATCTTCTAGAAACTACTTCAACAAAAGCAGCATACAAATTTCAAATCCGTTCATCAGTAAACTCTTCACTTTATGAAATTTTAAAAAGCTATTTATTTATCGCGATAATTTCGTACATTTTATAAGTCACTAGCCAAGCCCGCGACTTCGCATCCGTCAACTGCCTATCCCACCCTACTTGAAACTATCTACCCTACCCCCCTAACCATTTTATTTCTAGGGTCATTCTCCTGCGGAGAATCTTAAAACCGCCATTTAGAAAATGTCGTCTTCGAATATGAAGTTCAACTGTCCGAGTATCTGAATTGCGTGTGTTGTGATATTTTAATTTATGAACAATTTAAATTCAAATATCTTTTGAAAGAGTGAACCGATTGCGATGAAACAAAAACGAAAAAATACTTCAAGTTACGCACAATTTTTATGTATAAAAGTTACCTACATTGGTTTCGTACATTATACGTGATGCGTGCACAAATAATGAGATAAACAGAAAAAAATTCCAAAAATGCTGGAAATGGGTTCTGTTGGTTATCCTTTAACACCCTGGCTATTTTTTTTTTATATTTTCTATGTACAAAAACGACTTTTCTGCAGATTAATAAATCTATAGAGAAGTCTTTTTTGTACAACAATCAATACATATAATAATATGTATTGATGTAGTGTTTTACAAGCTCACCGCCAGTTTCTATTGTCGTAGGTTCAAATAAAAGTGACTTCTAATATTTTATTTACTGAATAAGTCATCACCAGATTTTTCTACTAGAAGGGCTTTAGAAAATATTGCGAAAACACCTGCCAATTGGTATAAAAGTTTTCTACATTGGTTTCGTACACTTTATGGGAATTATGGGATGCGTGCACAAATAAACAGACAAAAATTCCAAATATGCTGGAAATTGGTTCTTTTGGTTAACCTTTAACACCCTGGCTATTTTTTTTCGATACACGTACAGAAACCACTTTTCTACAGTTGTAGTTAGTTTTATGTATTGATGATTGATTGGTCTTGATTACACGAATACAACAGCAAACTTATCCATGAAATAAATCTAGTCAATGATACAACAGTAGGTATCTATAGGACTAGACTGTACGTACACGAATACAACAGCAAACTTATCCATGAAATAAATCTAGTCAATGATACAACAGTAAGTATCTATAGGACTAGACTGTACGTACACGAATACAACAGCAAACTTATCCATGAAATAAATCTAGTCAATGATACAACAGTAGGTATCTATAGGACTAGACTGTACGTACACGAATACAACAGCAAACTTATCCATGAAATAAATCTAGTCAATGATACAACAGTAGGTATCTATAGGACTAGACTGAACGTACACGAATACTATAGCAAACTTATCCATGAAATAAATCTAGTCAATGATACAACAGTAGGTATCTATAGGACTAGACTGAACGTACACGAATACTATAGCAAACTTATCCATGAAATAAATCTAGTCAATGATACAACAGTAGGTATCTATAGGACTAGACTGTACGTACACGAATACAACAGCAAACTTATCCATGAAAT
Source organism: Orthosia cruda (assembly GCA_964057195.1). NCBI lineage: Eukaryota > Metazoa > Arthropoda > Insecta > Lepidoptera > Noctuidae > Orthosia > Orthosia cruda. Next base: position 11,156,543 of record OZ059854.1, on the reverse strand, counting down.
AAATCTAGTCAATGATACAACAGTAGGTATCTATAGGACTAGACTGAACGTACACGAATACTATAGCAAACTTATCCATGAAATAAATCTAGTCAATGATACAACAGTAGGTATCTATAGGACTAGACTGTACGTACACGAATACAACAGCAAACTTATCCATGAAATAAATCTAGTCAATGATACAACAGTAGGTATCTATAGGACTAGACTGAACGTACACGAATACTATAGCAAACTTATCCATGAAATAAATCTAGTCAATGATACAACAGTAGGTATCTATAGGACTAGACTGTACGTACACGAATACAACAGCAAACTTATCCATGAAATAAATCTAGTCAATGATACAACAGTAGGTATCTATAGGAGTAGACTGAACGTACACGAATACTATAGCAAACTTATCCATGAAATAAATCTAGTCAATGATACAACAGTAGGTATCTATAGGACTAGACTGTACGTACACGAATACAACAGCAAACTTATCCATGAAATAAATCTAGTCAATGATACAACAGTAGGTATCTATAGGACTAGACTGTACGTACACGAATACAACAGCAAACTTATCCATGAAATAAATCTAGTCAATGATACAACAGTAGGTATCTATAGGACTAGACTGTACGTACACGAATACAACAGCAAACTTATCCATGAAATAAATCTAGTCAATGATACAACAGTAGGTATCTATAGGACTAGACTGAACGCACACGAATACTATAGCAAACTTATCCATGAAATAAATCTAGTCAATGATACAACAGTAGGTATCTATAGGACTAGACTGTACGTACACGAATACAACAGCAAACTTATCCATGAAATAAATCTAGTCAATGATACAACAGTAGGTACCTATAGGACTAGACTGTACGTACACGAATACTACAGCAAACTTATCTATGAAATAAATCTAGTCAATGATACAACAGTAGGTATCTATAGGACTAGACTGTACGAGACTGTGTGCTGTGTGTGTGACTGTATTATTTAATTGTGATTTTGTGTGCTGTGCTGTCTTTTGTGTGCGCTGAATAAATAATGTATCTGTCTGTCTATCTATCTTAGAAACCCGTAAAGCAAACTTCGTCTCGGGTATGGGAAATCCAAAGATAACACAAGTCCAATGACCCGTTAGTAGCTACCCTTGCAAAGTTTAGTTACCAAAGTAAATCTGAGAAATGGAATAGTTTACCTTTCTAGTTTCTGATATTATAAGGGGACTAGCATTTTAGCCAGTATTTGCCGGATTATTACTTGTTCTTTAACTTCACTGTATTTTTTACAAGCGTTTATTTAACTTGCAATGACGTATATATTTATGTATGTGTGTAAATGTGTTCGGGTAAAATCTTGCAATTGAATTTTAAAACAGTTATCATACACCGATTAAAAAAAAAAATAGGATGAAAATGCATTGTTAGTTAAGTTACATCATTCTAAATCTAATATGGCAGACGGCGCAAGATGGTAAACTAGTTATTTTTTTGTGTACTAGATATGGGTATCAAATGAAAGAGTTTGCTGAGAAGTAAACGAAAAAAAATTGTTTTAAAAAAGTTTTTTTAATGAATAATTTTATTTATATATATGAGCTGCTGTAAACTCGTCTGCTAAGCGAAGGGTACCTTCCGGTTTCGATACAGAGTGATTTATTCCCATTTGATGGCAGACCTATAGTCTTATCGTAAGTGAAATACAAAACCGGTAAATGTGGCGACAATTAGGCGAGCCGTATGTTCAGCAGTGGACGTTTTTCGTCTAATCCTTTTGTAAATAGAGGCCTCATTTCAAATGATTTAGTGTCAGTGAGCCAGACGTACAAATTTGAACCTACTAGGAAATCTTTTGATTTATTTGTATCACTATACACGAATTCCATTGGACTTCAGGAACCACTTTCCGAGATCATTTAGCCCAAGTAACACAAGTAAAAATTTAAAATTTCCTAAACACCCGGCATTATTTTTTTATTTCATGCTTTTTATACCACATAATTTAGTAGACACGCTTCGATCAACAATCTATCGAACACGTTTAAATTTTAACACGAAAGTAAACAATTATGTCACGAAATCTTGCAAATTTACCCCGATTCTAACAGTAAAACGCCCATAACTTTTGAACGGCTCAACCGATTTTCATCAAACATTGCTAAGAACAGTCCCGATAATGTCACCTATCAAACAAAAAACTAAATCAAAAGGTTCATCCGTTTTGGAGCTATGATGCCACAGACAGATACACATATAAACAAACACACAGGCACTCACTACAAACTTATAACACCTCTCTTTTACCGTCGGGGTTTAAAAACCAAAAGATTTAAAGCTTTTTTCGCCCAATATTCAGTTAACACAGAATCTTTGATCAACGACACAAAAGAAACGTCACGTCACTTCACGACACAAGGGAACTATCAAAATGGCATAAAAAGTGGACCCGGACATTTTCCCTGAAACGTATCCTTATTCTTTTGCATTTCACCATGAGTTGTGATTGAATGGCGAACGGACAAAGTTACAGTTTGTGTTATTCGTCTTGGGATGAAGGCATTTTGAAGTATACCCTGTTTCCATCTTTGTGGATGGTTAAGGCGTTGTTTCAAGAGGATAGGAAGTGGTATTTGCTGTGATATAGAATATTAAAATCTGGAAGACTTTGTTCTACCATAAGTACAGGTAGTAGCTGTCCATTTCCCTAAATTCATATTTAATTCGTCTTCTTGCTGTCGGGTTGATGGTGCATCTATTGTAATATTGTATTATATTGTTAGTAGGTGGCCACATTTATTGCGTTGTCGTCGAATTAATCATGCGGCATCAAAATTTAGAGCGTTTTTTATAAAGGTCGAAAAATTTATCATGAAGCTCTGTCTTTTTACCCGACTGCCGAAGGAGGGTAATGTGTTTATCAGTCTATATATGTATGTATGTAAGTATGTATGTTTGTTCCTATGTGGCGTTCTAGAGACCAAATGTGTTGACCGATTTTGATGATTCTTACGTCAATCGATTCGTCTTAACCCTGCAAGTGTTATAGGCTACATAAAAATTGGAAAAGAAAAAATGGTGAATTTTGGGCGGCATTTTTTAGGGGAGAAATTTTTTCTTTTCTTCCAAACACATCGTGTGGGATATCAAAATTAAGGGTTTTAAGAGGTGATTTCAAAAATATATAACACTTATATGTTTAAGTGTACCTAATTAAAAAAAAAAATACTAAAGAGTTGTAAATAAAAAAAGTTAATTCAAAAAATCAAAAAACCCAACTGCTTAAAAAGCGAACAAGGAGAAAATCATGCTGTGCAGGCGGAGGATGCATCTGGTTTTGGTCAGCCAGCTCGCGTATATGTATCCTCCGACTGTACAGCATGATTTTCTCCTGGTTTACGTCTTTTAAGTTCGCTTTTTAAGCAGTCGGGTTTTTTGATTTTTCGAATTAACTTTATTTTTCTTTTGGGATCTGCAATTATCAGACCATTGCTGTGCAAAACCCAAAATCTGCGAATGAAAATAAATACGTAATCAATTACGTAATGTTTTGAGGGTTTCGTACCCGAAGAGTCCAAACGAATCCCGGTCACTCACGTGTCCGTCTGTCTGTCTGTCCGTCGTCTGTCATTTACAGCCAAACGGTTGGAACTACAGTGTTTAAGTTTTCACAGCATAAGCATCTGTTGATTGCCATAAAAATTCTCCGAAAATATTTTTAACACAAATAAAATGACGGGTGTGAAAATAAAATGTGACCTACCCCATCGAGAGTAGGTAAATACTGTATTTTTTGTTTAAAAATATTGGAAAAGAAGGGAATGAGAAGCCACCAAAGACAGCAAATTTACAAAATTTTGTTCCGATGATTTTGTTTTACTTTCCATTGACCTAGGAACTTGAAATTTGGTTTATTAATACGTATTTTTTACTGATAGATACCAATACATTGATAAATCTGATAATTTCTTCCAAATTCCCTCGTTTTTACTATTAAAACCAACTTGATTTTGCGGTTCGGTACGGAACCCTAAATGTGAGAAGTATAACAAGCACTTGGCCGGTTTTTTAAAGCACGAAAGAAACAAATATATACTCTCTTTGAGTTTTAATAGTCCTTGCACAATGATAAATATTATTATTGAAGAAATATTAATTTTGCATTTCGTGTGGCATAGTAATGAAACAAAACTAGTTGCTGTAATAAAAGGGGATCGACAATTGAATATACTATTCTTGTTTAAACTTCGCTTCGTGCCGGAGGAATATCTGAAAGGAACAATTAACTCTAACCAATAGTTTGAACTGTTTGATAATGAGCAGGAAACTTGTTAAAATTAATAATATTAGTGAAACCAAATTATTCTTGTAAACTCTAATAAATAGTCTTCAGATGGGATTGATGAGGGTGACTGAAAGTCTTAGGAGTGCTTACTAGTACTCATTTAAGTTTAATTTGACATAATATATTCAATCATAATTATGAAAGCAAAGAAGCGTGTTTGTACGGCGTAGTTATTATAAATATCAGACAAACTTCGAAACATAATTTTGAAACAAAAAGCCCAATTATGTTTTTTCTAACCCGGAAAACGAAACCAGGATCTCTCAACAACAAAAAGAAACAAAAAGTTACAAAATCAACTTGGCCTATGTTTTTTACTTTCCTGTGTTTTAACTGGTAACGCTTAAAAAACTGATCGGTACATTTAACCGTTCTTACACAAGCAAATCACGAAAAATCCATCCTTTGTCCCAAACTCCAAAAAGTGTCCCCTGAATTTCTACTAAAGCAGTATCTACACCGATGCAAACGAAGTTAAAACGACGAAAAACGAGAAGCAAGAATGAAAAATTACCGGCCATAATTCACTAGCTTGAAAAGACCAAGTGGCAAATTAGGTACGTAACGGTCCAACGGAAATTTTTAAGCATTTGCGTCGATAAAGCCTTGAGAGCTGTCTACCCTTGTCATCGGTAATGACGCTGATGTAGACACAGGCTGACTTTATGCGATATGACACTGTGTGTTCACTGAAGTGTTTTTTTTTTGTTGTTTCTGGCAGTATTTCGATTTCGATTGGCGTTGTTCTTTTTAGGGTTCTGGAGTCAACAAGGAACCCTTATAGATGAGCCTTGTCGGTCTATCCGTTCGCTCACAGCTTAGTTCAGAGACTCTAAATATATTTCAATGTACCACAGAGTACATCACGTACTAGATAGCTATAATTTGACATGGATATTGTATCGTTACGTAAGCTCAAAGAGCTAAACGTAAGCTACGTTAATAAAAATAAGTGCCGGCTTCGTACGACGTGCTGCCCGCCTCTTCCATGGTGTTGAAGGGGCAACCGCAGACCAGGGAGGCATGATACGGTGCGCGACGGACGTCTGGTGGAGCGCTACCTCGAGATGTGGGCCCTCGTGTTCAGAGTGCGCAAACTGCGCGTGCTGCTGGCGGGCGCGCTTTGGGCGCGCGCACCGCTGTTCACTACACTGCTGCACTGCACACCGTACCGTTTGGTATGCAGTTATGTAGGCATACGGTAGGCAGGAAGGCAGGCAGCAAGGAGTAAAAAGGAACCGGGCTGTGGTGTTACACGCCGTACAGTTAAAAGGTCAAATGATACACCATATAAATAACACTCACAATATATATATTAAAAAGTGCACTTCTTCATAATATGGTTTAGAGAGTTTTTGACATAAGATAAGGTAGTACACTGTAATTCCAGGCTAAAACATGTCCTTCAGATTTCGCAACCAAAATCAAACGTTTTTCATCGTTCTGTGTTATATCTTCTGAATTTCAAATTCAAATCTCAATTAAGAAATCAAGACCAGAACGAATAAAAATCGGTTTACAGAGGGGGGGGGGGGGGCAGTCTACCGTTGCCCTTATAATAATGTACAACTAGCTTAAGGAAGGTCTAGGTAGTCCATGGTATATTATGTCTATGGCTTAAGAAAATACGAGCTGTTCAGAACCGGTCTTGGTCTCTGGGCAAAACTTGCCGGGTAACTCATCTTGGAGGGTAGCGGGATCCGAAGCACGGTGCCAGCCGTTGGCCGACCGCAGTCAGTAGGGGGCCCAAGTAGTACGCCAGCCACGTGCCAAAGGCTGCCCCGCCAACTCGCGAAAAATCCCGGTATGCTCCACCGTGCCAGCTGGCGACTGGATGGGAGGACCCGGTGGCCATATCCGGGGGGATTCGGGCGTCCCCGCAGTCTCCAAATGAGTTCCCCACAGGTTGGGTTAGCTCCAGTGTTCCACTTGGTTCACTGAGCAGCGCCTCGACAGTTTAACTTCTTCCCCAGCAAACTCAAAAAAAAAAACACATGACAAAAGCAAAGAAGAATATGGTGAAACAACGGCTGCACTTCCTCCCACTAAAAGTGCACCTCACTAACATCAGGGGGTTGCACTCTAATCTCGATCCGGTCCACCACCACCTTGAGACCGAGAAGCCGCACCTGTTTTTCCTAACGGAGACGAAGATAACAACCCCGTCGGACGTGGTGTACCTCAACTACCCGGGTTACTCTCTTGAACACAAGTTCAAGAAGCAAGCTGGGGTCTGTGTGTACGTCCGCGATGACATTTGTTGTCGTCGTCTCCGTTGCTTTGAGAAATCGGGTTTTTCTGCCATATGGCTACTTGTGGACACTGGCGCGGAGAAGTCTCTCTACATCGGCGTCTACCGATCGCACACCGGTGACCAGGAGACGACAGCGCTCTTTAACTGCCTCATGGAGTCGGCTGACATGGCCCAGCAACGGTACCCAACAGCGAAGCTTAATTTTCTGGGGGACTTTAACGCCCATCATAAGGAGTGGTTGTACCCGTACCGGAAAACTGACCATGCCGGGTTAGAGGCGCACAAGTTTTCTCTATCGCTAGATCTAACCCAGCTGGTGAATGTGGCAACGCGGGTACCGGATGTTGACGGCCATACACCCAATTGCTTAGACCTTCTGCTGACAACTGATCCGGACAGTCATTCGGTATCGGTCTCAGCACCGCTGGGAACGTCTGACCATTGTCTGGTGAAATCCGTGTCGACTTGCTCTCCTCCAGATGAGAGTCCTAGAGGCACGAGGCGAGTATGGCGATACGAGTCAGCAGACTGGGACGAGATGCGGCACTTTTTTGCGTCTTATCCTTGGCGACATGTGTGCTTCTCCTCGGGTGACCCCTCGAGCTGTGCGGACGCGGTTGCGGATGGCAAGTGAGAAAGCAAATTTATTTGCATCTCTGTTTGCTAGCAATTCACGTCTGGACGCTGGATCCAAGCAACCACCTACTGTTCCTCGTTGTGACTCTTCGATGCCGGCGATAGCTGTGCACACCAAAGAGGTCCGAAGAGTATTGTGCAGTCTAGACGTGAACAAGGCCGGCGGGCCTGACGGCATTCCAGCGAGAGTACTGAGGCTGTGTGCGCCCGAACTTTCTCCTGTGTTGACACGCTTGTTCCGCCTCTCTCTTGTAAAAAGAACGGTACCAAAGTCCTGCAAGCTTGCAAATGTGCAACCAGTGCCCAAAAAAGGCAACCGTGCAGACCCTGTCAATTACCGTCCAATCGCCATTACCTCCATTCTTTGCAAAGTTATGGAAAGGGTACTGAACAGTAAGTTGCTGACCTACCTTGAAGACAATAATCTCCTCAGTGACCGTCAATATGGCTTTCGCCGGGGACGGTCTACTGGCGATCTTCTTGTGTATGTCACGCACTGCTGGGGCGAAGCCATCGAGAGACACGGCGAAGCACTTGCTGTTTCGCTGGATATCTCGAAGGCCTTTTACAGGGTCTGGCACGCAAGTCTACTTAGTAAGCTTCCTGCGTATGGCATCCCCGCTGGTTTTTGTAGCTGGATATCAGACTTCTTTGCGAGCGGTCGATCCGAGTAGTCATAGACGGCTGCTCCTCTGACCTTATGGCTATTGATTCCGGAGTTCCTCAGGGGTCTGTTCACTCTGCAACTCTATTCCTGCTGCACATCAATGACCTACTTCAGCTTGGTATTGTTGGGTACGCAGATGACAGTACTGTTTCAGAGAGATACCTGTCCAGCGCAAGAACCAGCGTGGATGAAGTTCGTTCCTTGAGAGAGACTATGGTAGAGCGGACAGATTTGACCTTAAGCCTTGTCTCCCAGTGGGGTGATGACAATCTGGTCTCCTTTAACGCCACCAAAACACAGGCGTGTCTTTTTACCGCTAAAAGGAGTCTTTTCGATCGGACGCCTACTTTTCGGGGTGCGTCTGTTCCAGTGACTGATCGGCATGAGCTCTTAGGCATGGAGTTGACATCCAGTCTTAACTTCGGCGCCTCCATTGAGTACAAGGCCCAAATTGCGGCAAAAAAACTGGGCATCCTAAATAAGGTGAAGCGATACTTTACGCCTGGACAGCTTTTAACCCTGTACAAAGCGCAAGTCCGATCCTGCATGGAGTATTGCAGCCACCTTTGGGATGGCTCAGCAAAGTATCAGCTTGCCGCGCTTGACTCGGTGGAACGCAGAGCTAAGAGGCTCATCGGTGACATTGAACTGGTGGATACCAAGCTTCACAGCATGGCTCATCGCCGCAAGGTTGCCTGCTTGTCGGTCTTCTACAGACTGTATTTCAGTGAGTGTGCTCAAGAACTCCACGACCTCATCCCACCAGCCTCCTTCTTCCATCGGACATCTAGACGCACTGCAAGTTACCATCCTTACCTTGTTGCCATTGCTCCAATTCGCACCAAGCGCTTCCAAACATCCTTCATAATGCGCACAGCGAATGAATGGAACTCACTACCTGCGTCTGTGTTTCCGAACGCATTTAACCCGAATCTCTTCAAAGTTAGAGTAAACAGGCTCCTTCTGGGTAAGCTCACTCCATCGTCGACTCTGTCTCTGTCACCTATGACTTAGACTAGAGTCAAGAGCAAACCCATATCAAATAAAAAAAAATAAAAAATAGACAGACAGACGTTAGATCAGATAAAAATGTCATAGTATAAAATATTCCAAGATTTCACAAATTAGCAATATAAATTAAGTTGAAGCTAATAAATCAATCAGAAATAACTAAAAATATGCTTTTCAGATGTTAAACAGTATCAAAGAATACATGAGTTGACACAATATCAAAAGATAAAAAGGTATGGTTTGTATAGTGTTATGAAACGTAAGTAGACTAAACGATGTGGAATGAATATCACAATATACATATTAATACCGACAAAGTGGTATGAAATCATGAAAAACAATTGACTACCTGTATACGTAAAGTGGCGATGCTTAAAGCAATGTTAGGTAGTTTCATCGTTTATGAATTTCAGTATTTTTACCTAATTATGTTCGTGATTGTAGCTGTTTTTACGGAATCGTCGGTGCACGAGTCCGATTCGCACTTGGCTGGTTTTTAACCGACTTCCCAAAAAGGAGGAGGTTCTCAATACGGTTTTTTTTAATAGCCCTTTTTCACACGCTCCGGTTATCTTGTAGCCGGTGCCGGGTAACCGGCGGCGAATGTATGGCCATGTGCGCCGGTACGTGTGAAAGCTAACATACATGCCTATACACTTCGCCGCTGGTTACCCGGCACCGCCTATCCGGAACCCTATAGGTTTTGGGTCGAAAACCTATATGGTACTTCCCGTTGATCTAGTTACCTAATTATGTTGGAGAATGTAACTGTTTGTACGGAACCCTCGGCGCACAAGCCCGACTCGCACTTGACCGGTTTTTTAAACAAGCTATCGTTTGACCACTGACATAACTGCAGCTTTACAAATAATTAACATAAAATTAATAAACCAATACGTTTTTAAACCAACAGTAATTAACATACAATAATTAATAACTGGAACAATTATACCATCTGTATCAGTTCGCATCGAATTCGAAAATAATATTGTTCGCAATTCTACTGAAATCTAGAATTTATCTGGAAACTGAAATAACAGTTAGCAACAAAACTACGACAATAGATATCCAATCAATCAAACTAGTACAATTGACAAAAGAGGTTAGTACATATATGCAGGTAGCAACTGTTTTCAGCGAAGCCCGAATAGCCGTGTGCTGGAGCAATTTAGGTTATGCTTCAGTTTCGAGAAAGAAATTATGTATTTATTCTGCACGGTACACACAACAGAAAATATCACAAGCTACAGAATATAAAAATGAATTTATTTATCTAAAAGATCTAAGCAAGCAGATACACCAATAAAACAGTTAACAGCGATCAAACCATACTAAACCTTCTGATCAAACTATGTCTCATCTGCTGGAGCGCCCGCATTATTCTCTAACCTGTACCCTCGATGATCTGAACAAGGCCTTCGACGCCGCTTTCTTACTGGGCCCAAACAGTATAACTATGTTACCACCAAAAGAAGAAGAAGACGCGATATTCGTAGATATCAATAGGAAAAAATATAACGCTCATCATAACAAAATAAACATTACCATCTCAGACATTTTTAGCTTCGCCCCGTGGGCTTCTCTCCCCCAAAAACCACGATATTTTCGGGATAAAAATGCCTGTACCGTATTTTTTTTTATATTGTCTTTATAAAAAGAAATAAAGAAAGAAAAAGTGTTGGAGTGTTGGTATTGTGGGGTTTGTTTGTGTTCATACCAATCTATTTCGTTGATAGTACAGATATCTACTCCATCTACCAGTTGTTGTTATGGCTTCCACGAATAAATTTTATTCAAGATACGCTTTTTGAAAGCCGTAATATCGGAATGGAAGTAAGATTGATTGTATGATTCTGTGGCAATGTTGATGCAGTTGAATGGAAGAATGATTTTTAAATACATCGAAAAACTTGCTTGTCGCAGAACAAGCCACTTTCGTTTCACTGAGTCTTTTTTCCCAGTGAGTGTCTATCTCACAGAATTCTTCTTCGCCTGTTAGAAATAGGTTAGCTATTTATTAACAACTTCACTAACTCTTTCAATACACTATACTAGCTTCATCATGTATAATGTGAATGACACTTAGATATTAATAAAAATTGTGATTAACCCAATGGAGAAACGATAACAGCAATAAACTGGAAAAAGGGATTGAACTCTTAAAATATCCAGAAACAAAATATTTAGCGCAATAGTGAGCTTAAGGAAATGCATCAATATCTACGTTTATTTCATTTCTACGTTTATTTCTTACTTAGATCACTTATTAGAAAACAATACGGTACATATGTCAATACAATACAAAAGATAACAAGACAGAAAACGTCAAATCTCGCTTCAACTAACTCTAGAAATGTATCCAAAGAATCTAAGATTCACTTGACGAATTCAATAAAGGAGTAAAAGAAAAAATCTAATACAGTTAGCCACTCCCTAATGGAGCAGATCTCACAAAAACTTCTAATTCCACAGATAATGGCCAGCGTGGTTTTTGTCTGGGTTCCGTAGCTTGTTAGGGCGGGGCTGCGCTCTTCGTTGCCCCTTTAACCTTAGAATTAGGGGTCGTTTTCTTGGGAGTAGTAATAAATCTGTTGGGTGTGTTTTGAATTGAATATACTTTTTAATTACAGTGTCTGGGTTGGTCAAGTGCTTGTAATAGTGTCGTAACTTAATTGTACTCAAATGACGTTAGTTAGAATTCAGGTGTATATCTTGTGTGTACATATTTTCTTTATTAAATATTTGATCTCAAAATATTTGACATGTCGACGCCTCACGATTCACATTTATTTCACGTAATATTTTTAGATTTTCACAATTTCTTATTTTAGATACTTAGTCTTATACTTACTAATAATAATTTATGTATAACTGTAATATGTACTCATATTGTTTCTATATATGTAACATATATTATGGTATTTAAAGCTCTTGGTTACTGTTGGAAACGGGAAAGATCAGGAGGACACAAGTCAATCAAACTCGCTAGTGGGTTACACACTGATTTATTATTTGGTTGGTACAATCTAGCCCGCTGGCGAGGCGGGTATGTGGCGCAGCAATCCAACGCACACATTCATAACAGTAACCTAAATAAATGAAATTAAATAAGATATCTAAGCCGTCATGGGGCCTGCTGGTTATTTAAGTTTCACTGGCGCAACACGTCACGATAACATGTCGGTGACGCGTACCCATAAGTTTTGTCCCCACCAAAAATCATTCACACGGATAATGAAGTTTACACTTAAAAAAATTGTACCAAGTTTCATCAAGGAAGGTGTCATAGGACCTTCTTAAAAGCAATGTTTATGACTAAACTAAATGCAATTTTGATTGGACATTCAGAGCAACTGCTGTGACGTCATAGTCTATGATTACTCGTCAATAATTCCGCATTATCATCTTCCTGCCCTTGTCCCATGTTATTACCATTATCTTTATCTGAAAATTGTTTAATTGTGGAAGGATCGTCAGAGTTCCCACTAAATAAAAGGTAATATTTAATCATAACATTATGGCCGTCCGTTTCTTTACGTTTAAGTTGTCTTCTTTAACTAGGGTATACCTGTATCTTAAGAGAGCAACGTAAATTGTCAACAGATGTACCATGTACTTACATCAACATGTTCTACCATACATTCTACTGTAATTTCGTAACCTTGTATACCTTGCTTGTAACTATTTAGTGTAAATTTTGTTTTACATATCTCTTGCTCTGTAAGTACACCCTTACACCCCTGAATGCCGGGGTGTATGACTATCATTACAGCATAGGTTTTGGAATTTGAAAAAAGAACTGTCATACTCATACTGCACGAAGAATATTTTTAAAAAGTTAATATTTTTTTTCTCGGTATCCATTAATTACTCGAATCGGAATCTAGACAATTTATTTTATAAAGATTTTATTTTAAATATGGAACTATTTGTTTCCGCATCGTATGTTAGATGGAATCGATTTAAAAATCAAACTGGCCAGCAAGATATGACGCGCTTGCGTGCGTGAAAAAAAAAAAAGGCAGTCTACTAGTAGGCGCGAAAGCATCGCGAAAATAATTAATTTTCTTGAGTTCTTTTTCAAAAGTTTTAAACATGTCTAGTGACGAAGACATAGATCTAACGCCCGATTTTATTAAAGAAAGGGCAAAAACAGTTGTCGAAAATATATTACCGCCGAACTCGAAAGAAAGATATGTAAAGGCATACGACGAATTTATGAAATGGCGGTCAGAAAAAAAAGTGAAATCTCTTTCTGAAAGTGTTTTTATATCATATTTTGATGAATTATCTAAGAGGCTACAACCTTCCAGTTTATGGTGCTTTTATTCCATGCTAAAATCTACAATGATGACAAAACATGACGTGAATTTGAAAGATTTTTCTAAACTTACTGCTTTCTTGAAAAGGCAGTCTGACGGCTTTAAAAGCAAGAAATCGAAGGTATTTACTGCAGAAGAAGTACAGAAATTCTTAAATGAAGCTCCGGATGAAATTTATTTAGCAATAAAGGTACCTACGTATTTACTTGCCCTTTTTAATAAGTTACCAAAATATTTCACAAAAATACTATGCGAATTTGGTGTCTTTAATACAACTTATGTCTTTTTTACAGGTTGTTCTAATTTTTGGGATATCGGGAGCCTGCAGAACCGTGGAATTGACAAACTTGACAATAGAAAATGTAGAAAAACATAACAAATTACTACTCATAAAACTGCCTAACACGAAAACTAAAATTGACCGGTCATTTGTTGTGCATGAAGAATTTGCAAATTATGTTGAAAAATATCAAGCTCTTCGGCCTGAAAACGTGGATACAAATCGTTTTTTTCTTAATTACAGTAAAGGAAAATGCCACAGACAAGTAATAGGAAAAAACAAATTTACAGGCATGCCAAAGCAAATAGCCACATATTTAAAACTGAGTAACGTAGAGTTATACACCGGGCATTGCTTTCGCAGAACATCAGCGACTCTATTGGCTGATTCGGGAGCCAACCTCACTCTGTTAAAAAGGCACGGCGGCTGGAAGTCCAGCAAAGTGGCCGAAGGTTATATCGAAGATTCGATGGCAAACAAAAGCAAAATTACTTCTAAAATAACAGAAAATATAAACTTGAAATCACCACGTCAAAGCACATCATCTGAGCCATTTTTTAATGAAGAAAATAGTACCAGTCAACTGCCGCCATTTACGATGCAAGAACCTCAAGTCACTCAAACTCAAGTCTTATCATCACAAACTCATATTCAAACTATAAATATTCCTAAAAAGAACGTGACCATATCTCTTACAAATTGTAATAATTTTACTATTAATTTTAATTAAATACACATTTTTTTCTTCTTAATAAATGTTCATTGAAACCTGCTGTCTTGTTGTTTACTTACCTCATAATCGATATGTAAAGCAGAGTATTTATCTCGGGCGTAAGCATCAATTGCATACTCGGGTTAATTAGCGCCTTCGCTTCGCTCAGGCGCCAAAAACCTCGTATGCAATTGATGTCATACAGCCCTTGGTTAATAATCTACTATTTCTCATCATCTGTACCTTTTTGATCAATAAAAAATTATTTATTTATTTTAATACCAATATATTTTCTTCTTCAATTATCGCTGCCAACCATCACGCTATATTTCAATACTAACCAATTAAAATTTTCTTGTTCCAGTGGCTTGTTCAACGGTGACTGTGACGAAGTGCCAGGCTGCTCTAAGGACCTTGCAAGCCTTTCCGTTCTTCAAGCCGACCTGCCTCTGTCGAGAACCGAACGTGGATCCTGAATGTAACTCCTTCCGCGACTTCCTGTTCGACCATCCCTGCGTGTTCGTCATGAAGAAGGGTATGGATACCACTTTTATATTTAGAAAATAAGGTTCTTCCTGACCTTTTCTTTGGTTTATGTTTTAGAATTAGGCTTCCTTTAGATGTCTCCCTGTAAAGTTACTATTTGGACCGCTTTAAAAGGTAGTGAAAAAGAGTGCTCTCTGATAATGGCAACGTTCATAAGAAAGAAAGTTTTTTTTTACCCCACATTTAAATAATAATCAGATTGTCTTTGGTATCAAAAATTATAACTTTGGTCAAAACATAGACTTATTTAGTAGCAAGTAGCAGTAGTGCAGCATCTTAGTTATACATATATTATATATGCATCTTAGTTTGGTAAAGAAACTTAGACTAGTGTTATAGTAATTTATTAAAAACTACGAAATTAGTAGGTTTTTGTGGATATCCAAAAAGTAAACACCTGTAAAACCAATAAATGAATATGAAAGCCTCCCGTAAATATTCCCGTAAACAATGCGACAGCGATAAGGCGAAACGTTTCATAAATACATCACCGTCGCATTGTCGCATCGCGCACTCTCTGATGGTGGCACATGTGTTGAATCATTCGGTTCCCTTCCTGATGGTGGTGCCGATCCGTGCATCATGTTCGTGATCGGGCGCTATCAGTTGAGATTGACCATAAGCTGCCACGGCCTATTTTTTTTTATTGTTTGTTACTCTAGACGCTTTTACGTGCACGTGTTTTTACATCGTTCTGACACATATGTATTTTTTCAACAATAATGATGTAACCAAAAACTTGTAATTAAAACTGTTGGAAAAGAGTGCCCGTGGAGTTTCTTGCAATTTCTTCTCCATTGAGACCTACTGTCGCTTGCAAAATTGCTACTAGAGTCATCTTTTTTATATTTGTTTGTCTATTCAAAAGTACCACTAAGGTTTATTTGAAATAAACTATTTGATTGTTGATTTTGATAACCATAAAGTAAACCATAAAGTTTCTACATGAGGCTTAGTGCTTACTTTGTAATTAATGAGCGTTCTCTTGGCTGTAGATGTTCTAAACGTATTTATAGTTTTTAGTTCTTACTATAAACTAGTTTTGAAACCTAGCACTAAAATCCCATTCAAACAATAACACCAATCCTCCATTATTAACAAAAATAGTCCCAAACCTAAATGGACAGTTTCCATTCCTCCGCTACGGCCAAAAAATACTGCCTTTCCTCCAATGTTGCTCTAATTATATTCTGTGCACGTAGCAAGTTAATTTTCTTTGAGACAACTCATGTTTTTTGATCGAAGTGTCTGCCGACCATTGCTTATCTTAAAGGTTGATCGTATTTTAATGGGGAATGCGTCGTGATGACAATAGGAACGATTGGAACCTGAAAATAAATCATTTTGTATTTATAACGAGGGTGTGATCCTTCGGAATTTTTGGGTTACGTGATCTACAAAGATGTACTCAAATCTCAGTTATCATCAAAACATACCATGTCAGAAACCACAGTCAAACATTTCAGTCAGTCACATATCTTGCCGTCATGGTCCTCATTTGATGAGTCCAAAATAATGTTCGAACTTTGAAAGGGAGTTCGAAACTTATTTTTTTATTTTATTATTATGTTCAGTTTCCGTACCTAAGTGTGTCCACGCCATCAACATCCTTACCAGAATACCAGCGCGGCATTATTTATTATTTTTAAATATCGCTGCACATGCTGACCCTCTTTGGTCTCGCACTGGGTATTTATTATTTTACATTTTTTTTTTGTTTATCTCTCCTGTGCGGGTCACAAATAAATTTATTTTACTTTATTATATCGGATTTTATTTCGATGTTTCTTCTCATAGTATTTAGATAGGAAACACAGACTTTATCTAGTTTCTTGGTTGGATTCTATATTTAGTATATCCTTCAGTCTTTATGGAAATCAGGATTCATGCCAGTGATCACAAGTGCTACTAATTCTCAGGCCAGTCAGTGTTTTGGGCTAAGTTTCTCACCTCTAAATATTTGCACGCGTTATCTGCTGTGATTGGCTGTTGAAAATTCATTCAACCAATCACAGCAGAAAACGGGTGATTGACAATTTGTCACATTATTTCTGCGATGATTTAGAGTTAAGAAACTAAGCCACAATGTTCTATAATTATTATTATGTTCATGGCCGGTCGATGGCAATAGGTTTACTCCATAATAATTGGACTTAAATATAACTGATGAAATTTGGTGGTACTTTATGTACACCTCTACTGAACCCTTTGAGAAAAAAGATTTTATGTGTGTTATGCCAGATTCTAGAATTGACTTATATAGTTAATGTTACCAGAGGTGGTCATGTCATCACTTCATGATGTGTCCCACCATTTCTTGAAATTGTTGTATTTCATGATAAGGCCAGCTAAAACTGACCATATCGTTTAAGCGTCATCGTTTGATTATAATATGTCAATCTACGTTTGGCCATATGATTATTTTCTTTAAAAGATTCGTAAATTTCAAGTAATTTTGTATCGTAACGATATTTCACTTCACTTTAATCTTCAATTGGCGCATTATTATTAGCGTAGAGGCAACACAAAAACAAAAAGATTTCAGCGCCTCTAACGGTAGATTATGTAACTATTTACGATAATATAGTCGCAAATATCTGACCATATCATGAACTAGCCATGCGTTTAGCTGTATATCGTCAAACGCTGATTATTCATTGTACTGGGCACATGTTTCTGTATTTCAATAGTTTGTTCCATTTATTGTGTTTCTAAAACTCACGTCATTGTTACTGAACTAAAAATATGTTGAGTAATAAAAATACTGGGTTTTATTGTGTGTCAAAGTTTTTGTGGCAGCCTCTGCACAACATGACAATGTTTACGATGGCCGAATATCCGAAAAATGGGTGAGATGTTTGATAACTGGGTTTTTTGTTTATAAAGGCATTTGAGTTTGTGGTTTGCAGATCATAAGTAGTTACTGCCAGAGTTGGGCAGTATTTAAATTACTTGTAATTAAAATACAAATACTACTAATAATATTACTATTAAGATACATATTATTTGGTATCTGTAACACGATTAATGAAAAAAAAAACAATTTTTAATTGGTATTTCAAATACCTGACGCTGAGGTATTTTGTAGCTAGTATTTCAAATACTTATGGCTTCAAAATAAATTTGGACATACATACAGATGCGTTTTGCAGAAAATAGCGCTCGATAGCTTTCGTAAGCAAAATGGCGACCTTTAAATATGTCAATATTTCAAGTTGGCAACACTGCACCTGTACTGTACTCGTCATAACCTAACACCACATAAAAATAGTTAAAATACTGTATTTTATATTTCAAATACACGATTTAAAAATATTTTAAATACATGCGACATATTAATGATAGTATTTAGTAATTTGTATTTTAATTAAAGCAAAGCATGTTTTTTACGCAGCTCTGGTTACTGGTCTCATGTCTCGTTCTAAGACAGCGATAGACACAATTGAGCTAATTCGTTGAAGGAAAAAGTCATTAAGCCACACTTGCACCTAAAACTTAACACAGAGTTAGTTGCTCACACAAGATTATATGAAAATATGTCATACATTCATTATGGACTCGTATCCCGGGCCCAGAGTGGCCCAAACTTATCTAACAGAAATATCGGTATATAATATCGTAACAATCAAGATTACACTGCCTGTACAAGCTTATGAAAGCTGAATAAATTTTAGTAAAACTCCTCTAATACTAAATAGCGATATTTACACCCGAAGAAAAAATACCTTACTGCTAAATAATATACAAGATATGGCTTTTAGAAAGAGTCGTCCACTACTCCACTCGACTAAGTCGCCATGACAACGGACAAAAACTCTCAAGTCGAGAATATTAATATCAATAAGTCAATTTGATTGAGAGAGGCGAAATCAGGTGAAGAAAATAACTTAGAATATGTGTGTATTGAATTGAAAGTTATGCCGCCCCTAAGACGACCCACTGACCATTTATTGAAATTAGGCTAAGAGCCAGCATGTAGAACGTCAAAGTTCACACAAACATAACCCCAAAACGCCCACAGCCCACGCTCACCACTTCCTACGTTTTAGCTCTTTTAGAACCGGTGGCACAACAAAATCCCAAGCAAACGACTATGACAACTTATCTCTGGTCCATTTCAGAAAAAGACCCGTACCCAGTGGAAACCCTGCCGACCTGCACCTATGCCCTGAGCGTCTGCCACAACGAGAAAGCCTGTTCCGTACTCTTCGACCGTTTCAAGAACGCTTGCAAGGCTCGTGATGGAGAATGTCGTATGGATGACAGGTAACAATTCTAATTTTAAAATGTTTAGGTCCTTTTGCATCAAAAATCTAAAGTGGTACATAAAATAATTATAATTATTTGCCTATAGCATCATTCTGTCTCTCTCGTTTACAAACGGTTGACAGAAACCGAAACATGTTTTAAATAGCTTGCGTTTAGCGTAAAACGTCTTTAGGAGGAGCTCGTGGCTAAATAATAACAGCCGCACGGGTCGATCTGCAAGGTTAAGCAACGCTTGACGAGGTCGGTCTGTAGATGGATGAGCATTTCAACATACCGAGTTTCCTCCGTGCCTCGGAAAACACGTTAAGCCGTTGGTTGTGGCTGTCATTTGAAGATCTTTGACAGTCGTTACCAATAGTCAGAAGCTTGCGATCTGACACCAGTCTAGCCAAGGGGTATCGTGTTACCCAGTTACTGGGTTGTGGAGGTCAGATAGGCAGTCGCTCCATGTAAAACATTGGTAATCAGCTGAATCTGGTTAGACTGGAAGCCGACCCCAACATAGTTGGGAAAAGGCTGGGCAGATATAGCGTAAAACGTCTTTAGTAATTTATGGTGCAAATGAGGCCCATTTCCAACATAAATTACTAAAGACGAAGTCTGAACTAGTTTGAAGTGAACGACTAAAGAGAGAAACACGACGTTACCGCAGAGGTAACAAGCTTGATGTGTCCTTTGGTCGAGTCTTGGTTGGAATCTTGGTAAAACTCACGCATGAAAAAAATAGAATTGTCACGTAAATAAAGTTTAAACAGACGTAGGGCAGTAAGAAAAAGATATTTCATGGAATTAACAAAAACTTTAAGGTGCTCTATGGTATATCCGGTCTGTCTTTAATGAACTTGTTTAGAACCATTATATACAACATAACGTTAATTTTATAAAGCCAAATTGCCTGAACTTCAACCAAGTGGAGAGGCTATTTTAAAGAAACAACCCAGCTGTAATTATGTTGTAGCTGTGAAAATTACCACGTCACCTAGTGAAAAGGTGTATTATCACAACTCTCTCCATATAAAATTGACTAACAAGAAAAGAGCCAACGTCCCAGCTTGAGCCTGAAATAAACATGCCGCTGCTAGATCGATACGAACGTAATACTCTATTTAAGAGCAGCAATGCCATGAATTCATAATGGTTCCGTTCATAATAGTCTAGACCAAATATAAACTGTGTGGCCAATATATTTTTGGACTCTTTGAAAGCATAAATGTTTTTCTATCGTTAAATTTAATGACATATGTCGTTTATTTTACAACGGTTTATTTTTTTAAAGCGCCTGGGGGGTTTGATTGGTTAAAGAGGAACTCGTGGCTAAATAATAGCAGCCGCACGGGTCGAACTTCAAGGTTAAGCAACGCTGGACGAGGTCGGTCCGTGGCTGGGTGAGCATTTCAACATACCGAGTTTCCTACGTACCTCGGAAAGCACGTTAAGCCGTTGGTCGCGGCTGTCATTTGAAGATCTTTGACAGTTGTTACGAATAGTCAGAAGCTTGAGATCTGATACCAGTCTAGCCAAGGGGTATCGTGTTACCCAGTTACTGGGTTGTGGAGGTCAGATAGGCAGTCGCTCCATGTAAAACATTGGTACTCAGCTGAATCCGGTTAGACAGGAAGCCGACCCCAACATAGTTGGGAAAAGGCTAGGCAGATATAGCGTAAAACGTCTTTAGTAATTTATGGTGCAAATGAGGCCCACTTCCAACACAAATTAATAAAGACAAAGTCTGAACTAGTTTGAAGTGAACGACTAGAGAGACTAAGAGAGGACCACGATATTACCGCAGAGGTAACAAGCTTGATATGTCCTTTGGTCGAGTCTTGGTTGGAATCTTGGTAAAACTCACGCATGTAAAAAATAGAATTGGCACGTCACTAAAGTTTAATCAGACGGATGGAAGTAAGAAAAAGATATTTCCTAAAATTAACAAGAACTTAAAGATGCTCTTTGGTATATCCGGTCTTGTTTAGACCCATGATATACGACATAACGTTAAACATACAAAGCCAAATTTCCTGGACTCCAACCAAGTGGAGATGCTATTTTAAATTAAAGAAACAACCCAGTTGTAAGTATGTTGTAGCTGTAAAAATTACCACGTCGCCCAGTGAAAAGGTGTAAACTGACAACTCTCCCTATATTTATAGACCGACAAGAAAAAAGCCAGCATCCCAGCTTGAGCCTGAAATAAACAGGCCGATGCTAGATCGATACGAACTTAATACTTTATTTAAAAGGAATCATTGCTATCAATTCATAATAGCTCCGTTCATAATAGTCTGGACCAAATATAAACTGTGTGGCCAATATATTTTTGGAATCTATGAAAGCATAATCGCTTAATTTGAAGCTGTATGTCGTTTATTTTTATCGGTTTATTTTTTTAATATGGTCTGGGGGGTTCGACAAGCCTTTTTATTATTTATTAGTTTGTTTATAGTCTCTGAAATACAATAAGATATAAGTATACACTCTATACTACCTGCTTAGACCAGTGTGTACTCACAATACTAGGTAAATATTCACTTTTCCAAATTCAAAGTTTATGGTTTTTTGGGACCACTAGTATGACTGTGTTGTCTCTTATATCGAGAGTAACTCTACGCGTGACCACAGGGCTGGCCTTGTCTTCGGCCAACGAAGCGGAATTAGGTGCCAGTTTTCTAGGAACTTTCACCATTGACTTGGGTGTGGACGAATTTTTTGACGCCGAATGAGTTCTTCCGCTGTCCCTTTTTATACGTGCTTGTACATACTTGTTATTATTATTTTATAAATACTAAGTTATTAAATTGTACATATTCTGTTGTAAATAAACATTACTACAGTTAAAAATAATGTTTTCAGATTTAGCGTTACAATTGCAAGAAAACTTCTCTGAGAAAGACCGCGGGTCGCCTGTGAATTTTCTCGAAGAGCATCTCTTGCATAAGCAATCACCTAATCTCCTCAACATCACATTACTAGCCCACTTTTTCTCCACCAGGGAATCATGTCGCGAGGCCTGGGCTGGTCTCCGCCTCTCCCCACTCTTCGGCTGCATCTGCCCCAACACCCACATGAAGAAGCGATGCGACCGTATCTTCGCTGTGGTAAACCACAACCCGTGCGTTGGTGAGTAAGCACCTTTATTTGCTCACGCTGATGTGTTTTCGCGGGTTCTGAGTGAAATATTAATAACTTTAAAGATAGATGATTTGGTTTATTAACGAAACGGATGGACATCAAAAACATGCGATTCCTGATCCAACAGATAGTTTTCATCATTTAATAAATGATTGCATAGTAGGTTTTGAAACAATACCATCGACTAACATTTTTAAATGAAAAGGGGAGAAGGCCAAAGAAAATATGGATGGAGTGTTTAAAAGATAATGTTGCTATGTACTGACATGACAACTATCTAATAAAAAAAGAACAAGAAGGCATGTTGCACCCTCCCCAAATAAATTAGGATACTGGTAAGATAATGATCCAGACAGAACTTGAGGATTCTGAAAGGTTATGGTGGGAGTTCACCGCACGACCACGACGCAAGACCGACACATGTGTCGCACACAAATTCTCCTCGATTTTTATCGTTAATATTAGTTATAGAAATTGATGAAATTTATTTAACCCCATTGCAATGGAAAGCTAAGTTGTCAAATTACTATTGGAAACAGAAGAATGCGATGATCTTCTAAATTGGTTCGGTATTTTAAAAAGTTATTGGACGCTTTCATTGGTAAGGATACTCTTTTCGAAAGAGTCCAATTAATTTTGCCAATACCGAACAAATTGACAAAAAAGAAAGCAAAGCGAGCGAGCAAATGTTTTTTGTCTCTTCTTGTCAAGGACCAAGGGCATTATGTATAATGACCTTGGGCATTATGAATCTAGTCAAGTCAAATCGAACAATATAATGAATACTGATTTAGATAGCTATATTTATCACATTGTCTGGTCTTTATGAATATTGCTACGCATTTCGATAAATATGGTCAAACAATTAGTCCAAGAGTGACTGAAGCGAGCTCGGGAGCTTAGGGCACCCGGACACAGATAGGTCAGGTTTGAAGGAGATGACGGGAGCCGAAGTGTGTGAGCAAAGCGAGCGAACTCAGCTACCGTCATCTCCTTCATATTAGGTTACTTTAGAACAGACAGAAATAGACTCCGTCGACATTGTTGCTTAAGGTTGCACTAGTCAAAAATTCTTCCATACAAACGTAGTCTACAGATTACTCCACTGTTTGACGATGTACGTTCAAAATAAAAAATGATATCAATTTGTCTCATCATTAT
This sequence comes from Orthosia cruda, assembly GCA_964057195.1. Lineage (NCBI taxonomy): Eukaryota > Metazoa > Arthropoda > Insecta > Lepidoptera > Noctuidae > Orthosia > Orthosia cruda. The sequence continues at coordinate 11,133,203 of OZ059854.1, read as the reverse complement.
CTAGCCCTGTATGGAAACAGAAAAATAAAAAAATACAATATTTGAAAGTTATGAGCGTCGAAAGTTCCATATTTCAACACTAACTAATTTTAATGCATGTTTGGGCGGAAATAAATACCATAAGAAGAAGGAAAATTGCAAAACGGCCTCCATACAGGGATAGATTATTAATTCAACAATGCAATTTTTTTTTTTTTTGAAAATATACATTTATTAGTTTTTTCCTAGACTCCCGAAGGTCTGTTCATAAAATTTCGCACGCTCTTTTTCTTCCTAAATCATCATCCATTTCGCTACATATATGCAAAAGTGCTAATTCGTACGAGAACTAGCTTCTTACTGCTCATCACAGCATTAATCTCTTTCGCACGTGTTGTCGGATGAGACAGCATGCATTTTAACCCCGCGCACAAAATAGTTCGTGCCGTTGACTAGGAGCACCTTAAACAGTAATCGTACTTACCTATTCTATATAAAAACTAATGTCAAAATTAAAATCTATACTCTATACTAATATTATAAAGAGGAAAGATTTGTATTGTTGTATGTAACGAATAAACTTAAAAACTCTTTCACCTTTGGGAAGCTACACTCTCCCCGGGTGACATAGGCTACTTTTTATCCCTGTATTCTACGCGTATAACTACGCGGGTGAAACCGCGAGGCGTCCGCTAGTTATTTATAAAACACATCTTTTTATTACCCGGCCCAATACGTGATGGGAATAATTCAGGAACGCCGGTCAATTTAATTATTTCAATAGTATTTATCATATTGTCGACGTTTTATAAGTGCCCATGTAGGCCTATGTGAAATAAAAATATTGATTTTGATTTTGATTGATTTTTGATTTTTATTGAAAAACAAACAAACAAACAAACCAAACATTACCTTCATTTAAAAAAATGGTGAAGGAGCATTTCCTTTCTCTGTAACTATTCTTCTCCTTTCTCTGTTCTATATTTGATATTTATTAGTATATTATTTTATTTGTATGTATGTATTTTATGTTATAACTAAGTAATATTATTTAGTATAGTTTTTGTACACTGACAGCCCTATGTCTATCTTCTCTCGGTCAGTCCATCCAAAGGTTGTCTGTAAGAGATTGCCCTGTGCGATAAGACCGCCCATTGTACACTTATCTTTATAAATGTTTTGTCCTGTAATTATTTCAGTGGTGTACAATAAAGTATATAATAAATAAATATTGGCTAATCATATTGGGCATTTTTTAAATCACCTGGGCATTATGAATAATGCCGTATTGATCATTTGGTACATCTTTACCAATATTATAAAGAGGAAAGATTTTTTGTTTGATTGTTTGTACCGAATAGGCTCCAAAACTACTGGACCGATTTCAAAAATTCTTTCACCGTTGTGAAGCTACTCTATCCCCGGATGACATAGGCTACTTTTTATCCCTGTATTCCCACGAGAACGGGAACTACGCGGGTGAAACGCGCGAGGCGTCCTCTAGTCATATATAATACCTAAAGATTGCTAGTTTGCCGCCTTCCAATATTTTTTACGAGCAACATAATTTGCCTCTATAATAATAAACATGTCCACTTATTTATATGAATACGGTCTTTGTTTGAGATATCTTCGTTCTTTAATATATTCATAATTACTTTGAACAGCCATTTCACATTATTAATTAATCAATACAGTACCTATTTAACATACCACAGAAAAAGTCAGTCATTTTCTGTAGGTAAATGACATCAAAAGCTATTCCATTATTTATCATCAGCGAACGACTGAAGCCTTTAAAATATTAACTACATCAATCACGTAGTCCATAAGTTATTAAAATTACCAAACCGAGGTCTGTCTACTAGAACACGATAATATTAAAACTATAAATCAACTGAAAACGACTGTTTTCATACTGGAATTGTCCGTTACAGTTTCTATCATTTAGCGTAAAAAAATAGACATTACTTACTACATTACTTGTCTTAGCTTCTTTTTTACGCTTTTTAGACAGCGACTAAGATATGATATTACTTTATTATTATGATGATTGTTTAGAAAAATCATTGTGTCATGTTTATCGCCATTAAGGGCCTACGACCGCTTTAGTGCCGTAATATGGTAACTTTCTAAAGCAAACTCCTTAGTAACGGCTAGGTCAAAAGATTTGAAAATAATATATATATATATATTATTGACTCATTTACATTATTTGTGGAATATGGTTTTTTCGTGTATAATAGTTTTGCTTTAAAAAAAATTAACAATACAATATTTTTTCGCTACTTTTGGATACTCCTCCAAAACGACTTGGCTGTTTAAAATTGATGGCTAGAATGTCTTAATAACTAAAACAGCATATGTAAATCAAAGAAAATTTTGCAAACAAAATTGTCAAAAAGGCGATTCAATATTGATATTCTGGCTCCGAACATTGGGGTGTATATATGCCTTAAGTTTAGGTTCTAGGCAAGCCTGCTCTATCGTCAACCACATCATCGCTTATCATCAGGTAAGACAGTGGTCAAACGTGGGCCTATATATACCATGGGGCTAGGCAGTGACTACAGAATCACCTGCTACGATCCTTTCATACTCCTTTTTCTCCATTATACGATTCGTGAGCCTACGAGTATCAATAGAAAATAAACATGGTGACACTCATTCGTGCTCTTTGCGTTATCGAGAGAAAGCCGATCCCATTCGGAGAAGAAATAAAATGGCGGGTCTCCGGGGTCGCGAGCGCTCAGATTAGGGACTCAGTGCGCCCACCAAGTGACTACAGGAAAGACGGTGGTACAATGATCACGTGCTGCCGTGCACAGTGAGGCTCAGAGGAGTCGTTTTTAGTCTCCCCAGGAATGTGTCCTAACAGGCATTGCATAGTCTTATCCCCAAAAGTCCAAGTGCCTTTTGAAGGTATCTCATCGTCAATAAAATAAGATTATTTAACGTTGCATTGGTACTGGCCCCCACTGTCTATGTGAACCCCAAAGTCGAAACAATAATCTGTCCTCTCCACATTTCATATTTGTTAGATATCATCTTGTCAGATAATTATTAAAGTTTTGATGAAATCGTTAACCTGATATTTCTAGTTAGTTATTGGATAATTGGATCATGGAAGTCAAATTCACGTAGAAGTAACGTTGTCGTTTCCTGTATAATACAGAAATAACCAAAAAAATCGACAACTTAGGAGTGGAATTTCTTGTCGACGTCTGTGTTACGTGATGAATAATACCTAGGGATCTTCAAGATAAGAGTGAATAGGTTACTTCTAGGTAAGGATGCTTCACCATCGCTTACCACCAGGAGAGAGAGTGATCAAACATGCGCCTGACAACAATTTAAAAAAATTGGGTTAGTCTGCAAACAATCTCAATCAACCAGCCTATTAGATACAAAATATACAACAGATTATGTCTTCAACAGACACAACCGTGGCTTAATATATCTTTGTACAACCCTTAAAACCGCATTCAACCCGTTCTACCCCTCTAGAACCCAAAACTGTTTCCATTAGTGCGGGGGGATCAATACAGACGTTATCCGGGATTCATTCAATAACCACTCGCCAAGGCTCTAACTAAGTATTGACCAGTACATCCCGGGGACATAGATTAGGCAGGCACAGATGGGACTTGAATAGGGTAGGTAATTGAGGCTGACTGTGAACAGGTTTGGTGAAGGAGAAAATTAAGTGTGAGAGGTAAACAAAGAGGTGAAACGAAGGATTTTGTTTGGTTTGTAATTTTTACGCATTCGCCAATAACAGTATTAACAAAATTAACTTTGCCATTCGAAAACTGTTGTCCCGTTGTCCCAATACATCAATATACAAAATGGTTTACTTTTCCAAGTGGGTACATTTTTTAAGTTGTTCGACTATTACTCGTAAACTTGTAAAGCCTACTTAGCTGTGATAGTTTTCCTTTTAATTTCGTTAATATAGTAATTTTAATTTTACGCAAACAGATCTCTGAATCAAAAAATTGTTTTCGAAGATCTGTATTATTTTTGAATGGCCTATCCAATGACTTCCCACACCACAAAAAACAGCTCTACTTTAGGTGGAGAGGACGAAACTTAAAAAAAAAAAAACATTATTTTTTATGATTAATATGTATATCCATGCCAAATTATAGCCTTTCATTACTAAGAGTCTCTGAGCTAAACTGTGGACGGACAGACGGACATGGCGAAACTATAAGGGTTCCATGTTGACTACGGAACCCTAAAAAAAGAAAACATTCATATCGATTGAATGAGTAGCCAGTTAGACACATCTAACGCACCACATAATCTTTGCCGTCAATATCCCGGGAACATTTGATTCATTTCTTATAATCTCAGTGGATTGCTAGGGCCGGGATCTTGCGGGACGGGGCCCGCAAGATCCCGCGGTAATCCCGCACTCATCCGCCCACCGTCCGCGTCAACTTCCAAGCTCTTTGGATCCCTTTAATTCCATAAATTGATCTTGACTTTTTCCAAAAGTTCCATTATTATCTGTTAGAAACTTTTGTTCGTCAGGTATGGAAGATATTGAAGTCGGGAGTAATCCTTCGTTTCGGAATTTAGTGTTCGCTGTGTTCTTGGATAAGTACAGTGAAACTTGTTTTGTTCTTGACGATAGATTTGAGTATGAACGTGGATAGCTATTACAGTAGGTTGTATATATTAGTACATTGTGTATTAAGGGCGGTATATAAGGAATTACGATCGAGGCTCTAGTAGAAGCCCGAAGTCGAAGACTGAGGGCTTTCTGAGTCGAGGTTCGTAATTCCCGTACCGCCCGTGATACATACAATGTTTTTCATCACATTTGCGAGTAATAATTATGAATTATAGCTTTAATACACAAGTCAGCACAGCTACGAAATACGTGAACTTTTTTTTTAAGCGGATGGCGAGTTTTTGCCCACACCACAGATTATACAAATGTTTTGTTCAGAAACGTTAAGGGCAAATTACTTACGTAGGTAGTCAGCCATTAGGGAGAGTAAAAAAAAAAATTGACTGTTTGGTACAAATAACTATTAAAATCGATTATTAAAAACATTCGTTGAATATTTAAGTAACATGTAGCGAGATTGCATAGAAATTCCTGTTTAGATAACATTTTAAGACAATTTCTCAATTGCGTGTAAACTCCTTGCTTGACCTGTGTGCTGAAAAAGCTCAAGGGTTTTATATGGGACATTACGGCCAAGTTAACCTGTATGTTTTGATACTGTTTACGTGCAAGTGTGATGAAAATATATATATATATTTATCACAAACAATAAACAGACTTCCAAAGCAAAACACTAAACAGTGCAAAAATAACTTTCGTTACGGAAGTTAGTGTCTTTCGTAACTCTTGTTTTTATCATTTTTCGACACTGACTTCCGATATGATAGCTATTTTTGCACTTTTTTATTAGTTTTGCTTTGGAATTCGGTTGTTTTTTTTTTGTTTTTGTTTCTCTCTTTTTGGTTTTAGTTTACCATCACTAAAAAGTGAGCAAGTTCTATAGTAAGATATCTAAAGTATTGACAAAATACCCGTAATAACTCAATTTGCACATTCGTGCTGTTTGTCGCTAGGGATTTCGGTTGTATGCTCCATATCTTGAAAACAGCTGAACCGATTTTGATGACCGAAACGAAAGTTCACACCAACACCGACTGCCGAATCGAAAGTTATTTTGCACTTTTTAGTGTTTTGTTTTGAAAGTGATTTTTTTTTGTGTATAAGTTTTTATAATTGAGATGAGGTATCAACTTCTGTCAGTGTATTATGTAGATAGGTTCTCTCTTAACAAATTCCTAATTTATTTTTAGAACTATTTAGAACCAGCCAAAATACTCGATAAATCAAAGGACTCATTATAAGGTGAATGCCTTATAATATTCTTCACTTTCTCAAAACATATCTTACCCACATTTCTTCAATCTACTTCAAGCACCATAATTCCTTCGTCAACCATGTCGTCGTTTCATAATTTGTCACCATAATTTGTGCCACATAATTTTTCAAATTACTCACGAGTGAAAAAAAATCCGAAAGCCCAAGTGTTTTCCACTTTATGGCTTACAAGCACGAAGCTTATTATAAGCTGGTCAATTTAATAACTGACGTCATTGGGCCACGTTTATATGGAAATAGAACAATCGATACTGTTTTTTAACTTACATTGACCAAGGACTTAATGTTGCCGGTCTGGTTAAATATTTATTTATATTTACAGGGGTGTGTATTATGTATGGAGGTTCTTTAAAAGTCCTGTAGGCCACTGTGGTCTATTGTGTCTATAATATAAAGGGCTGAAGTTAGTTCCAATAGTTATAAACAGGGAGTATTAAATAGGCTCCAAGGTGTTTTCAAGGGATCTGGCTATTGGGCAGAGCCAACTCACGAAATTGAAGACCGACGATGGCAGGATCGTATCCGCCAAACCGGAGCTTCTGACGGAGATCGAGACATTCTATGGGCAGTTATACACATCAATCAGCAAGCCCGTTGCAAGTCTAGCAAACGACCCAAGAGCTAGATTGACCCGACACTATACCGAAGATATCCCGGACGTCAGCCTCTACGAGATTAGGATTGCTCTGAAACAGCTCAGATGCGCGCTGAGGTGTTGAAGTGTACGTACAAAACGCCACCATGTCTGTCCGTCTTCAGGATCAGACCTCGAAACCAATCCTTCTCCAGCACGGCGTGAGAAAGGGAGACGTCATTTCTCCGAAACGGTTCACTGCTGCGCTGGAGGATGTCTTCAAGGTTCTGGACTGGAGGGGGCTGGAAATCAATGTTAATGGCGAGTACATCACTCACCTTCGGTTTGCCGACGACATCTTGGCTGAGACCATGGAGAGCCTCAGTAAAATGCTCGATGACCTCAGTAGAGCTTCCGAAAGAGTAGGTCTTAAAATGAACATGGACAAAACCAAAGTCATGGTGAATGCCCATGTGACACCCACTCCTACCAAGTTCGGAGTCTCTACACTCGAAGTTATAGACGATTATGACTACCTGGGACAAACGGTCCAGTTGGGTAGGTACAATTTCGAGAAAGAGGTCCACCGTCGAATCCGACTCGGCTGGGCGGCGGCGTTCGGGAAGTTGCGTGGTATCATCTCGTCCAATTTACCGCAGTGTCTCAAAACAAAAGTCTATGATCAGTGTGTGTTGCCAGTGATCACCTATGGGACCGAGACGTGGTCGCTCACAATGGGCCTTATCAGAAAGCTCAACGTCACCCAAAGGGCAATGGAGAGGGCTATGCTCGGAATTCCTTGCATGATCACGTCAGAAATGATGATATCCGCAGGAGAACCATAGTCGCCGACATAGCCCCAAGAATTGTCAAACTTAAGTGGCAGTGGACAGTGCACATTGCTCGCAGACTGGATGGCCGATGGGGCCGAAAAGTTCTGGAATGGCGACCGCCAACCGGCAGACGATACGTTGGAAGGCCTCCCACAAGGTGGACTGATGACCTGGTTAAGGTTGCGGGAAGGCACTGGATGCGGGACGCACGTGATCAGTCAATGTCGACACCTGGGGGAGGACTAGTCCAGCAGTGGACGTCTTTCGGCTGAAATTATGATGAATGATGAATAGATTACTTCTGAGCCAGTTAACATCGTCGACTCATCGTGTGTGGTCAAGGGCGAGTCTATCCTATATAAAAAAAAACTTGTACCAATCCGGATCACCAATGAGATTGTGAAAAAAAATCTGCAGTAAGTAACTCATATGTCGCATCAAGGGTGGCCGATAGATGCAAATAATCGGGAAGTCAGGATGTCAGTCCCTTAGGTTAAGACATCGTGTGTGGGCAGACTTGGAAATGAAATCACTTCAAATAGTCACAAATCACAGTTACAATCTTGCTTACTAATATTACGGATCGACACTGATTCTACGACGTCTTAGGCCTAAGGCGGTCAGTACTTAACTGCCATATTCTGCTGTCCCCACCACGCAAGTGATTAGAAAAAGCGCGCCAATGCGTAGTTGTTCTTGATTTGCCGCCAGGGGCGTGCTTGTGATTTATTTGGATGTCCATAACATTGACTAAATCCAACACATATAAATATTTCATAATTCTTTTGTGAATTATTCTAGTTGATTTCGTAATCAAGTGACCATAAAACATGTAAACTTGAGATAAATAGCCATTTTTGCCGATATGACAATGTTGCATAGATTATATGGAATATGTTTCCAGCTTCATTGAGTTAATTCTATCATACATAACTAATTAATTTAATCAAAAACCTATTTCAGGATCGGCCATTCAGTAGGATTTCAATGAGGACACCAAAACACAGACTCATTTGAACCCCTATACAAATTTTAATTTAAGATTAAAAGTTAATTTAATTTGCAAAGAGAAACGATGTCAAATCATTAGGAAGTAAATTTAAATTGTTATGAATAGTTAATTAAATATCTGATTCTAGGTTATTTTCTTTGTGTTTCTTTGATCCGTATCTAAATAATTAATAAACCCTGAATAATATGTATTTAAATAATTGGAAGGGATTAGTAGACTCGTGGCTCTGTAAAAAAAGCTGCACGGGTCAATATTCGAGGTTAAGCAACGCTTGCTGAGGTCGTGCCGTGGATGGGTGACCTTTCATAAAATACTGAGTCCTCCGTACCTCGGCAAGCACGTTAAACCGTTGGCTGTCATTTTGCCTAAAAAACCGGCTAAGTGCGAGTCGGACTCGCGCACGAAGGGTTCCGTACCATTATCGCAAAAAATGGCAAATAATCACGTTTGTTGTGTGGGAGCACTTAAATATTTATTTTATTCTGTTTTTAGTATTTGTTGTTATAGCGGCAACAGAAATACATCATCAGTGAAAATTGCAACTGTCTAATTATCACGGTTCATGAGATACAGCCTGGTGACAGACAGACAGACAGACAGACAGACGGACCGCGAAGTCTTAGTAATACGGTCTCGTTTTTACCGTTTGGTACGGAACCTTAAAAAAAAGATAATAAAAAAAAATTACAGAGACAGTTTTGGGATTGTTACCCAGTTACTGGATTATGGAGGTCAGATAGTTAGTCACTCCATGTAAGATACTGGGACACAGCTAGAGTCTATGGAGTCTTAGTACACATTATGATACGAGTAAGCAGGATACAATCAGTTACAAGAAGCCAGTAAACCATGAGTACCAGTCGATTGACCAAAATATTTTTTGGGTAAAGATCAAAAAAGATTACCTCAGAACAACACAAAAAAATAACAATTAGGTTTTCAGAAATAGTATCTACATGATTATCTACCGGGTGATAGCATTAATGGCACCACTACAGCATCTGAGCGAATAAGTACAAAACGTAATCCCATTTGAGAAGAAAACCTGAGCGGACTCTGATTTCACAGAAAAACTCTTAATGTTTGAATTTTGCTCGTCCTCGTTATGTAGGGAGCAAGGCATAAGCGATAGCGGGTAAACCATGACCCGAACCTTACAGAGCAGAAAGAAAGAGTTTAATTGCGCCAGGTACGATGGATTACCTAACTAAAAGGAAAATCTTTAATACAAATCGGAAAAATATGCGTCATAACCGTGCAAATGCTAGGAGTGCTAACTATTAGTTCAACCACGAGCATGGCATATGAAAACAAAACATACGAAGTAATTATGAACAGCTCATGCAGTGACAAACAAAGTATATTAGCCATTCAAGTAGGTTCGACTTTCACGACTTTCTGGGAGGTACTTAATCCAGATCATAGTTCACTCACGGTTTTGTGGTCATTCAAGGAGTTTGCAAGACTGTAATATAAGCCTCCCTCTAAACCTTGTTCGTATTCGTCATGGGCATGTAGCCTAGACAAAGAGACATTCTAACACCTTAAAAACTTTTTAACGAAAAGCTAAGGAAAACGCTACAAAGCGAAAAATTACTTTCTTTTCCGAAGTCGGTCTTTAATTCTTTATTGTACAACAAGACATTACATTTAAAAAATTTGATAACATATTTCATGTACAAAGGCGAGCTTAACTCCAAATGGAATTTTCTTCCAGCAAACCTTTGAGTGATAGAGATCATAATAGAGGGCAGTAATCCATTGTACAATATATATACCTATATAGTAAGATGAAACTTAATAATACATAAAATACCTACCTACGTTTATAAAGACAAATACATATATAATTCATTGCGTTGAAAGGAAATGCTCCTTAATTTTCCTCTTGGTCGGTGTCTTCGATACCTACCTATTGTTTCTAATTTTTCGTCACCAAATTCGGAAAAGAAAGTAATTTTTCGCTTTGTATTGTTTTCCTTTGAAAGTCGGTTTAATTTTTTGGTTAAAAAGTTTTAGAGTGTTAGAATGTAACTGTTTTGGTAGGTACCTCAATTTACCATGAACGACGATTCCAATAAGCCCAAACACGATTAAGATACAATGTTTTTTTTCGAAGTTCCAGTGCCTACCTTCCAGCTTCATCATCAGATCAGTTCGATGGTACCATTTTCATAAGTACTAATTATTTATAAGTATTTGTTTTACCATAATCGGTTAACTATTCGAGATCGGTGTGATCGAGAGCAGTGGTGGCCCAGTGGTATCGGCCGCGACTTACAAGTTGTAGGTCGTGGGTTCGAACCCAGGCAGGCGCTATAAATTGTGTAAATTATTTCATCACCACTGCTCTCAAAAACGGTGAAGGATAACATCGTGAGGAAACCGGCATGTCCTAGAACTAAAAATTCGAAGACATGTGACATCCACCAACCCGCACTGGGCCCGCGTGGTGGATTACGGCCCATTCCCTCTCACAGAGAGGAGGCCTGTGTCCCAGCAGTGGGAACATTAATAGGCTGATGATGATGATGATGATGATTCGAGATATCTAATACCCGTGACATACTTATCACCAAGGAGTTCCAGTGACCCTCTGTGGTCTTCTTCATCAGTTCCACTTCACCAAATGATACTTTCTGAGTGCAAATGCTTGCATTCTTGATGAAAATACCAATATCGCTATACGTACGCCTGTAATATATGAGGAGTTTGCTCGATTTCTCCAGGATCCCATCATCAAATCCCGACCTGATGATCATGGGACCACCTGGGAAGTATACGCTTTCAAACAAAAGAAGAATTTTCCAAATCGGTCCGCACGTCTTGAGTAAGTGGGCAACATACATAAAAAAAAAAAAAGATTCCAACGATTTGAGAACCGCCTCCTTTTTTAGGGTTCCGTACCCAAAGGGTAAAAACGGGACCCTATTACTGAGACGCCGCGGTCCGTCTGTCTGTCTGTCACCAGGCTGTATCTCGTGAACCGTGATAGCTAGAAAGCTTTCACAGATGGTGTATTGCTGTTGCCGCTATAACAACAAATAAAATAAATATTAGAGTGGGGCTCCCATACAACAAACGTGATTTTTGTGCCGTTTTTTGTGATAATGGTACGGAACCCTCCGTGCGCGAGTCCGACTCGCACTTGGCCGGTTTTATTTTTTGAAGTCTCAGTTAATCCCAAACATTTCAGCCTATCACCATCGCTGATATAATGTTACTTACGCCAGACCTCATCGCTTATACCTTAGACCATCCCATCAAGGAGTTCGGATTGTAACACGAAGCGCCGGCTTAAGGATTAGCAAGATTTAACAAACAAACATAAATAGAAGACGTAATTCAAATCTTACACTTTTGCTACAGATTCTAAGGCGTAAGCTCTTCTGTAGATCTCGGAGAAAAATGTAAATTATTAATGGGCATCTCAAAATAAGATTTCAATAGGATTTAGACAGTCTGGCTAGACTGAGTCAGCTTTCAATGTAACTCGATTCGGCTGGATTTTTAACCGACTTCAAAAAAAGAGAAGGTTCTCAATTCATCGGAATCTTTTTTTTATGTTTGTTCCCCGCTTACTCAAAGACGCCTAGGCCAATTTAGAAAATTCTCCTTTTGTTTGAAAAGTTGGTCTCATGGTAATCAGGTCAGGATCTGATGATGGGATCTTGGGGAAATTGAAGCAACTCTTAAAATTTTATAGGCATACGCATAGCTATTTTGATATTTTCATCAACATGGCAAGCATTTGCATTCAAAAATTATCATTTGGTGAAGTGGAACTGAAGAACAAGACCGCAGATGGCCACTGGAACTTCTAAATGATAAATGTGTTTTAAATTAAAATAAATGGTTATATTGAAAATGGTACCCATTGAACTAATCTGGTGATGAAGCCGGAAGGTAGCCACTGGAACTCCGTAATAAAGCAATGTATCTCAGTAGTGTTAAGGCTTGTTGGAATTGGTATGAGAAGTCTTCTGGTTATAAATGAGTTTCATGTTAATAATATAAAGTACCAAAACTAAAAAAAGATAAATATATCATTTAACAAAAAAAAAATCGACTTCCAAATCAAAACACTACAAAATGAAAAATAACTTTTTTTTCGGCAATCGGAGTAAATACAAAAAAAAAGAATTACATTCACAATCTGACTTTCGAAATGAAAGTAATTTTTTACTTTGCAGTGTTTTGTTTTAGAAGTCGTTTTAATTTTTTTGTTAAAAAGTTTAAGTCTATACGTATAGTTTTACTGTCTTTTATTCCTATGACGGTCGTTATGGGTAGTTAGAAAGTCTGACATACAATCTTACCAATTGACCATCTTACCTAGTTTTATATAGGCAATCGCTCCTGCAAGTTGACCTAAATATGGTTGGAAAAAAGCTAGATTAGATGGAAAGAATTGATTGTTGTTCCCGTGATCGAAGAAACGCCTGCTGCCAAGTGTCATTTAGGCTTTCTATTAGTTTCTCATGGCCAGGGTCTAGATTTTTGCCCGTTTTATGGTAATTGGCTCGCTTCCTGTTAGGGACTTATTTTATCTAGCACAATTTGGATGTATAAAACTGAAAAAGTCAATTCGAAAAAATCTAAAAACCCAACTGCATAAGAAGCGAACAAAAAAGATTTTGAATTAGGTACATATATGAGTGTCATATATTTTTGGAATTACCTCTTAAAACGATACTTTATTATAATACATACAAGATTATGATATAAAAAAAACAAACCTATATACAAATACAAAACGGGAGATGGAAAAGAGCTCATTGCATCAAAAAAATCGTCCATTCCTCTTAAAACCCTTTATGATACCATCCCAAAGAAAAACCTTCTCAATATTGCCGACGGTCCCCACAATATGGCGCCTAAAATCCGCCAGTTTTCTATTTTCTAAATTTAATGTAGCCAGTGACACTCGCAAGGTTTAGACGAATTGATTGACGTAAGAATCATCAAAATCGAACAACGCGTTTGGTCTCTAGAACGCCACGTAGGAACAAACATACATACATAGTAGGGTAACAAGTAAAATTGCAAAATTTAAAAAACCCCCGACACATTTATCTTGCGAAAACAACCCGATTCAAACAGTAAAATGCCCATAACCTTTGGAACGGCTGAACCGATTTTATTCAAACATAGCTAAGAACACTCTCGATTAAGTCACCTTTTAAACAAAAAAAACTAAATCAAAATCGGTTCACCCGTTTGGACGCCGCTATGATGCCACAGACAGACACACAGATACACAGCAACACACGTCAAACTTATAACACCCCTCTTTTTGTGTCGGGGGTTAAAAAGGGACTGCTTGTCGAATAAACTAACTATTAATTACCTGCTCATTGATCAAGAATTCAAAGAATGTCTAGATGTGGAAATTCTAGCTACCTATATTAAGCATATCCAACAAAATCATTTGTATACCTAAGTAACTCGTGCTTGTCTAATTTCCTTAATATGGAAATTAGTCAAATACGAGTTAGTAAAGGTTACCAAACAAAAATGAACTGTAACTCCCGTTGGCATTAACTATTATAACAACATAAGTATTTAAGTTGTCGACTTTTAATTGTCATTTAAAGTCACTTATGTCCCACGTAGTAAACTAAAATAATAATTCTTACACAATTCTATTTTTGGACCCAATGAAGAAAATTAAGAATATTTCAGTGTGGAAACAATTAAAAGACAATTTGGAGTTTCAGGAAGGAATTAGAAACTAAAAATAGACAAGAAGAAATAGTATTTATTTGTTGAAAATTGACTTCAACCAATGGTAACTTCAAAAGAGAATAGGAATTCATAGGCAATGATATTCAAATAAACAGATACTATATACACTCACAAAACAATTGAAAATACATAGACTGATAAACACATTACCCTCCTTTGGCAGTCGGGTAAAAAGTGTTCCGCGCAGCAGCGGCAGCACACGTACACACTTTTCATTCATCTGACATTTCCCTACAAGTCGAAAGGGATGGATTGATAAAACCAACAAGAAAATGTTGTTATCTTTTTCTAACCTCCAAATATCAGAATATTAGGGAAAAAAAAATTGTTAATTGAGGCGTATTGCGTACTTACATATGGTAAGAGATTTCTTCTGTTTTATGTACTTTGGTATCATAACTGGTACAATTTCTAAATACACACGATGGCATTGTTTTTGTTTCAACAAAGCCTATCGCTCTTCGCCATGCGTGACATAAACTAAAGACTGAAGGTCACAATTGTGGCCTATTCGGGTCTTCACAATGCGCGCGCTCATAACATATCTGTTTATTTATATCATTGTAGGTAGGGCTACTTGTCGACAAAAATGAGTACTTTTGTAAAACAAATCTTCTCATTTAATATTAATCTTACTCAGAAAATAATAAAACTAAATAGGATAGCATATTAAATTAGAGAGCAATTGAAAGCAGCTATTTATTGACAAAAATCTATACATTAATATTTAATGACCGTTTACTGTCGAAATTATACGTTGTTGGAGTTTCTATTTTCAATTCAATCAATGAATGTTATATTGACTGTTGTTTTTTTATTGAATGTTACTTTAACCTACATCACCAAAATATTTGTACAGGCTGTGAATTTCTCAAGTGGACGTGGATTGCTAATTGCTGAATAAGAAGATTGGTCTTGCAAAAACCCATGATACAATTATACAATAGTATTCATTAAAATCGGGCCCGAGACCTTTTGAGTGTTTTACGCTATTCCTCTGTTTCTGGTTCACTTAAAAAAAAATGTCTATGTGTCTGTGTCTGTCTATGTGGAAAATAGAAAAAAACTAACTTTATAAAGCCGGTTTATATAAATATCTCTAGATGGCGCTATACGCATCAATTTGTTTTTAAATTGCATGTAAAATTATATTTTTCCTGAATTGATCATAATAATTGTATGTTCGTGTTTAATCAACTCTCCTAAGCACAAACTTATGGCATATTGGGCCCTTAATTCACATTTCAAAGATTATTTAATCGGATCATTTAAAATTGATTCCAATAGATGGCGCGGTTTCAAATTTCTGAAGCATGAATAAAATACTTTAAATCAAATCGTCACTGTATTCAAGTAAAACTTTTTACTTGCAAGTCGCTGCCAACACCATCTATAGCCGTGGAACGGAACCGAACGCGATCAATGTACTTTAAGTAAATAGTCCGTCGAAAATCGCTGGTTACGTCGGCACAGTTTCTTGCACGGGATGATTAGGTATATTATTTGTGCTTGAACTAACTCAAGCTTTGCAGAATATCACTCTAACCATATTCCACCACACAAGTAATTAATATTTTGCAACAAGCGAGTGATATATGTCCTTCTTCTTCCTCGCCGCATCGATAAAACACCGATTGTAGTGGCTCTGATAAGAACCTTTGGTCTCGGGTCCTGCCCCCTCCTCCCAGAAGATTGGCCAGCTGGACTCTGCGTTACCGAGTGCCAGCTGTTCCCAGGGTGCGCCGGCCGTTTTATTATAATCTGGACGCTGCTCGGGGAGTCTCTTCTCATGCACCCCTGTATGACCTTAACAACAAACTTAATATCAGGGCAATGCCGGTATTTATTAAATCTGCCAAAAAAAGAATCTGCCGTAACAAGATTCTGCCCAAAACAGAATCTTTCCAAAACCGAATAATCCAATACAACATTATCTAACTAGCCTTCTGTTATGAGCTACCGGCATAGTAGCTTATAAACGCTCGAAATAGCACACTCACACAAACATGCGCATCGACGAGACCCCTAAGCAGTTTTCGCGATGCTGTCAGTAGTGCGGGCCGCTTAGGGGTCTCATCGATGCGCATGTTTGTAGGTGGTGTCCGTACTGTTCGTCCATATTTATACTGTGCCACCGGATAATAACTCATCAGAGAGCTTTTCATCATGTCATCAATCATACCTGTACCAGAAAATCTGTTTCCATGGGTTTTCCATAATTTTTTCCGATCTAAATGTTCGTTCCTTCTGTACAAAAACAATAAAATCAAGCATACACAAAGTACCTAGCATAGTTCCCACTGTACTGAATCTTCTTCTTCTTTTCGTGAGGATGTGGCCACCTCTGGTGTCAGAGTTAACTAAGCTGCCTCTGGGAACCCCACAGGCCTCAGACTTGGCTATTTCAGACTTACATTAACTATATAAAAGTTCAGGTTTCCTCACGTTTTTTTCTTTATCGTTGCCTGTGATATCCAAGATAAACTTAGAAAGTACATAAATGTATTTGAAAAAGTTACCTTGGTACTTACCGGATTTGAACCCACGACCTAAAAGCACGAGAGGCGAGGTCTTAGCCACTCGGCCACCACGACACTAACTCACTATACTCAATAAGTTCTTCATAGAAACATATCCACCAAAAGATATATATATTTCTTCTGTGACTAAGGGTGGGTGGCACCGTCCGTCCATCAGCTAACTGGCCGTTAAGCAAACTGCCCGTTAAGTTAACGAATCGTCCAAATTTGTGAGCGCCAATAAAAAGTTCCTGTTGATTTATCGTTGACATTTCAAAAATTAAACAGTCGATGATGGAAGTAATTTTTTTGTGATTTTATTTGAGCGTTATCACTTGTATTCTTGTAATATAAAATTATCGTTAATATAAAATAACTGTGCACCTCGACCCCACTCTCGCCTACCCGCGCATCGCCCCGCGTTCGCCTCATGCGCCAATAGTGAGAGTCGGACGTCAGAGTGACGTCACGCGCCAAGTGCACAGTTATTTTGATTGATGATTTTTATATTTTGTCTTAGTAGTATGGTATAACGATGTATCTCAATGAAATTAGTATTTCAACTTAATACTAGAAAGTGGTAAATTTTTTGTCTTATTTGTAGGACGTTATCACGGCTATCACGGTTCATGAGATACAGCCTGGTGACAGAAGGACAGACAGACAGACAGACGGATCGCGGAGTCTTAGTAATAGGGCCCGTTTTTACCCTTTGGGTACGGAACCCTAAAAACACACGGATCTGTGAGACAGGCCTCGGGAGCGAAGTCACGGGTAAAGCTAGATGTAGATAGTCATCATCATCATCATCAATCAGCCTTTTAACGTGCCCACTGCCACACACACAGGCCTACTCTCTATGAGAAGGAATGGGCCGTAATCCACCACGCGGGCCCAGTGCGGGTTGGTGGATGTCACATTTCTGCGAATTTTTGGTTCTAGTACATACCCATTTCCTCACGATGTTTTCCTTCACCGTTTTTAGAGCAGTGGTGATGAAATAATTTACACAAAGTAATGTTCTGTCTGGGTTCGTTAAAACCCAAGACCCGTAAGTCGGAGCCGTTTACACTGATCCACCACTGCTCATCAAGCTTGCTAGTAACCAAGGTAAATCAGAAATTCTTGAATATAAGGTGTAAAAGTAAACATAAATATTTCTGAAATAAATAAGCAAGAATTACTCGAAATGGATGTCAGAACCTTGTTTGATCCACTCACGTATATTTGGTATCGACATATTTCTTAGAAATACAGAGTTTTTCAATTCCTAATCCACCTACACGTTCTTGGGGTGTTTGATCACAGTTGTACAATTTCTTTAGATAAATACATCAGCTAAGAAAATATTTATATTAATAATAATATATCCTATTCGTCAAACATCCCGAAATAATGTTTTTGTTACGGTATTTTCTTAGTGTTTCTCAGAACAAAAGACTCGGTTTTTTGTTTTCCTAGTTTTGGTCAAAGCTTTAGACCTTGAGCTACCATTCTGAGAATGTTTTTGTCAAACAAACGTGTGAGGTTTAACTTCGAAGTTGTCACATTTAGGAGTAGTGTCTTTCATGGAACTGAGTCTTTGAAAGACCAAGCGAAATGCGAACAGAACTGAGACCAGTGGTTTTATATTATGATCTGGACTAGATAAAACCTGTTTGCCCCGTTCTTTTTGCGCTGTTTTTCTCCAGTTTTCTTTTCCTATTCTGCTAAATAGATCTTTTCTCCTTTGCTTTGCCATCAAGACATTTTGCTTCATTAAGCTTGCGTTGGGACATTCCTCTCGGTCATCTTGCCTGTTTCTGTGCGTCCCTCATCCAGGTATTTCCGACAACTTTGGTGATATTGTTGTCCCAACCCTATTCAATTGTATTCGTTCTTGAAGACCTAAAACAGCCCTGTGACGTCACATACCATGTTTTCCTATAATCAACAGAAATTAAACGGTCGAATAAACGGCTGTTTGTTCCCACTCAGTTATAGCATTTCACTTCAGCAACATTTGCACACAACACATTTCAGTTACAGGGAAATCATTTTCCTTTGTCTGCAGCCGGCAAGCCGGTATAGTCCGGGAGCTGGCGGTGTATTTAGAAACGTTTTCTGTTGTGATGCAAGTGTTCTGTGGGGGATTTAAATTTCTTATTAGTGAAGAACTACAGAGACTATTATTTTATTGTGCTAAGTATTCATTCTGGTTTTATTGACATTAGTAACTAAAACACCTTCAAATTATCAACACATTCTACAGGTTGATCATAGACATTTTTTTACCGGACTGCGGGGAGCTCAAAAGGAGGGTTAAAGTTTGTTCATATTTTACTTACAAAAAATTCACCTTTATAAATAAACTTTTTTAACACTAGACTACATTACGACTTACGAACATATGTAAATTATGACTTTCTACTTCTCACAAAATGGAGTAAGTAGGTGTACACTTCATCTTAAAGAGCGAACAATTGTCTAGTAACTCTTTGGACCTGAAATTACGCGACACAGTCACATTGTGAAATTTTTGTCTAGCTCCTAACCTACACAAGTTACAAAAGACTAACTGTGCGCACCAATTACAGACCAGCCAATATTAGCCGAGCCAGTGTGCTACTCAAATCAACTGCTCGCAATGAGAAACTGCTGAGCTATGGCGTTGCCCGCACTGTTTTCCTGCAGTAACATCATGTTAGGTAATAGGTGTAGTTCGCCATCTTTCCGTTGCAACGTTGCTAGATTATGTGACTTCTACTATTATTTTTCTAGGAATTTAGTTTGGTTTAGTCACGGGGTCTCAGCGCTAAGAAAGAAAATTTGGTTCAAATAAATCTCACTAGATGGCGCGATATGCACCGATGAGAATGTGTGTAAAATTAAAATTTTCTGTAATTGAACATAAAAATTCTTGTTTAATCAACTCTTCTAAGCACAAAATTACGGAATATTGGGCTCTTAATTCACATTTCAAAGATTATTTGAACGGATCATTTAAAATTGATGCCAATAGATGGCGCGGTTTTAAATTTCTGAGGCATTCCACTCGATTGTTAAAATTTGCATTGTAACACATTTCGGTGCAAAGAAACTGTAAAAACGTGCAAAAAATACTATAAAACAAACCTTTACTGTATTAAAAAAAAAAACACAAACCGATTAAACCCTTTTACTTGCAAGTTGCTGCTAACACCATCTATCTAACGCCGTGGAACGGAACCCAACGCGATTGATGAACTAAATAAGAATCGGTTTAATCAGACGAAAAACGCTAGTTACGTCGGCACGGTTTCCTTGTATGAGATGAGGAATCTGTATGCTAGTAATTATAATTATTATCTGTGGTTTAGTCTTTGTCAGAGAATAATTCTCACTCTGTTGAAAGTAACGCCGCTAAATACCATTTTAAAAGCATCTCAACCTGTTATCAATTTAACAAACTCACTCATATTGTAACAATATGTTTATTTTTATAGCTTGTGCTTGATACAAGAAATCCTTGATCCATAGTTTGATCTTTTTAACCGACTTCAAAAAAAGGAGGAGGTCCTCAATTCGTCGGAATCTTTTTTTATTTTCGCCGATTACTCAAAGACGCCTGGACAGATTTCAAAAAGTGTTCTTTTGTTTTGTAGGATATATTTCCTAGTTGGTCCCATAGTCATCAGGTCAGGATCTGATGATGGGATCCTAGAGCAATCTAGTATATTATAGGCATACAGTGTCGCGGGTTCGATTTCCCTACAGATAATTGTTCCGGCTCTGGGTGTTTGTGTATGTGAGTTTATATGTTTGTAAACGCACCTACGATACAGGAAGAAATTCCTAGTGTGGGGCAACGTTTTTTTTTTTTTTTTTTTTTTTTTTTTTTTTTTTTTTTTTTTTTTTTTTTTTTTAAACAGAAAGAAAAGAGTAGTGATTTTCATCAACAATGCAATCACTTGCACTCAGAAAGTATAATTTGGTGAAGTGGAACTGATGAAGAAGACCACAGATGGCCACTGGAACTCCTAAATGCAAAGTATGTCACGGGTATAAAATATCTCGAATAGTTAACCGACTATGATGAAGCAAATACTTATAAATGAAAGTACTGATGAAAATGGTACCTTTGAACTGTTCTGATGATGAAGCCGGCAGGTAGGCACTGGAACCTGTACCAAAACTAAAAAGAGAAATATAAAAAACTTTTTAACAAAAAATCAAACGACCATTTTTAACAAAAAAAAGTCGGTGTCTTTTGTACCCATTTTTTTCAGATTGTCGACACCGACTTCGGAAAAGATAGTTATTTTTTTGCTTTGTAGTTTTTATTCTGGGAGTCGGTTTGATTTTTTGTTAAAAAAAAAAATTGCCTTGTCAACTTACTTCAAACCACAGAAATGAATATAACTAGATAACCGCGATAATTTCCATTGCGTCGGCCAACGTTTTCCTGTACAGTTTTTACAGCTCAATATGGCATAATCACCTAGGCATTTTTCTTGCTTTCGGTTGATTTCCCGTATCGATAATGCTAAATGAAACAGTAAAAGTACGATCAAAGTAAAATTATTAAACGTACTTTCACTCCCTTTTTTGACAAGCGAAGTAAATGCAATCGCATCATCTAGTTATTATTTATCTGTGCTTCAAACAATATACAATTTTATTATGTATAATAATAAAATTGCTTTTCCAGTGACTTCGTTCCATAAGCTTATTCTACAAGAACCGTGAATTTTGCAGGACAAAATTTATACCTACTAAGCGATGATGTATTTTTCTATCAGTAAAATATATATTCGTGATTGGTTTAGTACTTCAAGAGAATTTTGACCGTTTACAAACATACATATATAAACAGTTTAATCCCTCTATAATATTAGTTGTTGTTACTAGTAGTTTGCCCAAAACATACACAAAACCACCTGTCAAAATCAGTCTCCCAACAAAATAATAAATGACGTATCCTACATCATGTCACGTCACCAAAGTACCGTAAGTGTGACGCGAAGGACCAATAACTTCAATTGAATATTAATTTTGTTGAAGTCAAGGACCCACACAATATGGAAACAAAGGGCCTCCATTCATCGCCCTTTGTCCCAACCACTTTGAGGTCTCTCCGTAAAGTAAACCTTTTTGAAGATTTCTTTTGCCTTTGAAAGGGAGTTTTCCAATTCCTTCATTTCACTTTAGTAGTGATTGTGGGTTACTGTTTTAGTTTAGCTACTTGCTTCTGATTGTGGTTTTAATATATATATATACAATTATTAGCTTCTTCTTTAAAGTTCAATGCTCTTACTTTTGTTATTTTCAGAATCAATGGTTTACTAATACGCCGTGGCTCTAAAGTTTTTTGTCACTTTTAACAATAAAAATTTCAAAGTAGCAGAATATATTCTTAATCGTCAAAAAGATATAACCAGACTAAATATAGCTTTATTACATTCAGTCAACATAGCTCAAATACTTATTTGTGCCTGACACGCTTATTGCCCTGACACCTGTACAGTTACGGATCGTATAGGTAAATACATTAACGTGCCGATTTTGAGGGTCTTAATATTGAACCAAATGTACCCACCATTTGAAGTTTTATCATAATTAACTTTTGTATTTGCAACTGAAACGTTAAGAAGAGGCGGAAACTGTAATCCAAAATCAAAAGACGCTAAAATATAACTCTCCAAACAAACGGAGTCTTTGTTTCCTGATAGCTACAACCTAGGGCTCTTCAAGTCCAGAGTGAATAGGTTACTTCAAGGCAAGCGTGCTTCACCGTCGACCCCATCTTCGCTTAACATCACGGAGAAAGTGGTCAAAAGCAAGAATACCATAGAAAAAATATGATCAACAAAAAACCGACTCTTCACTTATAGTAACCCTCAACCGACACTCAAATTACGAACGTAAATAAATCTTAAGTACATTACATGTCCCTGTCATACCTAAATCAGATACAAAATAATATTTAGAAGTGGAATAATTTAGTATTTGAGGCTCATTTTACTCTAATGGTGCCTGATAAGGCCTAGTAGAACATATCCTGACAGTAGCTTGACAGTTTTTAACCGACTTCCCAAAAAGGAGGAGGTTCTATGTTCGACTTCATGTTTGTTTTTTTTTTTTTTTTTTTGTGTATGTTCACCGATTACTCCGTCAATTGTGGACCGATTTTGAAAATTCTTTTTTTGTTTGAAAAAGTATGTTCCGAAATTGGTCCCATTTTAATTTGGTGAAGATCTGATGAAGAACTTCGGAGATATACAACAGAACTCTTCAATAAATAACGGCAAATCTCTCGGGATTGCTGCAATCGCATGTCTGTTTGTTGTTTATAATATTTCATAACATAACATCACGCCAGTTCGCTCTTAAGGGGTAAGCAGATCTCTCAATTTACCGGTTATGTTCAAGTTTCATGAAATCTATTCTGGCGAAATAGTTCCCTTACTAACTTGCCTATTAGGTCCGTACAACTAAAAAGTGAAAAATAAAAAAACTTTTTGCAAAAAAATACTACCGACTTCCAAATACAAAACTGCAAAGTGAAAAATAACTTAATTTTTTTAAGTCGGTGTCCATAACGCAAAAAAATGGTACCTACGAAAGCCACCGACTTCAAAAAATTAAGTTATTTTTCACTTTGCAGTTTTGTATTTGGAAGTCGGTAGTATTTTTTTGCAAAAAGTTTTTTTATCTAGGTTAACGATGGTTATGTGCTCGATATTATGCCTTTTGATGCTTGAGTCCAGGTGGCATATTAAAATATCATTAGCGTTGAGGTTTGGTCTAGATTTTTGGGTTATATAAGTTTTGTGTTCCAATTTTTACAAATATATTCGTTAATCTGGACAATGGAGCAAACAATCGATTCTCTAAGATCTCTTTCTAATCAAATTTCTTATAGCAAGTATGCTGGAAAGATTTCTTTGGACATGTTTATCTATTTATAACCGATTTATCAAAAAGGAGGAGGTTCTATGTTCGACTTCGTGTATGTTATTTTGTTGTTTTTATGTATGTTCACCGATATCTTCGTCAATTGTGGACCGAATTTAAAAATCCGTTTTTTATTTGAAAGAGTATGTGCCGAAATTAGTACCATATTAATTTGGTGAAGATCTGATGAAGAACTTCGAAGATATACAGCAGAACTCTTCAATAAATAACGGCAAATCTCTCGGGATTGCTGCAATCACATGTCTGTTTATTGTTTATACCTTTTCATAGCACAACATCACGCCAGTAAGCTCTTAAGTGGTACGCAGATCTCTCAATTCACCGGTTATGTTCAAGTTTCATGATATTCGGGTAATATATTCTGGCATTATAGTTACCTTACTAAAAAACTTGCCTATTACGTAGGTACAACTAAAAATAAAGTTATTTTTCACTTTGTAGATTTTTATTTGGAAGTCGGTAGTATTTTTTTGCAAAAAAGTTTTTTTTACTGTGCTTGTTATCCTAGTTTACGTTTTTTTTTCCTTTTGCCTTGTCTATTAATTAATAAAAATAACTTTTAATTTTCTAATTTATCTCGAAAAAGTTAAATCATAAAACACAAATTATCAATCCACATAAACTTATACAAACGCAAAAATAAATTGGTGGAAAGTAATCACTCCACGAACTCAATTATCTACCACGATCAATATTTTCAATATTGATCGTGGATTTTTTCCATTTCATCCCAGATGACCCAAATAATAAAACAAATTCTGTAGTACCAAAGTAAACAAACTATAAAATATAAAACAGGGCAACTGGCGTTGAACAAAAACATCGATCATTTTGTAGGTAGGAAAAGCAAACAGTTCTCAGAAAGTTTGGAACAGATGTGGCGCGAGGATGGTGCCCTGCGAAACTATGATATTTACCGCAATAAGATTGCAAATCGACTACGTTTCTTC
Organism: Orthosia cruda; assembly: GCA_964057195.1. Lineage (NCBI taxonomy): Eukaryota > Metazoa > Arthropoda > Insecta > Lepidoptera > Noctuidae > Orthosia > Orthosia cruda. Next base: position 11,108,735 of record OZ059854.1, on the reverse strand, counting down.
ATGAAGATTGACAGTCCTTTGTTTATTTTAATTTTTTAATCAAGCTGTCCCGGCGAGCTTCGTACCACCTCAAACAAATATATGGGGCAATGGTGTAACTAACCCGACTTTGTTTTAAATTTCAGAATAATCGACAACACCATCTACTGGCATTACCGGAACTAGTATATAATGCTATGTTCATTTTGGTCCTTATTTTGATTTTGCGAACACAACACCATCTCAGATACATGACCGATGTATCTGAGATGGTGTTGTGTTCGCAAAACGTATGCGAAAATGAATTTTCTTCATAATTTTGTTTTTCGTTAATATTTCCGATATTTTATTAGTTATTCTGTTATTCAGGGCAGAGTTAAATCCAAGAAATCAAAGATCATGAAAATCGTTCCAGCCGTTCTCGAGTTATAAATGGTGTAACCTACACTACTTTGTTTCATATATAAAGAAGAAGATATTAATGCTTGTCCGTCAAGTTGAAGTAGACACCATAATTTTCTGGTTTACGGTGGATGAGTTTATTGATTTTCTCTAGTTAGGTCCGCATCGGATATGTAAGCATTGTTATCAAAGGAATAATTTGCTATCGTTCAGATACGCCTATATTCAGCTGTATGTTCCAATAACCGTACTCAGTTTTAAACCTGAATATACCATTGAGTCAAGCGTATCATTTTAACTGGCCCTTGTGTGACGCTGTTTCACATGTTGACAAGTAACATGCACTAGACAGTCGATTAATTGCACAGATAATAGGCTTGCCCATTCTGTCGTCTGCCGGACCTTTACTTTAAATCCTAGTCAAATAGATTCTGGGCAGGAGTTAGGGTTGCCAACTTTTATTAGAAGAAATAGAGTATTTCTGATTTCAAAGGAGGTAAATAAAGAGTACGGTTTTAAAAAAGAGTATCATTTATTTTATATAAAAAAAGGCTTTTTTTGTACTTTTTGCAGCACATAACACTTTTTCATAGTTTTTAAATGGATTGTATGACTCCAAACATTCAACTCTAAATGTATATAGATCAAGAGCTCATTTTAAATCAATTTCACTTCCCATTCATGACCGAAAATACTTTCTCAGTAAATGCTGAAGTGGCGGGCATTAGTATAGTAAACATTTGTGTAAAAAAGAGTATCACAGCATACTCTATTATTGTTATAGATTATAGAGTACGCCTACATGATATAGAGAACAAGACTCTATTTTAGAGTACGGTTGGCAACCGAGTCCTTTTGAACCTTTTGGTTGTGACATTCAAGGAAATTAAGCTACCGATGTCGCATGTTAGCTTTTGAAATTGTGTTTTGTATTGGCCATCCTCTATACAGGGTGTAACAGTAACAAAGCAATTCTTGAAAACCGGCCAAGTGCTAGTCAGACTCGCGCACGAAGGGTTCCGTGCTATTATCGCAAAAATACGGCAAAAACATCAAGTTTATTGTATGGGAGCCCCAATTAAATATTTATTTTATTCTGTTTTTAGTATTTGTTGTTATAGCGGCAATAAAAATAAATCATCTGTGAAAATTTTAACTATCCAGCTATCACGGTTCATGAGATACAGACGGACGGACAGACAGACAGACAGGCGGAGTCTTAGTAATAGGGTCCCGTTTTTACCCTTTGGGTACGGAATCCTAAAAAGAATCATTGTATTCACCATTTTGAACAATTTTTTGTATGGGAGTTACCCTGAAATCGCGAAAAATTATCAGCTGTTCACAAATTAAATTAAAACCAACAAAAATGTAGGCAGTTGAATTTTTCTTGTATGTTAATAGGTGAAGAGAAAGTTTCAAGCATTTTGCATGCTCTGAAGAGCATAATTTGACATAGTCAAAATCAAGGTATATGAAGAAGGAGTGCACATAATTATTTTCAAATGAATTACGATTTCTGGGCGCTTCAACCTCTCAGCGACAACTAGTGTAGAAAATTATATCAAACCAAAATATTTCAAAATACTATATTTGACTAACTATTATCATTCCAAACTCTTATTAATTTCATGAAGGCATTTAAAACCTTCCAAAATATACTCTATGGTCTTTTCTTAAAACTTATTTTCCTTTTTGCCAGACCTATGTCCACAACTCCATGTGTCCATGTAGCAGTCGTTTTTCGGGCAATATCCGGGGAATAATGTACATGGGGTGTTGCTAACTGGCGGAAAACATACTCGTAACGACACGGAAACGGAAAGAGGCCTTAATCCTTTATTGTCAGTGCTTTCTGCTTGAGTTTCTTACACACCATATAAATAAAGAATGGAATAATCTTCATCGTAAACGTAAATACGGTTTGAAATAGAATTTCTTGTTAGAAGAAGATTAATTGGCTTATAATATAATTTCTCAGTATTGTTACTTTTGATTTTCACAGAAGCATTTGCATACCTGGCAGACTTCCCTGATTTAGATTTAAAAACTTTTCATACTTCTTTTTCATCTCCTGTTCTTGAAACTTTTCTTTTTACGTTAATCAATTCGAATGACAATTACATTTTCTAAGATAAAATAAAAGGAAAACAACTTTCATCTTCTCTAGAAATTAGCATTGAAAAAACATTGGACTTTAAATGAAAGGGCTGTTTTTCAAATGAAAGACTCCAAGGGTCTGTTTGTCCGAAGTTTAAAATTTAATATGGAAACCTTTCAGTACGTGGGAACATACAACTGTTCAAATTACTCTGGCTACCAAGCTGGGGAAAATATCCGGGTCGAGGCGTTCGGTGAAAAATACCTTTCAAACTGTATTGTTATGTTCGAGGTAATCTGAAAATGACACGCCTGTAAGCGTTGTTATTCCGCTATTTATGGGTCTGCTCTTAATAGAAAAATGAGTACTTTGTGTTGTGTTTAGTGGAGTAGGCGTTGCTGTGGTCTATACTTGGGTTTTTAATCTGCATCTTTAAATAACTTGTTCATTAACTATTTCACATTAGAGAGTAGGTATATGTGGTATCTTAAATATACAGGGTTATCCTGTATATATTTTTTAATTTAGTGTAAATATTGATATGTTCTATTCTTATGATACAATTTGTGGTATATTTTTTCACTCAGAACTCGCGAACTTACTAATATGAAACTAGCAATAGCTTTAAGTGTGTAATATGGCATCGCATAGGTACACGCGTAATATAAGTGACACTTATCAAAATCGATCTTGATGTATGTATGTAACGACACTGGTCCTAAGATTCAACCTTGCGGGACATCATCAACATCTTCATGTGTTCTATAGATATTATATTAATTTAAGCAATATACTAAAAAGAGTAATCTTTTCTAACCATACGACACGGGTTTACAAAGCGTACAGCAAAAACAATACATAAATAACAACAAAACAATAACACTACACTATAAAATGCTTCTGAAGGAGTACTAGACTCACTTTCAAATAGCCGTCAACGTGTTAACTTAGTTGTTTTACGTATTTGATTTCGTTTTCCATTACTTTGTTATACGTGCCTATTTTATTTCAACACAACTTAGATGCATAGGCCTTAGGATTGACTTAGATCACTAATTTACCACACAAGGCTGTTTCAACTTTATGTTTCACTGGACACTAGCTTCTTTTTAGCGTACTCCTGACCACACACCGTACAAATGCCCGCAGTTACCTCAACTCTTGGCTTCCAACACCTTCGGCCTTCGGTGATCGGTCTTAGTATCGTCTTTCGGGGCGGCACACATAACCCTAGTCACGTCTACCTGATTTCTTGAGTACTCTCAAGGGAGACAACTCCCTTGAGGGTGTTCGTAGTGCGGTGGGTGAGCGAGCAGAGGTGGTGGGTGGTAGTGTCTGTTGGTAACGTGGTTGTGGGGCAGCGGCTGCGTGGGGTGAATGCCCGCCGGCGGTTCGCGCGCTGTTCGAAGCACCCCGCCGAACGACTGCGCGCGCGCCGGCGCTCACACGCTACGCTGCTCCTGACGGTACCATCCTGCTGCTCACCGAGAACGGCACGCGGCTGATGACCCGTGCGGCCGCCGCCAGCCTCCTGCGCGCCGCCCTCCTCTCCCCGCGCCCCTCTCGGCCCCGCCACGGTGAGCCGCCGCCGCACCCTCTCTTCATCTTCTCTCTTTCTATGTGTCTGTCGGATTCCGTCGCCTCTCGCACTGCACGCTTCGCACTACGCTTCGTAAGGTAGGAGCGTGGCTATATGTGCCAACCGTAAGATCTACCAAAAATTGCTGCCGATACACTCTAGCAAAGATATTTAAAATTTAATATTTTAATCCTAGCGGTTTTATATTTTTTTACACAGAACCTCACATTTTTGAACGATTCAAACGAACATTTTGAATCTCTAGAATTTTCCTGAAAATTTAAACTTAGCGAAGGCTGATCCAATTTTATATATCTAATAATAAGGTTTTGAATAGAATTTCAATTAGCTACATAGTGAGTGCGGAGTTAGCTTAAGTCTCCTTGACGATCGTAATAAATATTTAATGAACATCCGCTCCTACTTTATGCCTGCATGCTTTTAGATTGTTGCTCTCCTTTTCCTTTTATCACCATTTTAGACTTTCATTCGTAAGTCTGTTTATACGGTATGCAAGTCTACTTTGGTATCTCTTGAAATGGGCATGTCTGCATGTTTCTTTCTGCATCTCCTATTTTCTACGATCTCTATGGTTACTGCGCGGCATAGACTGGCTTTGATAAATAGTTCGAGCGGGACTGCCAACCCGGGAGGCTTTGCTAATCTCATTCCTTACCGGGACATTTTCTAAATCGTTAAAATTTTAATTTTTGCCCGTTTAATGTCGTAACGTTTTCGAATATCGTTGTTTAATGTATTGGATTGAAATTTTTATATTTGCCGTCACTAGGGTCAGTTTTTTTAATATCGATGTCCGTCGATCGACCGGCGCGATCGCCTCTGATGTTCTCTTTTCGGAGTCCCGTCGCGCTATGGCTCGATCGTCGAGCTTGCCACAGCTAAGCGATTCGATGGATGACATTCCAGTAAAGCTGATGTCGGACGGAAGGATCGCAAATCGAAACGGGACCGGTGTGACTTCGTGGATCGGCGGTATGTCAATAACACATGATGGGAACCTGATCGCTCCGGACAAAATTATGACGCACATCCACCGTTATGCGAGCCCGCACTACAACCCACACGGGCACCATTATCATCGCTGGAACCATGAGCCTGGAGGGAGCGAAGACCCTCTGTACGCGACCAAGACTGTCTACGGACCAGGATACATTGATGAAAACCGTACGTATGGCGTTGGTATTCTTGAGCGTTGACTAACCTTTTTCCTGTTCACGGTAACTTAAACTTTCTGTTTGATATTTATAATTTTTTGGCAATAATAAGAGGTCCAAAAAGATTAGTCGATGTAATCAAAACTATAGGTGGTACAAATAAAGAAAGAAACACATATTTATAACAAACAGTACAACTAACCATAGATATCGTAAGTCACATCACTTCGAGCTTCAAAACTGTACAATAATAGACGGTTTTAGGAAACCATCAAGACATGGGTGATCTGATTCATTTCTATAGCACCTACATGTTACTATCTGAGTGCTCTTCAACCCCTTTTATTTCGTCCCCCGTAATCCGAGCACTTTAGTTTAGATCCTCCACCAATTTTATAGTAAAAGATAGTTATCTAACAAGACACAAAGTAAAGCTTTGCGTAGAGATAATGATTAGAAGGGATATAGAGCTTTAGAGCCCCCGTGTGCTTCCTCTCCTGATCCAAAAATTTTAGAGTTTAGATTGTAAAGGAGGGATTTAGCGAAGACGCTTAGAGACGAAAATCTCCGTGAAGCTTTGCAAATTGCGCTCGAGATTCATCTACCACGGACATTACCTTGATCCCATCTGTCGGGTGTAGCACAAAAATATTCGAAAAGAACTGTTCGTTATTTATAGTACACGGTGATCCACTATGCATGTACCCATTGAATATTCTATTCATATTTAACTTTGAACCGGCACAGATATCTCATGGAGTTTTTGCCTCACAACGAGTTACGTAATTTGAAAGCATGTCCGATTTATTGAGATTACCGCTTGTATTTAACGTAAGATTTTCATACAGATTATCGATTTCATTGGCAACTCATCGTGTTTTATTCACGACACGTATTTTTTTATCGATCTCTCACACATATGTTCCATATTATTACTATAATTTTTTATCCACAACGTGTAAATTATATTTATATAAGCATGAGCATATTATTCACACTCCAATATGATGATTTTGTTATTTTATGTTATATTTATAATTTATTAATTTGATTATTTTTTACTATCTATTTATTTATTTAACACTGATTATTTAAGTTTTAATAAACTGCGTATTTGAAGCACTATTTAGTTTAAACGTTTCATAATATAGGTATTTAGGAACAACAATTCCTGAAATAGTTAATTACGTGGTTTTGGTTAAACCAAAACTAATTTCAACTAATCCTGTGTAAGTTAAATAATCTGATATATTAATAACATAATTGGAGCACAAACTGTAATTGTTAGAATAACTTAATCCGGCTTATAACGCGAACTATAAACGTATACATGTAATAGTAATGAACGATGTTATGTTTCTAAAATTGATTGGTATTTTGCACAAAACGTTAACGTTCATCAAAAAGCGTAAACTTTCCAAATTAACCCAAAATCCTATTTAAATAAAGTTCGAATATCCTAAACAAATTTTGTTTTCAGCCTCTTTGGAAGCAAAAGTTGATTCACAAAGTAATTACTCAGGTTTCAGGAATGATTGGCATATTTTACGTGAACGGATATCGATGGAATAGTTTAAGAGATGTCTTTACTTTTCGATCTAATTGTATAATCATTTCAGAATTTGAATCTTCTATATCTACGGCATATAATAGGACTTTAACAGCCTACCGACATTTTGTACCTTCTAATCTCAAATCATTATTCTCAACACCAACAACATTGACTAACATTTCCGACACCACATCAACTAACACATGACAACAACCAACAGAGAGGATTGGCAAAGAGAACGGTAAATCAGGTGATGAGAAGGTGGCCCTGCAGTCTACTTGCCACGTGGCCTTGGACGCCTGCATCAAGGACACCGAGTGCGTGGCTTCATTGACTCCGGTGCTGCAGAAGTGTCACGCCACCGAGTGTGACAGGGAGGGATGCATGGCTGCGCTGCGGGGGTTCTATAGGAAGTCGGGAGTCCATTGGAATACGGAAATCGCTTTTTGCCTTTGCAAGTGAGTTTTGTTTGGATTTCATTATTATAATCACTGTAGTATTCATTCCACAGATATTTTCAATGTTGTTTTCAACATGTATGTTCATAATGTAACGTTTGTGATATCTGCAGTTATATATTTAGTAAATTATTTCACTTTCTTTCCATCTTTTGTCTCAGTTCAACAGTACTATTCAGTAGAAATCTCACCGTTTGCAGGAAACTTAGTCTTAGGTCAACCCCTAGCCTTATGTGTAATGACATTTCATGAGATTACTACAAAGCTTCACCTAAGTTTTCGCGTTGAAATTTTTATAGAATATACGGGCTGATCTAAACTCTTATTTTACCATTCTCACGAATCTTTTTACTTTCTTATATCTATTATTTTCTTCCGATCTTGTCTCTGTAATATTTGTAAAATCAATTTCATCATCATCATTTTCTTCACTATCCTCATCATCATCATCATCTTGAAACATACCACCATCATCTTTATTAATCTATCTACCCTCTCCAGGAAAACTGACAACCGCGAGGACTCGTGCATGAACGCTCAGGAGCGACTCCATCCATCATGTGCGCAGCGACCTGATGTTGGCTCCCCCCTACCTGCCTGTCATACTCTAGCACACGCCTGCAGGGAAGAACCGGAGTGCAGGTTGGTGCTTCACTTCTTAATAGGATATTTTCGGAAATAAGATGTCCTTAGATATTTCTGATTTACTGTTTGGACAGCGACGGCAAAGGATTCTAGTGCTTTTAACGTGGACGAATCGCTCTGCTTGTCTTAGGCTACCTTGAGATCTAGCGACAAATGCTACGTTAGGTACTTCTGACACATGCTAAAATTTAAGTAAAAGAAGGTCAACGGTGCGAACGCGACAATGATATATGCTTTCATAACGTGTCATATATTTTTGCCATATTATGCCCAAACCAACAATTTAGTTCGATAAATCTGAATCTTTCATGTATCATATGGTGAGTCGAATGGACAGTTTCATTACATAAAATACTTAATATCATAAAGCATTCATTTGTATAGCATTCACCTAATTAAAGCCAGAATTCTAAACTAAACCAATAATTCGCCACATGAAAATCAATGCATAATTCACGACCACAGCATACCATAATTATACAGAGTTAGTTTTCCAAGTGAGCGTGGATGGCCAAATTATGCCTATTAGCGACACTATCGGATGGTGTAATAATAATACAGCCTTGCGTGTTTTTTTTTTAATAATACGCCGTTCAATTCTTGGCAAGGAATATTGATTAAAAATAAAAACTTTTTTTTAGTTTATCGCGTCTCGCAGTTCATTCCAAGTGATTGGCTACTGCTTAACCGGGCGATGCTATGGAAATTAAAATATCGCAAAACAAAAAAAAATGGCTTTGAGATTTTAGTTTTCATCAAAATCGGGCCCGAGACTCCCTTCAGTGTTTTTTGCTATGCCTCATAGTTTTAAATTTGGCCATCCACGCCCACTTGAAAAGCTCTGTAGGATTAGCAAACACTAACATAAATCTAAATCATCAAGTAGGTTATATTTCTGGAGCCGTCAGAAGTGCATTAGCCCCGAACAGAAATGGGAACAAAATAGAGGGGCTGAGATATAATTGAATCTGCCTCGGATGCTGTTATGTACAGTCGGACAAAAGCTTTTGGTATTTAGGCAAAAGTATTTACCCATACTAACTTTATTATCACTACTAATATTAATTTTAATTGTATGCTTTTTTATTATTGTTAGGCACGTGCGTTTATAGGACCACTAACTTACTTACCTGACGGTAAGCGATGATGATACTTAATAACTTTTTTGTGTCCTCCTCCTCCTTGAATCACTTCCCCAACGAGGTTTGGATTTCATCTGACCAACGTTCAACGCCTAGAACTTCCTCCTCTCCGTATCTTGGTTCTTTCAGTCATAAGATACCCTTATAAAAGAATGACGTAAAACGTCTTACTACTAACCTCACTAAGAATATAGAAGTTGATTTAATTTTTACAAAATTACCTGAACAAGCAAGTACTATACTTATCATAATTGTTTTATCTGTAACTATTTTTAAAATTGTTTAATCAGTGGTCCCCAAAATAGGCAAAAACAGTATCTTAAGGACCTGAGTTGCGATTACATTAAAAGCGAAGGCCACAATCACAACATAGTTTAAAGTATGTTGCAGGCTAGCTGCTAGTATATCAATTTTTTTGTTCGACTGTACCAACGATAGTCGTTAAAAATAGCCCTTAGCTGGATAAAGTTTTTCGGGAAACCACTTTTGGAGTGTAGGCGGGTGATGGAGTGTAGTGTTTGGTTATATTTTGGTGAAATCGTTGGAATTGGTTAGTCTGTGATGGTCAAAGTCGCTTGAATTACGGTGCTTTCGGTTTCTTAAATTTAACATTATTGCAGTTCAGCATTGCGATTCTTATTACATACCGATATTCGGCTCGGAAACCCACGTCAAGCCTATCACCGTTGGGATAATCCCAGCGCACTATTACCACACCACTGCAAATCCTGAAAGCCAGAATTAACAGTTGCAACCAGAAAAGCGCCGAGTAAGTCCCGGAGAATGAATTTAACTTATTTTGGATCCCGCAACGAAATTACTCAGTAAAGAATAACGGAGGAGTAGGAAAAAATTTCTACTAACCTCCATAACAAGCAAGAGACAGAAAGATTTTCGATCACTCAGGATACAACACAATTTTTATGTTACGATAAAGTGGCAATCCACCAAATGTCAGTTATTAAACTAGCATTTGGTGGGTTGCCACTTTATAGATTACTATATAAATAAAAAGAAAAGTCCTGACTGACTGACTCATCAACGCACAGCCCAAATCTTTGGATCTAAAAAGCTGAGATTTTGAACCGAGGTTTCTAATAATTTATTCGAAAATAATTCTGCTTGGACATTTGTTAAGTAACTAAACAGATTCTAAATATAGCAGGTAACCAGTACGCTATGTCAAGCCAGTTGTTATAATGGCAACAGAAATACATCATCTGTGAACATTTCAACTGTCTAGCTATCACGGTTCAAGAGATACAGCCTGGCGACAGACGGATAGACAGAGGAACCGCGGAGTCTTAGTAATAGGATCCCGTTTTCACCCTTTGGGTACGGAACCCTAAAAATAGCAGCCATGTGTATTTACTTTGCATCGATTTCAAGTCTTATCAACAATGAAATATTCATATGCACTCTGTTGGATTGTGTGACATTAAAAGTAGTTTTTACGTAATGAGTCAATATACAATGTACAGCTGAAATTACTATAGTCATTAGTAGTATTAATTCGTGAATAATAGTAGTAGTATATCAGTAATTAGTAGCACTAAGTTAATTACTGTTTGTCTATTATTGCGCATGATTATTTGATTATAATCATAATATAAAGTTATTACAACGACAGCTAAACCCATTAAAATATGATATGAATATTTACAAGATAACGCAGAATAATAGTCCCTTTTCGATTTGGATAAGGAAGATGTCGTGAGAATGCTTTTGAATGTGAAAATGGGCGCGAGTAGAACTATTTTCTGGGGGTGCATCTTCAATACTACTGAATAGGAGCAGTGGTGTCTCAATGGTAACGGCCATGACTTACAAGTTGTATGTGGTGCCTTCGAACCCAGGCAGGCGCTTTACTTTTTGTAAATTATTTAATCACAACTGCTCTCAAAAACGGTAAAGGTATTGTGAGGAAACCGGCTTGTCTTTGAACCATAAATTTTAAAACATATGACATCCACCAACCCGCACTGGGCCCGCGTGGTGGATTACGGCTCATTCCCTCTCACAGAGAGGAGATCTGCACGCACGACAGACCACCTTGAAACTTGCCACAATAACTCCTGCAATAAAATCCAGTCCATAAAGTCTAAAACAGACCTCCTACACACATGTCCTACAGGAGACATATCCGACGTAACAGAGGCTCTCTGAATTAGCCCCCTCGTACTCATTCCATTTGCGGTGCCAGCCTGATTGGAACATCCGACTGTCTGCCTCTAGGTGTAATGACTGTGATTGATGAAACAATTGATAGAGGAAGATGGTCGGATGTTAGCGTGTATGTAGTGTAAAACTGGAATGTTGGAGAGTGCTAATGAACCAGTTTGCTTGGTTCAGTAGTTCGTTGAATAAAAATGGAATTTTATATCACTATGCCTGTAATAAACATTATTGAAATTATCTCATGCAATTCAATGAATACACTAATTATATTTATTCATTCATACATTTACACAATACGCATTCAAATGGAATTGAATTACCTGAACCTACTAATAGGAAAAATAACAACAGACCACGATATAAAAACTAAAATAAATAGGCAGTTTATAGTCAGTATATAGGGATTTAGGAGGCAAACCTGGGTGTTCACAAAAATAGAGAATACACAAAAAGCAATGGAAAGAAGCATACTACGGATCAGAAAAATACATAAAGTACGAAGCGTGGAGGTAAGACAGAAAAAAAAGATTACGGATGCACTGAGACAAGCACTAACAATAAAGTGGCAATGGGCTGGACACATCGCACGCTGCACAGATAGGAGGTGGACAATAGAGACCACCAAATGGAAAGGACCATCAGGCAAGAGAAAAACCGGCAGACCAAAGCAGCGATGGGCAGACGACATCGTGCAGGCGGTAGGGAGAGACTGGATCGACCAGAGCAAGGATAGAGAAAGGTGGAAAAGGTTAGGGGAGGCCTATACCCAAAATGGGGTCCATATCCAATTTTTTTTTATTATTTACCCTATAAATAGATTTAATGTAATTACTTTTAACTTTAACTAATACTAGATATTAAGCAAATCCATAAAAAATACTAACAACATTTGAAATGTAAAATTTAAGGGTTATGGAATAAATGTCTTTATTATTATTATATATGGATTACCGACAGAAGTAAAAACTTAATACTTTCGAATAACTATTATTCCGTCACACGTCACATTAACATGTCGATAACGCTGTTACGACAAAAAACCCATAAGTTTTACCCCTACCAAAATTCGCTCAACACGGTTAACCAAGTTTTCACTTGAAAAATATGAGCAGCGTGACATTCAAATGACTTTATTCTTCAACATTGATAGTCATCAATCAATCAACCTGCCTAGCCGTTTCCCAACTATGTTGGGGTCGGCTTCCAGTCTAACTAGATTCAGCAGATTACCAGTGTTTTACATGGAGCGACTGCCTATCTGACCTCCACAACCCAGTAACTGGGTAACACGGTACCCCTTGGATAGACTGGTGTCAGATCTCAAGCTTCTGACTACTCGTAACGACTGTCAATGATCTTCAAATGACAGCCGGGGCCAACGGCTTAACGTGCTTTCCGAGGCATGGAGGAAACTCGGTATGTTGAAATGGTCACCCATCCACGGACTGACCTCATCAAGAGTTGCTTAACCTTGAAGATGGACCCGTGCGGCTGTTATTATTTAGCCACGAGCTCCGAGTAAATTTAATGCGGGTAAATGTTATTTTATTTTGTAATTTGAATTTTTCTAAATCTACCCTCTATTTTCACTTTCCTTACGGCTAAGCGGCTGAGCTCTGCTCCGACAGAACAGGGGCGTCAGTCAACAAAGTCACTATTGATCGTCCTTCTAGGAGTGTTGATAATTTACGGGCTTTCAATTTCAAGGATAATCTCATTTATCTTTAGTTAGTTTGTTAAGATGTTTGTTTTGTTCTTCAAGCAAGGAGTTGGCTGATTTTTGAATAGAAACGATGATGTTTATTTCTGTAAGTGCATCTTAATTTTGAAATACTTGTTAAGTATTAAGACTCTTCGCGTGACCAGAGGGTTGGCCTTTTCTTCGGCCAGAGAATCAGCATTGCCATCCAACGTGGCAATGCTGCCAGCGTTCTGGGCATGTTTCCCATTGACATCGATGTGGACCAATTTTGTGATGCACAATGAGCTCTTTTCCCTCTCGCCTTTGTATTTGTATATAGGTTTGTTTTTTTAATAATATTCAATTGTATATATTATGTTAATATAGGTAAATAAATTCGAATCGTAATGACATAATATTTTATGATTGTATGGTGTTCTCATTAACGCAAAACATGCAATACTGTTGGATAGACTTGTTGTTGTCAATTTTATGAATTTGGATGTAACGCAATTGCCCCGTTGGATTAACACAAGTAGAAAACATTTTTTTTTTTTATATAAAAATAATACGTGCCTCTACCATGTTAGTTAAACGGACAACAGCCAGTATCTAAAACATATTAATTTTGAACTCAATAACGAACTCTAAAAAACACAACTTAAACTCTTAGCAATGCAATTTGTATTCCTTTCAGGCATTTCTACATAAAAATGTTCCAATACCCAGGTTTGTGCTAGATATTTTCTAGTGCGGCAAACAAACGGGTCGTGCCCTTTGAGCTACGGATTCTCGGATCATGACGGATCCCATATCATTCGCTAACGATCAAGTTAGGAGCAGAGTATCTCAGTGTTTATGTTTTTGGCTTGCTGTACGCTTTGGTGCAAACTGTTAGTACAGCAAGCAATTGTTATGAAATAAATAAATAAATGGCATTAGTGGTAGGAAATTTAAGAATTTGAACCGACGAACATGCAATAAACATTGCATGTTAGTCGGTTTATTTATTTATTGCAGAGTTTTAAAAGTAGTTTTTTTAATGATTGGTCTGATGCGAATTTTATGTATTCTGGTTAATCATAAAACTAAAATAAAATAATAACAAGAAAATTTCCAAATTTAAAAAACCCCCAATAGATTTTTATTTCATGCTACATAATTTATCTAGTACATTGTAGATACGCTTCGATCGGCAATCTATTGAACACTTAATTATGACACGAAATATTGCTAAAACACCCCGATTCAAACAGTAAAACGCCCATAACTTTTGAACGGCTGAACCGATTTTATTCTAATATAGCTAAGAACACTCGACAAAATCACCTTTCAAACAAAAAAACTAAATTATAATCGGTTCATCCGTTAAGGCGCTATGATGCCACAGACAGATACACAGATACACAGCAACACATCTCAAACTTATAACACCTCTCTTTTTCCGGCTTGGGTTAAAAAGAGAAAGAATAAGAAAAATAACAAAATAATGAAATTGAGTTAAAATTGTTTATAAGCTCTGTAAGCTGACTCCATCCGATTACCAAAAGTATTTAGTAATATAATTAATTGCACTGATAGAAAACTACACTTACTGAGTTTCACAGATTTTTGATCTCAGAAAATGCACGATTTCTGCAGGCCAGCCCACGAGAGTGAAGCCGCGGGAAGAAGCTATTGTTAATACTTATGTAACATTTCTTAGTCTCCGTTTAAAAGTCAAAACCATAAACCTACAGAAGAGAGACGAAGCACTCCCTAATATAGCTCAGCTGTCTATCATTTGCTGAAGATTAGACCTTAATTGCGAATCTGTTTTACTGCACAACGTACACTACTTCCCATTAATTTTGGTAACTCAACAATATTCATTGCGTGTTTTACGCTGCCGATTAGACGGATTTTTTAACATATAAAGCAATGAATATTGATTCATTGTGATCCTTTCAGCTAAACACTTTCGGCTAATCTTTTCCATCCGTCTGTAATTCAGGGAAAATTAATTAAAATTTTCTAAAATAGAAATTCTGTGAGCCACCAATTCAAACCTTTTATCTACACTCCGACCACTTACTTTTGGGTATAACATTGTTGAGAGGAATGCAGAGGATCCCATGAGTATTGTTCTCATTGTAACCTTGGTTTTTATACAATATGACGACGCAATTTATATTGTATAATATAAACGATATCGTACAAGTATTTTCTAGGCAAATTTCAAGTGCACATCGGTCGATTTGCGTCCATCAGAATGTATTTGCAATTTCGCTAAGTAAAAATGTCTAGTCTGGTTTAAAAAAATCGAATTGCGCCGAGGTACCAGGAAGATTGCAAACTTTATTTTTGATTATGATAATATAAATGAAATATAATTAAATTCTGCCTAGGATCCGCCTCGAGAACTACGAACAATGGTGCGCCGTCGACGCTGTCACCCAGGGCTGTGCAGGCTCTCCTGCGGCCTGCCGAGCTGCAGTGGTGGCAGTACTTGGTACCCAGCTGAGAGCAGCCTGTGCCTGCAGGGGTACTGACTTCGCGCAGCTGTACGACTGCCTCGGATGGCAGAGGCTGCTGTGGCTTAATCCTTGCGTTGGTGAGCTGAAATAACCCTGTGAAAAGTAGAAGTTAAAACTTTTGTGTAGTTTCCTGGTGTTTAGTGAACAGATAATACTTTTATACAAAATAAAGTACGTATTGTCTGTCTGTGGTGGGGCACACAATACAAACTTTCTTTTGATACATAGGGATAGCATTTAGTAAGTGTTTTAGTATATCAGTAACTTGTTTCAGTAGATCGTCAATGTTATCTTAAGCTAGTGCGAGATTCTTACCTACCTTAATGATTAAACTGTTATTTCACGTCTTCTTATTGTAAAAGATGAGCAAAAGTTTTCTTCATATTCAAACAAATACTATAGTCATTAATAAACTGTGGTCCTATCACAGCTACACCTGCACTACTGCAGTCGGAAATTGGAGGCAATATGACATGTTTGAAACTTGTTTATAGTACAAGTGTGTAATGTTGGTGATTACCGCTGAGGCGCCATTGACACCCGAGCCGTTAGGTGAGGGTCTTAAGAGAGCCGAGGACGGTAATCATCAAAACACACGTGTATCATACGACGTTTTTCAACACACTTGTGAAGAAAATAATACAAAAAAATCATTTCAAACAGTGAAAACGAGTAGTGAATTTTTTTTCGCAATGGCGGGCAAAATTATCGAGTTTTCCTATGCGCGCGCATCTAACAATGGCGATCGGCAATAGACTAAAAATAATGTTTTTTTTGAATTTCAAGTTTTCTTTATTACAAACCAAAACAAAAGTTATATTTGAGTGAAAGTTTTATTTATTAAACACGTACAAGTTGAAATTATCTATTTAAATACGAAGTTGCATGAAATGTGTTGCATTTGTACTATTGAGCACGACCTTTTTTGTATCGAAACTTTTTTAAGAACAAAGCAACTCAACCAATAAATAAAAAAAAACTTTTTAACTCACTTGTGAATAATAGCAATGAAAAAGTCACAATTTGATAACAGGTGTCATTATGTACCTAATTGCGGTGAAATTAGAGCCACTTTATGAGCAAGTGTGTTGAAAAGAATATTACACTGTTATTTCTCCTCCTATATTTCCGTTAACAGCTCCCTCAAAAACTAACCCAAAGCTTGTGACACAAAACCTAATCCATCACTTAAAAATTCCAGTGGAATCCCAAAGCGACTACCACATGAAGACCTACGGTCCACTGCTGACGACCACTCCGTTCGACAACGGCATCAGGTACATCACGGTGGCGCCGGAATCTCCTATCTACCACAAGACTACCACCCACCATCACAGGCATACCACTCAGCTTGGGACCTCGCAGATTGAGACCGCTCCGGTAAGTTTTTGTTAAAAGTTAATATTTGTAGTATGGTATGAGCAAAACTTTGGCCCGGAGTCGATGGAGGCAGATTGTCCGCTTAAAGGGGTCCAGTGACCACGTTCCTCAGTATTGTGGGACCAATTGAAGAAGAGAGAGTGAGTGTAAAATATTCTCATTTATCTACATTAAAAGTTGTCTCGCCTACGCACCACCGCACAGGCCGACAATTCGACCACGACTCACAAAACAATCTTTTTATGGGTCTCTCGCAGCTAGAGTTGTAAAAAAACGGTATTTTTTCAAAGATGAAAAAAAACGGTTAAAAAAAACATGAAATAAAACAGTTTTTTTTCTGGAGTATTGTTTTTTCAAGGGTACGAAAATAAAATATGGTTAGGCGGTTATCGTATATGAGTTGATATTAATTTTTTTTTGTTAAATAAGAAAATAACATTTGTTTTTTGTTAAATAGTACATAAAGGTCTTAAAATAATTGGCAACACCCACTGAATATGGACGGGGATTTTGAAAAGTTGATTCTGATCGTAAAACATTAACTATTTTCTAAGTTCACAATAATTAAGTACCTATTGATTTAAACATATTTTGACTTCAATCAAAAACAAAACAACCAAATTTTGTGTTTTATTCCTGTGTTTCACTTTCTGAAAAAAAAAACATATGTAGAAAAAAAACGACGGTGCCAAGTTTTTTATCATGTTTTTTCATGATTGTGAAAAAAAGCATTTTGTTTTTTTTTTCAATTTACATCTCTACTCGCAGCTCAATCAAAGTGATTGGTTACTGCTTAACGGGGCGAAGTGTAGACTAAACTAGAAAACTAGAACCTCCAGCCAGGCTCACTGCCGCACCACTCGGATCGGTATTGACAACCGAGCGACGTGCGCGCCCGAAATTCGCGCTGCATACCGATAACAGTATTGTGACGTTGCACATACTGTTATCAGTTTGTAGCGTGAATTATATTGATATCTACAAACACTACAGTGAGCAACACAACAAAAAAAGAGACAACCCACAACCTTAGGGCGCAGAAGTACTAAGAGGGCAGACCCCAAATAAACTGGGCTAAAAGCCAGGAGGACAAGAAGAAGAGAATATTCAAACATAAATCCGTTCAAAAATCTCCAATTAATATAAAACAAAGTCGCTGTCGGCCTATATCAGTTTCTTCTTCTAAACCACGCAACAGATTTTGATACAATTTTTACTTATAGAAAGAGTGAGGAATGAGGAAGATTTGTGTTTATAATTTGTCCCGTGCGACGTCGGGTTGGATCGCTAGTAAAAGATAAGACATGCATTTGGATTATATTTTGTGGATTGGTTTTGATGTTATTTAAACATCTGATGGAAAGTATCTTCTGGGATTGCTCGCTTCATCGGTCGTAGCCCTTGTCTATCACTTAGGTAAGATCGAATTCAATCATAGCGGGCTCATAAGCAACAATAGATATACTTTCATTATTATTCGTGTTGATACGAGAGATGAAGCAAAATGTATAAAATATCAATTCTACGAATTAGTTTTCCTCATCTCATAGCGATCAGTTTTTTGTTGGTGAAATTACTAAGAACAATGTCGGTGTCTTCAGTTCTGTCTTTCCTATGGAAAAATACCTTCCATTCATTGGAAAAAAAACAGAAATTCCATATTCAGTGATTATCATCCGTCATTATGCAATATATGTAACTTAAATTTTATTTTTCAGGAAAACCGTGAAGAGCTAAGCCCAATAACAACAATGTCGGAACAGACAGTAGGCCCGAACGAAGTAGCCCAGATCTCAGAGCCCGTCATCGAGACCACAACTGAGACGACCACGGTGCCTACGACCACCACGACGACGACTACCACAACCACGACCACAACTACGACCACAACGACCACGCCGAAGCCGACCACGACTCTGGAGCCGACGAAGTACTGCATCGTGAAGAAGCCGGAGAGTGATGATCAGGCGCAGTATATCAAAATGGGAGAGACTCGACGAGTGAGTATCCTTTTTCCTCTATAGTATTATATCAAAGTAGTTTGCTCTAGGATCGTGCTACCACCACAACTACGATCACGATCCTAGATTCGACGAAGTACTGCATCGTGAAGAAGCCGACGTTTGATGATCAGGCGCAGTCATTGTCATTGTTTAAAAAACGTTGCCCCACACTAGGAATTTATTCCTGTATCGTGGGTGCGTTTACAAACATATAAACTCACATACATAACACCCAGAGCCGGAACAACTATCTGTAGATCATACAAATATTTGTTTCGTGCGGGCATCGAACCCGCGACACGCAGCGCAGCAGTCAATCGCTCAACCACTGCCCCAACCGTGCGCCCGAAGTATACCAAGATGGGGGAGACTCGACGAGTAAGTATCCTTCTATTCTCTATATTATTACATCAAACTATCAACACATTTACGACCTAGACCCTGGAGCCGACGAAGTGGGTACTGCATCGTGAAGAAGCCGGAGAGTAATAATCATGCGCAGTATATCATGAGGGAGACTCGACGAGTGAGTATCCTTTTAATCTTTCCATATATCTAAAAATTGTATCATAGCTGGTAAAACAGTAATGTCGATTTGGGATCATAAATCTTAAAAAAATATGACATTGCATTCCGGCTTTACAAACACATTCTAGCCAGTCTTAAAAGTCAGCTCAATAGGGCTGTGTTACTGACAATGCGACATATTATTTATTAGCTGTAAGTCCTCCATGTACTAAAATAAATAAATATTTTTAAGAAACAAATATTTTGTTTTTGCCTCCAGCTAAGTCTTGAAGTCATGTGGGTTATTAAGCCCCACATACAGTGCTCCTATCTGTGGTCGCATTTTGAGAATCTAACTAAGAGAGAAATAGAAAACATTTCAAATTCGTGTCAGACACAAACCAACAGCACCAATCACAAAATAAAAGAGAACAATCGTAAAACACAGTAAAAAAAATGCGCTAAGTATTCTCATGCTGATAGAGTTACCAACTCAGCATTTGCCGATTGGTAGAAACCCAGCGCTGGTTTTCAGTTGGCACTCATCAGTGACACACGAACACGAAAAGTTTATTTATAAAAGGACAAATGAATGTTAAAATCAGGTCAATGCCTCAGTCAAATCAAATCTCGACACATTCAGTTTTAACACCATATAGGCTCTCTCAATGTTCCAGCTGTACCGTTCAGCTGAGCTGGCGGAGTGCACCGACCTCTGCGTCTGCGAGGCTACTCTCCAGGTGTCCTGCAAGGTGGCCTGCGTGCCCAGGGCTCCCTGCTCCTCTCGCCTGGCCCACTACTCCCATGCTGCACCGGCTTACCAGGCCTATAGGGGACGATGCTACTGCTATTCAGGGTCCTTCATCTGCATGAGGCCCAATCCAGGTAAGACTAAAGGTAAAAATGATTTGGATATTATTGCTGTTGAAGTAGAAACGCAAAAGAAGCATACACAGGCACGAGAGGACAAGCTGTATTAAATTCTCCTTCCAGAAGAAGTCAAAAATAACATTATTTAGTTACACATTGCTTGCACGAAAAGCCACAACAGTTGAAGAATGTGCTAGGTAAAAATTCTGGGCAAGCTCAATTTTACTTAGCTGCACAAATAACCGCACTGTTATATCTGTCAAAAAATTACTAACACTTTCTTTTAGAAAATGGCGCTCCACATTTTGGGGAGCGTAATATGTTGCTCTTGTAGTAAAATGATTTTTCTTCCTCTTCTTCTTTAAGCCATATTTTCCTAATGCTGAATGTTGTTCACGTTTATTACACGCCACTTAGCTTAGGTATTTATGCCTTCTGATTTTCTCTGTAACAACTTCATATAACCTTAGATTCTTCGTTCTTCTACATCGTTCTCACATAAATGTATAATTTTCAATATGAATTGATGTAACGAATATTTAGCGAGAGCAGTGGTGGAGTGGTAACGGCCACGACTTATAACTTGGGTTCAAAACCAGGCAGGCGCTTTACTTTGTGTAAATTATTTTATCACCCTTTGATTCATTATTAAACAAACAAATAGTGATTTTTAAATGCGAAAAAATATATATGTTGTAGTTCATTATATGTCCTTTTCATTTCTGAGACTCAAAACATAATATCAAAAACATCACTCGATCAAAAAAAAATCGGAAGAGTAGGCTGAAACGATGTTTTTTTGATGATTTATATTATTTTTCTTGAAGATTATGAAATATTTACTCCCAAAAAACATATCTAAAATAGTTAACAACGTATAGAACTTTATTCTCAGAGTAGAATTTATAAAATAGTATAATAATAAATTTATATATAACACAGCGGCCGCCGTACGGCTCTTCAGTTGCCCGCGAGGCCTTGACGAGGCAGGACCTATGCCAATTTTAATTCGTGCTGGACTTCTCACTGATCTATCGTCCGATTTATTATGAGACCACAGTGTAACAGAATCAGTAGGTTAGGAAAGTTTTTTAACAGACTTCAAAGAAGACCGAAATATACGTCGGGTGTATTTTATTTTGTTTTTTTTTGGGTTAATAGACAAAAAAAAAAATTGCGAATATTAGTCAAAATAAAAATTCAAATTGGCGCCAACCGAAATTTTTGATATTATTATCATGGGTGTCATTTTCATGGTTTTTGGGGTCGATAAATGCTAATATGGGGTCAAAATGAAAATACAAGATGGCGCCGACCAAAATTTCTGAAACTTTCGTCATGGGTGTCACTTTCATGGTTTTTGGGGTCGCTAAATGCTAATATGGAGTCAAAATGAAAATACAAGATGGCGCCGACCAAAATTTCTGAAACTTTCGTCATGGGTGTCACTTTCATGGTTTTTGGGGTCGATAAATGCTAATATGGGGTCAAAATGAAAACACAAAATGGCACCGCCCAAAATTTCTGAAACTTTCATCATGGGTGTCATTTTCATGGTTTTTGGGGTCGATAAATGCTAATATAGTGTCAAAATGAAAATACAAGATAGCGCCGACCAAAATTTCTGAAACTTTCGTCATGGGTGTCACTTTCATGGTTTTTGGGGTCAATAAATGCTAATATAGTGTCAAAATTAAAATACAAGATGGCGCCGACCAAAATTTCT
This sequence comes from Orthosia cruda, assembly GCA_964057195.1. Taxonomy (NCBI): domain Eukaryota; kingdom Metazoa; phylum Arthropoda; class Insecta; order Lepidoptera; family Noctuidae; genus Orthosia; species Orthosia cruda. Next base: position 11,086,841 of record OZ059854.1, on the reverse strand, counting down.
GAAACTTTCGTCATGGGTGTCACTTTCTTAGTTTTTGGGGTCGCTAGATACGAATTTGGGGTTAAAATGAAAACACAAAATGGCGCTGACCAACATTTCTGTAACTTTCGTCATGGGTGTCATTTTCATGGTTTTTGGGATCGATAAATGCTAATATGGGGTCAAAATGAAAACACAAAATGGCGCCGACCAAAATTTCTGAAACTTTCGTCATGGGTGTCATTTTCATGGTTTTTGGGGTCGATAAATGCTAATATGGGGTCAAAATGAAAACACAAAATGGCACCGCCCAAAATTTCTGAAACTTTCATCATGGGTGTCATTTTCATAGTTTTTGGGGTCGATAAATGCTAATATAGTGTCAAAATGAAAATACAAGATAGCGCCGACCAAAATTTCTGAAACTTTCGTCATGGGTGTCACTTTCATGGTTTTTGGGGTCAATAAATGCTAATATAGTGTCAAAATTAAAATACAAGATGGCGCCGACCAAAATTTCTGAAACTTTCGTCATGGGTGTCACTTTCTTAGTTTTTGGGGTCGCTAGATACGAATTTGGGGTTAAAATGAAAACACAAAATGGCGCTGACCAACATTTCTGTAACTTTCGTCATGGGTGTCATTTTCATGGTTTTTGGGATCGATAAATGCTAATATGGGGTCAAAATGAAAACACAAAATGGCGCCGACCAAAATTTCTGAAACTTTCGTCATGGGTGTCATTTTCATGGTTTTTGGGGTCGATAAATGCTAATATGGGATCAAAATGAAAATACAAGATGGCACCGACCAAAATTTCTAAAACTTTCGTCATGATTGTCATTTTCATGGTTCTAATTAAAATATAAGATAGAGCTGGCTGAACTGACACCCATGACTAAAGTTTCAAAAATGTTGGTCGGCTCCATTTTGGAATTTTATTTTGACCACAAATTCGCATTTAGCGACCCCAAAAACTCTGAAAATGACACCCATGACGAAAGTTTGAAATATTTCGGTCGGTGCCATCTTGGAATTTATTTTGACCACAAATTCGCATTAAGCGACCCCAAAAACTCTGAAAATGACACCCATGACGAAAGTGTGAAATATTTCGGACGGTGTCATCTTGGAATTTTATTTTGACCACAAATTCGCATTTAGCGACCCCAAAAACCCTGAAAGTGACACCCATGACGAAAGTTTGAAATATTTTAGTCGGTGCCATCTTGGAATTTTATTTTGACCACAAATTCGCATTTAGCGACCCCAAAAACCCTGAAAATTACACCCATGACAAAAAAATTCAGAAATTTCGGTCGGCGCCATCTTGGAATTATATTTTGACCACAAATTCGCAATTAGTAACGCCGAAAACCCCGAAAATTACACCCATGATGAAAGTTTCAAAACTATCGGTCGGCGCCATCTTGGAATTTTATTTTGACCACAAATTCGCAATTAGCGACCCCGAAAACTATGAAAATGACACCCATTTTGATTCAACAACAGTTTATTTTTTTTTGTTTTTGTTTCTTTTTAGTCCGTCCGTTTATGTTTTCAAAAACATAAATAGTTAGGTAGTCAAATAATTGAATCAATAAAATACGATTTATGCCATTTTTTTTAAACTAAAGTACACACTATAAGTTATTATTTATTTACCACGCATTGTAACTCGCGTATTTTAGTAACTTTTAAAAGCAATAGTTAAATAAACCTTCTCTACACACCTTTACTGTGGCTTTTTTGTCGACTTTACGCACACGCGAGCGCGCCGCTCGCTTCGCGGTAACAGTGGTGCGATAAATACCTACTTCGTAGATAAAAGCTAGCCTTAAAAACTGTGAAGGAAACCATCGAGAGGAAACAGGCCTGCACTAGAACCAAAAATTCGAAGACATGTGACATCCACCAACCAGCACTGGGAATGGGCCGTAATCCACCCGCACGCGTGGTGGATTACGGCCTATTCACTCAAACAGAAAGGAAGGCATGTGTCCCAGCAGGGAACGTTAAAAGAATGTTGATGATGATGAACCAATATTTCCTAACATTTTTGTTATTTATTTAAAAGAGTGTCCATGGAGTTTATTCCACCTTGACAACTTAAAGATGCCCGTAAATGGTTTAATTGAAATATGTGTTTTCATATGAATTCCATATAAATAAAATCCAAATCAATTTATCACCTTAATCAATCATTACAATTTTCCAGGTGAATACAAGCTGCCAGAAGGAGTGTACCTCCTCCTCGGCTTCAGTGCAGTGGATGAAGCTCTGCTGCGACCACACACTGGCCTGGGAGCTGAGGATGCTGTGCGTCTACTTCAGCAATACCTGTACACGGTGCATAGCGAGGGGGTAAGTATCGTCTATGGTCCAATTGAAACGATCCATTTGATAAATGAGAGATTTTAAGTCCTTTTCAAGGAACTCCACTCCACTACAATCGATAAAATAATAATTAAGGATGGAGAATTACCTAGAAAATAGAGGTTATAAGTTTAAAAGAGGAAGATGGGTATACTGCAACTGGATATACGCTCTAGAAGCTCTATTAGCTTATATTTAAGGGAAAGTGACCTTAACACTAACATAGGAAATAAAATATCAGCCTAGGTGATTTAGGAACATCTAGTCAGAACAACTCTCCCATGAGCAAACTACCTGTAGTTATCATTATTAACTGCTGCTATAATTACATGATCTAAAACCAGCAACCAATCCGTCAATAGGTCATAAAATTGGATCAACCAAAAATTCTACCACTATCATCATTGCTTGCATTACGCGCCTACCTTGATTTAACCCGCAACAGTTTGCGATGCACACAAATAATGTTGCACATAAATTTTCTAAGAAACTATAAAAGCTTTCTGTAATCTAACTAAAATCAAGGAGTTTCAAATAATAACAGTCCTTTGTAACTTTTCAGACGAACTGCACACTGACTTTGTTTAACATTAGCAATGAGAACGTGATTATCTCAGCAAGTGTACCGCCGCGAGAGCAGGAGATGCTGCGGGAAGCTGGAGATGCACTACTAGATAGAGAGAAGGTAGGTCATGAGCCAATATTATCAATATCTTTGCTGAGACACAGGAGCGAGGGGATTGACACAAGAAATGGTCAAAAACCGGCAAAATAGGGTTATACGTTGCCCTACACTAGGAATTTCTCATGTATCGTGGGTGTAACTCACATCCACAAAAAACCAGACTGAAACAACTATCTGGCGACACGCAGCGCAGCAGCCGATAATGATTTTGCTGTGACATTAGCACAAAACGGTTAATGAAGAAGTAAACAGGAAACAGCAACATAAAAGCCCGTCTTAACTTATGATACTTTCCGATGTTAACGCCTGTACCGTATACTCGAGCAATTTCTGTAAGAACACAATATAGCGACTGCAGATTTTTTCGAATGTTATACAACATAATAAACAAGTCACGAACAAAGAACTCACTACCTGTAAAGTAGACTTAATAATATATAGAACCGATAAAATTTATTTAATAAATTAAAATATATTCTCAAATACGAGCCCGATGGATGACTAAAGGTATAAGAAAATTCTGCATGCGTAAACGGCAATTATTATGGAAGTATCGTAAGAAACGAAATGACATAAATAAAACCAATTTTAAAAACATTGCGAGTAGATTGCAACGTATAATTATTTTATCCATACAGCTCAAAATAAATGCAGGGCTACTTGGAATGTTATTAATAAAACAATGTGTAATGTGCCAAAAAGCCAAATCAATCAAATTCATATAGACGGTAAACATTGTACGGATGATCCGCAGACCATTGCGGACAGTTTTAATAGTTTTTTTATAGACCAATTAAAAGAGAATACAAGTTGTGCTAATAAAACAGGGACCTTACCTAATCACTCCAAAACAAACTACACCCGATGAAGTACACAAAATAATTTTAAACTTAAAAAATACTAACAGTACTGGATATGATAATATATCGACTAAAATTTTAAAACAAGCGCCAATTAAATTATCCTACGTATTAAGTCATGTCATTAACCTGTCAATCCTAAATGGTCACTTTCCTGATAGGCTTAAATTAACAATCATTAAACCTCTGTTCAAGAAAGATGATACCTACAATATGAATTGTTATAGGCCCATAGCATTGGTACCGGTGCTTTCTAAGGTCTATGAAAGAGTTATTTATGTCAGGATAAATAACTATTTTGAAAACTTTGATTTATTTGCTAAAGAGCAGATAGGTTTTTAGGAAAAATAAAAAAAATATGGCAGTCTTTGATTTTCTGAGCACAGTTATGAGTAGCTTAGACAATAAAATGCCGGCGTGTGCTTTGTATATGGATCTAAGTAAAGCCTTTGATTACGTGGATCACCAAAGACTGTTAAATAAATTATGTAGTTATGGAATTCGGGGTACTTCATTAGATCTGATAGCTTCTTATCTTACCAACAGAAAGCAGTCCACATTAGTTACTCGAGTATGCACCAAAACCAGAAAAGAAATTAAGTACACATCGGAATACAGGGAAATTAAACAAGGCGTCCCACAAGGAAGTGTTTTGGGCCCTCTGCTTTTCATCATTTATATAAATGGCCTTCCAAAAGTAACCAATCATCCCTCTATACTTTTTGCTGATGATAGTACTGTCGTTTTTACGAGTAAGGATAAGGAATCCCTAGAAAAAGATATAAATGGCACTCTAAGTGATATTATAAAATGGCTGACAAATAACTATTTGAAAATTAACTTTGGCAAAACTAAAATTATGATATTTCGCAATCGTAAAGCCCAATTTACTGACATTAATATACATTATGCAGGAAACAAAAATGAGATAGCAACTACAAAATTCTTAGGCATGTCAATTGATTATAATTTGAATTGGAAGACACATGTTGATACTTTGAATCAAAAATTAAATAAGCAATCATGCGCCCTAATATGCTGGCAAAATCGGTGAACACCTCTGCTGTACTTGCAGCATACCATGGCTACGTGGGATCCTTGATAAAGTATGGTATTATATTCTGGGGTCATTCCACCAATAAGGATACGGCATCCAAGGCGCAAAAGCGGTGCATTAGGGGTATGTTTAATATCAACCAGACTGATACCTGCAGACGATATTTTATCAGGCATCATATATTAACATTGCCGTCTGTCTACATTTATGAGATTGCTAGCTTTGCAAGAACAAACAAACATCTTTTTGATAAGTACAGAAGTAGGCGGCATAGAGATAAAATTTGTTGCAAATCTTACAAGACAGCCTTATATTCCAAAAGCATTTTCAGTATGGCGCCGCGTGTATACAATCATTTACCAAAGTCCATATTAGAAACTCCATCCATCGATGAATTCAAAAAGAAATTAAGAAGATTCTTGCTATATAAATGTTATTATAGTATTCAGGATTACTTAAAAGATAATGTAAGGACATATTGTTGATGTGACTGGTGCGTTAATTTAATTTTAATTTATTTTTTAATATTATTACTTTGACATTTAATTACGAATATATCTTGACATTCTCATTTAATATATGACATTTTAAATTTAATTTCTAGTGACATTATTGATAGCTTCATTTGTTATGTTTCATTGTTATTTGCCACACGGTGAAATTAACAAAACAAAACTAAATTGAAATTGTGTTGTTAAATATAAATTAGTTTTTTTCAAGTAAATGTGTGTACTTGCTTGTGATTTGCATGCCTCAAGGTGTAATATGGTCGGATTGTGATATATTTTTTAACAACTTCATGTAATTACCCAAATTAGCAAATAAATGAATATGAATAAAGCTAAAATTACAATTAATTAATTTAACACTTCAATATATTACTTTTCAGGAGGAATGCTTTATGTAAGCTAAAACTACAACCAATTAATTTAACGCTTCAATATATTACTTTTCAGGAGGAATGCATTGACGTTCTCAAGATCGTCAAGTCGCGTATTAATTCGCAGCACGAGGACATCTCCTCGCACCTCCTCCTCTCCATTTTCAAGATCGCTGAAGTAGATGTGGTGTACCCCACCCCTCCAAGCTCGGCCATTACCTCCCACAGGCCAGTCAAACTCTTCTACGTAGCCATTATTATCCTTACTATCCTCTACCACCTCCGAGCAACTGTCTCCCTCATCAGCACTGTCCTAATCTTCAAGAGTTTCGTCAATTGTTTGTCGAATTTATTGACTAGTAAGCTAAGTATCGGATATCCACACCCAATGTTAGACATCGTTCCTTTCGAGAGATATTTTTTAAAAGAAAATATCAATTTTATATCTATTTTCAAATGTTACGATGAATTTATTGATAATAGTAATGTAGATGTTGTAAATTACATTAAAAATCGGCACGTTGCACTCGCTTTAGGAACGCACAAAAGAAACATATCACCGATGACATAGACATAAGTAATATAGCTGTAAATAATTATAAGGAAATGATACATATCATAAAAGCTGTGAGTATTACAATATTTAATAATTTAAATGAACTTGTTGCTGATGCAATTATACTTAAATATTTTTCTAGAGATGTGTATTACGAAATTGGATGTACTTATTATGATTCGATGAAGCTTTTTGGTGATTTCATTTTTGGAAATATCGCGTCCTTTTCTTATGGGATTGTAAAATCCGCTAGCTTAGGACTGACTCTAGTAGTAGTATGAAGACTGACATGATTAACTAAACATATCATAGTTGTATTTCGTTTTATTTTCGACTTAGAACTGGTGCTTGTAGGTCGATCTTAAAGGCTGGGTTTTGTAAATAAGTGTATTACGCCTTTTACACTGTTAGAGTTTTGGTTGGTAGCGTAGATTGTTTCGTGCTGCAGACTTTGAAATTGTTGTCAATATAAATCTTAATTCATTCTTATTTCATTGCAAAGGATTTTATTAGAATCAATAAATTTCTATTGGGACTGTTGTACAAAAATCATTTACCTCAACATTTACTTGATTGTCTAACAAGTTTTCGTAACCCATATCTAGTACTTCATGATTATTTGTTGCTGTTTCATTAACTCCTTCTTAGTTATCTTCTCCAACTTCTTCGTCTTTTTACTAGATGTCTGCAGCATTGAAAACATTATCTTCTTGGTTTCCCTAACCTAGGCTAGTGTCTGATGTAGTTGTATGTCGCCTTTCTGTTAGATGACTGTACTTAGATAATATATCCATCAATGTGAATGCACGATTAGAGAACACGAGTTTTGAACAAAACTTAGCAACGAATGGATTATCTGAAATATTATAAAAAAAACATTTTACCTGTTCCATATTCTATTAAAATGAAATCATATTATTTAAATGAGAAATAAGTATTAACCTATCTATCTTTATAATATCTATTGCGAAATATATACAAAATTCATATATTTAAACCTTTACTATATTTACAATTATGTTTTTATACAAAGCACAGTTTGCTCTCAATCTTTTACAGCAAGTTTTCCTAATAATATATATATTAATCTTTTATAAAATATCTATGCTTTCACATTTTATATTGATATATTTACTCTTTACTATGTTATATTATAAGGAGTTTATCTAAGGAATCAATTGTATGCAACTAGTCAAATTTTGGAAATTCAAAGAATACTGGAGCTTTTAATATAAATTAAATTTAAAAAAAAGTAGACGTGTGAACAAGAATGGAAAGGTATTATACAGAATGATCTTAAATTCAATGGACATCTTTCAGACTGTAATATGCCTCACGAATGTCAATTTATTTTGGCGATGATATCAAAATTATACAGTTTGGCACATAAAGACAGATAATCTTAGCAATATTTATACCAAGTTGCTTAGTTTTGTTCAAAATCGAATCTATGTAATTAGGAAACACTTAGATAAATGTAATCCCGGTACATTACACGATTTAGAATTGTAATGTAAAATGGTAAAGAATAAAGCTTTAATTTGAAGTAGACATAGATCTCTTGTGTTCTAAAAGAATCTTAATGAATAGAGAGTGTTTAGATATCTACTCATACTGTTTGACTGTTTAATGGTGTTGCCAGGCCCTTATATTTAATAATTCAGTTTTTGGTAGATTTCAATATTTTTTTAAAAACAATGTTAAATATAAAACGAGATACGGGCGGGGAAATACAATTTAAAATGTTATTTATATATACTTAAAAAATGGATTTTGTAGGTACCTACTCCGTACTCCGTAATATTTTTTGGGTTCAAGAATGAAACCTCAAATTTTAATTCAACTTCAGGGTTATGAAATCAATGTGCTGTGAAAAAAGTATGAATACATACAAAATGAGAAAACTCTATGTATCATATAAACACATAGAAGATTAGTGTAGTTATCATAATTATTTTTCCTCTAAAATGAAAGGAGCTGGCAACACCCTTGTTTAGGTACATGCTGTACAAAAATACTAGATTTTCCTAATGTCAATATTTTCAATAGGAGCCTACCTCGATTTTGTTTATTAGTTTAAACCCTTTTTTGACGCCATGAAATTCGCTATTTTATATATAAAATATCAGGAAAAAATGTATTACTAAGTATGTACCAGTAGGTAACGCGAAAAAATAAATTTAAATAATCACATTTTGTATAATTATCTGGCGTTGAAAGAGTTTTGGCGTATTTTATTCTACGAGTATATACAAACCTTACCACCACACTGACCAGACTTAGTATACTGACCAGTATACCAAGCTTTGGTATAAAAATTCACTGAATGTAACTCTAATTGGGTGAAAAAAATGAAAGATAAATACTACACTTTTCATCAAAAACAAAAATGAATGTTTCCTTCATTTATAATTAATTATAAAATTAAGAGAAAAGTTATAAGTTAAAATATCTTGAAAACCCATCTAATAATTAGTAATAATTTAATTTTCTTTAAAACCATGAGTCAACGCATAAAATGTTCAAAAGTAAAATTTTGTTTTAACTTAAAAATAAAATATCTAATCTATTAACAATCTCACAAAGTTGTATAAAATGGTTGATTATTATCATATCACAATATAATAATGCATTAAAACAAAATAAAATTGTGTAAATCCTTCCATAATAGCCTTATTTCACAAAAAAAGCAATATCGTATCGGTCCATGGCTTTTCTTTAAGTTTATATTTAATAAAATGGTCCGATTGCTTGAGAAATAATGCACAAACACGCTTCAGGATTAGTAAATAAAGTATTTATAAAAAATTTAACTGTTTTTCTCGTAGGTAAAAAGAAAAACAGATTTTTTTTCGAATTATTTTAACTATAATATAAGTTATGTTTAAAATATACTTTAATGGATCACGTTAACATTATTTTGAATATTATATCCTTTTTTTAATGTTCTTGTTCTCTTTATAATATAAATTATAAATATAATATTTCAATTATAAAAAAATAAATTTATTTTATATTGTTTTAATAAATATCGTGATCCAAAAGAAACAGACATATCAAAATGAAATCTTTGTGAAATTAAATGTAACGATACATATCAACAAAGCTCAATTTTATACCTATTATATTTCTAGCATTAGATGTTGCAAAGCAAAATGGCGTACATCTTTATGTAGCTTAGATTTTAGAAGAAAATGTAGTTATATTATAAAATAAATTTACAAGAGAAATTAGAAAAAATATTTCTTAAAATTAAATGTTGAATTCTGTTGTAGTATCATGAAGATGTCGTATTTAATAAAAAAAAACTAGTTTGTTTTTTCTGAAACTTTCTTTTTATTGTAAATTTTGACAATGTTAACAATTGGTTAGAATAGAAATCTGAATGTTTTTACTGATACGTCCTTTATTTCGGACATTGTAATAAATATTGTTAGTGCACATGCCTCATGCCTTCCATGTAAATAAGAATATATAGAAAATACATAGTAATATTCCACTGGAAAGTATATAATTTTTAAAAGAAAAATTGTTTAATATCTGCACCCATACTAATAAAATAAATAATTTTATCTGCAAAAAGTATAATCATAACAAAAAATACAAAAATGTTGTTTGTCTTTTTTTCACTATTTAATGAAAACGAAAATTATTATAATTATTATACATTTAATATACTCGATTAGTTGTTTTAAATTATTGATAAATGTGCTATTTATTTGGATATTGTTTGTTATAAATAATGAATAATATTCTTGTTTATCGAACGTGTTAAGTTTTATTTGATTGTCGCTTTAATGTGTGTTAGTTAACTTACGATGTCAGTGACTATCATCTAGTAGTCTCGATGTATAGCAATATTATCGTAGATATATTTAATATCGGTTTGGGAATCACAACCTAAAGAAAAAGGTGTTTTATCTATTTTTACAGTATCTGCAAAAAAATGATAAAATTAAAAAATGATGAAATTTTTTTAAGAAAATATACTTCCGTCCTAAATTTTAGGGTAGAACCTGTTTTTACAAAAACTTAAAGGCAATTTCGACATCTGTACCTATTCATAGAAAACTACCATCTATTAAAATATATTTTTCTTAACTATAGCTGTCTACTTGTAAAACATTTACTAAAGTACTTAGAATTTGTAATCATCTTTCAATCAATATAATATGAATAAATCTTCATAAAACAATTATAATTATCAAAGAAAATATATTTTAAAAGATGATTCTAAAAGATTTCTTTATGCTATTGTAACAAAAAAAAAAACTACACCAGTCATGGAAAATCCTGAATCCAAATATTTTGCAAGATTAATTTTCCAATGAAAAAAAAAACAAAATATCTTTTCCAAACCGATATTGAAGAAGAAAAATATTTAAAAAAAATGTGAATACACAGCACTGTAGTGATATGCGTAACTGAGCTTCTAAAAGATTAAAAACAATTGTTTTATACACTAAAACATGATATTGTCGTAATACAATTGTATTGTTTTCGTCGCGGGCGTCTCCTGCGGGCGTTGTGACTCTTATGTCATTTTGTTGTAGCTAATTAAAGAGGATTCATACAAGAATCGTGTTTTCTTTCTTCCTCTCCTTCTTCTTCTTCGGTTGCAAATTTCATTTAGTTTCTTCTAGCGTGAAAAGTGTTTTTTAGTCCCAAGGGAACATTATTCTGGGATGAAAAGAATCTAAGAAAACCGGCCAAGTGCGAGTCGGACTCGCGCACGAAGGGTGCCGTACCATTAACGCAAAAAAGGTACAAAATCACGTTTGTTGTATGGGAGCCCCACTTAAATATTTATTGTATTCTGTTTTTAGTATGTTTTGTTATAGTGGCAATAGAAATACATAATCTGTGAAAATTTCAACTTTCTAGCTATCACGGTTCATGCGATACAGCCTGGTGACAGACAGACAGATAGACAGACAGACAGACGGACGGAACGCGGAGTCTTAGTAATAGTGTCCCGTTTTTACCCTTTGGGTACGGAACCCTAAAAAATGGTAAACGGTACTGAAGAGAAAAAAAAAACACTTAAACAATGTGTACCCTACCTTATTGGTTTTATGTAAAGCAAGGCAAGCAAGGGTAAAAATGGACCCTATTACTAAGACTATACGATCCGTCTGTCTGTCTGTCCGTCTGTCACCAGGCTGTATCCAATGAACCGTGATGGCTAGCCAGTTGAAATTTTCACAGATTCTATATTTCTGTTGCCGCTATAACAACAAATACTAAACACAGAATAAAATAAATATTTAAGTGAGGCTCCCGTACAACACGTGATTTTTTTGCCGTTTTTGCGATAATGGTACGGAACCCATCGTGCGCGCGTCCGAATCGCATTTGACCGGTTTTTAAATATATCAAACACCACTAGCTTCCGCCCGCGTGTTAAGGGTTTTCTAGTCCCAAAGGAATATTATTCCGGAATGAATAAAGTATCTTAGAAAAATGGTCAACAGTAATGAAGACAAAAAAGAATCATTAAAGCAATATGTACCCTACCTTATTGTTTTTTTTTTCTCACTGACAACATCAAAATAAATGTGAAAATCGACTGTCATTAACCCCCACTCCCGCCTACCCGCGATGAAATTATGTTTATATAATGGGCCTTCGCGCTGCCAATGATTCGAGCTTCTAGTTATTACAGATTTTGATGCATCAAGGTCTGAACTCGCACTCATAATTTATCGATTTCATGTACTATCGAGTAAATGTTTTCGAGCAAGTGTTATTCGATCTGACGTCATTCGATTTCAAGTAGGGAACCCGACCTAACATACACTGTAGGTAATTCCGACTTTTATGACATAAAGCGTTTAAGAATAAGAATAAATTTATTTGATATGATTACATTCAAGCGGATTGAATACCTAGATCTCACACTAGGATTCCCTGTGTCGTGAGATCCAGGCTCCTTTGTTCCGTTAACAATTTTATAAAAGGCACAATTTTAAATCTTAAAAATAGGTAAAGAGTGCATGCATGGTGTTGTGTTTTCTTTCAGTTGAGTCGGTGTTATAAGAGTGTCTGTATGTGTCTGATTGTACGTTTGATCGCGCGATGATTGCTGATTGTTTTTGGTTACGTAATAAGCCTGCCGGACGGCCGTACTATCGGTATTATGTATATAGCAGCCTTTATGTACAAAAAGTACTGCCCATGTATCATTCTCTACCTATATATAAGCATGGGAGCCTAAGTCACTAATATACTATCTCTCTAGCAGTGCATGTTTGTGGTGTCACGTGTGTGCGGTGTATAGGTATTTGTAAAAAGGACTTTTTCTATGCCCGCCATTTTAGGAATGAAGACCTATTAGTACCCCCTTATTAATAATCTCGGAGTAAGGTTACGCCAAACCACATATATTTTAATACGAGTGCTTTTCCAACAGAGATGTGTCATGCAGCTATGCTAGCTATTTCTACCAGTGCTATGCTATATGGACCAAGATATTATAGCATATCTCTGGTGGAAAGGCACCCTTAACCTCGACAAATGTATGGTTAATACTGAGATGATACTAGTTTTAACTTAACTCAAGAGTTTATTATTAAAAGGGCTACGGTGTAAGCAGGCTTTAAAAAAGAAAACAAAACACCATTTGAAATAATAAACTTATATTTATTGACACCTTAAAAATAAAAATTTATACAAGCAAATCAGTCTGGCACCTGGCCATAGCTTTAGAAAAAAATATACCTACATCTTTCAAAAAAACTTAAAATTAATCAGGTAGGGTAGACATTACTTCACTGTTCTTTTTTCTCTTCGGTACCATTGACCATTTTCTCTTCGAATCCGTTGACCAATGAGTGATCCTTGATTTCTTTACGGACCGGTCCAGTTTGAGCGATAGGCACTGTTCTCTCTCCCTTGATGGCGTCGGGAACCTTACGGGGCGCCGTGATGGTGAGCACGCCGTCGGACGAGAGGCGCGACTCCACGGTCTCGGGGACTGCGCCCTCAGGCAGCGCGTACCGCCGCACGAACTGCCTGCTGATGTAGCCGTGGTCGTCCTTCTTCTCCTCGTGTTTGCCTTCCACGACGATGTACCCATCTGCAGTCTTCACCGCGATCTCTTCAGGCGCGAAATGCTGTACATCCAAACTGACTTGAAACTTATCTTTGTCGGACTTGATGCTGGAGCCCATGTCTTTAGCGGCGGCGGCGAGGTGTGTCCAAGGTCTGTAGTACTCCCTCGACATCATAGGTCCAGCGACAATGGAGAGTAGATCGTCAGGTGTCAGCGCCAACCCGAAATGTTGGTCTAGCATGCGGCGAGGGCGCTGGTAGCCGAAGTCGTCGAAGAAATATGGTAGCAGAGACATCTTGATTGAAATTGTAGAATATCTTCCTTCCAAAAAGTTGATAAGATATCGCTTGAGACTTTCTTGCTTTCAAAAAGTCGCTGAGAAATTAGTTGAGAGCGCTTGAAGTTAGCTTGTTGGCTGATCGCTTGATTTTCAAATGAATGCCGCTGCTGCAGTTCGCCGCGCTTATATATTGGTAACAGCGCCATCTCGTGTCAAGTAGCAAATTCTCGAAACTAAACAGTCGGCTATTGAGTACAAACTGCAGGGGTTCTCAACTCTACGGATCGCATGATGTAATAAGTTCGTAACTTTTAGCATCTATAGGCAAGTATCCTACTTATAAAAATATATTTTAGATCTATTTTTGGCTAGCTTTTTTATTTTTATCTTGTTGATGCTTACGTAAGAAAAGATACCCTCCTTACAGGAGTTGCACACCTACCTATTACAAAATAATTTAGCCTACTTTTCTTTATTTTATGAACTTTTACTACGGCAATTTACCTGAAATTGCGAAAAATATCTGATGTTCCCTAAAAATTGTTGAGTCATGAATACGAACATAAAAATGTAAGTATAGAGCTCAGATTAGAGAACAGTAAGTATAAAGCAACTTTTAATTTTCGCGATTCATACTGTTGTCAGTCTAGAACTTGGACCGCGTTTTATTACACAATTAATATTAGTATTAGATCATCAGATCAACTATGAGTTCTTTCTTGCGCTCCCTCTATCTGGCAGAAACTTGATGCTACGAAATTTATTTGGCATAACACACTTGGCATAATCTTCCTTAAACGAATATTTTTAAGGCACTACACAAGTGCACCCAAGGGCAATCCCCGGTTGGTGCAGGACTATTGCAAAATATGGAGAAAAATGTATTGGGCTATGGTTTTGATAGGTTTAGTGGATCCAAATTTATTATTATGGTAAAAATACAAAATTATCTATGAATTTTCTGTAATGTGATATATGAGTATTTCAATTAATATGGATATGAAATGTATGCCAAAAGACGATTCTGACTTCACTTTCTGCGATATGGGTTCTGCCTTTTAATAACTATCCATATGAAATGTATGCCTTAAGAGCGGACAATACGACATAATTTTCATACAAACGCTCGTACGTGATTATGCCGTTGTAACACATATACCTTTGATTTTTTTGAACTAATAGGTATCTTGTGCACTATATCTAGGTTTCTATCGAAGCAGAAATTAAAAATTTGGAGAAACCAATTCAGTATAAGCCTCCAAAAATCTGGATTTTTGAACAAATTTTACCTGAACTTTGGCCGTTCATAATATATTCATAAATTGTAAAAGTAAAAAAAATTTTTCGATAGAAACCTTACAAATTTAATGGAGATTCTAAATGACAAATTTTTATTTCACAAACTTATAAGGCTTATTCAAAAACACGTATTTCCCGGAACAAGATTTATGACATTTTCGAACACCATTTTTAGCTCAATGTTATCGCGTTCTCACTTGCTTGTTAGTCAACAGGGGGTATGAGGTGCGCGAGGAGACGAGTTGTGCGGGGTCGGGCGGGGTGAAACGCCGGAGTTGAATGAAGATCGCCGCTCGCTCGGGTACTACCGTAGTAGGAAATGAATTTGTTGAGTACTGCGCGTACGTGAGTGTGCATCGTATCTATTTCATTTATTTACCTACTACAACGATCTTGCTTTTTTATACCGGACACTAGTTTTGCTTTCAAAAAGATTTAGTACTTTTATAAGAAACGAACCTGGCATTGCGTTAGTGAATACGGACCGAATTTGTTTTGATGGTAGGTTTTGAAGATAGGGTAGGCAGGTAGTTTAGGTACCTAGGTTGGGTAGCTGTAAGCTAGGTTAGTAGTTAGGGTAGATAAGTAGATAGGATGGGCAGGACCTACTTACCTACTACTCTACCTACCTGGTATATAGGGTAGGTCGGTAGGTAAGTAGGGTATGTCATATGTGGGTAAGTAGGGTAGGTAGGGACCCTCGAAACATCTGCCAGATGCTTGCAATACTTCCTTGAGTATCGGTATAAAATTATAGATATTTTTATCGCTACTCAGTACTGATATCTGGCTGCAACGCAACGTTGCGAGATCGCACATCACCGGCGCGGGCGAACGGCGCGCGCGATCTTGACGCGTGACGGAACGGCAACAGTGCAGTGTGCGGCGTATATTTGATTTGATCAAAAGCAAGCAAAAGCATCGCATTCGCAACCATTCGATTCGCAGCAGTTTCTTACTCCGCGCGTTGAAATTCCGCGTGACATCACGATCCCAACTCCTGAACTTTGACGAGCTTTATCTTAATCAATAATTAATGATTTAATCATAGATATTTTATATTTCTATGGATTTAATAAATAAAAAAATACCAATGTCCAATATTTTTCGATAATCTGTCTGACGGACTAATTAGAATTATTATTTATATCAGTCTACACCGAGTTACCGACAAATGGTTATGTTTTGTAAGTACCTACCTACAAAACACAACCATTTTCATTTGAAAAATACGCAATTTCACTCGATTTTGACGATGAAGTTTTGGTAGCCAGTTGTCCTAATACATATATAAAACACAAAAATTGTTTCTACCTATGTCCGTTACAGACTTTGAAACCATTCAACCGATGTGACCTAAACCGGTTTCATTATGGCAATAAAACGAATATCGTTGTAGACCAATAAAAAAAAAACAGAATTTCTTTTTTTACCAACTTCAAAAAAAAAAGGAGATAATCATTTCAACATGTATGTATGTAATATTATTGGAACTGCACAATATTCACATAATATGTTACTCTATCTGGGCTTCTAAACACGTGAGCAAAATGTCATAAGTGTATGTATGTTTGTGTAGAAATGCGTGTTCTCCAAAACTACTTATCGGATCGTGATCATTCTTTTTGTGTTGGATTGAGTATCTCTCAACTTAGGGAAAAGTGCAAGTTTCACTAAAATCGGTCCAGCTGTTTTCAAAATATGGAGCATACAACCGAACTCCTTAGCAACAAAGAGCACGAATGAGACTCATTCGTGCTGTTGTGCGTGTGTGTGTGTACATAGTGTGTGTGCGTGTGTCTTTATAGTTTTAGTACACTATCACTAAAATGAGCAAGTTCTATAAACATAAATGAAATTTAGCACACATGTTTAGAAGCCCACATAGAGTAACATATGTGAATATTGTGCAGTTCCAATAATATTACATAAGTATATACGTGTCAAATTGACGACACGGTTGGCGTAGTGGTTGAGCGATCGACTGCTGTGCTGTGTGTCACGGGATCGATTCCCGCACTGAACAAATATTTGTATGGCCTACAGTTATTCCGGATCTGGGTGTCTTGTGTATATGAAATGTTTGTAAACGCACCCACGATACAGGAAGAAATTCATAGAAACAAAAAAAACACCCTTCGTTTGCCCCAGGGTGGAGGACATCCATAATGACTATAAAAAGTAAAAAAAAATATGTTTGTTTTTGGAAAACGGAATCTTCTCGATAACCGGGTTTTATGTATTTTTCTATAAATTAAAAAAAGTATATGCCAAACTGTATTCAGACTATTTGATCAACCGCCTGTACGCGTAGGTACCTACGTACAGTGTAATTATAATTTTAGCTGCCTCAATACTGACTGGATAGATAAATAATAATTTGTTCTGCTTGTGCTATAGCATAAGCAGAATGAATTATATATAATAATAAATTATATATACCTTTACTTATGTAGGAATCCTACATAAATTAATTACGAAAAAACTAATATATTTTAAATAATTTCCATACAGTAAAAACTAGCGCACGTACGGTACGGTACCTAGATTGGTAAAAATACAAACACGCATCCACTGGGCCAAGAGCTACGTTCGTACTAAATGTAGGTTTAGGTACCTACATGCAAGGCAATTTACAAAACTGGAAGCGCGCGCTTGATCCGATATTATTATAATGAATGAATGGGCCGGTCGGCGGCCGGTGGCGATCGCCCGCGAGTGAGCGGCGGAAGTTACCGAATGACAACCGAGCGTTCAGGCGCTATCTCTCTCTTTTCGCTTTGCCTCTTTTTCAAGCATTGCGCTGGATGAAACAACAAGCTTTTCGACCGTGCTCGCGTTGGCGATAGACGGTTCGTAAAGGGTCCTCTTAAGATGATTCTGACTTACAAAATTAAGAGTTTTTAATGTATAATAAATGAGTGTATGCCAAACGATTTTCTGCGAAATGAAGTTTATGCTATCCGTTGTAATGCATAAAAATATTATGACATAAAAAGTTATACTATAAAAGGTAAAAAAAAAATCACTACAACTTTAAGATTTATTTCCCTTCCTCAAAGGCGACTTAAAACCAATATGTACCTATCTGGTAAATGGTCTATCTTATCTGGTAAATCCTTAGAATGAACCCCTGTTTTTAATTATAGTAATAAATTTAGAAGATTTCAAACAATGCAATGCGCAATATAGAAACGGGGTGAAACATACAAAAAATAGAACACCGAACCGGCAGCGGCCCGAAGATTGAGGAACCCTGCTCGTTTATCGGGGTTACTAACCGGGACCGCCGCCGAGAATCTTCGCGTATGTCGAGGGGCTCGCTTCTACGTCGGTACACATTCGATAAAGTTCCATAACATTCCACGTTCTATTGAAGACCACTTGCATAGTTGTGTAGGTAATGTTCAAGGGCAAAATACTGCACGTAGGTACACAGAGCTGTTATCGGATATACCTGATCTACCTCTAGATTGAATCAACTGTTTGAATATGGAATGGCAAAGAGTTTTTTTTTCACGAATGGGCGATCAAAATAATGAATGATTCTTTTTATTAGTTTTTATTTTGACTTGGCTAATTATATGTCGTCTAAGTAGATGTCATGTAAATCTAAGTAGATTTAAATTAAAATTGAATGAAGAATGTTATTTTTTGTGTAGGTATGTTCAGCGATTTCTCTGTCAATTGTGGTCTTGTGGACCGATTTTGAAAATTAATTTTCATGATATTCTGGTAATCTATTCAGATATTATAGGTACATATCTATTGAACTTGACTTGCCTATTATGAGTCAAAAAACGAAGAAAAGAAAATAGTTCACCGACTGCGGAAAAATAAGTTATTTTTCACTTTGTAGTGTTTTTATTTAGAAGTCGGTTGTGTATTTTTGTTAAAAAAACAACACTTTTTTGAAATTGTAATTATTTACATGACTAGTTTTAAAACAAAGCATTTTAGATCTAGCTTGCGTCCTTTTGGTACTTTTACC
This sequence comes from Orthosia cruda, assembly GCA_964057195.1. Classification (NCBI taxonomy): domain Eukaryota; kingdom Metazoa; phylum Arthropoda; class Insecta; order Lepidoptera; family Noctuidae; genus Orthosia; species Orthosia cruda. Next base: position 11,067,824 of record OZ059854.1, on the reverse strand, counting down.
TAGGCTTTGGGTTGGGTGTTGGCTACTTTAATAACATAGTTTCCATTCTAACATTAGACAGGTAACAAGTACCTACCTAAGTACTTTAAGGTTACAACCAAACCGAACCGAATTGAGAACCTCCTCCTTTTTATGAATTCGGTTAAAACTTAATAAACTAAAATACCTACATTTTCCATTGTTTGTTTGTGTGATTTGATGCTATCATAATTAATTATCTTATCTATTACAATGAAATTATTATAGGTACCTATATGTTTTGCAGAGTCGTGGACTCGTGACTGCGTGCAGTTACCTACGTTCATTGATTTTCTATCTTATTTATTAAGCGTAAATATAGTACGTTATTTTATTAAAAAAATAGGAAATAAGCATGTCAGTTTGTGCTTGTTTATGATATTTTCCTTTAAAATTATAACCAGTGGCATACATATTTAGGTAGGTATTTATATTATTCTGGTAACTTCGATTGTTAGGTAAAATAAAATTAATTAGTTATAATAAAAAAATAATAATAATACAAATTGTATTTAAAAAGGTATTACATCCCAATTTCTCTTTTATGTAAGTAGGTTCCTAGGTACATACCTAAATTTCAGAAATTTGCAATATCATTTAGGTAAGTGCAAGCAAGTAAAGATGACACGACAAAATATTTTTCTTTTGAATATTCTAGAAAAATAAACATTGTCTACCTTCACTTTATTTTCATAAATGGGTGGCAATTTATTTAAACGTCCAGGATATACTGATGTTCGTTCTGGATCCTAGAAAACTCTAACAGAAAAAGTAGTCGGTGTCTTTTTGGTACCTATTGTTTTCCGTTTTTCGACACCGACTTCGAAAAAGAAATATTTAATTAATATTTCGCTTTATAGTGTTTTGCTTTGGAAGTCGTTTTTTTGTTTGACTGTTTTATCTTTTCTTTTTAAATTTGATATACCACATATTACTATGAAAATCATGTATGTCCAGAGTATATCTCATGGTGATGCCAATAAGCCTAAGCTCGTTATAAGATATACTTATTGTTTTATTACGGAATTCCGGTGCCTGTCTACCGGCTACACCATCAAATCAGTTCGATGGTAAGTACTGTTTTCATCAGTAGGTACCAATTATTTATATTTGCTTCATCATAGTAGCTTAACTATTAGAGATGTATCTTATACCCGTTCAATGACAAAGGTACTTATTTATTTTATTTTATTTATTTTAAAAATAAACGACTAAACATTACAGCCTCGTCACATACAATTTGAGCACGAAGAAAAAAAAATGTGCAACCTATCTTTAAGGAGTTTCAATAGCAATCTGTGGTTTTCCTCATCAGTTCCGCTTCACCAAATGAATGTCGATGAAAATATCAAAATCGCCGAATGTATGCTTAAAATTTTTGAGGAGTTCCCTCAATTTCCATGGGATCCCCACATCAGCTTGGGACTTGGTGATTATGGAACCATCTCGAAAGTATCATCACCTTTCAATTTCAAAAATAACCTTCAACATAAATCCACAATTGACGGAGATATCGGTGAAAATACATTTAAAAAAAATACATCTGTTTAGCATAGCATCTCGTCCATTTTAGTAAGTCGGTTAAAAAGGTGACCCTTATTTAACATCTACTAAGGTGATGTAAGAAATACTTAATAAGACAGCAATGCTTTGGTGCAAACGTTTCTAGAAATAACGTTACCGCATCTGGCAGAATGCAGCGATCAATACTTGTATTACTTAAGTACCTAGGTAACTATATATGTCTGAACTCTGAGTGTAGGTATTGCATGAATGCAAACATTGAACCATTGTACTAAATTTACTAAAATACTTGGTAAGTACCTATCTACCGGCTTTGAATAAAACTTTTATTTGCTTTGTTGCAATTTTACCAATTATTGCTGTTATATTACCCTACCTTTGTCATCGTCATCTGCTTAGCATTTGGTTTCTAGTCGGTAGAAGGTATCTTTTTTTGTTGTTACCTACCTTTTTAATTTTATCTAGCTACTTAGCTAAAAATAAGTAGTTGCCATCCTCAATTCCTCAGATTATAGAACAGTAGGGTGCATAAAACCCGATTAACACTAACAAACTCGAGTTCTTTTCAGAACCAAGAAGACCTGCGACAACAAAAATGTTAAGACCATGACCTATGTATGTTCATCATTGATATACAAATTGGCAGCATTACAACTATATTTAGGTGCCTATATAGGGTACCTTTAATATCTACATAACGAAAAACATCACATTGGATAGGTACACAGACTAAATGCGATAAAATCGACATACCCACTTGTTTACTAACATTACAATTACAATCATACGTCACGGCCGCAGAACTTTAGCAACGATCGTACACACACACAAAATCTTATCAAGGTGTGTGTCAAACGAGTGTATGTATTGCTGTCATTACCGACCGCGTACCGCACCTAGCGACTTTTCTCGAACAAAGCTACTCGCCGCTAGATGGCGCTGTCCTCAATCAACATCAAAGTGTGAGTAACATTTTGTGCATGAGTGCGTAACCGAACGTCGTGCTTACGGGTAAGTTCGAGAATTTTCTAGTAATTCTCCTCGCTACCAGGTGGCGCTCCGTCGCGTGTATAAATACGACGCGCGCTCACCGGCCGGCATGCATTTCGTTCTCAAGCAATCGAAGCGATAACGAGTTCTCAAAGCAAGTGCACAGTGCATACTCATCTTTCTACCTACAATCTTCAAAAATAACTAGAGAAATGTCTCTGCTACCACATATGTTCGGCTACGGAGGTCCTTCTCGCCACGTGCATGCTCGCCACGTTCATCCACACAACCTCTGGCCCAGTCGTCTCTTGGATCAAGACTTCGGGCTAGCTCTAACACCGGACGATCTTCTCACGGCTGTGGCTGCTCCCTTACTCTCCGAAGACTACTACAGACCATGGCGGCAGATGGCTTCACTCAACCGCGATATGGGATCCAGCATCAAGTCCGACAAAGATAAGTTTCAAGTAAACTTGGACGTCCAGCACTTCACTCCTGAAGAGATCTCGGTAAAGACAGCTGATGGCTTCATCGTCGTGACTGGCAAACACGAGGAGAAGCAGGATGACCACGGCTATATCAGCCGGCATTTCGTACGGCGGTACGCGCTGCCCGAAGGCGCATCCCCCGAAACCGTGGAGTCACGCCTCTCGTCCGATGGTGTGCTCACCATCACTGCGCCCCGGCAGGTGCCCGACGCCATCAAGGGAGAGAGGAAGGTGCCTATCGCTCAAACTGGACCAGTTCGTAAAGAAATCAAGGATCAGACCAATGGTACCGCCGAAAAGTAAGGTGTGCAAGTGATCTCCAGTTTACACTAGTAGACTTAAAATTATGTTTCTCTTATTACAATTCCAAAGTATATGGTTTGAGACTGATTTGTTTTGTAATTAGCTTTAAGTTCTTAATAAATTATTCGTTAATTTATCTTATTAAAAAGTATTTTTATTTTCAATCTACCTCCACACATAAAACTTATTGGAACTGCGTTTCCTATTTATTAGCCAACATCTGTATATAATACATGCATACATCGCTCCACTCGCCGTTCACAACAGCGTGCTGGTGCCTACACTTATGTATGGAAGTGAAGGGTGGGTATGGCAAAAAAGACTTGAAATTAGGATTTTTGCAGTAGAAATGCGCTCCTTGCGAAGTATGTGTGGTGTGACTTGTTTAAATGGAGATGTAGTGACTAAAATTGAAAAGAGTAGGTTAAGGTGGTTTGGCCATGTTGAGAGGATGAATGAAAGGCGACTAACGAAATGTATTTACAAGGCAGACGTGAATGGAAACGCCGGGAGGGAACGCCCTAGAAAGACATACATAGACCTTATAGGTGATGTTCTCCAAAAAGGCCAGGTGCTCAGTACCTACTCATAACCGGCGTGTGTATGAATGTGAGTGAAGCAAAAGAAGTATGTAAGGATCGTAGCAGGTGCCGTACTGTAGTTTCTGCCTACACCCATGGAGAAAAGGTGCGAGTTTATGTATGTATGTATCTGTACATAAACAAACTCTACAGCCATTTCTACTTAAGGTACTAACCATACATGAATCCCACGAAAAATATTAAGTAAATCAATTACCGGTAACCGCACGAGACCGGTCAAGCACTCTGAGCGTGAAAATGAAGGGACCAAATCTCCAATGTCTGTCATACATATTATATAAAAAAGCAATACCATTAATCTACTATTTCCTATCCTTGGTATAATTTTAGCTACCTCATCATATACATAATATTTTAACAAAATGCTCGGTCCCTCCCATCATGATATCAAGATGGAGGGACCAAACTGATAGACTACTCCCTGGAGTATTCTACCTACTTAGTGTTAGGCCTCGGTCTCGAATTTTGCGGGCGGTGGAGCGGCAGCGGCGGCGGCGCGGGAGAGCTCCCGCCGCGCCGCTGTTTTCGAGACCCGGTCCATTTTAGGCCTCGGTCTCGAATTTTGCGGGCGGCGGAGCGGCAGCGGCGGCGGCGCGGGAGAGCTCCCGCCGCGCCGCTCCCGCGTCGCTGTTTTCGAGACCCGGTCCATTTGACGATACGCATAAGATCCTGCCGCTCCCGCTCCGCTGCCGCCGCCGCCCCGCTGCCCGCGGAATTCGAGACCGAGGCCTTGACGATACGCATAAGATCCTGCCGCTCCCGCTCCGCTGCCGCCGCCGCCCCGCTGCCCGCGGAATTCGAGACCGAGGCCTTATAATATCTTAAATTCTACCTTACTATTATTGATTTTGGCTGCCCGAAATATATATCGTTTTAAATATATCGATTATATAAGTTGGTCCCTCCAAAGTGTGCGGACCACGAGCTAGTTAATGTAGTCACAGCGGATCTTTGTGTCTCTGAAGTCGGCTATGTGAAATTGCACAAGGAACAGTTTGTCATCAGTACAAGGGCGGATTTAAAGGGGGGCACGAGGCACGTGCCCCCTTTGTCTAATTCTAGCTGGAATTGCGAATTTTGTTCGTTGCATCTCTTTCACGCACTTGCAAATAAAAGATGATAATCAACGTTTGCGAGAGCAGTACAATCGAGGGGAAAGCGCAGCTCGGGGCGGGGTACGCATTGTGTGTCAGGCTGCGACGCGTGGCTGACTCTGGCTTGGCCACCATCATGGATTTTAATTTTAATAACACTTATATTTAGTCGCTAATTAGTCGAAATTAGTCGCCAAATATCAGATTTAGTCGGTCACTGGTTCAAAAGTTCGAAGGGTATATAGGTGGCCAATCTGGGGTCACTCACCCCGGCTTGGCCACATTTATATCTCAAAAACTAGGGCACCTAGCGAATATCTGTTTTCTCCCAGATTTAATCGCTAATTAACCGAAATTAGTCGCCAAATATCAGATTAAGTAGGTCACTGGTTCAAAAGTTAGAAGGGTTTATAGGTGGCCGATCTGGAGTCACTTCCCCCAGCTTGGCCACATTTATGTCTCAAAAACTAGGGCACCTAGCGAAGATCTGTTTTCTCCCAGATTTAGTCGCTAATTAGTCGAAATTAGTCGTAATTTCTCCATACATTGGTACAAGCAAGTACAAAATACTTTTAAGTAGTTTCTAGATAATACCTATGATGTCTTAGGATGGAATGTTTGTTTCGAAATATAAACCTAAATTAAAAATTATTCTATGTTAATATATACCAAATAAGGAAAGCAGTATGCATTACCTAGAAACAGATCTACAATAAATATAATGTAATTATATATCCATCAAAATGTGGCAGTCACTAGCAGATAGATCGCTACGCTCCTGTGAAGTCCTGTGCGCTCCGTGTCATTTATGTATGGTAAGTTAGAAAGAGATAGATGCGCGTGTACAGACGAACTCTATAGAGCGAGTTGCCCGTTACGTAAATTAAAGTCAGCCAGTTTACAGTAGAACTGGTTAAGAATAGATAAGAACTCTAGAAATACTGGTTTTGTAATAAATTAGTGTGCGTTTTATGTATTTTTCAACACACTTGCTCATAAAGTGGTTCTTATTTCACCGCAATTAGGCACATAATCACACCTGTGAATAACAGCAATGAAAAAGTCACAGTTTGATTACTCAAACTGTGACTTTTTCATTGCTGTTATTCACAAGTGAGTTGTAGAGTATTTTTTTTTAATTTATTGGTTGAGTTGCTTTGTTCTTAAAAAAGTTTTGATACAAAAAAGATCGTGCTCAATAGTACAAATAAAGTAATGTACTTATTGCTTGCTCATTTCATGCAATTTTATATTTCGACAACAGAAGTTTTATTATTCTAACCATTTTATATTTCGACAGCAGAAGTTTTATTATTCTAACCTTAATAAGAGCCAAATGGTGTCATATTAGGTGTCTCAGTAGGTATATACATCTTTGATTTAAGTTTATTAGGTATGTATTTTCAACCGACTTCAAAAAAAAGGAGGAGGTTCTCGTTCTTCGTAATCTTCTTTTTTTATGTATGTTTGTTTCCCAAACCCAATAAATAAATAAAATAAAATAAATAAATAAATAGCGATTTTAGTATTTTCATCAACAATGTAATCATTTGCACTCAGAAAGTATCATTTGGTGAAATGGAACTGTGAAACTCTTTAATGCTAAATATGTCACGGGTATTAGATATCTCGAATAGTTAACCGATTATGATGAAGCAAATACTTATAAATTGTACTGATGAAAATGGCTTTGGTTATAAATGATTTTTATGGTAATTTAAGGTACCTACCAACCAAAACTAAAAAGAGATAGATAAAAACTTTTTAACAAAAAAAATCAAACCGACTTCCAAAACAAAACACTACAAAGCGAAAAATAACTTTCTTTTCCGAATTCGGTGTCGAAAAACGGGAACAATGGGTAACGAAGACACCTTTTTTAGTGTTTTGTTTTGGAAGTCGGTTTGTCTTTTTTGTTACGTATTGTAGTAGGTAAATATATTTTTCAACACACTTGCTCATAAAGTGGCTCTAATTTCACAAGGCTCTAATTTCAATAATGAGACCTGTTATCAAACTGTGACTTTTTCATTACTATTATTCACAAGTGAGATAAAGAGATTTTTTTTTAGTTTATTGGTTGAGTTGCTTTGTTCTTAAAAAAGTTTCGATACAAAAAAGATCGTGCTCAATAGTACAAATGCAACATATTTCATGCAACTTCGTATTTAAATAGATAATTTCAACTTGAACGTGTTTAACAAATAAAACTTTCACTTAAATATAACTTTTGTTTTTGTCTGTAATAAAGAAAACTTGCAATTCCCCATTTTGTACGTGGCTAAAACGCTATCCGCGAAAAACAAAAAAAAAGATGACTCATTATTTTTAGTTTTGTTTGTAGCCGATCGCCATTGTTAGATGCGCGCGCATAGGAAAACTGATTAATTTTGCCCGCCATTGCGAAAAAAATTTCACAACTCGTTTTCACTGTTGGAAATGATTTTATAGTATTATTTTCTTCACAAGTGTGTTGAAAAACGTCGTATGATACACGTGTGTATTGATGATTACCGTCCTCGGCTCTCTTAAGACCCTCACCTAACGGCTCGGGTCTCAATGGCGCCTCAGCGGTAATCACCAACTTTACACACTTGTACCATAATGTACTATTACGCAATAGGTCGATACTTGCATAGGTAGGTACATAAAATACTTTTCAACGTATAAGTTTTTTTTTATTCAAAAAAGGTTTTTTTCTATTTTATTAAAAACTAAGGTTCTTAATAATAAATTACAATCTAGCCTTAATAGACTAATAAGCAATTTAACTCTAACTTATTATTATATTGTATGATGTTATGACTAAGAATAGTGTCAATTTGCACTTTTATATAGTTCAGTAGCACTTTCTTAGAGTCTGATATTATGTTATAAACACTTAGTTCAAATGTTACATGTATAGCACAGTATTGTTGCTATTATTTATTCACTTATTATACACTACACTAACTCAAATTGTTTAGTTCTCTTTAGCCTACGCACTATGTCCGTGTTATCTAGCAGCTGGATTGCTACCACATTCACATGTCGATGAAGTCTGTGTTCGTGGGCTTCAGCATAGTTTTGGATAACGGTGGTGACGAGTTTCATTTTAAGGTCGCGGTGAAGGTCGTCATTTCTGATGTACCATGGTGCATTAACAGCATCTCGGAGTACTTTATTTTGAAATTGTTGTATAATTTTAACATTGCTTTGTTTAGTACAGCCCCATAGTTGGATACCATACGTCCAAATTGGCATAAGAATATGCTTGTATATTATAATTTTATTATGTATTGATAGACAGGATTTCCTTCCGAGTAACCAATACATATTTTTGTAGCGTATATCGAGTTCCTGTCTTTTCTTTTTGACGTGAGATTTCCAACGCAACTTGGCGTCAAGAGTTATGCCAAGGTATTTTGCTGTATTTGCATACGGCACTTGCATGCCGTTTATATAGACTGGGTGGTAATCGCAGTGTTTATTTGTGAAGTCAATGTGAATCGATTTTGACTCATTCAGTTTGATCTTCCACTTTTGTGTCCAGTCGTATACTTTGTTTACAGCTAGTTGAACTTTTTCTACTGCTTCTTTGTGATTTGAACCAGTATAGCCATAATAGCAGTATCATCAGCAAAGGTCGCTATGGTGTTGTTTTCCAGGTCTGGGATATCACATGTGTAAACCAAGTACAGGATTGGGCCTAACACACTTCCTTGTGGTACTCCGGCCTTAATAGTTTTTAGCTCAGAATATGCGTCCTCTTAGGCAAGATAAAGGATAAGGCTATCCTAAACATTCTGTTGCTTATATATGACTTTAGAATATCTGAAAATTCAGGGAGCATGCGTCTGATTTTGTATATCAGACCCTCATGCCAAACTTTGTCAAAAGCTTGTGCGACATCTAGAAATACGGTGGCACAGACTTGCTTGTTTTCGAACGTTTTTTCGATGATGTTTGTTATTCTGTGTACCTGGTCTATGGTAGAATGTTTTTCCCTGAAGCCAAATTGATGGTTCGGAATAAGGTTTTTCTCTTCTATTATTGGTTTTAGCCGTTTTAATAAGAGTTTTTCAAACAGTTTCGATAATACTGGCAGCAGGGAAATGGGTCTATAAGATGATGCTTCATGGGGTGGCTTCCCAGGCTTAGCAATCATAATAACTTCAGCAACTTTCCATGGCTCAGGTACATGTTTTAGCATAAATGCAGCGTTAATAAGTCTGGTAAGCTTAACTATGGCTTTGCGCGGGAGGTGTTTTAGTATTTCTCCTGTTATGAGGTCATAACCCGGGGATTTCTTCGAGCTTATGTTGTTTTTAATTTCTCTCACAACTTCTTTAGGAGTTACAAGTCGAATTCTTTGGTTTTGTAATACATTTGCACTCTCAGGTATTTCTATGGAACTTTCATTGGGTTGAAAAGTATCTTCTAAGTATTGGGTAAACCTTACCGCTTTTTGTTCATTGCTTATGGCCCATTTTCCATCGCTGTTTCTGATGGGAGGTATTTGCATAAACGGCCTTTTTAGTTTTCTTGTAGCTTTCTAAATAGAGTAATCCGTTGATTGGTCGTTTGTTAGCTGTACAAGTTTGGAGTTCAGAGTTTCATCCTCAAATTGTATAATTTTCCTCTTTAATTGTTTAGTAAGGTTATTTAAAAGTGTTTTATCCCGCGGGCATCTTGTTTGCTGCCAGTGCTTTCTTTGTTTTCTTTTCTCTGATAGTAAATGCACAATATCTTTGGGATAGATATGCCCCTTATATTTTTGTTTTAACTGTGGAGTGTTGTTCCAAGCACATTGTTGAATGTTAACAACATACTTATTTACTTCTGAGTCAAGCTGATCCGGATTTTGTAATGGAGTTTTTAGGTCGATTATATTATCTAGATCAAGCGCAAAGCTGTCCCAGTCTGTAGACTTGTTAACCAAAGTTAAATGGTATTCTCTTAATATAATTTTTTGACTAAGTCTTAGTATAATCGGGGAGTGATCCGAATTCATAAGAAACTCTTCCTCCAAACTAACATAATTGGTGGATATGTTTTTACATATGAAAAAGTCTATGAGATCCGGTATTTTCTGATGATCAGTTGGCCAGTATGTTGGTTTGCCAGTGCTCACAATTTCACAATTTGTGTCACTAACTGCATTTAAGAGCTGTCTTCCCTTTGTTGTAGTCAGTCGTGATCCCCAATACGTATGCTTGGCATTAAAATCACCGACTAGGATGAATCTTTGACCCAAAACTTCAAAGAATTACAAATATCGCTCTTTTCTTATCATGTGCCTTGTAGGACAGTATACAGCTGCTATGGAAACGTGACAAAATTTGGTTTTGACTGATACTGCCACAGCTTGAATGTCTGGTTCTTCAAATTTACTGTGCTCGTAATGGTTAAGGTTTTCTTTAATTATAACCGCGCTACCTCCTCTGGCAGAGTTGTCAGGGTGAAGCGAATTATATATCTTGTATCCTCTAAATTTAATAAAAGATTGTTTAGTGAAGTGCGTTTCAGAGATTAAACAAACGTCTATATTTTCTGTGTCTAGGACTGCCTGTAACTCATTATGATGTTTGAGGAGCCCATTCGAGTTCCACGCCATTATTTTTAGTGTATTAGTCATTTATGATAATTAAGAGCAGCTGATTTGGTGCTGGATTCTAACTTCTCTAGTCGTTTGTCAAATGTAGTAATACACTTTAAAATCTGATTTATCTTATCTTCTAGATTTGATGGTTGCGTGCCTTGTTTTGCAGCCTGAGCATAGGAAATACTTTTGGTGGCTTGAACAGATTTAATCGTTGACTGGACACCTTCTTTCCGTGTGTGTTGGTCAGGATTCCCTATTGTAGAAAACTGTTGGGCTGTTGGCACAACAACTTTATTTTTTATGTTTTTATTTTTCATCATTTGCATCTCTTTGGCTACTTCACACCCTCTGTAGTTGGCTGGGTGGGGTAAGCCACAGTGGACGCATTTCGGTTTCTCTTGCGGAGATTTAATACATTCGGCTGTAAGGTGCTTGCCAGTGCATTTTACACATCTTGGCTCTTTTTTACAGTATTTATGAGTATGCCCATATGCCTGGCATCTCTTACACTGTGGAATGAGTTTCGGATTTTTTAGAGGGTGAATTTCAATTTTACACCCTAAAATGTGCTTTGTTGCATAGATTTTATTGACATCCTCGTCATTATGAAATGAAAGTACGAACATATTGAGCGGTTCTTTAGTCTTCCAGCTCAACTTGTGGTCAACTTTTTCTATTTTAAGACCTTGCGATATTAAATCATCTTTGATTCGATCTGGCTGGCAAGAAGAATGTAACTTTTTCACTACAACTCTTATTGGCCTAGCCCGTTTGTTCTCATATACGTGCCAATGATAGTCTTTCTCTGTCAAAAACCTAGCAATCGCTCTATAAGAGTCATCAGTTTTAGCGTTGATCTTCACACAGTCTCCATTCATCATTTTGGCCGTGAATGATTCAGTTGGTTGGGTTTCAGTAAGAGAGTCGTAAAACATTTGGTAGCTCTTGACTCCGTCTATAATGATTGGCGGTGGTGCACGCACTTTTTTGACTAATGTCTGTTCTTTCTCCAATGAGTTTTGTTTTTGGGCGCTCGTTGCGGTTTGTTGTGGGGGAGAAAGGGAAGTGTTTAGCTTCCTTTTTTTCCTACTTTTAGCCCTTATCCACTCGGTCTCTTTAGCGAGTTCTTCCTCGTCTGTGCAATACTCGACGTTTCCTTTTTCAGAATGAGCAAATCGTATGTTGCTCTTAGCTTCCAACTCCTTGGGGCAGTTATTTTCTTGTTCCTTGCTTGAGCTGGGATTTTCATTTTGGCGGCTTTGTAGTTGATGCTGAAGGCTTTGTATTTGGACCTGCAAATCATTAACAAGAATTGCCAGCTTTTCTCTTTCTGATTTTTCTTGGATGTAACTGTCATACAACAGCTTTTCCAGATCAGTTTTAATTTTTATCTTTGTTGGCGACATTGTAGGGTAAATAGGCACTACACCTTCACAATTAACTGATATTTGATTGCACTGTTTACACTATAATTAATAAATAACTGGGTCATCGCGGCGACCTTGACCAACCGATTTCGCAACGCGGCGACGACGGCGTTATTTTGATGCGTCAGCGAATTACGCTAACGTAGCTCACTCGCGCGAATGAAAAAAAGGTATGATATGTTCTTTTAAAGTATTAGCATAGATAATAAAATACTAGCATAGGTACAGGTTTCTCATCCCATACAAAGATACCGTGCAGAAACCTAGCGTTTTTCTTCTGATTGAACTGATTATTTTTTTACATCGATCACGTGTGTTTCCGTTCCACGGCGATAGTTAGCAGCGACTTGCAGGTAAAAAGGTCTGTGGTGAAATATATAGTGACGATTTGTTTTGTAGTATTTTTTTGCACATTTCTACAGTTTCATTGCACCAAAATGTGTTACAACACAAATTTAAATAATCGTGATGAAGTCCTCAGAAATTTAAAACCGCGCCATCTATTAGCATCAATTTTAAATTCAAATAATCTTTGAAATGTGAATTAAGAGCAAAATAATAATCAAAATTTTGTGCTGAGTACAGTTGGTTAAACAAGAACATACAATTTTTATGTTCAATTCCATAAAATGTTAATTTTACACACAATTCAATAACAAATTGGTATATATCTCGACATCCAGTAATATTTGTTTGAACCAAATTTTCTTTCTTAGCGCTGGGTCCCCGTGCTAGCATAGTATTAGGTAGATAAATCATATATATATTCTTATTTGGCAACAGAAGTTGTATTATTCTAACGTAATTTAGACCCTAACATTATAATTTGGTAAAACAGTTGTATGCGACTGTACATCTTGACACCAAATAGACCAAGAGCAAGGATTAATATTTTCAAAGAACATTAAGCAACTCTAACCTAGTAATATAAAACATAAAAAAATATATATTTAATTGAGAATTTATATCTCTCTGACATTTCTAAGGATTTTAGACCGATAAAACTAGAAGTATATTACACATATTATTAGAAAAAAAAAAACTAGGCTATTTTTCGTAAACTTTTCGATCTAGCTCTTAGACTATACCTAAAAAGTTGAACTCATTTTATCTTCTAAACTAAGACCCGACTAAATCTGTGATTTGGCGACTAACTTCGACTAATTAGCGACTAAATCTAGGAGAAAACAGATCTTCGCTAGGTGCCCTAGTTTTTGAGACATAAATGTGGCCAAGCTGGGGGAATGACTCCAGATCGGCCACCTATAAACCCTTCTAACTTTTGAACCAGTGACCGACTAAATCTGATATTTGGCGACTAATTTCGACTAATTAGCGACTAAATATTAGTGTTATCAAAATTAAAATCCCTGATGGTGGCCAAGCCAGAGTCAGCCACACGGCTGCGACAGGTCATAACCAACCGAGTTTTTCATGACAAGTCATATCTTAGCAAAAGGATGAAAAAGGGGCGTTTGAATGTATTGGCTTTAATGCATATCGATCAAGACGTTGCGGCAAAAATAGACGCTAATGAAGTGCTGGACAGCACAGACACATGCTGGCAGGAAACATAAAAGAAAACTGTCTTTATTAGACATTTAATTTTTCTAATTTTTGACACTTTCATAAACCTTCATATACATTCTTGAACTTGTTACAGTTATTGTTGATTTTTTTTGCCCGTCCGCCCCTTGTGCCCCTCCCAGATAAAAATCCTGGATCCACCCTTGATCGAGTATACTGCACACAGTAAGCGAGATAGGAAGTTGCGACAAACGTAAGTGAGGGAAAGAGCCAGTTATACAATACTATTTTCTATTTCAACATTGACACAAAAATATCAACTGCGCAGGGTCTTGCAAAATTCAGAGACACAGAGATTCACTGTGACTACTGAAAAATATCTCAGCTATGCATACTAACTAACCCAAACTAACTTAGCTCAGTTGTGGGGCTCTGAAACGTTTTACCAACAGTCGATTGACCTATGAACCGTTGATCAACAGAATCTTTAATCCGTTAACTTTTCATCCAAAGAACTCTTCACCCACGAACGTTTCGTCAACATAACTTTACGTCAGTAAAAACCAAGAGAATGTTTTGCCCAATAACTTTTCACCCAAAGAACGATTGGCCAACAGACACCGAGACAGGTGAAAGTGCAATGAATTAGTCCAAGAGCGAGCGAAGCGAGCTCGGGAGCTTAGGGCACCCCGACACGGATAAGTTAGGTTTGAAGTAGATGACGGGAGCTGAGTTCGCTCGCTTTGCTGGCTCACTTCAACTCCCGTCATCCCCTCCCCTGCAGACAGAAATAGGAGTCCCGTGTAGCTATTAAAATGGCGAAATGGAGAAATGGATTGAAGATTCTGTTGACCAAAGGTTCATGGGCCAATCGACTGTAGGCAAAACGTTGCAGACTCCAGTTTTGGTCTGTAATCCGGGTAATTAAGAAGGATACCTACATTATTAATTTTGTGAGTTTATGATGGGTAGGTTTCTCTAGATACCGACGATACCTACCCAAAATATGTATACCTACATACCAGAAAACATATAGGTAGGTAAATAAAGCCACAGAACGAGAAAAATATTATATTGCACAGCTGATCCTATTAATATAGTAAATATGGGGCTGAGGACGAACAGTTGACAATCGACATCTAAGGTTCTAAGCCACGCCCACTGTCATCGATAGTTTAGGGGAAACTTAAATTGGAGCGAAAAGTATTTGAAAATTAAATACACAAGGCCGACAACAGAGGCCCATATCATAAACGGACTCTTCCGATAGTTTTTTTACAAAAAATATAACCGCGCAAGTTCTTATTTCAAACTCGCTAGCATCTGACATCAGATCGTTCACTGTTATTTTGCCTATGAATGCAACCTTATTGCTACGAAAATAAAGATCACTAAAATAGGTAATCTGGCTAGTGGCATACGAGTCTTTGCCGTGCAAATTGAGTAAATATTATAATTATGTCTGCTTCTATGCGACTGCCACATATAAGAACACAGTATGTTACATTTTTTTATATTGGTTTAATAGCTAGATAATTTTATTTATATTATTTTAATGAGTTTTACTATACTGAAATGGACTGTGCAATATTAAACTGGAAACTTTAAATTTGAATTGAGATTTGGTGGTTTCAGTAATCAATTTTATCATTATTTACAATAGGAAAGTCACATCAAATTGTAAAGACACCTTAAATTAGCAAATATCCAAAATTTACTAGGTTTGGAATTGTCTTTTTTAGGCATGTTTAAAATATGCAATAGAATGTATGACGCTATTAATATCATTTGTACAATTAGTAGGTTCATATTCCTTGTTTAGAATTCTCTTGAAATCTTAATATATCATTTAGTTACTAATACAATGTGACTTTCCGCTCTCCTGGAATATAATAATTACAAAGCACGTACTGGGTTTTGATATACATCAGCCCTCTGTGGTGAGGTCACGTGGTGCCGCTTTTCTGTATATTAGAGTTAAAAAACAAATAGACAGGGCGCAAAAAACACGGTCATGTAAACTTTATTTATCTATATAAATAAAAAAAACCGGCCAAGTGCGAGTTGCACTCGCGCACAAAGGTTCCGTACCATTATCGCAAAAAACGGAAAAGAACACGTATGTTGTATGGGAGCGCCACTTAAATATTGATTTTGTTCTGTTTTTAGTATTTGTTGTTATAGCGGCAACAGAAATACACCATCTGTAAAAAAATTAATTACCTTGCTATCACGGTTCATGAGATACAGCCTCGTGACAGACCGACAGACAGACAGGGAGATAGACGGAACCCTAAAAATGCTGTATGTGATTGTAAGCGTCTCACTAGAGAACGGCTGAAACTATTTGTTGCTATTGTTTATTATATATCAATCAATCATTTATTTGATATAAGTATTGGTACAGTGTAGATGTTTAAAGATAATATAGAAAGAAAGAAAATGTTTATATGCGCCAGGCACAACGAATGCCATAAAAAAACCGGCTAAGTGCGAGTCGGACTCGCGCACGAAGGGTTCCGTACTTGTTAAATTGTGGTTTAGGATTTATAACGTATTTAAAAAAAACTACTTACTTGATCTCGTTTAAACCAATTTTCGGTGGAAGTTTACATGGTAATGTACATCATATATTTTTTTTAGTTTTATCATTATCTTATTTTAGAAGTTTCAGGGGGGGGGGGACACATTTTACCACTTTGGAAGTGTCTCTCACGCAAACTATTCAGTTTAGAAAAAAATATATTAGAAACCTTAATATCTTTTTTGAAGACCTATCCATAGATACCCCACATGTACAGGTAGGATGAAAACAAAAATTGAGTTTCAGTTTTTTTTTTGTTTGAAAATCTTAATGCGGTTCACAGAATACACCTACTTACCAAGTTTCAACAGCATAGTTCTTATAGTTTCGGAAAAAAGTGGCTGTGACATACGGATGGACAGACAGACATGAAGAATCCATAAGGGTTACGTTTTTTGCCTTTTGGCTAGGGAACCCTAAAAAAGAAAACATTAATACTAAAAACAGTGTATGCCTCACAACCACGTATATGTTACTGTAAAATCCGAACTGTTGTTTCAGTTTAAAAAAAAAAACTATGATGAAACTTATTATTTATCGGTAAAACAGATTTACTAAGTCTTACCGGTAAAAGTCTGAAATCATCATCATCATCTACCTGCCCTTGTCCAATGTTACTTGGGGTCAGCGCAACACGTTTTCTTCTTCCATATCGTTCTGTCCCGCACCACGATATAATTGACTCCCTTTTCTTTAATATCACTCGTCACACAGTCCATCTATCTTTTCTTTGGCTGTCCCCTCCCTCTTCATCCATCCCCAATTAAATTCATAAGAGTACACCTAAGTCAATCCAGACATTCTTTTCCCGCACCGTCTAGAACCAGCCCTCACGGTACGCGTCCAAATCATCTCGGTACCTATTTCTGGACCGGCCTCAACGGTGCGTTCCATCTTCAAGATTGTGGAGGCTTGCCCAGCGCTCAATTTGCATGCTACTAACGTGAGCCGTAATGGCATTGGCCCATTTGAGCCGAACAGCCTTTTTACCCACGTCTGTTATGCCCGTTTGGGAACACAGCGTGTTCCGTATTCGGTCTGTTCTTTTTACATCCAGAATGCTGCGTAAATCTCTGGCAATCCCCAAGTGTAAGTCTTTGAGTTTACTCTCCAGGCGATCGGCGGATTTTTTGTTAATAAATAAGAATTGTCAGTGCCGATTTGGCAAAATGATAAGATCAATTAATAATTAGCTTAACAATATTAATAGACTAACAAACTATTATTGTTGCCCGTTATTGCAATTGGGATAGTTAATTGCGAGAAATACTAACTAATATTATTTTCAACCGACTTCAAAAAAGGAGGTGCTCTATCTATTCGACCTACGGGGTGTATCCGCGATTTTCTTGAAAAATACTTATCCGATACTGATCGGGTTTTCGTCGATAAATTATGTATGTGTTTTCAGGGAAGGTTTTATTGTATAATATATTAGATTCTGATAGAGATCTTCGGAGATAGACAATGGAACTCTTCAATAAAAAATAGCAAATGAACTGCGATTAGTGTGATCGTATGTTTATGTTTTGTTTTACCATACCATAATATAAAATCACGCTTATATAGGGTTTAGGAGGTAAACAGATGTATTTAGTATACCCACTACGGGGTACCAACCAAAACTAAAAAGAGAAAAATAATAACTTTCCTGCGTCGAAAAACCAAAAAACAATAGGTACGACACCGACTTCCGAAAAGAAAATTAGTTTTGACTTTGTTGTAGTAAGTAGGTATTTAAAAAAAATACGTTTGTTACGTGAAATAAGTAGATAACTAAAACGAAATAATGTTTGGTCACAAAGATTAAAAAAAATAACTAAAATGATGTAAATAAAAAAAGCTGTGCAGTCGCAAGATACATATTCGCGAGCTGGCTGACCAAAACCAGATGTATCCTCCGACTGCACAGCGTGATTTTCTTCTTGTTCACGTCTTTTTAGTTCGCTTTTTAAGCAGTCGGGTTTTTGTTTTTTTTTATTAACTTTTTTTATTTACATCTTTTTAGTTATTTTTTTTAAGGTTTTTTTCAAGACACAAGACAGGACTGATCAATGTGATGATTCTTGGTGTGCTTTATGTCCACATGTGGACGATTTTTGGTTGAAACGACGAAAAATGTCAAATTCGTGAAAAATAGATTATCATTTCTCACGAATTTGAAATTTTTTGGTCAGTTCTAGGTGCCGTATGTTAGAAAGAAACAAAGATTGAAACAAATCGATACGAAGAATTTTATTAGTTCTGTCATTTCGAGACACTGCCAGCGTGGTTGGTACGACCATTCCATGTTCTGTGTTTTTTGCTTCTATTGTTTTCACATGAACGAAGAAGGTTAAAATAGTATTCGACCTTACCTATATTTTAAATATTGTTTAATTCAAATTGAGATAACATTTGTTGTATTTTCAAAGAGGTTCAAATACTTTTTAGTTATGGACTTAGTAAGTAAACTAAACGACGTGAGTCGTTTATAATACAACAAAAATATAGATGCCAGTGACAGCGGTAGTGCCAAAAAATAAAAATAATACAGACTTTCACAATATTACATGTGATTTCGTTAGTTCCAATTAAAGCCACCAGGCTACATGATCTGGCTGCATTATACCTGATATTTTTTGACAGATTGAATTGACGAGAAATAAATTGAATATTATTTTTGCTTTTTGCGGAAAAAAGCGACATACGTCCACCTAGCAACGCCGCAAAGCGGTCACTGTCGAATTGCACAGGATGGAAAGAGAAGCACGATGGAATTTGTATAGACTTTTTTACAAAACATAATAATATGAATTACTTAAAAATAATGAATGAAACTTCAATATATAAGACAATGAAGTTTTACGTTCTTTTATGATACGTTATTGGTGTTAATTGTACAAATGTACGCTGGTCAGTATTACCGGAAAAATCTTTTGATCATCACGGTAAGAGGTTACTTTGCCATTCAATTGTATCGAGGTTTTTGTGCGTAAACGTGTTTCGGCCACAACAAAGTTTTCGGAAATATGATCAAGATTAACATATCTTTTTTCTGCTGCCACATCTTCAATAGATTTGGCTAAAAAATGTTTAAAAGAAAGCCCATTTTGAGTATTCAGCCCCTTAAAAGGTAGGTAATCGATCGCGGATGAACGGATTAGGATGAAAGGAACAGGAATAGACAGACTACGGTCTAGATTAGGGCCATACATTGGTTACGGTGTTATCCTTTAATTTATTTATAGCGCGCTTGAAGCGGCGTCTGATAAACTTGACAGTGTATGGCTATCAGCGTACATGACAAGTTTACTTGAAGCAAAAATTTAATTTTGATTCTGACAACTTGATAAAGCTTGCAGTGTCAAGGAAAGTTGAACGTGTGCATGACCCTTAGATGAAGATACTATGTTCTTCATCGAAGGCATGACCCGTCAAGTAGGTATGCATGACGTTAATCGGCATTGGATCTTTCGGATCGAATCACCAGTTTTTGCACCACACTGAATGCTCTTTACTCTCTGTATTCTTCATTGCGAGCAATAAGCTTAGGCTGGCTTACGCGTCTTCGTCAGTCACCGAAGACGACTTGGTTTCAATTGGTGCAGCATTATGCAAACTGGATACCAAACTTGAACGCGAGTGGTATTGCAAAATGAACGCCACTTCAAAGGGTCTGCAAACTTTACGGTAAACTGGGTCGTGTATAGCGGGCGTAAGTACGTTTCCGTCAGAATATTCGACATTTAAGCAGGCGAAGCCGCTGGCAAAACCTTGTTGTCAATTCTAGATCAATGTGTACGCTTTTATAATAAGCTTCCAAGCCACGTGCAAGATCTAAGTCTTAATAAATTCAAGTCTTTCATTAAACGTAAGTTGTGCCAGAAAGCGTTTTATACAACAAAAGATTACATTGAGGACAAAAAGGCTTGGGATTGAGCTGCTCCAATTAATTTTGTTTTTTTATTATATTTTGCACTATGCATTTTGTTATTATAAATTTTTTTTTTTTTTTGGTTTTCTTGCAATGACAAGAATATTTACTTTTTAAAGTATTATATTATTTTATTTTAATTATTGTGAATGTAAAGACTATGTGGATATTTTTTTTTTGTTTTTATTTAAATTTATCTTAGTTTTTAATCATGGTCTGGCAGTTTGAGTAGTTTATGCGGCCTACCCGAATGTCCTTTCTTTGGTATTGTTCGTCGAATCGTTGAGCTCCTTAAATTCTGAGTTGAGCTGCTCGGTTATTGACAAATGCGTGCACTGACTGGACAGGTCCACTCAATCTGGCTGGTTCTTTCCTCAAAAGACCATTTCAGACATCAGTCTACATGGTCTTCACATGATCTAATCAAGATTTTGTCAGGACTTTAAAAGAGACTCTGATCTCTGAGTTTGTTTCGGCCTTTCTTCTCAGAGTAGTCAGATAGGAAACGCCGACCTCATCTAGTTTTAAAAATATGTTCGACATGTAAAAGTGTTTGTACAAACCAACTTACAGAAATAAAATCATTTATCATTTGTAATGGTTTATAAAACGATGTAGGTACAAACCGAAAACTTTTCCCAACCCTACCCTACAGTTACTGCACTATCACAAATACATAAGAAACTTTTTACATGACTATGCTACACGCACTTTCGATCAAACTATTAAAAATCAAAATGACAACTTGTCAGTCGCTCAAAATCCGGCAATCAAAACCAACAAACTAGATAAACACAAAATTTAATAAATTCTCACAACACAATGTTTCGAAGACCCTCCAAAATTTACCAGACAATGTTTCTACATCCCACTCTGCGTGCCTACTTACAACCAAAACTATACTCCATAAAAAACTCTAGAACTTTGAGACCCTACATAAAAATCAGTAAAGAAAAATTTCAGCTAAGTGTGGACGTACACCATTTCAATAAGGACGAAATTCGTGTGAGAGCGCACCCTGAATACGTAATTATTGAAGGGAAGCATGAGAAAAATACTCCACAGGGATATGCATTAAGACAGTTTATAAGAAAATTCAAATTGCCTAGTGGTTGTGAACCTAAGAAGATCAAGTGTACGCTTACTTCTGAAGGAATGTTAACTATAGAGGCTCAGAGGTCGTTCAAAGATTCGGATAGCCCTGCTGAAGTAGTGATGGTACCGATTTCGTTCGGTCCGAGTGCCATAGAGAAAAAAAAAGAAGTTATGATAGGACCTCCACCAGAAGAACCGCAAGTCTATGTTAACCCCTGTGCTAACTACCCGAAAGTAAATGTTAAGTTAGAACCGGAAGAAAAGAAAAAGTAAATGTTCAACTATGTATGTAGATCTATTTTTCAATTTAATATAAGCTCATGAAGCCATTGATTTTTTTATAAGTCATTTAAAATCTAGTTCAACTTAGCCCCTCGCATACTCACAACTTTTAGTCGAAAAACTATTTATTTATTATATACTTTATTGTACACCAAGATAAAAACAATAACACATACGGAAACCTTAAAATAAAAACAAACATACAACAGGCGGCCTTATCGCGTACTGCGATCTCTGGGTGTACTATGCCAAATCGAATGCCAAATAATCGAATATCAATTGATCGAACACTTTAAATCGAATGCCTAAATACCCGAACGTTCATAATATCGAATGGTTAATACATCGAACATTCAATATATCGTACACTCAATACATCGAGTGTTCAAAATATCGAATGTTTGTTTGATCGAGCGTTTAACGCATCGCATATACATTCTATCGAAATATCAATATACTAAATACTTTTTATATAGAATACAAGAAAAACACAAAATTTACTAATAAATCACATTTTAATCTTTAATAATTATCTTTTATATGTACATTTTAAAATTTTAGAAGAATTGAAATTGCACGGACAGTGGTGTCTCATCCCATACAAAGAAACCGTGCCGACGTACTGTACTGATTATACTAATTATTTTTTGTACATTGATCGCGTTCGGTTCCGTTCTACGGATATAGACGGTGATCTATATATCGCCGTGGAACGGAACCGAACGCGATCGATTTACAAAAAAACAATCAGATGAAAAACGCTGGTTATGGGATTTATGGGATTAGGCATCTGTGTGCTACGGAAGTACGGCCAAGATCCCTTACCAGCAACTTACTGGGTTGACGACCTACGAGCAGGTTTGATCTTGCGAATCTCCACTCAAGCCAGCCAATTAAGGCAAGAGAGAGGTGGAAGCTCTGTTCCCCGCCAGTCTTCACACTAACCGGCCAATAAAGGCAAGCCGGAGACGAAGGATAAGACTTCTCCCTGGTGAACAGGTCCGTGGGGTCGCCACTGCCCACCAGCTCGCCACAAAGCTATTATTATCATTCTTTTTATTTTCTGTTTCTTGTGGGTCTTCTTTCTTTCGTGTTTTTCTTCGTTTATATCATCCAAAGTAGTCGGTTCCTTTAGCATTTCTTTTCTTCTTGCTCGACGTATAATTTGCCATGCTGCGTTTTTGTTTGGAAGAGTACACGTACTTGATTTCGAAATGTTGACCTCATTTCGCTGAATAATTTGACTTGGTCTATGAATCGAGCGGATATCATCACTTTTTAGGTAATTCCTAAATCATAGTTTATCTTCCTTACCAGGATCTGGTGCGTGATTATGATGAATGCAAATGCTTCTCACTTCCGTGCTTTTTTTTGTTGCAGTGCTATTACAATGTTATTTTTATTTGTTGGAACAATGGCAGTAGAGCTTGATATTAATATTATAGTTTATTGCCATAACTTAGCCATCCAAAACTAAGACTGATTTGCGTTTTTAAGACAATTCAAGCTTATAATATGACCCTATGGCATTTTTCACGAAAATCACTTGTTATGAACAACATAGAGTCTGTTTTTTATATCTGAGACAAAATTGACACATGCAATTGTCAAATTACTTATTTTAGTGCTTATTAGGCAAAAAGAAAAAAAAATGTATTCTGTATATTGATATTTCGATAGAATGTATATGCGATGCGATGAACGCTCGATCAAACAAACATTCGATATTTTGAACACTCGATGTATTGAGTGTTCGATATCTTGAATGTTCGATGTATTAACCATTCGATATTATGAACGTTCGGGTATTTAGGCATTCGATTTAAAGTGTTCGATCAATTGATATTCGATTATTTGGCATTCGATTTGGCATAGTACACCCGCGATCTCTTCCATGCAACCCAGAATGGAAAGAGATAGCCTGGACACGACATGGGTTTGCACTTGGTGCAAGTTTAAATAAAATAATAAGTTACAAACAGTGCTTACTAACTTAATATAAAATACATATAAATATACAGGCAAGAAAACAATACAGCTCCAACAAGAACAAGATCACAGTGACAGGTAGTGCTCCTTTACCAGTCTTTTAAAGATCGGTAATGATTGCGCGCGTTTTATTGTTACAGGCAATGCATTCCATAGACGAGCGGCCTGGACAGTAAAAAGATTTGTCTAGGAGGATAGTGGAATGCATTAGCATTTTAAGTTTCATGTTATCCGATGACCTAAGAACCTTCGTGTGCGAGTCACATAAAAACTGAAATCGATTTTTGTGGTAAAGAGGCGTAGACGGGGAAAATAATATATTATACAGGAGGGATAGCATATGAGCATTGTGGCGAAAGCGAATTGGCAACCACTTGAGTTTTTCACGGAATTCTGAAACTTGGTCATATTTGCGCAAACCAAATATGCACCTTATACAAAAATTTGGAAGACGCTCAAGTTTATCAAGTTGTACTTCAGTGAGGTCAAGATAGCTGGTACAGCATCATCAAGGATGTGTAGAAGAAGAGATTGCGCAAACGCAATCTTGGTGGCAGTTGGCAGAAAATTACACAGTCTCCTCAGAGATCCAGCAGATGCGAATAGCTTGCGGCTAAGTTCCTGCAGCTGGGCATTCCAAAAGAATTCTTGTCAATGAATATCCCCATATTCTTAACATTCTCGCTAAATGGTACAACAGAGTTGTCAAAAGAAACTTGGAGAGGAGTCGTCCAGTCAATTCATGAGACCAACCTTGAACTGCCCACCACTAAAACTTGCGTTTTTATAGGGTTCACCGTAAGTCTGTGCATATACGGGTCAGATCACTATTTATGGTGAAGATAGCCTCAGATAGATTACCAAGAGGAGATATTGTGTAAATTTGAAGATCATCTGCATAATGGTGGTAGGAAGAAATTAATTCATTGTATATTGAGTTAATAAAAACTGCGAAATATAATGGAGATAGAACGCCGCCCTGAGGAACCCCGGCAGAAGTACTACACCAGGAAGAAAAGGTCTCCCCGATGCAAATACGTTGTCGGCGACCAAACAGGTAACTACGAAACCATTCAACAACCGATGGAGATATGTTAAGAGAGCAAAGGACGCCAAGTAAAACATCGAAATCCACGGCATTAAAGGCATTACTGAAATCTAATAGAGCCAAAACCGTTAGATTACCCGTCTCCATGGCAGACCTTATATCGTCCGTAATATTCAGAAACGCTGTAGTTGTGCTACGACCAGGGCGGAAGCCGGACTGGAAGGGGTTAAGGAGATTATTTTTGGAGAGAAAGGGGCTTATTTGGTTGTGGATTAACCGTTCAAGGACTTTGGATGGCAAGACGGATATTGGAAGATACTCAGAGAAGGATTTGGGATTGGACTTTTTAGGTAAAGGAATTACTTGAGCATCATTCCATGAACTTGGAAAGACACTGCAGTACGCAGAATAATTGACAGGATGTGGCAAATGACGGGCAGGATAATGTCCAACATCGGGAGTAGCATTTTACGGTTGATACAGTCGCTTCCTACTGCGTTTGACGAAATCGATAGTATGCTCTTCTTAACATCACATGTTTTTGACCAAAAACAAATAGAGAATAACTGGGACTCGGGAGAGATGAAAGATTATTCAATGTATTTAATTTAGTTGTGTGTCAAAAGTTTTTAGAAAATATTGAGATCATAGAACCTGCACATACTATCGAGTTGTCGACTCGACAGTTGCTCAACAAAAAAAAAAACAAAAAGCTGTATCGATTTGCTTATGATAAAAAAAATGGACAACTATCGAAGAAACTCTCAATTTGTATTGCGATCTACTGATGCGGGCATACCATCGACTAAACAGTCGATCCGCGACTAATCAGTCTCGCATTAGCATTTGAATTGGCGCCACGTCTCTTGTCGCCATGGCTGGTTTTATCACTTTTCAACTAAACCGAAAACGATAAAGAAGGAGGTTCTCAATTTGACTGTATGTTGTTCAAAATCATAATCATTTATTTGTCAGAATATTGTACATAATGGTCTTAAGATTAGTAAATGGTATTATCACAGTCTGCCAAGTGTAGCGTGCAAGTGCAAAATAAGTTATAGGACATAGATTATTAGGCTAGTATTAATAACATTATTGATTGCATAATTACGATTAAAAAGTACACAATACAATCCAACAAACTAGAATTTGAGGTATGCCAATAAAAAATGACATCATATACCATTCATAAATTCATTCATTCATTTTATGATGTCAAGGTTTCATTTAACGCCAGAGTATATCGTAAATCCCCAGTTATGTTGGGGTCGACTTATATTTAACCATGAGCTCCACATCCAATCATGTCCTAAGAAACCTATATCCAGCAAAATCTCAGTTCATTGACACATCCTAGAGCGACATCTATCGGTGTTAACAAGACTTAAACGTTCTAAAAATATCGTAGTGAAGCAACGCCGAGAATATTTGAACTGTTGTGTTTTTCGTAGGCGTTGTTTGTATCAAATATAGATAGACACTCAATACTCTAAAGAACTATGTCTTGAGTGTAATGCGTCATAACTTGCGTATTTACGTATGAAAATGTTGACGTCATTAGAATGAGATCTTCATTCAATAATCTAGCATTTTCTGGCAACTTTTGGGGAACGGTGACTTATTATGACACACCTCAGATTATGTCTTTTGTGTTTTTTAGCAGAAATAGATGTACTTTCATAACACGAACTTATCATAATATCACGCTTCCATTTCCCGAAGAGTTAAGCAGAGGTGCGCCGTATAGAGCACGCACATTTTTTTTATATTTATGTTTTGCCCTCATTTTCCCAGCTCAAAATTATCGGAGAATTAATGTGACAAATTGTCAATCACGCGTTATCTGCTGTAATTGGTTGAATGAATTTTCAACAGCCAATCACAGCAGATAATGCGTGTTTGACAATTTGTCACATTAATTCTCAGATAATTTTGAGCTGGGAAACTGGGTGGGCATTTTCAAATAATAATCACTGATCCTAATCATAATATGGTGTAAGCTGCGTTTACCTTTAATAGGCATACATACCAGCACCTATATTTTAACATTGTTTACTACAAACTGTTTCATATTTAAGACGACGACTAACGCCAATGACCTTGAGGGAACAAAACGCGCACTCTTATCACACCCGCGCGACGCAAAATTTGTTAGTTTTTTGTACTTTCCTTATTATTCTATGACTTTAAAAAAAAGCCGCAGATCAAAATGCAGATAAATAAATTGTCTTTGAGATGGTGTCGATTTCATAAAAATACACCCAGCGGTTTTGGTGCGATTATCGGGTTTTCGTCCGTTTTATACATAACTTTACAAATTAATTACACTATGTTATACAAATAAAACTCAAAATTTTCTTAGATCAAATTATTAAGAAAATGGTCTAATGTAACATATATTTTTTCCAAAAAATTACGACAAGCCGTGTTGGTATCTGTGCCTTAATGCTGTGTATCTTATAATAAATAAATAACTCACGGTCCTCCACGATCACGATCGGTTTCCTTTTCACGGTAGTATAATATGGCTTTTACAGCAGTTGATTATGCCAAGAAGTAAGCAGTTATAAATGATAGACGCATAGCTCCCTAGTACATGGGATTTAACTGGCAAAATGCATGTACATACTTATAAAGTACTGCTTAAGGCGCAGATAACCCTGAGTAGCTGATTTTAAAATGAGAATCACGTCTAAACGGATGGTCATATTTTTTTTGGATTAAACATATTTATTTATTCACTCAATACATACAATATATCCTTACAGGCTAGACCCCAATGCGATAATGTAGTACCTTACAAATTAAATTGTTCCACTGCTGGTACCATGACAAATTATATAGGTAGCCATCATACTTTCGAATTCACCCAAAGACCAACAGAATATGTCGACGTCATCAGGAATGAGGTTAAGAGTGCGGAGCGCGCTCGTCAGCGGCGCCTCACGCAGCAAGTTAGTTCGTGCGCTCGGCACCACTAGCAACCGTGGCTGGCGACGACGTCCCACATACCCGTCCGGCACGACTAGTTCCATCCTTCGCAATATATCCGCATTGTTTATCTTCCCCCTAATTATCTTAAAAATATAAGTAACTAGTGTGAGTTGCCTCCTGACCCTCAGTTCATTATATTCGACCATACATCAACGGATAAAATAGATACACCCCGTATTCCCTCATTACTTATATCTGATAAATTTTATTCTGTACGCGCTCCAACATGAGACTATATTTAGTTTCATGCGGAGCCCAGATAACTGCATTACATTCTAATTGGCTCCTTACTAAAGTTTTGTAATTAATTTGTAAAGTTATGGACAAAAAAACGACAATCGCACCAAAACCGCAAGGCGTAATTTAATGAAATTTTCACCATCTCAAAGACAATTCTGTTATCTAC
This sequence comes from Orthosia cruda, assembly GCA_964057195.1. Lineage (NCBI taxonomy): Eukaryota > Metazoa > Arthropoda > Insecta > Lepidoptera > Noctuidae > Orthosia > Orthosia cruda. The sequence continues at coordinate 11,039,953 of OZ059854.1, read as the reverse complement.
ATTTTGATCTAAGGTTTTTATTTTTCAAGTCATAGAATAATAAGGAATGTACAAAAAACTAATAAATTTTTGTTCCCGCGGGTGTGAAACGATTGCGCGGTTTGTTCCCTCAAGGTCGTTGACAACTGTCGTCGTCTTAACCTTCGAAGAATACGTGCATGGTGTTAGTTGTTTGTTTGTAACTTCATACATTTCCCGCATCATGTGATTGAAGAGCACTTGCTTTACTCATGCTCGATGACGAAATATTTTCCACGTCAACATGAGCTTTAGAACAAATATGTTAAGTCACGGTAAAAGATTTGCCAGGCATAAACGCTGGTCGTGGACCTGACTGCCCTGAGATAAAATCTGATGACAACGATATATAGCTTGTATCTGTTCCACTGCGAGGAAAAAAATAATAAAAGACAGTAACCACAGATTACATAAGAAGGTGTTGGGGATTTCAGGCTTAGATAATGAAAATGAAATATCTATAAATATAGATAGCACTAGCTTTTGCTTGCGGCTTCGCCCGTGTATTTATTATTTATCATCACACACTATCAAAATAAATAATCTTATGTCCTTCACCTAAATCGGTGCTGCCGTTATATCATGAAAATGTAACAAACAGATTTACTTTCGCAAATATAATATTAGTATGGATGGATTGTCGTTTTCGGAAAATGACGAAACTTCTAATATAATTGGTAAGATATTATCATTATCACAACTTCAGCCGAAAGACGTCCAAAGCTAGACATAAGAGGCCTCCCTCGTCACCTCAATGACCTGACCTGTAGTTATCGCATTCAGCGACATACTAAGATATACTGAAACCCCAAAGATTGGAACCTTAATCAGTTCAAACTACACTAAGATGAGCCTTAACTTATTCTTACTAATGTCTAAAATCGCTTACCAGAACACTTAAAATAATGCCCGTTCAGGCCCCAGGGCCCAACAATTCCATACAGGCCAATTCGACAACTTTACTAAAAACCGGCCAAGTGAGAGTCGGACTCGCGCATGAAGGGTTCCATACCATTATCGCAAAAAACGGCAAAAAAACACGTTTGTTGTATGGGAGCCCCTCTTAAATATTCATTTTAGTATTTGTTGTACATCATCTGTGAACATTTCAACTGTCTAGCTTTCACGGTTCATGAGATACAGCTTGGTGACAGACAGACAGACGGACAGTGGAGTCTTAGTAATGGGTCCCGTTTTTACCCTTTGGGTACGGAACCCTGAAAATGCAACTTTATTACATAAACGGAACACATTTATCAACTGACCCACCACTGGTTCAAGGTGAACAGTATCTAAGATAAAACTGGCTAATATTATTCAAACTTGTTTATTTGAAATATAATTTAATTAGAATAATCCGCACGGGTAGATCTTCAAGGTTAAGTAAGGCTTGACGAGGTTGGTCCGTGGATGGGTGACCATTTCAACATACCGAGTTTCCTCCGTGCCTCGGAAAGCACGTTAAGCTGTACACGTGTAGCTGTGACGTCCCGGCTGTCATTTGAAGATCTTTGATAGTCAGAAGCTTGAGATCTGGGGCGACTCTTGGCTAGACTGGTGAGTCTAGCCAAGAGTCGCTACATGTAAAACACTGGTACCGTCCCCCACATCGTTGGGAAAAGGCTTAAGATTGATTTGAAATGCGAAATAAAATACAGGCTAATAGCTAAAATTAGAATATAAACAAGATGCCTATTACATAATGGCACTGATTGGAAATAATCATGTCAATAATATACCTAAATTTAATACTTAATAGTATTAAAAAAATCCGCGACTGAATTTCGGTCACGGTAACTAACAACCTTCAAACTCCGAGTTGCCACTGAGAAGTTGCTAATGGAAGAACCCTATAAAACTTACACCCGTCCTGGGAATCGAACCAAAGGACCTTACGCTCGGCAGTCTCGCTTGCGACCAAAAAATATCTTTGATATAATAAGAGAAGAATAAAATGAATTTAATAAAAAATATCTGGAGATTAAAAAAGAAATTAATTGGAAAGTATTACGACACACCAATAATTTCATTCAATTGTAGTTTCCAAAAATACCACCCATACGTATCTGCGTCATTTATCGAATGCATCGGGAACTTTCTCGTTCTAAATACTCCCGAGACTAATGCCAGATCTGTGAATCAGCGCACGCACATATATAAACGAGTCCCGCACGAATTCCCGTAGATCAAAAGGAAACGCGCTAAAGATAACACAGAAAATGTCTCTGCGACCTTACTTATTCGATTACGACATACCAAGATGGCCGAGGCGTCTTCTCGACCAGAACTTCGGGCTGACAGTGACACCTGATGATTTGATGACGGCGTCTGTAAACCCTATCAGCCCAATCATCGCTGGTGTTCAACCCTGGTGGCCGAAAACCTCCGGATCTTCAATCAAAGTTGACAAGGACAAATGGCAGATCAACGTAGACGTCCAACACTTCTCTCCAGATGAAATAACTGTCAAAATCAGCAACGGATACATCGTGGTCGAAGGTCAACATGAAGAGAAGCAAGATGAACATGGTTTCATCTCCAGGAAGTTCGCCAGAAGATTCAAGTTGCCGGACGAAAGTAACCCTGACACGGTGGAATCCAGGCTTTCATCTGATGGAATTCTAACAGTTGTTGCTCCTAAGAAGGCTGAAGTGGCGAAAGGTGAAAGGGCTGTTCCAATAACCCACACTGGACCAGTAAGGAATGATGTTCTGAATCAAACTAAGAAGGAATAAGAAGAAGATCATCACAGACTGCTATTTAAGAGACTGCTTTTATTTCTATTAAGTTTCTATTTTTATGTATTAAAATACACTTTTCTCAATTTCTTTGTTTCTCTCTGAAAATCACCTGTTTACCTAAATATTATGAATAACGTCTGATATTTTTAGACGCTACGATTACGCCAGTGTGTGGGCAGAATCCACATACATAAGTTTTGTTTTAGAAACAAAACGTTCGTGAGCAATAGAACAGTTTTAGAACATTTCCATTGCTCACGAACTCACGGCTTTCTCATTTGTCACAGGTAAGATAATTTACATTCCAATAATGTGAACTATGAACACCCCAAATTATATATTTTCAGGAAAAAATATGACTTGTGATCTGCTATTGCCTATAAATACAATCCACTAATTTAATGTAGGCTACAAAATATATTTTACCCTATTCACTGGAGCAATAAATAAAAGTTAAACAAACCATAAAAAAGGTTTTTAGTGTCTTCTTTGCTGTCACGAAAACATTAAATAAAACAACAATAGGCATCATGCATGCACGAATATGTCAAACATTAAAAATAAATGATTATGTTCACAACACAAAAATATCAATATTTTTAACGTGTAAACAAAAAAATATGGTTTTATTTCTAGTTCTTCATCTAAGGTTTTATTAAAACCAAAACTAATAGCTGTCATTAAAAATCTTTTCGAAAGCTTGGAGTTCGGAACTATTATTATAATAAATAGAGTGCTACAAAAGTAAACATTTAGCGTTGTATTTTTTTTAAATTAGGCGGTTTAAAACCATTTGACGTTTGTTTGACTTTTTATCTCGAAATATTTAACAGTTCCTGTCAAAGAGTAAAATAATGGTTCCTGTGGTGTGGGCCATTGGAGGGAAGCCGCGGGAATAAAGCTAGTCTCCAATAACAAAATAGGGGAATGAAGAATTATGAAAACGTATTACCAAGTTTACTGGCCTATATTGAGCCTATAGACGCAAATACCAATTCGAAAAAGTATAAAATGATTGTAATTGCTTAGCAAGATATAAAAATAATAACGAGACAATAAAGTAGGTAGGTACCTAAAAATGGGCCATGGTGACAGTAAAGAAGACAATCTGCAATAATTAGAACAATTAAAAATAATAGCTTTGTAAATAATGATGCTATCATGCCATTTCTGTTTAACTTATAATAGGGGGATGACAAGTAGATACAATAAGAAACAAAATCCCGACTGCTTATAAAGCGAACTAAAAAGACGTAAACAAAAAGAAATTCATGCTGTGCAGTCGGAGGATACATTTTCGCGAGCTGGCTGACCAAAACCAGACGTATCTTACCTTTTTGTTTTTAACTTATTTGTCAAAAAGGAGGAGGTCTCAATTCGGATGTAACAATCTTTTTTAAATGTTTTTCGTGCATAACCCCGTCTTATATAGTCGGATATGCAGAATTATTTTTATTGTTTGAAAGTATATACCCTTTCAAACAAAAAAAGTAGAGAGAGTATTCTCGAGGTGGTCCCATTGTCACCAAATCAGAATCTGATGATGGGATCCCATGGGAATCAAGGGAACTCCTCAAAATTATAGGCAGACATATAGTGATCTTGGTATTTTCAATACCACGGCAAGGATTTGCTCTCAGAAAGTATCATTTGATTAAGGCGCTATATACGGCCCAATGTTAACGCAGTTACGTGACGAAACTTCATGCGAGACCCTGAGCTAACTACTAACTAGGAATCATTTCACACGGCCGTGCGCCCGCTCGATGCCAAAATATTAATATTGAACCTCCATTTGAACAGTTTTGTTTGCAATATATTATTTGATTTATATATGCTATGTTAGTTATGAAGAAATTCCAGCTATCTGTTTTTCTGTTTAAAAATATTTTTAAACATCCAAGTCGTTTTGGAGGAGTTTCCAAAAGTTGCAAAAAATACCGTGTTGTTAATTATTTTTTTAAAGCAAAACTTTAACTTTTTCGAAAAAGCTTTGTGTTCAAAATTATGTACATGAATCATTTTTTTTTTTTTTTCAATACATTTAATCTAGCCGTTACTAAGGAGTATGCTTTAGAAAGTTACCGTATTACGGCACTAAAGGGTATGTTGGCCCTTAAGTGGAACTGATGAAGAAGACCACAGATGGCCACTGAAACTCCTTAATAAGTATGTCATGAATATAAATATCTCTTTAGTAAAGTCAGTGATAGACAGAATTGTAATACGAGAAATAAAGATAAGTTAGTTCAACCATCTTATAGACTAGCTAAAGTAAATTCATCTTCATGGGTTACTGTGTTAAATTCTATAACAAAATACTTTGTGATATATTATTAAAACTAAATGAAAGTAAATTTAAAACTTTAGTTAAAAGCACACTTTGTAAACAAGCATATTACAAATTAGATGATTATATTCAAGATAAGAATGCTTGGAAACATGCTAGTCCTACTACACACAGCTGGCACTGGCCATCTTTAGTGTAGACCAAATCTAATTTGTTAATTTATATTCCTAATTATAGTTATTGTATAAGAAATTGACTCACCTACTGTTCCTTTGTTGTTCAATTAGGTATTTTACCTATGTTTGCCATATTTGTAAGTATGTGAGAACCATGTTTCTATTTAACAATTTTAAGAATTTACCTGTTATTGCTTTTAATAATTTATACCTGTACGTGGCGTAGTGTGTATTGCTATTCTGGGTGCATCGTCCTCACATATTTGAATTTATTAATGTATGTACTTATGTAAATATTGTAAAATACCATATTTTTTTTAAAGAAAAGTAAGTATGGAGTTTCTTGTGCGTTCTTCTCCATAACAAGCTACTTTTCCGAATGCACGGTACAATAAATTTTTATTAATTGTAAATTTTATTTAAAATTTTTGATCGTTTGACTTTCAAAAGTGCCGCTTATTGGTCTAGTTGAATAAATATATTTGATATAAGTTTTTAAACTGTCATGTCACTAACATTAACATTAGAAACGGGATACTTACTATGTTAACTATTTGTTGCGAGTTTCCGATATTTATTTATTCAGTAAACATGGTAAATAAGCCGGTTCCTACTATTAACGTTAAATATATTTGACTTTGACGTGGTTATAAAATATCTCGAATAGTTAAGTGACTATGATGAAGCAAATGGCACTGATGAAAATAGTACCATCGAACTGGTCTGATGATGAAGCCGGAAGGTAGGCACTGGAACGCCGTATTAAACCAATGTATCCTAGTCGTGTTTGGACTTGTTGGAATGTATGTACTCTGGCTCTGGTAAATACTTATCGTGGTAATATGAGGTATCTACACTAAAAAGAGCAAAATAAATACTTTTTAACAACAAATAATAAACCGACTTCCAAAGCAAAACACTACAAAAAAATAACCTTCTTTTCTGAAGTCGGTGTCGAAAAATTAAAAACAATAGGTGACAAAGATACCGACTTCGGAAAATAAAGTTATTATTCGTTTTGTAGTGTTTTGCTTTGTTTTTGGAAGTCGGTATAATTTACTTGTTATTTTTTTATAATTCTGTTTTACGGTCGTCGCCAGGGTCGGGCATTGTTATTGGGTTTTTCTATCTAGTAATTCTAAGTAGCACCCCGGTGTCTGGATATGTGCCCCGTGGACGGCAATAAGCTCGCTCTAGAATAAGGCGCAGATACCCCTGAGTAGCTGATTTTAAAATGAGAATCACGTCTAAACGTATAGTCGTAAATTTTTGGCAAAAATAAATGTTACAATAGACAATTTTCTTAATAATTTGATCAAGAATTCATCATCAGCTTATCAATGTTGCCACTCCTGGGACACAGGCTACCTCTCTGTGAGAGGGAACGGGCCGCAATCCATCACGCAGACCCAGTGCGGGTTGGTGGATGTCACATGTCTTCAAATTTATGGTTCTAGGACATGCCGGTTTCCTAACGATGTTTTCCTTCACCGTTTTGAGAGCAGTGGTGATAAAACAATTTACACAAAGTAAAGTGCCTGCCTTAGTTCGAACCCACGACCCACAACTTGTAAGTCGCGCCCGATACCACTGGGCCACCACTGCTCACGTATAACATAGTGTAATTAATTTGTAAAGTTATGTCTAACACGGACAAATAAATGAAAATCGCACCAAAACCACCAAGCTTATTTTAATGGAATTGACACCTTCTCAAAGACAATTTAATTATCTACATTTTGATCTAAACCTTTCTTTTTAAGTCATAAAATAATAAGGAAAGTACAAAAAAGTACAAATTTTTGGATCGCGCGGTGTGAAACCATTGCGCGATTGTTCCTTCAAGGTCGTTGGCGACTGTCATCTTAAATGGGAATTAAACACAACTGGTGAAATGTTGATCTACCTACTATAGGTAAACCTCTGCCTCATCTTTTGGTGAATATAGTCGTAATGTTGTTTTCTTATGGTAAGTCCATTTCAATTTATTCAACAACAAAATATCGAGTACCTACTTAAATCGCATAAAATAAGTAAACAACGTGTTACAGAATACACACAAAACCTGTAAAGGAATCATTGTAATCATCATTATGAACAACTGATGTGATCAATTCTGAGATCGGGCTAGAAATATGGCATGTTACGAAGAACAGAGAAAGAACCAGTCCTGCGCTAATATAACCTGCATACACTACAGGCACTAGTCAGGCAATTACTCCAGCATCACACTTGATACAAGCTTACAAAATCATTGGAGAATCACTTGGAAAGAATTTGAAAGAACTTGTCTCACTGATTTTCCAATTTTAGCAACATTTATATCATAGAAATTGAAAGTATAGACCGCAAACCCTTACGGTCCATATCCCAAGAAATATTTTATCAAAACGCATTCCTTGACTCTACCATCCTGAATAAAAACTCGTGCTTATTTTAATATTTTAAGATAACTACTAAGTATATTATGTATTTCATTGATAAATACAACCTTTCAATTTACTTAAGCTACAAGTCAATCAACAATGATTCGATTATATTTTGTAAAGTAATCCACTAGTGTTCATTATCATTTTTGTATATCTAGCTTACCTACACTCTTGTTGAAGTTACCATAACTACATCATTTTTCTCATCACCTTTCTTCTTGTACAAAGAATCCTCTATATCCTGCAAGCTCCTATCGTTTGTCTCAGGTAGCATAAAACTTAGGAATATTGCAGTGAACAATGTGACACCAGCAAAGAAGGCATACATAACTTGCTCTCCGAACCTAAACATAATCTCTGGGATAACTTTTACAGAAATAAATAGCAAAATACATGATATTGCTGAGCTTAAACCAGATCCAAGACCACGCAATTTTGACGGAAATATCTCTACGACGAATGACGACGATATAGATGACAATGCAGTTGCCATAGCTATGTAAAGTACCATACATGTTACAGCTACCCACACTAGACCGATAGGGGTTAGGTACAAGTATATTACCAAACCTATCAATACAAGACCAGTTGATACGCAACTAAACATGAAAATAGTTTTACGTGGAAGAAGCTTAGCAAATACACAAACAAACATAGCTGCTGCTATTCTTATACAATCAGATACTAACATTAACATATATGCATCTACATCTCCAGAGAAAGTATTTTCAAATATCACTTGAGCGTAAAAAGGTAAAGAAGTGATTCCACACCATTGCACGGCGACCATCAATAAGAATATAGTGGCCAAAGACTTCATAAACGGTTGACGTAATATCATTTTTAGTATATCTTTAAATGTCGTACTCTCTTCTACTTTATCTTTAGTCTTCTCCAAAACTTTTGTCAATTCCTTTTCAGCATCATCTCCATTGCCCCGGTATTGCCTGAAGGACTCTATTCCTTCGTTAATTTTGCCTTTTGACAGCAGCCAAAGCGGGCTTTCTTTCAAGATCATGAGTATTAGCAAGGCTAGAATATTTGGTATTGCAAAAATAAAGCAACTGGTCCTCCAATAAAAGTATTTTCCAACTGTATGGGTGATTAAGATTCCTACATGTGCTGTTACACAAGGTATGGAAAATGCAACAGCTCTGTATTTTGGATCAGTTATTTCTCCGATGTAAACCAAGTTATTGACCCTCAGGGCTCCCCTGCAAATACCTGTGACAAATCTTCCAATGAGCATGAGTGAGTTATTGTTGGATACTCCCATGATGATCCAGCCGAGGATGTAGGGAATGATCAGGATTAGTTGGCCCGTCCTCCTGCCAATGGCATCACTCATCAACCCGGAAAAGAGAGATCCCATCACCATAGCCAGCGGGGTGATGGAAGCTGAAACAGATAAATGCACTTCGTTCACTTCTAGCTTTCATTTTAATTTACTCAAAGTAAGTCATCCTTGGGATAGTTGCCATCGTACTCCGATAGTTCAAGAGCCATGCCATGACTACACATTGACTTGGACTGGGAAACATATTTTTCGATATTTCCATTGCAAGTGTATTGAACTTACCGTGGTACAGTTTATAACTAGTACGGGGATCAAGGAGTTTCGCATCAACCTAATTGCAAATTAAATATGTAACTTTTTGCAATTTCAAGCATAGATGTGCTGTTTTGTGACCTGCTGTTTAGGCTGCCTGTCCACTTGGCGCGGCGTGGAGGAAACAGGAGCGGAGCCAACCAATCGAATTGCATAAAAACGCCGCTCCGCATAAGTGGACAGGTATTTGAAAACTAGTTTCAAAATTCATATATATTTGCGCGGAGCGCGGCCGCGGAGCGCGGCCGCGGAGATGAAAAACAGTCTAGTGAGGCGGAGCGGGTGACCTGAGCGGATAAACGGATATTTTCGATAACATTTCTACTTTCATGTAAAACTAAACCAATCCCGCCGCCGCGCGCCGGCAACTCAAATGACTTGTCACGTGCTCGCAACTGAGCTCCGCGTATGAAGTCGCGTATGAAGTCTGCTACTCCGCTCCGATACTCCACTCTCTACTCCGCTCCGCTAGTAAAGTCGTCTAACTAAAGCAAAATTGTTACGACACAGGTAGAAGTATGGCCCTGAACTGTGTAAAACTTACCAATCCATGAGTCGAAGCCCTCGTCGTAAGGGAAGCTGGAGTCATTCTGGAGTTGTGGCAACAGGACTGCCGTGAAACCTATGATGATACCTCCATTGAGTGCCAGCAAGGATACCGCGATTGTTGCTATAATCTGGAAGTGGCGAAGAATCGATATCGATTCATGTAAAACAAACAACACAAATACAAAACAAAACAAAACAACAAGACACACACATAAACACACACACCACAACAAATTAATAAAATCAAATAAAGAACAACACCATAACATGGAGGAGGTGGTCTTGGTGGTGGTTGGTTTGGGGCGTGGTTTTTTTCGTGTAACTAATAGAACTTTGCTTTTAAAAAACAATTAATAACAAGATATTTTTTCGCTTCTTTTGGATACTCCTTGAACGACTTGGATGTTTAAAAATATTTACACTGTTAAATTGATGTCTAGAATTTCTTCATAACTGATATAAAATATATAAATCAATGAATATTTTGCAAACAAAACTGTCCAACAGGAGGATCAATGTTACAAAATGAAACTTACATCAAATCGACTTTTAGAGGATAGTGAAACTTTGAATAATACATTTGTTAATTTCAAAGGTATTCTGTTTCCAGGAATAAGTGAAGAAACATGAAACAGTAAATTGCATAAACCAAATAAGTTTAATTCCTAAGAAAATACCTTACAACATGTAACGTCATATAACATGGATCAACGTAACATTATCTATTCTACTTACCACTGCCACCTTGCGGTTGTTATCATAATAAATATAAAACAATAACACGTGTAGAATAATATTTACCTGTCTATAAACATGTGCAGATTCTGCAACTTTCGACACTTTCACTTGTTTCACATTCTTCATTTTATTTCCTACCACCTCACTGAATCTTCTACAGTAGAATCTTTTCATAAATTTTGTTGTAGCTCACACGAGGGTTATAAAAAAACCTGTTGTAATTAAAATATTTAATGTAAAATATCGATTTTAGCACCTTCTCGTGATAAACTTTTTATTTGTGTTGTCTATGTTAAACACGTTTTAAATGTTAATGCTTTTTAAAGTTGCTCATATTCACGTGTTGACTTTGTAAAGCTTGTCCTGGTATTTTTAACCTTATAAAGTTATTATTCTCATAGCTTTAGTAATTTGTGCACCATCTGTAAAATAAATCATGATCGGTTGATATGAGATTGATGAGTTTGAAGTTATTTCGACAAAAAAAATACATAAACTAAAAATAAGAATGGTCCCAATATTGAACCTTGAGGATCACTTATAGTCAATTCAGATCCCACTGAATTTACAACGTTTACCTGAGCTTCTATTTGTTTAACTTTAAGGTAGGTATAGTGCCCGGCAAGTAAGTTGGCAAGGATTTGGCGTAGTGGGGGTAAGTTCGCGCATATTGTACGAACTGACCAAAGATCATATAGAGCGAACGGAACGTGGACGCGACACGATTCGTCAGTCGATCCATGTGTCAACTGAACAACCAATCGCTGCATCGGCTGCATCTCCGGCACTTTCCTGGATAGAAAGTAGAGGACTACCTGTTGGATTAGTTTTCCGGCAACCCAGCTGTAGGCATTGGGTAGATGCGTTGATTTGTATTCGAGAGGTGAGCGTGCTTACAGCTCCGGGACCATTCTGGAGAAATGGGAGCCAGCTTCTCTGGCGTCCCTAACGGGGATTGAATCCGCTAGCACCAACAAGGTGCGCTGGTGCCGGTGCTTGCGCTAGTGCTGGCGTGCTGGGGTGCGTGTTGTGAGCGGCGTTACAGCTCCGGTACCATTCTGGACAAATGGTAGTGAGTAATCACGATGCGACTCAGATTTTCTCTTGAGTACCAGGGGCGAGTACTCTTGGAGGCGTGACCTACCGAAGATGGTCCCAGACGCCTCGTAAGGGGTTGCCTGGTATAGTGTGCCGTCTTATATACCGAAAGGTGGGTGAAGGTGGGCACTATAGAAAATCTCAGTAGTCTAATGGGGGTATGACCAACCAATCGCGCGCTCGAAACGGTCCTCAACGTTCCCCGCGCCCCGCTTCACTACCAAATATACCTAAAAACGATTTTTGCGCATCTAACGGCTCTTGCCAACTTACGTGCCGGGGATTATATGTACCTTAGTATAAGAGTCCTCTTATAACTCGAAAAAGTTATAGTATCATTAGAAGAATTCCACAGTGTTAGAAATGCCAGGCATACTTAATCATAAATACTGTAAAAAAGAGCCAAGATGTGTAAAATGTATCTTACAACCAATTGTATTAAATCTTCGCAAGATTAACCAAAATGCGTCCACTGTGACAGAGGTGCGTCCCAAACACAGAGGGTGTGAAGAAGCCAAAGAGATGCAAATGATGAAAAACTAAAACATAAAAAGAAACTTGTGCCAACAGCCCATCAGTTTTCTACAATAGGGAATCCTGAACAAAACACACGGAAAGAAAGTGTCCAGTCGACTGTAACACCTGTTCAAGCCACCAAAATTAGTTCCTATGCTCAGGCTGCAAAACAATGCACACAGTCTTCGAATCTAGAAGGTAAGATAAATCATATTTTAAGGTGTATTACTACATTTGACAAACGACTAGAGAAGTTAGAATCCAGCATCAAAACAGCTGCTCTTAATAATCATAAATGGCTATTAGACTAAAAATAATGGCGTGCAACTCCAATGAACTCCTCAAACATCAGAATGAGTAACAGGCAGTACTAGACACAGAAAATATAGACGTGTGTTTAGTATCTGAAACGCACTTCACAAAACAATCTTTTGTTAAATTTAGAGGATACAAGAGATAGTTCGCTCCACCCTGACAACTCTGAAGAAAATCTTAACCATTACGAGCACAGTAAATTTGAAAAACAAGACATTCAAGCTGTGGCAGTATCAGTCGAAAACACACGTTTGTCACATTTCAATAGCAGCTGTATACTTTCCTCCAAGGTATATGATAAGAAAAGAGCGATATTTGTGATTCTTTGAAGTTTTGGGCCAAAGGTCTTTTCTTTTTCATTATATTTTATAGGCTTGCGCCTGTTGGTAAGCGATGATGTGGTTGACGGTGAAACACACTTGCCTAGAAATAACCTATTTACCCTTGACTTAAAGACTCCTAGGTTGTAGCTGTCGAGAAACACTGACTCCGGCAGGGAATTCCACTCCTTAGCTGTACGCATAATAAAAGTGTTTCCAAAACGTTTTGTTCGTATGGGTGGAATTACCTCCATGTACCAATAGTGCTTCGCTGGGTTCCTCCTAGGCGGTGAATTTAATTCCAAACATACGCATTGGGGATCAAGACTTACTACAACGAAGGGAAGACAGCTCTTAAATGCAGTTAAATATACACATTGTGAAGTTATGAGCACTGGCAAACCAACATAATTATTGGCCAACTGATCATCAGAAAATACCTGATCTCAAAGACTTTTTCATATATAAAATATATCCACCACTTATGTTAGTTTGGAGGAAAAATTTCTGAATTCGGGTCACTCCCCGATTATATTAAGACTTAGTCAAAAAATCCTATTAAGAAAATACCTTTTAACTCTGGTTAACAAATCTATACATTGGGACAGTTTTGCGCTTGATCTAGATAATACAATCGACCTAAAAACTCCATTACAAAATCAGGATCAGCTTGAATCAAAAGTAAACAAATATGTTGTTAACATCCAACAATATTAGTGCCATATCCCTGTCCCAAGGATATTGTGAATTTACTATCAGAGAAAAGAAAACAAAGAAAGCGGTGTCAGCATACATTATTAAATAACCTAACTAAAGGACTTAAGAGGAAAATTATACAATTTGAGGATGAAACTCTAAATTTTAACATTGTGCAGCTAACCAACGACCAATCAAAGGATTATTGATCTTTTTGTATAACTGCAAGAAAACTAAAAAGGCCGATTATGCAAATACCTCCCATCAGAAATAGCAATGGAAAATGGGCCATAAGCAATGAACAAAAAGCTTAATGGTTTGCCCAATACTTAAAAAATACTTTTCAACCCAATGAAAGTTCCATAGAAAAGTCTGAGAGTGAAAATTTATCAGAAAACCAATGAATTTGGCATGTAACTCCTAAAGAAGTTGTGAGAGAAATTCAAAACGACATAAGCTCGAAGAAAGCCCCGGGTAATGAACTTATAACAAAAGAAATTCTAAAATACCTGCCGCGCAAAGCCATAGTTAAGCTGACCAGACTTATTAACACTACATTTAAGCTAAAACATGTACCTAAGCCATGGAAAGTGGCTGAAGTCATTTTGATCGCAAAGCCTGGGAAACCGCCCATGATGCATCATCTTATAGACCCATTTCCATGCTGCCAGTATTATCAAAACTATTTGAAAAGTTCTTATTAAAACGGCTAAAACCAGTTATAGAAGACAAGCGGACGCCTCGCGGTTTCACCCGCGTAGTTCTCGTTCCCGTAGGAATACAGGGATAATAAAAAAAACTTTTTTGCAAAAAAATACTACCGACTTCCAAATACAAAACTACAAAGTGAAAAATAACTTTAATTTTTGAAGTCGGTGTCTTTCGTAGGTGCCATTTTTTTGCGTTATGGACACCGACTTCAAAAATTAAAGTTATTTTTCACTTTGTAGTTTTGTATTTGGAAGTCGGTAGTATTTTTTTGCAAAAAAGTTTTTTTATTTTTCACTTTTTAGTTGTACCTACCTAATAGGCAAGTTAGTAAGGTAACTATAACGCCGAAATAGATTTCATAAAACTTGAACTTAACCGCTGAAATGAGAGATTTGCGTACCCCTTAAGAGCGTACTGGCGTGATGTTATAGAATATAGAATAGAATAGAATATAAGTTTATTTCTCTCAAAAATGTACATTTCGGTAAATAGTATCTAGGTTACAGCAGATTCAAACCTCTGGAGTCTATACTGGGTTCAAGACCTGTAAGACAGATCTCCAGGCTCACACCCTTGAAATTACAATATTATGGTGCACTTACGTACTACAACAATGTGAAAGTATCAAATTGAGAGGAAGAGATAATTATACAAAAACAAAAGGGGACGTGCTATGTGTGTCTTTGGAGAGTGTTGTGGCCGTGAGTGCAATATAAGTCCTCACCCCAGCACCCGTGAACACCAGGCGTGAGCACTTACTTGCCCGAGAGAGTGTGTGCGTGTCTGTGTGTGACAAGGTGAAACGCGCTCTAGGATGGACGTGAATATTTCCGGCAGGGGAAATTATTGTAAAATACTTAGTATATTTTCGGTCTCTGCATAATCCAATTTTAGTAGCCATGTCGTTAATGTTTTTTTACATTTTGATCTGCACATAGGGTATATATTTAATATTTTATTAGCCTTGTTATAGACGTAGCTACTGAGGAAAGGCAAACTACGTTGGACTGAATGACAATTTGTGCGTATGGAGGGACAGACAGTATGTTTACGTCGTTTGGTGCCAAACTTGCATGGATCGTAGGGAGTCTGAGAGTGAGTGGTTAAAACAAGGTTCACATCACATCATCACATCATCAGCCTTTTTAAAGTTCCCACTGCTGGGACACAGGCCTCCTCTCATAGAGGGAGTGGGCTATAATCCACCACGCGGGCCCAGTGCGGATTGGTAGATGTCACATGTCTTTAAATTTTTGGTTCTAGGACATGCCGGTTTCCTCACGATGTTTTCCTTCACCGTTTTGAGAGCAGTGGTGATGAAATAAATTACACAAAGTAAAGCGCCTGCTCGGGTTCGAACCCACGACCTACAACTCGTAAGTCGGGACCGTAACCACTGGCCACCACTGCTCGTCTGCAACGTTACGAAGGGACTTAAAGATATAGATCAACCTACGCAGTCGCGAGGTGAGTGTGTTTATGCGCACAGAGAATGACAAGCAGTCGTCAATTTGTACACCGAGGTATTTGACACAATTTATGCGAGAAAGGCAGGGGCAATTACAAGTCGTAAGGTGAGGTGAAATACAAGAGTGGACAATCAAGGGGCAAAGAGACGAAGGTTTCCCAGCGGAATTAAAAGAAAATGTTAGGTAATTAGTTTTGTCAACATTTAAAGTAAGCAGGTTTTGAGCCAACCAGTTGCTGACAAGGTTAAGTCCGGACTGTGCATGTCTGAACACCATCTCCCAGGAGTCTCCGTGGAATAGTAAGGCAGTATCATCAGCATAGGTGAAGATGGATGCATAGGGAAGTGCTAGCATGCAGATCTCATTTATATAAATGAGAAAAAGGGTCGGGCCGATAATGCTGCCCTGAGGGACCCCGTATGATATTGGGATCTCGTCGCTCGTCCAGTCACCGATTCTGACGCACTGTCGTCTACCCGTGAGGTAACTCTCAAATAGAGCAACTTGAATATCTCTTATACCGATCCTTTCTAGTTTAGCTATAAGATTGGGGACAGATATCGTATCGAATGCTTTTGCCAGATCCAGGAAAATACCAATTACCTTCTGTTTTTTATCCAAGTTGGAGAAGATATTAGTGGTTAGGTCAAGCACAATATTATTTGTGGAAATTCCGGGACGGAAACCATATTGAGAAGGAGAAAGGAGATGATTTTGCTCTAGATACTTAACCAATCTGTTATTCATGAGCCTCTCAACTAATTTTGAAAGTGTAGGCAAAATGGATATAGGTCTGTAGTTATTTGACCGATCTCTGTCCCCGCCCTTATGCACAGGATGAACTATTTCCCACTTAAGCGCATCTGGAAAGATGCCGGGAGGTAAAAACTAAATTACATATATGAGTCAGGTGGGGGGTGAGAATATTTTTAAATTTCTTAAGAAACGTGCCCGATATGCCATCAGAGCCCACCGCACAGTCGCCCCTTAGCTTTCCGATCAAAATATATAGTTATGTTATGAAATGGTATAAACAATAAACAGACATGCGATTGCAGCAATTCCGAGAGATTTGCCGTTATTTATTGAAGAGTTCTGTTGTATATCTCCAAATTTCTTCATCAGATCTCCACCAAATTAAAATGGGACCAATTTCGGAACATACGTTTTCAAACAAAAAAGAATTTTCAAAATCGGTCCACAATTGACGGTGATATCGGTGAACATACACAAAAAAATAAACAAACTTGAAGTCGAACATAGAACCTCCTCCTTTTTGGGAAGTCGGTTAAAAATTATAAGCAACATAATGTTTAGGATAAGACAAGAGAACTATTAAAAACTATTAAGGCCAGAGTACCACAAGGAAGTGTGTTATGCCCAATCTTGTACTTGGTATAAACATGTGATATCCCAGAACTGAAAACTGGGCATTTGCTGATGATACTGCTGTTATTGCTACTGGTTCAAGCCACAAAGAGCAGTAGCAAAAGTTCAAATAGCTGTGAACAAAGTTTACGACTGGAAACAAAAGTGGAAGATCAAACTAAATGAGCCAAATCGATTCACATTGAATTCACTAATAAATACTGCAATTACCACCCAGTTTATATAAAAGGCATGCAATAACTCTTGACGCCAAGTTGCGTTGGAAAAGTTGCACTTGATATACGGTACAAAAATATGTATTGGTTACTCGGAAGGAAATCCTGTCCATCAATACACTATAAAATTATAATATACTAGAGGACGCCTCGCGGTTTCACCCGTGTAGTTCCCGTTCCCGTGGGAATACAGGGATAAAAAATAGCCTATGTCACCCGGGGATAGAGTAGCTTCCCAACGGTGAAAGAATTTTTGAAATCGGTCCAGTAGTTTTGGAGCCTATTCGGTACAAACAAACAAAAAAATCTTTCCTCTTTATAATATTGGTATAGACAAGCATATTCTTATGCCAATTTGTACGTATGGTATCCAACTATGGGGCTGTACTAAACAAAGCAATGTTAAAATTATACAACTATTTCAAAATAAAGTACTCAGAGATGCTGTTAATACACTTATGGTAAATCAGAAATGACGGCCTTCACCGCAACACAGATAATATAATACTAGCATACAGATGCCTCATCCCATACAAAGAAACCGTGCCACGTAACCAGCGTTTTTCATCTGATTATATTTTTTTGTATATCGGTCGCGTTCGGTTCTGTTCCACGGCGATAGACCACCATCTAATAATCAATCAATATCGTTTCAATTAAACTCGTCACCCGCGTTATCCAAAACTTTGCTGAAGCCCACGAACACAGACTTCATCGACACGTGAATGTGGAGACAATCCAAGTGCTAGATAACACGGATATAGTCACGGACACGGACATTTGAGTAAGTGTAGTTTATTGTATAAATAGTGAAAAATAATAGCAACGATACTGTCCTATATATGTCACACGTGAACTAAGTGTATCTAACGTATCAGACTCTAAGAAAGTGCTCAATAGTGTCAATTTTCACTTTTATATAGTTGGGTAACTGTATGAAAGTGAAAATTGACACTATTCTTAGTCATAACATTATACAATATAATAATAGTTACCCAACTATTATTATATTAATAATTTAAAAAAAAATAGTTAAATTGCTTATTACTTTGTTTAGGCTAGATTAAATCCATTATTATGGCATTTAGATTTCATTAAAAAACAAAAATAGTTTTATGCAATCGAAAGCCCTTGAAACGTTGATAAAATATCCAAGGACAAAAAGGTTATTGCTCATAAATATTAAGATAACACCGATGTCAGTTGAACAAGTTGTGCATCCTAAAAATGTAATACTTTTGAAACATTATCATAAATAAAATCACACCCACACTTATTCATAATTTAATCTTTATCATAACTATGTTCTTGTCTTTTATTTTATTTTTATTTATTGAAACTTTGCATAAGTACAAATGTACGGCCTTAATTAACATTTAAACTTCAACTTACACTGTTATTAATATTACAAGAATGTTAGTTTAGTTATTGTCTTTTCATTAATATGTACACTTCAACTTACACTATTGTTAATATTAAAATAATTTTTATCTACCCAAAACTATGCTGATGAGACTGGTAAAGTGACCATTCCTATATCCTTTTTATCATCATCTTTCTTCTTGTATAAAGAATCCTCTATATCTTGCAAGGTCCTACCATTTGTCTCAGGCAAAATAAAACTAAGTAATATACCTGTGAATAATGTGACACCTGCAAAGGAGGCATACATAACTTGCTCTCCGAACCTAGACATAATCTCTGGGGTAACTTTTACAGAAATAAATAGCAAAATAAATGATATTGCTGAGCTTAAACCTGAGCCAAAACCACGTACTTCTGACGGAAATACCTCTGAGACGAATGACCAAGAAATAGAAACCAATACACTTGCCATAGCTATGTAAATGATCATACATGTGATAGCAAACCACACTGGGCGGGGAGGGGCTAGATTCAAGTATATTACTAAGCCTATCAACACAAGAGTTGTTGATATGGAACATACTACGAAAGTAATTTTACGCGGCAGAACCGTAGCAAATATACAAATAAAAACAGATGCTGCAATTCTTATAAAATCAGTAACTAATACTAACTTAAATGCGTCTATATCTCCAGAGAATGTCTTCTCAAATATCGCTTGAGCATAAAAAGACAAAGTATTGATACCACACCATTGTACGGAGACGAACAATAAAAATATGGTCGCCACAGACTTCATGAATGGTTTACTAGATATAATATTAAGTATATCTTTAAACGTGGTATTTCCTTCTGCCTTTTCTTTAGCCTTTTCCAAAACTGTTGACAGTTCCTTTTCAGCATTGTCTCCATTTCCTCGGAATTGTCTGTAAGACTGTATACCCTCGTCGATTTTTCCTTTAGACAGCAGCCATATAGGACTTTCTTTTAAGAACAAAAGTATTATAAAGGCTACAATGGTCGGCAATGTGAAGATGAAGCAACTGGCTTTCCAATGAATGTATTTTCCAACTGTATGGCTGATGATGACTCCTATATGGATTGCTGCTGATGGGCAGAAAAGGGCCACAGCTCTGTACTTAGGGTCAGTCAATTCACTGATATAGACCATGCTATTGGCTCTCACAGCTCCTGTACAGACTCCTGTGATAAATCTTCCAATAAGCATGACTGCGTTGTTATGTGCGAATCCCATGATAATCCAGCCGATAGTGAAGGGTACTATCAGAACTAGCTGGCCGAGCCTTCTGCCGATGCCATCGCTCATGGATCCAGAGAAGAGGGAGCCCATCATCATGGCAAGCGGGGAGATGGAAGCTGCAACAGAGAATATTATAATAAATATATTTTGTTTTATACTCAATTATATAATATATTTTCCGAAGACACGAATGCAACCGGATTAATTGAAATGTATTTTATTAATTATGAATTATACGGATGCCCATCTCCATTTCAATAACCTAGACAAATTCTACCAATTGTTATTATCACTATCCTTCAGAATATAAGTCTTACCAATTAGATACGTCTCCTTGTAAATCCTCATATTGGTGGCTTATCTTCAAATCCTAATTTAAAATCGCTACTGTTACTTATTGAATTTGTTACTTATTTCCTTTATTCTAAGTGTCAAACATACCAATCCATGAGTCGAAGCTCTCATCGTAAGGGAAACTGGAGTCAGTCTGCAGCTGTGGTAACAGGACTGTTGTGAAACCGAAGGTGATGCCTCCAGCGAGGGATAGCAAGGATGATGCAAATGTTGCTAGAATCTGAAAGAAATGAACAAAAAAAGGTTATGGATAGATTTGTTTTTAGGGATGAAGCCATGTGGTGGATTGTCCCCGGCCAAGTAGTAGCCCGTTTGAATTCATGCTGAAAAACCATCCTCTAGCACCACAATTCCTATTATTAGGTGCGTGAGGAATATGGCGCGCCGGGCTTGTGTCTGTACAAGAAACAGATTCCTCAAATCTGTCACCTGCAGGCTACACCCTATGCAAGCTGGATATCATCACGAGCCCTCCCGGCACCCGGTATGTCTGTTAAGGATAAGGAGGCCGGTTGTATTCTCCAGCTCCCTTTCCACCGCGGACCATCACTCTCGTCGTGCGGGCTCTCATTTCGGACCATTGGACTGGAACGCGATCGCAAGCGAGAGGTTCTCCCTAGCATGCATTTAGGACTTGTAAGCATTGCATCGTAAACATTAAGGTAATAATTTACTTTTGTAAATGATATTTGTTTCTGTAACTACAGAATATAATATTTTAAACGTAATTTCTAAAAAGGTTATTCTCTTTTTTTTCTTTTTACGCGACTGCCAAAGGAAGGTAATGTGTTTAACAGTGTCCGTGTATATGTTTGTTCCTATGTGGCGTTCTAGAGAACAAACGCGTAGGCCGGTTTTGATGATTCCCACACCAATCGATTCGTCTTAACCTTGCAAGTTTCACTGATTACATTAATATTAAAAAAAAGAAAAATGACAGAATTTGGTGCCAAATTTTGGGAGTCCCATTTTTTTTTCTGGACCCTTCTTGTAGGTTATCAAAATGAAGAGTTTGAAGATGTGATTACATAAACTGTATAACACTTATATGTTTAAAATTAATTCGAAAAATAAAGATAACTAAAAAAAGTTAATTTAATAAGCATTCGGGTTTTTGGCTTTTTAAATTAAGTTTTTTTTGTGAAGTATTTTTTATATACCTATTAATTTCTATTCAATTGAAAATTATAACAGCGTTTGATTAAACAATTTTCATAATATTCCTACTTGCCTGTTTTTATTTATAAGGTCCAAACTATGAAAGGAATCGAAAATAAAGATCTGAACAAGAACAAATATCATGCGTAGTTTTATTTTCAGCAGAATTTCATTGTTTTAGTAGTGGGCGAAGGAGAAAGGCTGTGTGATCTGCTTGAAGAGCAGTATAAAACTAACTTTATATTAATATAACAATATTACAATCTAAATTACAACACAAAGAGTTTATTATTTATAATTCTTAAAATTTATGCTTTTATAACATAAAGAGTTATTGTATTCTATTGTTTCCTTTGTCACATACAATATCTACAATACAACAATGCAAATCGTTCGTTCACACAGCGAAGAGATATCTTCATACTAATTATTTTTGTTTTTCGAAGCAAATAATATTTTTGTTATGACGATAGATTTATTTTTAACCTGACTTGATGTTGTTACTTTTTAGTATGAAGTATTACTACTCTCAGAGTAGAGGAATAACAAAAAATCGATGGATGGATTGTGTGAATGTTATGTTTAGAATGGATTTGGGCAGAAGAAGAATGATCTTCTTCTTTTCGATTCGGCGGTAAAGTGCTCGCCAACTTCCTGGGCTGCCCTGAAATTGGCTTTCCGATGCGCAAGGCACGATAAGGTGCTGTTTTTGTATGAGATTTAATACTGCGCAGCCATTGTTGTCAAATTCAGGCGGCCAAGAAGATTTTCGAGAACGTTTAATTAAATTGCCGGCCCCAGTTAGCAGGTGGCCAGGCTTATTACTGCGTCAGAAGCGCCTCATCCAGGGTGCAAGTGAATGGAGAGCCAGGACACTCCAGCAAGTGGAAAACAGTCTGTACAGGTTCACAACATTCGCACCGGGTGTTGGAATAAATCAACAATCCGCCAATTGATTAAATTATGCCAATGCCCTCCATGTAGGCAACTGCAATTAATGACCGAGCGGGTGGTGGATACTTTAGCAAAGTACCCACTACTTTCTCCTCTCTTCAGGTGGTCTGTCCTGGATTGCCTGTGTAGTTCGTAGAAGGCTTTTTAGTCTACCTGGAGTTGTCGATTAGTCGTAGATAGGATGTTGGGAAACGAATTCCAGCAGCCTTATTGCGTAGTGAATTCGGCATGGCATAGGGCAAAGAGTATGAAAAATGTATCAATAACATAGACGGAAATCCTCATCGTATATATCATCTCGTATGTGATTGGTCGATTTTTCATACCTCGTATTTATACGTTTCATACATCCTTTTTTCCAATCGCACATGCGGCATTCCTTCGTACGGCAGATGGTGCTATGCCTGCTCTCGGGTAGAGCTTATTATGTGGAGTTGGTTTTAAGCAGCCCGATATTATCCGACACGTATAATTTAGAGCAGTGATTTTAAAAGTATCGGCGCCAACACACTGTCCTGAGTGTGACCGTTCTTTTTCCGTCGCCATCTACTCTTGGTGGACTGGAAGGAAACCTGGAAATGGCAGGAGATCACCCAGTATACGCACAAAACCCTGACCTTAGTAAGGCTACTGACTTTCCCAAGCAGTCTTTTGATATGAATGGTGTCGTAGGCTGCGGAAAGGTCAACGAATACGACACCAGAGACTGTTAGCTTCGTACCCATTCTCTATATATTGTGTCAGTCGGAGAACCTGGCTTACCAGGTCTAAAGACTACTTACTCAGGGATTAGAGCCGAGTCAATTTCTCCTGTGAGGTGGTTTAATAGAAGTCTTTCAAACAGCTTATATGTGTGGCATAATAGAGAAATGGCTGGTAGGTTTTGGGGTCGTCGGATGGCATACCTGGTTTTGGTAGTGCAATGACTTTAATCTTCCTCTATAATTTAGGAATTTTTGCAGAAGCCATGAAGTTATTAAAGAGTGCCAAAAGCCACGATACAGTCGAAGGTTCCAGGTGTTTTATCTGATAACAGTTATGTCACCAACACCAGCCACCTTGGCATTTTTTAACGCCTTGATGGCCGGAATGATGTTTGTGAGAGTAAAAGACTCGCTGATTTCGGTAGAACTTTCAGAAGCAATATCAGACCTTTTGGCTCTTGGAAGTTTATGCCAAGATTTTTCGTTGAGTAGCAGCTATTGGGCTATTTTATTTATTTAAGTGGATCACATGACTGAAAAAAAATATTCGGACTGACGAACATTTTTTCTTACTAACAACAAAACTAGTTTTGTATTTTCTATTAACGAATTTTTTTTAAAGCTTTTAGGCAAACTTTAGTTATTAAAATTAAACTTGAATAAAACAATTTAAAACTAATTAGCAAATAGCAAATCTTTGTTTTGTTGCTACCCAGAAAAGAGTTCGTAAGTCGCAATTATGTTTTTCAGTGCAATTTCGACGTACTATTTCATATTTCTAGAAGAAGAATTATATGAAAAATGCTAATGTGAGCTCGTGTTATTACAAAATTCGTTTTACCTTCTAATCCAGTATTTTGCAAAGTCCTAGGATTTTTGCGAAATATCGGTTTTCCAACTATCCAAAAAAACTGACCGACAAATATTCACCAGACAGTGACAAATAAGATTATAATGTTTGAACATATCTATTTCAAGTGGTGAACTTAACATTAATTATTAAAACAAGGTCCTAAAACGAGGACAATAATAAGAAAACCTTGTAAATCGATTGTTATTAGGTATAGTATAACAATTACAAAATGACGTAAACGCCTAGTACTGAAGCTATCAATCAGTAAACGATCAATCCCGTGGCACCGTGTTTTCTCAACCTTTGTAAGATTAATTTTCAAGTGGCACTTTAATACAATAACGGATCATTACTGGTGGGAAGGAAAATTGCTAATTGCTTATTAATGATCTTTTAAGTAATGATGGTTGTTGTGACTACGAAATATTATCATTATTCTTGAGTATTATCTTCCTATTAACCATGGTAGCATCAAGGAAAAATCTGTGCTTATGTTACAGAACTTTACTTAAAAAAATAAAAAAACCCGACTGCTTAAGAAGCGGACGACAACAAGAAGAAAATCATGTTGTGCAGTCGGAGGATACATATTCGCCAGCTGGCTGACCAAAACCAGATGTAACCTCCTCTCTTCTCTTAAGCAGTCGGGTTTTATTACTTTTCAGATATTTTTTTTTTCGAATTAGGGACATTGTAACATATAGGTGTTACATATTTATGAAATTACCTTTATCCTTCATTTTTGGAAGAAAAATAATATTGGGCCCCCACAATATGGCGCCCAAAATCCTTTTTTTTTTTTTAATTTCCTTATTTTATGCCAGGACACTCGCAAGGTTAAGACGGACGGACGGATTGATATAAGAATCATCAAAATCGGCTAACGCGTTTGGTCTCTAGAACGCCACATAGGAACAAACATACATACATACATAGACTGATAAACACATTATCCTACTTCGCCAGGTTTATTCCCATTTGCCACCTTCGAGCTTGCCACCCCGGTGCTCAATGGCACTTATTCAATGTCATCTGCCACCTTCTTTTATTCCCATCTGCCAACTTCGAGCTTGCCAAGGTATGCAGGTAAACATAATTTATAGGACTGTCAAAATATTACAGCTGATACCTTATAGCGATTTATTTGTAAATGCTTAATACTCATAGGTAACTGCATAACCCGAAGGGTCAGGTAATTGTGCATCTATACATACATCCACTTTGCGCCAGGTATTCGTATGGCCCAAAAGAGTAATGTCAGCAAGCCGATTGTCATCAACCGAGCGCACTGCTGAGCTATCCCAGTTGAAAAACCCAATAAACCTCTGCCAGACCCGGGAATCTACCCTGCATGCTCATCAGTACCTAGTGCGTGCGACCAGTGGACTAAAGTCGTGGCCGACTTATACGAAACCGCTCCCTCCCGGCAAAATAATGTTCATTGAAATGTGAGCTTCAGGGCGTCCTCCATACTTAACATTGTCACCACAAATTTGCAGACAGCTGAACTGTAAGTGAGCTTAACTCCACCGTACCACTTGATAGTTGACATCTCGCTTACCACATGCTTAACATGCGCTTCAAGTGGGGCGGCCCGGGAGGTGTACGCGCGGAGACTGCTCGCTTGAAGCACGTAAAGCGGTTGACGCGTCGACAGTGTAATTGACTGCGAGTTGTCGGCGCGTGGACAGCGAGTTGTCGGCGCGTGGACAGCGAGAGACCTTTAAATTTCTTAATACATTTAATAAATATGTATACATTTACCTGTATATACACATGTGCAGATGCTGCAACTTTGGGCGCAATCACTTGCAACCCATTCGTCATCTTGAATTCTTCTATTTATCAAGATGTCCTTAATTTTCACATCTTCTCGAATCTTCCATCGTTGGGTGAGATAATAAAATCTGTTGTGGTTATTATAACAGTATTTTATTGACTAAACCTGTTGAAATAAAATATGCAATGTTATTCATAGTGTCTGTAAACGGTATCACAGGCCAAAGTAGGTATGCCGTAAGAAATATTTGGCAAAACAAAATCTGGCCTCTTATGAAATTTCCTACGATTTTGTGGTATTGATAAAAAGCTCTACCTAACCTTGACTTATTGCACAAGGTG
The DNA here is from genome assembly GCA_964057195.1 of Orthosia cruda. NCBI lineage: Eukaryota > Metazoa > Arthropoda > Insecta > Lepidoptera > Noctuidae > Orthosia > Orthosia cruda. The sequence goes on along the minus strand of OZ059854.1, from coordinate 11,013,904 downwards.
GACCAATAACCTGGTGAGGGTTACAGGAGTCAGCTGGATGCATGAAGCTGGAAGGAACGGTCTTTATGGTGGTGCTTCGGAAGGGTCATATCCAGCAGGAAGTCTACTGCTGGATATGACGGCTGAAGTGATGATGATGACGATGACTGACTTAAATCTTTCAAAGTTAGGTTAAAACCAATGATATTCAAATAAACAGATATGTTACGATCGCGCGCATTTTGAAGACCCGAATAGGTCACAATTGTGACCTTTAGTCTTTAGTCTATGTCACGCATGGCGAAGAGCGATAGGCTTTGTTGAAACAAAAACAAAATAAAAAAATGCCATCGTGTGTATTTGTAATTTATTTATTTATTGATTAAAATAAATATTTGTTAATGTTAGATGAATGAAAAGTGTGTATGTGTGCTGCCGCTGCTGCGCGGAACACTTTTTTCAATTGTTTTGTGAGTGTATAACGTATCTGTTTATTTGAATATCATTGGTTAAAACTCTCATATTGTACATTGGTTACCAACGAACGGATAAAACCTTGTTATCGTCGTGGAACCACATACACAACGATCATAAATGACTGTGTTATCCTACTTCATGCTAATATAATATTATAAATACGAAAGTTTGGATGGATGGATATATGTTTGTTACTCAATCACACCAGAACGGCTGAACAGATTTGGATGAAATTTAGCACAGATATAGATTATAGCCTGGAATAGGACACTGGTTTTTTATCCCAATAATAAAACCCTAGGATAATAAAATACTTTTAACGCGGGCGAAGCCGCTGGCAGAAGCCAGCAAATAAATTATCTATATAATTATAATCATCTCGAAACTTACATCCTTATGTATTTAAAAAAATAAAGGCTTAAGTATTTATAGAAAACAAGTCTATGTAATAAAAATAACATAACTATTTAAAAAATTCCAATCGATTTACAACTGACCTTAGATTGTTCTGAATTAATTTAGTTATTTTTATTATTGTGACGGAAACTTGTATATTTAGTAGGTTTAATAAAATAAGCTGTGTTTAGTATAAAGAAAGAAAAATAAATGAAAATCAAGCGTACTATCTTTCATACGCGATTCTTAAATTCATTATAATTCTAAAGCAAATAAATAAATAATAGGTCGAATATTATTATTGTTGCAATTTAATTGAATAAGAAATTTTAAAATTTGACGGTTTTTATTAGTTTAGCAGTAACATAAACATGGAATGCACTGGGCAGGTTACATTATTATTACAATGACATTCTGTCAAATTAGATTTTCGATTTCGTTTTATGAACGATATTTTAACAGAAAACACGTTATTTTATATATCTATATTATCAAATCCCCAAGAACGGACATACAGGGTGAAAGAACAAAGAAAGTTGTGATCCTAATTTAGAAACCACTTTTACCTATGTGTGTAAAAAAAATGTATTCCTCAAATCAATTTTAGTCAGTTGACGACAATTTTGTATGGGAAATCCATTTTTATTTGGCAATTTTCTTGTAGTAGTTAAAGTTGTTTGAGGTAAAGTTCTTTGTCAACCGCTGTCTTCGTCGCATTCTCGGATTTAGTCAGTTGACGACAATATTGTAGTAGTTAAAGTTTGTTTGAGGTAAAGTTCTTTGTCAACCGCTGTCTTCGTCGCATTCTCGGATTTATTCAGTTGACGACAATTTTGTAGTAGTTAAAGTTTGTTTGAGGTAAAGTTCTTTGTCAACCGCTGTCTTCGTCGCATTCTCGGATTTTAACAGAAAACACGTTATTTTATATATCTATATTATCAAATCCCCAACAACGGATATACAGGGTGAAAGAACAAAGAAAGTTGTGATCCTAATTTAGAAACCACTTTTACCTATGTGTGTAAAAAAAAATGTATTCCTCAAATCAATTTTAGTCAGTTGACGACAATTTTGTATGGAAAATCCATTTTTATTTGGCAATTTTCTTGTAGTAGTTAAAGTTTGTTTGAGGTAAAGTTCTTTGTCAACCGCTGTCTTCGCCGCATTCTCGGATTTAGTCAGTTGACGACAATTTTGTATGGAAAATCCATTTTTATTTGGCAATTTTCTTGTAGTAGTTAAAGTTGTTTGAGGTAAAGTTCTTTGTCAACCGCTGTCTTCGTCACATTCTCGGCATTTACTGGCCCGAGACCATCTCCAACGTAGAGCTGTTGGAGAAATGCCACGAGAGCACGATCCACTGCCAGATCAAGCGTCGCAAGTGGAGATGGATTGGCCACACGCTCCCAAAAGACCAATCACATAACCAACCAAGATTTGGACTGGAATCCCCAAGGGAAAAGAAAGTGTGACCGTCCCCGCCAAACCTGGCGTCGCACCGTGTTGGCAGAAGCGACGAGCATCGGAATGACGTGGAGCGAGGTGAAGCGTTAAGCTCAAGATCGATCGCGATGGAGGATATTTATGGACGCCTTCTGCCCCATCTAGGGGTTATAGGACATGAAGTTAAAGTTCTTCGTTTACAGGGACAGAAGCAGTTTTTAAAATATGATCACATCTTACCGTTACACCCTGTACACATTATATGTCACATATTCGTTATACAGAGCTCCTCGCTCGCTTCGGCTTTAAATGATTATTAGTTGGTAACTAATCAATTAATGCATAGTAGAGTAATGAGAGGAATTCGTATTTACTTACAATTTTATATTTGCCGCATGTGTTTTTTAATAAATACTTTTATATTTTTCGCAAATAGGTACTCTGGACCATCAATTATTCTGCCTAGCTTTTTCCCAACTATTCGGTCGGGTTTCAGTCTAATGCAGCTAAATTGCCTACTAGTATTCAGATTCATCCAATTTAATATGGAGAGGCTGACTATCTGACCTCCACAACCTAGTAACTGATGGGCCAAAATCTTTATTTCAATTAGGCCACTAAGCGGCATTTTTGAACGACACATGTTTGAATTTAATTTGAATAATAATTGATTCTACCGGGCAGGAAAAACCACAATTACTCTTAAAGAATAAAGTGTTTTATAATATTTACATACAGACATTAATTCATATACGCAAGATGAACCAGATAACGTAGAAGAACCAACCAGAATATGCAAGAAGAATAGCACTACTATACTGCGTATATAGGTATAAAATATTACAAGGACTAACAGGTAAATTAATTCATTTGACTTATAGGAACATGGTTATCCCATACTAACGAATATTGCAAACATAGATAAATTACCTAATTAAACAACAATGGAACAGTATTTGAGTAAATGTCTTAAAAGAAAAGATCAATACAATAATATTGTGAATGTCGGTAACACAAGGCAAGACTGGTTGTCAGAGTTTCAAGTTTCGGAGCTAGAACTTGCCGTATCGACTATATACGTGTAGATCTACAATTGCCAGCCGGGACCAAGGGCTTTCCGAAGCACGGAGGGGTCTCGGTATGTAATATATGGTCACCCAGCCAGAGACCACCCGATTTTTAAGCAAATAGCTCTCTTGAAAAATTATTTCTTCTACGTTGTTAAGTGTTGATCTTTTGTTGATTATTTGAGGTAGGCACTGCTTAAAATTTCTTTAAATAAATCTTGTGAGAATTTAAAATCCAATAGAAATGTTTAGTTATGCTATACTGATTCACAATGCTTTTATTTTTCAAGTCTAGCGAATAAAACGAAATAGTAGATTGCTTACAATTTTTAAAGGCGAGAGTATTTTCTTGAATCCAGAGTGCAGTGAGGGATTCAAAGAACGTCACTCGAGCTTAAAATAATGTTGCTCCCGAGGTGGACACTCTGCTTTTTAACACCATCTATGAGAAAATAAGTAATTGCAAGTTATGAACAAGAACGTTATGTTTATTTATTTACGTTAAATTAAGAACCATACGACATACAATAAAATAATTAGAGGCTAATGTTTATATTCGAACAATTACGGAAGTGCATCGTAACAATTTTATTAGTACCATCCATTACACTTGTAGATTTATTTACGGCTTGGGAATTAGAAATAGTCTCAGAAACCGGTGTCTTAGGATGTAATTTTTGAGAAACTTGATTATAATACTTTCACTTGAGGAAGACGCACTCATTTTATATAATTCTAAAATCTGAATTTGAAACAACTACGAACGAAGACAGAATGCATTTAATTTCGCTCGTTGTTTATTTTTCATCAACTTTTTTTTTATTTGGCCCGATCGCAATTTTTCAGCCAGTCGCTTATTCAATGCCTTGTTCCCGCATTGTTTATGATTGATCTCTTTGCTGATTGTAAAATTTACTAACAATACCCACATGCCAAATTCAAATCACTTTTAGTCCCTAGGGATTTATGAGCTAAGTTCGTCCCTGTTTACGAGAAATAAACTAGCTCTTTTTTAATAGATGTGATAAAGAGAACATTTTGGTAATTAAATTCGGATTTTATGTGGCGTGGTTTCTTAAAAATTAAAAAGAAATTTATTCATGAACGAAGGACTAGATACATTGCATAGTTAAGTGAGACAGGCATTAAAAGTCTTAATCTGGTTAGTGGGTGCAGTACTGTTCTTCTAGATAGGTGACGAATTCACCCGTGTTTAAAAGAATCAGTTGCGATCCGCTGCCGTAAAAAATATGGGTTGACGGGTATCATGAACATGTTGTCAAAATTAAATTGTTAAAATCAATCATACTCAAAAAAGACGTTGCGTTTGAACCGGAAGACGTTGCATTTGAAGGCTGCGAGTTTGCGAGGAAGTTTTTTCCCACTTTGTCAAGCAACCCAAAAACGAATGCAAAATATAAAAATAAATTTTAACTTGAAATAATGCTAATCACTATATTTATGCATATTTACATCATGATTGACCTTGCCCAGGCTTTCGATTTCTAAACCAGCATGGACTTCCTGTGTGTGTGTGTCAATATAATTTTAGATGGGAGATGTCTATAGCTGGAACTAGGTCTCCCTCAAGCGTCAGCACATTGATCGGTCCTATTCTTCTTGTATCGAGTGGAAAAACAATGAAGATTCTTAAATAAGAGATATATTTATTTTTGGAAACAAAACAGGTTCTCATTCTGTCTAGTCTATTGGTCATAAAAGTGATTGCTGAGCGTGGAATTCTAGATTCAATTCCTAGATCAATAGTATTTTTGGGTGTTGGGAAATTTTCATCTAGGAGTCGAAATAGGGTTGAAAATGACAATTCTATTTGGTCCGTCAGTGAGATTATAAAATAATGTTTGTCACGTATTTTTTACAATATCAAAAAAAAATACATTTTACAATGATAAAGCGCATTAAAGTTCAAGAGTGGGGCTTGTGACGTCTCTTTGTCAGTAAAAGTGTAGTGCGGCGTGACGTCACACGATATTACAACGCACTGTATCGTCGTAATTTTTTGTTTACGTGACAAATGAAAAAATATGTGTGTACGGCAATGATATTCAAATAAATAGATACGTTATACACTCACAAAACAATTGAAAAAAGTGTTCCGCACATAGCGGCAGCACACATACACACTTTTCATTCATCTAACATTAAAAAATATTTATTTTAATCAATAAATAAATAAATTACAAATACACACGCTGCCATTTATTTTATTTTGTTTTTGTTTCAACAAAGTCTCTCGCTCTTCGCCATGCTTGACATAAACTAAAGATTAAAGGATTGTGACCTATTCGAGTCTTCAAAATGCGCGCGCTCATAACATATCTGTTTATTTGAATATCATTGGTTTTAGGTAATCTAACTGACGGACTAAATAGATTGTTATTGTCATCTACCCTATTAGAGCTCGTTCTATTTTATCAGCTTAGGTTTGGCAAATGATTTTCCCTCTTTTTAAAAATATGGCGAAATATGCGTTAACTACTTTTCTGCTCATCCATCGATCTTAAAATGATGTCGGCGCATAAGTATTTGAAGCCGTTTGATGGCCGTTTGATGGCCGTTTCACGAAAAAGGTCCTACGACTAACTAAGCCACAGTTGCGAGCTGTCACAGCCGTAACTACTGGACATGGGACCTTTAATAAGCACCTCTTTGTCTTAGCTATCATGGACAGCCCACTCTGCAGAGCTTGCATGGTGGAGGAAGAGACGGCAGCACACCTACTCCTAAGCTGCACTGTAATCGCTGGCTACAGGGCCAAATACTTCGGCAACCCAGTTACCCTGCAGGAGATCGTCGGCAGCACCAGGGCGCTGCTGGCCTTTCTCGAGGAGCTGGGGTGGATCGAATGAAGTGACTGAATCCCACCCGTACGCAAAATACGCGCTTGGTCGTGGAGTTGCGGAAACAGCCCGTCGAAACTAAACAAAACTAAAGTATTTGGAGCGACCCACACGGTAAAGTGGTTGTTTTAAAATCAAACATGGTCACTTTTATACGTTTGATATTAAAATTGAGAATTTAATGGAAACGGTATTCAAACTCTACATATTTATTTAACTATTATTTTAGTTTTCTTTTTCACTTTGTCAAGCAACTCAAAAACTAATGTCACTATTTTTTTTTAAACTTATAATAATAAAACTTTTACTTAAAATAGCTACTTCATTTGTTATTGTTAATTTTAATTCGTCAAATATTTTAACAAAAAATGTTACAAGATGAAAATAAACTGCTAGTAATTTAGAGACATGATAAATAGTGAAAATGTGAATACGAGTAAGTAAACTAAAAAATAAAAATAAACTAATACCAACATACTTTTATACACTTGCATAAAAAATGTTAATAATTCCAAAATGCATGAAATCTTACTTTCACTGTCACATTTCACTTTGAATAACTCAAAAAATATTTTTTTTTCTTAGAATAAATCACATTAATATTAAATGACGAATGATAAACAGGACAACTTCTTGGAACGAACTTCACAGTAAGGTAATCGAGGTAACACTGAGTTAAAAACTACACAGCTGGGGAAGTTCGTAACGATGTTGCAGTCAGAGTGTTGAATCCTTCGATGAAGAATTTACTAGATACAGGATCCCATACAAAACTTATCTTTAAAACTGACGCCAATTGTGTTTAGGTAATTCTAAGAATTCTACTTGAAATAAATATTCATTAATGCAAATTCAGCCTTAAATGCAATGTTTAAAGTTACATTCACAAAACTGTACAAAAAGCAATAAAAAAAATTGCACTAAATACAAATTTAGTCTTACTCGCAAGTATTAAAGTCTGAATTACAATGTGACAAAAAAAAAGGAATTCGAAATTCGAATTTTCAAAATTTTCATTCCGGCTCGCTGCTTGGACAAGGAATAAGTGGAGTGGAAACGTTCAATATTTTTTTTTATATCATCGATCTTTAAAAATACTATATTAAGAACCAGGAACGAATATAAGTCGCTCAAATGGCCACACACTCTTATCTACCTATCTTTCTATATTATAAAAATCAATTGCTGTTTGTTGGTCTCGCTAAAACTCAAAAACGGCTGGATCGATTTGAATAATTATTTTTCAATACCGTTGTTAAACATGGCGTACTTTCAGAGGCTATAGTTATGATTCGAAAATTGAATATTTTGCATAGGCATTTATTTACGCTATGACGCGGTCGTGACTTTTGTTTACGAGCTCGATCATTACTTTTGCAGTTGAGTTTTAAATGTATAAATCAATTTAAAAAGTTTAGTAACAAGGAGTTTTCATACGTATAATGAAATGGGATGGATTTTATACGAGGATAAATGAATGATTCCGTACGTTTTAGTTTAACTAAAAAAAAAAGCTTTACAAACTACTCCATGCATTCTCTGTTCCAGAACAGTCAATGTTTGTTACAATAGTTGGCGCGTTCGCTTTTTCGACGCATTTGTTGGTCAAACAATCATATTTGGTAATTGATTCATATTTACTATTTAATTCGGTTTTTACTTTATGAAAAACACTTAATGATATAAACTTACCCAAAAAAAGATATTCCTTCCAAATTCAAGGTGTTACGGTGGTTATTTGCACAGTTTTTGAACGCACGTTGCGGCATTTTTTACGAATTAATGTTGGCTATGATTGGACCATACTAATTTAAAAATAGTGACACAACGTTCGGCCCGTTTTTGAAGCACTGACCGGGAATCTATTGTATTCTTCATCGAAGGTTGAAACAGACTGAATGAAAATTGCCTTATCGAGTGTTAATGATGCAGTTTTTACAATGTTGTAATTCGGTGCATCTAATAATAGGAATAGGACAGGGGTGTCGAAGCAACGCGAAAATGCACGCTTACCAGTGGTGGCACGCACGCCAAATTAAGAATTGCCAGATGATTCTAGAAGTCCAGAGCCATGAAAAATGGCATAATGTTTAGGATTTCCAAGCGCTATAGAAGATTAAAATCCCTTACAGCACGGTCAACATAACTGAGCACCCGAAATGTTAATGTCACTAACGTTGGACTCTCGCTACTGGCTCACGAGGCGAAAGCGGGCACCGCGCGGGTAGGTGGGGAGGGAGTGGGATCACTCGACACGTTACGTAATGTAGTACATTTTGGCATTTCCACCATCGCCTTTGCTGGTAGAATGACACTCTCTAGAGCTTCAGTTCAGCTGCATACGGCTTGAAGTATTAAAGTATTTACAGGACCTGTAATCACACTATAAAACTTTTTGACAAAAAAATCAAACCGACTTCCAAAACAAAACACTACAAAGCGAAAAATAACTTTCTTTTCCGAAGTCGGTGTCTTTGGTACTTAGAGCTTTCCGTTTTACGAGAACGACTTCGGAAAATAAAGTTATTTTACGCTTTGTACTGTTTTGTTCTGGAAGTCGGTTTGATTTTTTTAGTTAAAAGTTTTTATTTTTAGTTTTGGTAGGTACCTCCAAATACCACGAAAACCATTTATAGCCAAAGTAAAACTCATGACGATTCTAATTAGCCCTTATTTCGGCGTTCCAGTGCCTACCTTCCGGCTTCATCATCAGATCATTTCGATGTTACTATTTTCATCAGTACCATTTATTTATAAGTATTTGCTCCATCATAGTCTGTTAGCTATTCGATATATCTTATACCCGTGACACACTTAACTTTAAGGTGTTCCAGTGGCCATCTGTGGTCTTCTTCATAAGTTCCATATCATCAAATGACTCTTTGTGAGTGTAAATTATTGCATTGTTGATAGAAATACCAAATTGAGGGGGAATTTCTCTGAGATGCCATCATCAGATCCTGGTATCCTTATCATGGTACCACCCTTGAGATATCTCCTTTCCAACAAAAAAAAAGAATCATCAAAATCTTTTCATAAACGACGAAGTTATCCGCGAACACACTTAAAAAATATATATATATACGGTCTAATTGAGAAACTTCCTGCTTTTTGGGAAGTCAGTTAAAAACCTCCTCCTTTTTGGGAAGTCGGTTAAAAATTATTTAATTACCTTTTATTTAATTTTTTGTTCAATAAAATAATTAGTTAAGATTCGTTGATAGCCCGTCGTGATTGTCGTGACTACATAATTATTTTCATTATTATAAAAATGGCACGTTCACTAATAAAGATTCGCCAACCCTGTGCTAGGATATGTGCAACTGATATTAGGTTCGATTTGAATTTTATTAGCAATACAGTATTGCTCACGTTGTACATAATGTATATTATGCTTAGGTAAATAATACTTCCTAAAGAAACCAGAAAATTTTGCCGTTGTTGTACAGTTCAAATGCAACCCGTGTGTTAGTGTCTAACATGCCGAGAAACACAGATTTTCTCGGGTTGGTGAAGGCAAACATTCAGAGGTAACCTGAAAAAATAAGTCTGAAATCGCCAACCCACATTGAGCACGTGTGGTAATAAATGCTCGTGCCTTATCTTTATGTCAAGAGGCCATTGCCCTCCAGTAGAGCAGTAAGAGGCTGATATTATCAGTCAATTACTGCATTTTTTACTTTCAATGAGTTATTTATAACCCAAGTAACAGTATAGGCGTCAAGGACCAAGTAATTAGAGGCATTATGAATCAACTCAAGTCAAATCGGGCAATGTAATGAATACCGATTCAAACTTCTATATTTATCACATTGTCTGGTCATTATGAATACTGCTACGTAACGGTTGGGCAATTCGATAATTTTGGTCAATGAATTAGTCCATGAACCAGCGAAGTGAGCTCGGGCGCTTAGGGCACCCCGACTGACACGAATAGATCAGGTTCGAAAAGGATGAGTTGAAGTGAGCGAGCAAAGCGGGCGAACTCATAGCCCGTCATCTCCTTCATTAAAGGTTACTTTATACCCTGCAGACAGAAATAGGAGCCTCGTGCAGTGGAGTCCCGTTAACTTTGTTGCTTAAATAGTAATCGTACTTACCTATTATATTATAATATATTAAAAACACTGTCAACATTAAAATAATTTAAAAAAAAACATCTTTTTATTACCCGGCCCAATAAATGATGGGCATTATTCAGAAAGCCCGGTCAATTTAATTATTTCAATAGTTTTTAGCATATTCGACATTTTTCAAATTGTCTTGGCATTATGAATAATGCCGTATTAGTCAATTGGTCCATAACATAGACACGATACAAAAGTCAAGGGTCCAACATTCTTTAAACTGGTTTCTTAGTAAGTAGGTTCAATGTCTTAGTAAGTTATTCTTTCTCCTCAATCAAAACATTGTGAAAGCTAATGACTAATATGATATTTATGTTCATATAGCCATTAAGGTTGAGACAGAAGTGGACTATCTTGTCCAGTCCAGTGCTCAGTCTTCTGGCAGCGGCTGTTTGACTATGACTTTTTCTATAATTTTAGAAAAAATGGATAGTAAAGCTATCGGTCTATAGTACGACATATCATATTTACTGTTCATTTTATGAATTGGTTTTATAATTATTTATAGTATTTCCATCATGGTTTGCAGTTGCTGACAATAGACATCCGCCGTAATCTCTGATCAGATTTAAGAAAGCTGTAGTGAACGACACCGGCACTAGTCCACCAAACCCTCACAAGTACTTTTTTTTTTAAATTTAATTTTCGCTTAGGGTAGGATTTGACTGGTTCGCCAGGGTTCAGCCATTGCGATGAGCTTTTCCGATTATTGTACAGGATCCTTTTTTCATCACAGGTAATGCTTCAATTTAAAATCCCTTCATTATTGTGCCGGTTGAGTTATGTAACGCAGCAGTCGACGCGCGTTTGTCGGTTTCCTGCACCCAATTCATGAGGTACCTATTGATACCTTTCAGTTTTTTTACCTTCCCAATTTGCTTCAAATGTATTAAAACAGTTTTATCACTAACACCGCAGCCCGTAGCTAACTCGGACGTGGTTTGCGATGGATCTGCTTTCACAATAGCCTTCAATTCTTCATTATCAGCTTTGGTCTCCGGCCGTCCACGGGGCTTGTTCTGCAGGTCGAAATTCCCAGATCGAAAACGTTGGAACTAAAAACGCACCGTGTTTTCTTTTGCGACACCGTCGCCATACACATCATTAATCCTTCGAACCGTTTCAGCAGCACTGGTGCCATGATGGAACTTGTACTCGTAAATAACGCGATATTTCAAATTTTCCATTTTGTAAACTGACTGGCGCAAAGAAAAACCAAAAGAGGAAAAAACAAATGAATTACGGTTTTCAAAAACAAAAAAGATGAGTAAATAGCTGTATAAATTTAAAATTTGAATTCCAAACCAAAGAGGAGATATTTGAGATCAAAGTGGCCAGTACGGCAAAACGCCAATTTCATAGATAGGGACCATATTTATTTCCTACCAGAACTAAATTAAGTGGTATACAACCTTACAATCTAACAAGAATTAAACTAAGCGGACAGCTTGAGCGGACAGTTGAAATAGCTTGTATAGAATTGGAGCAGTTTATTGTATTAAGCGTATACAGACCGCCTTCAGGATTGTATGACTGCTTTGAAAAGGTAATGGATGAAGTGTTGCACAAGATTTGTAACTCGAATAAATCCATTATCACTTGTGGTGATTTTAATGTTAATTTATTAGCAAACTCAGGTTCTTGTAGTAAAATAATAAGTCTGTTTCAGTCCTACAATCTTGTAAACCTATTTTTAGAGCCCACAAGAATAACCCCAACTAGTGCTACATGCTTAGATAATATTATACCAGTCCACAAATAAATTATAAATTTATTAGATTCTGATCATTGCGGGCAGAGGTTACTATACCAAACCAAAACAACAAAGTGGCTAAAAAGGATATCACTGTTAACCCCAAAACTGCAAGTCGCTTGGCAGCTTTTAAAGTTAAACTCATTAATAAATTACCAATTTTGTCAATTGATGCTGATCCTAATCATCTATATGATGATTTTTTTAGTATATACTGTAAACAATTTAATTCGACCTTTGTTCCAAAGACTATCTCCGTTAATAGTAACCCATCATTCAGTGATTGGGCTACCATTGGTATTCATAAAAGTAGAACACGGCTTTATGAGTTGTACAGTGAAAGGACTTATGTAAACACTGCTGAATTTAATTTATATGTTAGAAATTATTCAAAATTATTTAAAACAGTTTGTTGTTTGGCCAAGTCGCGTTATTTGAGCTCGAAGATTAAAAACAGTAGTAATGTTATTAAAACAACTTGGAATATTATTAATAGTGAAACAGGAAGATCTGGTAACCGAAATATTGACTACGGCCTGTCTATTAATGGCAACATCATAAAATCAGACTCACAAGTCGCAGTGGCCTTTGAAAATTTCTTTTCAGATATTCCCATTTCAACTACTAAATACTTAAACTCATCACCTTCTGTTGCTGAGTCTTTGCTAAAAGAAAATGTTAATGTTTGCAATTCGGAATTTCTTTTTGAACATATTACTTGTAAAGACATAATTAAAACCTTTCACACTTTAAATGTTAAATAGACCAGATCTGTGGGGTCATTCTGTAGAAGTTGCTAAGACTATTATTGACATTGTCGCACCTAGTTTAGCTATTATCTTTAATAATTGTATCGACTGTGGCGAGTTGCCTGACCTTATGAAAAATAGTAAAATAATACCTTTGTTTAAATCAGGTAGTACATCAGACCCTACAAATTATAGACCTATTTCAGTACTACCTACGTTTAGCAAAATATTTGAGAAATTAATTTTAGAGCAATTGCAAAGATTTTTTAATAAACATAAATTATTACATAGCAAACAGTTCGGTTTTACAAGGGGTCGTTCAACTACTGATGTGTGACTTGTTGAGCTTTTAGGACATATTTATAATGCATGGGAAGATAAGTGCGATGCCTTGGGAATCTTTTGTGATTTGGCCAAGGCATTTGATTGTGTTTTTCATGAAACGCTAATCAGGAAACTCCGCCACTACGGGATCCGGAACAGCGCTCTGGATCTTCTTACTTTATATTTGAGTAATAGGATTCAGACCGTTGACGTTAATGGAAAAAGATCTCCTGGATCTATGGTAATAATGGGAGCCCGCAGGGCTCCATTCTTGGTCCTTTCTTGTTTCTTATTTATATTAATGACTTGCCTTACCTCATAAAGGATAACCATGATATAGTGTTGTTTGCGGATGATACTTCACTTTTGTTTAAACTTAAACGTCAGCAGCTGGTTACTGACGATGTAAATAGCGCGATCTCAAAAGTAGTTCACTGGTTCAATGTTAATAATTTACTTCTTAATGAAAAAAAAACCAAATGCATTAAGTTTACCCTACCTCACGTTAGGCAGGTGAAAACCGATGTGTTGATAAAGGGCGAAGAATTGAATCCTGAAAATAGCACAGTATTGTGATGTAGTACGTATGCAACCTCTATTTCAATGTGTGTAACCAATATATAAGTCATAGTATCAACATAATAAAGTCAGTCTTACACCACATTTTGGGATGTTTTATTATATCTGACACCCGACCATACATGGCGACCCTGCCACTAAACAGGGCTTGAATCATGTACGCGATTAGTATCGGACTGTTTAAGTGAAAAATATATTAAAAGTGACTTTGAAAAATGTGCAACTCAAAAGTAACTAATGAGGGGGTTTTTCTCAATCAAAATAGCGCCGCTAAAAACACAGCGACGGTAGAGGAATTTAAATTTAATTTATCGGCCATAAGTATCGTGTTAACAATAATTTGCACGATATTATTCATCGGTGCACTATACTCCATCTTTAAAATTTACAAAAGATGTCATGAGTCCTGGGCGCGAGAGCAGATAACGAGACACATCTTAAGGCGTTCTGTGGATCGATCCAGAAGGTGTCGCGACGGTGCTTGTAACGTGTCTGCAGGCGAGGAACGTCGGGTCCACGCTTCCAACAAGAATCCCTGACAACACAGAGGCGTGTAACAAATCATACAATTCGGCTAGTGTTCTTGTGAGTTCCGTGTTCTAATGAATGTGAAAGTGTGGTAATTCTAACATGGGCAGTGCATGCGTGCAACAGTGGAATCATAGTCGCGATATGAACTTGCATTTGGTATATGAACTATAAAATTATGGACAGTTATGTATGACGAATTGGTACAGATATACAATGACCTTGGTAAGATAAGAATATATTTAATAAAAATAGGACCAAGTAGACGAAAGGGTGAAATTGTTTTGAAAAAACTAAAAGAGGCCGATAAATTGCTGAGTAATTTCAATGAGAGCTTAGACCATTTAAGGCTACTTAAAACCGGATTAAAAGACGAGGAATTATGTAAATTTAATAAATTAAACAAAGATTTTGTTAACCTGTATGACAATATTTTAGATTTGTGTAATAATTCATCGACTGAAGAGTCAATTATTGAACAAAATATGGCGAAATTCGATTTAAAAATCGCCTTGAGCTTATTACCAGTTCTAAATGACGACGGCACAAATACGAAACAGCTCATTGATGGCGTAGAATACTATGAAACGGAACTTGACGTAGACGGACAAATTAAATTGATAAATTTTGTTTTAAAAAGTCGACTTTCGCAGTCTGCTAAACTTAAACTTAATGCAAAGTATGACAGTGTTAATGAGTTAGTAAAGGCTATGAAAACATGTCTGTTACCAAAAAAATCAGCAACAGCTCTACAACACAAATTGTACAATTTGAAACAAAATGATCTTACTATAGATGACTACGGTAAGAAAATAACTGATTTGTTTGTTGACTTGACGATTTCCCAATCTGAAGGCAATGAGTCTAGCTTCGATATATTGAAACCTATTAACGAAAAATCAGCCATTAAAAGTTTTGCCGACGGATTAAGAAATCGTCGACTAAGCACAATAATAGCAGCACGACAGTTTACATCTTTAAGTGATGCCATACAAGCAGCCATCGATGAGGAAGTTTCAACACCGTCCACGTCAGGTGACATTTTATTTATGCGTCGTAATAACAATTACTACCAATATAGGAATTCCAGAGGCCAGGGGATGTCACGAGGACGAGGACAATCAACGCCACCGGCGGAACGGAGGGATGATCGAATATCGCAAACAGGTCGCGGTGGATGGAGATCTCGTGGCCGCGGCACATTTAACCGTGGAGCTAAAGGTAGGATTTTTTTTAACCAAGCTACTATTCACCAGGAACAGCAACAAAATACGCATATTTTGACAGATTCAAATCCGCGAGAAAATCAATCTGAAAATAACAATGATAATAATAATTCAGAAGAGTTTTTCGTGAATAAAAGCGTTATGATGTCATGTAGTAGCATATATCATATTTCATTACACTCTAAACATAACAATCTTACATATACGTGGCTAATCGACACCGGTGCATCCATATCGGCCATAAAATATAAACACATTGCTGAGTTGAATGAACCCATCCAAAAAGGAAAACTTGTTGTAAATGGTATTGGTGGAAAAATTGAAGCGATCGGTTTTGTTTATCTTGAATTAAGAGCAGGTGAACAAATTCTAAGCCATAAATTCTACGTATTTGAATCCTTACCCTGTAAGGCAAGTGGCATTTTAGGCCAAGACTTTTTGAGCAAATATCATTCGATTATTAACTTCAAAAATTACTCCTTAGTTATGTATAATAACAATAAAGAAATTTGTGTGCCTATTACCAAACATAACGAGACGCTAACTATACCCGCTAGGTCCGAAAGCACACATTACATTACGACCGATATAACAGAAGATTGTGTAGTTTGCGCAGAGCAGATAGGAAACGGAATATTTTTAGCAAGTACAATAGCAAGCCCCGCGGACGGAAAGCTACCAATAAGAATTTTGAACACAACAGAAAACGATTTTTATGTACATAGCATTAATCCTAAAATACATAAAGCAAGAGATTATAATATCTGTATATTTGACAAGCCAAAGAAACATGCAGAACGAGTCAAACAACTGCTTCCCTTATTAAAATTAGATCATCTAAATAAGGAGGAAAAAATCAGCATTAGGAACATATGCGCAAAGTATAACGATATCTTTTATCTCGAAGGAGACCAACTCACTACGACAACTATATATAAACATTCAATAACAATACAACCCGGTACTAGACCAAGTTACAGCAAACCTTACAGGCTCCCACATTCACAAAAAGGGGAAATACAGAATCAAATTAACCGCATGCTCGAACAAGGTATAATAGAACCCTGTAATAGCGAATGGTCTAGTCCCGTTCTATTAGTACCAAAGAAATCAAATGGAGAGAAGAAATGGCGTCTAGTCATTGATTACCGAAAGTTAAATAACTGTGTTCAAAATGATAAATTCCCACTGCCAAATATTCATGAGATATTAGACTCGCTATCTGGTTGCATTTATTTTACGCACTTAGACTTAAGCCAAGGGTTTTATAACGTGGAACTTGAACCAGATAGTAGGAAATTTACAGCTTTTCATTCAGGTCAATATCAAATGACTAGAATGCCAATGGGTCTTAAGACAAGCCCGAACTCATTTGCCCGAATGATGACAATGGCAATGGCGGGCCTTAATTATGAAAAATGTTTATGTTATCAGGACGATTTAATTATAATGGGACGGGACTTATCAAATCATAACAAAAATTTAATCGAAGTACTAGAAAGATTACGCAGTGTCAATTTAAAATTAAATCCGATGAAATGCGACTTTCTTAAAAAGGAAATGCTCTATTTAGGCCACGTCGTAACAGATAACGGTGTACTACCCGATCCAGAAAAGATTAGTGCTATACAAAACTATCCAATTCCCCAAAACACAAATGAAGTAAAGCGTTTTGTAGCCTTAGCGAATTATTATCGCAAATTTATTCCAAATTTTGCTGAAATTGCAAACAGTTTAAATATTTTGTGTAGAAAAAATGTAGAATTCATTTGGAATAGCGACGCACAAAAGGCATTTCAGACACTTAAAGAATGTATGTCTACACCACCAGTTCTCCAATATCCGGATTTATCAGATAAAAATCAGTTTATTGTACAAACTGATGCGTCAGGGTACGCGATAGGAGCGGTTTTATCCAACGGCAATGGTCGGCCAGTCGCTTACGCCAGTAGGAGTTTAAACAAAGCTGAACGTAATTACCCGACTATTGAAAAAGAACTCCTGGCTATAGTATGGGCCGTAAAACATTATAGACCCTATTTGTATGGTCGTCCATTCAAAATAGTAACTGACCACAAACCACTGGTATATTTATTTAGTTTAAAGGAGCCATCAAGTAGACTGCTCAAATTTAGATTATGTTTAGAAGAATATGACTATTTAATAGAATATGTCAAAGGTCAACAAAATGCAGCCGCCGATGCTTTATCTCGAATTCCAATATCATCGAAAGATTTAAAGAACATGCACGAAAGTTTATTTGTAATGACACGAGCACAGATAAAACGATTAGAACAAACTTCTCATATTCCGGAAAATACCGCAGACAACTGTGTCCCGGATCAAGAAGATCAAGCAAGGATTGTGGGAACAATTAACAAGCCTAGTAATGCAGTAGAGCTGCAATTCATTGATAAAACAAGTCTAAACAGGCTACAAAAAACGAATAGAATATATAAGGGAAATAATATATTTTCATATGATCAAGCAAAAATGATGTTGTATATAAATCCATCTGCTCGATCACAACTGACGCCAGCCGCATTTGTGAGAGCGATGTGCGATTTCTGTAAAGTTAATGATATACATGAAATATGTTTCGTGAAAAATAAATCCCATAACTTATTCTTAGGAAAAATAACTAATGAGGTTAAAAGATATACTAAATGGGAAGGACCGCGATTGTGTATTTTAAATAATATAGAAAAAGTAGATAATTTAGAAGATCGGAGAGTCATTTTAAATGACTTTCACTTATTACCCACAAGTGGCCACGCAGGCACAAAAAGAATGTTTAACAACATTAAAAAATATTATTTCTGGCCGGGTCTCGAAAAGGATATAAATAACTATGTTAAAAAATGCCCTATATGTCAAAAACAAAAGTATACGGTTATGGTAAAAGAACCCATGGTAATAACCACAACGGCACAATCATCATTTGAGAAGATATTTTTAGACATAGTAGGGCCTCTTGATAGAGATTACTATAACTACACGTATATTTTAACACTTCAATGTGAACTATCAAAATATGTATGCGCTTTTCCACTAGTGAATAGAACAGCAGCTGAAGTCGCTCGTGTGTTCGTCAACAACTTCATCCTCGTGCACGGTGTGCCTCGGGAAATCGCTACTGACAGAGGAACGGAGTTTATGTCAGAGACATTCAAAGCGGTATGTACAATTCTTAATATTTCCAAACTGAACTCAACAGCCTATCATCACCAGAGCATTGGTGCACTGGAGAATTCTCACAAAACCCTAGGGGCCTTTTTAAGAATGCACATCAATCAAAGACCAGACTCATGGAGTTCATGGTTACCTTTTTGGGCCTTTGCATACAACACCACAGTACATTCATCGACAAAATTTACTCCCTTCGAACTTGTGTATGGAAAGAAATGTAACTTACCAAGTAACCTTTTAAGAACAGTAGAACCACTATACAATTATGACAGTTATCCCCTTGAGCTTAAATATAGATTACAGATTTCACAAACAGAAGCACGGGAAAACTTGATTAACTCGAAATTAGAAAGGAAAAACAGATATGATAAATATGTAAGACCTGTAGAATATAAACCAAATGATAAAATATTGATTAAAAATGAAACTGGTAATAAGCTCTCAAACCTTTATACTGGTCCCTACACTGTTATTAGAGATTTGTCGCCAAATGTAGAGGTAAACATTAATGGAAAAATTGATGTTATTCATAAAAACAGAACGAAGTTGTATTACTCATAAAGTCATAATATATTGTATACTTAGCAACAATACCTAGGTTACTGACCTTCGTTGCGATCGTGGCTGTAAAATGATATGCACTCGTGATGCCCTGAATGAATGGTGCCAACAAAAAGTACTTACATGTTTTATTTGTAAACACAAGCGATACAACAACTGTAATCTTAGTTATAAGTTGTTTATTAATATACTTATATAAAAAAAAAAAAATATATATAAAAAAAAAAAAAACCTGCGAGTAACTCAAACGCATAACCATTACTCATAGATAATAAACAGTAATTTAACATTAAACTTGTAATCACATTACGTAGTTTTATACATAAAAAAAAAAAAAAAAGTATCCATGCAAAGGAATATTTTTTTTTTTTTATTGCCTTGGGAGGTGTGATGTAGTACGTATGCAACCTCTATTTCAATGTGTGTAACCAATATATAAGTCATAGTATCAACATAATAAAGTCAGTCTTACACCACATTTTGGGATGTTTTATTATATCTGACACCCGACCATACAGTATTCTTAGGCTTAACTTTGAATGCTAAGCTTCAGTGGGGCCCACATATAGATAAATTGTCAAAGAAGCTAAGCTCCGCAGCATATGCTGTTAGAAAAATTCGTAATTTAACTGACATAGAGACAGCCCGTTTAGTATACTTTAGCTATTTTCATAGTGTAATGTCGTACGGTATTCTGTTGTGGGGAAATGCCGCCGACATCCAGACTATCTTTGTTTTGCAGAAAAGAGCTGTTCGATCAATTTATAAATTAAGCCCGAGACACTCTCTCAGAGAGAAATTTAAGGAGATTAATGTAATGACTGTGCCTTCTCAGTATATTTGTGAAAATCTTTTATATGCCCATAAAAATATAAAATTGTTAAAAAAATACAGTGATATCCAAAACATAAATACTAGGGACAAACACATATTTGTAGTACCTACAACAAGGCTCATGAAAATAGGTGGCTCGTTTAGATTTCAATGTGTACGCTTTTATAATAAGCTTCCAAGCCACGTACAAGATCTAAGTCTTAATAAATTCAAATCTTTCATTAAACGTAAGTTGTGCCAGAAAGCGTTTTATACAACAAAAGATTACATTGAGGACAAAAAGGCTTGGGATTGAGCTGCTCCAATTAATTTTATTTTTTTATTATATTTTGCACTATGCATTTTGTTATTATAAATATATATATATTATTTTTTTTTGGTTTTCTTGCAATGACAAGAATATTTACTTTTTAAAGTATTATATTATTTTATTTTAATTATTGTGTGTGTTCCGTATGGTGCCGGACGTAAAGAATTTCACCATCCCATGTCTTCCCGTGGGTGTCGTAAGAGGCGACTAAGGGACAAACCAGAGAATGGGCAGCAGCGTTCTCTGTGCTTCTATAACAACCATACTGCGATCGCCAACCCGCCTGCCAAGCGTGGTGATTATGGCAAAACCCCCCCAATGAATAGCACAAATAAAAAATGGCCCCTGGTACCCGGCAGCTTGCCTACCCTCGACTACGGTAGCGGTCGAGGCTACGGCATGGCAAGGGGTGCTAAGAATCTCCGGACGAGATCCGGCTACCCCAACAATCACCGACGACTGGACCTGGCAACGTACAACACGCGCACACTTCGGACCGACGAGAAGGTCACCGAACTCGAGGAGGAATTGAGCAGGTTGCGATGGAGTATTATAGGGTTATCTGAAGTCCGAAGAGAGGGGGAGGACTCGATAATCCTCAAATCCGGTAACCTGCTCTATTTCCGAGAAGGTGACCGGCAGTCCCAGGGTGGTGTCGGGTTTATCGTCCACAAGTCCCTTGTGAACAACGTGGTGAAGATCGAGAGTGTGTCGACCAGGGTGGCGTACCTTATACTCAGAATATCCTCAAGATATTCGCTGAAGGTCATACAGGTCTACGCCCCAACCTCGGCACACCCCGACGATGAGGTAGAGACCATGTATGAGGATATCTCCAGAGCCATGCATGGTTTCAAAACTCACTTCACCGTTGTCATGGGGGACTTCAACGCGAAACTGGGCAAACGAGACGAGGATGAGCTGCAAGTGGGGCAATTTGGAGTTGGACAACGGAACCACCGGGGTCACCTACTGGCCAGTTTTATGGAGAAGGAGGGCCTCTATATGATGAACTCCTTCTTCAAAAAGCGTGAACACAGGAAGTGGACCTGGCAGAGCCCCGATGGTGCAACAAAAAATGAGATCGACTTCATCATGTCAACCAAGAAGCAAATGTTCAATGATGTCTCTGTGATCAATTCGGTAAAAACCGGGAGCGATCACCGCATGGTAAGAGGCACATTGAACATTAATATTAAGCTTGAAAGGTCTCGACTGATGAAGTCCACGCTCCGGCCAGCACAGATCCAAGTCCAAAACCCCGAGAGCTTTCAGCTCGAACTCCAGAATCGTTTCGAGTGCCTAGGGAGCTCCGTGGATGAATATAGCAACGGGTTCGTGGAAGCTGTCCATACGGTCGGGTCTAAGTTTTTCAAGACCCGTCGTACAGATAGAAACAAAAAGCTCTCTGATCACACCCTCAAGCTTATGAAGGAGAGGCGTGAGATGATCCTGCAGTCTTCAGATGAGGCGTGCAAATACCGGCAGCTCAATAGACAGATCTCTAAATCCTTGAAAAGAGACCTCCGCCGCTTCAATACCGAGCGTATTAAAGACGCTATCGAGCGAAATAAAGGCTCCAAGGTGTTCTCAAGGGATCTGGCTATTGGGCAGAGCCAACTCACGAAACTGAAGACCGACGATGGCAGGATCGTATCCGCCAAACCGGAGCTTCTCAGGGAGATCGAGACATTCTATGGGCAGTTGTACACTTCGATCAGCAAGCCCGTTGCGAGTCTAGCAAACGACCCAAGAGCTAGATTGACCCGACACTATACCGAAGATATCCCGGACGTCAGCCTGTACGAGATTAGGATGGCTCTGAAACAGCTGAAAAACAACAAGGCGCCGGGTGATGACGGAATTACGGCCGAACTCCTGAAGGCGGGTGGAAAACCGGTCCTTAGGGCCCTTCAGAAGCTGTTTGATTCCGTCATACTCGAGGGCAAAACGCCACAGGCATGGTGCAGGGGTGTGGTGGTACTCTTCTTCAAGAAGGGCGACAATGCCCGGTTGAAGAACTATAGGCCCATCTCACTTCTTAGCCATGTCTACAAGTTGTTTTCAAGAGTCATCACGAATCGTCTCGCGCGCAGGTTTGACGATTTCCAGCCCCCCGAACAAGCCGGATTCCGAAAAGGCTTTAGCACCGTAGACCACATACATACGCTGCGGCAGGTTATACAGAAGACCGAAGAGTATAACCTGCCTCTCTGTTTAGCGTTTGTGGACTACGAGAAAGCCTTCGATTCGATAGAGACTTGGGCTGTACTGCAGTCTCTCCAACGGTGCCAGATCGACTACCGGTACATTGAGGTGTTGAAGTGTTTGTACAAAAACGCCACCATGTCAGTCCGTCTTCAGGATCAGACCTCGAAACCAATCCTTCTCCAGCGCGGCGTGAGACAGGGAGACGTCATTTCTCCGAAACTGTTCACTGCTGCGCTGGAGGATGTCTTCAAGGTTCTGGACTGGAGGGGGCTGGGCATCAACGTTAATGGCGAGTACATTACTCACCTTCGGTTTGCCGACGACATCGTGGTCATGGCTGAGACCATGGAGAGCCTCAGTAAAATGCTCGATGACCTCAGTAGAGCTTCCGAAAGAGTGGGTCTTAAAATGAACATGGGCAAAACCAAGATCATGGTGAATGCCCATGTAACACCCACTCCTATCAAGGTCGGAGACTGTACTCTCGAAGTTGTAGACGATTATGTCTACCTGGGACAAACGGTCCAGTTGGGTAGGTCCAATTTCGAGAAAGAGGTCAACCGTCGAATCCGACTCGGCTGGGCGGCGTTCGGGAAGTTGCGTGGTATCTTCTCGTCCAATTTACCGCAGTGTCTCAAGACAAAAGTCTATGACCAGTGTGTGTTGCCAGTGATCACCTATGGGACCGAGACGTGGTCGCTCACAATGGGCCTTATCAGAAAGCTCAAAGTCACCCAAAGGGCAATGGAGAGGGCTATGCTCGGAATTTCCTTGCGTGATCACGTCAGGAATGATGATATCCGCAGGAGAACCAAAGTTACCGACATAGCCCGAAGAATTGCCAAACTTAAGTGGCAGTGGGCAGGGCACATTGCTCGCAGAACGGATGGCCGATGGGGCCGAAAGGTTCTGGAATGGCGACCGCGAACCGGAAGACGATACGTTGGAAGGCCTCCCACTAGGTGGACTGATGACCTGGTTAAGGTTGCGGGAAGGCGCTGGATGCGAGACGCACGGGATCGGTCAATGTGGCGACGCCTGGGGGAGGCCTATGTCCAGCAGTGGACGTCTTTCGGCTGAAATGATGATGATGATGATGAATTATTGTGAATGTGAAGACTATGTGGATATTTTTTTTTTTGTTTTTATTTAATTTTATCTTAGTTTTTAATCATGGTCTGGCAGTTTGAGTAGTTTATGCGGCCTACCCGAATGTCCTTTCTTTGGTATTGTTCGTCGAATCGTTGAGCTCCTTAAATTCTGAGTTGAGCTGCTCGGTTATTGACAAATGCGTGCACTGACTGGACAGGTCCACTCAATCTGGCTGGTTCTTTCCTCAAAAGACCATTTCAGACATCAGTCTACATGGTCTTCACATGATCTAATCAAGATTTTGTCTGGACTTTAAAAGAGACTGTGACCTCTGAGTTTGTTTCGGCCTTTCTTCTCAGAGTAGTCAGATAGGAAACGCCGACCTCATCTAGTTTTAAAAATATGTTCGACATGTAAAAGTGTTTGTACAAACCAACTTACAGAAATAAAATCATTTAAACCTAATCTAATTTGGACGCCAGGAGAGTTACGATTTTCGGTGAACTCTGCCAACACCTTTGCCTGCTAGCTGTTAGTCAGGGTCTTTGTTTTTACGAATTAAGCTCGCTCAATCAACATCCAACTTAAAGGGCGTAGATTGCGGCCCTATTTGGATGATACTTGTGTAAGCACAATCACTGTGATTTTATTTATTTATATGTTTTATTGTGTCGGAGATAATGGCTCGCAATGACCTTATGGCTTATGAACACCGTCCGTCCAGTCCGTTTTATACAAGAGAAATGTCGCAAATCTTCATCGGTTGCATTCCTAGTTTCTTTATAGTACATTACTGCAGAATCCAGTAAGTAAGCCTTCCTGGCCAAGTATGAGTTAACCGGACCGAACCGCAGGTGAGGTCCGGTTATGTACGAGGCCAGGATGGCTTTCTTACTGGTTGAGGCTTGTATAATGCTTTTCTCAAAAATGTAAGAAAGTTTAACAACAAATTCTTTTTATTAATATTGAAGGTTACATTCATATTAGGGCAATTACTGATAGATATTGTGATCGATTTACCGGGGGCATTTATATTTGTTTTGCTAATTCGGCCTCAGCTTTTAAATCAGGAGGAGTGCCATCTATTGCCGAATCAGATTCGCTTGAACAATTTTTTTGGGATTATCTATGTTCACGCGGTAAATTAAAACACAATTGAAATCCCGCCAGACGTTAAAATTGTTTTTTTTTACTATAAAGTTTGCGTTTAGTTTTGAACATTGTTCTATTTTTACATGACATGAATGTAAATAAAACATTAAAAGTAAAAAAAAAATTTTTTTGAAACTCCATTTTAATATTAGAAAGGAAAGTTTTAATCCAACATTATTTATAAACTTAAATTACTAAATACAAACATAAAATCCCACACTATAATTCTACAACATTACTAAGTACAAAACGAAATGTGCGTACTTTTTTTTGCGTCGCGGTAAGTGTCACAGGGCCAGTTTCTGAAGTAGACGTCACATCTCAAATCAGCTGACAATTTGTCACAAATTAACCAGCCGTCAGTTGTCAGTGAGTTTCTCAACTCTGCATCATCGAGAAATTACGTAATCGCTTGTTAAATTTAATAATTTATTTCGGTTGGCTACCCTAGCTAGTATTCATTCATTTCCTTCACTACTATAACGTAATCAGTAACTTTAAATAGTATTTTATCTTGTGCGGCTGGGTTGGTGTAGCTGCCAAGTTAAGCAAACCTTACCAAGGACGATTTTTGGATGGGTAACCACGTTTTTTTTATTTGCTTGTTTTTGGATAGGTGACCCCACACAGGTTAAGCAACACCTACCAAGGTTAGTCTTTGGATGGGTGACCGCTTTTTTTGGTTCGTTTGTTTTGGATGCCTGACCCCGCCAGGGTAAGCAACACTTACTAAGGTCAGTTTTGGGATGGGTGACCACTTTTTTTGGTCCGCTTGTTCTTGGATGGGTGAAGCTGCCAGGGTAAGCAACACTTACCAAGGTCAGTGTTTGGATGGGTGACCACTTTTTTTGGGTTCGCTTGTTTTTAGATGGGTGACTCCTCCAGGGTAAGCAACACATACCAAGGTCAGTCTTGGGATGGGCGTCAACTTCTTTTTGGATTGCTTGTTTTCGGATGGGTGACCTTGGTAGATGTTGTATAACCTAGTGGGGTGACTTTATGATGTGTGACCAAAATTTTTGTGGTGATGGTCACCCATCCAAAGAGTGACCACGGTTAGTGTTGCTTACCCTGGCGGGGTCATCTGTCCATAAACAAGCGATCCAAAAAAAATTGTCACCCATCCTAAGACTGACCTTGGCAAGTGTTGCTTACCCTGGCAGGGTCACCAACCCAGCCGCTTCAAGTTAAACACAAATCTATCCAGAAACTGACCTCGGTAAGTACTAAGTACAGGATACAGTTAACATTAATGCGCGTGAGGAAGGTTCGATTCCCAGGTCAGTATTTTTTTAATTTTATTTTATTTACCTGAATACAAAATAACTATTTTTGATAATTGTGTCAAGTTTTTATAATGTAATTAATTTAAAAAGTTTGTAAAATCCTATTTTTTTTAAATCTTGCTAATTAAATAATTGATCTAAGTTAAAATATTTTTTATAACTCAACGCATACCATAGTTTTCGCCGACCCCTTTTATCTATTTATCGTAATATAAGCCTTTAAAACAATAATATTAATTTTAATCTGCGAATAATCGACCAATTTCCAAAAATTATAAATTAGGCTCGTTGACAAGAGATTAACATTGAAAATGGTTCTCAGAAACCCAAAACTGCTGTAACATGTAGTTAATTCGAGATTTTTCTCAAATGTGACAAATTGTTAAACGCTTGTCAAATTTGGGTGTTGAGAAACTGAAAGTAGAATTAACAGGCGATTAATCGTCGATTACGTTAACAGCCCGATAATTTTGACCTGGGAAACTGGCCGACAGAGTATAAAATGGATGGCTCCAAAATATATCTATCTCATAAAATGTCAAATCAAAAAGAGAGATAAATATATATTTGGAGCCTCCCCCCTATAACCATGTTATAATGGCTAAACACTAATCTGTGTCTGGTACCATGTTTTTTTTTCTAAGGAGATCTAAAGAGGATGACCAACTGTCCAGTAAGTAAATTACATACTTACTGGACAGTTGTGAATAAGTCTCCGGTAAAGTTCACTTTCTGGATACTTTTTAGAGATATAAGTTTTTAAACTGTCATGGTCACTAACACTAATATTAACATTATAAGCGAAAACTCTTGCAACGAAAACGCTTGAAATATCGGAAACTCGCTACAAACAGTAAACATGGTAAATATCCCGCTTATAATGTTAATATTAGACTTTTTAGAGATGTTACGGCAACGTTACATACCATTTTTGAGAAAATTACATTAACACGCTCAATGAATGTATTAACACTGACATTATTGTCAGCTGAAAAATAAACATTCCATTGACTAATAGATAGTTTACGTTTCGGAAAATCTATATTCGTGGTCGAAGTTCTTATTAACTTATTAACTTTGGTTTATTTTCTTCCGGATCATGATAACTGTTGTTGGATAAACAATAATTTTGTAATTTTCTGATAATATTGTCCCCTATATCACTTAAAGTTTCCTGTAACACTAGCTTAATTTCCGAAGTGATTCCGTCCTTTTGATCTTCGATATCATCTTTCGATTCGAGTTTGTTCAATAAAGTGAGACAGCGCGTAGAGTTCGGTCTTTTTTTCTTCGTCCGCCTCCAAATCAGTTCGAATAAGCACCAATCTATTTTTTTCACATGATACAAGCGTGATACTAATCGTTTACCTAAATGCCTACTAGGTTTCCTCGTAATTTAGTCTATGTATGCGACTAAAATTGTTAGTTTTGATTTGCAATTATCCAATTCCGCAACTAGCGCTGCTAAAACGTATCGAGGAGCCTTAATCTCATAATTTACTGTACCAGACTGTTCAGTTATAAGCAATTCTTTTAAAAGTTTCTTCAACAAATCGACATTCCCATTTATAGGAACTGTGGCGGACGGACGTGATCGCCAACCCCGAGTGTAAGTCTTCCGGTCGGCGGCGCTGAACGTCCTTGACACCCTCCAAATAAGGTACCTGACTCCGTCGACGACTCAAGATTAAACTCTACACTGTTATAAGGGTTGATAGGATCAAATCAAATAAAAAAAACACTTTGATTTCTTAAACACATAGGATGATCCGTGGGCCCTCAACTAGTGACTGAGATACAAGGAGTTGGAAGAAATTATTCCTTGCAGATGACTACAAATTCTTATTTTGGCTGGGGGTGCTATATACCCTTTGCCCTTTACTTTATTGAGAGCCCCGCGATTTTACGCCGGAAATAATTTTATTTTGTCCAAAAATCCCTTAACAAACACTCGGTAATCGGGCTGTTACATCCTTTCTAGGGTGCTATCAATACCTAGCTATATACCTATTTTATAAAACGGTATCTCTAGGTATTGATAGCTTTCTTTAGTTGGTACTATCATATAAAGGGACATTTTGTTGGAGTATAACGCTGGCCATTTTTATGAAGGTTTTCTTTTTTGAATTAAGTACTCTCTGTCAGCGCTGTCTCTGTTTATAAAAATATATGTCATGTGTATGTAAAATAATATATTAATGATTTTACATTATTTCCACTGCGCCCGTATTGCTTATTTCCATAACCTAGTAAAAGGTTATGGGCCTTATCACGGCAATGTGAATATTGTGTGAAACGAATATTATTTTGTGCAAAATATGGGTGAGTATTCTAACTTGGCAGTTACGATGGAGAAGCTGAAAGGTACCATCAATTATCGTGACTGGGCATTCCAAATGCAGAATATTCTCATATTTGAAAACTTATGGCATTGTATTAAGGGAAAGGATGAACCCGCAGAACTAGGTACGAGTACGAGTAAGATCACTGTTTTTTTTTTTTTAGTAATTGAAGACGGCGCCGGCGCCTACCTCTACAAACATGGCGGAGTCTACGAACTAGGGAGGTTCCCCGGACATTATCCGAGACCTTTGGGACTCAACTTTATTCCAAATTAAATTGTACATAATTATTATTATCTTATGAAATTTAATATCTATCTCATTGCGAGTTTCTTAATTTACTTATGTTCTGAAGACTTATTTTAACAAATTATACAGCGTGTTTATAATGATATCTTATTTCTATTTAGCTATAGGTTATATCATTCTTTTTGTTTCCGACTGTATATCACCATATACGGTTTTGAGCATTGCTGTTAAAAATTATTTGTTTTTATTGACTGTTTTCTGTGCTATGTTGGAACAGTATTCAATAAATGTTGTGCAGTATTTTGTGTCAGTTATAAGTCTATTAAAATTCTCTGGCTTAATGTCAATTCCAAGCTACACAGTTTTTATTTTATTATTAGAAACACCAATTTTGTTAATTATTATTTGAGATTTTGCTTGAGCGCAGACTCTTTTGAATATTTTGGAATAGTTTCTAACATAAGTGTGAAAAACTTGATCGGAAGTCAAAGATTTTTCGTAATATAAATTATATAAGATATCTCGGCTTTTTCTTATGCCCACAGTGGCCCATTCACTAAATTTCGATTTGGAATTGTTGACTTTAACTGTTTTTACAGAACACGTTTTATTGAATTCTTGGCAAACTGTAAAAAACAACGTGCCGTAATTTATATTGGGGTCGTTTGAATCAAAACTGGCGTTGCAAAGACATTATTATTAAAAGAATTTAATTTATTTTAAGTAAGTGGTCTTAATGGAAAGAAAGAAAAAGAAGGTTTTTTTTTTATCTGACTCAAAAGATACTAGTTGACCAGTATGGTCTGACCTGACGTCACTAATTTAAAACGAATCTTTAATTTACAATTAGTGAATACATTATCTATGCCCCGACATTTCGTATGCCGTGTCATACTTAAGTAAATTCAACAGTTGTTATACGGAATTCCATTGGATTCAAGCTAAGCGTATACTGAGATATCTTAAAGGTACAAAGCAAAAGGCTTGTATTTAACAAATCGAATAAAGGTCCCTGTAGAATTTAGCGCCTGCTTGGTTTAGCACTAAACTCTGAGTTGGTTGATTTGGTTGGTTTTATATCAAAATGGTAATGGTTTGGTTATTGGTTTACGACCACTGGTTTAATGATACGCAATAATGGTTTTAAAAGTTATATTGAATACTAGTTAAAATAATGGTAAATGGTTAATCTAAGCTAAAGTAGCACTAAAATGGTTTGATTGGAGTTACGCGATTGGTATCCAAACACGCACTAACTGACGCTAGTTGTGA
This sequence comes from Orthosia cruda, assembly GCA_964057195.1. NCBI lineage: Eukaryota > Metazoa > Arthropoda > Insecta > Lepidoptera > Noctuidae > Orthosia > Orthosia cruda. The sequence continues at coordinate 10,983,897 of OZ059854.1, read as the reverse complement.
TACATGCATTTATGGAAATGCACGCAGGCAATTGTGCTGAGCTGTTCGTTTGCAATTATTGCACCGAACATATTCCCGAGCACAAGATAAGATAAGAAGAGCGTAAAGTACTCATCAAATCATCTTAGTTTTATAATTATACAAGAAATAAACAAGAAGTGGTAAAAACTAAACAAGAAGTGGTAAACAAAAGTAAATTAGATAATTATAAAATGGTGAACAATTTACTTAGTGTAAAATGGTTAACAAAGGTAAAAGTAAAATAAATTATATGTATAGTAAATTATGGTTGCCCTTAAACCACGAATTCTTTAAACTAATGAGTCTTCCACTGTAAGCACACGTTCTTTTCGCACTATAGGCAACGTAGCCCTTTCCTTTTTACCCGCACTACGCATAGCACTTGGCCATCGTCTTGCGAAATATGCACTTAAACCTATATGTTCACTCTCACTTTGCTGACGATCAGCGGTACTAGGCTGTCGCGGTTGCACTTCACTATGCACTCTGGTTGATGTGGTCGCCACAGACTCCTGTCGGTGGTGAGGCTGCGCCCGGCCGGCCGTAGAATGCGAGCAGCAACTCGCTCGTTTCCAGATCCAGACTGCTGCCGCGCATAGTACAACTCCCAGCAGTATGTAGACGATGGTGTACTGGTGGATGTCATGAACTGATACGCCATCGACCTCTGCTTTGGTGGTTTTTAGCGTTTAAATCTGTTCTCCAAGAATGGATAGAGATCTATTCAGACTCATGTCCTCTGGTAATGCTGTTTCCGTTGGTATTGTAATGTTCACAATATGGTTTATCTGGTCTAGTTCTGATACGAGCATATTTGGTGAAAAGTTTAACTGGTTGGATTGCTGTTGTAAAGAGTATAATGCGAAATCTTTACTTTTAATAAAGCATTTCTGAGTCATGCTAATGACCCCTGCTCTGGTCAGCTGGCGTACGGTAACTTGATCGTCACATATGATTTTGATCGAATATGTGTCACAGCAAAAATATAAATATTGTGACGTAGTGTGCAATTCTACCCATTTATTTTGGCACGCTGTCCTTTCTGTTTTGCACCTTTGGTTTATTGGGTTAGTTTCGCAAAAGTTTTCGTCATTTTCTAAATTTTGGATTGGTTTGAAGAGCTCACATATGAAAAATTCTCCGTGGTACAAACATGTGTCAAGTTCATGTATAGTTGGTACGAAATAAGCATCCTTTTTCAGGTTTACTGCGACGTATTCCGATATTGGCGTTATGGTTATCATACTGTAGTTGGTTTGTTGCGGGACTGGTATTATTCTATATAATTGAAAACTTTCTCTTGCTATCCCCCTCGGGAAAAGTAATATATTTTTCGGTGACCCGAGCTTTTGTTCTCAGTAGCTTGTAGATGCGCTGAAGGTCTGTCTCAATATTTTCGATTGGTAGTGCTAAATCTTGAGGCATTTGCCCATAGGTAATTTGTAGCTCTCGTTTGAGCTGCGCTAGTGTCAATAGATGCAGACTGATTTGGCCATGGTATATTTCCGATATTGTATCTATTAAAGTTTCCTGTATCCGTTTCAAGTTTTGCATCATATTAATGGTTGCTATAGAGACTAATGTGAAGTCCTGGGGGGTTACCACAAGCTCTTAGAGCGGTATCAATTTGACCTTGTTTCACGTTTTCGTACCATGACGTCGTTTAAGAAAGCTCAATTTGATAACGCTACGAAGTTTGCTTTTGTTTAGGTTTTGATAATATTTGGATACCGATTTTCTTATAGTTCATTCAAAATTCAAACCACAGCCTGCTTTTTGACAACCAGCGATATCGTTTTTACTACAATTTTTGGTTTTGTTTGACAGTTAAAAAAAGTTGCTTTGGCGGGCTCGATTTATCAACATTTTCCAAAATATATACAAAAATTATCACTTCCGTGATCATACGGTAAGTAAAACGTATTTATTTACGCATTTATTGGATACATAACCTCTGCCAATCCCTACAGAGCTACAGGCATCATGTTATGTTATTACCTATCTACGTAGGTAAACTTGTCGATTGATTTGTGTATCTCATGCGATTTTAACATATGTGGACTAAATTTCTTGTTTGATTCTAGGTGGCGAATACATTATGAATGGCGAGTAAACCCATGAAATCATGGAGGGCAGTGCAGACGCTACGTGAGCCATCGCAACCTACTACCGCCGCGCCGTCAGCTTGTGTCTACCGACAATAAGCACAATGCTTGGGATAGATAACCAAAACAGCAGCACATGATATAATTAAAGGCTCTAAGTGTATAAAACTGTTCGAGTTCGAGGATAAATAAGAAATAAAAGAAAGCTGATAGAGGCCAACAAACGCATCGTGAAGCTGAGGGAGCTAACATATATGAAACCTGTAAAACCTACGTACGACGAACGAAGAATGCATTTGGTGTTTTGTGATGCTTGTGCTAGTGTCTCACGTTATTGCTTATGGCTGCTTTGCTGTATTAATCCTTAATGTGCTTGTGATGACTGCCTAGTATTGTTGTGTGTGATAACCATGGACATAATCTCAATGGTGGTAGATAACTGATAACCATCTGCATCTTACCCGACTGCGTTAACAATATTGTGTGTTGGTTTGTGCACCTACTGTGATGTAATCAGGTAATAAATGTTTTTGCAGCTGGAGAATCAATATACTTTTATACCCCACGTGTTGTACATTATTTATTATTATCGTCAAACTCATCCATTCTACTTACCCTGAAAATATTCAAATAAACTCACGCCTCTTTCCCATGTGGGCAAGCAGAAACTACAACGCCACCTGCTACGGTCCTAACATACTACTTTTGCTTCATTTACATCCATACATCTAGTCATACGAGGACACCGGTAATGAGGCCCTCAGCCTCTGACAGCCCACCTGACCTTTCTGGAGAACATTACTAATTAGATCCGTGTATGACCTAGGACGTCCCCTACCGGGTGGCGTTTTCACTCACATCTGCCTTGTAAATATCTTTTCTTAGTCGCCTTTTATTCATCATATAACTACCTATATTTAGAGGTATTTACTATACTTAGTTAATTTATACGTAATACGTAGGTATGCCTATTTTAAAAAACCCCATCTGCACGCTGATTAGGTAAAACAACGAAGTTTATGTAATACCTACTCATGAAAGCACCTTAGTACATAAAGTGATAGTTAAGTACATCTAATAAAATTGACTAGTAAGTACCTAAGATAACTAAACAGATTGTAAGTAAATGTCGAAGTATATATAGTACCTAAGTGTAATTACTTCTTGTTAGATATTAATTAGAGTTGTAATTATTTTGTTTTTTATCTAATTAGCATGTACAAACTTATATAATCCTAATTCGAATGTTAAAAGATGATAAAGATAGTTTTTAAATAATTGTCATGAGATACATGTTAATAATTACGCGCAGAACTTGAAAACATGATTTTTTGTTTGTGGAGATTTTTTGTTGAGGTTAGTGTCAAATGAAAGGTCTTGGTCTAAAACCATTTTATCCGTTTGAGTCATGTAAATCGGTCCACACGTTTCCAAGATAATCGCATATCATTATAATCAAAATGTAAACAAACCAGAATTTTTCGTTTTTGTTCTAGAAACTTTTAATTATGGTAAAATGTGTAAATTTTATTATTGTAATTATATGTACGTGGTTAAAGCCTATCATTTAAGACAAATTTGTAAGGATTATGTAGAAAATTGAATAAAATACACGGCTCCAAAGATTTCGGCTAAGTCAAAATGAACGCAAGGATGGTCCATAAACACGCGGGCGTCAATTTGGGAATGACGGGCCATTCTTTTTTTGTTGGTCTGAGCGGGCCATATATAAGAAGGGAGACGGGCCACTGGACAGATGAATTCAGTCGCAGCCAGAGATTACTATTATAAACTGGTCGCAGCTCAGCCGGAAGGAGAAAAGCCGAAATCCGCGGAACCAATTCTCAAGAAAATCCGCCTTTTATTTCTGGTTCTTTCTTCAGTCAAAAACGTGGATCCTTGGGTTGTCCTCTCGTACTACCCTACATACGCATTCAGGGGTGCGTGGTGACGTGTGCCACCAGCTGAGTAAGTAGGGAACGCACGACAAACATAAGTGGGATACTGTCCCAGCGGGGGCGACCGTGGATAGGTACTTACAACATCCAGGCACCTTACCGCCACCGCAACAATATATATATGTGTACACATTTTACTTAATGTTATCTCTCCACTACCTTTGATAAATAAATCTGGTCAACATGACGAAACCAACTAATGCTGTCTTATTACATCAAACACTACAAATACTTCAATAAAATAAAACATAACACTGTTTTTAAACACAATTATTTATTAGGTAGGTCTACTTTGAACAGAAAATGCATTACTGATAAAGGGAATAAGTCATAATTAAATTAACATATTTCAACGAGCTCCATGCTGGACACATATCATTGTTTTCTTACACTCCAAGGAACATAGAACATTTGTAGTAGTCTAACCCCATGCTAACCTGTTTTATTTCAAGGCGGTTCTGGGGCCAAAATAGAAAGCGCTGGTTTTATTAAGTTCTTTAGCAAATTAGGATAAAACTGTAACTTAGAAAGAAAGAAAAAGTGTTTATTTGCCACAAAAAAAACATACAAATTCATCGTCTCACTTTCTTCATTTCTTACTATTAGGTGCTTAAATAATTTACTGATTATTTCAGAATATTTCTGGTTTTTGATGACATATATATGATGTCATGACTGTTCTCTAGAAACCAGGCCTATTACATAGTTTTTTTTTTGCCAGTGGACAATGGTACTTTTTCTTACTTTTAGTAATGGTAAGGTTTTTCATTGTATATAACCACAACAGAGTTGGGCTCTTGTTTGGCAAAATTGTGGTGAACTGATGAACAATTTTTCATATTTGTAGGTATCCATTTCTGAGTGATAATCAATGGTGAATGGTGAAGATGATGGCTTCTTCCTTTCAACTCACCTCCATTCAAAAAGCCAGTATCTGATCCTGTAGACAAATAATGAAATATGAGTCCTGAGTTTTATAGAGTAGGCAGGTGATAGCTGAAAAGCAAGATACGTTTATTTGACAGTCACAACCCACCAGCAACAGTGTAAGATAAGATAAGATAAGATAAGATAAGATATTTATTTTGCAAATATGGGTACAAAAAAAAGCATGGTGACATAAACAATACAATTAGGAACAGCCATATTTAACCAGAAGGCATGCAAAATTTCAAAATACAGTAGAGATGCTAAGTACATAATAATAAAGATAAACAATGTCAACATAAAGATTAATTAAATATAATTACAATTTGATTATGAAGTATTTCTATAGTTATTTACATTATACACAATTCTTCTGCAGTCAACTTATTTCGTATTGGAGTTAAACAAAAAATTAAATAAAAATTAAATGTCACATTATTCAAACCTATAATCATTATCAAAAGCATTCAAGAAATGTCTTTCTCCATTAAAAATTCCGTCACGCTATAATACGCTTTGTCTACCAGAAAAATTCGGAGTTTTTTTTTAAATAACGTTAAGTTTAATTCTTTCCAACTCCTCGGTAATTTATTATAAACGACTGGCGCCATGTAGCAGACACTTTTGCGCATTAAAGTCGTTCTCGCACTAGGGAGACATAGCCTACTATTATCACGCCTATTTCGTGGAAATACATCATCTATGCGGTCAAAACGGTCAGGGTTCAGCTTTACAAACACTGCCATTTCTAAAAATATATAAGCACGGTAAAGTTAATATTTTATTATGTTTAAAATATGGCACGCAGCTATCAGTAGTTTGCAGTTTTAAAAATGACCGTATGCATCTTTTCTGTGCTTTGAATGCAGTTTCTCTTTCAGTGGAGTTGCCCCAAAAAATAACGCCGTATCGTAGGTGGCATTCGACTAAACCATGGTATGCAGTCAGAAGTGCGTCTAGATTTACAGTAGACGACAAAGTATGTAAAGCGTAGGCGGCAGTGCTTAGTTTTTTGCAAAGTGACTCTATGTGTTGTTTCCAACTTAGTTTTTTATCGATTTCTAGCCCTAGAAATTTAGTACTTATTACATTGTGAACTGTATCATTATTATATTGCACATGCAGATTGCTCTTATCTGGCATGCGTTGGTTAAAATGCATTATCTTTGTTTTGGTTATATTTATTCTTAAGTTATTTTCGTCTAACCATTTTATAATTGATTTTAAAGATATATTAATGTCATTTTCGTATGTATCTACACTTTTCGAAGGTATTGTCACGGTACTATCATCTGCAAATAGGGTCAATGGTTGTTCAGTGCATTCCGGTAAGTCATTTATATATAATATAAATAGCAGAGGACCCAACACACTCCCCTGCGGTACCCCGTAACTAACTATTCGCTCGTCTGATCTAAATATCTCGTATTGTTTATTAACTATATTAATTCTATTAATTTCAGTTATTTGTCGTCTATTATGTAAATAAGACCGAAATAGGTCCAGAACATTACCCCTTATACCATAAGCTTCTAGTTTCTTCAGAAGTGTAGGATGGTGGACATAATCAAACGCCTGCGTCATATCACAGAAAATGGCGCAGACAGGGTTTCGTTTATCTACATTTTTAATAACATTCTGTATGAAATCAAATATCGCCATATTTATTGTTCTGCTGGGTCTAAATCCTTTTTGTTGTTCACACAAAATATTGTTCTTTTCTAAGTATTTGTATAGCTCCTTATAAATAAACTTCTCAAAAATTTTTGAAATAATCGGAATCAGTGAGATTGGCCTATAATTTTCCATTATCTCTCTATTTTCTCTCTTATATATTGGTTTTATAATCGATTTTTTTAAAGCTTCTGGATATAAGCCAGCATTTATACTAAGATTAAGTATGTAACTTAAATGTACACATATCTCACTAGCTACGGATTTAAAAATCTTTGTACAGAGGCCATCGTAACCTACGCTGTTTGTGTTTTTTAGTGACATTATTATTTTATATAAATCCTCTGGTACGCTTGGTGCCATGAACATTGACTCCCTTCTCGTGTCTATTTTCCTATTTGCTTTAGATTGGCTGCCGTTCATTAATTTGGGCTGTATTTTATCAACAAAGTAGTTATTAAATGCATTAGAAATATTCTTTGGATTTGTTATAATTTTATTATTCAATTTAATTTTATCAATACGCTGGCTGGGAATATTGTATTTTTTGTGGTTTATAATTTGCCAGGTAGTTTTAGCCACGTTTTTGGCTTTCGTTATTTTATAATTATTTTGTGCCTTTTGTGTCAGGTTTATAATTTTTTTATACAATTTACAATAGTTTTTAAACTTGGTTTTATTAACCTGACTAGGATTTAGTCTCAGTTGCCACAGAAGGTGTCTTTTCTTTCTGCTGCATAATTTAACACCTTTCGACAACCACTTAGGCTTCTTTATAATATTAATTTTGACTCGGATGAGCGGGAAACACAAGTCATAAAACAGCTTAAAAGTGTCGATAAATGCATTATAGGCTATATTGGGATCATTAGTCTCGTAGATCTCCGAAAAAGAAATATTATTTATACAGGCTTTGAACTTAGCTATGTTCTCTATATTATAGTCTCTTCTGGTCGTGTACCAATAGTTAATAGAACACGTTTTTTTACGGGGCATTGAAGTAACTGTGCAGTGTGATCTGATAGAGCAAACTCTATTACTTCGCCTTTACATGATTTATTATAATTATGCGCAAAATTGTCTATACATGTCTGGCTGGCCATGCGTGTCGGCTGTTTAAATTCCAGTTTTAAGTTAAAACTTAATAGTAGACATTCAAGCGTAGCAGAAATCCTACTCTTCTTTAGTACATCAATGTTAAAATCGCCAGCAATTACAATACTCTTACAGCTAGACTTTGATATCTCTTGTAAAAATGTCTCAAGCTTATTCCAACATTCATCTAAATTATTTACATTTGGTACTCTATAAATACAAACGACAATTATCTTATAGCTAATAAGCTCAATGGCACAGCACTCAAATACACCTGGAGAAGATAGTTTTGCTATTTTAGGCAGTTCTTTCCATTTGTGACCATTTTTGATAAGAATACAAGATCCACCCCTTTTTTTCCTCTTTCTGCAATAATACGCTGCTAAACAATAATTCGCTACATACAACTGGTTTTCATAACCTTCCATTATGAAGTGCTCGGTAATGCATACTACATCAACAGACATTTTCCTATCCACAAGTTGATCCAGACACACAGAAAGATCATTTGATTTGTTTATTAAACCTGCTATATTTTGATGCAATATATTAACATACTTATTCGAGAAAAAACAGCTCATTTGGCTCAGAGGCGTTAGTGGTGGCACTTGCTTTAGCATTAGGGTAAGGTGAATAATACGAGTTTACTTTACTCGAACAGCCAACATTTAAGTTCATTAATTGGCTTAAATTTTGAAAGATGTTGCTCATGCCATAGTTATTAAGAGTACCATTTCTTTTCGAAAACATACTATAGTCATATGATAAACCTAAGTTTGAATCGAATAGGTAAGCGTATTCGTGAGTACATATATCCAGATAAAGCATACTACTAAATGTTTCTATTCTGCAGTTAAACATAACAGAATGATTAAATTTAAAGGTAGGTAGACAAAGTATGATATTCGTGTGTTGTATCTTTGATAAAGTTGCCCGGATATTAATAACTAGGTCATAGTAGTTATTTGTGCGCCGAAAATCTTCTTCACCGATGAAAATCAGACAGTAGTCATCTAACGTATAGTTTTCAACTTTTATCTCGATGTCAGCAATAAGCTTCGCCAGTCCACAGTTTGGTGTTAGGTAGTTGGCATACTTGACATTCTGGGAACGTTCTTTCCGCGATTTTCAGGATTTTATTAGTTTTATTACTACTTATAATGCACAGTTTATTGTTTTCTGGTTTTATTATCAGGTGAACAGGTTCACTCTTCGGAGTAGTATCTAATGTAACAACCTGCTCAGGACATAATTTCAACGGTGAGTGCAAGAGCTCAAATCTATGTTTCTCACTATCCAATAATATTTTTTGTTTGTGCTGGTCATTAGAAGTTCGGCGAGGTGTTCCATTTTTTTTACTTTTCTTTGGTGTACTCAATTCGCTCATTAGTTTTTTCGTCACTTTGTTAACGATTTCATGTTTATTTGTCATGTCGTTAATAGTTTTTTTGAGTGCCGTGTTTTCTATAGATAAATTGTTTATTTCTTCGTGAGCTGTACATAATTCTGTCTGTAATTCCTCTATTTGTTGTCTCAACTTCCGCATTTCGACGTTGTCTTCGGCTGATATGTTAGGTAAGCTGTTGGTGCTGCCATCTATTGTTGAATTACTAGATTCGACCTCTGTTATTGATTCTGACACTGTGCGAGTGCGGTTCCTTTGAAAGGTTATATTCTCAAAGAAGCTCATATTCATTAGTAACCACCAAACCCACTTTTTCCTTATATTATTATCTTCGGTTAAATAATATAATTTTATTTATTCCAATTCCAAATGGACAAACATTCCAAAAAGACAAGTATATACTGAGAGGGACTCGAACTCAAGCCATATGACGAACGTGCCCAAGTAGGTATGTCGCTTAACCAATTTAGCCACAATGACAATTATATTAGGTGATGAAATTTTTGTTCATTAGGCTCGTCCAAACAAAATGTTCGTTATAAAGCCGGTTGGTTTTTAAACGATTTGAATTTTTTTTCACTGAGTGTCACTTTTGCTAAATCAAGATTTTTCGTTGTTTTTTTTTTATATCTACGTATGTCACACAGTTCAAAACACATGAAGCAACCGTGCTTGTTGTCACTGACTGTTTATTTACACCCACGAAACTAGTTTTGTCACAATTTTTTCTCCACACTAAAAGTTATATTTAGTTAATTTACAGTGAATACTTAGGAAAGATAACACCTTCCCACACGTATTGCACTATTTTATTCACTTTATATGATAGAATTGGTTACTATACAGCTAATTAAATAATTTTAAAGAATTTTAAATACGGGAGCACTATGTTTACATGTCAGCTGACAGCTGTCACCCATGTAAATGACATGTGTAAATGACAGTAATGAAATACCGAGACAAATTGCAATAAACTTGGCCATAACGAAAGGGTTACCAACTCAGCATTTGCTGGTCGTCAGACACCCAGCACTGGTTTTCAGTTGGCACCCAGAAGAAGAAACCCAAGACCAGTATTATATTATCTGTGCCTCTGGCCAGGCTAAATGGTACAAGATGTAAACTATTACATCAAATATTATGGTGATTGTCTTGGGAACCAAAGTTTCCAAAAGGCACTTGTTTGTCTATTATTGTGTCTGCTAATTAGCACACAAGGGGTTAAAGTAAGTTTTTGCATTTAGAATAGCATAATAATATTAACTAAAACTTACCAATACACAGTAATAGCCATTGATGTAATAAAAGGAGGTAATAGCAGATTTATTAATCCTGCGGATATGTCTTTATGATGGGGTCTTTAACAGAACATCATTATGGTTTGGTCCTGCTATACTTTGCTACGAGTGTATCCTATAACAAAATTTGAATATTGTGTTAGGTATTAACCAAAAACAGGTGCACTTAATTAATGAGTTAGTAAGTATATTGTTTTATTTTCTACAAAATAACCAATCTTTTAAGAATAAGATTATAGATGACCTTCTTTAAGCCAAGTTAGCGGAAAGGAGCACAATGTTATTTAATTATTTTTCACGCCAGAGGACTTTATCATCTCTGTCAAGGTTTTCCGGTTGCGATTAACTTATTTACAGCTTCTTCATTATTTGTACGTGCCGCTCTGTTGTAGTTGGACAACAAATCATTTTCATTTACAGCATCCAAATAAAATTGTAGGCAAATCATTATTTATAAAAAACATGGACTTGGCTCCATATCGTCCAATTCGGCTAGGGTATAATTCATCCCCTTGTCACCACGGAGAGTTTTGAAGACAGAAATTCGTGATAACATTGTGATAGCGGCAATTTTGGATAACAATCTTTAGGTCACAACTATTGGACATGTTTGTAGATATATGTAAGCGTCTCTTTGTTCATAGAATATATGGCAATCCTTTTGTCACACAACTCACAACAAACACACAACAACTTTATTGTAAATTACTTTAAAACAACGAAAATAATAAGGTACGCTTGTAAACAGTGCTCGTACGACAAAAAATGGAGGTTATAAATAATCCGACCAATTTAAAAATACAAGCTTACAAAGTAAAATGGTAAGATTTGTTGCACTCTTTAATTTGTTATCATAATAATATGGAAAGTCAAGCCACAGGTAATAAATTATATCATACTCAGTCTTTTGAGATGCTTTACAGTGTCAGCTATTGGTTTTGATTTCAATAATACTTATTTTTTCTTTAAATTTATTATATTGTTGTAAAATACACTTAAGAAAATAATAGTGTAAATGTTTGACATGAATGTTTAGTATGGTATATAATTCTATTTGGTTTTTATATGAAATAAACATCTCATGATAATTTTTATTTTAAATTTTAGTGATAGCAAAAACGACATTCTAAAAACCTTTTTTTACTTCGCTAGCAATTCTATATCGGGAAATAGATAAATATTTCAAATCATTCGTTCATTCCCAACACTAATCGGCATCAATTTGATATCGTTTAACTAAGGTGAGGGTACGATAATGAAAAGTCTCAATAAGAGCTTGAAACAAAGCGTACTCAAATTGGTATTGTTTTGTAAAAGGTTGGGGTAGGCCCCCTGTTGTGCAGTCATCACATCGATTTCTTGTTGCAGCTTACTGTTAACGTTGTCTAAAGCATTTAACTGTTTATTTATGGTTTTGTGTTGCTTTGCTATTATGTCTTCAGTTCTTTGTAGTACGCTTCGACGATAGATGTCAAGTTTTTCCATAACTGACCTTGGTGTTTTAGATTACGGTGCACAAGTTCAATGTCCTGTCGGTATTTTTCTGCGAAACTTTCGTCTAATACTCCGAACAATGAGTTTGCAATTGAGCCGACAGCGTTGATAAGGCCGCGTCGTGTTCGTAAACGCTCGCTATAATGCTGACTAAGCAACAGCTGGTTGTAGTATTGCAATTCGTTGTAATCGTGACGTATTTGTTGGAGTATCATATGACAGTGACTTGATTCTATAATTGGTTCGCATGTTCTTTCGAGGTAGCTTGTGAAATCCTTGATGGCTTTGTCTCCTTGCCAGTATGGAGACATGTCAAAATATGTGACTAGTTTCCACTTGTCCCGAATTAATTGTATTTTACCCACAGTGTCAAAGTACAACGTTTTGTTGATATCGAATTGCGTGATATTATATGTAGCTGTGGTTGGTAATATTATACCTAAGAATAATAACAGTGCTAGTGCAATGTTTACTATCTTGGGATAGGTACTGTACGTTCTGTTGTTTGGTTGCGGGCGATTACGTGGTTCCTTTTCAGATCTAGTACTTTGATGTAGTGTTGTTTTTCTGGTATGTTTGGTTCCGTTTGATCTAAAGGTAGAATTGATAATTTAACTACGGGGCGCTTCATGTAGCCGTTTTTAGTTTTTAGAGTGACTACTCTGACAAGTTCATCTTTTCCTGGATGCACTTCTATCACACGACCCATTGGCCATTTTCCTGCGGGCAAGTTATCGAGTGTCATTCTGAATTTCGACAGTTAATTATTTCGACAGAGTCTCAATTTCGAAAATCAGTAGTTCGACAACTCATTGCTTCGACAGAACATATATTCGACTAGCATTAGTTCGACAGATTATACTTCGACAACACACATCTTCGAAGAACACTGCTTCGACAAAACCATTCCTCGATATGCACTTGTTCGGCGGATCTCTAGTTCAACGGAACATAACTTCGACATAATACTGCTCTGAAATGTGAATACGATCACGTGTCGGCGTTTCGGACTAAATTGAACTTGCTGCTGATTCGGCGTCGTCGAGATACTCATATCCTTTTTCTTCTCTATACTATCTTACACAATCCTAATTCTCCTCTATACCTTCGTGAACGCTTTGGGTACTTTGTCCCCAGGGGTAAACCCTGTTGCACTTCCACTTCTCTTCTCCTTCGTACCCCACGTCACACTTCTAGCCGCTATGATGGCTTCTTCTCTGTTACTGCAGTGCGTCTCTGGAACTCTGTACCAAATTCCCTACGCGACAGCCCTTCTCTGAATTTCTTCAAGAGGAAAATCAAGGATCATTTTCTGACTCGCACTTGAGCGGTTCTTTTTTTTTACGTAATGTCTCGCGGGCGTTGATAGCCTTATTGACCCCTACAGACTCGAATAACCCAGCCTTAAAGCAGTGTTACCATTACATAAATTGTACATGCTGAAATCGGAAAGCCTGATTTTCGGGCGAGAGTAGAGTAGCTTCGCGCATGCAAAAACTAATCGGCAAGAAGTTATTGTAGTCTAAAAAATAAAATAAAAAGAAATTACTAAACTTACTACTTAAAAATATATACTTAGATATAGATATAAAATTTATACATAAACAATGTCATTGAGAAACCGAATCAAACAAACTAACTGTGTCAAGTTTCTGCAATAAATGTATGTCTGATTTTTCGGCAATAAATGTATAGGGGTCTCATTATCCTAATGTGCCCAGGGCCTCCAATAGGTTTAAGTCGGCCCTGCCTCATCGGTTTTGTTTCCTTTCTTTTAGATTGGTCACTGCCTGCCTACAACTTCATATAAAGCGAAATTACATTATTATTGTCACATTTCAGAGCAGTATTATGTTCCGTCGAACTAGAGATCCGCCGAACAAGTGCATATCGAGGAATGATTTTGTCGAAGTAGTGTTCTTCGAAGATGTGTGTTGTCGAAGTATAATCTGTCGAAATAATGCTAGTCGAATATATGATCTGTCGAAGCAATGAGTTGTCGAACTACTGTTTTTCGAAATTGAGACTCTGTCGAAATAATTAACTGTCGAAATTCAGAATGACACTCCAAGTTATCGTCATGTATTATTACTAAATCACCCACGTTGATATTCTTCTGGTGTTTCGTCCATTTGTTTCTGGTTGATAATTGAGTCAAGTACTCTGTTTTCCATCTCTTCCATAAATCTTCGAATAGTTTTGACACTAGATGCCACCTGGTTCTGGCGTCGTCTGCCGTGTCAATTATGGTTAAACCTGGTCGTGCTGTTAGGAAATGGGCTGGTGTGAGGCAATTTAGATCTTCCGGGTCTTCTGATAGCGCACAAAGTGGTCGTGAGTTCAGGCAAGCTTCCAGTTTTGATAACAGTGTGGTGTATTCTTCAAACGTAAGTTTTTGTTGTCCAATCACGCGTTTGAGGTGGTGTTTGAGGCTTCGCACGGCTCCTTCCCAAAGTCCTCCCGCATTAGGCCAAGAAGGTGCATTGAAATGCCATTCAATTTGTAGCTCTGTTATCTCTCTAAAGAATGAGTCATTGAATTTTTTTTGTAGTTGGTCGTAATCTTCTTGCAGCATTCTGTTGGCTCCCACAAAATTGGTTCCATTGTCACTATAGATATGACGTGGAGCTCCGCGTCGTGCTGCCATTCTGTTTATTGCGGCTAAGAATGCTGAGCTGGTTAAATCTGAGACGAGTTCTAGATGCACAGCCTTCGTCACCATACATACAAAAATCGCTATGTAGCCTTTGTTAGTTTTTATCCCGCGCCCTTTGTTTGCTTTCACTTCCACAAAGCCTGTGTAGTCGACGCCACAATGATAGAAAGCGCTTTCAGGGTTCACTCTTGATGATGGTAGATCACCCTCACATGAGCTGATATTGTTGGATGGGCTCTTGCTTCTTGGATGTAACGTATGACTTTCTTTGTAGCCGAATATCCGCTGATTATCCAATAATTTTGTCGAATGTTTGACAAAGTAAGAAGCGCTCCACCGTGGTAGGTTAGCTCATGAGCGTATTGTATTATTAGCGTGGTAAGTCGATGGTTGTGTGGTAATATGATTGGGTGTTTCATCTCTGAACTTATTTGTGCATTTCTTAATCTGCCCCCTACTCGCAGAGTACCATCTTGGTCCACGATAGGGTGTAATTCTAAAAGTTTACTTTTCGAATGCACGTTTCCCTTCTTAAATAAAAAAATAAAAATTGTTTATTGACACAAAATACAGGTTTATCATACTTATTGAAGCCCTGGCTCCTGTGCTAGGTAGCAACCTGTGTTACAGGAGCCAAGCTTAAGTAAGTGACTAATGTCACTGGAAAACTCCATATGTTGCACACCTTTAATAATCATCAGTTTTGCGCGACGGAGTTCCTGTAATGTGAGATAAGGTTGACGGTCTGCCTTTGCAGTAGGTATTCGCAGTATCCATGCAAAAACACGTACAATTTTTGCGAAGGAATTAAATTTGTTTAGTAAATGGTGGATAATGTTTGGTATGGTCATGGTTATTTTCTGGTGTTTTTTCGCAACTACTGCATTAGACCGTTTTATCTCTAAGCTGGTTTCATAGGTGGTTTGAGGTATGTCATGGTTTTGGAATGGTTGGATCCATGATGGCCCTTGCCACCACAGATCGTGGTTTTTTAATTGTTTGGTTCTCAACCCACGGCTGGCACAGTCAGCTGGATTTTCAATGGTTTTGACATAACTCCATTTTTCCTTTGGTATTATTTTGGTGATAGCTTTAACACGATTTGAGACGAATGGTTTCCATCTTGCTGAATCTCCTTGAATCCATCCCAACACTGCTGTTGTATCACTCCAGCAATATATCTCCTGGTTATAAGACTCCAAGCAAGTCTGTACTTTTTGCATCAGCTGTGATAATAGTTGGGCACCCATTAACTCCAACCTTGGTATTGATACATCTTTACTAACAGGCACTAATCTTGCTTTTGCTGCAACCAAAGTTACCTCGTTCGCATTGTTTTGGTTGCTGACTTTGCAATATATAACTGCGGCATACGCCTTGTTCGACGCATCACAAAATCCGTGTAGTTGCAAGCTATGGTTTTCCTTTATTCCTAACCATCGTTTTACTTCTATGGTGTTGATGTCTTTTAATTCTTCCCTTAAGCTTAGCAATTCATCATTCATTCATCCCAGTTAAGATTTGATGACCAGACACTTTGGAATAGCATTTTCATGGTGATAGTTAATGGTGTGAGCCAGCCTAATGGGTCGAATATTTTTGAGATGTCAGAGAGAAGCGACCTTTTGGTTGGTTTTGGTAGTGATAATGGCTCCAGTTTCGAGTCAAAGATGAATTTGTCCTGTTGCGGATTCCATCCTAGCCCCAATGTCTTCGTTGAGTCTGACTGTTTAAACTCGTAGATTTGCTGGTTCCACAAATCTTTTTCTAAATCAGCGAGTAATTTTGGTTCATTTGTGGCCCATTTTCGTAAATTGAACCCACCCTTGCTGAGTAGTTTTATTAGATCTGATTTAAGCAGTTTGGCTTGTTCCATGGTATTTGCACCGCCACAGTAGTCATCCATATAGAAGCACTCTTCTAATGCTTTTGCTGCATCGGGAAAATTTTGTTTTTCCTCGGCAGCTGGTTGTTTTAAGCACATCATAGCCAAAAATGGTGCAGGCTTTGTGCCGTAAGTTATGGTTGTAAGTTGGTATGTTTGAATAGGTTGGTATGGTGAGTCTCTCCATAATATCTTCTGGTACGACTGATCTTCAGGATGTACCATTATCTGTCGATACATTTTTTCGATATCAGCAGTGTAAACGAACTGATATTGTCTCCATTTTAAAATCAGCTCCTGCAGATCTTGCTGTAGGTTGGGTCCTCGGTACATGACGTCATTCAAGCTATGTCCTGATGATGATCTAGCAGACGCGTTGAACACAACACGCAATTTTGTAGTGGTTGACTCAGCACGAGTGACGCAGTGGTGTGGTAGGTAGCACTCTGGTTTCGTACTTGTTGCTGACGGCATCATATGGTTTAGGTTTTGATACTCATTCATAAACTTGGTGTATCCTGTTTTCAATTCTGGATCTTTTTGTAACTTTCTCTCTAAGTTGCGAAATTGTGCTAATGCTAATGGTTTAGTAGACCCTAGCTGATCCTTAGTTTCTGGTTTGAATGGCAGTCGGACTTGGTATCTCCCATTTTCTAGCCTCTCTGTTGTTGACAGGAAATATTGCAGACATTCATGATCTTCGGTGGACATTTCAGTCTCCTGGTTGATGTCTTCAATTTCCCAAAATCTACGCAGATCATCCGTCTTGTTAAGAACGACGTTACACCTGTAGCGTGGTGTCATTGTCCCAGAAAGCAACCATCCTAATTGCGTTTGTTGGGCTATTGGCTGATCCTCGCTATCGCCCCTCAAAAGGCCACCTAAAGCTATCTTGCAGTATACATCTGCCCCCAGCAGTAGGTCCACTGGTCGGCTGGTATTAAATTCTGGGTCTGCCAGATTAATGTTCTGTATGTGAGGCCAAGTTGGGTTTATAAATGATTTATTTGGAAAACTTTTGATAAGATTATTCATTATAAGGACCTCTCCTTCTAAGGCAAAGCAAGCACGCAGCATGCAAGCAGGCATGCAGCGTGCAAGCAGACACGCAGCATGCAAGCAAACATGCAACATGCAAGCAGGCATGCAACATGCAGCAAGCATTTTTTCTGTCACGGTTTCGGCGCTGCGGGGTTTGGGCGGCCCCACGTGAGTTTATCGTCGCAGATGGTTTTAACGCTCACCACCGCAGCTTCGGCTTGCTGGCCGCACTAGCCGGCCAGCCTCAGCCGCGGCGGCGGGTCTTCAAACCACCTGCTCCTCAGCTCGCGGGCCGCCCCACCCCTCCGCGCCTACGCGGGCTTAAATTACACTCTAGGGTAGTGCAGACAAGACTACGTGAAGTCGGTTTTTGCAGCGATTCGTTTCTGGCACAAATTTTTGTAGCAAAACATGTTGACTTTAAGTTTATTCGAAATCGGCATGTCGTTTTTCGGACCGAGACCCCCCTCGAGCGGTTTCAAGCAGTTATGCAGCAATTATGTGTTTATTTGTCTTGCTATTCAGTTTTACAAGGCGTTTTTATTTCGGAATTGTATTAATCAATTTTAATAAACGGAATTCGTATTTTTGATGTTTCGAATTATCATTAAGTCGGACTTTTTGTTATCCAATGTATATAAACTCGGTACTTCGAGTATAGTATTTATAAACTTTAGAAATATTGAAATTTAGGCATTATAAAAATAGGAGTAATGATAAGTTGGAGTTGTTATATTCGGAATTTTGAACCATTCGGAATTATGATAATCGGTATTTTAAAATTCGTATTTGTGACCGACGGAATAAAGTTTTTCGTGTTTATGTAGTGTTCCCCACGCGCGCCCCTCTTAGACATTGCGCAGTCAAACACCTCACTCCCCGCACCAAACCTGAAGTCGAGGCCCGCAGATGCGTGTCGGCACCTGCCAGTGATTGCGAAAGGATACGTACTCGCGACCCCCACGAGAAGGTGTGAGATGGAACACCGGGGTGATTTTTAGTCAGTACGAGTCTGACAGACCCCTCCGCCCCTGCAGGACGGAAGACATTCAATGTTCTTTTTCCCAGACAGACACGAGAGTGACAGCAATAGGGCTCCGTTTTGACCCTTCAGATACGGGGAACTAAAAAGGGATACTTGATAAAAGCAAAGCACGCAAAAAAAGATAGAACATAACATGTTTTGGATGTATAATAAACCTGTTTCTGATATAAATTCAAAATCATTACCAGATATTACTCAAATGTCAATTTATCTACATTGACTGCTACATGCAATATTTACTTCTAAAATATAAATTAAAGTTTTATTTTCATTTGTTTTGTACTGGGTACCGGTTTGCTTGTCCAGAATCTAGATTTGGCACTTACAGAGGTCAGGTTTTTTTTCTTTTATTTCTGTACGTTGCCCTTTATAAATAACGAATTTTATAAAAAAAAAATATGTAACTTTAACATTTGCAATTGATAATTCCAATTATCCTCCGTCTTAATCCAGAACATGGTCTAACCGCGTGCCAAATTTCATCTAAATCCGTTTAGCAGTTAAGATTTGAAAAGGTGCATAACACATAGATAGAGCTACTTTCGTATTTATAATATTAGTATGGATTCTCGGTCACATTCAAAGTTCTGCCGTGGCGACCGCGTACCGAAACACGTTGTCTTGAAAGTAGGGCAGGCATTTCGAAATTTCATAGTTTAGAAATTTTGGACCATATTTGCTACTTTACTAATTTCGAAATTGACACCCCTAAAATTTAAAATATTAGGGGTGTCAGTTTCGAAAATTCACAACGCGTCTTTCATCTCGCATATGATTGGTCGATTGATGGAGTCAAAACCCTTTAGAATAGAATAGAATATCTTTATTTCGGGCGCAAAAATCCATAGAGTGTTAGTAACATAGAAAAACTTATTACCTAGTGTTAGTAACAATCAACCTCTGCACAAACTGCTGCACAATCGGAGGGCCGAAGCTGTCAGCTACAGTTTTCAGGATGCCGTTCTGACTGTCCCTCACTCTCCTCAGTAGCGAAGCTGTTTTTTTACGTATAACAGCGTAGAAACCTTCTGTACAGGCATGCGCAAACATCTCCGACGCGCTACAGTAACGGGGCAGTCTCAACAACATCCTGAAAGCATTGTCATATTGGACGCGCAGGCCATCCAGCGATCTCTTCGTATAATTGACCCATAGACCCCGTGTACAGACTTTGGCAATAAGCCTTGAAAAGTGTTACTTTTACTAGGTCCGTAGACCGCGCAAATCCACGGGACAACATATTGCTCCGGACCGCTAGAGCCTAACGCTCCCTCTCAATGTCCACATCGTCCCTGAGGTCGGCGGCAAGAAAATGCCCCAGGTATTTAAAGTGGACACCCTATTAATTGGTGACCCGTTCACGAGCAACTCTGGTCCTTTACCTTGCCGAATTCACTAACGCAATTAGGCTGCTGCTCGCCTCCACAATGGTGGCAATTCGCCGTGGCATTTCGCCTAATCCTATAAAGATACTTACCGAAGCAACCGTGCCGGCAGGCTTATTACGTATCTTTTCCAAGAGCAAAACGATAGCGATTTTTGCGCAATGATTGCTCTTCAATACAGAAATTTTAGAGATTTTGGCGTTTCTTTTAGAAATAAGTGTATTTGACAATTAACGAGCGATTAGCAAACGATTGTGTAGGACCATCTATACCTACACTGTAGGTAATTCGGACTTTTATGACATAAAGCGTTCGATCGCGCGATGATTGCTGATTGCTGTTTCTTACGTAGGAAGACTGCCGGTCGGTATATGAATGATGTGCTCCCCTGTTTTACCAGCCACGTGCCCGTGCGTGTGTGTTCTGTTTTTCCGCTGGAGACTTAGGCCGGATTTAAGTCCTGCAGCTTCGGAAACCTGTCAGTCTGTTTGACCAAACGAGCTCTCCATAAAGTACCATCGTTAGCATTACACCCGAGCAGAGGCGGAAAACTTCTTCCCGACGTCCTCTGAGATTGGCCAGCAGTCTATGCAAAGTAGACTGGGACCAGGCGCGCTAAATGCTCTTGGAAGCCCCACCAGCTCATAGTTCCTTGGCAGTTTATGTATCCACAGCAACTCAGTTTTATTAGGCGCAGTTTATTAACCCAGGAAAAGGAATACATTAACTATGAATAGGTATATCGCATCAAGGCTGGCCGATAGATGCAAACCATCGGAAAGTCAGAATGTATATTGCCTTAGGTTAAGACATCGTGGGGTGCATGTTGAAAGCCTCCACGCGGCGCACCCTGGGCAACGTTGGCTCCAACTGCCCACCCGCGTTAGGTGGACAGGTGGGGCCGGCGGCTAATTTCAACATACGAGGTAAGGTCACGGTTCCAAACACAGATCATCGTCCGTGATGGTCTGTGAAGGGAACCGGGCTAGAGGCGGGACGGCTAATCCGTCGCTGCGGTGGCCATCTAACGCCTACTCCCCCCTCTGCTGACAGAAGGTAGGTCGAGTGGGCGGGGAGTAGAGATGGAACCCAATCCCAAGGTCTCGCGTGCCGAGGGGATGAATGGCCGGAGGGTTCGTATCCGGTCCCTAGCGCTGGGAAAGGGACCGCACCCTTAAAAAGGAAAAATAACATGGAAGAAAGACTAAAGGCAAAAAATCCTCAGGCGGGTACCCTTGCGCAACGCGAGGGTCAGTCCCGCCCCTCTAGGGATCTCCTAGAGGGTAGCCCCATCGTATCTGAGGGGGGCACCAATAGTCTCACGGGCCGGCAGACCACCGCCGACCTACGTCAAATGAGCCACGAGCGAGAAAAGGAGCTCCAGGTGAACCCGGAGCGACTGCGCGAAGTGGACGCGCCGCTTGCCGTCGCTGACGGCAACAAGAGCCGAGGAGGCTCTAGTCCCCCTGTGGACACACCTCTTGCCGTCGTCGACGGCAACAAGAGCCGAGGAGGCTCAGGTCCTACAGACAATTTGTCTGACCAGGACTCGCGCGGGTGCACCTCCAAAGTTTGGAGGAAGCGTCCGCGCAGCGGGGACTCGGGGTCGATGGGTCTCTCCTCGAGTGAGGAGAACCTGTCGGCCCCAAAAGTGTCAACGGGACGGAGAGGGCGGGGTCGCGCGGCGGCGGGTTTTGCCACCGCTCGGGTGCCGGAACGCGACGTGCGGGGTCGCTTCTTGCCCCGGCTCGACACGCCTGCCCCTACAGAGTGCGTGCAGAGTGACCCTGGGCACATGAGTGCGGACCAGAGCGGTGGCTCCACCACGTCCCTGCTAGGGCAAAACAAGGCGGAAGCAAACGCCGCAAAGCGGGCGCAGCGACGGGCTGTCGCGGCTGACGAGGTCAGCGAGTTGACCCGACAGGCCCGAGAGCGGCGTTCGGCTCAGACGGCTGCCGGTGGCGACATGTCGGCGGTGGCGCTCAGCCGCCAAGTGACGGACGGGCTGGAGGTCGTCCTGAAGGTTGCCACCAAATCTGGCAACCTAAAGGGTACATTTACCCATGCCCTGAAGCAGGCGGTGAGCGATATACAGGAGGCGGTTGAGGTCCTCATAAGCCGCACTACCACGGACGAGACGGCGAAGCTGTGGGAGGAAAACGGACGTCTCCTATCCGAGTTAGAGGACCTCAAGCGGCAGTTCACCGCCCGGAAGTCAGCTTCTACCGTAACGAGCCCACCGCTGGCGCCGTCGTCGGCTCCATCTCCGTCCCCATCATCGGCCCCTGCACTTGCGGATGCGGAGATCGAAAGGATCGCGCGCATCTGCATGATGCAGTGCGGGCGGATGGTGATCGATGGAGTCGAGATTGCTTCCGGTTGAAAACCTCCGCCCACCGCTCGCTGCGGACGATCGGAGACAGGAGCGGCCCGCTAAAACTGGGCAAGCGGCCCAGCCGGCAGCGGCTGAGCCGAGAAGTGCCGGGAAGGGAACCAGTAAGCCCGCGGAGGGCATTTTCGCGCCCACCACCCGGTCGGCGGTTGCGACCCTGGCGACCCCGCCTGGCACCCTCACGGAGGCATGGACGACGGTAGTTAAGAGGGGTCGCCGTCGAAAGAAGAAGGCGGCGGCACCGGCACACGCTGGAGCACCCGGACCGGAAACAAGGAAGGCCGCCACGCCGGGACCACCTAAGGTCCGAACCCCACGCTCCGCGGCTGTAGCGATCACGCTGCAGCCCGCAGCTGTCGATAGGGGCGTCACGTACAAGGCGGTCTTATCAGAGGCGAAGGCCAAAGTCGCGTTCCCCGATCTTGGCACACCGTCCGGCTTCCGATTGAGGTCGGCGATTACGGGGGCGCGGCTGCTCGAGGTGTCAGGTGCCTCAAGCGCCGAAAAGGCGGATCTGTTGGCCGCCAAGCTGCGGGAAGTCCTCAACCCGGAGGACGTCCGGGTGTCCAGGCCGATGAAGACCGCTGAGCTGCGTGTCGACGGCTTGGACGACTCGACGACCACAGTTGAGGTCGCGGCGGCCATCGCCCGAGCCGGCGGATGTCCGTCCGAGGACATTCGGACGGGGCAGATCCGCGCCGACGCTTCCGGGTTCGGCATGATTTGGGTGCGGTGCCCGGTGGCGGCGGCGAAAAAAGTCGCTGACGGTGGACGACTGCTAGTGGGGTGGGTTGCAGCAAGGGTCAAGTTGCTGCAACCTAGGGCATTGCGGTGCTATCGTTGCCTGGACATTGGGCATGTCAGGGCACGATGCACTGCCGAAACAGACCGCAGCGAGCAGTGCTATCGCTGTGGTCAGCCCGGCCACAAGGCAGCCCAGTGCTCCGCGGCACCAAACTGCAGCCTCTGTACAGCTGCAGGGAGGCCCGCTGGGCACAGAGCGGGCGGAAAGGCCTGTGGCGTACCTGCGCAGCAGAAGGGGAGAAGGAGGGCCAAGGTTGCCGGGGGCTCTTTACCCCCCCCGTCAACCTGGCTGCTCTTCGGCCGACTCCCGGCCTAGGAATGGAATAGAGGGAATGGATTGCGCATAATGGCGCTCTACCATTTCCTCCAGGGCAATATCAACCACTGTGCCAGAGCTCAGGATCTCTTGCTCCAGAGCATGGCAGAGTGGTCGATTCACGTGGCTGTGGTCGCCGAGCCGTATTTCGTCCCACCCAGGGATAACTGGGTTGGAGACCTCGACGGTTTGGTGGCCATCATTGGCGGGGCTCTAGTCAGCCCGTCCCGAGGTCACGGCTGGGTGGCCGCCCTCGCGGATGGCGTTGGCATAGTTGGTGCGTATTTTTCGCCCAACAAGAGTCTCGCCGACTTCGAGAGTTTCCTTGTCGAGTTGGGCGCCGTCGTAGGCCAACTCCACCCTCGCCCTGTGCTGTTACTAGGGGATCTCAACGCCAAGTCTTCGGCGTGGGGATCTCCGGTAACCGATGCTAGGGGTGAGGTGCTGGAAGAATGGGCAGTCACCACCGGCTTGGTCGTCCTAAACCGGGGCTCGGTCTACACGTGCGTGCGACAGCGGGGCGGTTCAATAGTGGACGTATCGTTCGCAAGCCCTGCTGTCGCAAGCCGTGTCCGTGACTGGCGTGTCGCCGTGGAGGTGGAGACGTTATCGGATCACAGATATATCCGTTTCGACGTCTCCACCCAGACCGCAGGCGGCCACGGTGCGCTGGCCCCGCGAACGAACGGTCCGCGCTGGACGCGCAAGCGCATCGACAGGGAACTTCTCGAGGAGGCCACCATTGTCCAGGCCTGGATCCGGGAGTCGGCAACAACCGGACCCGTCGACGTCGAACAGGAGGCGCTGTGGTTCCGCGGGGTGATGACGCAAATCAGCGACGCGTCCATGCCCCGGGTCCACGCACAGTCAGCGAGGCGCCAGGTGTACTGGTGGTCCGCCGAGATCGCACAGTTCCGTGTCGCGTGCGTAGCGGCCAGACGCCAGTACACCCGATACCGGAGGAGACGTCGTCGGGTCCCTGACGAAGAAGCCGCGCTGTATGAGGTGTACCGCGCGGCGACGGAGACTCTGCGGCTGGCTATCGGCGATGCGAAGAAGCGAGCCAGGGAGGAGATGTTGGAGACTCTAGACGGGGATCCTTGGGGGCGCCCTTATCGAGCGGTTCGAGGAAAACTTCGAGCCGCCGCGCCTCCACTTACGATGAGTCTCCAACCCGAGCTGCTGGAGGAGGTAGTCGCAGCCCTCTTCCCGGCGAGAGCGGAGTATATCCCGCCGCCGATGGCTTTGCCCACGGCCGCAGAGTCTACAGAGGAGGACGCCATCAGCGTCCCAGAGGTGACACAGGCAGAGATGGGGGCGGCCGTGATGCGGCTCCGGGCCAAGAACGTGGCTCCGGGGCCCGACGGAATCCACGGCCATGTGCTAGCCCTCGCACTGAAGGAGCTAGAGCCCTGGCTGAGAGGACTCTTCACAGCGTGCCTTGAGCGGGGCCAGTTTCCTACTCTGTGGAAATCTGGTCGTCTGGTCCTGCTCAGGAAGGCGGGGCGCCCTGCGGACTCACCGTCCGCGTACCGGCCCATAGTGCTGCTAGACGAGGTGGGTAAGCTGTTCGAGCGGATAATCGCTGCCCGCCTCGTCAGCCACTTATACAGAGAGGGGCCGGACCTTGACGAAAGCCAGTTCGGCTTTCGGCATGGGCGCTCCACCATTCACGCGATATCGCAGGTGAGAGTCCTGGCGGAGGAAGCGGTGTCCCGGGGTGGGGTGATGTTGGCGGTGTCCTTGGACATTTCCAACGCCTTCAACACCCTGCCCTGGAGTTGTGTTCGGGAGGCACTGCGGTATCATCGAGTGCCTCCCTACCTCCGCCGCATCGTCGGGGCTTATTTGGCGGAGAGGTGTGTCACCTACGTGGGACGTGATGGCGTCGAAAACCAGCACCGCATGTCGTGCGGTGTTCCACAGGGCTCGGTCTTGGGCCCGCCCCTGTGGAACATCGGGTACGACTGGGTGCTGAGGGGCGAACTCCAACCGGGCGTAGACCTGACGTGTTACGCGGACGATACGCTGGTCACCGCCCGGGGGAGTTCGTACAGGGAGGCAGCGTTGCTGGCGACGGCTGCGGTCTCACAGGTGGTGAGCCGCATACGGCGCCTTGGCCTGGAGGTGGCCCTCAACAAGTCGGAGGCCATTGTCTTTCATGGCCCCCGGCGGGCGCCACCGCCCGATGCCCACATCGTCGTCGGGGGGGCTCGAATCGCTGTCGAGTCAACCATGAAGTACCTGGGATTGGTGCTCGACAGCCGGTGGGATTTCGGCCCCCACTTTCGACGGCTGGCGCCCAAGTTGCTGGGCGCGGCTGGGGCGCTGTCAACGCTGCTTCCCAATCTGGGGGGCCCGAGCGCTGCCTGTAGGCGGCTCTACGTGGGGATCGTGCGATCGATGGCCCTGTATGGGGCCCCGATCTGGGCGGCTGACCTGACGGCCGGCAGCATCGCTGTTTTGCGAAAGCCGCAGAGAGCGATGGCCGTCAGAGTCATCAGGGGGTATCGCACGATCTCGTACGAGGCGGCTTGTGCATTGGCCGGATCCCCGCCCTGGGACCTGGAGGCGAAGGTACTCGAGTCACTGCATCGGTGGCGCGAGGAAGCGCGGGCGCGGGGCGAAGGACTGATGCAGCAACATATGGAGTTGCGTCAGTCTCAGCTTCGCGAGGTCCTGGTGGCGGAATGGCGGGACAGGCTTTCACGACCTACCGCCGGCCTCATTACCATCGAGGCGGTCCGGCCAGTGCTCGAGCGCTGGCTCGGGAGGAGGCACGGCTCCCTGTCGTTTCGGGTGACGCAGGTGCTCTCGGGGCATGGTTGCTTCGGGAAGTACCTGTGTCGCATAAACAGGGAGCCGGACGCCCGGTGTCACCACTGCGTCGACTGCCGGGAGGACACGGCGCGGCATACGCTGGCAGAGTGTGCCGCTTGGGAGGAGCCACGCCGTGCCCTCATCTCTGAAGTAGGCAGTGACCTGTCGCTGCCGGCTGTAGTCGAGTCTATGGTCGGCAGCGAGGAGTCCTGGGACGCGGTGGTATCCTTCTGCGAGACGACTGTTTCGCAGAAGGATACTCCGAAGCTGCGGAGAGGGAGAGGGAGATTTCATCCGCTAACCCGATCCGCAGAAGACGCGCCGGGCGTCGGCGGAGGGCGGACAACGCCCTCTTCCAGCCCCCCTAAATGGGTCCAGGGGCGACGGACTCGGGGACGTCCGTCGCCCCCCAGACATCAGGACCCGAGGTGGTGGCGCGTAGTGTTCCACGCGCGCCCCTCTTAGACGTCGCGGGGGGAGTCCAACACCTCACTCCCCCCCCCAACCCGAGATCGTGGGCCGCAGAGGCGGGCCGGCACTAGCCGGGGGTTGCGGCAGTATCGTTGTTCCCGCGACCCCCGGTGCAGGTGTGAGACGGAACACCGGGGTGGTTTCTGGGTCTGCCAGATTAATGTTCTGTATGTGAGGCCAAGTTGGGTTTATAAATGATTTATTTGGCAAACTTTTGATAAGATTATTACGCAGCATGCAAGCAGGCATGCAGCGTGCAAGCAGACACGCAGCATGCAAGCAAACATGCAACATGCAAGCAGGCATGCAACATGCAGCAAGCATTTTTTCTGTCACGGTTTCGGCGCTGCGGGGTTTGGGCGGCCCCACGTGAGTTTATCGTCGCAGATGGTTTTAACGCTCACCACCGCAGCTTCGGCTTGCTGGCCGCACTAGCCGGCCAGCCTCAGCCGCGGCGGCGGGTCTTCAAACCACCTGCTCCTCAGCTCGCGGGCCGCCCCACCCCTCCGCGCCTACGCGGGCTTAAATTACACTCTAGGGTAGTGCAGACAAGACTACGTGAAGTCGGTTTTTGCAGCGATTCGTTTCTGGCACAAATTTTTGTAGCAAAACATGTTGACTTTAAGTTTATTCGAAATCGGCATGTCGTTTTTCGGACCGAGACCCCCCTCGAGCGGTTTCAAGCAGTTATGCAGCAATTATGTGTTTATTTGTCTTGCTATTCAGTTTTACAAGGCGTTTTTATTTCGGAATTGTATTAATCAATTTTAATAAACGGAATTCGTATTTTTGATGTTTCGAATTATCATTAAGTCGGACTTTTTGTTATCCAATGTATATAAACTCGGTACTTCGAGTATAGTATTTATAAACTTTAGAAATATTGAAATTTAGGCATTATAAAAATAGGAGTAATGATAAGTTGGAGTTGTTATATTCGGAATTTTGAACCATTCGGAATTATGATAATCGGTATTTTAAAATTCGTATTTGTGACCGACGGAATAAAGTTTTTCGTGTTTATGTAGTGTTCCCCACGCGCGCCCCTCTTAGACATTGCGCAGTCAAACACCTCACTCCCCGCACCAAACCTGAAGTCGAGGCCCGCAGATGCGTGTCGGCACCTGCCAGTGATTGCGAAAGGATACGTACTCGCGACCCCCACGAGAAGGTGTGAGATGGAACACCGGGGTGATTTTTAGTCAGTACGAGTCTGACAGACCCCTCCGCCCCTGCAGGACGGAAGACATTCAATGTTCTTTTTCCCAGACAGACACGAGAGTGACAGCAATAGGGCTCCGTTTTGACCCTTCAGATACGGGGAACTAAAAAGGGATACTTGATAAAAGCAAAGCACGCAAAAAAAGATAGAACATAACATGTTTTGGATGTATAATAAACCTGTTTCTGATATAAATTCAAAATCATTACCAGATATTACTCAAATGTCAATTTATCTACATTGACTGCTACATGCAATATTTACTTCTAAAATATAAATTAAAGTTTTATTTTCATTTGTTTTGTACTGGGTACCGGTTTGCTTGTCCAGAATCTAGATTTGGCACTTACAGAGGTCAGGTTTTTTTTCTTTTATTTCTGTACGTTGCCCTTTATAAATAACGAATTTTATAAAAAAAAAATATGTAACTTTAACATTTGCAATTGATAATTCCAATTATCCTCCGTTTTAATCCAGAACATGGTCTAACCGTGTGCCAAATTTCATCCAAATCCGTTTAGCAGTTAAGATTTGAAAAGGTGCATAACACATAGATAGAGCTACTTTCGTATTTATAATATTAGTATGGATTCTCGGTCACATTCAAAGTTCTGCCGTGGCGACCGCGTACCGAAACACGTTGTCTTGAAAGTAGGGCAGGCATTTCGAAATTTCATAGTTTAGAAATTTTGGACCATATTTGCTACTTTACTAATTTCGAAATTGACACCCCTAAAATTTAAAATATTAGGGGTGTCAGTTTCGAAAATTCACAACGCGTCTTTCATCTCGCATATGATTGGTCGATTGATGGAGTCAAAACCCTTTAGAATAGAATAGAATATCTTTATTTCGGGCGCAAAAATCCATAGAGTGTTAGTAACATAGAAAAACTTATTACCTAGTGTTAGTAACAATCAACCTCTGCACAAACTGCTGCACAATCGGAGGGCCGAAGCTGTCAGCTACAGTTTTCAGGATGCCGTTCTGACTGTCCCTCACTCTCCTCAGTAGCGAAGCTGTTTTTTTACGTATAACAGCGTAGAAACCTTCTGTACAGGCATGCGCAAACATCTCCGACGCGCTACAGTAACGGGGCAGTCTCAACAACATCCTGAAAGCATTGTCATATTGGACGCGCAGGCCATCCAGCGATCTCTTCGTATAATTGACCCATAGACCCCGTGTACAGACTTTGGCAATAAGCCTTGAAAAGTGTTACTTTTACTAGGTCCGTAGACCGCGCAAATCCACGGGACAACATATTGCTCCGGACCGCTAGAGCCTAACGCTCCCTCTCAATGTCCACATCGTCCCTGAGGTCGGCGGCAAGAAAATGCCCCAGGTATTTAAAGTGGACACCCTATTAATTGGTGACCCGTTCACGAGCAACTCTGGTCCTTTACCTTGCCGAATTCACTAACGCAATTAGGCTGCTGCTCGCCTCCACAATGGTGGCAATTCGCCGTGGCATTTCGCCTAATCCTATAAAGATACTTACCGAAGCAACCGTGCCGGCAGGCTTATTACGTATCTTTTCCAAGAGCAAAACGATAGCGATTTTTGCGCAATGATTGCTCTTCAATACAGAAATTTTAGAGATTTTGGCGTTTCTTTTAGAAATAAGTGTATTTGACAATTAACGAGCGATTAGCAAACGATTGTGTAGGACCATCTATACCTACACTGTAGGTAATTCGGACTTTTATGACATAAAGCGTTCGATCGCGCGATGATTGCTGATTGCTGTTTCTTACGTAGGAAGACTGCCGGTCGGTATATGAATGATGTGCTCCCCTGTTTTACCAGCCACGTGCCCGTGCGTGTGTGTTCTGTTTTTCCGCTGGAGACTTAGGCCGGATTTAAGTCCTGCAGCTTCGGAAACCTGTCAGTCTGTTTGACCAAACGAGCTCTCCATAAAGTACCATCGTTAGCATTACACCCGAGCAGAGGCGGAAAACTTCTTCCCGACGTCCTCTGAGATTGGCCAGCAGTCTATGCAAAGTAGACTGGGACCAGGCGCGCTAAATGCTCTTGGAAGCCCCACCAGCTCATAGTTCCTTGGCAGTTTATGTATCCACAGCAACTCAGTTTTATTAGGCGCAGTTTATTAACCCAGGAAAAGGAATACATTAACTATGAATAGGTATATCGCATCAAGGCTGGCCGATAGATGCAAACCATCGGAAAGTCAGAATGTATATTGCCTTAGGTTAAGACATCGTGTGTTGTCAGGTTGGTGGGTATAATCGTGCAAATGAAATCACAGAAATTATTCGATACATTGGGTTTATTTTAAATATTCAGAGTTACAATCTTGCTAACATTACGGATCGACACGGATTCTATGACGTCTTAGCTCTAAGGCTGTCAGTACTCAACTGCAATATTCTGTGTTCCCCACCACGCAAGTGCTTACAGAAAGCGCGCCAAAGCGTAGTTGTTCTTGATTTACCGACAGGTGGCGTGCTTTCAATTTGTTTTGACGTCCGTACTATTGACCAAACCCGACAGGTATATTAATTAACAAATTTGATTTTGTCTACACTAAAGATGAGAGCTAATGAGGTGTGCCAAACTTTTATGTAACCGAGCCAAATGGAGAGAGATCGTGCGGCGAGTTACAACACCAGCGATTGGACAAAATTCATCATGACCACGACTGCTCTGTCAAGAGCGAAACGAAGAAGAAGAAGATGTATTTGGATAATTGGCAGTTGTATCAATAACAGCAAAAAAACATGCGTATATATCGGCTCATAATCATAGACTACGTTGTTTTTCGTGTCTGTATCGCCAGATCATGACAAAAATATGGTTTATTTTTTCTTTTTTTTAATTGTCATTCAATTTTTACCTTAGCCTTAGAAAAAGAAACCATTGTTGGTCATTATTTGCTAAGTTATTAGGGTTAATGTTCACTAATGAATATCGTTATAACTTAGCTATTTGGCTCTTTACTGCTTAGATAAGAAAACACTTAGTTACGTACCCACTTGTTGC
This sequence comes from Orthosia cruda, assembly GCA_964057195.1. Lineage (NCBI taxonomy): Eukaryota > Metazoa > Arthropoda > Insecta > Lepidoptera > Noctuidae > Orthosia > Orthosia cruda. The sequence goes on along the minus strand of OZ059854.1, from coordinate 10,952,880 downwards.
CGCATAACAACAAATAATAAAAACAAGTGGGGCTCCCATACAACAAACGTGATTTATTCGCCGTTTTTTGCGATAACGGTACGGAACCCTTCGTGCGCGAGTCCGACTCGCACTTGGCCGGTTTTCACACTTCTTGACTTCTTCAGATATTTTTCAATTATTGTTAGTCTGTAATCTTGATATTCTTTTCTTATAATTTTGTGAATGTTTTAATATAAATTACATTGCCCATCTTTTTTCTTCTAATGTTAATTGTGTTTTATTTATTAATTCGTATCTTCTTTTAATGAGGTTTTTGTTCTGTCTGAGATAACGTAGTGTCGTTTAGTTTTTGTGTTGTTATAACGTATAGACTTTAAACTTATATCGATTGCTTGCTTAATTTTCTCATAGTACGTCTCTACATCATCATTTTCATTTCAAGATCCAGTGTACTTCTCTTTCTCAAATAGAGTTAACAATAGAGTACATCTCAAAAGTCTTTGGTCGCTCAGGAACGATAGATTGATCATCACTTTAATGTTAGTAATTTTATTTTTAAGATGTGACAGTATATAGTCTATTTGGCTTTTTTTTAAGCCATGTCCATGTCTATTGGTAACGAATAAAATATTTGCCTATCATAACTGGAGTAGTTTCACGTCTCTTGTCTCTTTTTCAGAAGCATGAGTTGCCCAATATTCTGTCTTCGCCTTTAATGTTTTGTCCAATCGGGCATATAAGTCACCCATGATTATAAGGTTTTTATATTTAAGAGATTCTTGTATTTGATTATAGAATTCTTTTATCTCCAGTTCGGTTGCGTCACAGGTCGGCGCATGAATCTGGATAATGGATAGATTTGTGTTCTCAAAATTCAGGTGTAGTTTGCAGATTCATTCGTTTATTGCATTAAAACTCTGTATGCTATTTTTAGGTGTTTTTTTATGAGGATACCTACCCCATACACACATGGCCTTTAGTCTCACCAAAGTCGCAGAATAAATGGTTTTCGCTTTCTTCTATATTATAACCTGTACGTCTGATTTCTGATAGACAAATGATGTCATATTTGATAGATTGCTTGAACTCTAGCAGCCTTTCATCTGATAGTAATGATTAGAGACCGGATTATATGCATTTGCAAATTTGGATATGAAATGATATATTTACCCCATTCTCAGCGGGATTTGCATATTATATCTAATATCTAGTGATGATGCATATTTTCGCTGTATTTATTATAATTTTCAGTAGGGTATCCTATTCATAAGTATTATAACTAAAATTTCGCCCATATGCACTAAATTTTCACTTATAAAAATATTTTGATTGTTTAAAGACTAAAAATTTAGAACACCTACCTACCTACCTGATTGTTCACGTTTCCAAAAATCCTACTTTCTACTTAATATTATAAATGCGAATGTTTGTGAGGATGTATGTATGTTTGTTACTCTTTCACGCAAAAACTACTAAACGGATTTGGATGAAACTTTACAGTAATATAGGTTATACATCAAAATAACACATAGGCTACAATTTAAAATGTTTTTTTTTGTAATTTGGTCATAATATTACGATAAAATATCAAGTAAGTCGGGAAAAAATCTGCCCTCTGAGAGCTATCTTCGCGAGCGCTACCTTAACCGTTGGAGATACAAAAATATAATGTAGCAGAGAATTGTTTGTCTTAAATAGTTCTAAATAAAAGTCCGTGTTAGCATATATATACCTTTTATGTGGAAGCCACTATGACCAAAATAGTGAACCTTAATCACAATTAAATTGGATACGTTTTTACAATGCACATTTTAGAATATTTATCAAACTCTTATCAAAATCGATACATTTGTCGCTTTAAATATTGAATGCAGATAAACTTTGTCTGTTACACTAAGTAATAGATTGACTTGAATGGAGCTCGAACGACATAACTAAGCGCGGCGGGTAAAGTGGCGAAGCGAGGGGAGGGGCGAAGTGATCCAAGAAATGACGCGTCATGGCTAAGTGGGCGATCCGAACGCGGGCAGACGTCGTTGACGGTTGTGTGTTGTGTTCATTATGCGTATTTTCTTCGATTGAATTTTTTTTTAGTTATTTTTTTTTCTTTTCAAAAAGAAAAGCAGGAATATTTGGACCTGACTACAAATAAAAATAAAAGCCACATACACTAGGGTAAACGGTATGGTTGTTGGCCAGTTAAGCTACCTCAAGACACTATTTATAATACAAAAAAATATAAAACAGGTAAAGGAAATATTTTTTAAATATATAACATTAAAGTATTTATTCAATGGTATGGCTTACATACTCCTTTTCCATACACTTTTATTAATAAAATCTAAATAAAGATACAAAATATTGAAGTAACGGTTATTGGCTACCATAATCACAATAATTGGCCATGTAATCTTACAGTTAATGCCCTTAGAAAACAAAATAATTATTAATATTCAAAAAGAAAAACGACTAATTACTACTAATTAAAAAATATTCTAATCATCAGAAGGGTCGGAATCATCGTTAATTACGTAACTTTTGTGGCATAAAAATCAAAAAATTCGTCGGCATCCGGGATATTTTCTGGGTGATAATTGGGTATACAGTGATTATGATGATAGTATTATTTAAATAGCCATTCCTTGATGGAATCTTCTTTATGAGTCAAATACGGCGTCGGTCCAAACTCCGATTTAGGGGATTTTTAAGTTTGAATTGTTGCCCTGATAATATTATATTTTTTCGCAACTGCTCTCAAAGACATTTTTTATTCTGAATGTTTTCTAACACCTCATCTAGGGTTTCTTTGGTGTACTGAGGTATTTTTCGCATGATATTTTTTTTAATTTAACCTGATAGAACAGAAAAATAAGCATGAGTGATCTTGTCCAAAATAAAAATATTATCGTTATTGGCCTCCTTTATTGTATTGAAAATTATTCCAGACTTCATAGTACTTGGCCTAGGCTAATAACTGTTTACACAGCCCTAAAATTAGTGACAAACGAATATGATGCCTTATATAACAAATGGTAAAGATTTACCATTTGTTTTATATTTTTATACTGTAAACGCATTTTGTTTTGGATGAAATGAATATAGTTATTGGCATGAATTTCACTCTATATATGTTACAGATTTTCAATCACTGAACTATGTAAATTTACTTCAAAATATCACATCCTAAAATTGTATGACCTTAACATTTTTTAAACAAACTTACCCGTTTTCGATACCGGCACGAAACAATCAAGGCTACAAAAGAACGAATCCATCTAGCGGTGTTTTGATTAAACTTTTTGACAGTCAACAATTGTGTTGCCTTAATGCATTTTAATATTTACCATTTATTTATGTGTGTTGCTAGTTTTTCAATACCGCTGTTGAAATGGCTAATAACTATATAGGGGCCAATAACTTTACCGTTTCTCCTATATACTGTCAAACCTTAAAAATAAAATTACTAACATTGAAGTAATGATCAATCTAGCGTTGCTGAGTGACCACCGACTTTTGAGATATACTCTATTGTTAACTGTATTTGAGCAAGAGAAGTACACTGAAGCTATAAAGTTTCAAACATAAAAACAATACTTATTTCAAAATAAAGTACTCAGAGTAGCTGTTAATGCACTATGGTAAATCAGAAATATTGAACTTCACCGCGACCTTAAAATAAAATTCGTCACCAGCGTAATCCAAAACTTTGCTGAAGCCCACGAACAAAGACTTCATCGACACGTGAATGTGGAGACAATACAGCTGCTAGATAACACGGACATAGTGCGTAGGCTAAAGATAACTAAACCATTTGAGTTAGTGCAGCTTAGTGTATAAATAGTGAACATAAAATAGCAAAATTACTGTGCTATACATGTAACACGTGAGCTAAGTGTATTTAACCTATCAGACTCTAAAAAAGTGCTACCCAAACGTATAAAAGTGAAAATTGACACTATTCTTAGAGAGTTAAATTGATTATTAGTTTGTTTAGTATATATTATAATCCATTATTAAGGTATTTAGTTTTTATTGATAAAAATAAAAAAAATTGCTGTCACGTATTTTTATGCAATCGAAAGCCCTTGAAAGGTTGATAAAATATCCAAGAACAAAAATGGTCAAGCTTATAAATATTAAGATAACACCAATGTCAGTTGAACAAGTTGTGTAGCCTAAAAATGTAATCCTTTTGAAACATTATCATAAATAAAAACACACCCCATACTTATTTATAATTTTATCTTTATCATAACTATGCTATTGTCTTTTATTTTATTTATTGAAACTTTATGCACAAGAACAAAGGTGGCCTTAATTAATATTAACAGTTCAACTTACACTATTGTCAATATTACAAGAATTGTTTATCTACCCAAAACTATGCTGATGAGACTGGTAAAGTGATCATTCCTATATCCTTTTTATCATCATCTTTCTTCTTGTATAAAGAATCCTCTATATCTTGCAAGGTCCTACCATTTGTCTCAGGCAAAATAAAACTAAGAAATATTCCTGTGAATAATGTGACACCTGCAAAGGTGGCATACATAACTTGCTTTCCGAACACATACATAATCTCTGGGGTAACTTTTACAGAAATAAATAGCAAAATAAATGATATTGCCGAGCTTAAACCTGAGCCAAAACCACGTACTTCTGACGGAAATACCTCTGAGACGAATGACCAAGATATAGATGTCAATACACTTGCCATAGCTATATAAATAATCATACATGTGATAGCAACCCACACTAGGCCGGGAGGAGCTAGATACAAGTATATTACTAAGCCTACCAACACAAGAGTTGTTGATATGGAACAGACCACGAAAGTAATTTTACGTGGAAGAACCGTAGCAAATATACAAATAAAAACAGATGCCGCAATTCTTATAAAATCAGTAACCAACACTAACGTAAATGCGTCTATATCTCCAGAGAATGTCTTCTCAAATATCACTTCAGCGTAAAAAGACAAAGTATTGATACCACACCATTGGACGGAGACGAACAATAAGAATATGGTCGCCACAGACTTCATGAATGGTTTACTAAATATAATATTAAGTATATCTTTAAACGTGGTATTTCCTTCTGCCTTTTCTTTAGCCTTTTCCAAAACTGTTGACAGTTCCTTTTCAGCATTGTCTCCATTTCCTCGGAATTGTCTGTAAGACTCAATACCCTCGTCGATTTTTCCTTTAGACAACAGCCATAGTGGACTTTCTTTCAAAAACAAAAGTATCATAAAGGCTATAGTGGTAGGCAGTGTGAAGATGAAGCAACTGGCTTTCCAATGAATGTATTTTCCTACTGTATGGCTGATGATGACTCCTATATGGATTGCTGCTGATGGGCAGAACAGGGCCACAGCTCTGTACTTAGAGTCAGTCAATTCACTGATATAGACCATGCTATTGGCTCTCACGGCTCCTGTACAAACTCCTGTGATAAATCTTCCAATAAGCATGACTGCGTTGTTATGTGCGAATCCCATAATGATCCAGCCACTAGTGAAGGGTACTATCAGGACTAGCTGACCGAGCTTCCTGCCGATGCCATCGCTCATGGAACCAGAGAAGAGAGAGCCCATCACCATGGCAAGCGGGGAGATGGATGCTGCAACAGAGAATATTACAATAAATGTTAAATACAGGCCTGCGGATCCCAAGCCAGGAGACAGCACTGGGGCCCATGAGCAATGCTGGTACTCTTGGATCCTATCAGATCTGTACCCACGAAAATGCGATTCGCAGCAATGCAAAGCTAGGGCCTTATCATTTAAAGGGAATGGTTCCTACTACGGGTGTAAGGTGGTACAATGTGATCACTCTTTGCTGAGTTTCCCGTGGTGATCTTCTGTTCTCGCTCAATCCCGTGCCTGGCCGAGGGTTTTAGGGATAAGATATATATAATAAGGAAATAAGGGATTTGGAAGGGACACAAACGCGATCCGGTGATATTCCCGCCAGACTTCAACGCGCGTTCCCGGGAAAAGACACTTCGCTGCGCGCGAAATATACATAAAACCAATTATACAGACGAAACACTACACCAATCGTAGATGGCAAACGCAATTACAATACCGATGAGTTAATTATTTAAGAATTAGAATATGATCAAACGGGACTCTCGGAATCCCGTCGCACGCGCTTGCAAATTGCTTTTGCGACTCGTGTCAAGTGTCAACTGTCAATCAAAAGCTGTCAAAATCGCTGACAGCTAACTGACATTGTTGCAACTAAATACCAAAAATAGTAACGGACCGTTTTGGGCCGAAACAATGAATGTATTTTGTTTTGTACTTAATTATATAATATTTTTCCCGAAGACACGAATGCAACCGAATTAGTTGAACTGTATTTTATTAATTATGAACTATACAGATAATGATGGGTACTGTCTTAAAAAAGAAAAGAAAATCTTTAGCCATATTATACATAAAGATGAAACAGTTCAAACACTGTATAACCAGTTGGAAATAACCCTAAAAACATGTTCTATTAACCCTGCTTCATACAAAAAGACAAATAAACTAGAATCAATTTTTACACAAGAAGTAAAAGAAATGCAAAACCAAAGACAACAGCTAAAAAACAAACTAAATAAAACACATGAATAATTGAGATTTGGTAAAATGTACAGAGACGTTAACAATCTAATAAAAACAAATTTTAAGAATTATAAGCGGCGTCCTCTATTCCTCCCTGAAAAGTCTGGAGGCATCAAGAAAGCATATAGAGAAATAAACACCACTAAAAATCTAATGTTACACCTATGCAATACATCAGTATCTCAACGTAGGCTCAACGGTAACAAATAGGAATGACGTTTTGAGAGTAGCTAACCAGTTTTATAAAGAACTCTACAGTGAGCCTAGTCAAGACCAACAGACGAACAGCATTACCTGGGCAGGCATTCGCTTGCGCTAAACCTTACCCAGCTGGTCCATGGGGCAACAAGGGTGCCAGATGTTGATTCGCACACAGCCAATTGCTTGGACCTTCTGCTGACAACAGATCCAGACCGATACTCTGTGTCGATAACTTCACTGTTCGGTAGTTCCGACCACTGTCTGGTGAAGTCTATGTCCGTCTACTGCCCGATCCCAGCCCAAGAGGCACCCGGCGGGTTTGGCGGTACAGGTCAGCAGATTGGGATGGCATGCGATCTTTCTTCGCTTGCTATCCTTGGCAGCCTACTTGCTTTTCTTCGGCTGATCCTTCGTCGTGCGCGGATGCCGTGAAAGATGTGTTGCGTCAGGGAATGGAGTACTACATTCCGAGAGCGATGTCATTCAGAGAGCGATGGCCGTCAGAGTCATTAGGGGTTATCGCACGATCTCCTACGAGGCGGCTTGTGTACTGGCCGAATCCCCGCCCTGGGACCTGGAGGCGAAGGTACTTGCGTCACCGGTGGCGCGAGGAAGCGCGGGCGCGGGGCAAAGTGCCGATGCAGCGACATATGGAGCTGCGTCGGTCTCAGCTTCGTGTGGTCCTGGTGGCGGATTGGCGGGACAGGCCCTACCGCCGGCCTCATTACCATCGATGTGGTCCTGGACCAGTGCTCGAGCGCTGGCTCGGGATGAGGCACGGCTCCCTGTCGTTTCGGGTGACGCAGGTGCTCTCGGGGCATGGTTGCTTCGGGAAGTACCTGTGTCGCATAAACAGGGAGCCGGACGCCCGGTGTCACAACTGCGTCGACTGCCGGGAGGACACGGCGCGGCATACGCTGGCAGAGTGTGCCGCTTGGGAGGAGCCACGCCGTGCCCTCATCTCTGAAGTAGGCAGTGACCTGTCGCTGCCGGCCGTAGTTGAGTCTATGGTCGGCAGCGAGGAGTCCTGGGATGCGGTGGTATCCTTCTGCGAAACAGTCGAGGGAGGGAGAGGGAGATCTCATCCGCTAACTCAATCCGCAGCAGACGCGCCGGGCGTCGGCAGAGGGCGGACAACGCCCTCTTCCAGCCCCCCTAAATGGGTCCAGAGGCGACGGACTTGGAGACGTCCGTCGCCCCCAACACATCAGGACCCGAGGTGGCAGCGCGTAGTGGTCCACGCGCGCCCCTCTTAGACGTCGCGGGGGAGTCCAACACCTCACTCCTCCCTCAACCCGAGATCGTGGCCCGCAGAAGCGGGCCGGCACTAGCCGGGGGTTACGGAAGTATCGTTGTTCCCGCGACCCCCGGTGTAGGTGTGAGACGGAACACCGGGGTGGTTTTTAGTCAGTACGAGTCTGACAGACCTCAAAGAGGATTTTCCACCCCAGAAAAAATAAAAATAAGGTAATGGAGTACTACATACCGTTTTCACCACCGCGCTTAAACATGAGGCGTACCTGGCATGGGTTGACGCTCGATCGCGCAAAGCGAGTGACGTGGGTCAGAAGAAGAGAGTCTACAACAGGGCTGCCAAGTCCTGCAAGAAGGTGTTGCGAGGGGCTCGGTTCGACCACATTGGCCGAATAGGGGCCAAACTTGCTTCTTACCCAGCAGGTAGTAAAGCGTTTTGGTCCCTGGCTAAGTCAGTCGATTCGAACTTCTGCCATCTCTCACTAACACCACTGCTGATACCCGATGGGTCGCTAGCTCACACCGCTAAGCAGAAAGCAAATTTATTTGCCTCTCTTTTTGCGGAATCTTTGCATCTGAACTCTGGTGATTCGCGGCCCCCTCCATCTCCTAATGGGTGCGAGACTAGTATGTCGGACATATGCATCCATCAAATGAACGTCCGTAGGGTGCTGCGCAACCTCGACGTGAACAAGGCTAGCAGCCCTGACGGTATACCAGACATAGTTCTCAGAACCTGTGCGCCTGAACTGTCTCCGATCTTGACACGCCTATTCCGCCTTTCATAAGAGACTGGAAAAGTGCCGAAAGCTTGGAAGCTAGCCAACGTACAGCCCGTGCCCAAGAAGGGCAGTCGGGCTGACCCGACCAACTACAGACCCATCTCTGGAAGAGTATGGAGCGTGTACTTAACACTAAGCTCCTGGCATACCTAGAAACTAACGATATCCTTACGCCGCCAATACGGCTTCCGCTGAAATCGGTCTACTGGGGATCTTCTAGCGTATGCCATTCACATATGGAGTGAGGCCATCGAGAGGCACAGGGATGCGCTTGCCGTCTCCCTCGACATCTCGAAGGCTTTCGAAAGGGTCTGGCACGAAAGCCTTATCGGTAAGCTTACTTCATTTGGTCTGCCCGGTGGTCTGTGTAATCGGATTGCAGACTTCCTGAGAGATCGGTCCATTCGAGTGGTTACCGATGGCTGCTCGTCGGACCAATTGGATATTAATGCCGGGGTCCTTCAGGGGTCGGTACTCTCAGCAACATTGTTCTTGTTGCACATTAACGATCTGCTAAAACCCGGCACCTTTGGGTATGCAGACGACAGCACTGTTGCTGAGAGATACTTGTCCAACGCACGGGCTACCGGGCAGCTGATGCGATCTCTCCGTTAGGCCATGGTGAAGCGTTTGTACTTGTCCTTGCTTGTTTGAATGGGGCGATGCCAATCTGGTCAAGTTTAATGCTGCTAAAACCCAGGCGTGTCTTTTGTCGAAATACATAGAGTACGACAAACGTCTATATATTGCCTTTATAGACTACTCAAAGGCATTCGACTCTATCCCAAATTACTCCATCTGGCAGACTCTAAGAGAACAAAGCATCAACACCGAATATATAGAACAACCATATACATATCTATAACAACAGAACAGCTTGAGTGAAGATTGAAGTTGCAGGCCCATCATTTAGGATAGGACGAGATGTTAAACACACCCACTCTCGCCCAAGCTTTTCATCGCAGTGTTAGAAAATGTATTCAGGAAACTAAGACTGTCAAAACGTGGGCACCAAGGTAGACAGAAAGTATCCAACGCATCTCAGATTCGCAGACGACATTGTCATACTTTCTGAGGACGCAACCGATTTAAAAGTGATGCTGGAAACCCTCACCAAATACAGTATAAATATTGGGCTGGAGGTCAATGAAGAAAACCGGCCAAGTGCTCGCGCACGAAGGGTTCCTTACTATTTTATCGCAAAAAATATTTAAGTGGTTTAAATAAATATAGACAGACAGGGTGTAGTAGGGTGTTAGCAGGGTGTAGTAGGGTGTTAGCGTCGAATTCCAGCCAGTCGGCCTCTTCTAAGGCGGCGGAATGTTTAGTTAAAACCCCGGTAACCACGTCGACTCGTGGGCTAAACCTGATAAAGAGGGGCTTAAGTGTTTTGGCACTTAAGACTTGCAGTTGCTTCCTGCATTGCGCACAGGATCTGTCTCGGCTGCAATGGCAATCCCCCTTCGGTGGCGAGGCAGTCAGGCATTGTGAAAGGCCTTAAGGGCGACGGTAGGAGACATAGTTATCGTTCGGCCAGACACTTCGTGGCGGGTAAACCACTAACAACAGCATTCCCAAGGAGGTTTGGTGTCAGGCTGGCGGCCGACCGTAAAATATTTGCCAAACCCTCTGCAACATGATTGGCATAAATGGAATGCGCGATAGGATTAGGGCGTACCCCACAGGCGACAAGGCAGGGACAGAACGGTATGGAAGAAGAAAACGTGTTGCGCCAACCCCAAGTAACATGGGATAAGGGCAGGAAGATGATGAAATAAATATAGACAGACAGACCAATAAAGAACGTGTTCCTATAACTATCACAAGAACATTAGACATTCTAAAATAAATTTAAAAACACAATCTCTAGCTTTTTTGCTTCAACAGTATTTGCTATTTAAAAATATAACTTCTTAAATTTGGAAAGTCGAATTATTTACATAAAGCAAAACTTAGGATAAATTGTAGCTCAAGATTTGCCTTGGCTTGTTTTCATAAATAGTATATTGGCTTTATTATTCATTCATTTTAAGTGTGACACGTGAAATTAAAGATTTACGCTTTTGGTTGAAAAAAAGAATTCATGTATTTATTAGTTTTTGGAAAATTTACCCCTAAGGTGGAAATTGTTTGGGTTTATACATTTGAAACTTGGCATAAATACTAACCTTAGTAAATGTTTTTATTATTAATTTTTCAAAACTATTTTAAAGACGATTTAGAGTGTGTTAAGGATATTTAAAGAATTTTACCGTACAGGGCTTCTTTTCATGATGTAGGGGAGCACTAGGCAGGGATTTTTGGTAATACGGGGGTGAAACTATAAAGTCATCTGAAGGATAAAATACGGATCATGCGAACGAGGTCGCGGGTGAAGTGCTCGTTCATAATAAAATTAATACCAAACGGTTTTTGTAAATCTACTGTATTTTCCTAAGTTTACGGGGTCTAATTGTATTTTTCTGTTATTTTCTATGTTTTCTTGTATGTTTGAAATATTCGAGTGAATAGTCCATTCGGTATCCGGTTTTTTTTTACGCGTTTTCTGTTTATACTTAATTTGGCCATGTCGGGGCGGTATACCGTGCGCAGGCGGTTGTACTCTACAATAGAGCTCTTTTGTGCCTTGATTTGACTTGGATCTAGATTGATAAGATTTACTCTATCTATGGTTTTAACTCTGGAGAGTCCAATGTAAGCCTGCCCTTTATTATAAAATATACTTGGTCTTGACTCGTTCTAGAATTAAGGGTGGTATTCCACTCGTTATATAATTCAGACCTTGAAGTCCACATAAAGATCGGCTGTCATCAATTTTGAATGCTCATTCTTACATTACAGGCACTATAAGTAAGTATTCTAATCAAATAATTGAAAAATTATAATAAAATGATAAAAAAATTCTAGTGTCTGATTTATTCCTTTGTTTTTACCCATCTACCTATCTGGATGCCAAATTTAAACTTTGTAGGTCATCTGGAACTGGTCTGGTACTTTGTAAGTCAGTGATGAAAATGATGATTTTTGGAAGTTAATATCTAAATAACCATATAAGCTATATTTATGAAATTTTGGTTTATAGTTTATCTTAAGACTTTTAATACATACACCAATTTCATGTGGTTATCTTAAATATATTTTGAGTTATTAAGATGACAAAAGTGGCTCCAAATGGTTCATGTAATATTACACACAGCTGCTGCGTCGTCAGTGCCTTTTTTGCTTGAACTTGGCTTGACACGCTGCCGCGTGTCTAGATAAAAACACATGGAATAAATATGAAGGCAAAAACCATGGGTACCTGCTTAATACCTTGCCTCTCTTATGCCTGTCAGACTTGGTCCCTAACAAATAGACAACAAAACCAAATAAGAACTTGTCAGAGAGGCGTAGAACGTAGTTATATTAATATAAAACTGAGAGGCCAAGTGAAAACCTCGTTGATTAAGAAAGTAACGAAATCAAAAAAAATTACAGAGTAATAATAAAGCCATTAATTTAGTAAAGTTAACATAAGAGTTATTGTATTTTTTAAACTATAATGGTTAACACATGTGCTACGGGCCATTTAATAGAGAAAAGACAAACAAGTTGTTTTATTTTCTTTGTTTGGCTCCCCACCGGCAGATTAAAGGTCTGACTCTGCCGATTAGTTCTTTCCGGCAACCTTTATTGTATTTGTACTGTGTGAACCTCCCTGGCGCCCGAATTTATTATCTTATTATTTCATTTTCATTTTGGGAGAACACATTTTTTTTTGTTTATTCATATACAACAAATTACTATATTACATTTGGCAATCTGAATTTTTGTAAATCTGAATTTTTGCATTGGTGATAATTTAAGCTGTGGATATGGAGAAACTTACTGATTTTATTATATAAAATATAGCTGAGGTAGGTGAATTGGTGTTGAGCGAAGGTAGTAGAAGGTTAGACAATATCTGCGCGACGTTTAGTACTTACTGAGAAAGGCAGTCGATGTTTCCTTAACACAAATACAACCCTCTCACAGACAGAACCCTGCATTCCCTAAAAAGTTCTAGTGTAGAGTATCTATAGGGCCTGCATAACATAGCTTTGAGAACTGCTCTCTGAGCTCTCTGTAATGTAGTGTGTAAAAGTATGTTTTGCAGACGCCACCCCATGCTGGCAAACAATACAGGAGAAGAGACTGACAAAGCGAGTAATAGACCATCATAAGTGTTTCTGAGTCTGCCGAACCACGAAGTTTCTTAAAGATGAAATGAGTTTGCGCGTTCGGGTGACAAGATTATCTAGATGACAGTTCAGATTCTTGTCAATTTGGACGCCCAAGTATTTTATACAAGATGTGGCTGTCAGAGAGGGACAGGTACAGCAGGAGTTTCTAGAACAGGTATGAGCTTTAATAGTAGGCGTTATATTTGGCTGAGTCTTATTACTTAAAGAAAATGAAACAAGTTTCGTTTTTCCGCATTTAAGGTTAACAAATTTTTGTTAAACCAATTTATGACAATGTCTAGCGCCATCTGAGCATATTTTTCTGTTTCAGTTCAATCAATGCCATGAGAGAGTAGGGCTGTATCACCAGAGTAGGTAAATATGGAGCAGTTCGTTAAAGGAAGGGAACACAGATTGTTAATGTGGATGAGGAACAATGTTGGGCCTAGAATGCTTCCTTGTGGGATGCCGTATTTTATTCTAGCTTTATCGCTTATTCCCTCATGCAATTTAACACGTTGGAAACGATTTTCTAGATAACTAGAAACGATGTGAAGTGCAGGACCACGAATGCCCATGCGTTCCAGTTTTGATAGAAGTATGGGCGCAGAGACAGTGTCAAAAGGTTTCGCAATATCTAGAAATATACCCAGGCACCGCTGTTTCTTGTCCATGAGCTGAGTCACTTTTTCAGAGAATGCAATAACCGCATCCTCTGTTGCAATCCCGGCTCTGAAACCATATTGGTTTTCGGAGATAAGTTTATAAGCATTCAGGTATTTAAGCAAACGGTTGTTCAATATCTTCTCCAGAATCTTTGATATGATTGGTAAAATAGATATTGGTCTATAATTTTTGACACTGCCTCTGTCCCCTCCCTTATGAATAGTGTGGACTAGAGCAACTTTTAAAGTGTCTGAGAAACCGGTAGTTATCGCAAGATTTCAGATATGGGTTATGTAGGGGATTAAAATTTTGCGCGTTAACTTCAATTTGTGTCCAGAAATACCGTCAATTCTAGCTACAGAACTCGATTTCAAATTAATTATAAGTTGCTCTACTGGCGAGTTGTCGGCTTCTAGGACACACATTGAGTTAGAAGTTGAATCTGAACTTGAAGAGTGAGGTGGCACATTCTGACTATGCTGCATATTTGTAGCTAGGTCTTTGCCTAAATTAAAAAAAAAGTAGTTGTTGACTCTGTTTGCTGATGCAAGTGTGTCAGGTTCGAGGTGCAGCAGTTCTTTTCTTTCAGGCGTTAAGTTCTTGCGACGGTGAGGGAGTAGATTTTGAATGTGTTATAGATTTAATGAAATCCCATATTGCTTTGGAATTGTAATTCTGTCTTCTCGTAATTTATTTTCAATCTCCGTATTAAAAAATTACAGAAGTTGCAATAGTGAGAATACGTTACTTTAAGGATAGGGTTGTCAGGTTGTGCTTTTAGAGTTAGATGGATTTTATCCCTGTTTCTAATACAGCGTAGCAAGCCAGGAGTGATCCAGGGTTTGATGTTACGGTTTTTTCGTGAGACTTTGGAGAAGTGAGAGTTTGTCAATAATTTGAGTCAGTAAAGTTGTTAAGGTATGCGATGCTTCATTAGCGTCAGTAGAAAAAAGGATTGGGGAGAAATTGGCACTCTCAATATCCTTTTGGATGTTTGAAATGTCAACAACTTTAGCAGTGCAGGTGGGTTTGCGTTTAGGAGCATCCAGGTTGACACTCAATAATACAGTTAAATGGTCGGTAATAGGTGAGTCTATCACAATGGATGTTACTGTTTGTTTTTAGGAGAATATGATCTGTACGAGAGGATCGAGTCTATTCGAATGTTTTAATTTCTGTTTTTTTTTTGGTTGATTCAGCTGAGATTAGTTATTTTTAATCGTAGTTTAAAATGAGTAAATTTCACGTCCGTAAGTAGACAGTGAAATGATTTATTTTAGAAAAGTAGACAGATACTGATGTAGATAGATCTTTTTTTAATATTTTGTATTTTTTTAGTCCTGTTAAGGGCGGGACATACAGAAAAAACGTAAGAAGAGGACGCGTACAGAATAGACCACGTCTCGTCCGCGCCCTGTCTTTTCTGTTTATTTTGTGTCGCGAAGCTTCTATATATTTTGTATGAAAATTTATTGAAGGAGCACCGCGTCTGCGACGCGTCCTCGTCTTACGCCTTTTTTGATATTCACGCCCCTTATGTTACAAAATTATTACTAAAGGGCGAACGGTTGGCGCAGTGGTTGAGCGATTGACTGCTGCGCTGCGTGTCGCGGGTTCGATTCCAGCACGGAACAAATATTTGTATGACCTACAGATAGTTGTTCCAGCTCTGGGTGTTGTGTATGTGAGTTTATATGTTTGTAAACGCACCCACGATACAGGAAGAAATTCCTAGTGTGGGGCAACGTGTACTAAAAAAAAAAAAAGTTAAAGTAAGTAAAGTAAACAGTTATTTACTCTTGTAGGATATAACTGCGACGGTAATAAACCATGGGGGGCAGTAAAGGTAAGGTATTCGTGCGAATGTCTATCATTGTTGTTAGGTTTGATCAATGTTAACCCCTCCGAAGTCCAACTCGGGGGCGACACCCAGGCCAATGTCCCGGTACTCCGGCGGTATTTTTTTTTACCGACTAAGGCAACATGTGGAAATTTTGTTAGGGCTTTTAAAATGGAAGCCAGACTGTTTAAAAAAATATCAATATGGATATATGAAGGTGATCTATATAGGGCTAAGATGCCAACATGTTTGTCAACTTTGCCAAGAAGACAGTTTGCGTGTTTAATATCAGGTTCAAAAATACTGCAGTGCAATGAAGACTTAGTATACATAACCACCCCATATTTTTTTTTGTGAAATGTACATTATAACCATTCCATTTAAACAGAGTTTGTGTTTAACTATGATTTCAGAATCATGATAAGAAAACCATAAAAGCTTCTTTTTATTTACTGTCTTATCACTATTTATCAGAATAAAAGTCTTACCAATAAAAACGTATCTTTGTAAATCCTCATAATGCTGGCTTAACTTCAAAGCATAATTTAAAAGTCCGTTGTTATTTATTGTTATTTTTTTACTTATTTCCTTTATACTAAGTGTCAAACATACCAATCCATGAGTCGAAACTCTCATCGTAAGGGAAACTGGAGTCAGTCTGCAGCTGTGGTAAAAGGACTGTTGTGTAACCCAAGGTGATGCCTCCAGCGAGGGACAGCAAGGATGCCGCAAATGTTGCTAGAATCTGAAAGAAGTGAACAAAAAAATTGTTATGGATAGATTTGTTTATACTGATGAAGCCATATGGTGGCCTGTCCCCGGCCAAGTAGTAGTCCGTTTGAATTTATCCAGACAAAATCATCTTCTACCACTGGAGTTCCTAATAAAGGGCGCGCGAGGAACACGGCGCGCGCCGGTCCTGTGTCTGTTCAAGAAACAGATTCCCCAGATCTGTCACCTCAACCAGCGGGCCACATCCTATGCCAGCTGGATATCATCAAGCGCCCTCCCGCACCCGATATGTCTGTTAAGGATAAGGTGGCTGCTTTTGTTATCCTCCAGCTCCTTTGCCAGTGCTGGCCACGGGCTCTCGCTTCCGACCATTGGACTGGAACGCGATCGCAAGCGAGATATTTGTTTCTGTAACTAGGGGATCATAATTATCGAGCATATCATTTTTTTAACTTTTTTCTAAAAGATTATTCTCTTTTTGTTTCTTTTTACCCGACTGCCGAAGGAGGGTAATATGTTTATCAGTCTATGTATAGTTAAGTTTTTAAGTCCTTTTTGTATATTATTCAACTTAAAATTATAACAGCGTTTGATTAAAATAGTTTCATAATATTTACTTTTTAAATAAGATTTTTTAAAAGAAACAATAGGTGTGATCCGCTTGAAGAACAGTATAAGACTAACTTTATTAATATAAAAATATTCGAATCTAAATTACAACACAAAGAGTTTATTACAATATAATTCTTAAAAGTTATGCTTATAATATAAAGGGTTATTGTACTCTAATGTTTGCTGTGTCACAATACAATATTTAAAACAATGCAAAACGTTCACACAGTGAGTAGATACCTACTTATTAATTATTTTTATTTTTAGAAGCAAATATATTTTTCGTTATGACGAAAGACTTATTTTTAAACTGACTTGATGTAGTTACTTTGTAGTATGAAGTAGAATAACTTTGGAGTAGGACAATAAAAAACGATGGATGGATTGTGTGTATGTTATGTTTAGAATGGGTAAGGGCAGAAGAACAATGATCTTCTTCTTCTACTTTTCGATTTGGTGCAGGTCCGTTTTCAGAGCAGTGGTGATGAAATCATTTACACAAAGTAAAGTGCCTGCTCGGGTTCGAACCCATGACCAACTCGTAAGTCAGGACCGTAACCACTGGGCCACCACTGCTCCTAACTCGAATAAACCTTCTTATAATTTGGTATTTTGCAAAATTCGAGGTTTATACAACTACAACGACAAATAAAATAATATTTTTTTCTATACGACAAATATTCACCAGACTGTGATATTATATGATAATTTTTGAACATATCTATTTAAAGTGGTGAACTTTACATTAATTATTATAACAAGCCCTTAAAACGAGGACAATAATAAGAAAACCTTGTAAATCGAACGTTATTAGGTATAAAATTAAAAAATCACGTAAACACCTAGTTCTGAAGCCATCAGTAAACGATCAATAACGTGGTACCGTGTTTTCTCAACCTTTGTAAGATCAATTTTCACTGAAGTGACACTTTAATACAATAATGGATGTATTTACTGGTGCGAATGAAAGTAGCTAATTGCTTATTAATGATCTTTAAATAATGATGGTTGGTGTGACTACGAAATATTATAATAATAATCTATGGCCTGACCTGTCAAGAGTGACATATAAAATTTTTATCTCCAAATTTTCCAATATAAAATAATATAATAATACAATAGAAAAATACAATAGAACAATGTACAAACACACCAATAAAATGAAAAATCAAGAAAATAAAAGAAATTTACAATAGTGACGATAACAAACAAAACTACAACATGAAAAATCATTTGACAAACAAAGATGAATAAAACATGCTCACAAGAAGCCAGGCCCGAGCACTATCCACACGCCCAACATCTTCGGGTTCGTCGCTCAGCTCCGCCTCGCAGCCGCCGGGACCACCTACAATCGTGAGTGAAGCGATCCCGGACATTGCAGTTGCGTCGAGTTCGAGCGACGAATATTTCTCTCCGCCGACGACACCACCACCTGCGCATCGACGGGGAGGACGCCGGCCGCCGGACAGCCTGGGACCTCGAGGCTCATCGGCCTCTGACAGGGTCCCCGCTCCCGGTGGAAGTGTGCAGCGCATGCGATGGACGCAATCGATCAACGAAAACGTCATGCGCGCATACTTTGGAGCTACAGAGAGGGAATTAACCTGACTACGTACCGTGGTCTTATTCTCTCTCTGTTTCAGGTGCTTGAGCCAGCTGTCAACTTTTCGGCCCAACGTCTGTCGGTTCAGGTGCGGGTCATCCAACGTAACCGTATGTTGGATGATACCGTACTTGATAGACTTCGCAATGAATCACGGCATAGCTGTGTCTCGTCTGCCTTGCCACTGGCCGCGGTGCAACTGCAACCCAGTGTTTCACCGCGACCCGATAATGATGGTATGACGACGACAGGGCTATATCTGTGAGTACCCAATGCAATGCACGTTTAAGGAGCGCTTTGGAATGTGCATTCAGCGAGTATCGCTCCACACCGCCTGAGCTTAGACCTCGACTACCTCGTTTGCCCATGCATAAGAAAAATAGGGCACTGGTGTGTGCTCTAGATTCGCAGCTATCAAATGTTTTTGATAGCAGCGAAGACCTTGCCGATACCCACTCAATACTGTACTGTGCGGCTGCTGCGGCATGTCGTGTAGCTAACGTCAAATTCCCAAAAAGTTACAGAGCTACACGACCAGCTGTACCAGCTTGACAGTCCAGGGTTGAGCGTCGTATCGGTGAGGCTAGAGCTCTCATCGGCAAACTTATCTGCTTCAGGGAGGGCAACACTCGCCCTAGAGTGATGCGCTTTGTGAGGCGGGCGTTCTCGGGGACTGATATCAGTTCTCGAGATTATCTGTCTCGCGTCACAGAGCGTATCGACTTCCTGAAGCAGAAGATCTATGCATGGGCAAGTAGTATTCATCGGTACAAGCGGCGAGTGGAGCGATACACTCAGAATCGCACATTTCAAAGCAACGAAAGGTGGGTTTATAGGGCTTGGGAGCGACCCGACCAAGGCGTGACTGATATGCGCCTACCATATAATGACGCCATGTGTTCTTTCTGGCGCGATATCTGGTCGGTGCCTGTCAGTCACACCGAGGGTGACTGGACTCGGGAGGTCGAGCAAGCGTGCGATCCGATACCACAAATGGGGGCAATTACTATCAGCCCCCAAGATGTAGCTCGTTTAGTCCGTCCGTTGCCCAACTGGAAATCTCCAGGGCCAGACGGACTGCAAAACTTTTGGATCAAGTGGTTCCAAAGGTCGCACGCTCGTTTGGCATCTCAGTTCCAGTCTGCCTTAGAGTCAGGGTCGCTGCCCCAGTTCCTAACGACAGGAATAACCCACCTGCTCTATAAATCGGGTAGTACTGCGGATCCTAAAAATTATAGACCGATAACGTGTTTACCGACGGTCTATAAAGTTCTTACATCCATTCTGAGAGCTAAAATTAATCAACATATAGACAATAACGCCATCATGTCTGCGTCTCAGAATGGATGTAGGAACAGGTCCCGTGGTACTAAGGAGCTGCTCCTTATAGACATTGCCATTAACCAACAGGTTCGCTGTACCCGCAAGGATCTGGCGACATGTTGGATAGATTACAAGAAGGCCTATGACTCAGTGCCACATACATGGCTCACGAGGGTGCTGGAGTTGTATAAAATTGATACAACTCTGCGCGCCTTCCTGACGTCATGTATGGAGCAATGGAGGACGGTTCTTCACTATCCAGGATGTCGACAGATTCAGGAAAACTGTGAACCTATAAGGATCGAGCGCGGCATATTTCAGGTCGACATTCTGAGTCCTCTGTGGTTTTGTTTAGCCCTGAACCCTCTCAGTACTCTGCTAGAGGGTTCAGGTCTGGGCTATCGATTGAGGAGAGGTGGTCAGGTCATATCACACCTCCTTTACATGGATGATCTGAAGCTCTTTGCCCCCAACAAATTGCAACTGATGAAGCTACTGAAGGTAACAGAAACCTTCAGTGACGCCATCAGGATGGAATTTGGTGTGGACAAATGTGCAGTCATGCATGTAAAGCGAGGGGAGATTATGGAATCCGTGGGAATACAACTCTCGGATTCCATACACCTTAGATCCCTTTCCTCAACCGAAACTAAAATAGTCTTTTATCAGGAGGGAACAAGGGCGCACCTTGTTCCCTTCAACGGCTGGGTCATGCTGGTCTTGATTTATTTATTTATTTATTTATAGTTAATTAAAACGATACAGATACCAATTACATTAATTAACATAGAAATTGTGAAACATAACTTAACAATGTTGACACATAAAATAATTAAATAATTCACACATACAATTAACATGGCACAGTGGAGCAGCAATGTATCAATAATTATATCAAATTATATTAAAATATAATGTAATCAATAATTCATAATTTAAAAGAAAAACCAAAATAAAAAATAATAATACATAAAAACAATACAATTAACATGGAACAGTGGACACCCTCGCATATTTTCTCTCACAGAACACGAGACATGCACGCATTAGTTTATGCCATTCGTCCGCAAACACATCACATTCAGGGTTGGCAGTCAAGAGGGCATTGAGCATCTTCAAAGCACGACACACTGGGGATTCAGCTCTAGCGACTGTTCTGGATGACGGTGGTGCGAACAGGACGTGACGGCGACTCTGACGGTGCCCAACGTAATTGCTGGGCACAAACAGTCGGCAGAAAAGGTCATGTAGCTCGGGGCAATCAATACGTCCGCTTAGAATCTTACATGTTACCGCGAGCTGATCATAGCCTCTCCTTACCTTCAACGAGTTAAAACCCAAGATTCCTAAAAGATAATTCGTTGGATACATATAAGGGAAGAAATGGTATACCCTTTGGAATAAAAATTTAAGGAAGGTTTTCTGTACCTATTCAAGCATTAACGTCTGCGTCGCGGTATATGGGTGCCAGACACAAGCACTAGATTCGAGTTTACTTCGAACCAGAGTGGTGAACAAAAGCCTAATAACTCTGGGATTGCGGAAGTCACGAGCGTTTCTCAAAACAAATCCCAGGCGCCTGAAAGACTCCTTCGCAAGGTTAGCAA
This sequence comes from Orthosia cruda, assembly GCA_964057195.1. NCBI lineage: Eukaryota > Metazoa > Arthropoda > Insecta > Lepidoptera > Noctuidae > Orthosia > Orthosia cruda. Next base: position 10,931,457 of record OZ059854.1, on the reverse strand, counting down.
CGTGATCTTTAAAGGTCAGACAGCGGTCAAAGGTCACTCCCAAGTCCTTTACGGTGGTGACACGAGTGATTACTGTATCACCCAAACTGTAATCGTAATGGATAGGTCGCAACCCCCGACCGAACGTCATGACGTGGCATTTGTCAGTATTAAAATGCAATCTGTTTGTAATGCTCCATTCGCAGATGGCGTTAACGTCCCTTTGTAGGAGTTCGCAATCCTTGATTGTTCTTATTTGCGCAACTAGTTTTAGGTCGTCAGCATATAGCAAGCACTTTGCAAACCTAATCTTAGATATAAGATCATTGATCATAATCAGGAACAGAGGCGGCCCTAATATGGATCCTTGACTCACGCCCGAGCGAGTATAATAAGGCTTGGACTCAAAGCACCCATGTCGGACAAACTGCTTGCGATCCCTTAGGTAGTCGGCAAAGAAGTTAAGAAAGCCAGACGAGAAACCGATGGCCCCCAGCTTTGCCAAGAGCACATCATTGTCAACTTTGTCGAACGCTTTCCGGAAATCGAAATACAGGGCGTCAACCTGCCAACCGGCGTCCAAGCTACTAGATATGAAGTCGACATGTATAAGTAAATTCGAGTTTACGGAGCGACCAGGCCGAAAACCGTGTTGGGCATCAGATAGCGACATATTTATGCGTTTGTGAATAGTAGCATGGAGAATATGCTCAAAGACCTTTGCAACGGTTGGGAGGATAGCGATGGGTCTGTGTTCATCAACAGATGTTCTATCGCTGGTTTTAGGGATGGGAGTGACTCGCGAAGTTTTCCATGGCTCAGGGTACACGCCGGATTGAAGAGCTAAGTTAAAAATATGACATAGAGGTGATGCCAATGTATCATTACATCCCTTTAGGATAAAGGCTGGAATGTTGTCAGGGCCAATCGAGCTACAGGGTTTAAGTTTCGCGATCCCCTTGACCACATCGGGCGGTGTTAAGAAGGGGAGAGGAATATTATCTCCCTCGCTATTCACCTTTATGGATCTTGGGTCCAATTCAGGTGTGTCAGGCAGAAAAACGCTGGCAAAATACTGAGCAAATGCCTCAGCCGCTTTGACACCTGAATTAGTCTCACCATCAAGAACCACGTTTGGCTCGAACCCGCCCTTTGATCGCAGGTCGGAAATGTGCTGCCAGAACTGGCTAGGATATTTGCCTAAGTTATTTTCAACAGTAGCACAATATAATCTATAGGCCTCCTTGGTTCTCACCTTCAAATCTGATCTTAAGGCGCCAAACTCAGCATACGCTAGATCACACCGCGAATGTATCCATTTATTATGGAGCCTGGTTTTACGCTGAGTGTCGTTGACTATATCTCTAGTAAACCAGACTGGGTATCGCCTATTACCAGAGGTCCTTCGCTTCTTCTTTGGTACAGAAGAATCAAATATATCATAGAATATTCTGTAAAACTTACAAGTAGCAGTGGTTACGTCATTGCAGTCAAGAACATCCGGCCACGGAGCAGAACGAACGAGATTGCTTAAAAGTGCGTAGTCCCCTTTACAAAAATTCCAATCCTTATCACGATCTATATTGCTGGGGTCTATTTTTTCATTTACCTTATTCTGAGGTGTGATATATATATTTTATTAATATCCAACGGTGGGTGATACAAATCGATTGGAACCAGTTCCGTACCCTCGACATGCTCGCAATTGACTACAACACCCTCCCGGGCCAACACCACATCTAACTTACTCCCACGCATATTCATCACTTCATTCTTCTCAGTCAGACTACAAAAGCTTAGGAAATAACAGTAATAATTATTAATATTCATAGATGCGCTTTTTAAATTAAGATCGCCTAAAATAATAATAGTTCCGTTCAAACTAGAGATGATGTTCTCGACCTTGCAGAACCATGACATGTAATCATGGTCAGTCGCAGTGGGCTTGATGTACACAGTACACACATGTACACTTAGGCCACATATTGTGACCGTTGCCCACAAATCTTCTCCAAAGGCCGTCTCGAGGTCATTTCGCCTATTCATGGTGACGCCAGGACGCGAAGCCAGTAACGCGCCGCCACCCAAAGCCACTAATGTATGTACTCTTTCGGCATACTCAAATGGACTCAGACAGAACTTGACGCCCTAGATAGGAGGGTCCGCACGCTGCTTACCGCAAATCGTTTGCATCACCCACGTTCATCGGTTTTTCTATTTTCAATTTATTTATTCAAAATCTGTTTACAATATAACATACAAAAAATCTGCCAAACTGTAAAACAGTTTGTCGGCAGTTGCTCTCGTGTCACAATACATTACAAATAATGTTTAAACCATAACTTAAATACCTGACTATGCCAAGAAAAACAAATAAAATTATCACAATTATAACATCGGGATCAGACAATCCCACATTCGACACCCATGATCAACTTGTATTGCCCAAGGCTGCACAATGCGAGGCCTGTTACAAAACATGGCTAGGGACAGAGTGACAGATAATGTTTTTTTAATATTTTCCTAAGTTGGTATTTGGATCTAATACACGACACCAACTTTGAGGGTAGTTCATTCATCAACATCGGTGTTATATACTTTCTCGTGCGTTTACCATAGTAGTTAGTGACCTTGGGAACAACAAACAATTTTTGTTTAGACAAACGAGTTGGGTACTTACGCTCCACTTTGAAAAAATCATTATTAAACTGTTCTGCTAAAATTTTACCTTTACTTTATCATGAACTGGAAGGACTTTGCAGATTTTGAACAATTTTTCGTAATTCTTATTGAGGCTTTGTTTGGTTTTTTTTGTCTATGAGTAGTTTAAGTATCCTAGTCTGCAACATGTTAATGTGGTTATGAGACTGTATATCCCTCGGAAGTGTGGGGTCGTGGCTTTTTAAATGCTAAAACCCTACACAACCGCGAGGTATGCAGTCTTAGGGAATACTTCCAGGCCGCTGACGTGGGTATGCATCGAGATGTGGTAGCAGTGGACAAGGGCCTTACCCCACTCTCCTTGGCTAACGAGAACTGGCGCAAACCTATAGTATTAGATACTAATGACCGCAGGGAGGTATGGCAGAGCAAGAAGCTTCACGGACGCTTCTACCGGGTCCTACATGGCCCCGATGTAGATCTTTTAGCGTCCGTGGCCTGGCTGCGATTTGGTGACCTTTTCGGAGAAACCGAAGGTTTTGTCTTTGCGATAATGGACGAAGTTATGATGACAAACAACTACCGGAAATAAATTGTGAAAGACTGTACGGTTGACATCTGTCGGGCATGTCACCGACCGGGGGAATCCATCCGTCACATTATCTCCGGTTGTTCTAGTCTAGCTAACGGAGACTATTTGCATAGACACTACCTTGTAGCCAGGATTATCCATCAGCAACTTGCTCTTAAATACAATCTTGTGGAATAGGAAGTGCCTTACTATAAGTATGTGCCTGACCCAGTTCTCGAAAATGGCAATGTCACGTTGTATTGGGATCGGTCTATCATCACTGACAGGACTATTGTTGCCAATAAGCCTGACATAGTGGTGATAGACCGACTAGAGCGTCGCGCAATGATTGTTGATATAGCGGTCCCCCATGACGAGAACCTCGTGAAGGCTGAGAGAGATAAGAAAAGCAAGTATCTTGATCTGGCTCGCGAGGTTGTCGATGTGGGACGTGAATACAGCGATCATTGTGCCGATAGTCGTTACGGCCAATGGCATAATAGCCAAGAGCCTCGACGAACATCTGAGGAGGCTCTCGTTGGGCAGCTGGATCAAGGGCTTGATCCAGAAAGCGATACTCCTGGACACGGCGCGTATTGTTAGGAGGTTCCTCTCTCAGGAGCCCTGACCACCGGTAGCTTGGACCCTGTTCCCGATACCGGTGGGCTACTATTTTTTGTATTTTTAAATGTTTTTTTTTTTTTATAGAATAATATTTAAAATGTTAAAATATGTATATAAAATGAATAAATGGAATAATAATAATAAATAAATTTATTATTTTCTCTCCACAAAGGTTGCCTTAAAATCTATGTACTTAAAACTATATTAAAACATTTGCAAGAAGCTCCTTTGTGGAGAGACTGGGGTCCGTAATAGGGAAGCCCTGTGTTACGGATCTCCAGGCCCTCCCCCCAGAGTATAAATTCCAGTTGTTATTGCAATATTAATAATACTCATACTAATTAAATTCAATTATTCAGGTATTTTTCCATTTGTTGTATAATGTTGTGATTTGTTTATTTATTTGAATTGTCAAATAAATAAACAAATCACAACATTATACAAATTAAACGCAATGGGGATATAGAAATAACAGGCATACAAAATATTAAGCAACAGAATATAAACATTTTGAATGCGATAAAAGAGAGGAAAAGGTGGTTCTGTGCTTGGGTTACGGTTGCGAGTGCGTATATTTATGTCTGGTGTGTAGCGATTATAGTATTCGTGCCTGAAGAGCGTGTGTGATGTGTATTTCGAAAACTTGGTTTGGGAGGTCTGTGTGCTCGAGTTTTCTTAAACCAATGTGAATGTAGTAGTGTGTAGTAGTAGTATTATCATTATACTTAAGTATTATCTTCCTATTAACCATGGCAGTATTAAGTAAAAATCTGTGCTTATGTTATAGAACATTACTTCAAAAAATCAAAAACTTCGTGTGCTTAAGAAGCTAAAGACGTAAACAAGAAGAAAATCATCTTGTGCAGTCGGAGGATACATATTCGCCAGCTGGCTGTACAAAACCAGATGTAACCTCTTCTCTCCTCTTAAGCAGTCGGGATTTTGTTTACTTTTCAGATAAATTTTTCTTTTTAGGCTGTCGACGCGTGGACCTTTACATTCTTTACTGCATTTAATAAATATTTATACATTTACCTGTCTATACACATGTGCAGATGCCGCAACTTTGGGCGCAATCCATTGCAACACATTCGTCATCTTGACTTCTCCATTTATTAAGATGTCCTTAATTTTCACATCTTCTCGAATCTTCCATCGTTGGGTGAGATAATAAAATCTGTCGTCGTTACCAGTATTTTATTGACTAAACCTGTTGAAATAAAATATGCAATGTTATTCATAGTGTTGGTATACGGTATCACAGGCCAAAGTAGGTAAGCCGTAAGAAATATTTTCCAAAAGAATTCTGACCACCTATGAAATTTCCCACGATATTGTGGCCCTGATGAAAAACTTTAACTAACCTTGACTTATTGCACAAGATGGACCAATAACCTGGTGAGGGTTACATGAGTCAGCTGTATAGATGGAACTTGACGGATGGTCTATATGTTGGTGCTTCGGGAGGGTCTTACTCCCCCCTCTACTTACCTACCCAACTTACCTATCTGCACTGCAGACAAACAGACAAACAGACAAACAGACAAACAGACAAACAGACAAACAGACAAACAGACAAACAGACAAACAGACAAACAGACAAACAGACAAACAGACAAACAGACAAACAGACAAACAGACAAACAGACAAACAGACAAACAGACAAACAGACAAACAGACAAACAGACAAACAGACAAACAGACAAACAGACAAACAGACAAACAGACAAACAGACAAACAGACAAACAGACAAACAGACAAACAGACAAACAGACAAACAGACAAACAGACAAACAGACAAACAGACAAACAGACAAACAGACAAACAGACAAACAGACAAACAGACAAACAGACAAACAGACAAACAGACAAACAGACAAACAGACAAACAGACAAACAGACAAACAGACAAACAGACAAACAGACAAACAGACAAACAGACAAACAGACAAACAGACAAACAGACAAACAGACAAACAGACAAACAGACAAACAGACAAACAGACAAACAGACAAACAGACAAACAGACAAACAGACAAACAGACAAACAGACAAACAGACAAACAGACAAACAGACAAACAGACAAACAGACAAACAGACAAACAGACAAACAGACAAACAGACAAACAGACAAACAGACAAACAGACAAACAGACAAACAGACAAACAGACAAACAGACAAACAGACAAACAGACAAACAGACAAACAGACAAACAGACAAACAGACAAACAGACAAACAGACAAACAGACAAACAGACAAACAGACAAACAGACAAACAGACAAACAGACAAACAGACAAACAGACAAACAGACAAACAGACAAACAGACAAACAGACAAACAGACAAACAGACAAACAGACAAACAGACAAACAGACAAACAGACAAACAGACAAACAGACAAACAGACAAACAGACAAACAGACAAACAGACAAACAGACAAACAGACAAACAGACAAACAGACAAACAGACAAACAGACAAACAGACAAACAGACAAACAGACAAACAGACAAACAGACAAACAGACAAACAGACAAACAGACAAACAGACAAACAGACAAACAGACAAACAGACAAACAGACAAACAGACAAACAGACAAACAGACAAACAGACAAACAGACAAACAGACAAACAGACAAACAGACAAACAGACAAACAGACAAACAGACAAACAGACAAACAGACAAACAGACAAACAGACAAACAGACAAACAGACAAACAGACAAACAGACAAACAGACAAACAGACAAACAGACAAACAGACAAACAGACAAACAGACAAACAGACAAACAGACAAACAGACAAACAGACAAACAGACAAACAGACAAACAGACAAACAGACAAACAGACAAACAGACAAACAGACAAACAGACAAACAGACAAACAGACAAACAGACAAACAGACAAACAGACAAACAGACAAACAGACAAACAGACAAACAGACAAACAGACAAACAGACAAACAGACAAACAGACAAACAGACAAACAGACAAACAGACAAACAGACAAACAGACAAACAGACAAACAGACAAACAGACAAACAGACAAACAGACAAACAGACAAACAGACAAACAGACAAACAGACAAACAGACAAACAGACAAACAGACAAACAGACAAACAGACAAACAGACAAACAGACAAACAGACAAACAGACAAACCGACAAACCGACAAACAGACAAACAGACAAACAGACAAACAGACAAACAGACAAACAGACAAACAGACAAACAGACAAACAGACAAACAGACAAACAGACAAACAGACAAACATCACCCTGATAAAGAATATCTTTAACGCCTGGGAGGAAGCACAAGACGCATTGGAATCTTTTGCGACCTCTCGAAGGCGTTCGATTGCGTTAACCATGAGACATTATTGTTGAAGCTCGAGCACTATGGAATTAGACATACAGCCCTTGAGTTACTTAGATCATATTTAAAAGCCAGACAAGTTAAAGTTCAGGTAAACGGCGTAAACTCACTAGGGTCTGAAATGGCAATGGGTGTTCCTCAAGGCTCTATATTGGGTCCATTACTCTTTTTAGTTTATATTAACGATTTACCCCAATTACTACTAAATCAACCGAAGAAGGTGTTGTTTGCTGATGACTCTTTGACACGTGATTCTTTGATATTTAAAATAGATCGGCGGTCACACAATCTTGATGATGTGAATAACTCTATTCATCAGGTCCAAAATTGGTTTACGGCAAACAATTTGGTACTTAATGAAAAAAAAACAAATGTATTAGATTCACATTGCCGAATGTTGTTGTGTTGCGACATCATATTGAATGGCGAAAAGCTGGACTTTGTAAATCAAACAGTTTTCCTAGGAATCACTCTAGACGACAAATTGCAATGGGGTCCTCACATAACATCTCTTGCGGGTTGCCTTAGCTCAGCCGCTTATGCTGTTAGGAAGATAAGACAGTTAACGGATGTAGAAACCACGCGTTTGGTCTATTTTAGTTACTTTCACAGCATTATGTCATACGGTATTTTACTGTGGGGTCGAGCGGCTGACATTGAATCCATATTTATATTGCAAAAGAGAGCTGTCAGAGCCATATCTGAGTTAAAACAGCGAGAATCTCTCAGGGAACTATTTAAAAATATTAATATTATGACAGTTTCTTGCCAATTCATTTATGAAAATACTAGCACTCCGCCCGCGACTTCGTTCGCATGATTTTGTATTTTATTCAACTAAATTATGTGCAGTTAGTGAAGGCGATCAAAAATAAGCTACTGTTAAATCAATAATAAATGGGCTATCGTAGATATCTACGGTTTAAGTTAGCATTTAGAGAACAAAGAACCTCCTCCTTTTTGGAAAGCCGGTTAAAAATCTTATTCCTTGGGCAATAATTAATTGCCATCATTAGTTTTTCAGAATTACCCCCAGAAGATGTTTTAGGTGTGTCAACGGTTTTTTGAAGAATCTTACGGCACTAAGATGACCACTTCCTCGATTTGGAACTACCGAGCTGGACCGTTTGAACAGTGGTGTTTGACGGAGATATCGGTGAACATACACAAAAAATAATTAAGTACCTTACTAAAGGCAAATTGCCTATTAGGTCCACCTAAAAAAAGTGAAAAACAAAAAAACTATTTTCAAAAAAAATCTACCGACATCCAACTAAAAACACTACAAAGTGAAAAATAACTTTCTTTTTCGAAGTCAGTGTCCATAACGAAAAAAATTGGTACCTACCAAAGACACCAACTTCGAAAAATAGATTTATTTTTCACTTTGTAGTGTTTTTAGTTGGAGGTCAGTAATATATTTTTGTAAAAAAGTTTTTATACAATTAAATGTCTCTTTAAAGGTTGAATTTCCAAAACTCCTTCCTTAGTGCTCACTTACATCATTAAAAGAAGCTATGTGTAATTAAATACTTCAAAAATCTTGATCACCCCCTAAATAGTATTTTGGGTATAGTTATGAAAAACGAATAACTAATAGCAACCCACATTATTTATTAAGGTTAGTATTTGTGCAAAATTTCAAGTTTATTAAACCAAGATCTTCAACACCCACCTAATCATATTTTAGGGGTAGTTTTGAAAAACTTGTAATGACAACCTTTACTTTAAAATCAATAAAAAAAAGTATAAAATATTTGCTGTTAGTATTGATGCCAAGTTTCAAATATTTAAGCCCAACTAATTGCCATCTTTAACCTCTATTAGTGATGGTAGAATTTCCGCAAATCAATAAACTCATTAATTTTTTTTTAATCAAGAGCGTAAACCAACTATTTCAGATATTTTAAGTTCCAAACCGAAGATATTTCATATAAAGTTTCAACCCCTACTTTATTCTCCTTAGGGGTAGAATTTCTAAAACCTAATAATTACATGAATTATTTTTATCAACTCCAACTCTAACTTACAAACTATAGAAATTACATACAAACTTTCAACCCCCTTTTTAGCCCCGTTAGGGGTGGAATTTCCGGAAATAATTACACTCCTTGTTTTTTAATAAATGAGGAGCGAAAACCTACAATTTTAGATGTTTAACCTTCCAAACCGATGAAATTTCATATAACGTTACAACCCCTTTTTTTCCCCATAGAGGTAGAATTTCCAAAAAATAATTAATGCATGGTTTTGTTTTATCTACCTAGAGATTAAATCTAAAATTTCACGTGCCCAACTTACAAACTGTAAAAAAATCATACAATCTTTCTACCCCCTTTTTACCCCCTCTATAGTCGAATTTCCAAAAACCAATATATGAATTAATTCTTTTTATCAACCAAGAGTGTAATTCTAAAATTTCACGTGTCCTACTTACAAACTGAAGAAATTACATACAAACTTTCAACCCTCTTTTTACCCCTTTAGGGGTCGAATTTCCATAAACCAACAAATACATTAATTCTTTTTACGAACTATAAGCGTAAATCTAAAATTACACGTGCCCAACTTACAAACTGTAAAAAATCATACAAACTTTCAACCCTCTTTTTACCCCCTCACTGGTAGAATTTCCAAAAACCAATATATGAATTAATTCTTTTTATCAACCAAGAGCGTAATTCTAAAATTTCAAGTGTTCATCTTACAAACTGTAGAAATTACATACATACTTTCAACCCCCTTTTTTACCCCCTTAGGGTTGGAATTTAGAAAAACCAATAAAGACATTAATTATTTTTTATCTACCAAGAGGGTAATGTAAAATTTCATGTGTCCAATTTGCAAACTGTAAAAACTTCATACAAATTTTCAACCCCCTTTTTACCCACTTAGGGGTCGAATATCCAAAAACTAATAAATACATTAATTCTTTTTATCAACCAAGAGCGTAAATCTAAAATTTCACGTGCCCAACTTAAAAACTGTAGAAATTACATACAAACTTTCAACCCCCTTTTTACCCCCTTTGGGGTAGAATTTCCAAAAATCCTTTCTTAGTGCTCACTTACGCGATATGAGGAATCTTTCTGCCAAATTTCATTCTTCTAGGCCTAGCGGTTTAGGCTGTGCGTTGATCGATCAGTCAATCAGTCAGTCAGTCAGTCAGTCAGTCAGTTTCTTCTTTTATATATATAGATTATGTATGTAAGGAAAAATATACATCTCTTTAGAAAAGTCAGTAATAGACACAATTGTAATACGAAAAATAAAGATCAGTTAGACCAACCATCTTATAGACTAGCTAAAGTACATTCATCTTTCATGGGGTACTGTGTTAAATTCTATAACAATATACCTTGTGATATATTAAAACTAAATGAAAGTAAATTTAAAACTTTCGTTAAAAGCACACTTTGTAAACAAGCATATTACAAATTAGATGATTATATTCCAGATAAGAATGCTTGGAAACATGCTGGTCCTGCTCCATCTTTAGTGTAGACAAAATCAAATTTGTTAATTTATATTCATAGTTATTATATTCATTTTTTTTAAGATATTGACTCACACACTGTTTCGTTGTTGTTGAATTAGGTATTTTACCTATGTTTGCAATATTTGTAAGTATGTGAGAAACATGTTCCTATTTATAAAATTAATGAATTTACCTGATAATGCTTTTAATACTTTATATCTGTACGTAGTATATATAGTGTGTAGTGCTTTTCTGGGTGCATGGTCCTCACATATATGAATTTGTTAATGTATATACTTATGTAAATATTGTAAATCACATTTTTTTTTTAAGATTATGTATGGATTTTCTTGTGCATTCTTCTCCATAACAATCTACTTTGCCGAATGCACGGTAGAATCAACTTTGATTACTTGTAAATATTAATTTGTGTACGACGTTCAAAAGTGCCGCTTTTTGGCCTAGTTGAATAAATATATTTGACTTTAATAACCTAAAAGTCGTAGACTCTATGTGAAGTTATGTGTGTTGGTCGTATCACTTGAGGTAATGACGATATGGGTGGCATGAGTGTCACTAGCTGCTGCAGCAGTCGTGCCATGAGCGTTGTATAGGATCTAAGCTGATACGGTTTCTGATCAATTACTACTAAGGCTTAGATTAGAGGAACCTTTCGCTATCAGTGATCGTTATACACATCATCATCATCATCATCATCATCATTTCAGCCGAAAGACGTCCACTGCTGGACATAGGCCTCCCCCAGGCGTCGCCACATTGACCGATCCCGTGCGTCTCGCATCCAGCGCCTTCCCGCAACCTTAACCAGGTCATCAGTCCACCTAGTGGGAGGCCTTCCAACGTATCGTCTTCCGGTTCGCGGTCGCCATTCCAGAACTTTTCGGCCCCATCGGCCATCCGTTCTGCGAGCAATGTGCCCTGCCCACTGCCACTTAAGTTTGGCAATTCTTCGGGCTATGTCGGTAACTTTGATTCTCCTGCGGATATCATCATTTCTGACGTAATCACGCAAGGATATTCCGAGCATAGCCCTCTCCATTGCCCTTTGGGTGACTTTGAGCTTTCTGATAAGGCCCATTGTGAGCGACCACGTCTCGGTCCCATAGGTGATCACTGGCAACACACACTGGTCATAGACTTTTGTCTTGAGACACTGCGGTAAATTGGACGAGAAGATACCACGCAACTTCCCGAACGCCGCCCAGCCGAGTCGGATTCGACGGTTAACCTCTTTCTCGAAATTGGACCTACCCAACTGGACCGTTTGTCCCAGGTAGACATAATCGTCTACAACTTCGAGAGTAGAGTCTCCGACCTTGATAGGAGTGGGTGTTACATGGGCATTCACCATGATCTTGGTTTTGTCCATGTTCATTTTAAGACCCACTCTTTCGGAAGCTCTACTGAGGTCTGACCACTATGTCGTCGGCAAACCGAAGGTGAGAAATGTACTCGCCATTAACGTTGATGCCCAGCCCCCTCCAGTCCAGAACCTTGAAGACATCCTCCAGCGCAGCAGTGAACAGTTTCGGAGAAATGACGTCTCCCTGTCTCACGCCGCGCTGGAGAAGGATTGGTTTCGAGGTCTGATCCTGAAGATGGACTGACATGGTGGCATTTTTATACAAACACTTCAACACCTCAATGTACCGGTAGTCGATCTGGCACCGTTGGAGAGACTGCAGTACAGCCCAAGTCTCTATCGAATCGAAGGCTTTCTCGTAGTCCACAAACGCTAAACAGAGAGGCAGGTTATACTCTTCGGCGTTATACACTGAAAGCTTTAAATAGGTACGCTTAGAACTTAGATGTATACACACGATAGGTTTAGGAAGATCATGGTGGGTCACGTAATCACGTTTCAGTCAATGTTGATTTCGATAAAGATGATTGTTGAGCAAGCTGTGGAAGGTCGAGTAATTCAGTATATCGGCCGTAGTGTGTGTTCGACCGTACCAGTGGTTAAGCGTAGTCGTAGTCGTTAATCGGTATATCTTGAGGCAACACAAGTAGTCCGTAGGTGCGCGATATTGCATTTAGTCCTGTCGGAGGTCTGGGTCTTGATAGACCGTTGTGTGAGGGCAAAGCAATTGCTAGTCGGCTAGAGAGCCGTGGCGTTAGAGTCTTTACTCGAGGGTTTCTGTTCGCTTGGCAGTTTTGCTGCAGTAGAGTTTTAAAGTTTCTTTGGAACGACTGTGGTTGAAGTTGGTTAAAAGTAAGATTTGGTTGAAATAAAACTAGAACTATAAAAATTCCCTATTTTCACGAACCCAATAATCTAGTTTGGTTAGAAGTAGCCTAGTTGGCCTTTGTGGCAACTGTGAGCCTAGGTGGCAACCGCTGGCATAACATAACATCACGCATACGGTGTATTATTGGGCGGTTTCTGATGGAGAAACCGAATGACACTGTCCGACCTGGGAGTCGAACCAGTGACCTCATGATTAGTTGTTTGATTTGTGCTACATGATTAGTTCAAAAGAAATAAATCAAAGAGCACACAAATGCAGTGGAATATACCTACTGGTCATTAAATTGACAAGCAGTAGAATATACCTACTGGTCATTAAATTGACAAGCAGTAGAATATACCTACTGGTCATTAAATTGACAAGCAGTAGAATATACCTACTGGTCATTAAATTGACAAGCAGTAGAATATACCTACTGGTCATTAAATTGACAAACAGTAGAATACACCTACTGGTCATTAAATTGACAATCAGTAGATTATACCTACTGGTCATTAAATTGACAGTCATCAGAGAATGACAGTAATAGCAGTAGATTATAACTACTGGTAATTAAATTGACAGACATCAGAGAATGACAGTAATAGCAGTAAATCACATCTACTGGTCATTAAATTGACAGTCATCAGAGAATGACAGTAATAGCAGTAGTATATACCTACTGGCTTCAGAAAAGGAGCTAGCTGATCTGTTTCGCAGAGTAGAATATGAGAGTGGACTGGTTGGACTCACAATTAATAAGTTGAAGACAAAAGTCATGCTCATCGACAGAACCGGTCAACCCTCCAGAACGATAGAACTCGCGGACCTGCAATTTGTCAGCGAGTTTATATACCTCGGATCGCTACTTACTGACCAGGGAGGAACCGAAAGAGAGAGCAGGAGAAGGACTCAAATGGTCAAAGCTACGATGAGTAAGCTGACACTTATTTGGCAGGACAGAAAGGTGTCCAATATCACCAAGATGAGACTGATCCGGACACTGGTTTTCTCAATATTCCTTTACGGATCAGAGTCGTGAACGATTCGGCCAATAGAACGGCAAAAGATAGAATCTTTTGAGATGTTGCGTTGGCGAAGAACGCTCCGCATATCATGGACCGCCAAGAGAACGAACAAATCTATCCTTGATAAACTAGGCATAAAAGACAGACTAACCACGCTCTGCTATCAAAGGATTCTCAGCTACTTTAGTCACATTGCCCGTCTGGAACCAGACTATCTAGAGAAGTTGGTAGTAATGGGCAAGGTGGATGGAAAAAGACCTCGCAGCCGGTCTCCTAACCACTGGTCAGAGCAAATAGCCGCTCTCACTGGACTCTCTGTTACAACCGCCCTGAGAGAAGCTGGGAACCGATTGAAGTGGCAGAACATCGTGCATAAAGCCATGAGTGTCTTTCAGGGACAGGACGGAAAGGCAGGTTCGTACGCTGCGGCAGGCACTCTTCGGTCCTCTGACTAGCATTAAACATTAGCTAAAAAAAAAAACATGAGTTCTCAACTAACGTCAGAGAAATTTGATGGTGAGGGGAAACCTTCATCAGAAGGCCCGAGATGGAAATCAGAAAATGGAATAGAAGAAGAAAAGGAAGGGTAAATTAAAGAAGAAGAAACACTAAACTGGTTTACAGTAAGTGATTTTTAAATATTATTGTGATGTCATTTTGTTTTGCCAGAGATGAAAAACAAGAATCTGCTAAATATCTTATTAATAATTCTGGTGACATACAACTGGTTAAAACAAGTATGTAGTAGTGTATGTAGAAATCAATAGATTGCGCTACAAGCCGATAACAGTATTGTAGCGTTGCCTCGTGCGCATATGTCGCTCGGTTATAAATACCATTCCGGGTGGTGGGGCGATCAGTCGTTATCGGACTGTCGATCTGTGCGGTAGTGTGTTGGCGAGTCAACTATTAATATTGATAAATGTGCATATTTTACAGAAAGCGTTACACTTTATTGCACAATGCTGACAAGAGAAATAACTCCAACTCATCGAATACAGAAAGAAACAACAATAATCCAGGTCAACAACTAAGCACATCCACGAGTAAACAAAGTTCCAACCATATTTCAACTTACGAGATGGAGATCTTGCTAACTACTGTGCAGCTTAAGATAAAGTCTGGAAATGGAGATTACATGACGCTTCGAGCACTACTAGACCAAGGCTCGCAAGTTAACTTAATAACTGAGAACGCCGCACAGATGCTTCGACTACCAAGGCAACGGCTGAATGCAACCGTAACGGGAGTAGGAGCAGCACCTGGAAGCAGCAAAGGGGGGCTTCAACTTACCTGCAAGTCTATTCACTCGGACTATGCATTCGAAACACAGGCACTTATCTTAAGCAAACTTACGAACAATTTACCTAACTCATCGTTTGAAAAGGCTAACTGGCCGCGCATAGAAAACCTGAAACTTGCTGATCCGGAATTCAATGTATCAAGTCCACGTTTAGATCTACTAATTGGGGCAGACGTGTATTCCGACATCATCCTTGTCGGGGTCTTGAAAGGCAGTCAACAGTCTCCTGTAGCGCAACAGACGCGTTTAGGCTGGATACTATGTGGCATACTGAAAACTTTCAACTGTCACATGACACTGGTCGACATAAGCGAATTGACTAAATTCTGGGAGAACGAAGACATAACTAGCAGCAACCAGGACATGATGCCGAAAGATGATCAGTGTGAAGAATACTCAAGACAGTACAACGAGACGCAACAAACAAATACATCGTTAAGATGCCGATGAGCCCTGTGTTGCAAGACAAACTAGGGAAATCGATGTCAATCGCTATCTCACTATTTCTTCAATTAGAAAAACGCCTGGAAAAGAACAACAAACTTGCAACAATGTATCGGGACTTCATAACTGATAAAGTCTAGAAAAAGCAAAAGACCTACAGTGTTCCCTTATCAAACTACTAAATGGCGGTGGCATGAACTTACGCAAGTGGACAGCTAACCACCCCGCGCTGCGAGAGAGTTTAGATATCAACTAAAAGAATATTTGATTTCAAAACTGAAGACTCGACTAAAACGCTCGGATTCGGCTGGAACCCAAACCTTGACACGTTCATGTTTAACTGGAGTCTGGAAGAAAAATCAAAGGGTCGAAATTTCGAAACGATACGATCCTTTGGGCTGGTTGGCTCCCATAACAGTGTCGGCAAAATTATTATTTCAAAAGGTATGGAACAGCAAACTTGCATGGGATGAAGAACTACCGAGTGACATACTAAACGAGTGGGTCAAAATGAAAACTGAACTTCCAGATGCAAGAAAAATCAAACTAATCAGATGGATTGGGGCACGACAATCAATAGAGTTACTGGGATTCTGCGACGAAGTGAAAAGGCGTAAGCGTGTGTCATAAACAGCCGAGTTAGGAACGAGAAAGATACACTGACTGTAACTTTACTTGTCTCTAAAAACTTTTTAACAAAAAATCAAACCGACTTCCAGAACAAAGAACTACAAAGCAAAAAATAACTTTCTTTTCCGAAGTCGGTGTCTTCTGTACCCATTTCTTTCAGTTTTTCGACACCGACTTCGGAAAAGAAAGTTATTTTTTGCTTTGTAGTTCTTTGTTCTGGAAGTCGGTTTGATTTTTTGTTAAAAAGTTTTTTATTTTTCTCTTTTTAGTTTTAGTAGGTTTCGCCAATTAACATGATAATCATTTATGGCCAAAGTACATCTAATGACGATTCAAATAAGCCCAAGCACGACTAGGATACATTGTTTTATTTCAGAGTTCCAGTGCCTACCTTCCGGCTTCATCATCAGAACAGTTCAATGGTACCATTTTCATCAGTACCATTCATTTATAAGTATTTCATCACAGTCGGTTAACTATTCGAGATATTTTATACCCGTGACATACTTAGCATTTAGGAGTTCCAGTGGCCATCTGTGGTCTTCTTCATCAGTTCCACTTCACCAAATTATACTTTTTGAGTGCAAGTGATTGCATTGTTGATAAAAATAAATATGTAATAGTGATTTTAGTATTTTATATAGTGGTTGTCATATAGTGCCTATAATATTTGAGGAGTTCCCTCGATTGCTCTAGGATCCCATCATCAGATCCTGACCTGATGACTATGGGACCAACTAGGAAGTATACCCTTCAAAACAAAAGAAGATTTTTTGAAATCGGTCCAGGCGTCTTTAAGTAATCGGGGAACATACATTAAAAAAAAAGATTCCGACGAATTGAGAACCTCCTCCTTTTTTTGAAGTCGGTTAAAAACAAGGGTTGCGCCTCTATCGCAAAAAACTAGGTTGCCCCGATTGGAACTGTGTGGTGCACTACTGCTGTCTAAACTTATGGCACAAACTGCTGAAGCTCTATCTGGATACACTTTGTCCGTACAAGCATGGTGTGACTCTCAAGTGGTCTTAGCGTGGCTGCAGGGAGATGCATCAAGATGGGTTAGATACGTGTCCAACAGAGTTGACAAAATAAAACAAGTCATTCCTTCCGACAAGTGGCGCTACGTGAAATCGGCACAAAACCCTGCTGACTGTGCCTCTAGAGGAATGATGCCGAGTAAACTCATAAACTTTGAGCTCTGATGGAAAGGTCCGCAATTCCTGATAACAGAAAAGGACTCAGACCTTACGAAAATCTCCACATGTTTGTTTACAACCAGCCAGGAAAGCAAGCAGCAGCAACCTTAGAATAAGTCTCAAAAAACAATAAACATTTTATAAATATCCTGTTACACAAACCATAGTTCATTGATGCAAGTAATTCGAGTAACGGCTCAGGTGCTGCGCTTTATTGCGACGGCACGCTCCAAAAAAAAACAAAAAAAAAAACAAACAAAAAAAACAAACATAAAAAAAAAAATATATCATATACAAACTAAACCCTTGCATGGATGAAAAAGGGATTATAAGAGTCGGTGGAAGACTGAAGATCTCCGACTTGTCCTTCGAGATAAAGCATCCGATAATCCTTTCACGAAAGGGACGACTAACTAATGGACATGTGATTAACTAATGTAATTGGCCTTTGGCCGTGTTATATTAAAGGAAATAAATATGTCAGATCCAGGTATATAGGATCTTGATTTGACCTATTTAGTGACATACCGGTGTTAGATTATAGTCGTGGGCGCAGAATTTGGGATACGGGTAAACTAGAGAAATATCTCCTGTAACCTCTACACAGTTTAATTCGTTACAGAGTCAATTACTATCACTATGATACTAGTTACTACTCTGGACTTAAAAGGAAACACTGAGCAGTTCCTAGGCCAGTATGTTGTCACGGCCATGTCCGAACGATCACTGTCGTTCTCCAATACCATATCGACACCATACGACACTAGACTCCACCCAGTACCAAACTAAGGTACTTGTGTATCGTTTTAAGTAAACAAATAATGACAAGATCTGACACGGCCATCCTACGTGGCACACGTCCGCGTGTGTAAATCTGCAATACCAGATATTTTCAACATAGAATAAAACCATTCGGTCATTCTGACTTTAATTAACTAAGAAAGATCCTTAGTCTCTCACAGCCAGCCCTGTGGCTTCGGATAGCTATCCCTGTGACCATCACGACAGTCATCCTTGTGATCGTCTCACAACCATAGTCAAACCAGTGACCAAATCACGCTACCATCCCTGTGGCTACAGCAGTCATCCCAGTTACCCAATCATAATCAACCCAGTGACCAAATCACATTACCATCCCTGTGGCTACAGCAGTCATCTCAGTGACCCAATCATGATCAACCCAGTGACCAAATCTCGTAACCAGCCCTGTGGCTATAGCAGTCATCTCAGTGACGCAACCATTGTCAACCCAGTGACCAAGTCTTGTAACCATCCCTATGGCTACAACAGTCATCTCAGTGACCCAACCATAGTCATCCTGACCAGGTCTCGTAACCATCCAAGTGGCTACAGCAGTCATCTCACTGACCACTCACACAACCATAGTCAACCCAGTGACCAGGTCTCGTAACCATCCCCGTGGCTACAGTAGTCATCTCACTGACCACTCTCACAACCATAGTCAACCCAGTGACCAGGTCTCGTAACCATCCCTGTGGTTACAGCAGTCATCTCACTGACCACTCTCACAACCAGAGTCAACCCAGTGACCAAGTCTTGTAACCATCCCCGTGGTTACAGCAGTCATCTCACCGAGCACTCTCACAACCATAGTCAACCCAGCGACCAGGTCACAACCACAGTCAACCCAGTGACCAGGTCTCGTAACCATCCCCGTGGCTACAGTAGTCATCTCACTGACCACTCTCACAACCATAGTCAACCCAGTGACCAGGTCACGTAACCATCCCCGTGGTTACAGCACACTACAATGCTCACGATAGAGCGCACTTGTAAACAGCACAACATTTTGAGTACAAAGTCTCTCAACACATAGTTAAAAGACCTCATCAAATTAAATGGCACCTTTAAACTTAACTTTGTTATTTAGTTATTTGTTCTTAATCAAAACTACAGCGCAAAAACATTTCGTCTATCTATGCTCTATCAAACCATCTTTATCTTACTCAACAGTTTGTCTACCGCGCTTCTAAATAAGAACTTCCATTTCTACACACTTGTCATAAAAAATAAGAGCCTCGCCTCCCGTCCATTGTCAGTTCAAGTGGTGTACTAATTTACACACACAAACAGAGTTGACACATTTTTGTTTTTCCATAATATACCTTAAGGCACGGTCGCATCTTTATAGGCATCAGTATGCTCAATACACTAAATCCCAGTTGCACGTATAAGACGTGATGAGCCTTTTATCACTCTTAAAATTTATCCGATAAAACTCTGCCTTAATCAACCACAATACTTGAAGGGACTCTAATAGTGTTTACACTATTATTCATTATCTATGAGCTACTTTTATGTCAATAAAATTGGTAGCATCATATCATAAGACAGTAAAGTCATGTCGTTATCTGTCTATAGTTATTTCTTTTTAAATTTTATTTTTGATTGTGGATTGAGTACAATGAATTTGCAGATTTAGCTATTAACAAAATCTAAATGCTAGTAACCAATATTCTAATTTGTAATAAATTAAGTTGCAATATCGGGGTCAAATTGTGTGTAAGTATGCCATTGAAACTCATTTTTCTTCTTTTTTTTTATCTTGCTGTACCTTTACTTAACAGATTTTTCTGAATTATTCTTTGCAAGTAACATGCCTTCTTAAGCAAATGGTGAGCATTCACCTTTAATTACAATAGGTATCTTCATCAAAGATAAACAAGCTATTGATCAACATTGATAATAACATCACAACATAAACTACTGTCAGAACATCTTGTTTCGCTATTTCACTCTCTTCTTTGATACAAAATGCTATATCGAAACTCTGAAGAGCAATGCTTTCAACAATCTGCTTCTAATTTTGTCACCAAAATTTCCTTACAATGTCGTTATCGTACCCACTGTCTTTAGGCGAAAAGCCTGTACCTACGTAATATTTGTTTGGGTTTTCGGCACTCTACTTCAATTTAAAAGGATTAATACCAAACCACTATTTTTGTACTCTAGAACTAAAGTCAGCTCTAAAGTTGTCTCGTTGAGTCGTTCTATATCCATATAGATTTATTGTCGTAACAAGGCATTTTCATTCATGTAAAATACTGCCTTAAAAGTTCAATAGCATTTACCACTGTGAAACGCCAACTCAATAGTACCGAGACTCCCCAACATTCATTTGCTATAATAAGCAACAACAAGTAATAACAAGGCTGTATTTGCTCCATATCATCACGATCAACAGCATCAAAATGAGTATCACAATAATTACAAAACTCACTAGTTACAATTATTTTTGGTATAGCCTTGATATTTGGTCCAAACCAAGTCTCATGTAAGAAGTTAATTTACCATCAACAGGCACATTTTAAATCAATTTGCCAAAAGAAGCAACTAGACCTAAGCTGTCTAATGTTCTATGTTATAGTGTCAGGGTATGGCAAGCAGCTAGTGACTATCATTTGGCATGAGCTTCATAATCACTACCGTATTATATCTCATAGTCTTAAAACTCAATAAATACTTTCAGTAAAATAGCAATTCGTTTGGTTTACGAACCATGTAAATACTTCGGCTACATTATAGTCTTTCTAACCATTGCTTTATCGATGTCGACCCGACAGTCTCACGGCTAACGTAAACACTTAGTTCAGTTTCTACGAGTCTGCAACAATGGCTCTTTGAGCTATGGTGGTCATGTTACAAAGGCCCGGATGTATTATTTGGAACTCATGTTGCTTATCTGGTGTTATGAAAGTTAAGAGCAATCGATTCTACAATACAAAGACTTAAGCCGCCATAATAATCAAGCTCTGCAAAACTTTGTTTAGATTAGGCATTGAGTTCTCAGTGGTTCAACATTTATAAACAACGAACATTTGTTATTTTCATGACCAATCATGATAACATAGCTGAAATCTAATCCTTGTGACATTACATTATTCATAATCACACAATGAAATCTGTTATGTGAACTTTATACATTTTCCATTATTGGTTCAGTAAATAGTTTTATAATAATGCTTTCTGACTGGGCTGCCACTGAGTAATTTCCAACGGAAAAACCCAATAAAATCCTGCCCGACCTTGGAATCGAACCCAGGACCCCGCACGCAGCAGTCGCGCTAGTTGGCACGAGGCAAAAGGGGAAATTAACAATGTAGTCGATGTAAACAAAGCAATTACACACAACCAACCATTAACCACAAATTAAGTTTACGTACTTTTACTTGAAGTAAATTTATTTGCTCGCAGAAGCTCAGCTCACCAACATAAACACCCATCCTGGATGCACGGTAACTCGCCGTATCCTACTGCTTCTTAAAGCACCAAACAGTCGCTTGCTCGTTAATCTGCTAAGTGGCCTGTAAAGGCCTCGAGATAAGCGCTTACATTGATGTTATCTAATTTTTCCATTCGCATCACTTCCACATCGATGTTTTGGACAACTTAAATTGCTTGGTTGACACCGACGTCGCCATTACACCCTAGGTACACACCTTTTTGCTTTCAATACGTAAAAGCTCGTCAAATAATAACAAAACATCACGCACGCGCTGTGCTTAGGGAACAGCAGAGTTACTCAAGCAAAACACAGACGGAACAAAACATATCACCAAATCTTGTAAGTGGCTATTGTTATAAATCGATTGATTCTTACAGTAAAGAAATTCTAAATTTCTGCCCAAGCGTGATAACAACAGAGCAATACTGACTCCGCTGTTCAATGTCTCTAAGATGTTTTAGCAAACCAATTTAACAAATTCAGATACAATTATTCAATTTAATCAATCTCAAATGTAAATGAAACAAATTGAATAGTGTTATCATCATAAAAGACAAGCATTCAATGTAAATGACAAACAAAACATGAATGTCAATACCTGCTGTTTCTGCATCTTTCTATCAAAGCAAATAAATTCGATTAAACCGTGTAGGTAATATCGCAATAAAACTTCAAAATAATAAAGTCACATAGCATAGACTTCAAAATGCATAACAGCACTTCACGAACCCGAGGAACACGTTTCATAAAAGAAATACAACCAATGGTAATGACTCACCGGGGATGTCACCATTCCTCGTTCTCACTTAAACACACTATTCACATCTTTGTCAGTCTGACAACATAGGACAAGATAGCGGATAGCTATCCCCATGTCTTCCCATGGTATCTTCCTCTCAAAATGGGAATCGAACCCAATCAGGTTGATTGAGCCTCTCAATAGCTCTGACCAAGTAATAAATACGCAAATATGTAACAACACAACAATCTAACAGATCTGTTATGAAACAGTCCACACTAATATCAATTCTCATTGTTTCCACTCATCAGGAGATTTCTCAGCCCGCTCGTATCTCACTTCTGATGTCAGATCCAGGTATATAGGAACTTGATTTGACCTATTTAGTGACATACCGGTGTTAGATTATAGTCGTGGGCGCAGAATTTGGGATACGGGTAAACTAGAGAAATATCTCCTGTAACTTCTACACAGTTTAATTCGTTACAGAGTCAATTACTATCACTATGATACTAAGTACTACTCTGGACTTAAAAGGAAACACTGAGCAGTTCCTAGGCCAGTATGTTGTCACGGCCATGTCCGAATGATCACTGTCGCTCTCCAATACCATATCGACACCATACGACACTAGACTCCACCCAGTACCAAACTAAGGTACTTGTGTATCGTTTTAAGTAAACAAATAATGACAAGATCTGACAAATAAATAAATGATAAATGACTAACTCAGCTCATAATCGAACAAGCGCATCTGACAACACTTCATGGAGGTGCGCGGCTTACATTGGCTCAAATCCGACAGCGCTACTGGATTGTAGGAAGCAACAGAGCTGTTAAAACTCAACTGCGACATTGCATGAGATGTCACTGCTATAAACCAACCGATAGCTACCAACTAATGGCGGATTTACCTCATCAAAGAGCAACCCCATCCCGACCTTTTACACATACTGGGGTAGATTTCACTGGACACGTGCAAGTCAAACTGAACAAGGGAAGGGAAGTAAAAACCACAAAAGGATACATCGTTGTCTTTGTGTGCATGGCTACTAAAGCTGTGGACATTGAACTGGTGTCTGACTTAAGCACCGAAACCGTCATCGCCGCTTTCCAGCGCATGTGTGCTAGACGCGGTACACCTCAACACGTATTCTCAGACTGTGGCACTAACTTCATTGGAGCTTCAAAGATGTTGCGCAATGAATATCAACAGTTCCAATAAGAACTATCGCTAGCGTTCTTCCATAAGATCAGTAAAATGGAGATAGAATGGCACTTCAACGCTCCTGCATGGCCAAGCGCTGGTGGTTTATGGGAAGCGGCCGTCAAATCGATGAAACATCATCTTCACCGTGTACTGGGAGATCAAAAACTTAAATTCGAGGAGTAAACGACGCTACTGGCAAAAATAGAAGCCGGTATGAACTCAAGACCCCTCTGCCCGCTCACTGAAGATGCCGCGGTATTCCAGAATTACCTTACACCTGGTCATTTTCTCACTGGAAGCCCCTCGATGTCACTTACAATTTCAAGTTACTCTGACGAAAAGTACGTCAACTTACGTCAACGTTGGCAGCTAACAGAACACATGCTGCATAAATTTTGGAAGAGCTGGTCAAGTGACTATCTAACTCAATTTCAGACCAGGGGAAAATGGAATAAACCAAAAATGGACATCCAGGAAGGCGATATAGTCCTAATCAAGGACAACAACTTGCCACCAGGAAAATGGGGCATGGGGCGCGTACTCGAACTGCATCCGGGTTCTGATGGTTATATAGTGACCACGGTGATAACCCAAACTGGAGTCATTAAACGACCCATAGTGAAACTATCACCTCTACCCATTGACACGACGGGCAACGAAATCGAGGAAAACTGCAAAACGGAGCTACAAAAGCATGATGGAACAAAAAAGGCTATCCAAACAATAAAATCTGGGGCAAGAAAATGTCTTACAAACATTTTGATGTGTCTATTCACAATGTTGTTACTTGTAATTGGATCCTATGGTTCGCAACAAAGGTAAGGCACTCAAATTACTAGCCTAGAACCCGAGCGACTGATTTATTATGACAACATAGTCAAAATTGAACTAATACACGATGAATGGAATTTGCTTACGTACTACAACCTAACTAACTACTGGCAAGGCGTTCAACATATTGAGAAATATGTCAACGGGGTAAACGGCCTTTGCCAAAAGATCCATCAAAGTTCAAAGTTATTGCCAAGCTACGACGGAACAACTCTTCCACGAGATGGAGCTAGCATAACTTCTATAACACAATCCTGCTGGCTCCCCACAAGCATTTAGTTATGCGCAAGAAGCGCGGTTTGATTGACGGAGTAGGCATGGTAGCCAACAGCTTATTCGGCGTCTTAGACCAGAAGTTTGCTGAAAAATATCACAAAGATATTGATGCCATACAAGGCAACGAAAACTATCTGCGCGAACTCGAAAAAAATTAAACATCAATCATGCAACTGCAAAATGACGTGTTGAAGAAAAACAATGAAAACATCAAACTGCATTGTAAGATGATTGAACTCTTCATGGCAGAAACTAAGACGAATCTGGGCAGCATTGAAACAAAAATAAAAATAATGATGGCCACAAGCTATTTCAACTCTGCTTCGCTCACAGCATCGCTACTACTATACAACCTCAAAGAAATATAAACCATGCTCTTGAACACTCTCACAAAAGTCTACAGTGGACATATGGACATACACTTAATAACACCAGCCAGTCTAGTAAGGCAACTAGAAGATATATCCGGCAGACTGCCGAGGACACTCACTGCCGACGGAGAACCTTAGAGAAGACATCAAGGAGATTTACAAGCTCCTGTATGTAAAAGCACGTATGACAAAGAACTACTTCATGTTTAAAGTCCATATCCCATTAATTTCGGATGATGATTTCACCTACTATCGGGCTATCATACCAATTAAGGCGGAGTCAAACTGCCAAAACCTGATGATGTTATCTTCACCATACATTGCCGTGAACTTTGAGAAGAACTCCTACATCTCATTAAAAGAAGAAGACTTCAAGCAATGCACCAAAAAACAAAAGGACAACTACATTTGCAAAGCAAATATGCCAGTGTTCAACCTTCAAAACAAGAATGCACCTTGTGAAGCAAAATTACTAGGTCATCGGACAACTGCGTTACCGTGTGACGTGCACAGCGTGTCATGCGAGGAGACATGGATCAAGTTGCAAGCATCAAACAGTTGGCTGGTTATTTGCTGCGGAACGTGCGAATTGCGTTCTATTTGTGAAAACGACGTAATACCGCAAACTAGGATAACGGCGGCAATCATAACTTTGGGTCAAGGATTCGTTCTGCGGTCAAAGGAACTTACCATCGCTTCGCACAATCAGTACAACAGCAACCTCTACTTGAACTACGACGTGCGTTTTCCAAATTTGGATTCACCAATAAATAACATCATCAACGTCACACTTATAACGCGCCACACTCTATTTACTCTCGAGAAAAACGACTTTGAGGAAATAGACGAGAAGCTGCGTTTACAACAAGAGAACGAGCTGAAACTACCATCACGGATCATGACGTACACCAATACACAATTTGCTATTTTTTACTAAAAATTGCTGTCGTCACGTTCCTGTGGGTCATGATAAGGTAATACTGCTCACGGCTCAGGCTCAAGCGATTTCCGACAAACACAGAACAAACTCAAGAAAACATCGAGCTTCAACCTATGGGACAACAGCCTGCCAACAGCAGACTTCCAGAAAACCAGCAGGCGGCCACGGACTACTGCCACCCCAAATCACAAGACAACATTGCGTTTAACTTCGATTAATTTGTAATGTGTGTGCTTAACTATGTACAGGCGATTCTTTCTCTCTTTCTACACTCATCTTAGCTACTTTTGGGGGTGGCCAACATGTACGGTCTCATCACCGTACATTTTTCTCCATACTGGCAACCTACTTTAGGCCAACGATGTGCATTTGACCGTATAAAACATCATAACAAAGCAACCAACGTAGATAGTGATCTTATAGCCGTGTTGCTACCCAAACCAAGAGAGAGAAATAGTCGTCTTCCATCTAAGTTATACTGTATTTTACTTCACACATCACACATCATCAGCCTATTAATGTTCCCACTGCTGGGACACAGACCTCCTCTCTGTGAGAAGGGATGGGCCATAATCCACCACGCGGGCCCAGTGCGGGTTGGTGGATGTCTGTATGTTACTTAACTCAAATATATTTAACTAGTGGATCTAACTGTGACGTGTTTCTCTCCAACCAACTGACGGCGAATCGGTGTACGGATTTACGGCCCGTACAGGTCCCGATTACATAACCAAGCAAGCTTTGGACTGGAATCCCCAAGGGAAAATAAGGCCGTCCCCGTCAAACCTGGCGTCGCACCGTGTTGGCAGAAGTGACGAGCATCGGAATGACGTAAAGCTCAAGCGAGGTGAAGATCAAGACCGATAGCGTTTTAGGACATCCGTGGACGCCCATCGAACCCACGATCTAGGGGTTATAAGATATTAAGTCAAGTAAAAGTTGTTCGTTTACAGGGGCAGAAGTAGTTTTTAAAATATGATCACATCTTTCCGTTACATCCTGTACACATTATATGTCATATATTCGTGATAACTATACGCTCCTCGCTCGCTCCGGCTTTGAATGATTAATTAGTTGTCTTGGTAAACTAATAAATTAATGCATAATAGAGTAATAAATTATTATTGTATATTTTATAAATAAAAATATTAGCCAACCAAAACAAGTTTACATTGGCATTTCTGAGAGGAATTCGTATTTACTTACAATTTTATATTCGCCGCACGTGTTTTTTTTAATAAATACTTTTATAATTATTCTTTGCAAATAGGTACAATGCAGCTGAAAATCCTACTAGTATTCAGATTCATCTAATTAAACATGGAGCTTTACATGCTACATGGAAGATTACTATCTGACCTCCACAAGTCTATCTGGGCCAAAACTCAAAATCAAATTCTTTATTTCGATAAAACCTTTAAGCGCCACTTTTGAAAGACAAAACAATTAAATTAAATTTTAATTAAAACTGATTCTACTTTCTATTCGGAAAAGTAGCTTGTTGTGGAAGAACGGACAGGAAACACCACGGATACTTTAAAAAAATAAAGTGTTGTATAATATTTACATACATACATTAATTTATATACGTGAGGATAACACTACTATACTACATATATAGGTAAAAGTATTACAAGCACTAACAGGTAAATTCATTCATTTGACATATTATAGGACCATGGTTCTCACATACTTAAAAATATTGCAAACAAAGATAAATTACCTAATTCAACAACAATGGAACAGTTTTGAGTCAATTTCTTAAAACAAAAAATCAATACAATAATATTGTGAATGTCGGTGACACAAGGCAAGACTGGTTGTCAGAGTTTCAAGTTTCGGAGCTCGGACTTGCCGTATCGACTATACACGTATAGATCAACAAGTGCCAGCCCGGACCAAGGGCTTTCCGAAGCACGGAGGGGTCTCGGTATATAATATATGGTCACCCAGCCAGAGACCACCCGATTTTTAAGCAAATAGCACTCTTGAAAAACGATTTCTTCTTCTTTGTTAAGTGTTGATCTTTTGTTGAGAATTTGAGATAAGTACTGCTTAAAATCTGTATAAATAAATCTTGTGATAATAATAAATTCAATAGAAATGTTTAGTTATACTAGACTGATTCACAATGCTTTTATTTTTCAAGTTGAGAGAATAAAACCAAATGGTAGATTGTTTACCTAGTGAGCAAACAACAATTTTAAAGGGGAGAGTATTTTCTTGAATCCAGAGTGCAGCGAGGGATTCAAAGTACGTCACTCGAGCTTAAAATAGTGTTGCTCCCAAGGTTGAAACTCTGCTTTTTAACACAATCTATGAGAAAATAAGTAAGTGCAACTTATGAACAAGAACGTTGTGTTTATTTATTTACGTTAAATTAAGAACCTTAAGACATAAAACAAAATAATTAGAGGCTAATGTTTATATTTGAACAATTATGGATGTGCATCGTAACAATTGTATTAGTACCATCCAGCATCCGTTACAGTTGTAGATTTATTTACGACTTGGGAATTAGAAATAGTCTCAAAAAACGAAGTCTCAGTATGTAGTTTTTGAGAAACTTGATTATAATACTTTCACTTGAGGAAGACTTACAAATTTTTTATAATTCTAAAATCTGAGGCCTCAGTGCGAGTTTTTACTCACGCTCAATCGCGTTAACGTCAATTTGTATTGAAACTGGATAAGTGCCGTCTGGTTACGGTAAGGAGAAACCTCTTTTTTGTATACATTTTGACATAAGAGATCATTTACGTTATCACGAGTGAGCGTGAGTAAAAACTCGCACTAAGGCCTCTGAATTTGATTCAACTACGAACAAAGGCAGAATGCATTTAATTTCGCGCGTTGTTTATTTTTCATCAACCTTTTTTTTTTAATTTGGCCCGGTCGCAATTTTTCAGCCAGTCGCTTATTCAATACATTGTTCCCGCATGGTTTGTGTTTCATCTCTTTGCTGATTGGAAAATTTACTAACAATATCCACATGCCAAATTCAAATCACTTTTAGTCCCTAAGGGATTAATGAGCTATTTTGTTGCCTGTTAACGAGGAATAAACTAGCACTTTTTTAATAGATGTGATAAAAAGAACATTTTGGTAATTAAATCCGGTTTTTATGTGGCTATGGGTGGTTTCTTAAAAATTAAAATATTTTTGAACATAAACTAAGGACAGATACATTGCATAGTTAAGTGAGACAGGCTCTACAAGTCTTAATGCAAATAAATTTTATTCTATATTCTATTCTATTCTAATCTTTTTAGTGGATTCAGTACTGTTCTTCTAGCCTAAAACAGAGAGGATAAAATGGCATTTACTAAATACGGAGAAAGAAGTGAACTTGAAAAGAGAGGTGGTTGATCACCTGCGAGACAAACCTCCTGCTGCGAGAAAAAGATCCGTCAGTAATTTGGACCACGTTTGAAAAGCTCTGTGTCAATTCAGCTAAAAGAGATTTAGGAGTCAGCAAAGGAGCCCTCCACAATGCGAAAGATACCAAATGGTGGAACAACCACACCATGAACAGCGTAGCTTCAAAGAAACACTTGTTTAAAATCTGGCAAAAGACTGGCTTGGATGAAGACAGAAACCTATACAAACAGGGCAAGAAAACTGCAAGAACAACGGTGGCAGTAGAGAAAGAAAAAGCTGATCAAAATCTCTATCAGCGTCTCGAATTAGCATCAGATAATGATATTTACAAGCTAAGGAGTGGAATTCCCTGCCGGAGTCTGTGTTTCCCGACAGCTACAATCTGAGGGTCTTTAAGTCAAAAGTGAATAGGTTATTTCTAGGCAAGCGTGTTTCACCGTCTACCACATCATCGCTTACCATTAGGTGAGATAGTGGTCAAGCGCGAGCCTATTGAATATAAAAAAATAAATAAATAAAAAATGGTACCAAAGATTTTAAAACCACAAAGTATATTAAGGATAAAGAAGGCACGCTACTTACAAACAACGAGGACATATTATGCAAAAGGTTGTGTGAGTACTACCAAGAACTACTGAACGAGGAATTCCCTAGACAGCCAGAAATGGAACTACCAATAACACAGGGACCTCTCAATGAAATCACTATTGAAGAGGTGCGGCGAGCAATATCTAAAATGAAAAACCATAAAGGGACAGGCCCAGACAATGTACCCGCTGAACTCTCGAAATCCCTAAAGGGCGATGGTGAGATATGGCTTGTGGAGTTGGTCAACCATATTTTAAGTTCCGAATCAATGCCGGAAGCCTGGAGAAACGTTCTGGTACCCTTCTACAAAAACCAAGGGAGATGTTCGGGATTGCTCAAACTTCCGTGGTATTAAACTCACATCACACACCCTGAAGATTTGGGAGCGAGTCCTAAGTGAGCGCCTTCAAAACTTAATATCTCTCACAGAAAACCAGTTCGGTTTCACTGCGGGAAGGGGAACTACAGATGCCATCCATGCAATCAGGTTGGTTATGGAAAAACCCCTGAAAACAGACAAAATCTCAGGATGGTCTTCATAGATCTAGAAAAAGCCTTTGATCGTGTACCGAGAACAATAATATGGCAAGCACTGAGGGCACAGAATGTTCCGGAGCTATATATAAACCTCATAAAGGACATGTATCATAACGTGCAGACATGTATCAGAAGTGCAGCCGGCATATCAAAGAGCTTCGATATTAAAGTCGGAGTCCATCAGGGTAGCGCGCTAAGTCCATTGTTGTTCAACATTACCATGAATTACCTCACAGCGCAAATCCAGAAACCTACACCATGGAACCTTCTATATGCAGACGATGTGGCCCTTATCTCGGACAGTGCACAGGAAATACAAGAAAGTTTGGAGCCTCCTTTAAGCTAGGTGTACACTATTATAAGGGTAGCGTAGACTGACCCCTTTGTGAACCGTTTTTATTCGTTCTGGTCTTTATTTCTTATTTGAAAATTTGAATTTGAAATGCAGATATATGACACAGAACGATGAAAAACGGGCGTCAGCTTTTTAGTTTTGATCTGGACGGAACGCCGAAAGTCTGTGGACTTCAGAATACTACTTAATGTAACGTCGTCTAACATCTATTAATTTTATTTCATTTATTGATTAATTTTAGTTTATAATTATTTAATTTTATTAACGTGGCTTACGTTAAGCTCATCAGAGCTTCACGTAACGCTACAAGCTGTGGAGGAGGGCTTCGGAACTTAACATGCTGCACATCAGTCGAACGAAGACGGAATATATGGTATGCAGATTCAATCCCGATACCAGCCAAACCGAGCCCGAAATAAAACTTGACGACCGAGCCTTACCTAGAGTGAATAAATTTAATACTTGGTATCAATGATCTCTGAAGATGGATCGATATCCAATGACATCATTCACAGAAAGACGTCAGGATGGATTAAATGGTGTACATTAACGGGGGTTCTGTGCGATCCAAAAATGCCCAAAAGAACAAAAGGCAAGGTCTATAAAACAGTGGTAAGACCAGTTTTACTCTACGGTAGCGAAACCTGGGCTACCAAAAAATGTGACGAGCAGAAACTGCACACAACGGAGATGCGGCAGGTGGAGTCACTCTCAAGGATAAAATTCGGAACGAGTATGTGCGGGGTAGTTTTAAAGTTGCACCCATCGCCGAAAAACTTACCGAATCCAGGCTTCGATGGTACGGCCATGTGATGGGGAGACCCAATGATCACATCGTGGAAAAGTGCCTTTCCATGACGACACAAAAGAGAGGCAGAGGTAGACCGCTGACATCTTGGATGACGAATGTCCAGAAGGACATGAAGATGTGCGGCCTATCTACTGACGATGCTTATTAGCGGAACAAGTTGCGCCTCATGACCAGGAAAGCCGACCCCGAGTAACGGGAAGTGGCGAGGTGAAAGAAGAGTACTGTTCTTCTAGGTAGGTGACGAAGTCACCTGAGTTTAAAATAATCTGTTGCGATCCCCTGCCGTATAAAATACGGGTTGACTTTTACCAAGAACATGTTGTAACTAGACTTTTACCAAGAACAATTACATTGTTAAAATCAATCAAACTCAAAAGAAACAATAAACAAATACAAACAATAGAAAGTTAAATTATAATTGTAATAAATCGAATGTCAAAATAAGAAATAATATATAATAACCAAATCAACAAAAATTTAAAATATGTATGTTCAGTGTGATTGTGAGTAGTATATTTGTATTAGTGTAGTGGGTGTTAGTTTTCTATGCTGTGTGTGATGCATGTATGTGTTAGTGGGATCACTTCTTTATGAATTCTTCTCTTTTGTTGTAGTTTAGGTTCATTAAGTAGGAGTGTAGGTAGCTGTTTGATTCCGTCATACTCGAGGGAAAAATGCCACAGGCATGGTGCAGGGGTGTGGTGGTACTCTTCTTCAAGAAGGGCGACAATGCCCGGCTGAAGAACTATAGACCCATCTACAAGCTGTTTTCAAGAGTCATTACGAATCGTCTCGCGCGCAGGTTTGACGATTTCCAGCCTCCCGAACAAGCCGGTTTCCGTGAAGGCTTAACACCGTGGACCACATATATACGCTGCGGCAGGTTATACAGAAGACCGAAGAGTACAACCTGCCTTTCTGCTTAGCGTTTGTGGACAACGAGAAAGCCTTTGATTCGATCGAGACTTGGGCTGTGCTGCAGTGTCTCCAACGGTGCCAAATTGACTACCGGTACATCGAGGTGTTGAAGTGTTTGTACAAAAACGCCACCATGTCAGTATGACTTCAGGATCAGACCTACGAACCTGTCCTTCTGCTCTCGGCTGGGCAGCGTTCGGGAAGTTGCGCGGTATCTTCTTGTCCAACTTCCAACAGTGTCTCAAGACGAAATTCTATGACCAGTGTGTGTTGCCAGTGATGACCTATGGCTCTGAGACGTGTTCGATCACAATGGGCCTCATCAGAAAGCTTACAGTCACCCAAAGGGCAATGGAGAGGGCTATGCTCGGAGTTTCCTTGCATGATTGGAATCAGAAATGTAGACATCCGCAAGAGAACCAGGGTTACCGACATAGAACGAAGAATTGCCAAACTTAAGTGGCAGTGGGCAGGGCACATTGCTCGCAAAACGGATGGCCGATGGGGCAGAAAGGTTCTGGAGTGGCGACCGTGAACCGGAAGACGTTGCGTCGGAAGGCCTCCCACCAGGTGGGCCGATGACCTGGTAAATGTTGCGGGGATCCGCTGGATGCAGGACCCACAGGACCGGTCAATGTGGCGACGCTTGGGGGAGGCCTATGTCCAGCAGTCTGATGTCTTTTGGCTAATATGATGATGATGAAGTAGGAGCGATCAGTTTTTTTCTGCTCAAAATGTCACCATATTAGCAATTTAGAATATTGTAATACATTATTACACTGTTAATTGCTAATGAAGTTCTGGAGTGGCGACCGCGATCCGGAAGACGTTGCGGTGACCAAAAGATATTGAGATTATATCAGAAATTATGATTTCATTATTATTGCTATCATTAGATAAAGAGTCTGAATAGTAGGTACAGTGCAAACCTCGTAGCACAATGGAACAAATAAGTAGCTTTTTATTTTCCCACGATTGCTAAGTGATCCACCATTTCTTGACAACTGATGACGGGTGTTAATTCAAAAAATGGTGCTAATCTCTATATTTATGCATATTTACATCATGAATGACCTTGCCCAGGCTATCGATTTCTAACCAGCATGGATTTCCTGTGTGTGTGTGTGTGTGTCAATATAATTTCAGCTGAGAGATGTCCTTAGCTGGACATGGGTCTCCCCCAAGCGTCACTACATTGACCGGTCCTATGCTTCTTGTACCGAGCGAAAAACAAAAAAGATTCTTATATAAGAGATATAATTATTTTTCAAACAATACAGTTTCACATTCTGTCTAGTCTACTGGTCATAAAAGTGATTGCTGATTGTGGAATTCCAGAATCAATTCCTAGGTCAGCAGTATTTTCGGATGTTGGGAAATTTTCATCAAGGAGTCGAAATAGGGATGTTTCCTGGGTTGAAAATGACAATTCTATTTAGTCCGTCAGTGAGATTATAAAATGACAATTCTATTTAGTCCGTCAGTGAGATTTTAAAATGACAATTCTATTTAGTCCGTCAGTGAGATTATAAAATGACAATTCTATTTAGTCCGTCAGTGAGATTATAAAATGACAATTCTATTTAGTCCGTCAGTGAGATTATAAAATGACAATTATATTTAGTCCGTCAGTGAGATTATAAAATGACAATTCTATTTAGTCCGTCAGTGAGATTATAAAATGACAATTCTATTTAATCCGTCAGTGAGATTATAAAATGACAATTCTATTTAGCCCGTGAGTGAGATTATAAAATAAGGTTGGTCACGTAGTTTTGCTTTATCAAATAAATTAACATTTGACAAAGATTGAAGAAGAAAGCGCATTAAAGTTCAGGAGTAGGGCCTTGTGACGTCTCTTTGTCAGTAAAAGTGAAGTGCGGCGTGACGTCACACGATATTTCAACGCACTGTATCGTCGTCATTTTTTGTTTACGTGACAAAAGAAAAATACGTGTCCAATATTTTTAGGTAGATAATCTAACTGACGGACTAAATAGATTTTTTTTGTCATCTACCCTATTAGCGCTCGGTCTATGATAACAGCTTAGCTTTGGCAAATTAATCACCCCCCTTTTTTTAAATATTGCGTAATATGCGTTAACTACTTCTCTGCTTATCCTTCGCAAATACTTGAAATGATGTCAACGCATAAGTATTTGGAGCGACCCACACTGCAAAGTTGTTATTTTAAAATCAAACATGTTCATTTTTATACGTTTCATATTAAAATTGTGTATTTAATGGAACCGGTATTCAAGCTCTACGTATTTATTTAAATTACTATTATTATAGTTTTTTCTTCCAATTTGTCAAGCAAATCAAAAACTAATGTCACAATTTTTTTTAAATCGTATATAACAATATATTTTATACTTAAAATACCTTAGTAATTTATTTGTTATTGTTAATTTTAATTCGTCAAATATTTTGAAAAGAAAATTAACTGCTTGTAATTTAGAGACATAGATAAATCGCAGTGAAAATATGAATAAATAAAACAAAAAAAATAAAAGAAAGAAATACTAACCAAAAAATGCATGAAATCCTACTTTCACTGCCACTGTCACGAATGACTCAAATGAAAAATGGTAATATTTTTCTTAGAATAAATCACATCAATATTAAATGATGAATTATAAACAAGACAACTTCTTGAACGAACTTCACAGTAAGGTAATCGAGGCTACACTGAGTTAAAAATCTACTTGGCTGGGGCAGTTCGTAACGATGTTGCAGTCAGAGTGTTGAAACAGACTGAATGAAAATTGCATAATCGAGTGTTAATGATACAGTATTTTACGACGTTGTAATTCGGTGCATCTACTAGGAGTAGGACAGGGGTTGCGAATCAACGCGCAAATGCACAATTACCAGTGGGGGCACGCAACGTATTAAATCAGGCACGCCAAATTAACATTGTCAGGTGATTCTAGAAGTCCGACAAGGACCAGGCCCTAGTCGACGGCGCGTTGGGTTCCGTGCGCCTCAAAGAGATGCCAGAAGAACTGACGGGTCCGCTAGGGCCGATGCCTGTCTGGGTCGCGGATAAATTTGAAAAAGAGTTACCACGGCCCTGGCTCAAGCAACTGTAGGGTGTGTCACGCCCTCCCGCCTCACCCAGAGCGGGAAAAGTCAACCCATACAAAAAAATTAAGATGATTCTAGAAGTCCAGAGCCATGAAAAATGGCACAATTTTTAGGTTCCAAGCGCTATAGAAAATTTAAATCCACAAGAAAGCACGGTCAACATTACTGAGCACCCGTAATGTCAATGTCACTAACGTTCGACTCTTCAACCACACTTTAACAATGTTTTAGGGCACAACTTCACAGTATTTATCACAAATCGCGGAATTAATTGAGGAGCGTATTTGCTTCTGACAACTGTTTGACAGCCTAAAGTGAAAATCAAGTAGTTTTCATAATAGGAGCTCTAAGTTTAGTGACCTAGAAACTTTCGTACATGCGAGCAACGAGGCAGTGAAGTAGTCATTAATAAAATCAGCTGATGATGCTCTCACTGCTGAGAATATGGCAAACTCTTTGCGAGAGAGTGCGCCACTACGGGGTACCAGTGCGGTTTGGCGGTAGTCACATATCGAATTTTCTAGTAACTGGAATGTTTTAGAACATGCTGGTTTCTTTAGGAAGTATAATTTACTTAAGGATAATGTACAACGTGAGCAATACTGTATTGCTAATAAAATTCAAATCGAACCTAATATCAGTTTGCACATATCCTAGCACAGGGTTGGCGAATCTTTATTAGTGATCGTGTATTTTTATAAGAATTAAAACAACTATGTAGTCACGACAATCACAACGGGCCATTAACGATTCTTAACTTATTATTTTATTGGACTAAAATAAAAGGTAATTAAAGATTGTTTTAGTGTGATTACTGCTCCTGTAAATACTTTAATACTTCAAGCAGAATGATGATGATTGAATGATGATTACCCAATTATCTATGGGGAGAGGCAATCAGAGTTGCAGCATATACAATCAATAGATCCCCTACAAAAGCACTTGATGGAGACACACCAGCTAACATTATGTTCTCTGGAAAGAATCAATTGGAAAAGTTGAGAGTTTTTGGTTCAAAAGCATGGTGTATGATTTTGCCAAGGCAAAACAAACTGGAACCTAGAGCAAAACCAATGGTTATGATCGGATACTGTGGATCAGGATACAGATTGTGGGATCCAAAGACAAATGAAATAATTGAGTCAAGAGATGTGCGCTTTGATGAGACCAAATACCTATTTGATGAAAATGAGGTAAGAAATGTTTATATAGAAGAAAATGAATCAGATGAGTCCAAAGAAAGATCACAAACAGAAACAATAAGAACTAGTGAAGCACATGAAATGACAAGTGACCAATATGAAAGCTCAGAAGAAAGAGAGGAGTACAATCAGAGAAATAATAGTACATTACTGCAGCGGCCAGCAAAAGAGGCACTGATAAACGAACGTGTAAATATGGGCCGAGGCGAAGCCGAGGCACACATACGTAAGTCCCTCAATGCCTAGTTGTGGCCAAGGCTTGTATAGTACTTTTCTCAAATAATGCACGGAAATTAAAACTAAATAGTACCTAGAACTCATTTTGTCAAAATCAATGACGAACAACAACAATTGCTACCGCATAAGTTCACTTATAGTGTTCTTTTGTTTTTTTTTCAATTAACAGCGTTATATTTGCAAGCCAGTTCGAAATTTAAATAAAATCTTTGATAACGCATCAAAGGTTTTATTTAAACCAACAACAACCTCCTTCGTTGCTATGTTTTGGAGTAAAATATCGTTCCATTTTTAAATAACACGACAGATGGATTTTCATTCAACTTTTGCCGGCCGCTGCTCGCATGTATTTGGCAAGTACAGCATATTCGATTTATCTCGAAGAAGGTTGGCAAAATAATGCTCAAATTTCCAAGCATGTTTGAGAAAAAGACAAATAAAAATACCAAAAACATTTGAAGACTATGATATGACAAATTTAGCTTATGCATTACTGACACAAAATCCTACAAGCTATAAACAAGCAATTGAAGAAGGAGATTTGTCAGAAGCTATAGAGAAGGAACTAAAAGTTGGATTCAAAGCGTAAGATATGGAAATTATTAACAAGTTCCTAGGATTAGAAATATCAAGATCTAAAGAAGGAATGAAAATAAAACAAACACAATTAATAGAGAAGATTTTATTAAAATGTACACCTATGGAAACAGGTTTTAACATACATTAAAAGGAAGAAATATTAACCAATGTTCCATAAAGAGAACTCGTTGGATCACTCATGTATTTGGCAGCAATAAGCAGGCTAGACATTGCTTATGCAACTGGATTTCTCAGCAGATACATGCATTGTCCGACATCCACATTATGGCAAGCTGGGCTGAGAATCCTAAGATACCTGAAACAAACAAAAAACTCTACAGAAAAGAAGAAAATAACACCTTACAAAGTTTTTCAGATGCAGATTGGGGCAGTATACGAGATGACCGCAAAAGTATCAGTGGAGTGGCTATATTCCATCGAGGCAATCTGATAAGCTGGAGTTCAAAGAAGCAGTCAACCGTTGCGTTGTCTATGGCTGAAGGTATGTAGCTGCAGCACTAACTGTAAGTGAAACAGTGTTTATCAGTGGAGTGTTAAAAGACTTAAAATGTGAAAAGGACTTGGATAACCAAAGTACTATAAAATTAATAGGAAGCTATGAAAATAGTAAAAGAACCAAACACATAGACTAGTCTAGAAGTGCTAAATCATAAGGACTCACATTTGTTGCACATTTATGTGACATAATCACATTATAAACACCACCTGCTAGCTGATCACCAAACTGTCACCATATTAATAGTCAGCACTTTACAAAACGAACCATGTCTCAATACGCTGAAGTCCTTGCTGCTCAAAAAACACTAGAGGAGAACTTCATCAAGAAGATGAGCGAACTGAAAGCACAGATCCAGGGCGATGGGCCGGCCAAAGTTAACACTATGGCAAAAGTCACAGATGAGTTTAGGACGTTCCGGATGCTCATATTTTCCATGTTTGGTCTGCTCCGAAGCCAGATCAACGAGTGTGCCAAACAGATTGATGGTTTGGAGACCTGGCACAGGCGGAAAGCGTTGGTGTTCCAAGGGCTCGCTGAAGTGGAGAGTGAAGACTGCACGACTGTGATCAAGGATGTGCTATGTTCTAAGCTTGCCCTCAATGGCCTCTCAACAGCACAAATTACAGCCTGCCACAGACTTGGCGCCCCCAGCAAAGAGCATGCCCGGCCTATTTTAGTCAGGTTCGCCACTGTTGACATCAGGGCATCAGTTTGGAAGGCCAAAACCTCAATTAAAGGCACCAGGATATCTGTCAAGGAGTTCTTGACAAAGGCCCGGCAAACTGTCTTCGGCTAGGCGCGCGAGCACTTCGGTATGCGGTCTTGTTGGACTCAGGATGGCATCATACACATCAAGGCCTCTGATGGAAGTCGGTACAAAGTAACATCCACTGACGAGCTGAAGCCCTTGTTAGCCAAGTACCACAAGGCGCCGGCCGTGATTTCAACTATGGGCGGAAGAAGTGCGGACGCTGCCGGGAGCCTGAAAATCACACGTAAATAGATGAACGACTTTAATTTATTGACATTATGTTGTGATCATTATTTCACTTATTTAAAATGTTTACGAACCATTGTGTTAATTTCATGAGTCCATTTTTATGTGTCAATGACAAAATAAAAAAAAATGTGAAAATGATTGCCATGTATAAGTGAAAGACAAGATTATTTTGATTTGGGGTTGCCATGTATAAGTTTAAAATTTCCTTAGCAAGTTAAGGTTTATTTTGTTTATTTTTTAGGACTAAACTTGGTTTATATAAAATAGAACTTGAACTTGAGCGGGGGTATTGGAAATAGTTATTGTCTGTGGCATTGCAAATAGTCTATGGTAATACTGACATCCGTCCTGTTGTAGAAAAACCGCCATGCATGTCGTCTAGTAAAAAAATATATAAGATATTCTAAACTATCCTATTCCATACTTATAGTTTCTTATAGTTATTCACTAACAAGATTGTGAATCGAAATCAGCTAAGAATTAGTAGTGTGAACATTGACACCTACAAAAAGCTAATTGTGCTTGTGAGGGAGAATGGACTCATTGGTCATACTTTTAAAAGAAAGGATATGAGATGCTTTAGAGTAGTTATTCGCAACTTACATCCATCTACGCCCACTAGTATCATTAGGGAACAAATTGAGGCCACAGGAAATACAGTTACTGGAGAAATTATCAATGCTAAGTACGGCCCCGAGAAAAACCAACCTCCACATTCTTTGTAAATCTGGCTCCTGGTTCAAACAATAAAGCGGTAAAGGATTTAAAGTATATATACCACCAATCTATCGTTATAGAAGTTCCAAGAAAAACCAAATCGATCGTACAATGCCAGAGGTGCCAACAATATGGCCGCTCGAAGAACTACTGTATGCGCCCTTACCGTTGCGTTAAATGTGGACAGTCCCACCAGACATCAAAATGCCAGTAGCTTGACCGCCAAACACCTGCTCTGTGTGCACTATGCAGTGGCCCGCACCCTGCTAACTATAGGGGTTATGCAGTATATAAAGAAATTATAGACCGAAGAACAAAAAATACCGCTTTTACATCGGTTGAGTCTCGCCAACAAGCACCAACTAAGTATGTTGACAATGATTCGACTGAAAAAGCTGGTGAAGCTGACAAAATCATTCCTGGTACCAAGTTCGCAATTTATGCTGAGTCACTACGTCATAATACTCCTAACCCTACGCACACAAGTATGACAATCGAACAATTACTATTAAAGCAATCTGAGTTTGTCTCTATCTTACACCAAATGAGTACTTTAATGAGCCTCATAACTAAACTCCTCGACAGGCTGACAAAATGACTGTCTTAAGGATTGGAACTTTCAACATAAATGGGCTAACCCTAAATAAAAATGAGGTTGAGCTCTTAATGACGGAGCAAAAGCTGCACCTCAACTACTAATGTTAAATTGCCAGTCCACCAATGCTACCTGACAAATCATCCTGATGGGACGGCCCATGTTAAGACGGCAGTGATAGTAAAAAAGTCGATCAAACATCATCTAATGCCATAATATAAAACCAAACACAATCAAGCTACATCAATAAGCGTGGAAGACATAAATCGGTGTCTGAACGTGTCGGCTGTCTACTGCCCACCAAAACATAAAATGAGTGACACCATGTTTTCGTACTTCTTTATGTCACTTGGTAACCGTTTTGTAGCAGGAGGCGATTAGAATGCGAAGCATACATCTTGGGGGTCGAGGCTAATTACCACTCGAGGTAGACAACTGAAGCTGAGCATTCAAGGGAACAATTTATCTGCAATTTCTACTGCTGAACCTACATACTGGCCTAGTGACTCACGGTACCCCAGATCTGCTGGCTTTTTTCATCAGTAAAGGTTTGTCTAAAGAATATCTAAAGCCAGAACCGTGTTATGATACATCATCTTATCATACACCGGTATTACTAACAATAAGTTCAAGACTGATTGAAATTGCGAGACCATCAACATTAACCAATAAGTACACAGACTGGGAGAGTTTTAGGGAGTACATTGTAGATAATATTGAGCTAAAAATAGCATTAAAAACTCCAGATGATATAGACACTGCTACTCAGTATATAACAAATATGATCCAAGAAGCATGTTGAATCAGTACTCCCGAATGTCCAAGTAAAATTAGGTCTTCGGATTACCCCCTTGAAATAAAGGTTTTTTTTTTAATAACGTTGCCCCACCATTGCTTGAAATAGGAAGACTTCGTAGGATATGGCACCAAAGTGGTTTGAACGAAGACAAGTACAATTTCCGTAAGGCCGCTAGCAAGCATAAAGAACTGCTTTAAACCTGGCATGATAACACCATAGAAACCCAGGTTGAATCACTCACTCCTTCAGTCTCAACCAACTACTCTCTTTGGAAGTTCACAAAGCAATATACCAGACCCCAGGTAGCTGTACCACCTCTCAGAAGGAGCCAAGGTTCGGCAAGAACACCACAAGAAAAAGCCTGATACTTTTGCTGAGCATTTGGCAGATGTATTCCGTCCTAACGAGGCAAAAGATTCCGTATCTGAAGAAGAAATAAACTCCTTTCTAAGACAAGAGATTTAGGGAGCTGATGTTCGGAATGCTGGGACTTCTTCGGCGGCAGATCTCAGAGTGCTCCAGATTGGTGGACGGGTTGGAGACACGCTCACGTCGTAAGGCGCTGATGTTCACTGGGCTGGCTGAGGCAGACAAGGAGGACTGCAAGGCTCTGGTGCTGGACATACTGCACAATTAACTGGCTCTGCCGAATATTACTGGCACCTCCATCAAGGCATGTCACCGGCTGGGGGCATCGAGCAAAGGTCCCACGCGCAGCAGACCAGTTTTCGTGAGGTTCTCCAGCGTGGACTATAAATCTGCAGTCTGGAGGGTGAAATCTGCCTTGAAGGGCTCCACTATTACCGTCAAGGAGTTCCTAACCAGGAGTAGACAGACTGTTTTTGGTGCGACGCGTTCGCACTTCGGGATGCAGGCATGCTGGACTCAGGACGGGATCATAGTTGTAAGATCGCCCAACGGAGCTCGGAATAAGATTACTTTGATGAACGAACTCAATGTCTTGGTGGCAAAGTACCCAAAGACTGCACGAGAACCGACTACTGCAGCAGGGAGCAGGCCAGTTATCGAAGTGCGTAGAAATTAGTTTTGCAGTCTCACAATATTCAGTCGTCACTTCAAGAAAATTTGCACTATATTTACATTATTCACACTATTTACACTTATCTATCACTCTCACTAAATCTCTCTATCACTTATCTTAACTTATTGGCTCTCGTATGACAAAGTTCACCTAAACATTATTATTCTATTCTATATTTTTTTTATGGCAAGCAAAGCCGATGTCGACTATTCTGCGAATGTCTAAAGTTAAAAGGAAGAGCAAGAATGTTCTATTAAAAAATTAAAAACCAGAACTGTATATAGGTACGAAATTCTTCAATTTAATACAGTTGACACTTGTTGTGTTAGTACAGGACTGAAACAAACAAAAAACATCAAAGTACATAAATAATATAATTGTTAACACATTAAAGATACGTTGTATGCCACATACAAATAGGAGGTAATATAAGGTTTTGACTCATAATTTTATATTGTTGTGACGGATGAAAATCATCAGTACCACAAGGAGTTCTGGGGAGAAATAAGTGAGAAGAGAGGGGAAATTTATTGGAAGAGGGATCTTAAATTTAGGAAGACGGCGGTACAAATCAAGCGAGGGGACTTTGTTAGAACATTTAAAAAAAATGTGATCCAGGGTACCCTCGCCTAATCCACACTCGCAGAGAGAGGAGTCACGTACACGGATTTTATGGAGGAATACGGGGGTGCAGCAAAAACCGGTCGGATAGTCGGATTCTGCAAAGGACAAAAATAGCAGTTTTGGAGACCTTTCTGAAACCAAAGAACCATGGTTTTGGATTTATGGCCGGTTGGACAGCATGAAAAAATTTGCCTTTCTTTCTGCTAGCGATATTCCAATGCTCCTTCCATGAACTCTGAAGATTCAATTTAGGAAGGGACAACAGATCATAACTCAGGTGCGTATTATATGAGAGATCAGCCGTTACAGATGAACACGCCTCTTTAGCCAGTACATCAACACATTCGTTACCCTTGATGCCACAATGACCAGGTATCCAAACTAACTGAACTTCTCTTTGATTGCTAGCACATGCGAATAAAGATTTTTTAATTTTTAAGATTAAAAGGCTATGTATTCTACTTTTAAACGGACTTTGTGCTAAGGCCTGCAAACAACTAAGTGAGTCTGTGAAGATGACGGCTTTATCAATATTAGTGTGTGATTCAATAAAAACGCAGGCTTCCAATATAGCCACACACTCACCGGTGAATACAGAAGACTCTTTCGGACATTTAACTTGTAAGATTATTCTGGAGTTTTGGTAGTAAACAGCGGCACCAGTGTTTTCAATATCATTTAATTTTGATGCATCAGTAAAAAATAATTGAAACCCAGGCCATCGCTCGCCTACCACCGCATTGAA
The DNA here is from genome assembly GCA_964057195.1 of Orthosia cruda. Classification (NCBI taxonomy): domain Eukaryota; kingdom Metazoa; phylum Arthropoda; class Insecta; order Lepidoptera; family Noctuidae; genus Orthosia; species Orthosia cruda. Next base: position 10,887,542 of record OZ059854.1, on the reverse strand, counting down.
GGCCGAATTCGCCGATGGAGATGTTTTTGATATGCCAATATCATAGAAAATTTTGGGGGAAAAACAAATAACTTCATAAGCGAAGCTAAAAAGGGGGAATCTGGGATACTGGAAAATCGGACACTCTAAATTTTGAATAGTTCGGAAGGCTCTAAGGATTAAAGGAATTTCTTTTTTTCTCCAAAAACTTGAGCTTCTGCATATGGCATTAAGCTCATTCAATCTCGCTAAAAGGGGGTGGGACGATCTGGAAATTATCTTAGACAGAAAACGGGAGGCTAGATATTGCCGCCTCAGGGCAAGAGGAGGGTCAGCGCATTCGACCTGCAAGGCGTTAATAGGAGAGGACTTCATACAACCTGAGATGATCCGAAGGTACTTGGACTGAACCCTATCCAGCCCCGCCAGAGCGCCCTTGTTACAAGGAATCATGTGAAATGTTCCATAATCTAAAACGCTGCGAACTAAAGCTTTGCATACTAATTTCATGGTGTAAGGGTGAGCACCCCACCAAACACCAGCTAGAACTTTTAAAATTGAAATTTTCCGTTCACATTTTTGGATAAGAGAATTTACGTGATACTTATCTGTTAATTTTGAGTCTAAAATGACGCCTAAGAATTTAGCTTTGGCTACTACGGGGATATTATGACCAGAAATATTCACGGAGACCTGAGGAAACTGTCTTTTGCGAGAGAATATTACTGCCGAACTTTTAGGTGCGGAAAGGGAAAGGCCATGGCTTAAAAGCCACTGGTTCAAAGAATCCAAAGAGAGGTATAGAGATGAAGCAGCGTCGACGATCGAAGGATCTGTCACGTACAAAACAATGTCATCGGCGTATTGTAGAATTTGACAATCATTGTTTAAACAGGACCCAATGTCAGCCGTATACAAATTGTATAGAAGTGGACTGAGGACATAGCCCTATGGGAGCCCCTTCCACGTCTGCCTCTCCTCAAACTCCTCCCCCTGGACCCTCAAAACCAGTGACCGGTACATAAGGAGACTGCATATGCATTGAATCATCTTAGCCGGAAGACTCAGCTGTTGCAATTTTTGCCTGAGTACGGGAAGGAGAACGTTATCATATGCGGAGGAGATGTCGAGGAATGCTAGGCAACAAGGGATTGATTTTTCGAGAAGGCTAGGCAAATATCCGTAACTAGGATACCGATACTGTCCATTGTACCAAGCCCTTTTCTGAAACCACATTGGAAATTCGGCAGTAAATCTCTTGACTCGACTATCCACTCGAGACGGTTTTTAATTAAGTGTTCCAGTAGTTTGGCCAGGACTGAGGACAAAGCAATAGGTCAAAGACCATTTGGAACATCTGCATGTTTGCCAGGTTTCAATAAGGGAATTATAATTTGGAGCTTCCATTGGTCTGGTACCCAGCCTTGACTATAACAAAAGTCACCAGCATGACAAATGAAAGAATATGGCAGCCCCTCAATACCAGGAGCTGAGTCCCGGACATGATGGAGTACCACATTCAGTTCTTCCAAAGTAAAAGGTGCATCGAAGGGATCCTCTGCTAAATTAGAAACATTGCCTGTATTCACACATAAGAGGGGAACATATGGTGGAGCTATTTTGTCAAAGAAAAGTTCAGCTGTTTCCCTAGTTATTGGTGAAGAAGTAGAGGGAGAACATCCACGTCTAAACCTTTTAATTGTTTGCCAGACTGCTGAGACTGGAGTAGAAGGGGACAAGGAGGTGCAGAATTTCACCCAGCCAGCACGTTTCTTCTTGCGAAGAAGACGTTTGGCTCTAGCGTTAGTCTGGAGGTATGCCAGAAGGTTATTGGTACACATATCTGTATTATAGCGTCTCTCAGCCTCATTCCTTGCTTTAACCGCGGAGGTGCATTCTGAATCCCACCATGGGGGTGAAGGGATTTTATTTCTGGCACTGTTTCTTAGCGGAAAAGAAGAATCTGCTTTCGAGGTAACAGCTGTCACAAAACTCTCATAACAACTTTTGGCATGGTAGTGACCAGAGGGGTTTGATAAACATGAATTTAAATTAGGAAGAGAATCAATTTTATCCTCCAATAATGAGACAAACCTAGTCCAATCTGGTTTGGATAGGTTGTATTTCAAAAGTGGAGGAGAGGTTTTTTCTAAATATGTTCTATTAATTAAAGTAATGACAATGGGGTAATGACCACTACCATGCGTCAAAGCCGTACATTCCCAGTGAGTAGATGCAGCCAATTCCACCGAACAAAATGTTAGGTCTACACAACTCTTTTGTTGACCAGGAGGAGATCTACGAGTTGGACAGCCATTATTTAAAATGCAGAGATTTAGATCATCCAAAATTTCAACCAGCGCTACACCGAAGAAGGTTTCTTAAACAGCTAGAAAATTAGGATGAGGGTGTGTAATATAAATTGAAAACACTGTGATGCCCTCGACCCTTCCCGCTACAATACTCAAATTGTCCTCGAATGGAGGCAAAGAAAAGGGAGAAAGTGGGACCCGATCATTAACGAAGAGAGCCAACCCTCCGTACCCATCGGATCTATCACACCTAAGAATGTTAAAATGTGGCATACGGAAGCTAAGACTTGGGGTGAGCCAAGTCTCAGCTATGGAACAAGCCAATGGCTTGTATTTGTTCAAGAGGAATATGAGGTCGTGCTTTTTATGCCACACGCTCCTCACATTCCACTGAATAAATATTTGGTGGGACTCCATTTTTAATGTTTAATAAGAGAGAAATAAGTTTATCGGCAACGTTGGACGGTAATTGATAGTTATTTGAAGTAGAGGAAATAAGTGATGGTAAAATATTAAGTAAGAGTTCAATGACTGAAAAGGTATTATTACTGGGAGTATTATTATTAAGAGCACAGCCATTAGACTGTGAAGATTGAGGAGTGTTTACTATTTGCTGATGAGCAGCTTTATTATAGGATTGAGAAAGTGGGGCATGGGTCCTGGGCTTGAGAGTGACGGTTTTACGGTAAGACTGTGACTTAGTGACATTGGCGTAGTTGCAGGACACTGCTGGAATCGTTTTGCTAGCCTCAATATACGAGATCGATTTCTCAGCCATGACAGTCTTAATGGCTTTCTGTCTACCATGCTCGGGGCAAGACTTGCTATTAGCGAAGTGGTTTCCCGAGCAGAGCACACAGAAGGCCTCGCCCTCAGAAATGTGGCAACCATCACCAAGGTGATCATGGCCACATTTACTGCAGCGTGGGTTTGACCTACAGACATTTGCAACATGACCAAATCTACAGCACTTACGGATCACATTGGATCAAGATCATTGATTCGCTCAACTGGAAGGGAAGTGTAACAGCAAAATACCCGCTTCGGTAAGGCCTGTCCATCGAATGTAAGCACACAGGTCTCTGTGTCACAGGTCTCTCAACTCCACTCTCCCTTCAGCCTGGACCTTCCGGTTTATTCTAGGTACTTTTAAAATTTGCCCCCAACCTGAGGGCACAGACAAGTAGGATGAGGAAGAGGAGGCATTCTCTTCACTAATGTCCGAGGGAAACCCCGTTACAACACCCATCCTGGTTATGTTGAACGTCGGTATAGCAGCCGAATATCCATGTTTGGACAACAAGGTGTTGACAATAAAAGCATTTGCATCTTGAGGGGATGTAAACTCAACTTAAACCCTATTTCTTCCAACTTTGTTGACTCCATCGCGGATGATATTTGCAATTTTATTGATAATTAAAAATTTCCCAAAATTAACGGGATGCAGAGTGGTGCCAGAATTAACCTGCGCCTCCACACGAGAAACGTGAACAATGAATGGTCCTTTATCCAAAGCGGAGTATCTTACACGGCCAATTTGGCTCTTAGGATGTTTGTTTGGAGATGTTGGTGTAGGTAGTTCTGCATTACTGGGACGTTTGCGCGTACTATGAAGGACTTCCATGTCAGACACACTGCAGACTACATCTGCAAACTGCGATAGGGGGTTCGGCGAGGGCGGAAAAGAAGTTACGGAGGTTGGGATATCAGGAGGGTCAGGATCAGGTAGTTTGTTTCTATCTATTATGGATGAAACAGGAGCAAGAGGTGGACAAACACGGTAAAAACCTGTTTCTACAGTCTAGGACAACACACTTAAAAATTAAAACAAGTCACAAGAGTAGTAAAATAAAAAAAAAACTGAATTTTAACCACAAGAAACTAGAAACAACGTGCGCTCCAAGAAACCCGTGGCGAGAATCCAAAACATTATTATATTATGTTTATAGTAGACGTCTACCCGCTTAATATTTTAAATTTATATGCTTATACTTAAATATAATAACTTTGAGGGCGCAAGGAAACGAAATGTTTTGTTTTTACATGTTTCGAATTAGCAATAATGTCACTGTCAGTATCTAATTTATTTAAAAATCAATATTATTGCTAATATGACGTCTCATGTTCCGTTGGGATAAAATTTCCATTATGGGCCGCCGATTTGAAAGTTCATTTTTTTTTGTAGGTAGTACTCATAAATAGAAAGCTTTTTTGTTTTTCGTGAGGTAAAAATATGAGAATTAGTCCAAGAGCGAGCGAAGCGAGCTCTGGAGCTTAGGGCACCCCGACACGGACAGGTTAGGTTCGAAGAGATGACGGGAGCTGAAGTGAGCGAGCAAAGCGAGCGAATTCAGCTCCCGTCATCTTCTTCGTGTTAGGTTACTTTAGATCCTTCAGAAAGAAATAGGAGACCCGCGCAGCGGGGCTCTGTCGACATTGTTGTTAAATAGTAATTGTAAAAACTTTAACCATGGACATCTCCTTAACCATGGGGTTCCGCGGGGTGGGGATGGTACAGAGGGGTAGCCCCACTACCCCCCCCCCCACTTCCCTAACCCCCTTCCCGCCCCAAAAATCGATGGCCTTTGATAGAATTTTTTATTCTAATCCAAAAACTTTAACCATGGATATCTCCATTACCATGGGGCTCCGAGTGGTGGGGATGGTAAAGGGGGGTAGAAACCCATCCCTTCTACGCTCCCCCCTCCCCCCCCGCGCCATAAATCAGCGGCCCATAAAGGAAATTTTAACCTTCCGTTGTTCAATGTGGGAGTGGGAATCGCAGTATGTGTTAAGCCTAAATGTAACTTTTCATGTATTGTTTATCGTTTCGTTTCACTTTTGTTTTGTGTTTTCTCAATTGCGTTTCGATTCCCGGTTGTGCCTATTATGTGTCTATGTTTACGTTAATATTTGTATCATGTTTGTTTTGTTTTCTTTTTTATATTGTTATTTGTGTTGTAGTGTTATACGTGTATTGTACTGGTGCAGCTGGTGGGTGGTGCACAGATAGTAGAAGTGCACCGTCAGGATAAGTTTTAAGTATTATTTAGTCGTATATTTGTTTGGTATTTATATTATTTTTATTTCATGTATTCTGATGATGATTCTTGTCACTCGGCTATTGAATCCGTTAATTCTTCCGCAAATGCTAGTTTTACTTCGATGACCGAAACTCTTGGCGACGTTGTGCGTCAGAGCTTCAATCACCAAAAAGGTCATTTATTTAATGTCTGCCATATAAATGCTCAGAGTGTGCCAAGCCACCACAGTGACTTGTTTGGAGATGTTGGTGTAGGTAGTTCTGCATTACTGGGACGTTTGCGCGTACTATGAAGGACTTCCATGTCAGACACACTGCAGACTACATCTGCAAACTGCGATAGGGGGTTCGGCGAGGGCGGAAAAGAAGTTACGGAGGTTGGGATATCAGGAGGGTCAGGATCAGGTAGTTTGTTTCTATCTATTATGGATGAAACAGGAGCAAGAGGTGGACAAACACGGTAAAAACCTGTTTCTACAGTCTAGGACAACACACTTAAAAATTAAAACAAGTCACAAGAGTAGTAAAATAAAAAAAAAACTGAATTTTAACCACAAGAAACTAGAAACAACGTGCGCTCCAAGAAACCCGTGGCGAGAATCCAAAACATTATTATATTATGTTTATAGTAGACGTCTACCCGCTTAATATTTTAAATTTATATGCTTATACTTAAATATAATAACTTTGAGGGCGCAAGGAAACGAAATGTTTTGTTTTTACATGTTTCGAATTAGCAATAATGTCACTGTCAGTATCTAATTTATTTAAAAATCAATATTATTGCTAATATGACGTCTCATGTTCCGTTGGGATAAAATTTCCATTATGGGCCGCCGATTTGAAAGTTCATTTTTTTTTGTAGGTAGTACTCATAAATAGAAAGCTTTTTTGTTTTTCGTGAGGTAAAAATATGAGAATTAGTCCAAGAGCGAGCGAAGCGAGCTCTGGAGCTTAGGGCACCCCGACACGGACAGGTTAGGTTCGAAGAGATGACGGGAGCTGAAGTGAGCGAGCAAAGCGAGCGAATTCAGCTCCCGTCATCTTCTTCGTGTTAGGTTACTTTAGATCCTTCAGAAAGAAATAGGAGACCCGCGCAGCGGGGCTCTGTCGACATTGTTGTTAAATAGTAATTGTAAAAACTTTAACCATGGACATCTCCTTAACCATGGGGTTCCGCGGGGTGGGGATGGTACAGAGGGGTAGCCCCACTACCCCCCCCCCCCACTTCCCTAACCCCCTTCCCGCCCCAAAAATCGATGGCCTTTGATAGAATTTTTTATTCTAATCCAAAAACTTTAACCATGGATATCTCCATTACCATGGGGCTCCGAGTGGTGGGGATGGTAAAGGGGGGTAGAAACCCATCCCTTCTACGCTCCCCCCTCCCCCCCCGCGCCATAAATCAGCGGCCCATAAAGGAAATTTTAACCTTCCGTTGTTCAATGTGGGAGTGGGAATCGCAGTATGTGTTAAGCCTAAATGTAACTTTTCATGTATTGTTTATCGTTTCGTTTCACTTTTGTTTTGTGTTTTCTCAATTGCGTTTCGATTCCCGGTTGTGCCTATTATGTGTCTATGTTTACGTTAATATTTGTATCATGTTTGTTTTGTTTTCTTTTTTATATTGTTATTTGTGTTGTAGTGTTATACGTGTATTGTACTGGTGCAGCTGGTGGGTGGTGCACAGATAGTAGAAGTGCACCGTCAGGATAAGTTTTAAGTATTATTTAGTCGTATATTTGTTTGGTATTTATATTATTTTTATTTCATGTATTCTGATGATGATTCTTGTCACTCGGCTATTGAATCCGTTAATTCTTCCGCAAATGCTAGTTTTACTTCGATGACCGAAACTCTTGGCGACGTTGTGCGTCAGAGCTTCAATCACCAAAAAGGTCATTTATTTAATGTCTGCCATATAAATGCTCAGAGTGTGCCAAGCCACCACAGTGACTTGTTCGACGCCTTCTCTGACGCCAATGTCCACGCCGTGCTGGTTTCGGAGAGTTGGCATAAATCTCATCTTCTTTCAACCACCTACACTCTTCCTGGTTTTATTCTTATCCGCAATGATAGAATTGGAAAGAGAGGAGGTGGTGTTGCTATCTACCTCCGTAGCGATTTCCCTTTTAAAATCATTGCCTCTTCTCCTTCACTCTACAGTGCTTCTGCTGAGTACCTCTTTTTGGAAATATACATCAAAGGTGTACTACCCTACTTGGTGTAGTCTACTGTCCGCCCGCCGTTGACTACTTTTTCAACCCTGAATTGGCGCTGGAATCGATTGGGTCAGAGTATGCTCATTGCGTCATCATGGGCGATTTCAACACATACCTTAGTCACCCATCCTCTCGTTCCCGTAGACTCCTTCAGATCATTGACTCAGTTAGTCTCTATGTTCTATCACTGCAGCCCATTTCAATATCTCAGGCGATGACATGTGGCTTGACTTAATCCTTACTTCCACTCCCTCCCTTGTTTCCTCTCTTGGTCAGTGTCCTGCACCTGGCTTTTCTCACCATGACCTCATTTTCCTTTCATATGTCCTAAAACCACCAAAACCTCTTCCTAAAGTACTGCACATGCGTTGTTTTGCTCGTATGGATGTTGAAAGGCTACGTCAGGATGCGTCGGAACTCGATTGGGGACATCTTGCAGCGGCAATAGGCGTTGATGACAAACTGCGTAGCTTTAATACGACGATCCTTGCTCTCTACGACAGGCATGCCCCTGTGAAGAAAGTTAAACTCAGGCGTCCACCTGCTCCTTGGTTGACCGCGGGGGTACGTATGGCGATGAGGCGTCGGGATCGAGCTTTTCGGAAGTTTAAAAAGGATCGCAGTGAAGGAAATAAGAACCTCTTCGGAGCTGCAAGAAATCGGATCGGATATTCTCGAAAACATTTCATCCTCTTCTCCTGCGGAAATCTGGAAATTCTTCGGAACTCTCGGTATCGGTAGGAATCGTCATGTGGATTTTCCCAAGACGATTGGCCTAGACGAAATCAACCGTCATTTCACAACCACTTGTCCTATGGATTCCCAAATCTTGTCTCAGACGGTTGATTTCATTACTAGCCTACCCGGTCCTATCATATAACCATTTCGCTTTTCTCCAGCCATTTTTCGTAGCTTTTCGCCGAGAATGAGGTTAAAAAGATACGATACTATCCATAAAATGCAAGGCCGTGGGCCATGACGACGTCAGTCGTTACATGGTCACTATGATCCTCGACTTTCTTCTCCCACCGATTACCCACATCATCAACTTTTCTCTCGATTCCGGACAGTCCCCATAGTGCCCACTTCCTAAAATTTCAAATACCTCCCTGCCTAATCATTTTCGGCCAATTTCCATTCTCCCTTTCTTATCCAAAGTGCTCGAGGCCTGCGTACACAAGCAGTTTTCGGCGTTTATTTACCGAAACAACCTCATAAGCTCATTCCAGTCTGGATTCAGACCTGGATACAGTATAGCCTCTGCTCTCCTTAAGGTGACTGGTGACATTAGAGAAGCTATAGAGAATACTAAGGTGACTGTGTAAGTATTAATTGATTTCGCCAATGCCTTTAATGCCGTTAGTCACGATATACTCCTTTCTATCCTCTCCCATCTTATGGTTTCTTCCGAGGCGTTGGAATGGTTCTCCTCTTATCTTCGGGGTCGTCAGCAGTCGGTTCGCATCGATGAGAGTTCGTCGAATCGGCGTGACCTGGATGCTGGTGTTCCACAAGGCGGTATTCTATCTCCATTATTATTCTCAATCTTCATTAATTTTATAACTCACTGTCTTCGGTGTTCGTATCATCTTTATGCCGATGATTTTCAACTGTATACAGCGGCGCGGATAGAAAATTCATCGGACGCCATAGAGGATGTAAACCGGGACTTGAATGCTATTAAGGACTGGTCTGACAGATTTGGGGTGTCCATAAACACCTCAAAATACCAGGCTATTGTAATTGGAAGCTCACGCATGATGGGTAGAGTGGCGGTAGGCTCTCTTCCACCGATCTTATTCAATGGTTCCGTCATTCCCATTAGTCCTAGCGTGAAAGATCTCGGTTTGCATCTTGACTCGACACTTTGCTGGCAAAGTCAGGTATCAAGTGTCAGTCAGAGAGCCAACGGTACTTTGCGATCCTTGTATCGTTTGAGACGGTTTTTGCCTGTAAAGACGAAGACAATGCTTGTGCAGGCTTTAATTTTCCCAGTCATCGACTATGGGGACGTGTGCTACTTTGACTTGAACGCGGTCTTGCCTGACAAACTAGATAGGGTATTGAACAACTGTATTAGATTCATATTTAATCTTCGAAAATATGACCATGTATCGTGCTTCAGGTCTGAGTTAAAATGGTTGCCCATTCGCCAGAGAAGAAGCTTACGCGCTTTGACCACGCTATTCTCTCTACTTAATTCGCCTACGCCTCCTTCCTATCTTATCTCTGGCTTTCAATATCTAGGTTCTTCACATGCTCACAATCTGCGTTCTTCCAATAATCTCCTCTTACTCTGTCCTTCTCATACTACGGATTTCGTTCACTCTTTCTTTCATATCCAGTCCATTCTTTTTTGGAATGCGCTTCCTTCCGAGATCAGGACGGCCACCAGTCGGTACTACGCATTTAAGCGAAAATTGCGGATTTATTTTCAACACAAATAAGCAGAGTCATCTCAATTTCTTCTTTTCTGTTACTCCATAAATATATATAATATGTATATTTATATAAGTATATATTATATTCAATATATGTGTACGTGTATTTGAGCTGATAGTTTTTTTTAAATAATACTAGTTTTTTATTATTAAGCTATGCACCGCCATGTTATCTCTTCACCATCCTTGGTTGACTGGTAGAGAATGCCGAAGGCATTAAGTCCGCCTTTGTACCTTTGTGCATGAAGTCTAAATAAATAAAGAATTAAGATCACAGAACATAAAAGAAAATATATAATTATACTTAAAAACATTTAAGCCAACAGTACAAGTTGTCAAGCTAGATATAATAGGGGAGAAAAACAACATAACAGCCGTATGGGAGCCCGCTCTTAAAAACATTTGAAAACATTTTTGACAATTTTTATGGCAACTAAATGTTAGTGTCAAAATTTGAAGACTGTAGCTCGAACCGTTTGGCTGTAAAACTTGTGTGAAAGACGACGCATAGATATACAAATGGACAGACAGACATGTGAGTGACAGCCTAGCAATAGGGATCCGTTTGGACCCTTCGAGTACGGAACCCTAAAAAGGGAGGATTGAGGGTCGCAAAGCACGCATAAAAAGATAGAACAAAAAGTATTTTGGTTATAAGGTAACTAAGTACGAATAAAAACCTGTTTCTGATTTAAATTCATAATCATTTCCAGATATTACTCAAATGTCAATTTATCTACATTGACTGCTACATACAATACTTACTTCTAAAATAAAAATTAAACGTGTTACCTTGGAAAAACGGCAAGTGCTTAATATGGGACGCAACTTGCGTCAGCACTGTTGCCGCCAGCCACCTTGGTCGCACCGTCCTCTCGCCGTCAGCAGCGGCGGAAGACGCCGCTGGGAGGAAAAGGGTGAAGTACGCACCATTGGAGGGCCGTTACTATTTTGTGCCCATTGCCGTTGAGACCATGGGCTGTTGGGGCACTGAGGCCAAGAAGCTCATTAGTGAGATAGGGCATAGGCTAAGTGACAAAACGGGTGAATCTCGCTCCAGCTCGTTCTTGGTACAAAGGTTAGCCATTGCCATCCAACGTGGTGGCAGCAAGCGTTATGGGTACCTTTGCGCCGGGAACAGTTAGGGGCGGGTTATTTGACTAGTTGTAAGACAACGCTTTTTGACGTGTCGTTGTGACTTTGACATCTAATTTATAATAATTTGTTTTAAAATTAAACTCCTATTTTCTTTTGTTTTATACTTGGTACCGGTTTGCTTGTCCAGAATCCAGATTTAGGCACTTACAGAGGTCACTTTTTTTATTTTTTTTCTGTACATTGCCCTTTATAAATAATGAATTTTATAAAACAGTTTTATAACTTTAACATTTGCAGTTGATAATAAGAATAAACCTTTATTCTTAAACCAGGACGTGATCTAACCGTGCGCCAAATTTCATCCAAATCCGTTCAGCAGTTAAGATTTGAAAAGGTACATATATAACACATATATAGAGTTACTTTCGTATTTATAATTTTAGTATGGATTCTCGATCACATTCAAAGTTCTGGAGTGGCGACCGCGTAAAGAAACACGTTGCCTTGGAAGTATATGGCAAAGAAATATACGTCAATGACGAAAGACTGTTTGATGAAATAGCTGCTGTCAATTCGTTCTTATCGGTTTCATAAAAGCCAAACATCTAACTAATTAGAAGGCCGGACAGGATGCCAAATGGCGGACATTTCCGGACAAATCCGGTCGAATGGTAGGTTGTCTGTAAGAGATTGCCCTGTGCGATAAGACCGCCCATTGTACACTGTGCTTGAAATTGTTTGTTCTGTATGTATTTTTTAATGGTGTACATTAAAGAATATAATAAATAACCCTATTCGTGCGCTAATAGCGAGAATCAAAAACGTTAGAATGACGTCAAAACGCCTGGTGCACACTTATGTACTTAATTATTACTTGCTTGTTGTAAAAAAAAACATAATTCTTATTGTTTTATTTTTAGGGTTCCTTACCCAAAGGGTAAAAATGATAAAAACCCTATTACTAAGACTCCACTGTCCGTCTTTCTGTCTGTCTGTCACCAGGCTCTCATGAACCGTGATAGCAAGACAGTTGAAATTTTCACAGATGATGTTTTTCTGTTGCCGCTATAAAAAAATATTAAAATTACCTATCATAAGTTCGAAAAATATTTGACCGAATTTCATTTCACCATTACCATTTAATTATTATCGTTTCGTTTTTTTTTGCTTCATCGAAGTCATGTCTGCCACTGTCTCAGTTGACCTATTATCAATTCGATATTTTTCGTTACTCCGACGATTCATTTGGTTCGTTTGCCTGTCTATTTGTCACCAGGCTGTCTCATGATAGCTAGACAGTTGTAATTTTCACAGATGATCTATTTCTGTTGCCGCTATAACAACAAATTTAAAAACTGAATAAAATAAATATTTAACATACAACAAACGTGATTTTTTTGCCGTTTTTTGCGATAATGGTACGGAACCTTTCGGGTGCGAGCGATGACTATGTTGTACCTTTTGTTTAATATTATCTATGCAAAACTTACCCGAATACTGTCTCTCAAGATACAGGTTGCCCTAGTTTGAGAGGCAGGGTTCATTAACCGATGGTTACAATGTAGCTCCTACAATAGCAATAAATGTATACTTATGTGAAAACTTATTATTGTAACTTTTTTTTTTTTTTGTACCAATAAACATTTATTATTATTATTATCAAATTCTTTTTTTTTTCTTCTCTTTTGAGAGAGTATACGACCTTACACACGGGCCGGAGCCAAGTCTGTAGGGGTAATTTATATTGAAAAGGTGGATGATAATGTAGAAGAAGTCAGAAATTTTCGCGTTAAGCGACAGGTATTGAGTATGGTGGCTTTTTGGAGCATGTACAGTGTGTGAGAAGGCATGTGTAGAGTATCAAGACTTTGTGTGAGAGCCTTTGGTACTACACCGGTAGATGAAAGTACTATTGGGACGATGTGAACGGTTTGCGCTTTCCACTGGGTTTTTATTTCTATGGCGAGTTCTTGGTACTTACTAAGTTTTTCGGATATTGTAGTTTGGATGTTGTGTGAATTAGGTATAGCTATATCGATTAGGTACACTGTTTTATTTATTTTGTCGTGTACAGTGATATCAGGTCTATTATAATGAATTGTTTTGTCTGTAATTATTGTTCGGTCCCAGTAGACTTTTTGATTACTATTTTCTAAAATAATTTCTGGTTTATATTTATAATACGGAATCATCTCACCTATGAAATTATATTTGTATGCGAGGTGTTGGTGTATGATTGCGGCTACTTGGTCATGTCGGTGTTTGTAATCTGTCTGTGCGAGAGATTTACAGGCCCCTGTTATGTGTTGTATGGTCTCAGAGGCGCTGTTGCAATGTAATATAAGTAAGTCAGTCGGCTGATGGGAGTCTTTCATTATATACTTTCTGTAATTACGTGTTACTATTATTTGATCCTGGATCGCAAGCATGAAGCCTTCAGTTTCGGGAAACAATTCGCCTCGTTTGAGCCATTCGTTCGACTTTAATTTATCGACGTGTGGCTGGCTCAGACTGGCTCGATGTCTTCCATGTAGAGCTTTTTCAGCCCATTCTGCAATTTTTTGCTGTGTGCTTACAATGTTTTCAATGATTTGAGTGTTTCTATTTTGCAAGTTGAGTGGTGTAAGTTTTTTATCTGTCTCTGTTACGTGTTTATGTAGTGGCGATTGTTCCGATTTGTTATGGAAGTACGATCTGAGTGAAAGGATCTGCTTGTTATGCAGATTTTGTACGTCTATCAATCCCCTCCCTCCTTCTTGTCGAGGTAACGTAAGTCGCTGTATGCATGATTTCGGGTGGTGTTTCCTATGCTTAGTAAAGAGAGTATTGATAGTTCGCTGCAGTTTTTTAATATCGGTTTTTGACCATCGTATGATCCCGAAAGAGTACGTGAGGATGGGTATTGCGAATGTGTTGACAGCTTTAATTGTGTTTTTGGAGTTAAGGTTAGTTTTAAGAATTAGATTAAGGCGATATGTAAATTTTTTAAGCAATTCTTGTTTTGTCATCTTTTGTTCAATCTGTCTGGATTGTTTGAAACCTAGGTATTTGTAAGAAGTGTGTTCATCCATTGGCTCTATGGTTTCACCTGTTCCGAGCGTGTAGGTGTTATTTTGAATTTGTCCTTTTACTATTGACAGAATTTTGCATTTATCTACTCCGAATTGCATGTTGATGTCATTAGAAAATTCTTGTGTGGTATCTGCTAAATGGAAAAGTGATTGTTTATCTGCTGCGTACAGTTTTATGTCATCCATATACATCAGGTGTGTCAAGGTAAATTGTGTATTATCTTTTATTATTGGGAACCCTTTGTTAGTTTTATCTAGTAGGTGTGATAGTGTTATTATTATTATTATTATAGTACCACCAGTACCTTGAGAAATGTCCTTTTGACTCGTAGCTTTTCTCAGTAATAAGTTATCCAACTGTATAAATTTATACACGTTTATGACTGTGTCAACTGGATTTATTTTAATTTCAATTTAGTTCATGTGTAGTCTTTTCACTAAAATCTTCTAAAACCTTGTGTGGGTATTTTAGCGGTAATAAAGATGTAAATAAAAAACGTCAGTGTTCCTGTTTCCGTTTCTTCTTTGTTTGACAACTACTGCCGAAAATGAAGTAATTTTTCACTTTGTAGTGTTTTTATACGGAAGTCGGTTGTATTTTTTGTAAAAAAACTGTTTTTTTATTTTTAACTTTTTAGTTGTGGTTCATAATTTATTTATTTTAACCTTATCACATAAAATCTTTACAGGATTACACCCAATACGATAAATGCGCTTATCCTAAGTTACTTCACATCCGTAACTACAGTAAACCTAATATATTACATAACAGTATCTAACTATAAAAAAAAATAAACAATGCACTCCTTGTGAATTCACCCAGAGTACAGGAGAATAGGTCCGTCTCAATAGCCACGAGGTTGAGCGTGCGAAGTGCACGCGTCAGCGGCATTAATATAATAGCGGCGTATAATGTACCAGTTCTAAAGGTTAGGTACCTATAATGCCCAAAGTGATGCCAGTTTATATTAACCCAATAACATGAAAATTAAACAAAACCGATGGAATGAGAGTATACCAGAGTGAACTGCAGTTCACCCCCTTTAGAGCGTACCAGTGTGATGTTATGTTATGAAATGGTGTAAACAATAAACAGACATGCGATTGCAGCTATCCCGAGCGATTTGACGTTATTTATTGAAGAGTTCTGATGTATATCTCAGAAGTTATTCATCAGATCTTGTTGAAATTTAAATGGGACCACATGACAACCTTCAGCTTTAAAATAAAATCATCAATATCAGTTCATCTTGTAAAAAGTTCTGAGGTAACAAACATAAAAAAAACTGTCTAATTTATAACCTCTTCCTTTTTGGGAAGTCGTTGAAAACTAATTGTTGGTCAGTATCTGCTAAGTTATTAGGGTTAATGTTCACTAACGAATACCGTTATAATTTAGCTATTTGGCTCATAGAGTTATCTTTACTGCATAGATAAGAAAATAAGTAGGTACGTAGGTACCTATCTACCCAAGATTGGTGAAGGATGGCCTTCCTTAGATGCTTGTCATGCAGTTGCTGACTCAGAGAGAGATGACGCAGTCCAGTCTTTACACATAATCGGCTTATTCTGTTCACAGGAGTAACAGCCGAAATGGGCGATCTTCTAAACAACACTTACCGAGGCCGGTCTGTGGATGGGATACCATCACGTTAAGCCGTTGGGCCTGGCTATTATTTGTAGTACTTTGACATCCGTTACAGGTTGTCTGAAGGGAGAAAATCTTACACAGTTACTGGGTTGCAGTGAACGGATAGGCCTTCGCTTCATCAACTGCCAAACCTGCTCCTCCTTTTTTACCCGACTGCCGAAGGAGAGTAATGTGTTTATCAGTCTATGTATGTATGTATGTATGTATGTTTGTTCCTATGTGGCGTTCTAGAGACCAAACGCATTGGCCGATTTTGATGATTCTTCGAGACGTCAATCGATTCGTCTTAACCCTGCGAGTGTCATAGGCTACATAAAAATTTGAAAATAAAAATAAGGCGGTTTTTTGGCGCCATTTTGTAGAGGGGTAATTTCTTTTTCTTCCAAACTCATCGTGTGGAGTATCAAAATAAAGGGTTTTAAGAGGTGATTACAAAAATATATAACACTTATATGTTTAAATGTACCTAATTTTAAAAAAACTAAAAAGTTGTAAATAAAAAAAGTTAATTCAAAAATCAAAAAACCCGACTGCTTAAAAAGCGAACTATAAAGACGTAAACAAGGAGAAAATCATGCTGTGCAGGCGGAGGATACATCTGGTTTTGGTCAGCCAGCTCGCGAATATGTATCCTCCGACTGCACTTCTCCTTGTTTACGTCTTTTTAGTTCGCTTTTTAAGCAGTCGGGTTTTTTGATTTTTGAATTATTACAGGAGGAATCAAGCTAGTCTTGCCATCTTACGTTAGTTAGTCTTCAAGAAACTGTTGTCAGGAAATAATGATGATAATATATATAAGTATCGTGCGCAGTACGTAAGTTGAACAAAAATGTATAGTGCGCGGTAGAAAATTTGAACAAAAATGTACTATCGTTTTATTTAAATTAAACGTTTTAAATCGAATTTTTGTCAATTTGTATATTTTCAACGATTAGGTAATTCTTATGGGATTTATTTCGGTTCAAATCATTTAATTTCAATAAAACATTAGTATGTACATTAAAGAAGACAGAAAGGTCAGAATGCCATCTGCTACGATCTTCACATAGATAATTATTTATTTAAGATATATATGTACATGATATAGTTAATTTACATTCAATATAAAATAAATTATCGTTGGCTGTTGCTTGTTTGTTTATTGTATGCTTATTTCTCGTGTCTCCTGTGCGGGTCACAAATAAATATTATTCCATCTTTTTTTCTTTCTTTCTTTTTCATGTGTCACGTGTCTACAAACGTGAATATTATTTAATAATAAAAACTAAAAAAGAAAACATCGGAGGTCAACAAATTACCTACAGTGTTTAATATATTTATTGTTAAAGTAAATCTAAGAAAACATAAATCTTTAATCCTAATCTCGCTTCATCTTTTCTCATAATTACTAATATCTGTTGTACGTCAGTTATAGTTATTTCCCTGAATACAAAATAAAAGTTAGCTCTTAACATAAATGAGACAAAATAACTAATTATAAAGCGCTCTTTAAAAACAGTTTGGCAAACACATTTTGTGACGCACAAAGTATAAAAAAAAGTTAATGTAAAAATCAAAAACCCGACTGCGAACTAAAAAGATGTAAACAAGTAGAAAATCATGCTGTGCAGTTGGAAGATCAGGTGGTCAGTCAGCTCGCGAATATGTATCCTCCGACTGCACAGCATGATTTTCTAATGGCGCACAAAAGCCGCCATTTTTGTTTATTTTTAACGTCACTTATCTAAGAACACTTGGGCGGCCAAGCCCTATCTAACGATGTATTAATTATAAAAATCCATCTAGCGGTTTGCAAGATATGAGGTAATAAAGAATATTACATACATACAAACATACATACATACATACAAACATACATACATACATACAAAAACATAAAAGATACGCGCGAAAAACATAACCCTTTCCTTGCAGCCGGGTAAAAATACCGGCCAATTGCGTGTGACAACACTTTCTGGATCGCTACATGTCTGCGTTTGGGTGCTCCTCATCGTTTTCAATGTGATGAAGCACGGCACGCCAGCATTAATGACATCATACGTCGGGCTCTTGTCACCGCCGGGGTTCCACGGCGGGATGACCATAATGTCTTGGAAGGTGGGTAGGCCTTTGGTGTGGATACAACATGTGTCGACACCCTTGCGTCATCCCATCTTCTTAGCACGGCGGGCTGTGCTGGGGGCGGCTGCTGCCGGTGCAGAAAACCTCAAACGGCGCAAAAATATAACAACCTTATTGGAAGTTATATGTTTGAGCCGTTTGGGGTTGAAACATAAGGTCCATGGGGTCCGAGTGCGCATCGAGTTTTTAGAGAAATCAGCACCAAGCTCGTCAACACTTCACGTGACAAGAGGGCTGGCCTTTTCTTTGGTCAGAGAATCAGCATTGTCATTCAACGTGGCAATTTTGTATGGGAACCCATACAAAACTTCCTATAAATCGGCGTTTAACTGAGACCGGGCGATAGTGCAAAATATTCAAAATGGCGCCCGGCCAAAATGGACGGGTGGCCATCTTGCGTTCCGGCGGGTGTGCTGTCGAGGGGAGCGAGCGTATATATTGTAACCTCATATCATCAAACTCTGCAGAAAGTCACTACAAGATGGCAGCACTAGTAACATGCCATAAATGCAAGAAATAATAGCGCCGCCGACTGCCCGTGATAACAGGTATGAATTGGATTGCGATGGTTACCTAGAAAAATATAGTGGAGATGTAAGGCGTGTGCACCAGAATAAAAAAATATTCCACTACCGACTGCACTACCAATATTAGCATTAGAAAAAAAAACAACTTCTACAAAATCACCCTCATCGACAGAACAACTAATCACAACTAAGGATGTTGTAATACATGATGAACCGTTGAAGCGTCGTTCTTCGGTTCAAAATACTACTAATTTACTTGATTCCCACATCATGATGTTTCGCAATTAGTCAGTACTAATTGCGAAACATCTTTTAAATCTTATACTCCCAATGTAAATGAGTGATGTATTGTCAATGAGTGTTGACGGTACTGTGTCTGATTTGGTTTTAGCCTCAGAAATGAAAGAGATAATTTCTCAGCTTACATTAAAACTCGAGAGTACTGAAAATGAACTGGGCAATATATTGTTAGAAAATACAGATCTACAGAAGCAAATATGTAAGTTAACCACAGAAAATAGAACATTAAAATCTTAATGCCAGTCGTCCTCCTTATTTGCAAGTCCAAGTACAAACTCCAAGAAAAAGAGACAATCTGTGGCAAATAAAAAAAAAACAATATACTTTCTACACCATCCTCTATACCGTCATTCAGATTACAAGTCGACACAAATAACCACGTTAATGTGTCCTCCATGGAACAAGTAATAAATGATAATATTTGACAATTGTATGTTATTTATTTTCCTTAGGATTGTGTGTTACTTAATTATAACTAGCAATAAATGAAAATATTTTGTATTTGTATGTTATTTATTTTTCTTAGGATTCATATACAATGTTGTCTGCCAATATCATCAGAGAAATACTGGTCAACTTGAGAAATGTGTCAAAACCATTAAACATTGACCAACTGTTAAAGTAAGTAACATGGATAACCGGTAAACTTATGATTTCTGAGAGTACTGAATCTGTATGTCCAAGTAACAAATTTAGTAAAAAAAATCTTAATTATCTTTATTTACAATATTTTACGTCAATCAACAAGAGTTTTAGAAGGGCTATTGTCATGAAACGTAGGTCCAGAGTTAGGTCTGTATCTAGGCTATCTACCCATGATATCAAAGTTACATTCATAGGGGCCCAAGATATGCTACTTACAAAAGGTATTTTACTTATTGTTTTACCACAAAAGGAAATAAGCTTTTTGAAGCACTATTTTAAGACACTGTTGTGACATTTATTCAAACAGCAACTGCAATTTAGAGACCTGATGGTTTCTTCTGAATTTGATCAAAGTTTCCTTGTCTATTCATCTTTCATCGAATCTGTTTTGCTCCAAACAATGGTAGGTACCTATTACCTCCTTATTCAATATTAATTTTTAGTTTCAGTCCTGTGAGTATAAATTAGGTTATAAACACTATAATTATGGTTAAACATGCGTATTTATGTAGACATTAAAACATAATTTTGTAGTAGTGATTAATTTTGTACACAATATTATGTACTTTTTTAATGTCAAACTGTATGTGCCTAAGAATTTCCTAACTTCTTTTTTAGAGGTAGGAGCGGGGTAAGCTAAAATAGCTTCAATTTTATTAGGGTCAGCACGTAGACCTTGATCGTCAACTACATAACCGAGATATTTTAATTCTTTACGAAAAAATTGACTTTTCTTGAAGTTAATTGTGAGACCTGCGTAAGAAAGTTTTTGAAGAACTTTAAGTAGAAGTGAGATATGCTCTTCAAATGTATCACTTATTATTAATATATCATCTAAGTAGCAAAAGACTTTATTATCAAAATCTGGTGTAAATAAACTGTCCATGAGTCTTGCATTAAACATAATAATTACTGTGTTTATGTAAATAAAGGTTGCCTTAGGATTATACACTGACCTGTTAAAATCCTTCTTTTTTATATCTCCTGCTTCAAAACAGTCACGACACACATCACATCACATCATCAGCCTTTTAATGTTCCCACTGCTGGGACACAGGTCTCCTCTCATAGAGGGAGTGGGCTATAATCCACCACGCGGGCCTAGTGCGGATTGATAGATGTCACATGTCTTTGAATTTTTGGTTCTAGGACATGCCGGTTTCCTCACAATGTTTTCCTTCACCGTTCTGAGAGCAGTGGTGATGAAATAAATTACACAAAGTAAAGCGCCTGCTCGGGTTCGAATCCACGACCTACAACTCGTAAGTCGGGACTGTAACCACTGGGCCACCACTGACACAGCATTGATTTTTTTGGTACATTCCGGCGACGTACAGTAATTGCCCATTGCTTGCGAATATTGGCCTTTTTGGGATCATATGGCCGGTTTTATTTCTGCATCCAAAAACACAACACTGATGCTTTCTTGACCAACAGCTAGCAATATTATTATTTGGTTTTTGAACATAAGTTATTCTTAAAAACACTCGTTAATAATTCGGTAACTACAAACAGAAGTAGAGCCATATTGTAATGTTAACTCCGATCCGTCAAACGCCACATGGCGGGAGCAATTGGCAGTAATGTTGCCTATATTAACACATACAAATAGACGAGTTGAGGACTTGGACATATGTAAAAAGCTCTATAGAACGGATAGCTTTGAGGAGTGTGGAGTTATAGACATTGACACAAACTCTTACATAATCTGTTGCTACAAAACACCCGTAAATAAAAACTGACGATTTTCTAGATAGATTGAAACAATTATTGCGGTACTTTTTCAATAAATTGTGCTTTATCTGCGGCGATTTCAATATTGACTTGTCAAAACAGGACAATAAAAGAAATTCGTTTACATCACTGTTGAAATGCTATACTTTTAGATATTTGTTTGATTCAATTACATTTAGCGTGTTGTTATATATAGTATTAAAATAATGACACTCCGAGACGATACTCGTCTATGACAAAATAGTAACAGTCTATAGTTCTAGAATCTGTACTGCTATTGTCTATGAAATAAAATCGTCTCCATCTTTTTCCTTGTGAAGCTAACACGTCGTTTTATTTAAAGTCTAATAGGTTATGGGCCCAGTCCCAGATTTAGCTAGAAAAGTTGTGAGATTAGGTTCGCTGTAGGGTCAGTGTTGATATTTTGACAAATCGATACCAGAAGTATCAATTAATGTAAGGGACAAAACACGGTTTTTCAGGAGAGCCAAAAAACGATTTTATTTTTTTAAATCTGTTGATAACTTTTTATTGTTGGCTCCAATTTTAATTGTGTCTAGAGCAAAGTTTCTTAGAATTTCCTCTTCTTGCATGTTATTAACGAAAGATTTAGCAATGGCCAGTGGTTTAAAATATAGCATGTCTCTTACATTAAAAAAGGTGTTTAGTTGTGCTAATATTTTATGTGTAAACCGTCGAGCATAGTGTAAGCAGCAAGAGAAATAGAAAATAATACTTAAATCTATTGTAAAGGACTTTTACAGTGTTGCAATTTGATGTAACCATAGATTATCTACTAAAATGTATGGTATTTAAACACTATGGAACTAAGTTGTTAACATATGATTAATGTTGGTATGAACCAACATTAATCATGCAAAACAAATCTGTGCTTTAGTTTCAGGTTTTACAGCTTAGGTATCACAGATTTAAATGAAATTTAGGGATACAAAAATAAAATGAAAACACGTTAATATTATTTTTTATTTTCTAATTTTGTGTTTGCTTTTTATTATTATTAACTCAACACACTTGACATAAAACTTTGAGTTAAGTTTAAAAGTTCTAAAAAGTAACCGTGTTCCAATTAACATACTTGTAAAACTAGTAGTTATCAATGTAAAAATTATTATGTTAAATAATTGACTCTATGATCCCTTTTAATTATCAGCCTTACAAACTCTGTACTTTAAATCATCACATTTAATTGGCTTTATAATTATAATCACCAATTGTATAAAAAACATGTTTTCTCAGACTTAATCAAGTCTTATTTATTAAGTAATTTAATAAATGTACTGCAAACTAAAGACCGATGGAAAAATGGAATATGAATTGTGTGAAAGATGATTAGTATGATGGCAGAGAAAGTTGAAATGACGAATAGAAAGGACGAATGGATAAGATGAGCAAATACGAGGCTTGCGAATAAGAGGTGCATGAATTGTGTGAAAATTCTAGTAATGAAATAAGTCATAGGAACATAGACAATTTGCCATCTCTATATTAAAGAGACGCTGCCAATTTCCATTCCCAAATACAACGACAGAATTCATATTCCATTTTTACATCGGTCTTTCATTTCCAGTACATTCGTTCAATTACTTACTAAATAAATAAGACTGTTGCCAGACTCAGGGCTGTGTCGCAGCCGGAATCGGGGGCATGGTTGCACGCGCTTCCTTCGCCTCACCTGGGCACGTTGCTTGATGACGACTCTTTGCGGGTGGCGGTGGCCCTTCGCCTGGGCTGCAAGGTGTGTGAACCCCACAGATGCACCTGCGGTTCCATGGTGGAGGCCGATGGCCATCACGCTTTGAGTTGTCGTCGTTGCTCGGGGAGGTTCCCGCGTCATCATGCGCTTAATGATATTGTGCGGAGGGCATTGGTGTCGGCAGATATCCCCTGCGTGCTGGAGCCTCCGGGTTTGTGTAGGACTGACGGCAAGAGGCCGGATGGACTGACCTTGGTACCTTGGAAAAACGGCAAGTGCTTAATATGGGACGCAACTTGCGTCAGCACTGTTGCCGCCAGCCACCTTGGTCGCACCGTCCTCTCGCCGTCAGCAGCGGCGGAAGACGCCACTGGGAGGAAAAGGGTGAAGTACGCACCATTGGAGGGCCGTTACTATTTTGTGCCCATTGCCGTTGAGACCATGGGCTGTTGGGGCACTGAGGCCAAGAAGCTCATTAGTGAGATAGGGCATAGGCTAAGTGACAAAACGGGTGACTCCCGCTCCAGCTCGTTCTTGGTGCAAAGGTTAGCCATTGCCATCCAACGTGGCAATGCAGCAAGCGTTAGTTACCTTTGCGCCGGGAACAGTTAGGGGCGGGTTATTTGACTAGTTATAAGACAACGCTTTTTGACGTGTCGTTGTGACTTTGACATCCAATTTGTTAGTCTTTGTACTATTGTTAATAAAATGTTAAATTAAATAATAATAAAAAAAAAAATAAGACTGTTGATTAAGTCTGAAAAAACATTGGTTTTATGTAATTGGTGATTATAATTATAAAGCTAATTAAACATAATTATTTGAAGTACAGAGTTTGTAAGATTATACTTATTATTATTTATAATCATTATAATTATATTTCACTATGATGATTATGTTATTTATTAATATAGAATTAAAAGAGATCAATTCAAAAAGAGTAAACATAATTATTTTTACATTCATCATCATCATCATCATTTCAGCCGAAAGACGTCCACTGCTGGACATCGTCCAGGCGTCGCCACATTGACCGTCCGATCCCGAGCTTCTCGCATCCAGCGCCTTCCCGCAACCTTAACCAGGTCATCAGTCCACCTAGTGGGAGGCCTTCCAACGTATCGTCTTCCGGTTCGCGGTCGCCATTCCAGAACTTTTCGGCCCCATCGGCCATCCGTTCTGCGAGCAATGTGCCCTGCCCACTGCTACTTAAGTTTGGCAATTCTTCGGGCTATGTCGGTAACTTTGGTTCTCCTGCGGATATCATCATTTCTGACGTGATCACGCAAGGAAGTGCCGAGCATAGCCCTCTCCATTGCCCTTTGGGTGACTTTGAGCTTTCTGATAAGGCCCATTGTGAGCGACCACGTCTCGGTCCCATAGGTGATCACTGGCAACACACCACTGGTCATAGACTTTTGTCTTGAGACACTGCGGTAAATTGGACGAGAAGATACCACGCAACTTACCGAACGCCGCCCAGCCGAGTCGGATTCGACGGTTGACCTCTTTCTCGAAATTGATAACTACTATTTTTACATTGACAACTATAATATACAAGGTTTGTAGTTAATTAGTAGGTACAATTTTACTTTTTAGGACTTTTAAGTTTAACACAAAGTTTTATAGACTGTGTAGTGTCTTGAATTTATAATAAGTAGGCAGACATAGAAGTCGAAAATAGAAAAATAATATTACCAATTGTTTTATTTTTGTATCCTTAAATTTAATTAAAATCTGTGAGAGCTAAGCTGTATAACCTGAAACTAACGTATAGATTTGCTTTGAATAATTATTGTTATTTATTATTATACATCATGCGCACAAACGTACAGAGGCGGACGTAATGCCTTAAGCTGGGTATCCATTTGAGGCAGCCTCGGGCCGAGCGGCTGCCTCGACCCGAGGCAGATCTAGTGGAGACCGTGCCGCGAGTCGAGGCTTGCCGCGACTTGAACCAAACGAGGCGGCCGCGCAGCGAGCCAAATCGTGTCGGTAAATGACCATGCTCAAAGACGCCTCAGTGTGAGGCGTGTGTTCAGTGGAGACAGACGTACGAGTGCTCGGCACGCGGCAAAATGGATAATGAGAAATGTATCGAATTAATTAAGTTATATGAAAACCACCGACATTTGTGGGATCCAACTTCACCGAATCATTATAATAAACAATTGAAAGAAGATTCTTGGAAAATAATAAGCAAGGAAATGAAACTACCCATATCCGAAGTAAAAAAAAAAATTACTTCGCTTTGTGGATCTTTTCGGAGGGAAAAATCTCGGCATAAAAAAGTCTCGTCACGGGATCAGGTAAAAATTCATTGGTTTTTTAAAATTAGTTGTATATTTCTTGTCATTTATTTTATACTCACTTTACTCACGTGTGTAGTGTACCTCTAAAAATGATTTTTATTCTAGGTCGTAATGAGGTGTATGTATCGAAATGGTTCGCTTATGAGTACTTTTACTTCTTGGCTGACAAGTTCTCTCCCCGTGAAACTCAAAACTCAATGTCTATCGACACATCGTCGCCTTCTGCATCCAGAGACACAACAAATTCAGAACCTTCTGTAAGTATCTGGGGTCAGTAAGCTTTGGGCTAAAGGCGGAAAGTAATTACATTTAATAAATTATTTTTACCTACGTAGTTTACGCCAAGTTCTCCCGTGTCGCGTCGCCAGAGACTGTGGCCAGTCCCTTACGTGTCGTGCTCTGGAGTTATTTCTTTCATTTCTGAACAGAACCTCGCAGTGTTTAAACGTACATAATGTTTTCTTCTGATTCCTTCTGATTCGGATAGTGATTAGTGCTAATTATATTTAATATTTAATATCTATGTTGCCATGTTATTTGTCCATTTGTAACGAAGTGTTTAGCTAAGTGTGACCGAATTGCTTTTGCGTCATTTGCAGACCTTCGAGGAATTGCACGTAAAGGCACAAAAGAAGTCGAATCTGGTTCATTCCTCCACGACCCTTGTACGAAATTTCCATCGATTTCAGAGTCCAAACTTCCTGGTGGTGTATAAATATTTGCCCTTGTTTTTCGTAAAAAGTTATGCAAATAAACAATAGCCAGTACCACTTTCGTAGCAATTTCTGGTTCCAATAACATTGGTTTTCTTAACACTCTAAATACAGAACTCATGATGCCAAAAGCATTTTCTACTACTCTTCTTGCTCTAGATAGACGGTAATTGAATATTCTTTCCGGAGAACCATTGTCTGGGGTTCCTTCAAACGGTTTCATAGTATAATTGTTTAAAGCAAATGCCTTGTCAGCTAATATAACATAGGGCACTTTAATCAAATATGGTGTCTGTAATATACAGGGTGCTGGTAACTTTAATTCATTATTTTCCAATGATTTGTACAATGCACTGTTTTTAAAGACTCCACCATCGGATATGCGTCCTTGACATCCAACGTCTACATACATAAAATTATAATTAGCATCCACCAAGCCAAGCAATACGATGCTGGGATTTTTTTTATAATTTATGTATTCTCCGTGACTATTAATTGGTGATTGAAGAATAATATGTTTGCCATCGAGGGCCCCCACACAATGAGGAAAATGCCACTGGTTTTCAAAATCTTGTGCTACTTTTAACCATTCTTCTTCTGATGATGGTATCTGAAAATTATGTCACATACTTTACTATTAGGCTATCGTACTGCTAAAACATTATTGATGATTTTATTTATTTTAATTTACAGAATGAAGAATTATTCGAAGAAAATGAATCAATGCGTGAAACTTCTTCTTCCGAGCGATCATCTATGCCCCGCGATGATCAACAACAGACGCAGCCCGAAACTTCAAGATCAAATAAAAGAAAAATGACTGATGCTTGTGAAGATAATATAGATCTAGATAAAGCTATGGAAGTGTTAAATTATACAGATGATAGTTATGATACGTTTGGTAAACATATTACTGCAGAACTTAGAAAATATGATCCAATTACTTTAGCACACGTTAAAAAAGCTATAATGGATATCTTATTTCAAGCTGATACCGGGATGTTGCCAGGTACACGACAACAAGGATACTACACGCAACAATACGGCCAAACTTCTGCGAACGTACAAAATTCCCAACAATATGGGCAAACTTCTGTGAACTCACAAGATTCTACTGGAAATACTGAACAATTTACTACTCTGTCATTATTGTAACTTTGTACTTTACTAAAATTTTGATTAATAAAGCATTTTTAACATACCTGAACATATTCTTTGAGCACTTTTACCAAGGCATCACATGTTTCGCGAACAATTTTTGAAATAGATTGCTTTGACACTCTGAAAAGGTATTGCAAACTAACAAACGAATCACCACTTGCTAAAAATCTCAGGGTAATGGCCAGTCGTTCTTTTGTTGTGATTGCTTTGCGAAACGATGTATCTTTTTTTCCAATTATTGGTTCAAGCTTGATACATAGATCTTCAAAGGTTTCAGAGTTCATTCTGGTAAAATTTTTAATAGTTTCTTCTACGCCTTCAAAGGTCATATCTGACAACAATTGTTTCACATGAACATTTCGCTGACGATATATTTCCTTAATCCACCATCGATGTTTCCGTTTCTTATGTTGCTTCCTTTTGTAGTGACTAATTACTACTAATGCTGCAGCGACTTTACGTGCGTCAACCATGGTGGTTAATGAGGAATTGAGAAAATCGTGGCTCGGGTTGAGGCTTGCCGCTCGATACGATATTATGTGTGCTCAAGTGGAGACGCATGTACTTTCCACAGCCCGCGGCACGCTCAGGATGAGGCAGCTCGCCACGAGGCTGCGCAAATGGATACCCAGCTTTAGACAAATGCTTAATGTTGGTTCATACCAACATTAATTATGCAAAGAACTTATTTTCATGGAGTTAAAAACCATACATTTTAGTAGATAATCTATAATTTACATCAAATTGCAACACTGTAAAAGTCCTTTACAATAGAATTTAGTATAATTTTCTGTTTCTCTTGCTGCTTACACTATGCTCGACGGTTTACACATAAAATATTAGTACCGTAAGGCACAACTAAACGCCTTTTTTCAATGTAAGGGACATGCTATATTTGAAACCATTGGGCATTCCTAAATCTTTCATTTATAGCATGAAAGAAGAGGAAATTCTAAGAATATTTGCTCTAGATACAATTAAAATTGGAGCAGACAATAAAAAGTTATAAAGAGGTTTTAAAAAATAAAATCGTTTTTACTCTCAAGAAAAACCGTGGTTTGTCCCTTACATTAATTGATACTTCTGGTATCGATATGAGAATGAAATTAATGTAAGGACTCAGTATTTCAGCAACGATCTTTTAAAGCAAATAAAATAAAGCAAATACAAATTTGCTTTCTACTTGTTACGTAATAGGCATATTGCAGTAAGGAGCATTTAGTAAAGATAGTTTTGTGAGATAATAATATAAGTGAATAATTCTTAAAAAACTCTAATAATGAATTAAAGTAAGGGACATGTTAATTAAGTTGACTGATTTGAGGTTTAAGGTAAGGGTCGATGTCATCGTATCTCGTCCCTTACTTTATTTTTCTGAGAAAAAAAATATGTTAGTGGCCGTTAAATCATTTCTTTTGTCATAAATCGTTTTACGCAGTCCAAAAATGTTTAATGAAAGGGAATTTTTTATAACGATAGAATTTTTTTTAATAATACCAATCGATAGAGCGCGAAATTCTGAATCCAATGATATATATAACTCATTTTCGCCGAAATGTCCCTTACGTTAATTGATACTTCTGGTATCGAAATAGAAGAAAGTATCGAGAAATATATCCTCGACAAACTATTTGAAGGGACGCGAAAATTACAACGAATGGTGCTTCGCGGCGGAGAATTTCTTAATCTTGGTGAACATGTTGCATTGTGTCAAGCCAGCTACTGGGAAGCCTATAGAAACCGCAGATGACGCGAGGACCAAAGCTAAATTAATATTAACTATTGATTCGTCACTGTACGTACATATAAAAAATGTAAGTACGTCACAAGAATTGTGGAATAGACTGAAAACATTGTTTGATGATTCCGGTTTTACAAGACGTATAAGTTTATTACGAAATCTGATTTCGATCCGATTGGAAAACAGCAGTTCCATGACAGCCTACGTGACGCAATTGGTTGAAACAGGTCAAATACTAAGTGGGAACGGCTTTAATATTAGTGACGAGTGGATTGGGTGCTTATTGCTAGCTGGATTGACGGAGAAATTTCCACCTATGATAATGGCCATTGAGCATTCCGGCATTTCAATTACAACGGACGCCATTAAATCCAAGCTTATGGATATGGAAGAAACGGAAGTAAGAGTTACCGACGGCAGCGAAATGAATGGTGCATTTATTAGTTCGCAGAAGTGCCAACGTAAAAACAAGAAACCGTCTATGTCCAACACTAATAAGTCGACCAATAGCAGCAGAGATAGCGGAAATGACAGTAAACCAAACGTCAAGTGTTACAAATGTAAACAATACGGTCATTATCTAAGTCAGTGCCCGAATAAAGTTAAATATTCATCTAATAATAATGATATATCAAGAAAACAATCAAACGCGTTTAGTGCTGTGTTCTTAACTGCAGAATTTAACAGAAATGAGTGGTATATTGACTCAGGCGCTAGTACACACCTCACTGCTAATGAAAAATGGATAACAAACGCATCTTACTTAGAAAACAAAGAGATTATTGTTGCAAATAACAATAAGGTACAAGTTTTGTGTACCGGTGATGTGAACATCGTGACAGAAACCGACGAATGTGAGTACGAGATACCAGTTACCGGCGTCTAATGTCTTCCAGAATTGACCACAAACCTGTTGTCTGTTAGTCAATTGATACGAAACGGTAATAAAGTCAAATTTGCCGCGAGTGGCTGCAATGTTTACAACAAAATTGGTGAGCTAGTTGCCACAGCTTCGCTGGTTAATGGAGTCTACAAGCTAAGAGTGCCTAAAACTGAGTTGGTTGCATCAGCTGTGTCGGCAGACACGTGGCATCGTAGATTAGGGCATGTGAACAGCAAGTACATGAGTAAAATGCCAAGCGTAGTTCAAGGAATGGAACTAGACGAGCGAATGGACATTACCAAGTCGTCGTGTACAGTATGTTGTGAAGGTAAGCAGTCTCGCCTCCCCTTCAGTCACATTGGCTCTAGAAGTAGTGAATTGCTTAGTATAGTCCATACTGACATTTGTGGCCCCATGGAAAATATTTCCATTGGTGGATCAAAATATTTTATGTCGTTCGTCGATGATTACAGTCGGATGACTTATATTTACTTCTTAAAGAAAAAGAGTGAAGCATTTGTTTATTTTCAGCAATATAAGGCAATAGTAGAAAATCGGTTGAACCGAAAGATCAAAATCCTACGCAGTGATAACGGCAAAGATATTTTATTTCAACTAGGCCACAAAGCGGCACTTTTGAACGTTAGATACATTAAAATTTACAAGGAATAAAAATTGATTCTACCGTGCATTCGGAAAGTAGCTTGTTATGGAGAAGAACGCACAAGAAACTCCATACTTACTCTTTTAAAAAAAATATGTTTTTTTACAATATTTAGGTACATAAGTACATACATTAATAAATTTATATGTGTGAGGACAATGCTCCCAGAATCACTACATACTAAACTACTTACAGGTACAAAGTATTAAAAGTACTCACACATGTACTGTGCAGTTACATAATAGGTACTAGAAAAACACTAGCATCCGAAGCAGTTAAGTTAAGACCAATCCCACTGACGGCGCCTGTTCACGAACATGACGCATGAATCGGCACCACCCAGCTCAACCATCATGAAGGGAACCGAATGATCCAACACACGCGCCACCATCAGAGAGACATTTGAGAGAGCATGACACACTCAACTGCCAGGGCAAACACAAGTCAACGAACGACACCAAGGTACAGCAAATGGTAGATTTACAGTTGGGTACATAGTACTCACACACGTGCTGCGCAGTTATACAATACTAAAATAAATTGAGTCTATATAATACAAATATATTCATAGTCTTCAGCAGGTCCAACAATTCTACAAAACAATAATGTTCTGCATATCACTTGTTTTTGCGCCCTAGTGGTTGTGGAGCAAGACTAGCATTGAGCCAAGCATTTTTATCAGTGATGTAATCCCCCAACTTATAATATGTCTGCCTGCATAGTGTGCGTTTTATACAAGTTTTAAATTTCGTCTCATTCAGTTCTAGAATGTGGGGAGGAATTTTATTGTAACATTTTGTACAGTACCCCATGAAAGAAGAGGCTACTTTAGCCAGTCTGAAACCTGGTTGAACTAATTGGTCCCTGTTTCTAGTAATCTAATTATGTCTATCTCCGTTTTTACTAAAAATATGTAAACTCCCTCTCACGTACATGATGTTTTCATAAATATATTGACAAGGAACCGTCATGATGTTAATGCCCTTAAACAGTTCCCTTAGAGAATCACGCCGGCGAAGATTGTATATCGCTCTGATGGCTCGTTTTTGCAGAATAAAAATTGACTCAATGTCTGCAGCCCTTCCCCATAGTAAAATACCGTAAGAGTACTATGAAAGTAACTAAAATAGACCAGCCTCGCGGTATCTACATCACTAAATTGACGAATCTTTCTAACAGCATAAGCTGCCGAACTTAGCCGCCCTGCAAGTGACATTAAATGAGGACCCCATTGTAACGTTGAGTCTAGCGTGATCCCCAGGAAAACCGTTTTATCGACGAATTCTGACCTCTCCCTGTTTAATATAATGTCACAATCAGTACTTTTTACATTCGGCAAGGAAAATTTTACGCACTTGGTTTTTTTACCATTTAAAACTAATATATTGGCAGTGAACCAATCCTGAACCTGCCGTAGCGCGTTATTTACGTCGTCAACCTGACAAGTACGTCTATTTATTTTAAAAATTAAAGATGTGTCATCAGCAAATAGCACCATGTTTAGTTTGTTTTCAATAAACGGGGTAAACCGTTTATGTATATTAAAAATAAGAAAGGACCTAAAATTGAGCCCTGGGGTACCCCCATTTTCACGTTTAACCCCGACGAATTCACACCGTTTATTTGAACTAATTGCTATCTATCACTTAAATAAGATTCAACCAAATTTAACGCTGATTGACCTAGCCCATAATGCTCAAGTTTCAGAAGTAATGTTTCATGATTAACGCAATCAAACGCCTTCGACAGGTCGCAGAAGATACCTATGGCATCCTGCGACTCTTCCCACGCATTAAAGATGTGTTTTAATAGGGTGACACCAGCGTCAGTTGTACAACGTCCTTTGGTGAAACCATACTGTTTATCATGCAAGATGTTATTCGTATTAAAATGAATGAGCATTTGATTTAGCATTATCTTCTCAAATACCTTGCTGAAAACCGGCAACACGGATACTGGTCTATAATTATTTGTGTCTTTACAGTAGTATATTATTGGGCATTCTATACCACTATCGGCAAGTTGCTCGGCGAGTGCGCCTCGCTGCCGATAGTGGTATAGAATGCCCAATAATTGATAATCGACTCGCCTTTCCACTCGACCGATAAACTCGACCGAGACAGTACATTTTGCTGCGTACTTGATGAGCAACGATGATCATCCATCAACTCTCCGTTTACTTACTCTCTAGTGTATAACTGTATACAACCAATGATCATGCGAGTTTGCTATCGCTCTGAAGGGTGGTACAGAATGCTTAGTAATGAACAATCCACTCGATCAATGACCAGTAACGCAAAAGAGGTTGTGGTAAGTTTATAAATGTTAACGTACTATATACATTCACTCATTTTTAATCGGTTCATTTCCAACAGTAATCATGAAATTTGTAAAACAACCGCAATCGCTGCATGTTGATACAGTCTGCGATGATATTTGTAAGACTAGTTTTCGTCATGGGGAATTATTACCTAACTCAGTACGATGTATCATTTGTGGTCCATCCAATTGTGGAAAAACCAATTTATTAATTGGCCTTCTTATACACGAAAATGGATTAAGATTTGAAAATGTTTATGTTTATTCAAAAACTCTGCACCAACCTAAGTACATTTTCTTAGAAAGAGTTTTGCAACGGGTTCCCGGTATTTCCCTCCAGAAATATCAGGGAAATGAGGAAGTACTAAGCGTTCAGGACGCAAAACCCAACTCCGTGATTATTTTTGATGATGTTGCTTGTGAAAATCAAAATAACATGCGTGATTATTTTGCAATGGGAAGACACAAATGCATAGATTGTTTTTATCTGAACCAAACATATAGTAAAATCCCCAAGCAGTTAGTAAGAGATAATGCGAACTTAATCATACTTTTGATGAAATTAATTTACGGCATATTTATGAAGAACATGTCAACACTGATATGACATGGATTGAATTTCGTGAAATGTGTTCGAAAATATGGAGTGAACCTTTCAATTATGTAGTGATTAATAAGGATTGCTCCAAAAATAAAGGATGTTATAGAAATAAATTTGACACTTTTGTTGTCTTTGATTAAAAATATTTATATTTAAGAGTGTTACCCTCGCGATATTATTATTCTTCAGACAACGCTTAATCAATCACGAACTTTTTGTTACTATGGAAAAATCACTGAAAAGACAAATTGTTGAGGCTGCAGATGCTGTTAAGAAGAAGGTGCGAAAGATGAGAGATGCTGAGCTTAACAATCAGCAAGTACTGGAATCAGTTTTCAAGCCGGTAACAGAACCACTCAACCAAATTGCTAATGTCAGTAAGCAGGCTTGTGTTCCGCATAATATAGAAAATGAAGAAACCGAAGTTCCGTTTATCGATAAAACTTTGCAAAAAGAACCCACAATTAGTAAAGGAACCAATGATAATAACGACAATGAAGACGAATATGAATCTGATATCGAAAGTGACTCTTCGTACAAATCATTAGTTGAAAACAACCAAGGTATTGATTCGTCATCCTGGTCAGTGTCCTCAGAAGCTCTGACCGATATTCCGTTTGGTGTCAGAAAAGAGGGCGGAAAATTGATGTTAGGTTCTGCTCGTATAACGATCAGTGATGAGTATATCATCGTAGCTGGACGCAAATACCGAAATACGCCTGGTTTAAAACAGTTGCTGTTGAAAAAGAATGCCGATTTAAGCTTGGTTACAGAGAGTGATATGAAACATTATAAGTCGATGCTACTTGACACAAACGCACATCGACGGGACTATGAGCCCGGTAAACCAATCAAAAGTAATAAAGGACAAAAATATTTGCAAATTATTAAGCCTCTATTCCAACTACGAAGTACAATTCAGGACCACCAAACGAAAGGAAAAGGACTACCCTTTACAAAAATGTGGAAGAAAAATGTTGATTTTGTTTATTGGGACGATCCAAATGAATTGGTAGATAGGTTAAAATTACTAATTGCATCTCGAGATGCTGGTAACACAGGATTAGATAATGAAATTATATCTATCATTGAAGAATTGCGTGAAAGTAAAGTTATAAATAAATAAATATTTTAAAATGTGTTTATTTTATTATCAGCTTCTCGATACAATACACCTTAAATATGAACGTAGACAAATTCGGACACTACATTCACAAAAGAATGCGTTTATCAGAGTTATTTGAGTTTAATGAGAACGCATTGTTAAAATTAGAAAACGGAGATTTTGATTTAAAAACATCAAGATTAAGAGGAGTCCGATCTCCAGTAGAAGCAGGCGATGCTGTGAACAAGGATTATGTAGATCGATTGAATGCTAACATGTTAAAAGAATTAAATAACCTGACCGTGAACAAGGATTATGTAGATCGATTGAATGCTAATATGTTAAAAGAATTTAATAACATGATTGGTTCATTGCGCTCTCAAATCATAAAAGACACAAAGGACACAGTTCAGGCTACTTTAAAAGCAAAGATACCTGAGATTTCAACTCATTTGGAAGATAAGTTTTATACCAAAGCAGAGGTAGATAAATTACTACAAAAAACTCCGTAATGGCAAAACAGCAAATTGTTAATGAAATACATAAAGCAGCACGAAGAAATTTCGTTAGACGTCCTGTCATTCTAAAGGGGATCGATGACTTGTGGCAAGCTGATCTGATGGACATGCAAAATCTAAGAAAATATAATAAAGGTCATAATTACATTTTAGTGGTGATTGACTGCTTCTCAAAGTACGCTTGGGCAGAGCCATTAAAATCAAAAAATAAACTTGATGTTACTCATGCATTTAAACGAATACTGATTAACAGCAATCGCAAACCGGTTAATTTACAAACTGATATGGGAACAGAATTTTATAACAACTCATTTCAAACGCTTATGAAGACTTACAATGTTAACCATTACTCAACGTTTTCTACCAAAAAAGCTTCGATCGTAGAGCGACTGATTAAAACTCTTAAAAATAAAATATATAAATATTTTAGTCTGAACGGAAACTATATGTGGTTAGGTATACCGTTAGAGGTTACGTTAAAGATATATAACAACACAAAACATCGTACCATTAAATTTAAACCAATTGAAGTAAATAAATCTTGCGAGTCTGTTATAAAAGAAAATATTAAAAAAGCCTTAAATCATGTAACCGTCCGTAGAAAACCTAAGTTCAAAGTAGGTGACTTTGTTCGTATCAGTAAATACAAACACCATTTTGAAAAAGGGTATACACCTAATTGGTCAACTGAAATATTTACTATAAAAAAAATTAATCATACCATACCAGTAACATATCATATACAAGATCAGCGAAAGCAAGCCATAATGGGAACCTTTTACGAGCAAGAACTTCAGAAATCTTACTATCCTGGTATTTATTTGATAGAAAGGGTTTTAAAAAGAAAAGGATCAAAAATGTTTGTGAAATGGTTGGGTCTAAACAACGAAGAAAATAGTTGGATCGAGAAAACTGCAATAGTGGATTAAAATAATTATATAACGATTACTTTTGCATCATTTCTCTCATTACACATTAGACAATGCAAGGAGGTGAACTTGTTAATACCTTAATTAATAATCTACCGTTCGAACTTCATTTACCCGGCTACAATTATTGCGGTCCCGGAACTAAATTGCAGAAACGTTTATTACGAGGTGACCGAGGTGTAAATAAGCTAGACGAAGCTTGTATGCATCACGACATTGCATATGCAAACCATACAGACTTACCCAATCGCCACAAAGCTGATTTGCAACTACTAAATATGGCTAAACAAAGACTTAAATCGAGCGATGCTGGGAAAGGTGAAAAACTTAGTTCATGGTTAGTGAGCAAAGTTATGAAAGCCAAACTGAAATCTGGTTCTGGCATTAAAACGTTTAAAAGTTTCGTGTCAAAAATAAAAGCAAAAATAAAGAAACTGAATCCAAAGGACAGTAAAGCTTTAATTAACGCTGCTTACTCAGCAGCAAAAAAAATAATCCCATGCATTCAGAAAATTCGAGTGCCGCGAGTGATACCCTTACCAAAGACTGGAGGTATTCTACCTTTAATCCCAATTTTTGCGGGTTTATCAGCTTTAGGAACTTTAGCTGGTGGTGCGGCTGGTATTGCAAAAACTGTTAACGATTACAAAGCAGGTCAGCAAAATTTGCGAGAAACACAACGACATAATAAGGCTATGGAGTCTTTAAAGTTAGGCCAGGGCTTGTACATTAAGTCACATAAAAATGGTAATGGTTTATTCATTAAGTCTTCAAAAAACTGAAAAATAAGCTACCTAATCGTCCTCTCACTAATATAGACATCCAAAGGTATGCACGCAACATCCCTCACTTTCGAGGAGTATACATGAAGGATCAGTTACCAAGGACGCCAAAACGGGTTGAATGTGGTGTCGTTAACTTGGACGACTCTAAGAACGAAGGCACGCATTGGGTAGCTTATGTAAAAGTATGCAATTATTGTGAATATTTTGATAGCTTTGGAGATTTAAAACCTCCAACGGAATTAATGCGATATTTTAAGAATTGTAATGTTTTTTATAATTATACAAGATATCAGAAATTCAACACTGTAAATTGTGGACACTTATGTTTAGAATATCTATGGAATTTTTGGAAATAAAACGTATAAAACTTATGCTTTTCTTTTATTTGAATCATTTGCAAGATGTCATTCACATTATCGATAACTGGAAACTCGTCAACTTTATCTACTTACTATCCTAACACGTTGCAACTATATGAACAGTATGAGTGTGCCTTATTGCATTTCGCAACATTTAATTCTATTCCAAACATTGACAAAACGAATAATAAGTTCTATTATGGTTCTAACGAAGTTATTGAAATACCTGACGGCACCTATGAATTGCAAGATATTAATGATTATTTAAAATCTGAAATGAAAGATGCATCAATCAAACTACAGTGCAATAACAATACTTTAAAAGCTGCTGTATATTGTACAAAAGACATAAATTTTAATAAAGAAGGTACGTTTAGGAATTTGTTAGGGTTTAATAAGCAGATCTTAAAAGCAAATAAATGGCATGTATCGCACTTTCCAGTCAACATTTTACCTACAACAGTGATCAGGATCGAATGTGATATTGTAAGCGGCTCGTACACAAACGGAGAACCCAGTCACATTATCCACGAATTTGCTCTCAACGTGCCTCCCGGATATAGAATTATAGAAATCCCGAAAAACGCGATATACTTTCCAATTAACCAAAACAACATTAGCTGTATACATATCAGGCTGTTAGATATAAATAACCGCTTAATCAATTTGCGCGGTGAAGAAGTGCAGCTGTATTTGCATCTCAGAAGAAAAAAATGATTGACTACAATAAATATATGCATCAACAAATCAAAAATATCAGTTCCGCTCAAGCTTCCAACCAAATAAGAGCTCGCTCTAAGAAGAAAATTAAATTAACTAAAGAAAACAAAGCATTTCTCAAAGCGATCGGTTTGCTAAAATGAATATCTTAGACGTTTTATCTGCTCCGACTTATGACAACACTGTTGAAGGAATCGAATTTCATTCTTACAAGCCATACGTAACTAGTTTCAATAGAAACGATGAAATCCGCATACCTATTAACCAACAGGACT
Organism: Orthosia cruda; assembly: GCA_964057195.1. Classification (NCBI taxonomy): domain Eukaryota; kingdom Metazoa; phylum Arthropoda; class Insecta; order Lepidoptera; family Noctuidae; genus Orthosia; species Orthosia cruda. Next base: position 10,849,599 of record OZ059854.1, on the reverse strand, counting down.
TGTATATACTTCCCTCAGCTAGTACCTTGTATTTGGAAGGAACTGTTGTCGTAAGTAAAAAGGATATGAAAGAGAAAGCCACTAGTGTTAATTTTACGAATAATGCTCTACTCTACTTATTCCAAGATATAAGATATGAGCTGAATGGAGTGGAAATTGATAGAATAAAAAACGCTGGCATAACTACCACCATGAAATCGTTAATATCAATGAGTGAAGGTGAATCAAAGATAGCCAATGCATGGGGCTGGAATATCGATGGAATAAAAAATATTAATGGGGGTAGTTTTTCTGCTTCTATACCCCTCTGTAACATTATCGGTTTTGCAGAAGATTTCAAGAAAGTCGTGATAAATAGTAGGCACGAACTGATATTGCTACGAAGTAACACTAATCTGAATGCTGTGAAACTTAACACCGGGGAATTTGTAGACGACGTTCAGATAAATAAAATCATCTGGCGTGTACCGCATGTTAAAGTGTCCGACAAAGAAAAAATAAGTTTGCTAAAACTGTTAGAAAAAGATCGACCACTCCAGATGATATTCAGAAATTGGGATCTGTACGAATATCCAGCTTTACCTAAAACTACAAAACATACCTGGTCTATCAAAACTTCCTCACAAATAGAGAAACCAAGATACATAATTATGGGTCTACAAACAAATAGAAAAAACAATTCAAGTTCTGATATGTCCCAGTTCGATCACTGTCATGTTCGTGACGTTAGAGTATACTTAAACTCAACTTACTTCCCGTATGAAAACCTAAATGTCAGCTTCGCGAATAACAGAATCGCTTTATTATACGAGCAATACATCAGATTTCAACAGTCTTATTACGGACGTCGCTCGGAACCCTTATTAAGTGAGAAACAATTCAAAGATTTGGCGCCGCTATTTGTCATAGATTGCTCTAGACAAGCTGATAATGTAAAGACAGGTCCTATTGTGGATGTAAGAGTGGAAATTGAGAGTGATTCCGATATACCAGATCAAACTTCTGCATACTGTCTTATATTGAACGACTGCATAATTGAGTACAAGCCATTGAGTAATACTGTGAGAAAAATATAATGAATCCGAATACTATTATTTTAGATGTTCAAGGGTTTAAAGACCTGAACAATAATGTTATAATAAAAGAATTAGCTTTTGCAAGTCGTAATTATACGCAAACATTTTTAATAAAACCGCCATACTTGTTTAAATACTTAACAAGTGACGAAAAGAGACAAGTTAAATGGTTGGAAAGAAATAGAGGTATTTATTGGAATGAAGGATATATTGACTATAGAGAATTTCGGCGTATAATCGTTCCATATCTAGAAAATAAGGAAATTATTGTAAATGGTTTGGAGAAGGTGAATTGGATAAAGGAACTGTGTGTGAATTGTAAAGTATCAGACCTTGGTACAGAACAATGTCTTAGTTTCTCTGTTTTGCATAAAAAATACTGTGAAGGAAGATCTAATTTTAATTGTAATAAACATCTAAAGCATTGTGCTCTTAAAAATGTGCTTTGTTTAAGGAAATATTTAGAATGGGTATAAATGTATGTACTCATATGTGTAATGTATTTAGATTATTGGTTTTAAGGTTTTTAAATAAAAATCAAAATAATGTAAATTTGCTTTTATTTTGTTAAACACCCCCACGCTACTCCACAAATAACACAACCTAATACAAAATTAAATAAAAACATCATAATGAAAATACAAATATTAACTACTTTACAAAAACGGTTAATAAAAGTCAGTACCTATTAAAGATTTTGATATTTTCTTAACTAAAGACTCAGTTTCGTCCATAACACTGTCGATGGGATCTTGAACAATATATTGAGCGTTTATAATAACGTTTTCACTGTCACTATCACTGTCTATGGTTTGAGGATTGTTGTTACACAGATCTACCACTGAAATTTTTATTAACTAAATCCCTTTTCGATGTAGTCGACTCATAACGAAGGATTTTGTAGGATTTTGCTTTATCGATTTTTCCCTGCACCGTTGTTTTGGTTTTTTATCTTTCGTGACTTGTTTGCTTTGCCCGGGTTCACTGCGAAACATCTCGGAGAATCCCTCGTAAGGATCCTGAGCATACTGGCTGAATACAATCTCGGTGTCAGAATTCTGGAACAAAATATAAACACAATTTATACCACTATTCCGCTAGTATAGCGTTTTAATTGGGTTTTCAATCGAGAAAGTCTAGATTTACTTTAGATTAGTGACAAAAGGCTCTGGAAAAATGCAACACAACACAGCTGCGAACACAATCTCTAATTATAAAACAATCATAAAAAAACGAATTAAAAATATTTTACTCACCAACATGATAACTTTTGATGGAAGTTAAAAAAATATTAAACAGGTGTTCGCGCCGAATAATATTTCGTAAATGATGACAAAATAACTAAATAATTACAAGTCATACTAATATTGTCAACTAAGCGTTTGTGTCTCAAGACTAAGGCCAATGAACTGCAACGTAGGTAACACTTATACAATGACAAACAACGCCTTGTAAGCATGTTACTTAATCGTAAAACGTTAGTTATTCGAAAATCAACCTTATGATGCATGGTATTTTAGGTGCATAGTGAGATAACTGCAATCAGTGTTAACTTTGTTTACCGATTTAAAAAAAAAAGTGTAATGATATTTTGAAATAAACAGGATTTCAGAAATAAAACAAGTCAATAATTATAATAATTCACACTTTATTTCATTTTTTGTATAATATTAACATTTATTATTTCCTAAAACTAAACTATGAGTAGGTAACACTTAACTTAAAATTATGATCAAAGTAATTCATTCTTAAAAATAAATGCATGCCCCCAGGCTCGGGTTGATATTTGATCCACAGATATCGATCGTTTGTCATCATTTCTAGATAAAGCAACTTTGTTGACAGTCCGAGTAAATATTTCGTGCTTTATTGATTTAAACATATTATTTTTTCTCCGGATTACTCCACCATTAAATAAAATGGTTTCATAGTCTGATAAGTTTAAATCCCTGACCACGCATGATTTTACTCCTTTTGCTTTTTTAATGATACTATTAGGGGTTCTTATAGAGTAAAGTTTCGATCTCAAACCAACAAAATCAGTAATATATTTTCCTCCCATTTCATCTTTAAAGAGACCGGGAACCTTTTTATTTTTTAGCGGTATCTGTAAATCATTTGTGATTTCATAGTTACTGCTGTCAAAATATTGTAAAAAATTATATTTCAAATCATTGTAAAAATCGTTGGTGTATATTTTATAGACAAAGGAATCGGTATCTGTGTAACATAGCTGCACTCGATCTTTATAAAAAGGCTTTACAATATTGTAATGAAAGTAATACATGTGTGCTTTTGAAAGTTCTAATACAGTGAAACCTATGTATATAGGTTTATCTAAAATAATTTGATCAGGTTTCATTTGTATTGCAACTAAATTTTCTGATAAAATAGATGCACTGTGGAAATAGGGGTTGGCTATAAGTTTCTCAGCGGATATAAATTTCTTAGTTCGATTGGACTGATCGCACCATTGATTAACTAAATGTACGGTTACTCTATTTTCAGTATTTTCTAATGTTTTTCCAAAAACACTGTTATTTAATAACTTAAAAAAGTCTTGTTCGAAGGAACTTTTTGCTTTCTGTCTTAATTGAGTATTTAACTCTATGTACTGTTTTAAATATGGACTCTGTCTAAAAGTAATTGCTCTATGAATTTTACGTAATATTAAACCATGTTCTAAACATTTTTTTAAATGAACGTAGTGAATCACGTAGTTGTACTTATTATACAAATTTGCTATTAATTTCTTTGTTTTACCTCCCGGGGGTACACATTTTTCGGGACAAAATGGTAAGTCATTATGGTCATTATGTAAATGCTCGGGATACAATAGATCGACTTCTAATATGAAGCCCCAGTTTGCGTTATCCTCTATAGTGGTAACATTAAAATTTGCTAATTCGTTATCACTTAAAAATCTGAAACTTGAGTATGGTAAATACTGACACATGCTAAAACCGTAAAGATTATTACAATCTAAATATACTATGAAACTCTCAGGTTGTGATGGATTATATTCAGGCATGTATTTGTGATTGGCTCTAGCATGCCGATGGGAACACATGCACAAACCGCCGCGTATACCGCTTTGTATCATTCTGATGATAGCTAAGTCCGACACGAGTTCTAACTGAACGCTCGTTTTTAGCAACATTGCATCGAAAGATAAACTAGGTGCAGTAATGTAAAACGCTGGGTCAAGACTGTAATATTGTTTACAGGTTTTCCGAAAATTTTGAAATATGTCTGTTAACAAAAGCACATCCGTTTTTAAGTATAGATCCGTATACTCGCCGAGGTTATTAATATTGAATTCAGCCCAAACAGCCTGTGCGTGATTATAATCCTCATCTGTAATGTCTTCGTTAGTCAAATAATTATAAAAATTACCCTTAGACGGCAATGATTTTTGATCGTAACATTTCCAATTGGTCATGTAATCATAAGGATATATACCTTTTCTTGTCAATAAATTAAACTGTCTGTCTTTAGAAAAATGAAATCGAAGATTAACAAAATCTTCCACCTGCAATGTTTTAGCGAGCTTGTCTAAACTTGTCCCTAAAAAGTTGAATGAATCTAAAAATCTTATACAAATAAACTCATTATCAGCAATAGGAATAAATTTGGTAAATGCGACGTATTTTTCTTTAGTCTTAGGGATTATTTTAATTGAGCCTGGAATTTCGCCTAACTTTTTTATAAATAAATGACAATCGTACCCGGATAAATTGTGAAAAAATATTGGTATAAATTTTGGTACTTTATGTTGCAAATTACAGTGTCGATGTGCTGCACCTCGATACAGGCCTGTAATATGACAATGATCTCTTACTTTATCGGTCAAGAGTAAATTGTCGCAAATATGACACCTAACGGCACGTTTGAACTCTAGAGAATTGTCATCAGTGAATATCATAGGCTCGCTTTTGGATATAATCTGATGTATTTGTTTTACATCCTCAGTAAGAAAATTTATAAATTTTGAAACACAATCATTGCCGCGATAACTTCTATAGCCTTCAACGCTATCATTTTTATTTGATGACACGACATTGTAAGCGAATGCAGCCGGCACGTGGCGTTTAGAGTATGACGTATTAGCGGTGTTGAAATCATCGCCGGAAATGGGTTCAAGTAACGTTTCGAAATCAGCGTATATGACGAATGGAATGTTTTGTTTCCTATCATAATTTTTAAATTTTAAAAATGAACCTTGTTCTGGTAAAACTGTGACGATCCCCCCACACAAGTGGGATTCAATTTGACTAAGCGTTGGAAAAAACAATAAACAAGTTTCACAGAAATATAGTTTACCATGATGTTTGGTCATCTGATTTCTAACTAAACGAGATAAATCTTTGATAAGACAGTAATGAGAATTATTATTGTTTTCTATAAACAGTAGATGGATACTTTTATTAGACTTATTATTCAACGTTTTATAAAGCGGTCCAATAATTGTCTTCTCGTTTTTTAAACCATACACATATATATTAACAGAAGGATTATTTTTCTCAAAGATAGCTATGTCCGAAAATGTGATTGGAAATGTCAAATTATTAACATTCAAAACATCCTGAAAGCGGGGATAAGACGAAATCCTATCGGGATGTCTATTTGTGGGGTACAATGCCGCCACAACACACCACAAAAAGCAATACTCATCATTGTTCCGAATATTCAAACAAGCTCTTTTACTTTTTATGAATTTCGGCAAAGTTAAAAATTTAGATCCGCTGAGAGGTTGATATTTATTAATATTTAATTCTAAATGTGAATTGCATAAAAAAGTCCAACCACTATCCCTTTCCTCAAATTCTTCAATTTTTTTTAGTAGTAAATCAATAGTTAGTTTATAAATAGAATCAAAATCGTAATTAAAATGTGTAATAATGTTGTTTGTACGGAATGATTTTATTTCTTGTTGATCATTTTTATACATAAGAAACGAAGCAAACAGTTCAAAATTTATTTTGACAGAGGTGTGTTTCTCTATTGAATTGTCTATTAAATGTTTGACTTGTGTACTAATACTTTTGAGAAACACCTCAGGAAAACTATGTATTTGTTCACCTGTCGCTATGATTTTGTAACTTTTGATTCGTTCTTTAAAAGAAGAATTAATAATTGCAACATTATCATACATAGGGGTAGAACTATTGTTTTTATGTACATTGCTACGTAAATGACCAGACCATCGACGATTGTCTACAAATACTTTACAATCAGAGCAGTGAGGCATTATATTATTGTTTGAAATCAAAGAACACTTGAAATTATTAGTTCAATAAATTTGGATTAGATAATACTTACAACTAATATTCACCGTCTTAGGTATACCAGACAAAATATTTTATATAATTAGTACAACTTGGTCAGGACAATTTTACGCTGCTTTCAAGATCCTTGTGTAATTTTTCACAGGCAAGTCGGTAATTATGTTTAGGCAGGATGTATCTGAAATAATATATATATAATAATAATATATACATAATCTGATTAGGTAAGATAATGGTATATTCTGGGAAGAAAAATATATTTCATAATTACCTGCAAAATATGAAACTATGTATACATAAGAGTACGTGTATCTGCGTGGTCCAAATATGTAGATATACTTCAAGTAATTTAATAATTCTTCACAGGCAAGTCAGTAATTAATATTATGTTTAGGCAGAATGTATCTGAAACTAAAAAAAAAATGGTTTATTGGTACCGATGAAGAATTAGGTAAAAAGCTGTAAATTCTAGAATGAAAAATAGTCATAATTATTGTAATGTTCTAAATAGTTATCGTATTATTGTTGTGTTATATTTGATAATTACCTGCACAATATGAAATGATTCATACATAAGATTATGTATTTGCGTGATCCAAATATGTATGTATATTTCAGCACCCCGATATAACGAACACAGTTGCTCCAGTAGCTGAAATTGTTGTTGTTTCTGGTGTGAGATCAATTAAATATTTATTTATAATAATTAACTTGATTGTACTGTAACAGTTTAGAAAGGTGCTCGCTCCGAGAGACTTTGAGGTAATAAATAATATTTTAGGGATTTTTTTTTTGTTTTCTTTTTTGTCTACAAAGCAGAAAAATATTTCATCATAAAAGTTGTTATTGCCTAATTGTTACACGTGTGCTAAACATAATTATTTATTTCGCAATCACAATAATCAGCTATTTTGGTTAGGGTTGGTAACAACTTGGTAGGCATTCAAATATACAAATTTCACACAATGCACTTAATCGATTAAAATATATCATAGTATGTCGATAGACGACATGACGATGACGATATCATATAACGTTCATGGTTTCGTCATGCCCGTTACCGTAGTTACAGGAATTATATTATCTATTTATTTTAGGAAATCTAGAGAAGTACGCGGTATACGGCAGTAAGTTCATTTTTTCTACACGAAACCTAAATGTAGATGATGAAATAATTACCTTGGAAACATTTATTTACTTCTTTAAAATAATAAAATCTATCTGGTTTGTGGCGATTCCGTTCACGCTATCGTTTGGTCAGCCCTAGCTTATTTCGCTGCATCGACATTCGATACAGTATAAAATTTTCCTTCGTCTTCATTTTACCAACGCGTATAATACGACTATAGAAAAAGTTACTTTAACAAAGCAATACCGGATTGATTGTAGTGGATTTAACATTCCTAACTTATAATTCGATTTTAACTTATAAGCCACAAGTTTTTCTGTTCGGTACAAAGTTTTCGCAGTCTGCAAGTGCAACGAAGTGCTCTTGTATAATCGGTCTACAAACACTCCGTGTCGCCTACAATATCAGTGACGGCATTGTCGATAGCCATCCGCTGCTGTCATCACCAGCCAAGTCATCAAACCGAGTGGAACTTCTGATCGGAAAATAATGTAAGTCTGATAAAATAGTCTGTTCGTTTTCATGGATCACACTTGTGATTAGCCTGTCATTTATAACTACATATATTTGTTTGTGAGCGCGTTACTTCACAGATCACCCGATCTGTACATAGTTAGCTCAGTCTCAGTGCTATCCCATTTAAATATTAGAGAACCAGTGTTTGCCCGAACACTTGTGTCCTATAGTATGCCCAGCGCAATGGACATTACTCCATTGGATTAATTAATAATAATTGTGTGACTACATTTCCTCTATCTTTATTTCAGGTCAGACTCTGAGTGTGATTACTCGCAAGCATCGATCACTGGACACAAAGTGAAGGCCAGTCGCAAACCGTCTGCAGACAGCAATGGGAAACGCAAGATGCAGTCACAAACAACAACCGTAACTCGTAGCAGGTGAATAATATTTTGAATTTATTATCTCCTAGTTCTGATTAAATTAAAATAGTAAAGTAGTACGTTTCCACTAATTGAATTATAATAGTGCAATTTGCATAAGTATTCCATTCGCTGATTAGTCACTTGTAATATTTTCTACAGAAATATCCGTGGTGTCGTTCATAAAATATTATGCGATTGTGTGCGCTGCTTACACACCGTTGTTATTTTTTTTTTTTTTTTTTTTTTTTTTTTTTTTTTTTTTTTTTTTTTTTTTTTTTTTTTAAAGCGCTCGTCCGAATCAAGTTCCAGACCGACGCGGACTCTCCTCAGTGGCGAAAACTACAAGAGCTCGTGCGTGCGGCTGATATTTTGTTTCCAGACAAACCAACATTTTATGATAATTAAACCAAGTACCTAAGTTACAGTTGTTTATTATTTACAGTAACAACCCGTTAACGCTTTAGTCACAAGCTTTGGTTTGTTACAATCATCGGCCACCATCACTCTCGCTCGACATTCTGTTAACAGCGAATACAAACTCGAGTGATCGGTCGAGTGCAGTAAGTAAACGGAGAGTCGAGTTGATAGTTGACAGTTCATCGTTCTCCGAAACGCCGCATACTGGTCAGACGTATGGAATATAGTGGTAAGGAGTAAGTTACTAGTCAATGGTCGAGTAAAGCTCATCCAGTACGCGACAAAATGAACTGTCTCGTTCGAGTGTATCGGTCGAGTTGAGTGGCGAGTCGAGTATCGATTTGCTCGAATTATCGTTCCAAATCAAGTTCTCAGTACAATGTACTGTCTCGGTCGAGTGGAGAGGCGAGTAGATTATCAATTATTGGGCATTCTATACCACTATCGGCAGCGAGGCGCACTCGCCGAGCAACTTGCCGATAGTGTTATAGAATGCCCAATAATATACTACTCTTTACCGTCCCCGGACTTAAAAAGTGGTATAACCTTACTATATTTCATTAGATCCGGAAAGACTCCTTGATCCACACACAAATTGAAAATTACAGTTAAGTACGGCGCTATAGTAGAATAATGGAGGAACAAGCTTTGATGGGCATTCCCCACAGATCTTCAGTCGGTTTGATCTTGATTTGCTTAAAAGCTTTTATTACTGTTATGGGGTTTATATGTGAAAAGTTAAATACATTCGGGCAGGCTGAAACGTTCGCGTTTAATAATCCAAAAGCAAGCGCGGGCGAAGAATTTAAGGTTTCAGTAGTTTTAATTGGGATGTTGGTAAAGAAATTTACAAATTCTTGCGCAACTTTTTTGTTATCTCTGATAAGTCCGTGTGTGGTCTCAAGCGTGTAATCAGTATTATTTCTTTTATTCCTGTTCGTTTCATTATTTATAATTTTCCAAACCGTCTTGATTTTATTTTCTGCTAATTTAACCTTATTTCTAATGTACGAGGCCTTAGCTGCCTTACATGTATTTAAAAAAAATCTCGAGTAAGTAGCAACATACTTATTAAACGTTTCAGTGTTAAAACAAGGCTTAAGGCCATATAGCTCGTAAAGTCTTAGCGTAAAGTTATCTTCTTAAAAGTGTTATTGAACTCTTTTTGAACCACTGAAAAAAACTTCATCATACAAAATATTACCATCATTCACTGTGAGGTCCTGATCGCTTAACTTAGCGATTAAAGTGCTGTTAAATTTATTTAATTTACCGGATGTTATTGGTCTGATTGAATCTGCACTTGTTTTATTAGCATATTGGACTCAAATGTCACAAGTAGCCCACTATGATCCGAAGGCAGATAATTTATAATGGCATTGTCCAAGTAGTTGCAGCAACAAAAAACATTATCAATACATGTAGCAGAAGTCAGTGTAGTTCGGGTTGGTTCCGTAAACACATGTGACAAATTAAATGATTTAAAGAGATTTAATAACCTACTGCTATCTGAATTATCTTCTAGAATATTAATATTAAAGTCACCACAGACAATTACTAGTTTATTACCCATTGCGAGTTTTGCCAAAACATCTTCCATCACTGACTCGAATATAGAGTAGTTCTTATAATTAGGGGGTCTGTAGACGCACACTATGGCATGCTTATCCAGCTCAACACAGGACAGTTCAACACTATGTTCAACTGAGAGGTCTACTATATCTTTACGAGGTTTTGATTTAATACCATTTTTAATTAATATAAGTGAACCCCCACGCAACATAATATCTCTGTTAAAACAACTGCCCACAGTATAATTTTCATAATTGATTAGCATTGCATAATCTTTCAGCCAATGCTCAGTGAAACAAACAATTTCAAACATTGTTTTTTCTAAAAACAGTTCGATTTCTAATTCCTTTGAAGAAAAACCCTGAATATTTTGGTGAAATAATTTCAGAGAATTCTGCTCAGACCTTTTTTTGCGAGCAAGATGGTACCTTTTTGATGGTGGATATACTCGCAACTATTCCGTTATTGATACCCTCCCTTGTCCTATCAACTAGTTTAAAGAATAAATATTAATAGCAGTAGTATATTATTGGGCATTCTATACCACTATCGGCAAGTTGCTCGGCGAGTGCGCCTCGCTGCCGATAGTGGTATAGAATGCCCAATAATTGATAATCGACTCGCCTTTCCACTCGACCGATAAACTCGACCGAGACAGTACATTTTGCTGCGTACTTGATGAGCAACGATGATCATCCATCAACTCTCCGTTTACTTACTCTCTAGTGTATAACTGTATACAACCAATGATCATGCGAGTTTGCTATCGCTCTGAAGGGTGGTACAGAATGCTTAGTAATGAACAATCCACTCGATCAATGACCAGTAACGCAAAAGAGGTTGTGGTAAGTTTATAAATGTTAACGTACTATATACATTCACTCATTTTTAATCGGTTCATTTCCAACAGTAATCATGAAATTTGTAAAACAACCGCAATCGCTGCATGTTGATACAGTCTGCGATGATATTTGTAAGACTAGTTTTCGTCATGGGGAATTATTACCTAACTCAGTACGATGTATCATTTGTGGTCCATCCAATTATGGAAAAACCAATTTATTAATTGGCCTTCTTATACACGAAAATGGATTAAGATTTGAAAATGTTTATGTTTATTCAAAAACTCTGCACCAACCTAAGTACATTTTCTTAGAAAGAGTTTTGCAACGGGTTCCCGGTATTTCCCTCCAGAAATATCAGGGAAATGAGGAAGTACTAAGCGTTCAGGACGCAAAACCCAACTCCGTGATTATTTTTGATGATGTTGCTTGTGAAAATCAAAATAACATGCGTGATTATTTTGCAATGGGAAGACACAAATGCATAGATTGTTTTTATCTGAACCAAACATATAGTAAAATCCCCAAGCAGTTAGTAAGAGATAATGCGAACTTAATCATACTTTTGATGAAATTAATTTACGGCATATTTATGAAGAACATGTCAACACTGATATGACATGGATTGAATTTCGTGAAATGTGTTCGAAAATATGGAGTGAACCTTTCAATTATGTAGTGATTAATAAGGATTGCTCCAAAAATAAAGGATGTTATAGAAATAAATTTGACACTTTTGTTGTCTTTGATTAAAAATATTTATATTTAAGAGTGTTACCCTCGCGATATTATTATTCTTCAGACAACGCTTAATCAATCACGAACTTTTTGTTACTATGGAAAAATCACTGAAAAGACAAATTGTTGAGGCTGCAGATGCTGTTAAGAAGAAGGTGCGAAAGATGAGAGATGCTGAGCTTAACAATCAGCAAGTACTGGAATCAGTTTTCAAGCCGGTAACAGAACCACTCAACCAAATTGCTAATGTCAGTAAGCAGGCTTGTGTTCCGCATAATATAGAAAATGAAGAAACCGAAGTTCCGTTTATCGATAAAACTTTGCAAAAAGAACCCACAATTAGTAAAGGAACCAATGATAATAACGACAATGAAGACGAATATGAATCTGATATCGAAAGTGACTCTTCGTACAAATCATTAGTTGAAAACAACCAAGGTATTGATTCGTCATCCTGGTCAGTGTCCTCAGAAGCTCTGACCGATATTCCGTTTGGTGTCAGAAAAGAGGGCGGAAAATTGATGTTAGGTTCTGCTCGTATAACGATCAGTGATGAGTATATCATCGTAGCTGGACGCAAATACCGAAATACGCCTGGTTTAAAACAGTTGCTGTTGAAAAAGAATGCCGATTTAAGCTTGGTTACAGAGAGTGATATGAAACATTATAAGTCGATGCTACTTGACACAAACGCACATCGACGGGACTATGAGCCCGGTAAACCAATCAAAAGTAATAAAGGACAAAAATATTTGCAAATTATTAAGCCTCTATTCCAACTACGAAGTACAATTCAGGACCACCAAACGAAAGGAAAAGGACTACCCTTTACAAAAATGTGGAAGAAAAATGTTGATTTTGTTTATTGGGACGATCCAAATGAATTGGTAGATAGGTTAAAATTACTAATTGCATCTCGAGATGCTGGTAACACAGGATTAGATAATGAAATTATATCTATCATTGAAGAATTGCGTGAAAGTAAAGTTATAAATAAATAAATATTTTAAAATGTGTTTATTTTATTATCAGCTTCTCGATACAATACACCTTAAATATGAACGTAGACAAATTCGGACACTACATTCACAAAAGAATGCGTTTATCAGAGTTATTTGAGTTTAATGAGAACGCATTGTTAAAATTAGAAAACGGAGATTTTGATTTAAAAACATCAAGATTAAGAGGAGTCCGATCTCCAGTAGAAGCAGGCGATGCTGTGAACAAGGATTATGTAGATCGATTGAATGCTAACATGTTAAAAGAATTAAATAACCTGACCGTGAACAAGGATTATGTAGATCGATTGAATGCTAATATGTTAAAAGAATTTAATAACATGATTGGTTCATTGCGCTCTCAAATCATAAAAGACACAAAGGACACAGTTCAGGCTACTTTAAAAGCAAAGATACCTGAGATTTCAACTCATTTGGAAGATAAGTTTTATACCAAAGCAGAGGTAGATAAATTACTACAAAAAACTCCGTAATGGCAAAACAGCAAATTGTTAATGAAATACATAAAGCAGCACGAAGAAATTTCGTTAGACGTCCTGTCATTCTAAAGGGGATCGATGACTTGTGGCAAGCTGATCTGATGGACATGCAAAATCTAAGAAAATATAATAAAGGTCATAATTACATTTTAGTGGTGATTGACTGCTTCTCAAAGTACGCTTGGGCAGAGCCATTAAAATCAAAAAATAAACTTGATGTTACTCATGCATTTAAACGAATACTGATTAACAGCAATCGCAAACCGGTTAATTTACAAACTGATATGGGAACAGAATTTTATAACAACTCATTTCAAACGCTTATGAAGACTTACAATGTTAACCATTACTCAACGTTTTCTACCAAAAAAGCTTCGATCGTAGAGCGACTGATTAAAACTCTTAAAAATAAAATATATAAATATTTTAGTCTGAACGGAAACTATATGTGGTTAGGTATACCGTTAGAGGTTACGTTAAAGATATATAACAACACAAAACATCGTACCATTAAATTTAAACCAATTGAAGTAAATAAATCTTGCGAGTCTGTTATAAAAGAAAATATTAAAAAAGCCTTAAATCATGTAACCGTCCGTAGAAAACCTAAGTTCAAAGTAGGTGACTTTGTTCGTATCAGTAAATACAAACACCATTTTGAAAAAGGTTATACACCTAATTGGTCAACTGAAATATTTACTATAAAAAAAATTAATCATACCATACCAGTAACATATCATATACAAGATCAGCGAAAGCAAGCCATAATGGGAACCTTTTACGAGCAAGAACTTCAGAAATCTTACTATCCTGGTATTTATTTGATAGAAAGGGTTTTAAAAAGAAAAGGATCAAAAATGTTTGTGAAATGGTTGGGTCTAAACAACGAAGAAAATAGTTGGATCGAGAAAACTGCAATAGTGGATTAAAATAATTATATAACGATTACTTTTGCATCATTTCTCTCATTACACATTAGACAATGCAAGGAGGTGAACTTGTTAATACCTTAATTAATAATCTACCGTTCGAACTTCATTTACCCGGCTACAATTATTGCGGTCCCGGAACTAAATTGCAGAAACGTTTATTACGAGGTGACCGAGGTGTAAATAAGCTAGACGAAGCTTGTATGCATCACGACATTGCATATGCAAACCATACAGACTTACCCAATCGCCACAAAGCTGATTTGCAACTACTAAATATGGCTAAACAAAGACTTAAATCGAGCGATGCTGGGAAAGGTGAAAAACTTAGTTCATGGTTAGTGAGCAAAGTTATGAAAGCCAAACTGAAATCTGGTTCTGGCATTAAAACGTTTAAAAGTTTCGTGTCAAAAATAAAAGCAAAAATAAAGAAACTGAATCCAAAGGACAGTAAAGCTTTAATTAACGCTGCTTACTCAGCAGCAAAAAAAATAATCCCATGCATTCAGAAAATTCGAGTGCCGCGAGTGATACCCTTACCAAAGACTGGAGGTATTCTACCTTTAATCCCAATTTTTGCGGGTTTATCAGCTTTAGGAACTTTAGCTGGTGGTGCGGCTGGTATTGCAAAAACTGTTAACGATTACAAAGCAGGTCAGCAAAATTTGCGAGAAACACAACGACATAATAAGGCTATGGAGTCTTTAAAGTTAGGCCAGGGCTTGTACATTAAGTCACATAAAAATGGTAATGGTTTATTCATTAAGTCTTCAAAAAACTGAAAAATAAGCTACCTAATCGTCCTCTCACTAATATAGACATCCAAAGGTATGCACGCAACATCCCTCACTTTCGAGGAGTATACATGAAGGATCAGTTACCAAGGACGCCAAAACGGGTTGAATGTGGTGTCGTTAACTTGGACGACTCTAAGAACGAAGGCACGCATTGGGTAGCTTATGTAAAAGTATGCAATTATTGTGAATATTTTGATAGCTTTGGAGATTTAAAACCTCCAACGGAATTAATGCGATATTTTAAGAATTGTAATGTTTTTTATAATTATACAAGATATCAGAAATTCAACACTGTAAATTGTGGACACTTATGTTTAGAATATCTATGGAATTTTTGGAAATAAAACGTATAAAACTTATGCTTTTCTTTTATTTGAATCATTTGCAAGATGTCATTCACATTATCGATAACTGGAAACTCGTCAACTTTATCTACTTACTATCCTAACACGTTGCAACTATATGAACAGTATGAGTGTGCCTTATTGCATTTCGCAACATTTAATTCTATTCCAAACATTGACAAAACGAATAATAAGTTCTATTATGGTTCTAACGAAGTTATTGAAATACCTGACGGCACCTATGAATTGCAAGATATTAATGATTATTTAAAATCTGAAATGAAAGATGCATCAATCAAACTACAGTGCAATAACAATACTTTAAAAGCTGCTGTATATTGTACAAAAGACATAAATTTTAATAAAGAAGGTACGTTTAGGAATTTGTTAGGGTTTAATAAGCAGATCTTAAAAGCAAATAAATGGCATGTATCGCACTTTCCAGTCAACATTTTACCTACAACAGTGATCAGGATCGAATGTGATATTGTAAGCGGCTCGTACACAAACGGAGAACCCAGTCACATTATCCACGAATTTGCTCTCAACGTGCCTCCCGGATATAGAATTATAGAAATCCCGAAAAACGCGATATACTTTCCAATTAACCAAAACAACATTAGCTGTATACATATCAGGCTGTTAGATATAAATAACCGCTTAATCAATTTGCGCGGTGAAGAAGTGCAGCTGTATTTGCATCTCAGAAGAAAAAAATGATTGACTACAATAAATATATGCATCAACAAATCAAAAATATCAGTTCCGCTCAAGCTTCCAACCAAATAAGAGCTCGCTCTAAGAAGAAAATTAAATTAACTAAAGAAAACAAGGCATTTCTCAAAGCGATCGGTTTGCTAAAATGAATATCTTAGACGTTTTATCTGCTCCGACTTATGACAACACTGTTGAAGGAATCGAATTTCATTCTTACAAGCCATACGTAACTAGTTTCAATAGAAACGATGAAATCCGCATACCTATTAACCAACAGGACTTGTATATACTTCCCTCAGCTAGTACCTTGTATTTGGAAGGAACTGTTGTCGTAAGTAAAAAGGATATGAAAGAGAAAGCCACTAGTGTTAATTTTACGAATAATGCTCTACTCTACTTATTCCAAGATATAAGATATGAGCTGAATGGAGTGGAAATTGATAGAATAAAAAACGCTGGCATAACTACCACCATGAAATCGTTAATATCAATGAGTGAAGGTGAATCAAAGATAGCCAATGCATGGGGCTGGAATATCGATGGAATAAAAAATATTAATGGGGGTAGTTTTTCTGCTTCTATACCCCTCTGTAACATTATCGGTTTTGCAGAAGATTTCAAGAAAGTCGTGATAAATAGTAGGCACGAACTGATATTGCTACGAAGTAACACTAATCTGAATGCTGTGAAACTTAACACCGGGGAATTTGTAGACGACGTTCAGATAAATAAAATCATCTGGCGTGTACCGCATGTTAAAGTGTCCGACAAAGAAAAAATAAGTTTGCTAAAACTGTTAGAAAAAGATCGACCACTCCAGATGATATTCAGAAATTGGGATCTGTACGAATATCCAGCTTTACCTAAAACTACAAAACATACCTGGTCTATCAAAACTTCCTCACAAATAGAGAAACCAAGATACATAATTATGGGTCTACAAACAAATAGAAAAAACAATTCAAGTTCTGATATGTCCCAGTTCGATCACTGTCATGTTCGTGACGTTAGAGTATACTTAAACTCAACTTACTTCCCGTATGAAAACCTAAATGTCAGCTTCGCGAATAACAGAATCGCTTTATTATACGAGCAATACATCAGATTTCAACAGTCTTATTACGGACGTCGCTCGGAACCCTTATTAAGTGAGAAACAATTCAAAGATTTGGCGCCGCTATTTGTCATAGATTGCTCTAGACAAGCTGATAATGTAAAGACAGGTCCTATTGTGGATGTAAGAGTGGAAATTGAGAGTGATTCCGATATACCAGATCAAACTTCTGCATACTGTCTTATATTGAACGACTGCATAATTGAGTACAAGCCATTGAGTAATACTGTGAGAAAAATATAATGAATCCGAATACTATTATTTTAGATGTTCAAGGGTTTAAAGACCTGAACAATAATGTTATAATAAAAGAATTAGCTTTTGCAAGTCGTAATTATACGCAAACATTTTTAATAAAACCGCCATACTTGTTTAAATACTTAACAAGTGACGAAAAGAGACAAGTTAAATGGTTGGAAAGAAATAGAGGTATTTATTGGAATGAAGGATATATTGACTATAGAGAATTTCGGCGTATAATCGTTCCATATCTAGAAAATAAGGAAATTATTGTAAATGGTTTGGAGAAGGTGAATTGGATAAAGGAACTGTGTGTGAATTGTAAAGTATCAGACCTTGGTACAGAACAATGTCTTAGTTTCTCTGTTTTGCATAAAAAATACTGTGAAGGAAGATCTAATTTTAATTGTAATAAACATCTAAAGCATTGTGCTCTTAAAAATGTGCTTTGTTTAAGGAAATATTTAGAATGGGTATAAATGTATGTACTCATATGTGTAATGTATTTAGATTATTGGTTTTAAGGTTTTTAAATAAAAATCAAAATAATGTAAATTTGCTTTTATTTTGTTAAACACCCCCACGCTACTCTACAAATAACACAACCTAATACAAAATTAAATAAAAACATCATAATGAAAATACAAATATTAACTACTTTACAAAAACGGTTAATAAAAGTCAGTACCTATTAAAGATTTTGATATTTTCTTAACTAAAGACTCAGTTTCGTCCATAACACTGTCGATGGGATCTTGAACAATATATTGAGCGTTTATAATAACGTTTTCACTGTCACTATCACTGTCTATGGTTTGAGGATTGTTGTTACACAGATCTACCACTGAAATTTTTATTAACTAAATCCCTTTTCGATGTAGTCGACTCATAACGAAGGATTTTGTAGGATTTTGCTTTATCGATTTTTCCCTGCACCGTTGTTTTGGTTTTTTATCTTTCGTGACTTGTTTGCTTTGCCCGGGTTCACTGCGAAACATCTCGGAGAATCCCTCGTAAGGATCCTGAGCATACTGGCTGAATACAATCTCGGTGTCAGAATTCTGGAACAAAATATAAACACAATTTATACCACTATTCCGCTAGTATAGCGTTTTAATTGGGTTTTCAATCGAGAAAGTCTAGATTTACTTTAGATTAGTGACAAAAGGCTCTGGAAAAATGCAACACAACACAGCTGCGAACACAATCTCTAATTATAAAACAATCATAAAAAAACGAATTAAAAATATTTTACTCACCAACATGATAACTTTTGATGGAAGTTAAAAAAATATTAAACAGGTGTTCGCGCCGAATAATATTTCGTAAATGATGACAAAATAACTAAATAATTACAAGTCATACTAATATTGTCAACTAAGCGTTTGTGTCTCAAGACTAAGGCCAATGAACTGCAACGTAGGTAACACTTATACAATGACAAACAACGCCTTGTAAGCATGTTACTTAATCGTAAAACGTTAGTTATTCGAAAATCAACCTTATGATGCATGGTATTTTAGGTGCATAGTGAGATAACTGCAATCAGTGTTAACTTTGTTTACCGATTTAAAAAAAAAAAGTGTAATGATATTTTGAAATAAACAGGATTTCAGAAATAAAACAAGTCAATAATTATAATAATTCACACTTTATTTCATTTTTTGTATAATATTAACATTTATTATTTCCTAAAACTAAACTATGAGTAGGTAACACTTAACTTAAAATTATGATCAAAGTAATTCATTCTTAAAAATAAATGCATGCCCCCAGGCTCGGGTTGATATTTGATCCACAGATATCGATCGTTTGTCATCATTTCTAGATAAAGCAACTTTGTTGACAGTCCGAGTAAATATTTCGTGCTTTATTGATTTAAACATATTATTTTTTCTCCGGATTACTCCACCATTAAATAAAATGGTTTCATAGTCTGATAAGTTTAAATCCCTGACCACGCATGATTTTACTCCTTTTGCTTTTTTAATGATACTATTAGGGGTTCTTATAGAGTAAAGTTTCGATCTCAAACCAACAAAATCAGTAATATATTTTCCTCCCATTTCATCTTTAAAGAGACCGGGAACCTTTTTATTTTTTAGCGGTATCTGTAAATCATTTGTGATTTCATAGTTACTGCTGTCAAAATATTGTAAAAAATTATATTTCAAATCATTGTAAAAATCGTTGGTGTATATTTTATAGACAAAGGAATCGGTATCTGTGTAACATAGCTGCACTCGATCTTTATAAAAAGGCTTTACAATATTGTAATGAAAGTAATACATGTGTGCTTTTGAAAGTTCTAATACAGTGAAACCTATGTATATAGGTTTATCTAAAATAATTTGATCAGGTTTCATTTGTATTGCAACTAAATTTTCTGATAAAATAGATGCACTGTGGAAATAGGGGTTGGCTATAAGTTTCTCAGCGGATATAAATTTCTTAGTTCGATTGGACTGATCGCACCATTGATTAACTAAATGTACGGTTACTCTATTTTCAGTATTTTCTAATGTTTTTCCAAAAACACTGTTATTTAATAACTTAAAAAAGTCTTGTTCGAAGGAACTTTTTGCTTTCTGTCTTAATTGAGTATTTAACTCTATGTACTGTTTTAAATATGGACTCTGTCTAAAAGTAATTGCTCTATGAATTTTACGTAATATTAAACCATGTTCTAAACATTTTTTTAAATGAACGTAGTGAATCACGTAGTTGTACTTATTATACAAATTTGCTATTAATTTCTTTGTTTTACCTCCCGGGGGTACACATTTTTCGGGACAAAATGGTAAGTCATTATGGTCATTATGTAAATGCTCGGGATACAATAGATCGACTTCTAATATGAAGCCCCAGTTTGCGTTATCCTCTATAGTGGTAACATTAAAATTTGCTAATTCGTTATCACTTAAAAATCTGAAACTAGAGTATGGTAAATACTGACACATGCTAAAACCGTAAAGATTATTACAATCTAAATATACTATGAAACTCTCAGGTTGTGATGGATTATATTCAGGCATGTATTTGTGATTGGCTCTAGCATGCCGATGGGAACACATGCACAAACCGCCGCGTATACCGCTTTGTATCATTCTGATGATAGCTAAGTCCGACACGAGTTCTAACTGAACGCTCGTTTTTAGCAACATTGCATCGAAAGATAAACTAGGTGCAGTAATGTAAAACGCTGGGTCAAGACTGTAATATTGTTTACAGGTTTTCCGAAAATTTTGAAATATGTCTGTTAACAAAAGCACATCCGTTTTTAAGTATAGATCCGTATACTCGCCGAGGTTATTAATATTGAATTCAGCCCAAACAGCCTGTGCGTGATTATAATCCTCATCTGTAATGTCTTCGTTAGTCAAATAATTATAAAAATTACCCTTAGACGGCAATGATTTTTGATCGTAACATTTCCAATTGGTCATGTAATCATAAGGATATATACCTTTTCTTGTCAATAAATTAAACTGTCTGTCTTTAGAAAAATGAAATCGAAGATTAACAAAATCTTCCACCTGCAATGTTTTAGCGAGCTTGTCTAAACTTGTCCCTAAAAAGTTGAATGAATCTAAAAATCTTATACAAATAAACTCATTATCAGCAATAGGAATAAATTTGGTAAATGCGACGTATTTTTCTTTAGTCTTAGGGATTATTTTAATTGGGCCTGGAATTTCGCCTAACTTTTTTATAAATAAATGACAATCGTACCCGGATAAATTGTGAAAAAATATTGGTATAAATTGGTACTTTATGTGTACTTTATGTTGCAAATTACAGTGTCGATGTGCTGCACCTCGATACAGGCCTGTAATATGACAATGATCTCTTACTTTATCGGTCAAGAGTAAATTGTCGCAAATATGACACCTAACGGCACGTTTGAACTCTAGAGAATTGTCATCAGTGAATATCATAGGCTCGCTTTTGGATATAATCTGATGTATTTGTTTTACATCCTCAGTAAGAAAATTTATAAATTTTGAAACACAATCATTGCCGCGATAACTTCTATAGCCTTCAACGCTATCATTTTTATTTGATGACACGACATTGTAAGCGAATGCAGCCGGCACGTGGCGTTTAGAGTATGACGTATTAGCGGTGTTGAAATCATCGCCGGAAATGGGTTCAAGTAACGTTTCGAAATCAGCGTATATGACGAATGGAATGTTTTGTTTCCTATCATAATTTTTAAATTTTAAAAATGAACCTTGTTCTGGTAAAACTGTGACGATCCCCCCACACAAGTGGGATTCAATTTGACTAAGCGTTGGAAAAAACAATAAACAAGTTTCACAGAAATATAGTTTACCATGATGTTTGGTCATCTGATTTCTAACTAAACGAGATAAATCTTTGATAAGACAGTAATGAGAATTATTATTGTTTTCTATAAACAGTAGATGGATACTTTTATTAGACTTATTATTCAACGTTTTATAAAGCGGTCCAATAATTGTCTTCTCGTTTTTTAAACCATACACATATATATTAACAGAAGGATTATTTTTCTCAAAGATAGCTACGTCCGAAAATGTGATTGGAAATGTCAAATTATTAACATTCAAAACATCCTGAAAGCGGGGATAAGACGAAATCCTATCGGGATGTCTATTTGTGGGGTACAATGCCGCCACAACACACCACAAAAAGCAATACTCATCATTGTTCCGAATATTCAAACAAGCTCTTTTACTTTTTATGAATTTCGGCAAAGTTAAAAATTTAGATCCGCTGAGAGGTTGATATTTATTAATATTTAATTCTAAATGTGAATTGCATAAAAAAGTCCAACCACTATCCCTTTCCTCAAATTCTTCAATTTTTTTTAGTAGTAAATCAATAGTTAGTTTATAAATAGAATCAAAATCGTAATTAAAATGTGTAATAATGTTGTTTGTACGGAATGATTTTATTTCTTGTTGATCATTTTTATACATAAGAAACGAAGCAAACAGTTCAAAATTTATTTTGACAGAGGTGTGTTTCTCTATTGAATTGTCTATTAAATGTTTGACTTGTGTACTAATACTTTTGAGAAACACCTCAGGAAAACTATGTATTTGTTCACCTGTCGCTATGATTTTGTAACTTTTGATTCGTTCTTTAAAAGAAGAATTAATAATTGCAACATTATCATACATAGGGGTAGAACTATTGTTTTTATGTACATTGCTACGTAAATGACCAGACCATCGACGATTGTCTACAAATACTTTACAATCAGAGCAGTGAGGCATTATATTATTGTATGAAATCAAAGAACACTTGAAATTATTAGTTCAATAAATTTGGATTAGATAATACTTACAACTAATATTCACCGTCTTAGGTATACCAGACAAAATATTTTATATAATTAGTACAACTTGGTCAGGACAATTTTACGCTGATTTCAAGATCCTTGTGTAATTTTTCACAGGCAAGTCGGTAATTATGTTTAGGCAGGATGTATCTGAAATAATAAAAAAATGGATGGATGCATTAGGTACATAATCTGATTAGGTAAGATAATGGTATATTCTGGGAAGAAAAATATATTTCATAATTACCTGCAAAATATGAAACTATGTATACATAAGAGTACGTGTATCTGCGTGGTCCAAATATGTAGATATACTTCAAGTAATTTAATAATTCTTCACAGGCAAGTCAGTAATTAATATTATGTTTAGGCAGAATGTATCTGAAACTAAAAAAAAAAATGGTTTATTGGTACCGATGAAGAATTAGGTAAAAAGCTGTAAATTCTAGAATGAAAAATAGTCATAATTATTGTAATGTTCTAAATAGTTATCGTATTATTGTTGTGTTATATTTGATAATTACCTGCACAATATGAAATGATTCATACATAAGATTATGTATTTGCGTGATCCAAATATGTATGTATATTTCAGCACCCCGATATAACGAACACAGTTGCTCCAGTAGCTGAAATTGTTGTTGTTTCTGGTGTGAGATCAATTAAATATTTATTTATAATAATTAACTTGATTGTACTGTAACAGTTTAGAAAGGTGCTCGCTCCGAGAGACTTTGAGGTAATAAATAATATTTTAGGGATTTTTTTTTGTTTTCTTTTTTGTCTACAAAGCAGAAAAATATTTCATCATAAAAGTTGTTATTGCCTAATTGTTACACGTGTGCTAAACATAATTATTTATTTCGCAATCACAATAATCAGCTATTTTGGTTAGGGTTGGTAACAACTTGGTAGGCATTCAAATATACAAATTTCACACAATGCACTTAATCGATTAAAATATATCATAGTATGTCGATAGACGACATGACGATGACGATATCATATAACGTTCATGGTTTCGTCATGCCCGTTACCGTAGTTACAGGAATTATATTATCTATTTATTTTAGGAAATCTAGAGAAGTACGCGGTAGACGGCAGTAAGTTCATTTTTTCTACACGAAACCTAAATGTAGATGATGAAATAATTACCTTGGAAACATTTATTTACTTCTTTAAAATAATAAAA
The DNA here is from genome assembly GCA_964057195.1 of Orthosia cruda. NCBI lineage: Eukaryota > Metazoa > Arthropoda > Insecta > Lepidoptera > Noctuidae > Orthosia > Orthosia cruda. The sequence goes on along the minus strand of OZ059854.1, from coordinate 10,825,493 downwards.
TCTATCTGGTTTGTGGCGATTCCGTTCACGCTATCGTTTGGTCAGCCCTAGCTTATTTCGCTGCATCGACATTCGATACAGTATAAAATTTTCCTTCGTCTTCATTTTACCAACGCGTATAATACGACTATAGAAAAAGTTACTTTAACAAAGCAATACCGGATTGATTGTAGTGGATTTAACATTCCTAACTTATAATTCGATTTTAACTTATAAGCCACAAGTTTTTCTGTTCGGTACAAAGTTTTCGCAGTCTGCAAGTGCAACGAAGTGCTCTTGTATAATCGGTCTACAAACACTCCGTGTCGCCTACAATATCAGTGACGGCATTGTCGATAGCCATCCGCTGCTGTCATCACCAGCCAAGTCATCAAACCGAGTGGAACTTCTGATCGGAAAATAATGTAAGTCTGATAAAATAGTCTGTTCGTTTTCATGGATCACACTTGTGATTAGCCTGTCATGTATAACTACATATATTTGTTTGTGAGCGCGTTACTTCACAGATCACCCGATCTGTACATAGTTAGCTCAGTCTCAGTGCTATCCCATTTAAATATTAGAGAACCAGTGTTTGCCCGAACACTTGTGTCCTATAGTATGCCCAGCGCAATGGACATTACTCCATTGGATTAATTAATAATAATTGTGTGACTACATTTCCTCTATCTTTATTTCAGGTCAGACTCTGAGTGTGATTACTCGCAAGCATCGATCACTGGACACAAAGTGAAGGCCAGTCGCAAACCGTCTGCAGACAGCAATGGGAAACGCAAGATGCAGTCACAAACAACAACCGTAACTCGTAGCAGGTGAATAATATTTTGAATTTATTATCTCCTAGTTCTGATTAAATTAAAATAGTAAAGTAGTACGTTTCCACTAATTGAATTATAATAGTGCAATTTGCATAAGTATTCCATTCGCTGATTAGTCACTTGTAATATTTTCTACAGAAATATCCGTGGTGTCGTTCATAAAATATTATGCGATTGTGTGCGCTGCTTACACACCGTTTTTGTTTGCCCCTGCATCTCTCGTTGTAAACATTAACTAATAACAGTTTTCGTTATTATTTCAGGAAAAAAAACCAACACTGGCATGGACATATTCGGCATCAGTAAAAACCGCGACATCCCACACAAAGAACATTCATCGGATCACCTAACTTCATTCTTTGTGAACCGCGTAGCCAGCGGCTGTGAGCGCCGAGCAACGAGCACCGACGGAGAGTACTACATCGACTGCAAGGTGTACAAGGCTGACGACGCTCGCCTCACCGACTCCGCCGAGCTGTGGAAGAAAGCGCTCGTCCGAATCAAGTTCCAGACCGACGCGGACTCTCCTCAGTGGCGAAAACTACAAGAGCTCGTGCGTGCGGCTGATATTTTGTTTCCAGACAAACCAACATTTTATGATAATTAAACCAAGTACCTAAGTTACAGTTGTTTATTATTTACAGTAACAACCCGTTAACGCTTTAGTCACAAGCTTTGGTTTGTTACAATCATCGGCCACCATCACTCTCGCTCGACATTCTGTTAACAGCGAATACAAACTCGAGTGATCGGTCGAGTGCAGTAAGTAAACGGAGAGTCGAGTTGATAGTTGACAGTTCATCGTTCTCCGAAACGCCGCATACTGGTCAGACGTATGGAATATAGTGGTAAGGAGTAAGTTACTAGTCAATGGTCGAGTAAAGCTCATCCAGTACGCGACAAAATGAACTGTCTCGTTCGAGTGTATCGGTCGAGTTGAGTGGCGAGTCGAGTATCGATTTGCTCGAATTATCGTTCCAAATCAAGTTCTCAGTACAATGTACTGTCTCGGTCGAGTGGAGAGGCGAGTAGATTATCAATTATTGGGCATTCTATACCACTATCGGCAGCGAGGCGCACTCGCCGAGCAACTTGCCGATAGTGGTATAGAATGCCCAATAATATACTACTAATAGCATTTTTGCTAACGTTATTCAAGGTATTGACCACCTTTAAATTAGTACTATTACTAATATCAATAATAACTGAATACTTCGACATACTACTTATGTCTGAGTTTATTGTATAAGATAATAGCCAAGCTATTTGATGTCGTACCCTAAGAGGCAGATACAAAGTATCGCCTGTCGACTTTAATTTATCAACAAAAATGTTGATGTCAAAAAAAAGAAGTTTGTCACTATAGTGACTCACAAGAAAGTGCAGATGCTTATTAAGCATGTGAATGTGATTATTTTGTCTATTTGACAATTTATCCAAGTAAGGGAAGGCACACAAAATAATTTTACTGCAATTTAACTTTAACATCTCTTTTACACACTCAGTGATGTCATCTTTTTTTACTTTTTTACTATTACCAATTAAATTAAAAGAATTCTGCAATAAAGAATTTGATGTTTATTTGAGTAAACATGGAATAATACACCAGAAATCCAATCCGTACACACCGGAACAAAATGGATTAGCTGAGCGTTATAATAGAACTATTATTGAAAAAGCAAAGTGCCTTTTATTTGATGCTGGACTCAATAAACAATTTTGGGCTGAAGCAACTATTACTGCTGTATATTTACAGAATAGAATTGTGAATTCATCTTTAAATGATAAAACACCAGTTGAGATGTGGACCGACACTGTTCCAGATATCAGTCATTTGAGAATATTTGGCAGTGTTGTTATGGTTCATATAGCCAAAGAAAAAAGACTGAAATGGGATAAAAAGTCTGAAAAACATATTTTAGTTGGATACCCAGAAGATGTCAAAGGTTATCGTATCTTTAATCTCAGAACAAAGCAAATCATAACCAGCAGGGATGTAATTGTTAAGGAGGATGTAAAGAAATCGGAAATACCAGTACCAGTGCAAGAAAACATGGACAGTGATAAGAGACTCTTAGAGTCAGTGGTGGAAACGTCTGTAAAAGAGGACACTGTAACAGAAGGTGACGCTGATGATTCTGATAGCACTTATGTCCCGAGTGACTATGAAGATGCAGATAGAACAGAAGAATATGTGGAGAGATATCCAACTAGAGTAGTGAAGAAACCAGATAGATATGGATGGTATACATCTACTGGTGAGGATGCATTTGATGATGCTACTGGTTTATAAGTGCAAGAAGCATTGAAAGGAGCTGAGAAAGAACAAGGGTTAAAAGCCATTCATGAAAAACTTCAGAGTTTTGAAGTCAGTTGTGCTTGGGACTTAGTAGACACTCCAAAACATGGTACAATTGTAAAGTGTAAATGGGTTCTAAAGAAAAAGTATGACAGTGACAACAATGTGAGGTTTCGTGCACGGCTAGTAGCCAAAGGTTTCATGCAAAAGTACGGTGTTGACTATGTAGAAACTTTCTCGCCAGTTGTAAGACACACAACATTAAGAACATTGTTTGCATTGTCAGTGCAATTAAACTTTGATGTAACTCACCTGGATGTTACAGCGGCTTTCCTAAACGGCGACCTTGACGAAACTGTTTATATGCAGAAACCAGAATGTTTCTAAAGTCCAGATTGTGAAGGTAAAGTTTTAAAATTAAATAAAGCTATTTACGGGCTAAAACAGTCGTCAAGGGCGTGGTATATGAAAGTCGATGATATTATTGTTTATTTTGGCTATAAAAGATCTAAAATTGAATCTTGCTTATATACTAAAAATTGTAATGGTAAAAGAACTATTGTTACAATTTTTGTCGATGATTTTTTCATATTTAGTAATGATAATGTTGAAACTGATAACTTAAAAAGTAAATTATCATCAAATTTCAAAATAAAAGATTTCGGAGAAGTAAAACATTGTCTTGGAATGACAGTTAAGATTGATAAGAAAAATGGTGGAGAAAAACTTTAAGTCAAGAAAAATATATTAAGCAATTACTGTACAAATTTGATATGATAAATTGTAAAACAGTGGATACACCTATTGAGTCAAAATTGAATTTGAGTAAATTAGAAAATAAAGAAAGTCAATTGCCTTATCAACAACTCATTGGTAGCCTAATATATTTGGCAATTTTGACTAGGCCAGATATAGCCTTTTCTGTAAGTTTCTTAAGTCAATTCAATAACTGTTTTGATCAGTCAACCTGGGTTTATGCTAAACGTGTATTAAAGTATCTAAAGAAAACTATAAATTTTGGATTAAAATATAGTAAAGATGGTAATTTACAGTGACAGGGTTTTGTAGATGCCGATTGGGGTAATAATGTAATAGATAGGAAGTCATATACTGGGTTGTGTTTTCTATTGTCTGGATCTGTAATTTCATGGGAAACTAGGAAGCAGAGAACTGTGGCCTTGTCCAGTACTGAGGCTGAATACATGGGAATTACAGAGGCTTGTAAAGAAGCCATGTATTTACGTAACTTGTTACATGAAATTACAGGTAATTCAAACACTGTAAGTATTCAATGACAACCAAGGTGCTCTCAAGTTGTCAGTAAATAATGTGTATCACAAAAGAACGAAACACATAGATGTTCGTTACCATTTTTGTAAAGATTGTGTTAAAGATAAGATTGTTAACTTAGAATATTTGCAGACAGCTGAAATGCCAGCTGATCTTTTTACTAAGGGCTTGTGTAAAATGAAGCATTACCACTTTATGGAAATATTAGGTATTAAGGAAGTTTGTTAATATATTAACTTAGTAATAGTAATGGTGACAGATTATTTTAATAAGTGGTGGTGTTGTTATAGTATTAAAATAATGACACTCCGTATGTATCGACTAAACGATACTCGTCTATGACAAAATAGTAACAGTCTATAGTTCTAGAATCTGTACTGCTATTGTCTATGAAATAAAATCGTCTCCATCTTTTGCCTTGTGAAGCTAACACGTCGTTTTATTTAAAGTCTAATATAGTGTCTTGGTGAAATATGTGCAATAATTGATAGTAATAATGTGGAATCTGTATTTGTGCTTGGTGATTTCGGTTCGATTCGCGGTTTATTTGCGAAAGAAATATTTGTTTTATGTGAGGAACAATCGTGGTCGTGTGTAGATATGGAGTTGTTGCCGAGTGACTCACATACAAATTCAAATTAAATTTATTGCATCCATAATGTACATACAGGTGGTAAATATAAGTTACGGAAACTAAGTTATAATTAAGTACCCTGTCGGGCACAGCAACATTCTAGATACAGTCAGTGTATAGGAGAGAGGAATAGCGCTTTAATTTTTCTGTATAATTAACATTTCAGTTATCTATTGGCCATCTATCTGCTTTTATGTGGTTAAATGTACCAATATGTGTGTGTATGTCAAATTACGTATTATTTCAATCTATTTATTTATTCGATTTTATTTTTGAATTTATTACAATAAGTTTATTTGATATTCATAGATTATATTTAATAAAATTAATACTTAGAATGTCCATATTTTATTGTGCGTCAATTACACTCCTACCAACTTATCTGTGATATGGCGAAAATTGGAACTACGGCCGTCATCTTGAAATGTCATGCAATTGTCAGTGTCTACTACATTCGGGTTCTCTGGTTGTTTTGTCGTGATGTTGCTGAATTTATAAAGTTAAATATGCCGAAAGCTATTAAAAGTGATGCTCGAAACATTATTCTAAAGGTTAAAACCTTTTTGAAGAAGAAGCTCGGGCGGGGTACTTAAAGACAGAAATAATTTCGTTTTAAAAAATCTCAATCCAATCGGAAGGTTCTTATGGATCGTAATGAAATATCAGCTTTGAGAGCTAAGTACTTGCATGCAGTGGATAAAAATAATAAATCTTCCCAGCCCCGGCCCATAATTTATTGAGATGAGACCTATATTCACTCTTCGCATACTTCGGGTAAATGTTGGCAAGGAGAGGGTGAAGACGGAGGGACCTGTATCGAAAGGGCAAATATACATTATTGTTCATGCGGGTGCATCACCACTTTTTGTGTTTAAATCAAACACAAAAAGTGGTGATTATCATGACGAGATGAATAGTACCAACTTTAAAAAGTGGGTTATTGAAAAACTTGTGCCTAATTTTCGAGAGACATCCATAATAGTGATGGATAGTGCTCTATATCACTGTATTTGTGTGCATAAAGTCCCAAATACGAATTCCTTAAAAAAAGATATGGTTAACCCAAAATAAAATTGACTACAGAGAGAATTTGACTAAACCTCAGCTTTTAGAAATAATTAAGAGAAACAAGCCTGAACTTGTATATGACATTGAAAAAATTTTAGAAGACAATTGATACAAATGCTTATATTAACCACTGTGATCTCAATCCCATTGAACTCATATGGAGCACAATGAAATGAAAGGTTACTGATGTAAATATTAAGCACAAAAATGCTGAAATTCCCCGCCTAGTTAGAGAAGCTTTTGACGCTATTAAAGTTCACATGAGTGGGCACAGCATTGTAAACACGTTCGCAGGTTAGAAGGAGAATACTTAAAACATGATTTGTATTTAGATAAATCTTTTATTATAGAAGTAGTAAGTGACACTGAAACCGAAAGCGATAGTGATTTAGCGATGGTTCTCGTTGTGCGGTAGGCGGATAAATAAAAGTTACACTTGCACGGTAGATGGAGAATATAGTTTATTGCAAGATGCAGTTCACAGGCACAGAAGAAAGAATACAGCTTGAAGTATGAAGAAGTGGACAGACAGAAGGCACAGATGAAACAATGTAGATTAGGCTTAGATAATAGCGAGATGGTTTAGGTAAGCGCGTTAGCGAAGCAAGTAAGGTACTGCTAGCGAGACAATCTGATGAAGACAGGGAAGCGGCGCGCCAGCGGAGCCGAATATATCGGGCGCGCTACGCAGCGGAGGAGGGCTCCCTCTAATAAAGATTTACACATTATTATTTATACTAATTAACAATTGCTTAAACATATTAACATTTATGCTTACTTATATACTAACACCTATTATTACTAATATATATATATTCACATTAATTTATGCGTGTATTTAAGATTACAAAACAGTATTTTTATATTGATTGTTTGTGGGTGAAATACAAATAGGTATACGCTACAGTGATAACGATGATAGTGGTACGGCAATAAATGTTCCGTATGGTGCCGGACGTAAAGAATTTCACCATCCCATGTCTTCCCGTGGGTGTCGTAAGAGGCGACTAAGGGACAAACCAGAAAATGGGCAGCAGCATTCTCTGTGCTTCTATAACAACCATACTGCGATCGCCAACCCGCCTGCCAAGCGTGGCGATTATGGCAAAACCCCCCCAATGAATCATCATCATCATCATATCAGCCGAAAGACGTCCACTGCTGGACATAGGCCTCCCCCAAGCGTCGCCACTTTGACCGGTCCCGTGCGTCTCGCAACCAGCGTATCCCTGCAACCTTCACCAGGTGGTCGGTCCACCTGGTGGGAGGCCTTCCAACGCAACGTCTTCCGGTTCGCGGTCGCCACTCCAGAACCTTTCTGCCCCATCGGCCATCCGTTCTGCGAGCAATGTGCCCTGCCCACTGCCACTTAAGTTTGGCAATTCTTCGGGCTATGTCGGTAACCCTGGTTCTCTTGCGGATCTCTACATTTCTGATTCGATCACGCAAGGTAACTCCGAACATAGTCCTCTCCATTGCCCTTTGGGTGACTGTAAGCTTTCTGATGAGGCCCATTGTAAGCGACCACGTCTCAGAGCCATAAGTCATCACTGGCAACACACATTGGACATAGACTTTCGTCTTGAGACACCGTGGTAAGTTGGACGAGAAGATACCGCGCAACTTTCCGAACGCTGCCCAGCCGAGTCGACGGTTGACCTCTTTCTCGAGGTTGGCTCTACCCAACTGGATCGATTGTCCCAGGTAGACATAGTCGCCCACAACTTCGAGTGTATAGTCTCCAACCTTAATAGGAGTGGGTGTAACATGGGCATTCAGCAGCACCTTGGTTTTGTCCATGTTCAACCTAAGACCCACTCTTTCGGAAGCTCTACCGAGGTCATCGAGCATTATACTGAGGTCCTCCATGGTCTCAGCCATAACCACTATATCGTCGGCAAACCGAAGGTGAGTGATGTAGTCGCCATTGACGTTGATGACTAGCCCTCTCCAGTCCAGAACCTTGAAGACGTCCTCCAGTGCAGCGGTAAACAGCTTCGGAGATATGACATCTCCCTGTCCCACACCTCGCTGCAAATGTACGGGTTCCGAGGTCTGATCCTGAAGTCGGACTAACATGGTGGCGTTTTTGTATAATACTTCAACACCTCGATATACCGGTAGTCAATTTGGCACCGTTGGAGAGACAACAGTACAGCCCAAGTCTCGATCGAATCGAAGGCTTTCTCGTAGTCCACAAACGCTAAACAGAGAGTCAGTTTGTATTCTTCGGTCTTCTTTATAACCTGCTGCAGCGTATGTATGAGGTCTACGGTTCTGAAGCCTTTACGGAATCCGGCTTGTTCGGGAGGCTGGAAATCGTCAAACCTGCGCGCGAGACGATTCGTGATGATTCTTGAAAATTGATACGGCTGATACCGCGGTAGCTAATTTTATTAAATCAAAACGATTTCATTGTCTTTTTGCTAATATTTAACTTACCTATTTTCAGTATTACAAGAATTGTTTATTTCTCTTTGTATAAAGAATCCTCTATATCTTGCAAGGTACTGCCATTTGTTTCAGGCAAAATAAAACTAAGTAAAATAGCCGTGAACAATGTAACACCGGCAAAGGTGAGATACAAGACTTTCTCTCCGAACCTATTCATGATCTCTGGCGTGACTTTTACAGAAATAAATAGCAAAATAAAGAATATTGCAGAGCTTAAACCTGAGCCCAAACCACGTATTTCTGAAGGAAATACCTCTGGGACAAATGACCAAGATATAGATGCTAATACACTTGCCATAGCTATGTAAATAATCATACATGTGATAGCAACCCACACTAGGCCGGGAGGAGTTAGATATAAATATATTACCAAGCCTATCAACACAAGAGTTGTTGATATGGAACAGACCACAAAAACAATTTTACGTGGAAGAACCGTAGCAAATATGCAAATAAAAACAGATGCTGCAATTCTTACAAAATCAATAACTAACACAAACGTAAGTGTGTCTATACCTCCAGAGAATGTTTTCTCAATTATCACTTGAGCGTAAAAAGACAAAGTAAAGATACCACACCATTGTACGGAGACGAACAATAAGAATATGGTCGCCACATACTTCATGAATGGTTTACTAGATATAATATTAAGTATATCTCTAAACGTGATATTTTCTTCTGCCTTTTCTTTAGCCTTATTCAAAACTGTTGACAGTTCCTTTTCAGCATTGTCTCCATTTCCTCGGTATTGTCTGTAAGACTCTATACCCTCTTCGATTTTTCCTTTAGACAGCAGCCATAGTGGACTTTCTTTCATGAACAAAAGTATAGTAAAGGCTATAATGGTAGGCAGTGTGAAGATGAAGCAACTGGCTTTCCAATAAATATATTTTCCAACTGTATGGCTGATGATGACTCCTATATGGATTGCTGCTGATGGACAGTAAAGGGCCACAGCTCTGTACTGAGGGTCAGTCATTTCACTGATAAAGACCATGCTATTGGCTCTCACGGCTCCTGTACAGACTCCTGTTATAAATCTTCCAATAAGCATGACTGCGTTGTTATGTGCGAATCCCATGATGATCCAGCCGATAGTGAAGGGTACTATCAGGACTTGCTGGCCGAGCTTTCTGCCGATGCCATCGCTCATGGGGCCAGAAAAGAGGGAGCCTATCACCATGGCAAGCGGGGAGATGGAAGCTGAAACAGAGAATTTTACAATAAATTTGTTTTGTTTTGTACTCAATTGTATTATATATTTTTCCCGAAGACATGAATGTGTTGGAATTGGAAGTAAGTGTGACGTCATTTAATCATGAATTTTCACTTTTTAAGCACAATGGTTTGCTACAAAATATAAACTGCCATATTTATTAAGCATCTACCAAAAAATGTCGAATTTCCTACCTAAATTATTATTGTGTTGTCAAATACTTACAATTGCTAGAGTACCCACCTAAGTAAATATTGTTGTGTGTACAGGAAGTAATTCTAAATTTACATTTAAACTACAGTGATGATATTCCTATAAAATATTACGTAATTTGTAATTATCATTGTGATGTATCCTGGATTTTATATTGCTATTTTAGTAATATAAATCCTTTGAGACAATTAGTACAAAACTCTCAGTTAGTATCAATATTTTTTCAATTTCAATTTTAATATTGAGTGGTAACCACCACTCAACAAGTCATCAGGTGAAGATAAAATATCTAATCGGATGATTATAGAAGCGTGTAAAACAGCCGCTGATGCGATTTTAACGTTTACAACCGTTGTATTGCGGAGGGCGTATTGCCTCGTATTTGGCGACGCGGATTTATATGAATCATCCCTAAAAGTGGCGACAAACCGCCGGACGACCCGAAGTCGTACCGGCCCATAACATTACTTCCATCTTTGGGAACACTCCTGGAGCGCCTATTATCATTTCACGGTTGCTAACAGACGGACCAAAATTTCATAATAATTAATTCGGTTTCACTATTGGAAAATCTACCGTAGACGCGGCCCTTACTGTTAGGAAAATAGTTAATACATTTGAACATAATTGGCATTTTTCTAGATATTTCTGGGGCTTTTGATAAAGCATGGTGGCCAATGCTATTACTTAAAATGAAAACTCGTGGCTGCTATAGAAATATATATAATTTAGTTTACTCTTACTTTTTAAATGGTTACGCGAAACTCAAACTCGGCCATCATTCCATGTCGAAGTCTCTCACCATGGGATGTCCTCAGGGTTCGGTTATTGGTCCACCTTTATGGAATTTAGGCTTTGATGATTTCCTCGCGATTCCGCTTCCAAGCGGCTGTTCATTAACCGGTTACGCGGTCGACGGTCTTCTGCTCATTCAATCAAGTACTCGAGCTGGACTCGAGAACTTGGCTGACACTTGCCTACGATTAATATCTCAGTGGGGCGATCGAAACCGCCTGACCTTTGCTCCGCATAAAACTTATCAGCTCATTTTGAAAGGTAATCTTAAATCGTGTCCTACTATTAAATTTAATAACGTTCCGGTAAAAAGGAAGCAGTCCGTGTGCTATCTTGGTCTAGTGTTAGAGAGGAATTTTGCATTTATAGATCATATTAAAATAGTCGGTGAAAAAGCAAAAAAGAACTTCTATGCCTTAACAAGAATATCTAAATCTACGTGGGGTCTGTAATTTTTGACTTTAAAGACTATTTATGGGGCTACTTATCTGGGTTGTATCTGCTATGGGGCGCCTGTTTGGGTTGATAGGGCCACAATAGGGGCGGTACGACGTAAATTACTTCAGAGACAGCTTTAGGCTTTGATATTCTTATGCAAAGCATACAGTACGGTTAGTACTGAGGCCTTACCGGTACTTGCTGGCGTACTTCCGGTCGACCTTGAGGTGCAGCGACGTGCTGCAATGTACTATTCCGCAAAAGAGACCATGGACGCGGACTTTTTAACGCGGAGTGACCGAGAGAAAATCTATAGATTGTTTAAACCACATGTTGACGTCAACTTTTATCTGAATGGCAATGTAGGTGGTATAATTCCATCAAGGGCCGACACCTCCACCAATTCTTTCCATTCGTTCGCGTGCGGCTGGCCAGGATGTGGATCACTGTGTTGCCCAATTTCTCACAGGGCATGGTAACTTTAAAAGTAAATTATTTTCCTTCAAGCTTGTTGCCTCGCCTTTATGTGAGTGTTCTACATCGACTGCAAAAATGTACAACCTGCACATCATATCTTATGGGAGTGTATTCTTTGGCAGAATTAACGCAATACTATGTTGAATAATGTACAGGCTGCATCAGGAGCCGTTTACTATACGGACCTTATGGAAACTAGAACAAATTTCCGTGCGTTCAAGCTAGTGAAGGCCGATTACTACTAAAAGTAATCGAATTAGTCGATTGTTCAGTATAGTTGATAACAATCGATGTTAGTCGATGGTAATCGACCAACGGCGTGCGGCGAGCGACAATGACTGATACGGTTACCGCATCAAGTTAAACTACTAATTTGTAGCGCAGCGCACCCATGACTATACACGTGCGTAGTGCGTACTACTAAATAAGTAATTACAAAAGATGGTGCGGCGGGCATGCGCTGCGCTACAAATCAATAGTTAAAAGTCTGTGCGCTACTACTTACGCACGACTGTAGCTAATAAGCGATTGTAGCTAATATATTATACAATCTATCTAGTAATCTCCAATTCTCCATCAGTTGCGGGAACAACTATTACGAAATTACGAATAGATGGGAAGACTAAAATAAAAATGAAGTAAAAAAGTTTTATTTATTAAAAAAAAAAACCAAAAGACCAACTAATAAAGTAAACGAATTGAAGTACTAATACTTATAAACGCAATTGTCACAACAACTTTTTTGCTTATCAGAGGGGATACGGAGCCGCTGGTGCCCGAGGACGCGCATCACCCCGCACTCGGGGTGACGCTCAGTGTGCCCCGGCCTGCGGCGCGCACGCTTGCACCTTGCTTACTGCCACCGCCCGCGCCTACGTTGCATGCCTCACCACCTCAGTGGAATTTTAGAAAAGCTGATTTTGAGCAGTTATATCAAACTATTGCGTACATAACATGGGATGAGATCCTTGAAACGAATGACGTTGACAGAGCCGTGGATGTCTTTTACCAAAAATTATATGATTGCGTGCGTTTTTTTGAAAAAGCAAAGGAAGTTTGGCTCGAGGTACCAATATCCAACATGGTACACTCCTGACATAATTCAAAGTATACAGATGAAGTACGCCTACCTAAAAAAGTCTAGGGCAGTATTAAACAATGAGTACTACAAATCAATGTTCAAATTTTATAGGAATCATGTTAAAACTTCAATAAAGATTGCTTATGATAGCTACATCAAGCGAGCAGAGATGGGTATAAGGAGGGACCCGAAAAATTGCTGGTCTTTTATTAGGGAACAGCGCTCAACTAGACATAGCTGTCCAGAGTACGAATATGAGGACAAAAAGGTGACTGGTTTGGACGCCGTAAATGCTTTCGCAAAATATTTTGAATCGGTTTTTTTACCAGATACGCCCTTGCTGTCTCATGAAATATCTGAGCAAGGGGAGTCAGTTGTGTCGTCATCCCGCATTGCGCTGGACAGCATAGGTAGTAAAGATCTGCTGCAAGCTGCCAAGCGCTTGAAGCCCCATTCATCCACCGGGCCAGATGGTATTCCCCCGTTTTTTGTGAAGGACTGCATAACGGCTTTTGAGATACCCTTATTATTTATTTTTAATCTTGCTGTTCAAAGCGCAATCTATCCATCGCTTTGGAAACTTTCTCGTGTGACTCCCATACACAAGGATGGCTCAAGGTCTCACATCTCAAACTACAGGCCTATCGCTGTCCTATCGGCCTTCGGCAAGTTATTCGAGTCCATATTGAACCGACACATAACCAGACAGATCGGACCGCTACTGAGCGATTGTCAACATGGGTTCAGAGCCGGTAGGTCAACTGCAACCAACCTAGTCAATCTTGTAGATTATGCTGTCACTGAGATGGACAGCAACAAGCAGGTAGATGCAGCTTATTTTGACTTTAAAAAAGCTTTTGACCGCGTCGATAATGACGTGCTATTGCATAAATTTTCGGCCATAGGATTTACGCCTAAATTATTAAAGCTATTCTGTAGCTATTTTGGTAATCGAAGGCAATATGTTCAGCTCGCCGGTTATCGGTCTGAAACGTATGTAACGCAGTCAGGAGTAAGTCAGGGAAGCACTTTTGGCCCAACCCAATTCCTTGTCATGGTGAATGACTTGCCGGAGGTCATTCGGACGGCGAAGTGCCTCATGTTTGCTGATGATCTAAAGATCTACTCTAGTATAGGGACTGCGGCTGATTGTGATGCTCTTCAGCGGGACATCGACAATGTGGTAGCCTGGAGCAACCGCAACCGCTTGGAATTCAATACATCTAAGTGTAAGACTAGACTAGTTATTACATTTTCTCGCCGGCGGCGCTCCCCGCATGTATATACGTACAGTGTGTCGGGCACCCCGCTGGAGCGCGTCGCAACAATCCGCGATCTCGGTGTAGTGCTGGACACCGGGCTGACTTTTAATGACCACATAACCACTCTGTGTAAACAAGCACACAAATCTCTCGGGTTTGTCATGAGGCAGTCGGCTCGGTTTACCGGCAAACATGCAATTGTAGCATTTTACTTCGCATTTGTCCGCAGCAAACTTGAATTTAATTCGATTGTGTGGGATCCACACGAGTTAAAGTACAATCTCCTGTTGGAGCGGGTGCAGCGGAAGTTCTGCCGGAACCTTTACAAAAAAATGTATGGATATTATCCCTACTTGTATCCCTCTCTGTTCGTATCAGGAATGGTGGGTATTGATACCCTCGAGCTGAGACGTAAATGCGCACTCCTTCTACATTATTTCTTATTACTCAACGGCAAAATTGACAATCCTACGGCGTTGTCTCGCTGTGGACTATCCGCGCCGGCTCAATACACGCGACTGCGCTCGCGTCCGCTTTTAGCGACATCCAGAGTCCAGACTCGTACCGCACACTATGCAGCATCAAATCAAGCTGTTTCATTGCTCAACACCCTGACTGCTCAGCATCCGGATGTGGACATATTCCACTCCAATGTGCGTGTGTTTTTGAAGAGTTGTAAAGAATGTTTTAGTGACTAAATGAGTTAATTGGAAATTGTTGAATTATTATTATGAAATTGTTATTGTTAATTTATTACTGAATTTAAATTATTATTTTTGATTTTTTATTATTGGACTGTTATTATTATTTGTTGAATTATTTTTTATTGAATTATGTTTTTGTTTATTAATGTTGGTTTAATTGATTTGCCTGTCTGTGTTTAATCTGGGTGAATTTTAAATTATTAATATAATTTGACTTATGTAATTCTATAAATATTGACTCTCTGCACGTGTTGGGTGAAACTGTGAGTGCAGAGAGTAATTGCAATAAATAAATAAATAAACAACGTCCCGCATGCACCGTCCCGCGCGGCCTTACGCAGTTCAACCCGCGTTAGTAGTTAGTAGTTTGTCGATTGTTATTCAAATAATAATTGTGAGGAACTACTAAATCGACAATCGAATGAGCAATACATCAATTTTCGATTCAGTCGATTTTTTTTTGCAACAATCGCCCATTGCTAGTTCAAGCGTTTTTGCCATACCCATTATTGGAATCAAATACTAACGGTTGTGTTGAAACTCTATCTGTATCATATTATGGTCTTTATTTCTAATGATGCTAAACTGATTTAAGGGCTAGTCATATTCTTTGCCTTTGCCTTGTTGTTTGGATTATGTAACATTGTGAAATGTTAAAAGATTCATCAAATAATGGTAATAATAGAATTAGATCTTTATTGTGATAAACGATATTTATATGTTTATAAAAGATATCTATAAATACTATAGAAGAGCTTCCGTGAAGTTTCTTGCCCTTCTTCTCCACGAGAACTAGGTCTAGCGACCGGGCTGTAAGCTCTCTCAGCCTCAATATGAATTAATTGACAAGCCTAATTGAAATAAATACCTAGTCTTGTCTGTCTGTGCTTTTCTTCATAAAATCTTTGCCAAATACACCAGTAACTCTGATATAAAGTGAATAACCAACAACCATCTTGACATTCCAAGCTTGCTATATCGATACTTTTATATGGAGTTCCTTCATGATTTTAACAAATGCAACTGGATTATCTAAAATGAATTTGATTAAATACAAAATAATATAAATAATTCTACCAATTTAACGTTAAACGTAAGTTACGTTAAAAATTAAGATAATAAAATTATTAACAATGAAACAAACAGGAACAAAAGAAATAATACTGATTACACGCTTGAGACTACACATGGACTTATTAGAGACAACAAAGAAGTTGCTCAAGAATTTGTAAATTTCTTTACCAGCATCCCAATTAAAACTACTGAAACCTTAAATTCTTCGCCGTCGCTCGCTTATGGTTTATTACACGCTAACGTTTCAGCATGCCCGACTGAATTTAACTTTTCACATATAAACCCCATAACAGTAATAAAAGCTTTTAAGCAAATCAAGATAAAACTGACAGAAGATCTATGGGGAATGTCCATCAAAGTTTGTACCTCCATTATTCAGACTATAGCGCCGTACTTAGCTTTAATTTTTAATTTGTGTATAGATCAAGGAGTCTTTCCGGATCTAATGAAATATAGTAAGGTTATACCACTTTTTAAATCCGGGGACAGTAAAGACACAAATAATTATAGACCAGTATCCGTGTTGCCGGTTTTCAGCAAGATATTTGAAAAGATAATGCTAAATCAAATGCTCATTTATTTTAATACGAAAAACATCCTACACGAGAAACAATATGGTTTCACCAAAGGACGTTGTACAACCGACGCTGGTGTCACCTTAATAAAACACATCTTTGATGCGTGGGAGGAGGGACAAGATGCCATAGGTATCTTCTGCGACCTGTCGAAGGCGTTTGATTGCGTTGATCATGAAACATTGCTTTTGAAACTTGAGCATTACGGGCTAGGCCAATCAGCATTAAATTTAGTAAAATCCTATTTGAATGATAGACAGCAATTAGTTCAAATAAACGGTGTCAATTCGTCGGGGTTGAACGTGAAAATGGGGGTACCCCAGGGCTCAATTTTAGGTCCTTTCTTATTTTTAGTATACATTAACGATTTACCCCATCTATTGAAAAACAAACTGAACATGGTGTTATTTGCTGATGACACTTCTTTGATTTTTAACATAAATAGACGTACGAGTAACGTTGCCGACGTAAATAATGCATTGCGGCAAGTTCTAAATTGGTTCACTACTAATAATTTAGTTTTGAATGCTAAAAAAACTAAGTGTGTAAAATTTGCCTTGCCGAATGTCAAAAGTTATGATAGTGACATTATATTAAACAACGAGAAGCTAGAATTCGTCGACAAAATCGTTTTCCTGGGTATCACGCTAGACTCAAGGTTACAATGGGGTCCTCATTTAATATCACTTGCGGGGCGGTTAAGTTCGGCGGCTTATGCTGTTAGAAAAATTCGTCAATTTACTGATGTAGATACCGCGAGGCTGGTCTATTTTAGTTACTTTCATAGTATAATGTCTTACGGCATATTACTATGGGGAAGGGCTGCAGACATTCAGTCAATTTTTGTTCTACAAAAACGAGCCATCAGAGCGATATACAATCTTCGCCGGCGCGATTCTCTAAGGGAACTGTTTAAGGACATTAACATCATGACGGTACCTTGTCAGTATATTTACGAAAACATCATGTACGTTAGAAAGAATTTACATCTTTTTAGTAAAAACAGCGATAGACATAGTTATGTTACTAGAAATAGGGACCAATTAATTCAACCAGGTTTCAGGCTGGCTAAAGTAGCGTCATCTTTTAGGGGGTACTGTATAAAATGTTACAATAAAATACCGCCACACATTCTAGAATTGAATGAGACGAAATTTAAAACTTGTATAAAACGCACACTATGCAGGCAGGCATATTATAGGTTGGGGGATTACATCGCTGATAAAAATGCTTGGCCCAACGCTATTCCAGCTCCACAGCCACTAGGGCTCAAAAACAAGTGATAAGCAGAAAAGTTCTGAAGTATTGTTGGACCTGCTGAAGACTGTACGAATAATTATAATGTATATTTGTGTTGTATAAACTCAATTTATTTTTTTGGATTATATAACTGCACAGCACATATGTGAGTACTATGTACTAACTGTAAATCTACCATTTACTGTACCTATGTGTCGTTCGTTGACTTCAGTGTGCCCCGGCAGTTGAGTGTGTCATGCTCTCTCTAATGTCTCTCTGATGGTGGCACATGTGTTGGATCATTCGGTTCCCTTCATGATGGTTGAGCTGAGTGGTGCCGATCTATGTGTCATGTTCGTGAACGGGCGCCGTCAGTTGGGATTGGTCATATCTTAGCTGCCTCCGCATGTTTTTAATTACCTATTTATTGTATTTTTAATTGTTTGTTTTACTCTGGACGCTTTTAAGGGGGTTTTTTTTTTTCTTTTTACATCGTTCTCACATATATGTATTTTTCCTACAAGATTATTGTAACCAAATACTTGTAAAACACATTTTTGTTTTTTTAAAAGAGTAAGTTTGGAGTTTCTTGTCCGTTCTTCTCCATAACAAGCTACATTTCCGAATGGACGGTAGAATCAATTATTATTACATTTAATTTTTATTTTTGACGTTCGAAAGTGCCGCTTAATGGCCTAATTGAATAAAGAAATTTTGATTTTGATTTGATTTGATTTGATAAGTACGTTAATTTTAAAGACATTCGGCAGGAATTATTTAAGAAAATGTTTCATTATAAATCCATAAATTGGTGGCAATATTCAAAGCCGAATTTAAAAGTCCCTACAGTTACCTTTTGTTTTTCCTGCTTATTTCCTTTATGCTAAGTATCAAACTTACCAATCCATGAATCGAAGCTCTCATCGTAAGGGAAACTGGAGTCAGTCTGCAGCTGTGGCAAAAGGAATGATGTGAAACCGAAGGTGATGCCTGTAGCGACGGACAGCAAGGATGCCGCAAATGTTGCTAGAATCTGAAAGAAGTGAACAAAATTGTTATGAATAGATTTGTTTTTACGGATAAAGCTATTTGTAGGAGTGTCCCTGGCCAAGTACTAGCCCGTTTGAATTCATGCGAAAAAAATCATCCTCTACCACCGTAGTTCCAATTCAGAGGCGCGCAAGGAACACGGCGCGCTACGGGCCTCTGTCTGTTCAAGCAACGGACACCCCCAGTTTGTAACCTGCAGGCCAACAGTATATCTGTTTAGGATAAGGGGGCTGGTTGTATCCTCCAGCTCCCTTTCCACCGCCTCCAGAAGAAGACGACGGTGTCCCACGGACTCTCGCTATCTCGTCTATCATATTCAGTAGACATCATCGTCATTTATTAGATGAAATGAGCTCAAAATGAGCCGTCATTCCGACCGATGCTATTTCATGAGCTTAAATGAGCTATTGACACTTCACCTTAGCCATAACGGTGAGACTTTTACAAAATACCTAAGCATCCCAGCATGCATCAAGGACTTGCTCTCGTTGCAACCTAAATGATATTGGGTCATGGTTTGGCGCCGATTGGTACCACGCCGACGCGCCGACGCGCTTAAACATGAGGTGTACGCTCGTTCGCGCAAAGCGAGTACCGTGGGACAGAAAAAGAGAACCTTCAACAGGGCTGCCAAGTCCTGCAAGATGGTGTTGCGAAAGGCTCGGTTCGACCACATTGGCCTAATAGGGACCAAGCTTGCTTCATACCCAGCAGGTAGTAAAGCGTTTTGGTCCTTGGCTAAGTCAGTCGAGTCGATCTTCTGCCGCTTCTCACTACCACCACTGCTGAAACCCGACGGGTCGCTGGCTCAATCCGCTGAAGAGAAGGCAAATTTACTTGCCTCTTTTTTTGCGACATATTTGAGTTTGGATCCTGGTGACGCGCCGCCCCCTCTTTTTCCTGATGGATGCGAGACGAGTATGTCGGACATTCGCATCCATCATAAGGACGTCCGTAGGGTGCTGCGCAACCTCAACAACAAGGCTACGCTTCGCTTCGCTAAGGCTTCGTGAACAAGGCTTGCGGCCCTGACGGAATACCAGCGATAGTGCTTAGAACCTGTGCGCCAGAATTGTCTCTGATCTTGACACGTGTTGGGATTTGAACCCAACATTCGCGGCCAGCGCGCGCCGTCAGCACTTAGCACACTCGAATGCGGCCCACGCGGCTTCGATGTGTGGGCGAGCGGCGCGACTTCAACGCAGCACGGCGCGGGTCGAGGACCAATAGCTACCACGGACTCCACCGCACCAGTCGACACCTCCCTCTTGCTAAACTCTAATTGTTTGACCGGGACAGTAATTTGTAAATAACGGCAATAAACCATTCGCCCAAAAAATACAGTCTGCTCATTTCTATTCACCAGCTAACATTGGCTCGAAGCACCTTTGTGTATGCAGACGACAGCATTTTTGCTGAGAGATACTTGTACAACGCACGGGCTACCGGGCCGCATCCGATCCGGTCTCTCTGCGAGGCCATGGTGGAGCGCTTGAACTTGTCCTTGTAGGCAGTCTCCGAATGGGGCGATACCAATCTGGTTAGGTTTAATGCTGCAAAAACCCAGGTGTTTTTTTGCCGCTAAAAGAGCCAATTTCACCCGGCCCTAACTTACCGAGATGTGACCGTGCCAATAACGGACCATCTTGAGCTTCTTAGCGTTACGATGACATCGACTCTCAATTTTGGACCATACATTGAGGTCAAGGCTCAGCTGGCTGCCAACAAGTTAGGAATCCTTGCAAAGGTGAGAAGGTACTTCAAGCCGGAACAGATGCTCAACTTGTATCAAGCGCAAGTTCGATCATGCATGGAGTATTGTTCTTATCTCTGGGACGGATCTGCCAAATACTAGCTTGATGCACTAGAGTCGATCGAAAAGCGGGCCAAAAGACTCATCGGCGATGACGCACTGCACTTTGCACTGGTCAAGTCAAGGCTCCAGAGCCTTGAACATCGTCGCCGAGTTGCCAGCTTGTCGGTTTTTATCGGTCACATTTCGGGGAGTGTGCGATGGAATTGCATCATCTAATCCCACCTAGCCCGTTTCATCATCGAAATACAAGACGTACGGCGATGCGCCTTCGGTTTATGGTGGACATCCCACCCATACGCATAAATCATTTTGGGAACACTTATCATGCGTAGGTATAGCTAAGGAGTGGAATTCCGTGCCGGGGTCTGTGTTTCCCGATAGCTACAATTTATGGGTTCTTTAAGTCAAGAGTGAATAGGTTATTTCTAGGCAAGCGCGTTTCACCGTCGACCACATCTTCGCTTACCATCAGGTGAGACAGTGGTCAAGCGCGAGACTACAGACAAAAAAAATAAAAATTATATTGGCTTCTGTAACTCGGTTTAAATAAATCCATCAATAATATAATATTCGTATACTAAACGTTTACCCTAAAAGATTATTCTCATTTTGTCATGTTTTTGATCCCCGTCGGAAAAAGTAGGGTGTTATAAGTTTGAAGTGTGTATCTGTGTCTGTCTGTGACATCATAGCGCCTAAATGGATGAAGCGATTTTGATTTAGTTTTTTTTTAAAGGTGTTTTTGTCGAGTGTTCTTAGCTATATTTGAATAAAATCGGTTCAGCCGTTCAGCGTTTTACTATTTGAATCGGGGTGTTTTCGCAAGATAAATGTGTAGGGGGTTTTCTAGATTTTAAAAATTTACTTGTATGTTGACTAAAATTACAGCGTTTTAATAAAACGGTTTTATAATATTCAAAACTATTAATGGAATCGGATATAAAGATCTAAGAAACCGACCAAGTGCGTGTCGGACTTCGCACATTTAGGTTTCCATACCAAACCGTAAAATCAAGGTTGCATTAGGCAAAATGAGGGATTTTCAAAGAAATACTTTAGCTCCAACTGTTCAAGCCAACTCCAAAGTTCCAAATTCCATAGGTTCTATGTAGGTAGCTAAAATAAAATGACGCCATATTTGTATTCCTTTATAATGAGCATCATATCTCAAGAAAAAGTTCGTAAGCCCCAATTATTTTTATCACGGTAATTTCGAGGTCCCGTATAATATTGCTAGAGAATACTTTGTTAGGTCATCGTCATCATATTCCAAGCCCTTTTCCAACTAAGTACGAGTACGTTGGGCTCGGCCACTACATTGGGAGGGTTGGTACAGTACTGCTCGTCGATGGTAACACTTTGACCTTGAGCTGGCCTAGCCTAGTACGGAGTGTCGTAGAATAAGGAGCCAGCAAAAGCTGGTAACTGGTCCCATTACAAATGATGTCCGGCATACTGGACATATTTTTTTATGGGTGTTACGACTTGTTACAGGATAATTAGAAAAATCATTTTTCGTACTAACCAGGCCCAGAAAAATGCTGATAAGAAGACGTATTATTCTCTCGTCACCTCGCCGCACTCAGTACTGACAGCACTGGGGACGTTCCTTAAGGCGCTATATATGCCCCAATGTTAACGCAGTACTGGCCGTGCGCCCGCTCGATGCCAAAATATCATTATTAAAACTCCTTTTGAACAGTTTTGTTTGCAAATATTATTTGATTTATATATGCTATGTTAGTTATGAAGAAATTTCAGCCATCTATTTTTCTGTGTTTAAATATTTTTAAACATGCAAGCCGTTTTGGAGGAGTTTCCAAAAGTTGCGAAAAAATATCTTGTTGTTGATTATTTTTTTAAAGCAAAACTATTAGTCACACGAAAAAACCTTGTATTCAAAATTATGTACATGAATCAGTTATAAATATTTTTTTTTTTCAAACCTTTAGAAATGAGTATGCTTTATAAAGTTACCGTTTTACGGCACTAAAGGGTATGTAGGCCCTTAAGGGTCTCGTCATCGGTGCTTGTGTGAGTGTGCCATTTCGAGCGTTTGTAGGTAGTTTCCATACTGTTTGTATATTTTTACTGTGGCCGCGTGGCAGCGCGCGGTAATGTAGACGATAAACACTATTTAGTTTGAACTTGTTCCGCGCGGTTAGTAGTTCGCGGTACCGCGCTGTCTTATAATCGTTATCTTTAATTCTATACTAATATTATGAAGAGATAAAGCTTGTGAGTTTGTAGGCTTGTAGGGGGTAATCTCTGGATCTGCTGGACCGATATAAAAAAAAATCTATCTCCAGTAGAAACCTACATTATGCCTGAGTGACATAGGCTTTAATGTATCATCATTCATCATCATCATTTCAGCCGAAAGACGTCCACTGCTGGACATAGGCCTCCCCCAGGCGTCGCCACATTGACCGATCCCGTGCGTCTCGCATCCAGCGCCTTCCCGCAACCTTAACCAGGTCATCAGTCCACCTAGTGGGAGGCCTTCCAACGTATCGTCTTCCGGTTCGCGGTCGCCATTCAAGAACTTTTCGGCCCCATCAGCCATCCGTTCTGCGAGCAATATGCCCTGCCCACTGCCACTTAAGTTTGGCAATTCTTCGGGCTATGTCGGTAACTTTGGTTCTCCTGCGGATATCATCATTTCTGACGTGATCACGCAAGGAAATTCCGAGCATAGCCTCTCCATTGCCCTTTGGCTGACTTTGAGCACGCTGATAAGGCCCATTGTGAGCGACCACGTCTCGGTTCCATAGGTGATCACTGGCAACACACACTGGTCATAGACTTTTGTCTTGAGACACTGCGGTAAATTGGACGAGAAGATACTCCGCAACTTCCCGAACGCCGCCCAGCCGAGTCGGATTCGACGGTTGATCTCTTTCTCGAAATTGGACCTACCCAACTGGACCGTTTGTCCCAGGTAGACATAATCGTCTACAACTTCGAGTGTAGAGTCTCCGACCTTGATAGGAGTGGGTGTTAAATAAGCATTCACCATGATCTTAGTTTTGTCCATGTTCATTTTAAGACCCACTCTTTCGGAAGCTCTACTGAGGTCATCGAGCATTTTACTGAGGCTCTCCATGGTCTCAGCCATGACCATTATGTCTTCGGCAAACCGAAGGTGAGTAATGTACTCGCCATTAACGTTGATGCCCAGCCCCCTCCAGTTCAGAACCTTGAAGACATCCTCCAGCGCAGCAGTGAACAGTTTCGGAGAAATGACGTCTCCCTGTCTCACGCCGCGCTGGAGAAGGATTGGTTTCGAGGTCTGATCCTGAAGACGGACTGACATGGTGGCGTTTTTGTACAAACACTTCAACACCTCAATGTACCGGTAGTCGATCTGGTACCGTTGGAGAGACTGCAGTACAGCCCAACTCTCGATCGAATCGAAGGCTTTCTCGTAGTCCACAAACGCTAAACAGAGAGGCTTCGGTCTTCTGTATAACCTGCCGCAGCGTATGTATGTGGTCTACGGTGCTAAAGCCTTTTCGGAATCCGGCTTGTTCGGGGGGCTAGAAATCGTCAAACCTGCGCGTGAGACGATTCGTGATGACTCTTGAAAACAACTTGTAGACATGGCTAAGAAGTGAGATGGGCTTATAGCTCGAGTATGACGGAATCAAACAGCTTCTGAAGGGCCCTAAGGACCGGTTTGCCACCCGCCTTCAGGATTTCGGCCGTAATTCCGTCATCACCCGGCGCCTTGTTGTTTCTGAGCTGTTTCAGAGCCATCCTAATCTCGTACAGGCTGACGTCCGGGATATCTTCGGTATAGTGCCGGGTCAATCTAGCTCTTGGGTCGTTTGCTAGACTCGCAACGGGCTTGCTGATCGATGGGTACAACTGCCCATAGAATGTCTCGATCTCCCTGAGAAGCTCCGGTTTGGCGGATACAATCCTGCCATCGTCGGTCTTCAGTTTCGTGAGTCGGCTCTGCCCAATAGCCAGATCCCTTGCAAACACCTTGGAGCCTTTATTTCGCTCGATCGCGTCTTTAATACGCTCGGTATTGAAGCGGTGGAGGTCTCTTTTCAAGGATTTAGAGATCTGTCTATTGAGCTGCCGGTAATTGCACGCCTCATCTGAAGACTGCAGGATCATCTCACGCCTCTCCTTCATAAGCTTGAGGGTATGATCAGAGAGCTTTTTGTTTCTATCTGTACGACGGGTCTTGAAAATCTTAGACCCGACCGTATGGACAGCTTCCACGAACCCGTTGCTGTATCCATCCACGGAGCTCCCTAGGCACCCGAAACGATTCTGGAGTTCGAGCTGAAAGCTCTCGGGGTTTTGGACCTGGATCTGTGATGGCCGGAACGTGGACTTCATCAGCTTATTATTAATGTTCAATGTGCCTCTTACCATACGGTGATTGCTCCCGGGTTTTACCGAATTGATCACAGAGACATCATTGAACATTTGCTTCTTGGTTGACATGATGAAGTCGATCTCATTTTTAGTTGCACCATCGGGGCTCTGCCAGGTCCACTTCCTGTGTTCACGCTTTTTGAAGACGGAGTTCATCATATAGAGGCCCTTCTTCTCCATAAAACTGGCCAGTAGGTGACCCCGGTGGTTCCGTTGTCCAACTCCAAATTGCCCCACTTGCAGCTCATCCTCGTCACGTTTGCCCAGTTTCGCGTTGAAGTCCCCCATGACAACGGTGAAGTGAGTTTTGAAACCATGCATGGCTCTGGAGATATCCTCATACATGGTCTCTACCTCATCGTCGTGGTGTGCCGAGGTTGGGGCGTAGACCTATATGACCTTCAGCGAATATCTTGAGGATATTCTGAGTATGAGGTACGCCACCCTGGTCGACACACTCTCGATCTTCACCACGTTGTTCACAAGGGACTTGTGGACGATAAACCCGACACCACCCTGGGACTGCCTTTAATGTATATTCTATTATTTTCTATTATTAGAAATCCTCCTGAAAATTTCAATAATGTAACCCAAAGTAGCAAAATTTTGCCTATAAAATTTATTCTTTAGCGTGCGCTGAGAAAACTATTGATGATACATAAAAATTATGTACGATATGATTAAAATACTCATTATTACATACAAAACGGCTGCGAAAAGAATATATCTAACTATCATAGTTAAATCATAATAGCAGCTTTTCTAAATTTTGATTGGTAGGTATGCAGGTAGGGTAGGTATGGTAGGTAGGTTAGGCAAGGTAGGTAGGTAGGTAGATGGTAGACAGGTAGGATAGGCACGGTAGGTAGGTAGATGGTAGGTGGTAGGTAGGTTGAAGGAAGCGAATCGGGGAACAGCTAGTTGAATTATAAGTCCGTGTGATCGATCATAATGAATTCAGAACTTATTTGCAAATCCAGAATGGCGGCTGTTTTGAGGGTATTAAAAGCTGATGGTAACAAAAAGTAAACCCAAGTGTGCGGCAGCAATAATTATCAACTGTTTTGTTATGGGTGTCGTTTTCGTGGTTTTCGAGGGTGTTGAAGCCGATAGTGCAGTCAAAATGTAAATCCAAGATGGCGGCTGCAATAAATTATCAATGTTTTCTTCATAGGTCTCGGTCGGTGTCGGTGTTGGTGTGTAAATATCTATAGTTCTAGAAGTTGTTGTGTGTTATTATTAAACAATTTTCCGTGTTTTAAACTATCGACTTTTGCTGAGATTAACTAACGCCATGAGATTACCTACTTAAATTGTATTTGTAAGCTACTTATTTCAATTCCATTGATTGATCAGTATAGAACAAAAATATTTTAATAAAAAAAAAACAATATCTATAACATTAAAAGTTACAACCCTATGGCTTCAATAGAGCGTAGCTAATTATTACAACAACTAGGCTTAGTTTCCATACTGTTTGTATAATTATACTCTGACGCAGTACAGCGCGGCTCCATCCGTCCCGTGCCCAAGATCTTACCGCGGTAGAAGTTCTGCAAACCTGTATCGACTCGTTCAGTTGATCCGCGCGGTTTGTGAGAGACATACGCACTGATTGCAGAACAATGAGTAGTGAAGACAGCCAGACTCGCTCGCGTACAATGCTGTCATGTGGTTTTCTCAACCTTTGTAAGATCAATTTTCACTGAAGTGACACTTAAATGCGATAATGGATCAATTACTGTTGGCAAAGATAATATAATACCTACTAGCATACATCCATATGCTAACAGGCAGATACATCTGCATGATCCCATACAAAGAAACCATACCAACGTAATTAACATTTTTCGTCTGATTATACTGATTATTTTTTTTAGGTACACCGATCGTGTCGGTCGTTCCACAGCTATTTTTTTTATTATTTTTTTATTTATTAGGAAAAACAAACGGTTACACATTACAGTATAAACAAAAAAAAATAACAAAACAGTGTGACAAATGTACAACCAACGACGTTTTCCACAGAATATTTATGAATCTTACAAAACTAATACGACGTGCGCTAACAATTCATATCATAAGTAAATCAAAAAGTACATTATTTTCAAGTAAAGTAAATACGGCATGCATAAAAAGAAAGAAAAGTAACAAGTTATATAAAAATACAAAACAAAACAATTATTATTATGTCAATATTATTACTAAATTATTAGGTATACAAAAAATAACAAAAATGTAGAATTACAAAATTAAATAAAAACTCAATATGTCAGAAAAATGTCAAACAATAAAAATAAAAACATTAATTAAATTATTATTATTAAGTCCCTATCAATATTATTATTATGAATGATTAAAAAAGCAACAAACGGAAAACCTACAATTACAACTGTCAAATGTCAACAGAATTAATTGTCTCACAAGCAAGGCGTCTAAATTGTCCTGCGGAAACAGCGAAGATATCAATATTGACAAAAAATATATTATATTGATCTGCAAGTCGACGTAAAGGTGCTCGCAAACCTGCATTCGTACGACTAGAAGATACGGCAAAAAGGGGTCGTACGCGCACCCCACGACTAACGGTTGTTCTAGGTACTACATAATTTATCTTATTAACAATGTCAATACAATCAAATTTATTATTGCATAGGTTAATAAGAACATTGTCTCCAAAAAAATACGTCTGGCTTTAAGATTTTGTAGCCTGTACCTGTTCAGAAGATCGCTATAGGATGCATACGTGCGAAAACAACGGTAATGCATGGCTTTCAGAAACCTTCTTTGAACCCTTTCAATTGCATCCGAATATTTGCTGTAGAACGGACTCCACACCGCAACAGCATACTCTAACTGAGACCTGATTAACGTTTTAAAAAGGTATAAATATGTATATGGGCGTACGAATTCCCTGGCTGATCTCATGACAAAACCGTACATACGGAAAGCATTATTAATAATTTTACCAATATGAGCGTCAAGGTGAAGATTGTCATCCAACAGAACTCCAAGGTCACGAACCAGTGTTTCTCTTTTTAAGAATATGCTGCTTAACGCGTAAGGATATTTCACAATATTTTTATTCTTTGTAAAACTGATGCAGCAACATTTGGATAGACTAAGTTGGAGTTTATTGTTTGAACAATACGTAGTGAACCTATCTAGATCCTCTTGTAAGAGAAGACAATCGCGAAGATTTCTGACTGGCCTAAAAATTTTGAGATCGTCTGCGTATAGTAATAATTTCGAATTTAGAAAACACTTATTGATGTCATTAATAAAAATTATAAACATAAGTGGCCCCAAAATGGAACCCTGAGGCACACCGGACGTAACACTTAGAGTACCGGAAACGAAACCGTTTGCCACCACTCTCTGAGTCCTATTCGATACGTAAGAAGAGAACCATCTCAAAAGATCGCCACGAATACCATTAAATGCAATCTTGTTTAATAGCAGCTGATGGTCAACCTTGTCAAAGGCTTTCCGAAAATCAGTATATATAGCGTCCACTTGAACACGTGAGTCCATGTTGTTAAATAGGTAGTCCACAAAAGTAACCAGGTTAGTTGTAGTTGACCTGTTTTTGACGAATCCGTGTTGTTGGTGGATTATATTATTGTGCAACAAAGGATATATTTTATTATGAACTAGTCTCTCAAAAACCTTTGACAAAGCTGACAGTATGGATATAGGACGATAATTCTCAACATCATCCCTAGGTCCCGACTTGTAAACAGGGGTTATGTTTGCCAGTTTCCACGCTTTAGGAAAGCATCCCTGGGAAATAGACAGGTTAAATATGATTTGTAACGGTATACAGATATTATCAGCTGTTTGTTTAATGAAAAATACCGGTAGACCATCTGACCCCGGCCCTTTAGAAGGATCCAATGCCTTGAGCGCACTAAGTACTTCATCAGCAGTAAACTGTATGTTATTTAACAGAGTGCAGTTCTCAGAGCAATCGTCGTACGCAGATGGAATATTAGCCGAAGTCGATGGCTCATATACCGAATTAAAATAGTCGGAAAAAAGATCACAAATGTTTTCCGGTTTATTAGTTGCCTGGTTGTTAAATTTCATTGTGGACGGAATGCCTGCAGATTTCTTTCTATTAGAGATAAAAGTCCAAAAATGCTTAACATTATGCCGAATGCCGTTCTCAACAGAATTCATATACTTTTTGTAACACATTTTGCATCCATCCTGGAATCGAGAACGGTACAGTGAGAACTGCTCGTAGTCTGAGATATTGCGATACATTTTCCATCTAATCCAGGCCTTAGCCTTATTTTTATAAATATGTATAAGAGGCTTTGAGAACCACACAGGAAACTTAAAAGATCTGCAGTCAGTCAAGGGTACGTGTTTTTTAATAATACCAAAAATTATGCTATAAAACGTATCAAGAGATGAGTCAACGGATTGGTAACTTAAGGCTTCCCTCCAATTTAGCTATATAATATAGCAAGCTATAGATGGTGTTAGCTGCGACTTGCATATAAAAAGGTTTACTCAGTTCGAGACTATTTTTTTCTTTATATACAGTGACAATTTGTTTTGCAGTGTTTTTTGCGCGTTTTTACAGTTTCGCTATGATTTTTTTTTAAAGTCGAGTTGCCTGCTTCATCAATGATCCGTTCAAATAATCTAAACTCAGAATTCAATAAATTTGTGCTTAGGAGAGTTGATTAAACAAGAACATATAATTTTTATGATACATTCTAGTGAATGTTATTTTACATACAATTCAATAACAATTCGATGCATATCGCGCCATCTAGTGATATTTATTTGAAACATATTTTCTTTGCTAGTGCTGGGAACCCATGCTGTTGAGAATGAAATTGAAATTGCTTATTAATGATCTCTGTGCGAAAATAGCTATTTATGCAACTGTTACGTTATGGACGGTCTTTTAATACGAGTGCCATTTTTCGGTACAAGCGTAGCGCGTACCGAAATAGGTGGGCACGAGTTATTAAAAGACCAATAACGTACAGTTGCATACAAGATTTTATCTACGAAGGAAGGAATAAAACACAGATATAGACAAATAAGTATTTCAGGAAGTGTGTTTAAGTATTACATTTCTCATATACATGTCTTGATTTTTCTGGTAGTAAATTATTTGGAGCCGCAACTAACTGCTCTATTTGTTATATCTGGTGGTGTATTTTCAATATCACTTGATGTTGAAGACATTTTTAATAAAATTTGGTACAAAATTTCACTCAGAATTATTTTCCCGCGTCCATTTTTTATTTAATTTTTTATTTAATCATTATTAGGTATAAGGCAAAGATCTTGTAGCCGCAACAGCCAAATAGTATACGATACTTTTGTTCTAAACTTGTTCCATTTTTAAAAACATCATTTACATTGTCTCGATTTCGAAGTAATATTATAGGTACCTGGCTGTATGTTCAGAATGTCTTTGCTTGTGTTTAAGAATTTATGACGATTCACATAATGCAACCCGATGTCGTTATGGGTATCATAATGAAACCGCTGTCAATTTTATAATTCGAATATAACGAAACCGGAGTAGATAAACATACTTAAATGTTACTTGAGTTTTTGGCAGTACGTTAATAAGCCGGCCAAGTGCAAGTCGGACTCGCGCACGAAGGTTTCCGTACCATTATCACAAAAAATGGGAGCCTCAATTAAATATACGTTTTATTCTGTTTTTACACATACAGACAGATGGGCAGTGGAGTCTTGGTAATAGGTACACGTTTTTACCCTTTGTGTACGGAATCCTAAAAAATATATTAAGTTTCTATCTTTTCAGGATCGATGGCTGAATGTTTATTTCTCTTTTACGCAAAAACCACCGGACCGGGATTAACATAATATAGATTATTTTTTAACCGGCTACTAGGTGCCCAGTGTAATTTTTGACTTTCACGTGATTGAAATCACTGGCAAAAACAAGTTTATATATTTATTCATTTACCTGTCTATATATATGTGCAGATTCCGCGAAATTGGGCGCAATCACTTGTAACACATTCGTCATCTTGACTTCTTCCTTTTGTCAATATCTCCTTAGTTTTCATATCTCGAATGTTCCATATTTGGGCGAGATAATAAAATCTGCCGTGGTGTTATACCAGTATTTTATTTACCTGTTGAAATAAAATATGCGATATTATTCACAGGGTAGGTATACGAATATTATAAGGGGTACTACAAAAAAAAAACTGTTAACATCGGCTCCGTAATTTTATTGTGTTAAAAAACCAAATAAAGTGAATTTGCCTATAAAATATAGTTCCATGTTAAGTGTTAATCTCAATATCCACGGATTACTAAAAGTGCTGTAAAAAAAATCAGTTATGACGAGCAAAACTCAACGTTGACAGTTCTCACCACCCAGTGACTGTTTTCAAGAAATCGCGAAATTATATGCAAAGCTGAGGGATAAATCATCAAACCAAGGAACTCATAAATCATATCGAGCATAAAGCAATAACCTGCAGGTCGGTTTTGAGATTTTATACCAATTTTACCTAATAAAATTTCAATAACTCGCCGTCATTGCGACTGCGCAACAACTAGCAGCGCCATCTGGCTTCGAATAGTCCAACCAGCATAGATCTTAACACTAAATTCACCGACAGAGGGCGTTACATGTATGTAAACATTAGGATCAGCCACCAAGTATTGCGAAACTAGCTAGAACGCAATCAAATCAATATGGAAGAAGTTTTGGCTACTTTACGCTTAATCCGGAAGGAATTGGACGAACAAAAAAACACAATTAAGGAAAGTGGAGCAAAGGTTACAGAAAATATAACAGAAAACATAAATAACCTAATTGATGCAAAATTTAACGTATGGGAAGAAAAGTGCGAAGATTTAAAACAAAAACTTGATAAACAAGAACAAAGATTGGACCTGTTGGAAAAACAGGCGAGAAAAAGAAATGTGGTGTTGTTTGGCCTTGGAGAACAAGAGCATCACTACTCGGACTTAGTAAATGTCGTTATTGATTTGTTATCTAAACATCTGTCAATACAATTATTGTATAGCGACATTCAAGAACTAAGAAGAATAGGAAAAAAATCTGATAATCCTCGCCCAATTATAATTACGCTCACAACTCTGGGGAAAAAAATTGAGATTTTTAAACAGAAAAAGCTACTGAGTAATACGAACTATTATATAAAAGAAGATTACCCCCATCACGTTTTGGAAAAAAGAAGAGAGTTACAAGAACAATTAAACACAGAAAGGGAGAAAGGAAATAAAGCAATCATCAAATATGATAAATTGGTGATAATAGAACAATCAGAACATTTTTCTACCCCGCTTAACAACAAAAAAAGGCTCCTGTCAGCTTCCCCTCAAGAAAACCAAATCAGTCAAAATCATCCAATCACTAAAAAACAAGTTAAGAAGAAAAATAAAACCTCCCCTTTGGAGTCTCCGCCCCCACCATTTTCTAAACAACCTGAAAGATTAGTAAAGCCGGGCCTACTTAATTATTTAGTATCAAAAACTCCTACAACAAACCAAAACCATCATAACAAAAAAGATACAAATTAGAAATCATATTCCCTCTCCAAATAACAGAAATGCCAATTAAAGAAATAGACAACACAAAACATCTTCCAATCCGGTTGGTCACCGTGGAAGATTATGACCACCACCCTTCAAGGAATATAGCTTCGACAGCCAAAACCAGTAATAAATTGAAATCCTTGGAGGAGGCCTTTACCTGAGAGGGGTCCATACTAAATATAATAATTAAAAAATATATAGAATAATTAGAATCATATACAAATGTAACAATTGAATGAAATGATTGCATATTAATTATAAAATTAGATTATATTGAATAAATACTAAGTGTAATAAAAAAAAAATGTAAATTAATAAAAAAAATATGTAATAAATTATAAATATATATAAATAATTGCATATGAATTGATGAAATTCAATTATATTAAATTATAAATTAATTACTAAATTATAATAAAATTTTATGTAAAAATAATATGTAAAGTAATTAAAATATATGAATTGATTTATATTATATATGTAACTCGTAGTTACTCAGTTATCAAAGAAAACTATTTAGGGATTAAAAATGAATAGTTGCATGTTTTATTTATTTATTCATGTGAAAAAACATAGTGTACTTAATTGCATGGAATAAAAGGCTTTTTTATTTTTATTATTTTATTAGGTATACGGTATCACAGATCAAACACATCTGAAAGAATGCCATAAGAAATCGTACCCGAAAAATCGATTGACCTCTGGCCCTCTGTAAAAGGAGATCTTTTATTTTGGACCCTCAATCATAATGTAATAAGGCCCAAAATAAAAGATCTAGTAAATTGATTAAATCAAATAATGTCCTACTTACAAAAAATTGGTCAGCAACAAAAATATTATTATATAGCATGTGTTTAAGAAAAAAAAAATGATTAAAAGTGATTTCTAGTACTACAAATCACTTTAAAAGTCTATCCACACATATCAGGGCCGTGTCCGGGTCGTGACAGGGCCGGGCCCAATCATTGAAGTTTCGTCACAGGCCCGTGCACGGGCGTATGTGAACAAGTTCATATAAAATGTACACAACGATATTTTTTGAGCCCCTGACGGGGCACGGTCCGTCCACATCCCGGGCACGACCCTGATATGTGTGGATAGACCTTTAATAATTTTATCTTTTTTTAAATTATTTTTTAATCTATATTAAATTATCATTGATAATTTATGATAATTTTGTAGGATGTTTATTTTTATAATTATTAGCTTATCTATGAGCTATCTGCGTTGGCGATGAGCTGAGGGATGTGCTGCATAGATCTATGAAATCATTACTTCACTTATGTAAATAAACAAAACCGTGTTCAGAAATCTGGGAAATTCAAATAAATTCTACATTTCGACAGCAATAAAAAACTTAAAGCCAGTTCAATCCGGTTGACCGAATCTGTTTGCATATAAAGGGATGGAACGTTATCAATGTATATAGTTATAAAAGGATCCATCGCACTAAACAATAATAATATTTTTGTTGCTGACCAATTTTTTGTAAGTAGGAAATTATTTGATTTCATCACTTTACTTACTGCGCTTATCCTCGTCGCTAATGTGCAAGCAAAGCAAAACTATCTATTTTCAAAACTATTTTTCTCAACCATCACTTGTTATTTACGAAACGAAACTAAAGCCATCCCCGCAAACTAATCGTATAACATACTTGAAATTGTCAACATAGCTGGTTGAAGTGAATATGCCAGATAGAGCATTTTGATGCGTGTGAGTAGCAGAGCTATATTCTTCGGGACGGATGATTAGTTGAATTTGACATCGAAAATGTCAAATTCAACTAATCATCAATCGTGTTAACTAACGATGCTCAAAAGCTGTCGTTAGTTAACACGAATGACAAAGTTAATCCAAATTACCCACTAACCCAGAAATGTAATTTTCTTATTATTATCTTTTTTTTTTACAATACCTACCGTCTATGCGCATCTGTACTTGAAATTGCTTAAGTTTTGTTTTATATTTTATTTCTCCTCGTAAGTGATTTGTAATCTTTGAGAAATAAAGAATTTTTAAACCGTAAATGTAGCTTATTCCTAAGTAACTTAGGACGATATTATTATTATGTAAAATTTCGTTTTGGACTTTGACTTTGTCGTATACTTTGCAAGTGTAACCTGCGATACATTTGATTCGAATTTCGATTTACTATCTCGATTTGTACTTGCAATCACAGAAATGCAATATTAATAGAATGAGGCAGAATCCAGCCTTAGGGCTGGCTGGATTCTGCCTGGTAAAGTACGAAGGGAATTTCGTCGTATACTAGTACGAATGGAAGTTCATCGTATACTATAACTATCGTTTGGTAAACGTTAAGGTAATCCGTATGGTAACACATTAAACTTTTAGAAATAGATAGTTGCCAAAATAGATAGTTTTGTCAAAGGTTGACCAAAGAACAACAGTTTCGTAACGTTATTTGAAAAAACGAAAACGACAAATTAATTACCAATTGGGTTGATGAATTTAAAAAAAAAATACGATTTTTAAAATTTATTTTGAAAATTTACCTATCATAAATTATATTGTAGTTGCAAAAATCTCGTTTTTTTTTTTTTCAATTTATTATAAGCTATTGAAAATCGATAAAATTTTCAAATGAATCACCTGTCTACGAACGGGCCATGATTGGTCGCCATGTTGGTGACGTCATAACGTTCAAGGAATTTTGTACTACAGTGTCAACTACACGTGAATTGACTAAAATATCCGAAAATTTGTGCAGAAATATTATTTATAACAGCAAATTTTATTTAGTCATGTGTGATAAAGGATTCTTATAGGCTGATTTCGATAATATACCCACGTGATAGACGATTTGGCAGTTTTGAGCATAAATAAAGTAGTGGTAATGAATATTACGTGTTAGTGGACCGGTGTTTGTTATTGTTCTTTACCGGGTACATTTAGAAACAGAATTGTCATAACGTAATCGTTTTTACATATGGGTAGGTGATATTGGTGTAAAATAAAAAGTAAACAAACACGATTGGCGCGAAACTTCGACTTTGGATATCAAAAAAACTTCATTAGATACCACTAAATATGATAACAACCCGAAATCTTTGCAGCCTTTATTTATATTTATTTTTTGCACATAATCCTTGAAATGTTCGGTATTTACCATTATTTACATATCTCTTAATAATATTAAACACTAATATCTATAATATACATTTACAAACACTAAAAAACTTTGTAGATTAAAAACGTGAAAATATTAACTTAGTAGATTTTTTTACACTAATTCTTCAGTAAATATCTCTTAAATGCGTTGACCGATTTTCACAATTCAAACAGAAATATTAGTTTTACGCTTATATCTATCATTTAAGAATAAAATAATGAATGTATCTCCATAAAAAAAAACATGTTTTCAAGTTAAGTAATTATACAACAATGTCAACTTTGCACGAAAGTTCCCACAAAAATTTACTTATCTCAGTCTGTAATGATCAAAGTAAGATATTAATACGAATCTATTTCTAAATCAGAACAAGATAACATAATAATTAACACATTCTATTTGGAATCTAGTAAGACATAGAACATTTCTCAAAACTTTAGTAGGTATAGATTACTAGGTATAGCCCGCGCCAAACTTCGAAGTTGGTTTACCGGATGCGCGACGCACGAAACGGTGCTGTTTTTCTATCAGATTTACTACTGCGCAGCCATTGTAGCCAACTTCAGGGCGGCCAAGAAGTTTGGCGAGAACTATACTTGGCTATTGCGCGATTCACATATAATGGGGATTTTTTATAGTACCTAATGTACCTTTTTTATAGTACATAATGGTATGAAGCAAGCACGATAACATTTAAGGATCAATATTTTTGATCAATATATTTGATTTTCATCAATATATTGACGATAATAACAAGATTGAATAGGTTAAAAGTCAAAACACTGTATCAGATAAGTGCTACAATGAGTAAAAATGAACGTCGTGACGTCACACGGGCTCGGGTTTGTTCGGGAACTGTCGAGGTGTTTTCGGTACTGGATTGAAGAAAAACTTTTCAATTTGATATTACTTTGGAATTACAGCGAAAAAAAAGAACTAAAAATAGTTTTGTATGTAAACTTATGTGTGATCTTTCCATTTTTAACAAAACCAGTCCTGGAAAATGCGTCAAAAAAATTAAAAACGTTAAAAACTCGAAAACGTAGCGAGCCAAACCCGCATTTATTTACGATTAATAAAACTCTAAAAAACAAAACAAAAATACCCTTATTCACATTGAAATAAGGTCGCTTTTCTTTGACAAGCAAAAGTGACCCATATTCTCATTAGCATAAGGTCCACATTGATCACCATTGTCACAGAAACAGCTCAGAGAGACCGATAAAAGGCAAAAAAATTACGACCAACAAAAATTTTAAAACCCTCATATCTCAGAAACGGTTGGAGTTAGCGCATTTCTGACAAAAAATTTGCCCCCCTGCCCGCCGCTACTTCATCCAGGAGAACAAGATAGGATTTACCCCCCCCCCCCTTAACCGTTTACCTCCCCCCGCAAAAAAAATTTTCATTCTAAAAATACCAATACGGAAATCGAAAACACGTGCAACAAACCTCCCCCCACCGCCCCCCTGCCCCTCACCACTCAGATTCCACAGAATTCAAAAACCTTATTAAAAGTCAAAGTATCACCGCCGTGCCCGTCGGAGTGGGGAGCGTGAGGTTTTTTCGTTACGGAATTTCTGGATTCGGTCCCCGCGCTCAAGGCCCGCGATAGAAGCTATGCAATAGCTTAAAAAAAATTGGTTCAACAAACCAATTCTATCAAAACGAATTACTGGATCGAAAGTAAAAGCTCCACGAGTTATCGTGGTAGAAAATAAATGATGACGACACATCAATTGCCAATTCTATCGAAAGATATTATTGTACCAAAAATAAAAGTTCCAATCATGGTCGAAAAAGATGTCAATTCTGTCGAAATACATTATTGGATTTAAAACAATCTAAAATAAAAGTTCCAATGGTTTAATCGTGGTCGAAAAGAAATGATGTCAATTTTGTCAAAACACATTATTGAATCTAAAATTTAAGTTCGAATGATTTAGCCGTGGTCGAAATAAATAATGTCAATCATATCAAAAGTTCTAATTTTTCGTTTAATCGTGGATGAAAAGAAATGATGTAAATTTTGTCGAGAGACATTATTGAATCTATAATGAAAGTTCCAATGATTTAACTGTGGTTGAAATAACTTATATCAATCATATCGAAAGATATTATTGGGTCAAAACAAAATGTCACTTCGATAACTTCGAAGCTACGTGATAGACAGTCTTTACGGCAAAAATGCTGGCTGCCTCTCAACCTCGCACTCCCGGTGCTTATAACCAGTTTTGATACGCCGTACAGACTGTTTTCATTCCTTTCAGAAAAGTGTGCTGCGCTCGCCGAAGGTTACCTTTCCGCTGGAAAAGACCGGTGTTTATAAAGTAGATTGTAGCTGTGGCAAGTCATACATCAGTCAGACGAAACGTACGGTTGCTTGTCGAATTTCAGAGCATATCAGGGCGGTAAAGAACAATGACATCCAAAAATTGCCCATAGCTTCATCTTCATCTTTTGGAATCAGGATTGAACCACTGGATTGAGTTACATAACCCTCAGGTCATTTCGACAGAACGCCACTATATCCCCAGACTGGTGAGGGAAGCTATCGCGATCACCAAATATAAGAAGTTCAACCGGGAGGGTGGGTTTCAACTGTCGAGAGCTTGGAATCCAGTGGTTCAGCTGTGTAAACCCCGAAAAAGTGCCGAAAAAGGTTCGCGAGTGGACACAGGGAGTTTCGTGTGTCGGGAACAGAATCGAGTTGTGAGTGACAGTGGTAGTGGTACCGAGTGCAAAAACGAACAAGAAAGAGGGTAGATCGATATGTCTCCTCATAAACACAAACCCGCAATAACTTCAGTTTATCCGTGATCATAGTGCTTGCAACAGCGCCGAAATATTGGAAAGAAACTCGCTACAAACAGTAAACATGTTAAATATTCCGATTATAATGTTACTTATAATTTGAAAACATCGCAGCAAAAGCAAACACTAGAGTCAGCAAAACGTAGTCAGAGCCAAAATACAACAAGTAGGTACTTGCCGTAATAAAATTGATACATGATCAAGAGAAATAACCTATCTTTTCGATGTGGCAATAAAATCACAAACGTGATTCCTAAAGGGTTCTGCCGTACACTGTAGAGATACTCTAGCACCTAAAACTTAGTGCAGTAAACTGCGCCTGAGTTAACGCAAAGATTATGCTGGGTTACCTATGCCTAGTACAATGAATGCGAACAGAATAAAAGGTGTTTTCTAATGTTATTTCAAGAAACACTACAAAAGAAGGGCCAATAAATAAAAAGGCCCAACCTCTTGTCAAATGAAAAGATAATAAAAGCTTTTGGGTCTGAATTCCACTGAAAATAAACCTATTTCCAAATTCAAAAAGGTTTATTAAATACTATAGTGGTGATAGACCGACTAGAGCGTCGCGTCGTTGTGCCGATATTCGTGACAGCCAATGGCATAATAGCCAAGAGTCTCGACGAACATCTGAGGAGGCTCTCGGATCAAAGGCTTGATCCAGAAAGCGGTACTCCTGGACACGGCGCGTATATTGAAGAAGTTGCTCTTTCAGGAGCCCTGACCACCGGTCAAAGTCAAAGTTCAAAGTGTTTATTAGTGTGTTTTTTGGTGATACAGTAGGTCTTAAAGTTAGGTAATGGTGACTCAAAAAACTACCCATTAACAACACACAACACTATTTTACAATATAAGAATTTGAAATCGATGTTTCATACAAATTAACAAAATTTTAAAATTAACAATACAATTTTTTTTTATAATAAACATAAGTCAAGTTTTTTTAATTGACAAGCATAAATAAATAATTATCAATTAATTAATTACATTCTGTCAAGAAGGCATTCGACAATGGTACTCGTATAGTAGCATTTTTCAATTACAAAAATATTTAGTCTCCGTTTAAATTGTGTCAAGTAATAAATCTTAAATGTCATTTGGTATTTTATTGAATTTTTTATATATTTTTTCATGCAGAGGATGCTTTTGTGCATTAGGGCGGTCTTTGAGGCTCTTAGACATAATTCGTGAAGATATTCTTGTCTTCTCGATCTATAGCGTTGCTCTGAACCTTTTTTAAACAGTTCACTATTTTTCTTGACAAACAATGCGGTCTCGTATATGTAAAGACAATGTAATGTGAGTATTTTAAGAGATTTAAAATGCGGTTTGCAACTTTCCGTTAATTTAAGACTACATATCGTTCTAATGAATCTTTTCTGTGCTTTAAAAATATAATTTTTCTCACAGGAATTTGCCCAACAAATTACTCCGTATCATAATATGGAATCTACATAGCCATAATACGCAGCTACAACAGCTGCCTGATTAACTATCTGTTTAAGTTTATATAGCGCAAAGGCGAACCTTCTTATTTTTTTATAAGAATTGATGCATGTTATTTCCAAGTTAGTTTAGAGCAATTGTCAAGCCTAGAAATTTTATTTGCTCTACTTCTTGAATTCTGTTATCGCCAAATTAATAATTTAATTCAAGTCGGTCAATAGATTGTTGCAATGCATTTTTGTTGTCACATTAATAGTATCTATTTTTATAATTTCTTACAATTATTGTGCTATCATCAGCAAAAAGAACCATACGAAAAGCGACGTGTTTTGGAAAGTAATTAATGTAAGCTAAAAACTACGGCGGACCCAATACGCTGCCCTGTGGTACGCCAAAAGTGATTTTACGTTTGCCTGAAATATATTTGAGTTCTAATTTATAATAAAATTTGGACCCTGTTCCCGATACCGGTGGGCTACTATTTTAGTATTTTAAATATTTTCCAACAAAGGATATGCAGGGTGTAACGGAAAGTTGTGATTATGTTTTAAAAACCGCTTCTACCCATGTAAATAAACAACTTTCTTCAAGGAAGTCATAGAAAAAAGAACATAGAGAGAAGAACGGACTGGAAACTCCACTATTACTCTAAGAAAAATAAAGTGTTATACAATATTTACATAGGTACATACATTAATTCATATACGTAAAGACGATGCATCGAGAATAACACTTCTATACTACGTATAGGTATAAAGTATTAAAAGCACTAACAGGTTAAAATTAATTTAATTGACAAATAGGAATATGGTTCTCACATACTAGCAAATATTGCAAACATAGGTAAATTACCTAATTCAACAACAACAGTAGTACAGTTTGTGAGTCAATTTCTTAAAACAAAAAAAAAGCAATTTAATAATATTGTGAACTAGCGGATGCCTCGCGGTTTCACCCGCGTAGTTCCCGTGAGAATACAGGGATAAAAAGTAGCTTATGACACCCGGGGATAGTGTAGCTTCCCAACGGTGGAATAATTTTTGAAATCGGTTCAGTAGTTTTTAAGTTTATTCGTTATATACAAAAATAGAAACATACAAAAATACAAATCTTTCGTCTTTATAATATTAGTGTAGATATCGGTGACACTACCCCATGGCAAGACTGATTGTCAGAGTTTTAGCTTCGGAGCTCGGACTAGCCGTAACGACTATTAGAGATCAACAAGTGTCAGCCGGAACCAAGGGTTTGTCAAAGCACAGAGGGGTCTTGGTATGTAATATATGATCACCCATCCAGAAACCGCCCGATTTTAAAGCAAATAGCACTCTTGACAAATGATTTCTTCTACGTTGTTAGGTGTTGTTCTTTTGTTCAGCATTTGAGATACTGCTTAAAATCTCTCTAAAAAAATCTTGAGAGAATATAAAATAGAAATGTTGAGTTATGCTAGACTTATTCACAATGCTATAATTTATTAAATTAAGTCGAGAGAATAAAACGAAAAGTACATTTTGGTACGTACATTCTGTTTTTTTAGCGACAGTTTCAGAAACTAGATAAGCAGCTACTCAAACTGTCACTATTTTAACAATTTAGTACATTCCTTTAAGCCTTTACATTCTAATTTATTTCAATATAAATTAGAATGTAAAGGCTGATGATCCTATATAAAAACAAGAGAATGTCTCAAAGAAAAGATAAGCTACACGAAAATGCTAATAACGGGTGACTACTAAAATAATGACTGATAGTGATGTAACCATAATTATTTTTTGCAAATAATGTAGCGTAACGTAAGCTCCGGAGAGCTAACGTTAGCCACGTTAGTAAAAATAAAAGGGAATATAAATTAAAACTAAGAAAAAGGATAAAGATAATAAAACTATGGTCCGGCTTCGCACGACGTGGGCAGCTAACCAGGCAGGAAGACGTGGTAGGCCCTGGGTAGGCAGATGAGCAGGCACCACGACGGCAATCGGATAGGCAGGCTGTAGAGTAGGGCAGGCAATCGGATAGGCAGGATGCAGAGTAGACAGCAGGACGGATAGGCAGGTACACAGATAGATGGTCGAAGGCAGCTGAACTAATAGTCAGGCTAACGAGCAGGTAGGCAGTAGCACAGGTGCAGGCACATGCAGCAAGGAGTGCAGGCACAGGCAGCAAGGGGTGTGGAGGCCGGGCTGTGGCTTCATACGCCGATCAAACGCCCCCTTTTAGATGAAGCGGTGACCGACGAGGTTAATGACGCAGTAAAAATGATCACATTTAAGTTTCACACTCAATAAAATATATTTATTGCACTCAAAGATTGATAACATTCACAGCCGTTTATAAAGCCAGTTTTAAAGAGTCTTCAGATACAATAGTATACTTGGTAGTATTAAGAATTCAACCGTCTTTCGGCGTTCAGTCCAGATCCGAAACTAAAAATTGACGCCCGTTTTCATCGTTCTGTGTCATATATCTACATTTCAAATTCAAATTTCAATTAAGAAATAAAGACCAGAACGAATAAAAAACGGTTCACAAAGGGGTCAGTCTACGCTACCCTTATAATAGTGTAAACCTAGCTTAAAGGAGGTTTAGTCCATGGTACCTATGTTACGGTCTATGGTTTTAAGAAAAATAAAATAGACAGACAGATGTCATGTCAGATGAAAATGTCAAAGTAGAAAAATATTGCAAGAA
This sequence comes from Orthosia cruda, assembly GCA_964057195.1. Classification (NCBI taxonomy): domain Eukaryota; kingdom Metazoa; phylum Arthropoda; class Insecta; order Lepidoptera; family Noctuidae; genus Orthosia; species Orthosia cruda. Next base: position 10,782,927 of record OZ059854.1, on the reverse strand, counting down.
TTACAAATTAAAAATATAATTTAATTTTCAGATATTAAAACAATCAGATATAACTAAAAGTATGCTTTTCAGATGATAACAAAAGAAAGAAAACATAAAAATGAATTACAGAAGTTGATAAAATATCAAAATATATGAAGGTATGGTTTGTATAGTGTTATGAATTGTAAATAGAGTTAAAAAATATGGATCTGTAAATCAGAACACCACAATAAAAAGAAACTATTCCTAAACAAGCAGTTTAGCTTACCGTGCATTGTCCTCGAAACCAAACCAACTTATCTATAATAATACTTTAACTTAAAATATAAGTTAAGAGTATAGTTCCTAGTTCTCGTTATTTAAGTATTTTATACACTGTATATACTTTTATCTATGTAAATAATAAATGTTTGATTAGACTTAAAACACCTAAGAACTTCATTTGTTTTTCTTAATTTCTGACGAAATCTTGTTTTGTTTTTTTTTATATATTTTGACAAATATATAAAAGAAAGAAAATATACTCTAGCAGTTTAGAGAAATAGATAAATCACAGTAAAAATGTGAATAAGTAAAATTAGAAATAAAAAGAAAATTATACCAACATACTTTTATCCTCTTGCAAAAAAATAAATAAATTCCAAAATGCTTGAAATCCAGCTACTTTCACTGTCACCTTTCACTTCGAATAACTCAAATAAAATATAATAATATTTTTCTTAGAATTAATCACATTAATATTAAATGACGAATGATAAACAAGACAACTTATTGAATGAACTACATAGAAGGGTAATCTAGCCTACAATGAGTTAAATATCTACTCGGGGAAGTTCGTAACGATGTCGCAGTCAGAGTGTTGAAACAGACTGAATGATCAACTAATTGAGTGTTAATGATCCAGTTTTTTGCGATGTTGTTATTTGGTGCACCTACTAGGAGTAGGACAGGGGTGGCGAACCAACGCTCAAATGCACGTTTACCAGTGGTGGCAAAAATCAGGCACGCCAAATTAACGATTTTCATATGGTTCTAGAAGTTCAGAGGTTTGAAAAATGGCGCGATATATAGGATTTTCAAGCGCTATAGAAAATTAAAATCCCTTACAGCGCGGTCAGCATAACTGAGCACCCGAAATGTCAGTGTCACTAACGTTCGGCTCTCGATATTTGCTCACGAGGCGAAAGCTTTTTATTGGTAGGCTCGCGCTTGACCACTATCTCACCTGATGGTAAGCAATGATATGGTCGACGGTGAAGCACGCTGGCCTAGAAATGGCCCCTAGGATGTAGCTATCGGGAAACATAGGCTCCAGCAGGGAATTCCACTCCTTAACTGTAAGCATAATGAAAGTATTTCCAAAACGTTTAGAGTGTATGGGTGTGATGTCCATCATGTACCGATGACGCATCGCCATACGTCTTGTAGCCCGGTAATGAAACGGGCTACGCGGAATTAGGTTAAGCAATTCTAACTCACACATAATGCAACCGATAAAAACCGTTAAGCTGGCTACTCCGGACCCTTGACTAGACCCGGGCCTCATTTCCGATAAGCCTCTTGGCCCGTCTTTCCATTCCACTCTAGTGTAACAAGCTCGTATTTGGCAAACTCCGACCTAGAAATGAGAGCAGTACTCCATGCACGATCGAACTTGCGCTTGATACAACTTAGGCATTCTGGCGGAAATTATCGTCTCACATTCGCAAGAATCCCCAACTTTTTGACAGCCGGTTGAAGATTTGAGTTGAAAAGCTAAAGATGGTTCCATTATCGGCACGGTTACACTGCGGAAAAACGGAGCCGGGTGAAATTGGCTCATTTTAGCGGAGAAAAGACACGCCTGTGTTTAGCGACATTAAACTTGACCAGATTGGCATCACCCCTTTCGAAGACTGCCTGTATAGTAATAGACACCTGTTCTATTACGTAACTAGCAAAGTGTGGGTGTTCTATACAGCCAAGTAGAGTTGTACACTCTAGCTCTGAAAATTGCAGTTTGTCAGCTGTTTTACATTGGGTATTGCACTGTGGCTGCAACGTGGCTTAGCGATAACACGGCATGCAAACTGTACGCTAACGGCTAGTAGACTGCGAAACGTAGTCGGTTGACAATTTTAATGCAATTATGTCAACTGTAAAAAAACTGCATCCTAACTTAAATTTGCAGCAAACGTGCAGTCCAAATGCAACCCGTTTATTTAGAGCCTTACAGTTTGATAAACGATAATATGATGTTTTTTATGAAAATTTTGTAGATAAGTATATTATGTTTATGTTCTGATGTGATGTCGTCATACTCGTGGTGCCCCAGTGGCTAAGACCTCGCTCCTCGTCCTTTAGGTTTTCATATCTGGGCAAGCACCAATGACACTTATTCATTTTATATGTGCTTGAAGGAAGCCCTGAAGATTATATCGACGTCCAATCGTATTACCCTCCAGTGGATCAAAGGCCATAGTGGACATGAATGATGCCGCTCATATACTTGCGAAGAGAGGTTCCGATATGATAGTACCCACTTCTCCCCCCCGCCTTTCTCACAAATTCGTGCGTGGATTTGCCAGAGATCGACTGAACTTCACAATAACAGATGGCCACGGGCATTAGACTGTAGACAGTCAAAAAAGGCAAGGAGACAGTAATTGTCTAATGTTATTATATAATTATGTTCTGATATGCAGTAAAATATTGCTGTTTTATCTTTGAAGCAAATGAGTTATTTATAACCCAAGTAACAGTATGGACCCGATAAAAAAGTGAAGGGACCAATATTATTTAAACTGGTTTCATTATTAGTAAGTCCATATCCTTTCTCCTCAATCAAAACATTGTAAAAGTTGTTAGAGGTTGACTACCTATTCTCAATGGTTTTTGTATTGTCATAATAAATGAAACAAAAAGCTTGTCAAGTAAAAATAGCTGTCTAAAGGAAAATATATGGTTTTTATTTTTCACGGATAAAATTCCTCACAAACATGGTAGCAGAGCGTTTAGGATTTTAAAATCGATATTACAAAATACGATAACAGTGTTTACTAGTGAATATGGCAACCAAACCAGATATCACGAGATTAAACATTAGAAACCTAGATGGCACCAACTGGTTGATATGGAAGTATAAAATATCTATGTTACTGAAGGGAATCCCAAAAGCCCTAGATCTATTAGAAGGTAGATATGTAAAACTTTTATGTAAAGATACAGATGACAAAACTGCTTCAGAAAAGTTTCAAGAACTAGATAGCAGTCCTTATAATTCTTACGAGCAATATGAAAGATGAAATTGTTCAAAGAATAATGCGTTTCGAGTCTTCTAAAGAAGTATGGGATGAACTAAAAAGGTTGTTTGACGGAGATGGTGACGATTTAGTATATGACAATTGCCTAAAGTTCTTTGAGTACAAGAAGCAACTGGATGACAATATGGCTATACATCTTTCAAAGTTGAAGAATATTTAGTTCAAACTGAACAAAGAAATTACGAAGCTAGAAGGAAACAATGATTTACCAGAGGTACTATTGATATGTAAGATTTTAGATACTTTACCAGAGGAATACCTTACTTTCAAATCTAGTTGGCTACTTATGAGTAAAAAGGAGAGGTCTATAGAGAGACTAACCTCACAACTCTGTGCCTTTGAGAGAAACATAGATACACAGGCTTCTATGTCTACAAGTGTGAGTAACCAAGCTCTTACAGTTAAAGCGTTTCAGAAGAAAGTAAACAAGGCTTGCAATAAAAAGATAAAGTGCAATTACTGTGGTCAAGATGGACACAAGGTAAGAAAATGCTCTAAGTGGTTGACTGATGGACGACCTCCCAAGCCAAACACAAATACAAATAATGTGAATAGTACAGTCCTAATGAACGTTGACAGATGCTTATACCCTGACAAAGATAATTGGTATCTGGACAGTGGAGCCACAAGCCACGTCACATTCAGGAGAGATTTATTCCATACGTTTGAAGTTTTTGGTTCACAGCATACGGTAATGACAGCGAATGGCGAGAAAGTAGATGCCACTGGTAAAGGTGACATAAAGCTAGAAGCTACGGTTGGAGATCATAAAGAAATGATAACCTTATGCGATGTGTGGTGTGTGCCGACACTGCAGAAAAAAATATTCTCATTATTAGCAGCGCAAGATAGATTATCGCAAAGTTTATTTGAATCTGAACCCGAATTTTGTAGATTGAAATCTAAAGGTGAAGTCAAAGTTTTCAGTCACAGGCATTCGAAAGAAAAGAGGAGGGCTGTTTAAACTTAATGTGAAGAATGTAATGCCAACAATTCTAGTCGAAATTAATGCACTGACACGCCAAGATTTATTACAGATTTATCACGAGAGACTTGTACATCAAAGCAAAACGCATGTGAAGAAGCTAATTGAAAGGGAACTGAAGATTAAGGTACCGAATAATACACATGAATGTTGTGAAGGTTGTAGCTTTGGAAAAATGAAAAGGCGACCTTTTGGAACCAGAGACAGAGCAAAGGTACCTGGCGAGATAATGCATTCAGACGTGTGTGGACCTTTTCCGTTTTCATACATAGGATATCGATATTTCGTTCTATTTAAAGATGATTTCAGCAAATACCGCTATGTATACTTTATGAAACAGAAGTCTGAAGTCCATTCAAAGCTTCAATTGATGCTAGAAGAAAGCAAGGTAGCTGGTCATGTAGTAAAAGAACTATTAAGCGACAATGGTGGAGAGTTTGATAACGAGAAAACTCGAACAATACTACAAAGGTATGGCATCAAGCATAGATTGATTATGCCATATACGCCACAGCAAAATGGCTGTAGTGAACGGGAGAATAGAACACTTGTCGAAGCCGCTCGTGCCATGATGTACGCGCACGAAGAGTTGCCTATTGCCTGTTGGGCAGAACTTATAAATACCGCAGCGTATGTGCTGAATCGTACAGGACCCACACCTATTGATGGTAAATCACCATACGAATTATGGTTTAACAAGAAACCAAAGATAAGTCATTTAAGAATCATTGGAACTCCTTGTTACGCCCATGTACCCAAGCAAAAGCGTACGAAATTGGACAAGAAAGCAGAAAAATGTTTATTGATCGGTTACGATAATGATGACGGGTATCGTCTTCTGAATGGAAATTCACTGGTACGATCAAGAGATGTAGTATTTCAAGAGTCAGCAATCGGCAGATCCGACCCGAAATTGAATAATGGATCAAAATCTGCTGAGGAAAACTCTGAGATGGAAATAAGTCTACGATTACCAACGAATCTTTTTGCAAGGGAGGAGAATGATCGAACGATTCATGATGTAAGGGAGGAAGCAAATGAAAGTTCAGATACATTTCAAGAGTGTATACCTCCTGAATCGTTTGAAGATACACCTGACACAGAGATAAATAATGGAATCCCAGAATTATCTTCGGAAACTCAAGATGAGCGTGATGAAACTGATGATGTGGACAAAGATTTATCAGATCAAACATTACCAGAACGCTTGGAAGCGATAAACGATGAGATTTTACCAGATAGAGAAATAGAGAATGAAGGACGAATAACTCTTCGAGACAGATCAAAGCTAAGACCACCTGCAAGACTTGGTGACTACGTAATGATATCAGTAGATGATAGGACTGAAAATTATGAACCTACAACATATACTGACGTACTACGGAGTCAGGACAAGGAGCATTGGTTAAAAGCAATGAAAAGTGAAATTAAGTCCTTAGAAGAAAATAAAACCTGGTCTCTAGTTGATCTACCCAAGGATCGCAAAGCTATTTCGTGCAAATGGATCTATAAAATCAAAACGAACGCTGATGGTACAATCGACAAATATAAAGCAAGGCTTGTTGCTCGAGGTTTTTCTCAACAACCCGGAGTTGACTTTGACGAAACGTCCTGTTCCTGTTGCAAAAATGACGACAATCAGATCGACCATAAGCGTTGCTGCGAACGAAGGTTTATCTCTTACTCAATTTGATGTCACAACTGCTTTTCTAAATGGGTCTATCAATGAAGAGATATACATGAAACAGCCAGAAGGTATAAATGACGGAACTAAACGAGTTTGCAAGTTAAAGAGAAGTCTATACGGACTTAAGCAAGCACCAAGATGTTGGAATAAGTGCATTGTGGATTACTTGAAGACCATAGGCTTTCAACAAAGTCAAACTGATCCTTGCTTATTTATTCGAAAGCGATTGCAGAATAAAATCATTTTGGCATTATATGTCGATGACGGACTCGTAGCTGCAACAAAGCAGAAGGATGCAGATAAGTTTATGGCAGAACTTAAACGAAGGTTTAAGATAACCGTAAAGCCTGCAGACTACTATCTAGGTTTGCAACTACTATACAAAGATGATGGCTCCATAAGTATAACGCAGAAGCATTACACTGAAAAGGTTTTAGCTAGGTTTGCGATTAGCAGCTGTAAATCAGTAACTACACCTATTATCAGAGATTCGGAACTACGACAGTCTGAAAGAGAGGGAATAGACGAGAAGTCATACCCCTATAGGCAAGCTGTTGGTGCCTTAGCTTACCTCATGGTAGGAACACGACCTGATATTGCCTACGCTGTCGGTGTCGTTTCCAGAAGCCTAGAAAATCCTTCAAAAAAAGATGTATTAAAGGTAAAGCGAATAATGCGCTATCTACAAGGTACATCAAGCTATGGAATAACGTATAAAAAGGATTACAAGTCTGGAATACTAGAAAGTTTTAGTGACTCCGATCACGCAGGAGACGTCAAAGACGGTCGCTCGACTAGTGGCATCCTTTGTTTATATGCTGGCGGACCTATCACCTGGGCAAGTCGAAAACAGTCATCGGTTGCTATTTCCTCGACCGAAGCTGAAATAGTTGCTGCGAGCGAAACAGCACGAGAAATAGTATGGCTGCAAAGACTATTTGATGAAATTTCTGCTCTGAAGAATGTTCCCATACTGCAGATTGATAATGACGCCGCTGTGAAGTTGGCTCAAAATCCTGAACTTCACAGAAGAACAAAGCACATTGCAGTCAGACACTTCTATGTGAGAGAACTAGTTGCAGATGGAAGACTTAAGGTTCAGCACGTTGGTACACAATTTCAAAGTGCTGATTTCTTAACAAAGGCTCTTAGCCGGCCATCTATGATAACAATATTGGACCGAATTGGTTTACATTGTTTGTTAAATTAGTATTTGTTATTTTTATAATAGACTTTACAAAAAGGGAGGATGTTAGAGGTTGACTACCTATTCGCAATGGTTTTTGTATTGTCATAATAAATGAAACAAAAAGCTTGTCAAGTAAAAATAGCTGTCTAAAGGAAAATATATAGTTTTAATTTTTCACGGATAAAATTCCTCACAAACATGTATTTTTTTTATTTTTACTATTAGTCTCTGGTACTTTATTGTTACTATTGTATTGTTTTTTTTTTTAAATATTTTCTATTCTATTCTTATTCAACTGAGTAATGTGCATTTTAAAGTGTACTTACCAGTTTTACATAGGCATCACTTCAAGTTTGCGTAAAATTATCACTAATATTGAGACATAGGTGGGTTACCCTGTCCAATCCGGTGCCCAATCATTTAGGGGCAGTAGAAACTCCTCACTAACTTAGGCATATAACTTAGGTAACACCCGTTGTCACAAACAATATTATAACTAAATTGGTGCCTTAATACAAGCGTGCATTGGATTATCAACACTAGTCTCAGCGCATTGAGTTAAAAATACGGGTATAGGCATTTAACAGAATCAGGTACCAACTGAGTTATGGAAAGTTTTTATCTCTACACAAAGGATGACGTCATTTCGTTTTTATTATTAAAAGGGGTGTTTGTAGGGTCCCAAGGCACGGTAACCACTATCCTGAGAAGAGACGAAGACAGAGTGGCCTAGAAGCAGCTCGTCAGTGAATCCGTCAAAGCTTGTCAAGACGCACACGACCTTCAACAATAAAGAATACAAATAAGAATATAGCCCTCGCCAAACTTATTGGCAGCCCTCAAGCTGGTTTACCGGATGCGCGAGGCACGAAACGGTGCTGTTTTTAACCGACTTCAAAAAAAGGAGGAGGTTCTCAATTCGACTGTATTTTTTTTTTTTTTTTGTGTGTTACCTCAGAACTTCTTACTGGGTGAACAGATTTTGAGGATTCTTTTTTTATTTGAAAGCTGGTGTTTTTCATGTGGTCCCATTTAATTTTTATCAAGATCTGATAAAGGAATTCGGAGATACACATCAAAACTCTTCAATAAATGACGGCAAATCACTCGGGATACCTGCAATCGAATTTATGTTTATTGTTTACACCATTTTATAACATAACATCACATTAGTACGCTCTAAAGGGGTACGCAGGTGTAAACAGTTCACCCTTATTCGATCGGTTTTGTTTAAGTTTCATGTTATTGGGTAAATCTATTCTGGTTTCACTTTGGGCATTATTAGTACCTAGCCTATATAAATTATGTAGCACAACTAAAAAGTGAAAAATAAAAAAAAACTTTTTACAAAAAATACAACCGACTTCCAAAAAAAAACAAAAAAGTGAAAAATAACTTCAATTTCGGAAGTCGGTGTCAAAAAACGAAGAAAATAAAACAAGAACACCGACTTCCGAAATTGAAGTTATTTTTCACTTTTTTGTTTTTTTGTATGAGATTTCCTACTGCGCAGCCATTGTAGCCAACTTCAGGGCGGCCAATAAGTTTGGTAAGAATTTAAACTTTTAAAGATAGCACAAAAATGATTTGTCTGCTTCTCATTTTCATTCCATATCATTCCAGTTATTAATCAAATGTCTATTACTCTAGATTGACTGCAACATAATATACTTACTAAAAATATATATGTCATGGACCAAGTGGTTATCAAGGCACTATGTATAATGCCTGGGAAATATGGATTAAATCAAGTCAAATCGGGAAATCTTATGAATACTGATTAAAACTTCATTATAATCACATTGTCTGGTCATTATGAATATTGCTAAGTTGCTGATGGGCAATTTGATATTTTAAATATTCAGTCAGCAAGAAATATCTGCGAAAAAGTTATTTTCACATTCAGGATTATAGAATTGGTTAGCTTAAAATAATATTTTATTTTTTTATTTTTTAAAAAAAGGAGGTTCTATGTTTTTTTTTTTTTTTTTTTTTTTTTTTTTTTTTTTTTTTTTTTTTTTTTTAATTACGTTGCCCCACACTAGGAATTTCTTCCTGTATCGTGGGTGCGTTTACAAACATATAAACTCACTTACATAAACACCCAGAGCCGGAACAACTATCTGTAGGTCATACAAATATTTGTTCCGTGCGGGAATCGAACCCGCGACACGCAGCGCAGCAGTCAATCGCTAAACCACTGCGCCAACCGTGCGCCCTATTTGTTAGTTCTGCCGCTATTTTCAACGAAGTAGTCCAATAGCGAGTGAACAGAGCTCAGGAGCTTAGAGCTCAGGGACACGTATAGGTTAGGTTCACGTGAGCGAGCAAAGCGACCCTGCAGACAGAAATAGGAGCCCCGCGCAGGCTCCGTCGACTTTTTTGCTTAAATATAATCCTACTTACCTACCACACTGATTCTATATTAAAATCAATGTCAACATTTAAATAATTTAATAAAAAAACATCTTTTTATTACCATGCCCGATAAGTGATATTATTTCAATAGTTTTTAGTAAATTACCTTGGTACCGGTTTGCTGGTCCAGATTTACACACTTGCAAAACTCAAAAATATTTTTTATTATTTTTACTTTAACATAATCTTTAATGTACGTTGCCCTTTAGTAATAACAAAATATATATTAAAACATGTATGTAACATTAACATTTGCAATTTTGAATTCCTATGTTTTCTTTAAAAATTAAACAGTGACATTTACTTAAATAATATTGTTATGATAGGATTGCGTGTCTTGGGGCCATATCTTGATCTTCCTGCCTTAATCAGTCTTCTTGTAAGTTTTACAGTAGGGACCTAAAACCAAGAAAATGTGAAAGTATATATGTTACTGCTAAAGCCTGAACTACGGTAAAATATAGGAGTGACCGGTAAACCCTAAGATTTACCAAGTCTCACAGGTAAAAGGCCGAAATAATCTAAAATAATCGCTAATTTCGGGCCTTAGGATTTCCCTTAGAGACTAAAAAACGCGTAATGTCTGTCATTTCATTTCGCACGGTGATGCGTCATTGGTACATGGTGGACATCCCACCCATACGCACAAAACGTTTTGGGGACACTTTCATTATACAGCTAAGGAGTGGAATTCGCTGCCAGAGTCTGTCTTTCCCGATAGATACAATCTAGGGGTCTTTAAATCAAGAGTGAATAGGTTTTTTCTAGGCAAGCGTGCTTCACCGTCGACCACATCATCACTTACCATCAGGTGAGATAGTGGTCAAGCGCAAGCCTATAGAGGACAAAAAAAAAATTCAAACATGATTTACAAACAAATAACTAAGTGCATCTTCTACCTAAGGATCCTTATGCAGTTTTTTGTTAAAAAAACATAGGACTTTTTTTTTGTTTTTATACTTTACCCCTCACTAGGAACGGCTCATGGATGTATTTACAAACATACGAAATCACATACACTTAAAACCAAACCGGAACAACTATATGCAGGCCATACAAATATTTGTTCCGTGCGGGAATCGAGCCCGCGACACGCAGCGCAGCAGCTGATTGCCCAACTGCGCCAACCGTGTCGCTTTATTATTTATTGTTCTCGCCAAACTTCTTGGTCTCCCTAAAGTTTGAGGCTAGTGTTTTTAAGGAAAAAAATACTTTGTTTCAAGTAGCATGTTCTTCGACTCGTAGCATTTCTCAATAATAAAATATTCCGTCTAAAATAAACGTGAGACACGTTTATGTGTCAACTGGTTTTATTTTAATCAATTTAAATAAAGGTATTTGTTTTCGCCGCATTGTTTATCACTAATTTTATTCTTAATTCTTTTTTGTAATTTTCTAAATTGTTTGGTAACTACAAACAATTTGGATAATAATGTGGCCTCATTTAAATATCAACAGGCTAAGCAGAGAGACGGTGTGAGCGATCCACATGGCATAGCCGAACTGTTCAAAGATAAATTTGAAGTGAAATCGTCATTAGGTCGGACGCGGGTGGTATTCAATGTTGAGCCTTCTCGATGCTTGTTAACATTTGTTAAATTTTTATCTCATTTTAGTTTATTTTTTTCATTTGTTTATATAATTAATATTGTAAAACCAAACCATTTTTTAAAAGAGTAAAAAAAAAAAGATTTTGAAAAAGCCCATGGGAGAATTGAGAATCAGGGTTACTGCAAAAGTCATTGCTTACGTCATAAACTCTCTTATAACTCTTCTGTGACCACTCATTAGAACAGTACGCGTCGCTCCAAATAATAGATCGACAACCTTTTTAGTTTTTATTTTTACAATAAGCTCGCAGTTTGTTAGTATTGCATATATAAGTTGCTAAATGCTTTAATCATGAAAACGTGTGCAGCTTGTAATGTGCAATTTAATAATGAAGTTCAATGTGGGCAGCTGCCCAGCCTGCAGCTGCAGGGAACATCTGGATTTTGGATGTGCAAACATCTCCGAAGCCGGATGGAGAAAGTTTGGTGTTTGTAGAATGGCTTAATGGAAGTGCCCGCTTGCCAACGTCCTCACCAGCTGTGCTTACCCCGGAACCAACCACCGTCGAAATTCTACTGCAAGAGATTTGCGAAATGAAAAGCCAGCTACTCAATTTACCGATTAATCAAAAATGAGTTAGCCGACCTGAAGATTACATGTTATGGCACCATTGGTAGACTCGACGAGTTAAACTTATGTCTCAGGGATGTTGAAGCAAAATTTCGGCATTTGATAAGCTGAACGAAACTGTGAGTTGCCTGCAGGCTGACTTAGCGGAGTCAAAGTTTGAACTGGCAACGTACGAACAGCGAACGTGGAAATTAAGGGAGTTCAAATACGAAAAGAAGAAAATCTTTTTTCGGTTATTGAAGCGATTGGCGGGAACTACAGCTGCCCCAAATCCCAGATGAATTACATTTCACGGGTGCCTATCTACAACTCAAATGCAAAACTAATTATAATAAGATTTTAAAACTGCTATGTCAAGGAAGAATTTAACGCAGCTGCATGTGCTGTTAAAGACCTTTCCACATATCACATCGGGTTCCAGGGCTCTTCTCAGCGTGTGTACGTCAATGATCATCTGAGTGTAGAATACAAGAAGCTCTTAAGGCGTATATATTTCCCAGGGGAATAATACCCAAAACAGGTTTATAGCAAAATCTTTGGAAGATGTGGCAGCAGAAAAAAGATATGTTAATCTTGATCATATTTCTGAATACTTCGCTGTGTCCGATACACGTTTACGCACAAAAACCTCGATACAATTGCATGGCAAAGTAACCTCTTACCGTGACCTACAATTGTTTTTTTTCGTACTGCACAATTAACAAAAATAACGTATCATAACAGGAGCTCGTGGCCAAATAATAACAGCCGCACAGGTCGACCTTCAAGGTGAAAGAAAACCGTTTGTCCTGGTTTGGTAATGTGATAAGGAAGGAATAATTTTGGGGGCCGAGTCACCCACGTCCGTAGGAGTTTACCCTCTGATTCCCTACACGTGGTCCCCGGGTGGTGCAAATCAGGTGACATCTGGTGGTAGGCTCCGGCCGAAGGCTTGCGACCACCCACCGGGCAAAGACGTACCGCCAAGCAGCCTAGCCGTGTTCCGGTACGATGCCCGGTGTAGCCACTAGAGGAGTTGGATCGAGACAGCTGTTCCACTGCAGGCTGACTAGCCTGACGCGCACTGTTATAGACGTATCGGGAGACTAGTCGTGGAGGGTAGCGGGATCCGAGGCACGGTGCGCCGCTGGCCGAACGCAGGTAGTTGGGGGCCCAAGTAGTGTGCCAGCCACACACGAAAGGCTGCCCCGCCAACTGTCGAAAAATCCCGGAATGCACCATCGTGCTGGTTGGCGACCAGATGGGGAGGTCCTGATGGACATTCCGGGGGGGCTCGGGCGTCCCCGCCGTCTCCAGACTAGTGCCCCAATGATGGTGGCCTTTCATTGCGTGTCTGTAGGTTAGCAGCGTGGAACCTCGTCTCACTTCCTTCTCCTCTCATCCATTCACTCTTCAATTTATGATTATGAAAACGAAAAAGAATACTGGAGCTAGACAGCGGCTGCACCCCCTCCCCCACAAAGTGCACCTCACCAACATTAGAGGTCTGCACTCAAATCTCTCTGCAGTCCACTACCACCTGGAGGCTGAGAAACCAGCGCTGTTTTTTCTTACGGAGACGCAGATAGCGAGTCCTTCAGACGTCTCGTACTTATCATACCCAGGGTTTACCCTGGAGCACAATTTTAGAACACGCGCGGGTGTATGTATGTACGCCCGTGACGACACTTGCTATCGGCGTCTCCGTAACCTTGAGGACTCCAGATTCTCAACGCTGTGGGCTCTCGTGGACACAGGTCTGGATAAAATTATCTACGCCTGTGTCTACCGTTCGCATTCAGGAGATCAGGAGACAACCAGGCTCACAGAGTACCTTAGTGAGGCGGCTGATGCGGCTCAGCAACGGTACCCTTCCGCCCATGTTACTGGGGGACTTCAATGCCCACCACCAGGAGTGGCTCTTCCCATACCGGTGCACTAACCATGCTGGACGGGAGATGCGTAAGCTTTCGCTTGCGCTAAATCTAACCCAGCTGGTCCATGGGGCAACAAGGGTGCCGGATGTTGATTCGCACACGGCCAATTGCTTGGACCTTCTGCTGACAACAGATCCAGACAGATACTCTGTGTCGATAACTTCACCTTTGGGTAGTTCTGACCACTGTCTGGTGATGTCTGTGTCCGTCTACTCCCCGCCCGATCCCAGCCCAAGAGGCACCCGGCGGGTTTGGCGGTACAGGTCAGCAGATTGGGATGGCATGCGATCTTTCTTCGCATGCTATCCTTGGCAGCCCACTTGCTTCTCTTCGGATGACCCATCGTCATGCGCTGACGCAGTGTCAGATATGTTGCGTCAGGGGATGGAGTACTACATTCCGTTCTCTGACGTAACGGTGTCCAGCGTTGACCGGCCATGGTTTGGCGCCGAATGTCATTGCGCCGATGCCCTTAAGGATGAGGCATACCTGGCATGGGCCGACGCACGATCGCGCAAGGCGAGTGACGTGGATCAGAAGAAGAGAGCCTACAACAGGGCTGCCAAGTCCTGCAAGAAGGTGTTGCGAAGGGCTCGGTTCGACCACATTAGCCGAATAGGCACCAAACTTGCTTAGCAGGTAGTAAAGCGTTTTGGTCCCTGGCTAAGTCGGTCGAATCGAACTTCTGCCGTCCATCACTACCACCACTGCTGAAACCTGATGGGTCACTGGCCCACTCCGCTGAAGAGAAGGCAAATTTATTGCCTCCCTTTTTGCGGAATCTTCGCGTCTGAATCCTGGTGATTCGCGGCCCCCTCCTTCTCCTGACGGATGCGAGACGAGTATGCCGGACATTTGCATCCATCAAAAGGACGTCCGTAGGGTGCTGCGAAACCTCGACGTGAATAAGGCTAGTGGCCCTGACGGAATACCAGCCATAGTTCTTAGAACCTGTGCGCCTGAACTGTCTCCGATCTTGACACGCCTATTCCGCCTTTCAAATGAGACTGGAAAAGTGCCGAATGCTTGGAAGTAAGCCAACGTACAGCCCGTGCCCAAGAAGGGCAGTCGAGCTGACCCGGCTAATTACAGACCCATCTCTGTAACCCTGTAAGAGTATGGAGCGTATACTAAACACTAAGCTCCTGGCATACCTAGAAACTAATGATATCCTTAGCGACCGCCAATACGGCTTCCGCCGAAATCGGTCTACTGGGGATCTTCTAGCGTATGCCATTCACATATGGAGTGAGGCCATCGAGAGGCACGGGGAAGCGCTTGCCGTCTCCCTTGACATCTCGAAGGCTTTCGATAGGGTCTGGCACGAAAGCCTTATTGGTAAGCTTCCTTCATTCGGTCTGCCCGGTGGTCTTTGTGATTGGATTGCAGACTTCCTGAGGGATCGGTCCATTCGAGTGGTTATCGATGGCTGCTCGTCGGACCAATTGGATATTAATGCCGGCGTCCCTCAGGGGTCGGTACTCTCGGCAACATTGTTCTTGTTGCACATCAACGATCTGCTAAAACCCGGCACCTTTGGGTATGCAGACGACAGCACTGTTGCTGAGAGTTACTTGTCCAACGCACGTGCTACCGGTTCACTGATCCGGTCTCTCCGTGAGGCCATGGTGGAGCGTTTTAACTTGTCCTTGCAGGCAGTCTCCGAATGGGGTGATGCGAATCTGGTCAAGTTTAATGCTGCTAAAACCCAGGCGTGTCTTTTTTCCGCTAAAAAGAGCCAATTTCACCCGGCTCTAACTTTCCGGGATGTAACCGTGCCAATAACGGACCATCTTGAGCTTCTTGGCGTTACGCTGACATCGACTCTCAATTTTGGGCCATACATTGAGGCAAAGGCTCAGCTGGCTGCCAAAAAGTTGGGGATCCTTGCGAAGGTGCGAAAGTACTTCACGCCGGAACAGCTGCTCAACTTGTATCAAGCGCAAGTTCGATCGTGCATGGAGTACTGTTCTCATCTCTGGGACGGATCTGCCAAATATCAGCTAGATGCACTAGAGTCGATCGAGAAGCGGGCCAAGAGACTCATCGGCGATGAAGCACTGGTCAAATCAAAGCTCCAGAGCCTTGAACATCGTCGCCGAGTTGCCAGCTTGTCGGTATTTTATCGGTTACATTTCGGGGAGTGTGCGATGGAATTGCATGATTTAATTCCGCCCAGCCCGTTCCATCTTCGGACAATCAGACGCACGGTGATGCGTCATCGGTACATGGTGGACATCCCACCCATACGCACAAAACGTTTTGGGGACACTTTTATTATGCGTACAGCTAAGGAGTGGAATTCCCTGCCGGAGTCTGTGTTTCCCGATAGCTACAATCTAGGGGTCTGGACAGGACCTAGGACTGACAGTACGCTCTAAAAAGCGCAACTTTGACAGCCCTCGTGCACCGCGAAAACCTGCGGGCCAACATGTTGCATCGGACAGACAGCGCCCTGCGCTCCCTTTCAATATCCACACTGTCCTTAAGGTCCTCAGTGACCCAGTGGCCCAAATATTTAAATTGCTCGACTTTATTTAGAGCTGTACCACATAAGGTGAATTTCGGGACGAATGTATACCTCTTGTTGTCCGGCCAGAAAATCATTATTTCACTCTTTTTTGTGTTGTATTTTAGCCCATGAGTCACCGCGTAGGACTCACACACTTTCAGTAGCCTTCGTAAGGCACCAATCGATGGGCTCAGCAGCACCATATCGTCTGCGTAGCTGATGTTGTTCACACACACTCCATCTATATGACACCCGATGCCGGTGCCTCTGAGCTCATCGATCAGCCGGTCGACGTACAGGTTGAAGAGCGTGGGAGAGGTCAGCTCCCCCTGCCTCAACCCGCATTCCAGCCCGTACTCCCGCGAGATAGCGCCTGCCCATCTTACAAAATTCTTTTGATTGTTATACCAATGCTTAAATAATACCACAATTTCCCTAGGTAGACAAGTTTCATCCCTTAATTTACCCCATAGAATATCGTACGATACAAGATCGAACGCTCTCGACAAATCAAGGTAGCATGCATACACTGGGGTTTTTCTACTCGTGTAATACTGAACAGTCTGCTTGAGGCACAGGATAGCACTCTCGGTGGAAAGCCCGGGCCTGAAGCCGAACTGCGCATCGTTTAGCGAGACGATATTAAATTCCTTAATTTTCTTGATACGTTTTAAAACATATTCACTTCATAGTAATATATTATTGTTCACCTAATTTTGAGATTATTTGAAGCAATATAGAAAATGGCGGGACACCGCGCCATTTTCTCATATTGGACGTATTGAGACACAAATAGACCCGATATTATAAAATATTGTGTAATTGATAAGCGGACTTACTTTTTTGTGAACTACAAGCCAGTACAGTCTAGAAATTGTTATTTAGAAGTATACTACTTTATAATACTTGGTGTAAGATCGACTACACAAGACTAACGTAAGTTATTTGATATTATAACTTTATTATTTCTAATGGTTGTGTTGAAGCTGTATCTATATCGGATTATGGCCTTTATTCCTAAAATGTTATATTGATTTAAGGGCTACTCTGTCCTTTGCCTTATCCTTGTTATTTTGAATCTATAATATTGTAAATACTTTATGTTTGTAAAAGATATCGATAAATACTACGAAAGAGCTTCCGTGGAGTTTGTTGCCCTTCTTCCCCACGAGAACTAGTCTAGCGAACGGGCAGTAAGCTCAATGAGCCTTCTAAATATGAATTAATTGAAAAGCCTAAATAAATACCTAGTCTTGTCTTTCTGTGCTTTTATTCATAAAACCCTTTCCTTACACACCACATACATTAGAACTTTGATACACAGTAAATAACCAATAACCATCTTGACATTCAAAGCTTGCTATCTTGGTAGATACCAATACTTTTATATAGAATTCCATTCATGATTCTAACATCAGAAGTAGGGATTCTGCTCTAGCTCACACAGATTTCTAATGAATTTCTTTTTAAAAACAACAAACAACGTGTCAACGAGTCGCCGCCTCCACTCGCACCAAGACGATGACTTCGCAATGCCGCCCCAGACGACGGCACTGCGAGCTGTATAGCTTGCGGATCTAGAAGCTGTACGACCATTGGAACTGCGGTTCTTCTAGCTACCTTACGAGCAGTGGGTCAGCGAGTCTGCAAACTATTGTCAGAGCGTCAGAGTCTGATTAGGTATGGACATCAAGCCAACAGCTACAGCACGAAGTAGCTAAAGGTGGTGATACTTTGGTTTTTGTGTGTTTTACTGTTGAATTTATCAATTTATTTACCAGAAAATTGGTAGTTATGACTTATTTATTTTAAATCAAATCCTAACCTACCATAAGATCAAAAATCTCACCATGATTTAAGATGTCAAAATGAGTTATTTAACAGTACATTCATTTATGCTATTTCATTTATGATGTACTATGAGATTTTAAAGAATTTTGTCTAGAATTTTATAAATTTTTTGATTACCAGTGGGTATTTTTACTAAAGTGTACCCAACTCTTCTTTTATACTTATGAGGTTCAAAGGATTTGCATAGAATCATTATTTTTAATGTATGTTGAATTGTAGTTTTATACAATATTCTTAATTTTACAAGAAAATATTATCTGCTCTGTTTTTCTCTTAGCTGTCTTTTGGGCAAAATTAAAATGCAATAGTAGCAAAATTATTTTCATAGTTTGTATTAATTAAAAAAATTCTTCAATTAAGTAATTAGTTTTAGGGTTATTCGTGATCCAGATTTTGATATAAATAAATCATGATCTAATTGCATAAAGTAGAATTATAATAATGTATTGCAAACTAAGCAAAACTGCTACAACAAACTAGCACAACTGGCTAATTAGTCGTCACCAACCTTAGTGTGGGTACCCACATAATTTATTTTGCTAGGAACAAAGGTTGATTGACAAGAAAACCAGTGTGTGAATTTCTGGGGATGTGTTTTCTCTGATACACAGTAAATAACCAATAACCATCTTGACATTCAAAGCTTGCTATCTTGGTAGATACCAATACTTTTATATAGAATTCCATTCATGATTCTAACACATTCATGAGCAGTGTTACACATAATAATACCGCCCACTCTTACACTGCCCCTTAGTCTAGAGCGTGATCGGCTCGATCTGGAAGCGTAACAGACAGGGCAAATCACCCTCGGCTGGGAGCGCCTAAAGTCAGCTCCTCTGTCGCTGGGTCTCCTTCGGATAACTGGTGGTCTCACCTGGCAGGGACAGACCGCCGAGGTGTCACATGCTGCACATTCCACATGAATACATAGACAAGTCGCAAACATTCACCTGTCACTCGCCATGCCCAGGAAGGCAATCTAAGGAAGTGCCCGTCGTTACGGGCACCAACCACAACCGCGAGCAGGGGGCGAAGCCTTATCTCGCCGACGCCGCAGCGACATAAACCACAGATAGGCAGGTAAGAAGGCAAGTAGGATAGGTAGGAAGATAAGTAGGGTAGGACAGGCAGTTGACGGGAGCGAAGCCGCGGGCACAGCTAGTCCATATTAATATTATAAATGCGAAAGTAACTCTGTCTGTCTGTTACCTGTTCACGCTTAATCCTCTGAACTAATTTAGATGAAATTTGGTATGGATGGTAATAATACCGTAGAATCGTGATAGACTCCTAAGTCACGCACTCCATCGCATTGCTGTAGTAGCTGCCCTTTAGGTAAATCGGTAAAGTCGTTCTTAATAGTCTAGTCAACAAGTGCTTTTTAGGTCAACATTTTTTCGCCTTCTCCGAAAATTATGATTGAGATGTCATTCGATTCGGAATGGTAGAAAGTTTTTGAGAAAATGCTAAGGCCGCTCGCAAAAATTGCAATCGGAGAAGGCAACTGCTTTGGAGAAGGCGAAAAAAAATTGACCTAAAAAGCACTTGTTGACTAGACTATAAGTTATAGCGTGACCAATGAAAATAGGGATTCATTTTTATATATAAAGATAATCAGCCAATAATGCTCCCAGTTCTGGGACAAAGTCTATGGCTATGGTGGCACAGTGCGGGCGGGTGGATCTCACAATTCCTCGATTTTCGATCCTGAGACAAGCCGGTTTCAATGATTAAGTAAAATATACAAAGTAAAGTGCCATGAATTTAAACCCACGACCTACAACACGTAAGTCGCGACTTTTATCATCAGGCCACCTTTTACCTATATGAGAATATTTTTAGACCAAGGTTCAAATTGTATTTGTACTTTCAGTCCGTATCTACTTGTAGTGCGTGTGGTGTCAGGTGTGGCGTATTACTCTATTCGCTGGGGCAAAAAATAAAAGGTAAACAAACCATAAAAAACCCGACTGCTTAAAAAACGAACAGCATGATTTTCTTCTTGTTTACATCTTTTTAGTTCGCTTTTTAAGCAGTCGGGTTTTTTGAATTTTTGATTAACTTTTTTTCAACACACTTGCTCATAAAATGGCTCTAATTTCACCACAGTTAGGCACATAATGAAGCCTATAATAAAACTGTGACTTTTTCATTACTATTATTCACAAGTGAGTTATAGTCTTTTTTTTTAATTTATTGGTTGAGTTGCTTTGTTCTTAAAAAAGTTTCAACACAAAAAGATCGTGCTCAATAGTACAAATAAATTTATGGACCTACCTATTGCTTGCTCATTTCATGCAAGTTCGTATTTAAATAGATAATTTCGAACTTGTGCGTATTTAATAAATAAAACTTTCACCCAAATATAACTTTTGTTTTTCTCTGTAATAAAGAAAACTTGAAATTTCCCATTTTGTACGTGGCTAAAACGCTATCCGCGAAAAGCAAAAAAAAATAAACCTCATTCTTTTAATCTATGGCCGACCGCCATTGTCAGATGCGCGCGCATAGGAAAACTGATTAATTTTCGTCCGCCATTGCGAAAAAAAATTCACAACTCGTTTCAATGTTGAAAATGTTTTTTTTTGTATTATTTTCTTCACAAGTGTGTTGAAAAACGTCGTATGATACACGTGTGTATTGATGATTAACGTCCTCGGCTCTCTTAAGACCCTCACCTAATGGCTCGGGTCTCAATGGTGCCTCAGCGGTAATCACCAACATTACACACGTGTACCATAATGTACTATTATTTATAACTTTTTAAACATTTTGTTCGAATTAGGTACATTTGAACATAGAAGACATATTTTTGAAATCACCTCTTAAAACCCTTCATGTTAATACCCCACACAATGGGTTTGGAAGAAAAAAATAATTTAGAACCCCACAATATGGCGCCCAAAATAATAAACAAAACTTAGTCACCAATAACCAATTTTATTATGGCGGAAAAATTCAAATTCTTAATCTTTATTTCGAGTGAAGACTCTTACCGTCTTATTAATAAACTAAGGAAAGATTAACTTTATTCCAAGCATTATGCTGGTACTAACAAATATCCGTATTAATAAACACGGAATAAGGAGGGATTAGACTAATCTGACTCTAGTCTCGGACTAAAAGTTACACCATGGTGCTATCTAGTTTAAGGTCGGATTAAAGTTGGATTAAGAGTGTATCCATGGCAACGAACAACAACAATTATGTTTGATTGACATTTTATTCGTTGTGATTTGATAATGAACATTTTTAGTTTGTGAATTATTTTATTGTTTAACCCTTCTTATACTAGTAATATATCAAAATAACACAGTGTAAGACTAGCAGGAAACACTATTTCAGGAATTGGCATGAAGGAGAGTGGTTAATATTTAGGTTTGTTAACATTAGTATGAGGACGTGGACAGACCGTGTCCCGTCAGGGGCTCAAAAATATCGTTCTGTACATTTTATATGAACTCGTTCACACACGTCAGAGCACGGGCAGTGCACGGGCCAGTGACGAAGCTTCAATGATTGGGCCCGGCCATGTCACGTCCTGCGCACGGCCCTGATATGTGTGGATAGACCTTCCGTCTTATTAATAAACGTGGACTAAGGTATGATTAACTTTATTCCAAGCATTAGGTTGGTACTAACAAATTTCCGTATTAATAAACACGGAATAAGGAGGGATTATACTAATCTGACCTTAGTCTCGGACTAAAAGTTACACCATGGCGCTAGCTAGTTTAAGGTCGGATTAAGGTTGGACTTAGAGTGTATCCATGGCAACTACATTTATTATGTTTGATTGACATTTTGTTCGTTGTGATTTGAAGATGAAATTTTTTTGTTTAAAATAAATATATTGTTGTTGTTGTATTTATATTCACAATTATTCCATATTTTATTGTTTATCCCTTCTTATTCTAGTATTATATCAAAATAATATTCTATTATATGCGATTTATGTTGAAATTTTTGAGATCAATTTAAAATTGCCTCCTTCACTTTTTTTTTTCGCTTTACTCGGGCAGGTTAAGGTCTTAGACCATACCGCCTCGTTTTCAGTGCATAACACCCTAAATTCTTCTCCGATCTTTCAGTCCATCCAAAGGTTGTCTGTAAGAGATTGCCTAGTGCGATCAGACCGCCCATTGTACACTTGTATATTTGAACAATGGTCCTGTATGTTTTTTGTGGTGTACAATAAAGTATAAATAAATAATATCCTTCTTGAATTCTTTAGTATGCATTAGAATGCGGATGTAACAGATTCTAATGTTTTTTGGAGTATTTGGCAGCGAGTATCGAGTCAGCCTTCCCAGTAAGCTTTGCGAAGGTATTCAATACAACCTACAATAAAATTCACTACTCCACTATCCCGAGACAATATCCACTAGGAATCAATTTGCAAATAATATTAACAGCCGCTGAACTACACTTGAAAAAACCCGCCAAAAACCCCTTGCCTCCTTCACTTTCAAAACTGTATGACAGATGTCTTTTTGTAAGCTAATCTATTCTTTTTTCTACTTTATGCACTGACCTCTATTATAAAAGTACGTTAAACGTACTATATGAAATGACAGTTGATTTTTGTGCTGATTCAAAGCGCCCGCTCGAGCGTCTCAGGAACTAAAATTGACACATTTAGAGATAGGTTAATACTAATATTTCTCAAAATAAGGTAATACGTATATATTCCCCTGGAAATATTATAATATTGTAACTAATATATCAGTATTAGTGATATTTTTAAATTACACTAATATCAAAATAGTAAATTTGGCAAGGCGTATCACTCATCTACTCTATTGACTTCTCGTAGTATGTTGGAACTAAATATCTCATATTGGTATTGGTGATGAATGTTATATGAATGCCTAATAACCAGTAATAATATGTTCAAAAGCAATGTGTAATACTAAATTCTGGAATCATTATCATGATCATCCACAACCCGACTTCGCCCACCGCTGAGCACAGGCCTCTCTCTTGTACCAATCACACATTCCTGAGCCTGGAATTAATTCTGGCATAATATCATGATAATTATAATTTTATTAACAAATGTTTTGAAGTCAAAGAATTTATTATCTGCATCTGAAACAGAGTTCAAAACTGATATAAGTCTTTACCTTGCTGGAATGCGATGTCACTCTTATTTGCACCTTAACACTACAGAGACAGGATCTCAGCGATGAGAGCGCGAAATACGTCCGTTGTAAATGATTATCCATCTCATTTATTATTATTATTGTATAATAAATGATGTTCCCTTCACGAATCCGATGGGCGCCAACCGAGTGAATTCGAACGATTATAAGTATTAACTAACCAGTGTACTTGAGCGAGGAGATACTTGTTTAAATATACTAGTTTTAAGGATAAGTTGTTAGCCTATCTCCATATTAAAATCTCACTGATCTGACCGTAATGCGCTATAACTTTACTAGCACGCTATCCACTAGTTTATAGCTTGCAATCTGACTGAAATTATATTTCAGAAATTATTCTATTACTTAAAAATTAATCATAATAAAAATAACTGGGATATTTTTTTCTCTTACGTAATTATTTTAATTTATTAAATTATTCTCACGATCGATATGGGCTTATACAAGTATTTTTCACCGATGGCTGTGTCCCATCTCTAATATTAGTTCCATGGACTCTCACGTTAAGTCACGTTGCTATCAGCGCCAAAATGGCGAAAATAAAATTTCTTCATTTTGTCATCGATAATATCAAGTCCAGCGCACTTGTATGATAGAGGTCAGTGACTTTATGTCATCAACTTTCTTTATTTCTTTCACTAGTTCGTTCTTTTTTACTTTTAAATTCAACTGGGTTGCCATAGCTTACGCGTAAATCCAAGAGTAAGGAATGAATTGTTAGTCCGAGGTTATTCTATGTTTATTAATAACATTGCTAAAGCTAAGTTAATCCTTAGTTACTCCGGGATTAGCTAGTCCAAGAGTAACTACGGAGTAAGCTAGTAATACGCCATTTTTATTAATAAGACGGTTTGAGTCTTCGCTCGAAATAAAGATTAAGAATTTGAATTTTACCGCCATAATAAAATTGGTTATTGGTGACTAAGTTTTATAGATATAGGCAAATCTAGATTTTCGCGAAAACTTGAAAGTACCATAATTTACCTTAATTTTCAACATTTTCAATTTTTTGTAATTTTCCTTTATTTGTGCTGTAAGAACTTACTTTTTGCCAAATTTCGTGATTCTAGGTCAACGGGAACTACCATATAGAGACCCAAAACCATTTCTATTTTCAAATTTTATTATTCAAATTTTAATACATACATACTTACATACATACATAGACTGATAAACACATTACCCTCCTTCGGCAGTCGGGTAAAAAGGTTTTTACAATGTCGCTTTTGCTGTGTCAAACAAATAATAAGATGTTTATTTCATACAACAACCAAATACCTAACCACCTGCACAAATATGTCAAACTTTAAAATTAAAATTATTTTCTTAACCGTATTTATAACAATATGACACTCATCTTTAAGCAACTAAATATATCTGCATATCTTTAAAGTATAAAAAAAATACTATAACCCACTAAAACTACGTCCTCCTGTGCCGCTTATGGCGAGAACACGAGCACGCGTTAGCACTCGTCCGTGAACCTGCCGCGGGTGTCCGTGTTGCAGGCGATAGGGAGAGCGGCCTACGCTAAACCGACACTCCTGCGGCCCCACCGCGTCTGCCTTCAGACGGTGGCGACCCAGTCCAGACCGCGGAAGGAGGAGTGGATCTCACGCCGTGACCTCCAACTCTCAGCCGCGATGCCTCCCATACGACATCGCGGCCCGCCTCAGTTGCGATGTCGCCCAAGTGGCACTGCAACATCTTGTTGGCCGCTACGTCGTCGGCTTAATCGGCAATTGGCCTCCTCGGGTTCCTCTTCGATTCTTTTTTTATTATAAACTAGCAGTCTCACGCGGCTTCGCTCCCGTCAACTGGCTACCTACCTACCCTACCTTACCTACCCTACATACATGATTGTTGCGTAACTTTAACCGTTTACGCAGCGCACGCAACGGAAGCTCTCAAAAAGGAATAATTTTGCCCGTTTTTGCAAAAAAAAACATTTATGCTCTGCTCCTATTGGTCGTAGCGTGATGTTATATAGCCTATAACCTTCCTCGATAAATGGACTATCCAACTCAAATAGAATTTTTCAATTCCAACCAGTAGTTCCTGAGATTAGGGCGTTCAAACAAACTCTTCAGCGTTATAATATAGTATAGACTAGCTGTCCCACGCGGCTTCGCTCCCGTCAACTGGGTACCTATCGTCCTCCTACCCATCTACCCTACATACATGATTGTTGCGTAACTTAAACCGTTTACGCAGCGCACGCAACGGATGCTCTCAAAAAGGAATAATTTTGCCCGTTTTTGCAACATTTTTCATTTATGCGCCGCTCCTATTGGTCGTAGCGTGAT
The DNA here is from genome assembly GCA_964057195.1 of Orthosia cruda. Classification (NCBI taxonomy): domain Eukaryota; kingdom Metazoa; phylum Arthropoda; class Insecta; order Lepidoptera; family Noctuidae; genus Orthosia; species Orthosia cruda. The sequence goes on along the minus strand of OZ059854.1, from coordinate 10,757,430 downwards.
GTTATATAGCCTATAACCTTCCTCGATAAATGGACTATCTAATACAAAAAGAATTTTTCAATTCCAACCAGTAGTTCCCGAGATTAGCGCGTTCAAACAAACAAACAAACAAACAAACTCTTCAGCTTTATAATATTATAGTATAGATTAAAGAGTGCTACAAAAGTAACCATTTTGCGTTGCAAGGTTGTATTTTTAAATGAGTCTGATTGTAACCGTTTGTTTGTTTACCTTTTTTTTTTCCTCAGCGAATGGAGTATAGGTCAGTTTGCGTAAAAACCATTCAAAAATACTGTTCTTACCGATAATGATTATGAAATGAGGAAGTAAGTTCGGTCTGTCTGTATGTAATTTCAGATTCGTAATAACATAACTGACTTACAGAGAATCGTAAACCACAGGGATAGTCTAAAGGACATTGACATTAATTAACATTGCTTCCTTGTAGTTAAGCAAATAAATAACATGTGGATAAGGTAAGTACGATTGATTCTTGTACAGTGGCACAGTGATCACGTGCTGGTGTGCACAGCGACATCTTTTTTATAGTTTCGCCAGGGATGTGCATTTAAGAGGTCACAGAATACCGGCCCTTAGATGACCCACTGACCGGTCACAGGGTTTCCATGTGCCTTCCATGGTCATCATCGGGATGGTTGTAGTGACGGGAAAATGTCACACTCCCTGGCATTGTTACCATAGCCCAGGTACGTCTAGCTAGAATGCTATTTTTTATTTAACTATTTTAATTTTTTCTTTGACCAGTCATCGAATTTATGGACCAAGAGCCCAGAGCCCCTAGACATCATTTATTTCTAAAAGATAAAATGTGGGGCCTCTAGTAGTGTTATATATACATTGAATGCCATTATACTTGCTAAATTGGATAGACGGCTGTTTTACAGTCAGAAAAGTAAATAAAAATATGACTAACTTATTTTACATATAAGTTAAATTCATTTTTTGTTTGTAGCTTAAGCTTTAGCCTAAGCGTGTTACGGAAGTTATGGCTGGCGGAAGGTGTCCGGCAGTGTTAAATATTATTTCATAATAATATTTTATGTAATATATATAAAAAATAACCTTAAGAATTTAAAATAAGTTAGTCCTATTTTTATTTACCTTTCTCACCTGGTACCAGTGTACATCGGCCGTCTATCCAACTTAGCAGGTATGCTTGCATTCAATGTAATGTAACACTAATCGAGGACCCAAGTTTTGTCTTTTGGGAAATAAATTACGTCTAGGGGCTCTGGGCTCTCAAACTATATCTATACTTCTATACTAATATTATAGAGAGGAAAGATTCGGACAGATTTCAAAAATTATTTCACCGTTGGGAAGCTACACTATCCACGGCTGACCTAGGCTATTTTTAATCGCTGTATTCCCTCGGGAACGGGAACTACGCGGGGCAACCGCGAGGCGTCCGCTAGTCTAATATATTCAGGTATCAATAGTGCCAGACTGAAAACAAAAGAGAATTTAATTAGTACAATGGTAGAAGAAACTTGTACTTATATAATTCATAGTTGTATGAAGATTTATGTTCTAGCGTTGGTCTAGCTCACGAGAGACAGTCGAATCTTTTTATTAATTGTATTAGAAAGGCAACGCCAGAGATAATCAACCATAGGAAAAACCTAGTCATTTTGGGCACGGTGTTATTTAATCTACTCATTCACTCACTCATTCTCATAGAATGAATGAATATTTTATGTATGCAGATTCCAGACTATAATCTATCTCTAGATCCGTTCAGCCATTCTGGCGTGATTGAGTAACAAATATACATCCATCCCTCCAAAATTTGTGAGATTAATAATTACCAAGATACTACTGAAGTAGGTAGTACTTAAATGTTTGCCATCTCTGGGCTAGATCCAAACTGAAATGTCTCGTCTCAGCTATAGTGGGGGTACTATATAGCACCATGTAGAGGTGTGTGAAAGTTCTACCATATTGTGTCGAGCAGTTTTGTGCGAATGATCATCAGATCTGTGCATTTAGAATGCGAATTAGTGTAGTGTTACGTGAAAAAGTAGTTCACTTTGTGTTTTTTTCATGAAAATATGTCAATGGATTGAAGTGCAGTGATTTCAGTTTTTTCAGGCATGTATTTATTGTGTTATTAAACTATGTGAAAAATTTACAAAAACATCCATCCCATCCTCACTCCATCGTCGACTCTGTCTCTGTCACTTATGACTTAGACTAGAGTCAAGAGCAGACCCATCTCAAAAAAAAAAAAAAAACAACAGAATAAAATAAATATTTAAGAGGGGCTCCCATACAACAAACGTAATTTGCCAAAAAGTAAGGTCTTACAGCAAAAATAAAGAAAAAATCCAAAAAGTTGAAAATCAAGGTGAATTTTGGCAAAACCTAAAATTGCCCGATTTTTATACTCCTAATAGGGACTATAAGACTTCAGTATCTGGTATAAATTTCAACTTGCTAGGTCCACACGTTCCTGAGAAAATCGGTGGTGACACACGGACAGACAGACGGACAAGAGAGTGATACCTTTTGAGATACGGAACCCTAAAAAAATCTTTTTCCTAAAAAATACGATAATGTGGCGATTGGTGCTGTGTAGTAGTAAAATAGTTAATTAAAATAATAAAAAAACCCGACTGCTTAAAAAGCGAACTAAAAAGACGAAAACAAGAAGAAATTCATGCTGTGCAGTCGGAGCATACATGTTCGCGAGCTGGCTGACCAAAACCAGATGTATCCTCCAACTGCACAGCATGAATTTCTTCTTGTTTACGTCTTTTTAGTTCGCTTTTTAAGCAGTCGGGTTTTTAAATTAACTTTTTCATTTACAACTTTTTAGTTATTTTTTTTTAGAATTAGGTACATTCAAACATATAAGTGTTATATATAGTTTTGAAAATCCTTTATTTGGATACCCCCACGATGGGATTGGGAGGAAAAAATATTTTTTTTTCCCTAAAAAATGTCGCCCATAAACCGCCATTTTTTTCTTTTACAATTTTAATTTAGCCAGTGACACTCGCAGTGTTAAGACGAATCAATTGACGTAAGAATCATCAAAGTCAGCCAACGCGTTTGGTCTCTAGAACGCCATATAGGAATAAACATACATACATAGACTGATAAACACAATACCCTCCTTCGGCAGTCGGGTAAAAAAAACAACTTCTGTTTTTTTTTAATTTGCGATGTGTTTGCTGCTTGCTTGACTTATTTGGGTTGATGTTACTACTAAGTTGTAATCTCCATTCAGATTTCACTTGTTTCACTGTATTCGTTTTTAGGGTTCCGAAATCAACAAGGAACCCTTATAGTTTCGCTATGTCCGTCTGTCCGTCTGCAGCTTAGCTCAGAGACTCTAAGTACTAGAAAGCTATAATTTGGCATGGATATAGTTACTTATTAATAATTTCGACAAAGTAGTAAAATAAAAGAAAGAAATAATTTTTTTTTGTTGCTCCTCCTATAGACGTAAAGTGGGGATTCTTTTCCGCTTCTCTCCCATGGTGTGGTGTATCGTTGGATAGGACATTCAAAAATTTTATGGATTTCTTAAAACCATTTTTCGATTCAGAGATCCGTTTGCGTAAAATTAAGCTCAGTGGTGCAATTATTTTATGACACTTTATTTAATAACAAATGCATGCAACGAACTCGTGGTTACATAATAACAGCCGCACGGGTCACTTTCTTCAACGTTAAGCTACGCCTGCCGAGGTTGGTCCTTGGATGGGTGACCATCTTTACGTGGCGAGATTCCCTCGTGCCTCAAAGCACGTTGAGCTGTTTATCCCGGCTGTCATAAATGTAGATCTTTGACAGTCGTTGCATATAGGATAGATGGACCCTTTTCTTACACTTAGACTGCCATTGGGTCCGTTGTGGATGCAGGCCTCCTCTCTGTGATATGGTATGGTATACTTTAACTTAAAATATAAGTTAAGAGTATAGTTCCTAGTTCTCGTTATTTAAGTATTTTATACACTGTATATACTTTTATCTATGTAAATAATAAATGTTTGATTAGACTTAAAACACCTAAGAACTTCATTTGTTTTTCTTAATTTCTGACGAAATCTTGTTTTGTTTTTTTTTATATATTTTGACAAATATATAAAAGAAAGAAAATATACTCTAGCAGTTTAGAGAAATAGATAAATCACAGTAAAAATGTGAATAAGTAAAATTAGAAATAAAAAGAAAATTATACCAACATACTTTTATCCTCTTGCAAAAAAATAAATAAATTCCAAAATGCTTGAAATCCAGCTACTTTCACTGTCACCTTTCACTTCGAATAACTCAAATAAAATATAATAATATTTTTCTTAGAATTAATCACATTAATATTAAATGACGAATGATAAACAAGACAACTTATTGAATGAACTACATAGAAGGGTAATCTAGCCTACAATGAGTTAAATATCTACTCGGGGAAGTTCGTAACGATGTCGCAGTCAGAGTGTTGAAACAGACTGAATGATCAACTAATTGAGTGTTAATGATCCAGTTTTTTGCGATGTTGTTATTTGGTGCACCTACTAGGAGTAGGACAGGGGTGGCGAACCAACGCTCAAATGCACGTTTACCAGTGGTGGCAAAAATCAGGCACGCCAAATTAACGATTTTCATATGGTTCTAGAAGTTCAGAGGTTTGAAAAATGGCGCGATATATAGGATTTTCAAGCGCTATAGAAAATTAAAATCCCTTACAGCGCGGTCAGCATAACTGAGCACCCGAAATGTCAGTGTCACTAACGTTCGGCTCTCGATATTTGCTCACGAGGCGAAAGCTTTTTATTGGTAGGCTCGCGCTTGACCACTATCTCACCTGATGGTAAGCAATGATATGGTCGACGGTGAAGCACGCTGGCCTAGAAATGGCCCCTAGGATGTAGCTATCGGGAAACATAGGCTCCAGCAGGGAATTCCACTCCTTAACTGTAAGCATAATGAAAGTATTTCCAAAACGTTTAGAGTGTATGGGTGTGATGTCCATCATGTACCGATGACGCATCGCCATACGTCTTGTAGCCCGGTAATGAAACGGGCTACGCGGAATTAGGTTAAGCAATTCTAACTCACACATAATGCAACCGATAAAAACCGTTAAGCTGGCTACTCCGGACCCTTGACTAGACCCGGGCCTCATTTCCGATAAGCCTCTTGGCCCGTCTTTCCATTCCACTCTAGTGTAACAAGCTCGTATTTGGCAAACTCCGACCTAGAAATGAGAGCAGTACTCCATGCACGATCGAACTTGCGCTTGATACAACTTAGGCATTCTGGCGGAAATTATCGTCTCACATTCGCAAGAATCCCCAACTTTTTGACAGCCGGTTGAAGATTTGAGTTGAAAAGCTAAAGATGGTTCCATTATCGGCACGGTTACACTGCGGAAAAACGGAGCCGGGTGAAATTGGCTCATTTTAGCGGAGAAAAGACACGCCTGTGTTTAGCGACATTAAACTTGACCAGATTGGCATCACCCCTTTCGAAGACTGCCTGTATAGTAATAGACACCTGTTCTATTACGTAACTAGCAAAGTGTGGGTGTTCTATACAGCCAAGTAGAGTTGTACACTCTAGCTCTGAAAATTGCAGTTTGTCAGCTGTTTTACATTGGGTATTGCACTGTGGCTGCAACGTGGCTTAGCGATAACACGGCATGCAAACTGTACGCTAACGGCTAGTAGACTGCGAAACGTAGTCGGTTGACAATTTTAATGCAATTATGTCAACTGTAAAAAAACTGCATCCTAACTTAAATTTGCAGCAAACGTGCAGTCCAAATGCAACCCGTTTATTTAGAGCCTTACAGTTTGATAAACGATAATATGATGTTTTTTATGAAAATTTTGTAGATAAGTATATTATGTTTATGTTCTGATGTGATGTCGTCATACTCGTGGTGCCCCAGTGGCTAAGACCTCGCTCCTCGTCCTTTAGGTTTTCATATCTGGGCAAGCACCAATGACACTTATTCATTTTATATGTGCTTGAAGGAAGCCCTGAAGATTATATCGACGTCCAATCGTATTACCCTCCAGTGGATCAAAGGCCATAGTGGACATGAATGATGCCGCTCATATACTTGCGAAGAGAGGTTCCGATATGATAGTACCCACTTCTCCCCCCCGCCTTTCTCACAAATTCGTGCGTGGATTTGCCAGAGATCGACTGAACTTCACAATAACAGATGGCCACGGGCATTAGACTGTAGACAGTCAAAAAAGGCAAGGAGACAGTAATTGTCTAATGTTATTATATAATTATGTTCTGATATGCAGTAAAATATTGCTGTTTTATCTTTGAAGCAAATGAGTTATTTATAACCCAAGTAACAGTATGGACCCGATAAAAAAGTGAAGGGACCAATATTATTTAAACTGGTTTCATTATTAGTAAGTCCATATCCTTTCTCCTCAATCAAAACATTGTAAAAGTTGTTAGAGGTTGACTACCTATTCTCAATGGTTTTTGTATTGTCATAATAAATGAAACAAAAAGCTTGTCAAGTAAAAATAGCTGTCTAAAGGAAAATATATGGTTTTTATTTTTCACGGATAAAATTCCTCACAAACATGGTAGCAGAGCGTTTAGGATTTTAAAATCGATATTACAAAATACGATAACAGTGTTTACTAGTGAATATGGCAACCAAACCAGATATCACGAGATTAAACATTAGAAACCTAGATGGCACCAACTGGTTGATATGGAAGTATAAAATATCTATGTTACTGAAGGGAATCCCAAAAGCCCTAGATCTATTAGAAGGTAGATATGTAAAACTTTTATGTAAAGATACAGATGACAAAACTGCTTCAGAAAAGTTTCAAGAACTAGATAGCAGTCCTTATAATTCTTACGAGCAATATGAAAGATGAAATTGTTCAAAGAATAATGCGTTTCGAGTCTTCTAAAGAAGTATGGGATGAACTAAAAAGGTTGTTTGACGGAGATGGTGACGATTTAGTATATGACAATTGCCTAAAGTTCTTTGAGTACAAGAAGCAACTGGATGACAATATGGCTATACATCTTTCAAAGTTGAAGAATATTTAGTTCAAACTGAACAAAGAAATTACGAAGCTAGAAGGAAACAATGATTTACCAGAGGTACTATTGATATGTAAGATTTTAGATACTTTACCAGAGGAATACCTTACTTTCAAATCTAGTTGGCTACTTATGAGTAAAAAGGAGAGGTCTATAGAGAGACTAACCTCACAACTCTGTGCCTTTGAGAGAAACATAGATACACAGGCTTCTATGTCTACAAGTGTGAGTAACCAAGCTCTTACAGTTAAAGCGTTTCAGAAGAAAGTAAACAAGGCTTGCAATAAAAAGATAAAGTGCAATTACTGTGGTCAAGATGGACACAAGGTAAGAAAATGCTCTAAGTGGTTGACTGATGGACGACCTCCCAAGCCAAACACAAATACAAATAATGTGAATAGTACAGTCCTAATGAACGTTGACAGATGCTTATACCCTGACAAAGATAATTGGTATCTGGACAGTGGAGCCACAAGCCACGTCACATTCAGGAGAGATTTATTCCATACGTTTGAAGTTTTTGGTTCACAGCATACGGTAATGACAGCGAATGGCGAGAAAGTAGATGCCACTGGTAAAGGTGACATAAAGCTAGAAGCTACGGTTGGAGATCATAAAGAAATGATAACCTTATGCGATGTGTGGTGTGTGCCGACACTGCAGAAAAAAATATTCTCATTATTAGCAGCGCAAGATAGATTATCGCAAAGTTTATTTGAATCTGAACCCGAATTTTGTAGATTGAAATCTAAAGGTGAAGTCAAAGTTTTCAGTCACAGGCATTCGAAAGAAAAGAGGAGGGCTGTTTAAACTTAATGTGAAGAATGTAATGCCAACAATTCTAGTCGAAATTAATGCACTGACACGCCAAGATTTATTACAGATTTATCACGAGAGACTTGTACATCAAAGCAAAACGCATGTGAAGAAGCTAATTGAAAGGGAACTGAAGATTAAGGTACCGAATAATACACATGAATGTTGTGAAGGTTGTAGCTTTGGAAAAATGAAAAGGCGACCTTTTGGAACCAGAGACAGAGCAAAGGTACCTGGCGAGATAATGCATTCAGACGTGTGTGGACCTTTTCCGTTTTCATACATAGGATATCGATATTTCGTTCTATTTAAAGATGATTTCAGCAAATACCGCTATGTATACTTTATGAAACAGAAGTCTGAAGTCCATTCAAAGCTTCAATTGATGCTAGAAGAAAGCAAGGTAGCTGGTCATGTAGTAAAAGAACTATTAAGCGACAATGGTGGAGAGTTTGATAACGAGAAAACTCGAACAATACTACAAAGGTATGGCATCAAGCATAGATTGATTATGCCATATACGCCACAGCAAAATGGCTGTAGTGAACGGGAGAATAGAACACTTGTCGAAGCCGCTCGTGCCATGATGTACGCGCACGAAGAGTTGCCTATTGCCTGTTGGGCAGAACTTATAAATACCGCAGCGTATGTGCTGAATCGTACAGGACCCACACCTATTGATGGTAAATCACCATACGAATTATGGTTTAACAAGAAACCAAAGATAAGTCATTTAAGAATCATTGGAACTCCTTGTTACGCCCATGTACCCAAGCAAAAGCGTACGAAATTGGACAAGAAAGCAGAAAAATGTTTATTGATCGGTTACGATAATGATGACGGGTATCGTCTTCTGAATGGAAATTCACTGGTACGATCAAGAGATGTAGTATTTCAAGAGTCAGCAATCGGCAGATCCGACCCGAAATTGAATAATGGATCAAAATCTGCTGAGGAAAACTCTGAGATGGAAATAAGTCTACGATTACCAACGAATCTTTTTGCAAGGGAGGAGAATGATCGAACGATTCATGATGTAAGGGAGGAAGCAAATGAAAGTTCAGATACATTTCAAGAGTGTATACCTCCTGAATCGTTTGAAGATACACCTGACACAGAGATAAATAATGGAATCCCAGAATTATCTTCGGAAACTCAAGATGAGCGTGATGAAACTGATGATGTGGACAAAGATTTATCAGATCAAACATTACCAGAACGCTTGGAAGCGATAAACGATGAGATTTTACCAGATAGAGAAATAGAGAATGAAGGACGAATAACTCTTCGAGACAGATCAAAGCTAAGACCACCTGCAAGACTTGGTGACTACGTAATGATATCAGTAGATGATAGGACTGAAAATTATGAACCTACAACATATACTGACGTACTACGGAGTCAGGACAAGGAGCATTGGTTAAAAGCAATGAAAAGTGAAATTAAGTCCTTAGAAGAAAATAAAACCTGGTCTCTAGTTGATCTACCCAAGGATCGCAAAGCTATTTCGTGCAAATGGATCTATAAAATCAAAACGAACGCTGATGGTACAATCGACAAATATAAAGCAAGGCTTGTTGCTCGAGGTTTTTCTCAACAACCCGGAGTTGACTTTGACGAAACGTCCTGTTCCTGTTGCAAAAATGACGACAATCAGATCGACCATAAGCGTTGCTGCGAACGAAGGTTTATCTCTTACTCAATTTGATGTCACAACTGCTTTTCTAAATGGGTCTATCAATGAAGAGATATACATGAAACAGCCAGAAGGTATAAATGACGGAACTAAACGAGTTTGCAAGTTAAAGAGAAGTCTATACGGACTTAAGCAAGCACCAAGATGTTGGAATAAGTGCATTGTGGATTACTTGAAGACCATAGGCTTTCAACAAAGTCAAACTGATCCTTGCTTATTTATTCGAAAGCGATTGCAGAATAAAATCATTTTGGCATTATATGTCGATGACGGACTCGTAGCTGCAACAAAGCAGAAGGATGCAGATAAGTTTATGGCAGAACTTAAACGAAGGTTTAAGATAACCGTAAAGCCTGCAGACTACTATCTAGGTTTGCAACTACTATACAAAGATGATGGCTCCATAAGTATAACGCAGAAGCATTACACTGAAAAGGTTTTAGCTAGGTTTGCGATTAGCAGCTGTAAATCAGTAACTACACCTATTATCAGAGATTCGGAACTACGACAGTCTGAAAGAGAGGGAATAGACGAGAAGTCATACCCCTATAGGCAAGCTGTTGGTGCCTTAGCTTACCTCATGGTAGGAACACGACCTGATATTGCCTACGCTGTCGGTGTCGTTTCCAGAAGCCTAGAAAATCCTTCAAAAAAAGATGTATTAAAGGTAAAGCGAATAATGCGCTATCTACAAGGTACATCAAGCTATGGAATAACGTATAAAAAGGATTACAAGTCTGGAATACTAGAAAGTTTTAGTGACTCCGATCACGCAGGAGACGTCAAAGACGGTCGCTCGACTAGTGGCATCCTTTGTTTATATGCTGGCGGACCTATCACCTGGGCAAGTCGAAAACAGTCATCGGTTGCTATTTCCTCGACCGAAGCTGAAATAGTTGCTGCGAGCGAAACAGCACGAGAAATAGTATGGCTGCAAAGACTATTTGATGAAATTTCTGCTCTGAAGAATGTTCCCATACTGCAGATTGATAATGACGCCGCTGTGAAGTTGGCTCAAAATCCTGAACTTCACAGAAGAACAAAGCACATTGCAGTCAGACACTTCTATGTGAGAGAACTAGTTGCAGATGGAAGACTTAAGGTTCAGCACGTTGGTACACAATTTCAAAGTGCTGATTTCTTAACAAAGGCTCTTAGCCGGCCATCTATGATAACAATATTGGACCGAATTGGTTTACATTGTTTGTTAAATTAGTATTTGTTATTTTTATAATAGACTTTACAAAAAGGGAGGATGTTAGAGGTTGACTACCTATTCGCAATGGTTTTTGTATTGTCATAATAAATGAAACAAAAAGCTTGTCAAGTAAAAATAGCTGTCTAAAGGAAAATATATAGTTTTAATTTTTCACGGATAAAATTCCTCACAAACATGTATTTTTTTTATTTTTACTATTAGTCTCTGGTACTTTATTGTTACTATTGTATTGTTTTTTTTTTTAAATATTTTCTATTCTATTCTTATTCAACTGAGTAATGTGCATTTTAAAGTGTACTTACCAGTTTTACATAGGCATCACTTCAAGTTTGCGTAAAATTATCACTAATATTGAGACATAGGTGGGTTACCCTGTCCAATCCGGTGCCCAATCATTTAGGGGCAGTAGAAACTCCTCACTAACTTAGGCATATAACTTAGGTAACACCCGTTGTCACAAACAATATTATAACTAAATTGGTGCCTTAATACAAGCGTGCATTGGATTATCAACACTAGTCTCAGCGCATTGAGTTAAAAATACGGGTATAGGCATTTAACAGAATCAGGTACCAACTGAGTTATGGAAAGTTTTTATCTCTACACAAAGGATGACGTCATTTCGTTTTTATTATTAAAAGGGGTGTTTGTAGGGTCCCAAGGCACGGTAACCACTATCCTGAGAAGAGACGAAGACAGAGTGGCCTAGAAGCAGCTCGTCAGTGAATCCGTCAAAGCTTGTCAAGACGCACACGACCTTCAACAATAAAGAATACAAATAAGAATATAGCCCTCGCCAAACTTATTGGCAGCCCTCAAGCTGGTTTACCGGATGCGCGAGGCACGAAACGGTGCTGTTTTTAACCGACTTCAAAAAAAGGAGGAGGTTCTCAATTCGACTGTATTTTTTTTTTTTTTTTGTGTGTTACCTCAGAACTTCTTACTGGGTGAACAGATTTTGAGGATTCTTTTTTTATTTGAAAGCTGGTGTTTTTCATGTGGTCCCATTTAATTTTTATCAAGATCTGATAAAGGAATTCGGAGATACACATCAAAACTCTTCAATAAATGACGGCAAATCACTCGGGATACCTGCAATCGAATTTATGTTTATTGTTTACACCATTTTATAACATAACATCACATTAGTACGCTCTAAAGGGGTACGCAGGTGTAAACAGTTCACCCTTATTCGATCGGTTTTGTTTAAGTTTCATGTTATTGGGTAAATCTATTCTGGTTTCACTTTGGGCATTATTAGTACCTAGCCTATATAAATTATGTAGCACAACTAAAAAGTGAAAAATAAAAAAAAACTTTTTACAAAAAATACAACCGACTTCCAAAAAAAAACAAAAAAGTGAAAAATAACTTCAATTTCGGAAGTCGGTGTCAAAAAACGAAGAAAATAAAACAAGAACACCGACTTCCGAAATTGAAGTTATTTTTCACTTTTTTGTTTTTTTGTATGAGATTTCCTACTGCGCAGCCATTGTAGCCAACTTCAGGGCGGCCAATAAGTTTGGTAAGAATTTAAACTTTTAAAGATAGCACAAAAATGATTTGTCTGCTTCTCATTTTCATTCCATATCATTCCAGTTATTAATCAAATGTCTATTACTCTAGATTGACTGCAACATAATATACTTACTAAAAATATATATGTCATGGACCAAGTGGTTATCAAGGCACTATGTATAATGCCTGGGAAATATGGATTAAATCAAGTCAAATCGGGAAATCTTATGAATACTGATTAAAACTTCATTATAATCACATTGTCTGGTCATTATGAATATTGCTAAGTTGCTGATGGGCAATTTGATATTTTAAATATTCAGTCAGCAAGAAATATCTGCGAAAAAGTTATTTTCACATTCAGGATTATAGAATTGGTTAGCTTAAAATAATATTTTATTTTTTTATTTTTTAAAAAAAGGAGGTTCTATGTTTTTTTTTTTTTTTTTTTTTTTTTTTTTTTTTTTTTTTTTTTTTTTTTTAATTACGTTGCCCCACACTAGGAATTTCTTCCTGTATCGTGGGTGCGTTTACAAACATATAAACTCACTTACATAAACACCCAGAGCCGGAACAACTATCTGTAGGTCATACAAATATTTGTTCCGTGCGGGAATCGAACCCGCGACACGCAGCGCAGCAGTCAATCGCTAAACCACTGCGCCAACCGTGCGCCCTATTTGTTAGTTCTGCCGCTATTTTCAACGAAGTAGTCCAATAGCGAGTGAACAGAGCTCAGGAGCTTAGAGCTCAGGGACACGTATAGGTTAGGTTCACGTGAGCGAGCAAAGCGACCCTGCAGACAGAAATAGGAGCCCCGCGCAGGCTCCGTCGACTTTTTTGCTTAAATATAATCCTACTTACCTACCACACTGATTCTATATTAAAATCAATGTCAACATTTAAATAATTTAATAAAAAAACATCTTTTTATTACCATGCCCGATAAGTGATATTATTTCAATAGTTTTTAGTAAATTACCTTGGTACCGGTTTGCTGGTCCAGATTTACACACTTGCAAAACTCAAAAATATTTTTTATTATTTTTACTTTAACATAATCTTTAATGTACGTTGCCCTTTAGTAATAACAAAATATATATTAAAACATGTATGTAACATTAACATTTGCAATTTTGAATTCCTATGTTTTCTTTAAAAATTAAACAGTGACATTTACTTAAATAATATTGTTATGATAGGATTGCGTGTCTTGGGGCCATATCTTGATCTTCCTGCCTTAATCAGTCTTCTTGTAAGTTTTACAGTAGGGACCTAAAACCAAGAAAATGTGAAAGTATATATGTTACTGCTAAAGCCTGAACTACGGTAAAATATAGGAGTGACCGGTAAACCCTAAGATTTACCAAGTCTCACAGGTAAAAGGCCGAAATAATCTAAAATAATCGCTAATTTCGGGCCTTAGGATTTCCCTTAGAGACTAAAAAACGCGTAATGTCTGTCATTTCATTTCGCACGGTGATGCGTCATTGGTACATGGTGGACATCCCACCCATACGCACAAAACGTTTTGGGGACACTTTCATTATACAGCTAAGGAGTGGAATTCGCTGCCAGAGTCTGTCTTTCCCGATAGATACAATCTAGGGGTCTTTAAATCAAGAGTGAATAGGTTTTTTCTAGGCAAGCGTGCTTCACCGTCGACCACATCATCACTTACCATCAGGTGAGATAGTGGTCAAGCGCAAGCCTATAGAGGACAAAAAAAAAATTCAAACATGATTTACAAACAAATAACTAAGTGCATCTTCTACCTAAGGATCCTTATGCAGTTTTTTGTTAAAAAAACATAGGACTTTTTTTTTGTTTTTATACTTTACCCCTCACTAGGAACGGCTCATGGATGTATTTACAAACATACGAAATCACATACACTTAAAACCAAACCGGAACAACTATATGCAGGCCATACAAATATTTGTTCCGTGCGGGAATCGAGCCCGCGACACGCAGCGCAGCAGCTGATTGCCCAACTGCGCCAACCGTGTCGCTTTATTATTTATTGTTCTCGCCAAACTTCTTGGTCTCCCTAAAGTTTGAGGCTAGTGTTTTTAAGGAAAAAAATACTTTGTTTCAAGTAGCATGTTCTTCGACTCGTAGCATTTCTCAATAATAAAATATTCCGTCTAAAATAAACGTGAGACACGTTTATGTGTCAACTGGTTTTATTTTAATCAATTTAAATAAAGGTATTTGTTTTCGCCGCATTGTTTATCACTAATTTTATTCTTAATTCTTTTTTGTAATTTTCTAAATTGTTTGGTAACTACAAACAATTTGGATAATAATGTGGCCTCATTTAAATATCAACAGGCTAAGCAGAGAGACGGTGTGAGCGATCCACATGGCATAGCCGAACTGTTCAAAGATAAATTTGAAGTGAAATCGTCATTAGGTCGGACGCGGGTGGTATTCAATGTTGAGCCTTCTCGATGCTTGTTAACATTTGTTAAATTTTTATCTCATTTTAGTTTATTTTTTTCATTTGTTTATATAATTAATATTGTAAAACCAAACCATTTTTTAAAAGAGTAAAAAAAAAAAGATTTTGAAAAAGCCCATGGGAGAATTGAGAATCAGGGTTACTGCAAAAGTCATTGCTTACGTCATAAACTCTCTTATAACTCTTCTGTGACCACTCATTAGAACAGTACGCGTCGCTCCAAATAATAGATCGACAACCTTTTTAGTTTTTATTTTTACAATAAGCTCGCAGTTTGTTAGTATTGCATATATAAGTTGCTAAATGCTTTAATCATGAAAACGTGTGCAGCTTGTAATGTGCAATTTAATAATGAAGTTCAATGTGGGCAGCTGCCCAGCCTGCAGCTGCAGGGAACATCTGGATTTTGGATGTGCAAACATCTCCGAAGCCGGATGGAGAAAGTTTGGTGTTTGTAGAATGGCTTAATGGAAGTGCCCGCTTGCCAACGTCCTCACCAGCTGTGCTTACCCCGGAACCAACCACCGTCGAAATTCTACTGCAAGAGATTTGCGAAATGAAAAGCCAGCTACTCAATTTACCGATTAATCAAAAATGAGTTAGCCGACCTGAAGATTACATGTTATGGCACCATTGGTAGACTCGACGAGTTAAACTTATGTCTCAGGGATGTTGAAGCAAAATTTCGGCATTTGATAAGCTGAACGAAACTGTGAGTTGCCTGCAGGCTGACTTAGCGGAGTCAAAGTTTGAACTGGCAACGTACGAACAGCGAACGTGGAAATTAAGGGAGTTCAAATACGAAAAGAAGAAAATCTTTTTTCGGTTATTGAAGCGATTGGCGGGAACTACAGCTGCCCCAAATCCCAGATGAATTACATTTCACGGGTGCCTATCTACAACTCAAATGCAAAACTAATTATAATAAGATTTTAAAACTGCTATGTCAAGGAAGAATTTAACGCAGCTGCATGTGCTGTTAAAGACCTTTCCACATATCACATCGGGTTCCAGGGCTCTTCTCAGCGTGTGTACGTCAATGATCATCTGAGTGTAGAATACAAGAAGCTCTTAAGGCGTATATATTTCCCAGGGGAATAATACCCAAAACAGGTTTATAGCAAAATCTTTGGAAGATGTGGCAGCAGAAAAAAGATATGTTAATCTTGATCATATTTCTGAATACTTCGCTGTGTCCGATACACGTTTACGCACAAAAACCTCGATACAATTGCATGGCAAAGTAACCTCTTACCGTGACCTACAATTGTTTTTTTTCGTACTGCACAATTAACAAAAATAACGTATCATAACAGGAGCTCGTGGCCAAATAATAACAGCCGCACAGGTCGACCTTCAAGGTGAAAGAAAACCGTTTGTCCTGGTTTGGTAATGTGATAAGGAAGGAATAATTTTGGGGGCCGAGTCACCCACGTCCGTAGGAGTTTACCCTCTGATTCCCTACACGTGGTCCCCGGGTGGTGCAAATCAGGTGACATCTGGTGGTAGGCTCCGGCCGAAGGCTTGCGACCACCCACCGGGCAAAGACGTACCGCCAAGCAGCCTAGCCGTGTTCCGGTACGATGCCCGGTGTAGCCACTAGAGGAGTTGGATCGAGACAGCTGTTCCACTGCAGGCTGACTAGCCTGACGCGCACTGTTATAGACGTATCGGGAGACTAGTCGTGGAGGGTAGCGGGATCCGAGGCACGGTGCGCCGCTGGCCGAACGCAGGTAGTTGGGGGCCCAAGTAGTGTGCCAGCCACACACGAAAGGCTGCCCCGCCAACTGTCGAAAAATCCCGGAATGCACCATCGTGCTGGTTGGCGACCAGATGGGGAGGTCCTGATGGACATTCCGGGGGGGCTCGGGCGTCCCCGCCGTCTCCAGACTAGTGCCCCAATGATGGTGGCCTTTCATTGCGTGTCTGTAGGTTAGCAGCGTGGAACCTCGTCTCACTTCCTTCTCCTCTCATCCATTCACTCTTCAATTTATGATTATGAAAACGAAAAAGAATACTGGAGCTAGACAGCGGCTGCACCCCCTCCCCCACAAAGTGCACCTCACCAACATTAGAGGTCTGCACTCAAATCTCTCTGCAGTCCACTACCACCTGGAGGCTGAGAAACCAGCGCTGTTTTTTCTTACGGAGACGCAGATAGCGAGTCCTTCAGACGTCTCGTACTTATCATACCCAGGGTTTACCCTGGAGCACAATTTTAGAACACGCGCGGGTGTATGTATGTACGCCCGTGACGACACTTGCTATCGGCGTCTCCGTAACCTTGAGGACTCCAGATTCTCAACGCTGTGGGCTCTCGTGGACACAGGTCTGGATAAAATTATCTACGCCTGTGTCTACCGTTCGCATTCAGGAGATCAGGAGACAACCAGGCTCACAGAGTACCTTAGTGAGGCGGCTGATGCGGCTCAGCAACGGTACCCTTCCGCCCATGTTACTGGGGGACTTCAATGCCCACCACCAGGAGTGGCTCTTCCCATACCGGTGCACTAACCATGCTGGACGGGAGATGCGTAAGCTTTCGCTTGCGCTAAATCTAACCCAGCTGGTCCATGGGGCAACAAGGGTGCCGGATGTTGATTCGCACACGGCCAATTGCTTGGACCTTCTGCTGACAACAGATCCAGACAGATACTCTGTGTCGATAACTTCACCTTTGGGTAGTTCTGACCACTGTCTGGTGATGTCTGTGTCCGTCTACTCCCCGCCCGATCCCAGCCCAAGAGGCACCCGGCGGGTTTGGCGGTACAGGTCAGCAGATTGGGATGGCATGCGATCTTTCTTCGCATGCTATCCTTGGCAGCCCACTTGCTTCTCTTCGGATGACCCATCGTCATGCGCTGACGCAGTGTCAGATATGTTGCGTCAGGGGATGGAGTACTACATTCCGTTCTCTGACGTAACGGTGTCCAGCGTTGACCGGCCATGGTTTGGCGCCGAATGTCATTGCGCCGATGCCCTTAAGGATGAGGCATACCTGGCATGGGCCGACGCACGATCGCGCAAGGCGAGTGACGTGGATCAGAAGAAGAGAGCCTACAACAGGGCTGCCAAGTCCTGCAAGAAGGTGTTGCGAAGGGCTCGGTTCGACCACATTAGCCGAATAGGCACCAAACTTGCTTAGCAGGTAGTAAAGCGTTTTGGTCCCTGGCTAAGTCGGTCGAATCGAACTTCTGCCGTCCATCACTACCACCACTGCTGAAACCTGATGGGTCACTGGCCCACTCCGCTGAAGAGAAGGCAAATTTATTGCCTCCCTTTTTGCGGAATCTTCGCGTCTGAATCCTGGTGATTCGCGGCCCCCTCCTTCTCCTGACGGATGCGAGACGAGTATGCCGGACATTTGCATCCATCAAAAGGACGTCCGTAGGGTGCTGCGAAACCTCGACGTGAATAAGGCTAGTGGCCCTGACGGAATACCAGCCATAGTTCTTAGAACCTGTGCGCCTGAACTGTCTCCGATCTTGACACGCCTATTCCGCCTTTCAAATGAGACTGGAAAAGTGCCGAATGCTTGGAAGTAAGCCAACGTACAGCCCGTGCCCAAGAAGGGCAGTCGAGCTGACCCGGCTAATTACAGACCCATCTCTGTAACCCTGTAAGAGTATGGAGCGTATACTAAACACTAAGCTCCTGGCATACCTAGAAACTAATGATATCCTTAGCGACCGCCAATACGGCTTCCGCCGAAATCGGTCTACTGGGGATCTTCTAGCGTATGCCATTCACATATGGAGTGAGGCCATCGAGAGGCACGGGGAAGCGCTTGCCGTCTCCCTTGACATCTCGAAGGCTTTCGATAGGGTCTGGCACGAAAGCCTTATTGGTAAGCTTCCTTCATTCGGTCTGCCCGGTGGTCTTTGTGATTGGATTGCAGACTTCCTGAGGGATCGGTCCATTCGAGTGGTTATCGATGGCTGCTCGTCGGACCAATTGGATATTAATGCCGGCGTCCCTCAGGGGTCGGTACTCTCGGCAACATTGTTCTTGTTGCACATCAACGATCTGCTAAAACCCGGCACCTTTGGGTATGCAGACGACAGCACTGTTGCTGAGAGTTACTTGTCCAACGCACGTGCTACCGGTTCACTGATCCGGTCTCTCCGTGAGGCCATGGTGGAGCGTTTTAACTTGTCCTTGCAGGCAGTCTCCGAATGGGGTGATGCGAATCTGGTCAAGTTTAATGCTGCTAAAACCCAGGCGTGTCTTTTTTCCGCTAAAAAGAGCCAATTTCACCCGGCTCTAACTTTCCGGGATGTAACCGTGCCAATAACGGACCATCTTGAGCTTCTTGGCGTTACGTTGACATCGACTCTCAATTTTGGGCCATACATTGAGGCAAAGGCTCAGCTGGCTGCCAAAAAGTTGGGGATCCTTGCGAAGGTGCGAAAGTACTTCACGCCGGAACAGCTGCTCAACTTGTATCAAGCGCAAGTTCGATCGTGCATGGAGTACTGTTCTCATCTCTGGGACGGATCTGCCAAATATCAGCTAGATGCACTAGAGTCGATCGAGAAGCGGGCCAAGAGACTCATCGGCGATGAAGCACTGGTCAAATCAAAGCTCCAGAGCCTTGAACATCGTCGCCGAGTTGCCAGCTTGTCGGTATTTTATCGGTTACATTTCGGGGAGTGTGCGATGGAATTGCATGATTTAATTCCGCCCAGCCCGTTCCATCTTCGGACAATCAGACGCACGGTGATGCGTCATCGGTACATGGTGGACATCCCACCCATACGCACAAAACGTTTTGGGGACACTTTTATTATGCGTACAGCTAAGGAGTGGAATTCCCTGCCGGAGTCTGTGTTTCCCGATAGCTACAATCTAGGGGTCTTTAAGTCAAGAGTGAATGGGTTTTTTCTAGGCAAGCGTGCTTCACCGTCGACCTCATCATCGCCTTCCATCAGGTGAGATAGTGGTCAAGGGCGAGCCTATTGATAATAAAAAAAAAAAAAAAGAATACTAATTGGATGGATGATGAGGGAAGGGATGGCCAAAGAAAACACGGATGGACTGTGTGAGGAGTGATATGAAAGAAAAAGGAGTCAATTATATCGTGGTGGAAAGGACGATATGAAAGACCCAAAGTTACATGGGACAAGGGCGGGAGATGATGATGATTTCAGACTTTTACCAGTAAGACTTAGTAAATCTTAGGTTTTACCGGTAAATAATTAGTTTCATCATAGTTCGGGCTTTTACAGTAACATATACGACACATATACGTGCTTGTGAGGCATACACTGTGTTCGATACTCATCGAACACATCATCATCAGCAGTTTTATTAGATATTATTAGATAGTGATTAGCTATCACTTAGGATAAGAACATTCAGCATTGTATTAACCTTCATTTAGCATAAACAAATACTGGTTCACCTATGTGTTACTAACCCTCTTAATTGTGTAATCATCTCATCTCATCTTTCCCATTTCCTCCACTCGGGAGCATGTTCGATACTCATCGAACACATCATCATCAGCAGTTTTGACTCAAGTAGGTCGCGCGGCCGCACCAGCGGAAAGCGTGAGCTACGCGAGCCAGTGCGCGATCGACCGGCATACTTGTAGCACTCATTACCATCATTAGCATTAATTAGCGTGAAGTTTCGGAATAAACGTACTCTGAATCTTAGCTCAGACTTATCATTTAGCACCCGAAATAGCTAGCAGCACGAACCTTACCGTTCACACTGTATTTTGTATATATGTTTTCCTTTTGTTTTTTATGGTATGCGTCGTGCCTGGCGCATATAAACGTATTTTTGCGCCCTGTCTATTTGTTTTTAAATTATATTATACAGAAAAAACGGCACCACGTGATCTCACCACAGAGGGCTGATGTATATTAAAACCCAGTAAAGTGCCTTGAAACTATTATATTCCAGGATAGTGGAAAGACATCTTGTATTAGTAAATAAATGACATATCAAGATTGTTAAAGGGCGGTAAGAAACTCCGGGTGGGCTGTGATACTCATATATTCAACAACTCATGACTGCGTGGTAATCTCTTAACAAGTATAAATAGCTATATGTTTTGTAGGCGAATACTCGATTTCGAGGGGCGGTACGACGTAAATTACTTCAGAATCAGCGTTTGGCTTTGATATTCTTATGCAAAGCATACAGGACGGTTAGTACTGAGGCCTTACCGGTACTTGCTGGCGTACTTCCGGTCGACCTTGAAGTGCAGCGACGTGCTGCAATGTACTATTCCGCAAAAGAGACCATGGACGCGGACTTTTTAACGCGGAGTGACCGTGCCAAAATCTCTAGATTATTTAAACCACATATAGACGTCTGGGAGGAACTTTTATCCGAATGGCAATGTAGGTGGGATAATTCCATCAAGAGCCGACACCTCCACCAATTTTTTCCATCCGTTCGCGTGCGGCTGGCCAGGACGTGGCTGGAGGTGGATCACTGTGTTGCCCAATTTCTCACAGGGCCTACCTACCTTTAAAAGTAAATTATTTTCCTTCAAGCTTGTTGCCTCGCCATTATGTCAGTGTTCTACATTTGACTGCGAATATGTACAATCTGCACATCATATCTTATGGGAGTGTATTCTTTGGCAGAATGAACGCAATACTATGTTGAATAATGTACAGGCTGTATCAGGAGCTGTTTACTATACGGACCTTGTGGAAACTAGAACAAATTTCCGTGCGTTCAAGCGCTTTTGCCATACCTATTACTGGAATCAAATATAACAGCTCACAATGTTAGGACCCATTAATATTAATGCTAATTTTTATCCGTGGTGCTAGGCAACTGGGCAAATCCCAGTTGTAAAAGACCCTTTGTGCCTATTGGTCTTGTTTGTTATGTCTCCTGCTTGTTATGGAGGGAAGTGGAAATTTGTATTTTTCTTACTCCTCCATTTTCTTTTCTGATTAATTTCGTTGCGGGATCCAAGACAGTTAAATTCATTCTCCGGGACTTCGTCGAGCTTCATTGCCTCGGCGCTTTTCTGGTGCTCGCCACTGTTGATTCTGGCTTTCAGGAGTTGCAGTGGTTTGGGAATAGTGCGGTGGGATTGTCCCAATAAAAAAAAGAATACTCGATTTGATGTGAAGACATGATTGACACACCAGTCTTCAATTTAAAACTGACACATGCATTTGATTGTAAATAAGAATGAACTTAATATATTCTGTTTAGCCAGGACTTAATCAGTCTTATTACAAAAAGCGGTTTAACTAAAAACCCAGGTTTAAATCTCTATAAACTGTGGTTTACACAAAAATGATATTACATATAATGGTTTAGCGATAAACCGTAGTCCAAATCATGGTCTAACGCTAAACCTCGGCGACCTCTAGTTTAACGATGGACTAAGTCGTATCTGTCAAAGTTTCTCTTTTAGGTTATAGCATCTTTTTTATTGTGTTGTGTTGTTTTTACCCGAAAATGGATATTAACATGGTTGATTTATTTAATTATTGAGGATATTACTTTTTCCTCGGTACTTCAATTCCCAGTTCGTTTTTTTTTTGCTGGTCCATCACAATATAATATTGTATATATTATTAACAAAGAGGCAATTGTTCTATTAGAGACTTCTGTAACTTAAAATTCCAAAGCTTAGTGAACTTTGTTCAGCTTGCGATGGTTTTGTTTAATGTTATGGTTTCATATAACGGGCGAGAATGTTACGTTTCGTTACACGTACGTAGATGTATTATTAGTAATTATTAAGAATTTAAGTAATTTGCTTAAATAACAAATGTTTATATGCATGCAAAATAACAAAGTCTCAATATTTTTAACACTCTTAAACGTAATTGAATCCTTATCGTATTATCAAAACGTTTTTATTTCTGGGCATACGGAACGTTGCAATTGAATGATATTATGGTGAACGAATGATATTTGTATTAATCTGTGGTTGATATATTGACAATGGTTCAAATGACGGGACTAAGAAGACCACGGTTTTTTAAAGTTTTGTAATACCGACAAATTTAGACCATGGTTTTGCAGATAAACCTGGACTTGATAGTACAGGTTTAAACCAAGGTTTATTTCGTTTTTTATAATAAGACTGAATGAGTTTTGATAACTAAAACCTCATTTCAACAAAGATTTCAAGAGAATACGAAACAAGGAATATGAACCTACGAATTATACAAATGATATTATTAGTGTCTTATATTCTATTGGATATTTTAAACAAGCCTAAAAAATACAACTCCAAACCTAGTAAGTTCTGGATATTTGCAAATTTAAGGTGTTTTTACAATTTGATGTGACTTTCCTATTGTAAATAATGATAAAAATGATTACTCAAAGCTCCAAACCTAAATTTAAAGTTTCCAGTTTAACAAAAAATTACAAAGCCATACGGTGACAACAAGCCTAGTGGGTCGTACACCTGTAAGAAAATAGAGAAGATAACGCGCTTAGTCACATGAGTGGAAGTTTGATCAATATTTGTAGTCAAATATTATAATTCTAAATAATTCAACCATCCACGACCGAGAGTTTTAGTTAAACATTTTCGCCTAATGCTAATTTCCTTTGGATGATTTGTTGTAGAAGTCTCCGAATTAAACAACCATTTACGTGAATGGAAGCAACCAGATTTTAAAGAGTGTGGAACGTAAATCGTCTATTACTTGCTTTATAACGTCATCCTCACTCTGATGCCAGCTGTTTGATGCATCGAATACTTAGGTAAGGAGCGGACGCGGTACCATATGTTACGCAGGAGCTGGTACACACCGAGTTCGTCCGATTTATTTTCACGCCAAAGAATTAACTGGAGATCTCTTTGATCAGGTTGATTCTAATATCATTAAACGAGCAATTCTTGTATAATGTGTCTATACATAATCTGAATCTCGGAAACGGCTCCACCGATTTTCACGAAATTTAGTATGCAATGCCTTTCGGGGTCGATAAATCGATCTAGCTAGGTTTAATTTTTAGAAAATGTCTTTTTCTCAATTTTCGCCCAGTTACTATTAATTTATCGATACCTACATTTTGTCGACGTCATGCATGCTACACATCGAAATTGTCGAAAGCGTAATAAAATTGAGAAAACGTCATTATGTAAACTAGGGCCAATATACTGAATTATATCGTTAAGCGATTTACCTGATGTTGATTTTGCACTTCCATCAAAATCACCCTAAGTTTGGTAGTACTACTATGAACTCTTAAAACACCGATGTGATTGAAAATAATTTGAAGATGCATAGTAATTGACTCAACTCATGTGTCCTAAACTAAAATACTCATTTATAAAATCGCAATATCTTTTTCTTTATATTCAGGCTACACCATTTATCTAAATTACGTCCAAGTGCGTGAAATCGATTTACTGCGAGTGTATACGTATCTCCCAGTGTGTCGCTGAACTCAGCTAATAGAATTCGCATATAAAACCCACCCGTGTTATCGCGTTACATAGTTTGCATAAACAAGTTTTCACAAAAAGACTCATCCTTAGTTAATTTATTTTACGAAACAATTAATTCTTACTCCCAGAATTTTCTAAGTTAAGTGTCTTACCCTCAGTTTCCCACCTTAAAATGATCGCGAAGGATCAAGGACGCGTTATCTTCTGTGATTGGCTGTTGAAAATTCATTCAACCAATCACAGCAGATAACGCGTACTTGACAATTTGTCACATTAATTCTGCGATAATTTTAAGGTGGGAAACTGAGGGTTAATGATTGTAAGTAATTAATTATATTGAACTCAATTGTTGCGTGAAGTTTTATTATTAAACAATGAGCCAGATATTATAACCCATCCTAACTTAGTATTCTAGATATCAAGATATGGACAACTACTTAGTTGAATTAGTCCGTCATTTAAAAGTTCCCAGAATTTATCAGCCCCAATTAATAATTCGAATCCTGTGGCAAATAAAATTTGGGATCTCCTAACTGTTCATGATCAGGGATATTTATGTGTGATTTTGTACCTAAAGATGGCAACTGAGCTGTTATTTGATTTAAAACTAAACATTTGAAGCGTGTACTATATGGTGTAGTTTTAGACCTCAAATGAATTTCGCATGAATGTATGAAATTAGTCACCGAATTACCTACTCCGGAGACTTGCACAGTAGACTGTATTAAAGATGAACATTAAGTCGTTTGATAAAGATTATGCAATAAAGTAATGCTGACTACTACCACTATCTAAAAAAAGTCGTGTGGCACTCGGGGACTGCCGCGGTAAAGCTATTGCATAGCATTTATTCTAGGTCCAGTCCTGGAAAATGCGTCAAAAAAATTAAAAATGTTAAAAACTCGAAAACGTAGCGAGCCAAACCCGCATTTATTTACGATTAATAAAACTCTAAAAAACAAAACAAAAATACCCTTATTCACATTGAAATAAGGTCGCTTTTCTTTGACAAGCAAAATTGACCCTTATTCTCATTAGCATAAGGTCCACATTGATCACCATTGTCACAGAAACAGCTCAGAGAGACCGATAAAAGGCAAAAAAAATACGACCAACAAAAATTTTAAAACCCTCATATCTCAGAAACGGTTGGAGTTAGCGCATTTCTGACAAAAAAATTGTCCCCCTGCCATTCGCTACTTCATCCAGGAGAACAACGATAGGATTTACCCCCCCCCCCCTTAACCGTTTACCTCCCCCCGCAAAAATTTTTTTCATTCTAAAAATACCAACACGGAAATCGAAAACACGTGCAACAAACCTCCCCCCCCCGCCCCCCTGCCCTTCACCACTCAGATTCCACAGAATTCAAAAACCTTATTATAAGTCAAAGTATCACCGCCGTGCCCGTCGGAGTGGGGAGCGTGAGGTTTTTTCGTTACGGAATTTCTGGATTCGGTCCCCGCGCTCAAGGCCCGCGATAGAAGCTATGCAATAGCTTAATAAAGCGCGGGTAGTGTGATAGTTATTGCTTTTATCTGCAACCTACACTATAGCTGTAGACAGAAGTACAGTCTCTTATAATGAATGAGTAGCACTTTGATGTGTTGTGTGAGATGCAGAATGTAATGTGGTATTGTTTGAAGAGTTGCCAGTTGTTGTTGTCCGCGACGATGCCTGTGAATTAAGCGCAACATCGTTACATTTATCATGAATTAAATTGTACCTATAAGGACCGAACCAACACTCATCTACCAAATGACCAGCGCGTAAACAATTACAACATAACTTCTTTTCATTAATGAATTTAATTTTATCGGTAACCGTTAATTTTAAGAATGAATCGCAAGAATATGGTGGATGGTTAGCTTGACGCATAGTGCAAATACGAGAACGTTTGGAATTTTTATTACATATATGTGATTTTTTTTGGTTGTAGCGAATGTAACGTTTTCTTTGCGTTATTGTCTGTGGAAGATTTACTTTGCGCTAAATAAATCGTTTCTAGTACGTCAGCACTATTTTTAAGAAAAGTACTCAAAGAATTCAGAGATGTACCTGAATTTGACTGATTATGATAATTTATAATTGGATCTTTATGAGTCTCCCATTCTCTTTCGGTAACTGGATCTAGTTTAGATGTGATTAAGTAAATATTTATTAGGTACTTTTTAGTTGGGCTTTGGCCCGCGGCTCTGTGATATTTTGCTAAACAGAGCCACATATTTTGAGTCTACTTACGTTCTATAACACACTATACAAACCAAACCTTCATATATTTTGATATTTTATCAACTTTTGTAATTCACTTTTATGTTTTCTTTCTATTGTTATCATCTGAAAAGCATACTTTTAGTTATCTCTGATCTTCTTTCTTTTAGTATGAGTGGTGACCTCTGGTGTCAGAGTTAATTAAGCCGCCTCTGGGAATCCCCACAGGCCTCTGACTTGGCTATTTCAGGATCTCTGATTGTTTTAATATCTAAAACTTACATTATATTGTTAATTTGTAATTCTTGCAATATTTTTCTGCTGTGAAATTTTCATCTGACATGACATCTGTCTGTCTATTTTATTTTCTTAAACCATAGACCGTAACATAGGTACCATGGACTAGACCTTCCTTAAGCTTGGTGTACATTATTATAAGGGCAACATAGACTGACCCCCTTTGTGAACCGTTTTTATTCGCACTGGTCTTGATTTCTTAATTGAAATTTGAATTTGAAATTTAGGCGATATGACACAGAACGATGAAAAACGGGCGTCAGCTTTTTAGTTTTGAATCGGGACCGAACGCCGAAAGGTTGTTTAAGGTTGCAAAATTTTGATGGAGCCTTGATTTATTAAGAAAATTCTTATCCACAAAGTGTTCTAAAATTGTAATGAATTTCTGTTTGTGAAAGAGTGTTATAAATCCCTGTCTACTAAAGAGTGTTATAAAGTCTATAAATAAACAGAAATTATACTCCCAAGTGAACTTTTACTTTCACAATTAACAAGATGTGCCAGTGTGGCACGCGCTGTATGTACTGCGGCAGTCAGGCGGCGCGCGCCCTCCAGCAGCACGCGCTGGGTGCGCACGCTGAATACGAGGGGCCAGATGCCACGGCATCCCACCAGCCGTCCCATCACACCGTGCCACGTCTTCTTGCCCAACCTGCTGCCTGATACCGCCCACGTCGAGCGAAGCCGGCCCCTTAGTTTTTATACCCTATATCCTTTTGCTTAATTTTAATTTATAATTACTTCATTTTATTAGCGTAGCTAACGTTAGCTTGCACTGAGCTAACGTTACGTTACAGTGAAGATATGATTTTCGCGGTAACCGTGCATCGATGTCAAGTATTATCGCAGAGAAGATCTATCGCGGTGATGTGCATCGCAATTTTGTAGCATCGTTTTAGCATTTATCGATATTTTGTGCATCGAAATTCCATTTTGTCCATCATTCTCAATGTCATATCATGTTGATTTTAAATTACCACAAATACAAATTGCAAGATTCGATGGCGCTTATTTCCACTGGCTTGAGTTTCGAGACACCTATTTGTCGCTCATTCATAATAACGGGCGATTTAAGCCTATTCATAAGTTTCATTATTTAGTATCGTACCTCGAGAATGAAGCCGCGCGCATTATGAGCTGAACTGAAATTGATGAACTTACTGATAGTGATCAGAATCCGGCTGACCTGATCTCAAGGGGCGTAAGTCCAGATCAACTCATCAATTTGAATTTGTGGTGGTCAGGTCCAAACTTTATAATGCAGCCTGAATCTGATATAAATGAAACAGAGTTACCTGAGATAAAATCCACTTCCATTGTTGTTCAGGAACCAGAAACAGAAATTCAAAAAACAGATAAGTTTTCGTCATTTTTGAAATTGAGACGCATATTTGCGTATGTCAATAGATTTATAAACAACATAAGACATATATGTCCAAAAGATAAGTTAGTTGATTTTACAGTTAGTGAAATATAATCATCTTTTAATGGTTTATGTATAATTGCTCAGCAAACTTCATTTGCTGTAGAGTACAATATTTTGTTAAAAAATATAACATTAAGTAGCAAGTCAACACTCTTGTCACTTTCACCCTTTTTAGACGATGAGAAGGTAATGAGAGTCGGTAGTAGTATAGAATTATCTAATTACAACTATGCTCAAAAACATCCTACTTTTACACGCCTCTCATCCGTTCACCAAATAATATTTTACTAGCGGACGTCTCGCGGTTTCACCCGCGTAGTTCCCGTTTCCTTGGGTATACAGGGATAAAAAGTAGCCTATGTCACCCAGGGATAGTTTAGCATCCCAACGGTGAAAGAATTTTTGTAATCGGTCCATTAGTTTTTATGTTTATTCGTTATATACAAAAATACAAATCTTTCCTCTTTATAATATTAGTATATATCGCTGGCCCCGGGCAATAAAGCGGTAATATCAAAAATAAAGTATTACAGGAGAAATAAAATAAGCTAATTTGTTTATATTTCAGTGTACAGTGATACAAAACAGGCGTTCAATATGTCAAATGAAAGCTATTTTTTTATCAATTTAACCATTTAAAAAACTTTTTTACAAATATACAACCGACTTCCAAATAAAACACTACAAAGTGAAAAATAGCTTCGATTTCGAAACTCGGTGTTCTTGTTCTCGTTTCAACGTTTTTTTTGACACCGTCTTCCGAAATTGAAGTTATTTTTCACTTTGTAGTGTTTTATTTGGAAGTCGGTTGTATATTTAGTATAGAGTTTTTTCTTTCACTTTTTTGTTGTGGTACATAATGGACCAGTTATATAGGCTTGGTACCAATAATGCTCAAAGTGAAGCCAGAATACATTAATCCAATAACATGAAAATGAAATATATGCAAAAGCAGTGGAATAAGAGTATACCAAGGTGAACTGTTAACACCTGCATACCCCTTTAGAGCGTACTAGTGTGATGTTATGTTATGAAATGGTGTAAACAATAAACAGAAATGATTGATTTGCCATCATTTATTGAAGAGTTCCGATGTATGTCTCCGAAATTATTCATCAGTTCTTGATGAAAATTAAATGGGGCCACATGACAAGCACCAGCTTTCAACTAAAAATAAGAATCATCAAAATCGGTTCATCCAGAAACAAGTTCTGAGGTAACACACAAAAAAAAGAAAATACAGTCGAATTGATTACCTCCTCCTTTTTGTGAAGTCGGTTAAAAATAATTGTAATGGTATAAATATTTAAAGAAATAATTTGAGAAATGTATAATACAAATTATAGACGATACCGTTTCAACTGCAACATCATTAACGAATTTTTAGACACACCGACCCCTGAGATTCAGGAACGTAAGTATATAATACGGCGTAATTTCCAAGGCCGATTACCACCTTTTTTAGGGAAATTTTATAGCCAAAGCTTAGCTGTATCATCCACTAATCGCTATTTTATAATCCTATCAATGAAACATATTTTTATGTAACCATCGTAACAGACTGACCTTATTTTGTAATTTATTTTAATTTTTAACCATTTAAACAGTTTTTTTTTTTTTTTGTCATTGTTAATTTGTATTAAGTATTAAACTTTGGAAACAAAAATAAAACAGATGGAACAGACAGAAGAAAAATATAATGCTAACTTAATTTGAATAAA
This sequence comes from Orthosia cruda, assembly GCA_964057195.1. Taxonomy (NCBI): domain Eukaryota; kingdom Metazoa; phylum Arthropoda; class Insecta; order Lepidoptera; family Noctuidae; genus Orthosia; species Orthosia cruda. The sequence continues at coordinate 10,727,600 of OZ059854.1, read as the reverse complement.
ATCATATAATTTTTATTAACGCTGTTTCTCACGGTTTCGCTCGCGTTAATATAGATTTTGTCAATCAATTGGCGATATATTGGTTGGCGATATACAGGAAAGAGAAATATTCAATGTTGCAGTTTCAGTTTTCATCAAAATCGACCCCGTGTCTGCCTTGGAGTCTTCATAGTGTCTAATTTGGCCATCCACGCCATCTTGTCAAACTCAGCCTGTATAGGTACAGGAGGCATAAATATAATTTAACAATTAACTTATTTAATTCTAGACGTCGGTACTGACCAACGTCAAGAATTAAATAAGTAAATCGTTAAATTAATAACATATTTAAATAACAGATAAAGGTTAAATAGTTACAAATGGATAAAAATAAACTACAAAGTCATAGGTTCTGCTTGCCCACGAATTGAAGATACCACTCTATCCTAAATTTTATCTGAAGTTAATTGACACTCTTTATTTATGCCGTTAATCATGGGCTCAACATTTTAGTACGCTACACATGGCTACAACGTTTTATACTAACAACGGTCCTTCCATTTGGCGCTAATATATTCTGGACCCAGAACTTATCGGCCATATGCTTTATATAGCTGGCCGTGGGTGAACCATGGCTTTTCCAAATACACCTCTGATATCTGCTACCATCGAGCTTTATTTTGTTATCGTCGAGAAAGACGTATATATAAATTAATAGTATATATAAATAGCTTGTACAGAATAAAATCTCTCGTGATTACTTCGTATTAAGTGTTTACATTTTGTTGATATAATAAGCTTATTTTCAAAAAACGTGGTTAATTATATTTTCTCAAAAATGGTATGTAATGTTGCCATAACATCTCTAAAAAGTATCCAGAAAGTGAATTCTACCGGAGACTTATTCACAACTGTCCAGTAAGAAGCGAGATTTTAAATTTGGAATCTCCTACTGTCCAGTAAGTAAGTATGTAATTTACTTACTGGACAGTAGTAGGGATGGGTCCGATATATCAAAACGTAACTTACATCGGATATGTATTAGATATCATATCATATCGATATCTATATCAAAATAACCGATATTACAAAAACTGTATATTATAAAAACCTTACTAGCGTGCGAGAACGAATAAGTCAAAAATTTAAACCGTAACAATGCAAAAACGTAAAAACTACGAACAAAACGCAAACTTTACAAACTATAGTAACCATATGCGCTACCTCTCTTTCTAAGTATTATTTCGCGTTCGTTGTTAGTATGCTCATCTAAATAACATGTTAACTTTTGAAAACTGTAGTACTGATATCGATATCTGAAAACCATTTTGATCTCGATATAAAACTTTATATCGGTTACATAACAGTACCAGACACAGATTAGAGTTTATTATAACATGTTAATAGGAGGGGGGATCCAAATATATATCTATCTCTCTTTTTGGTATGACATTTTATGAGATAGATATATTTTCGAGTCCATTAATCAAGATGTGCAGCAAACAAATATAAATAAATGCCCCCGGTAAATCGATCACAATATCTATCAGCAATTGCCCTAACATGAATGTAACCTAATAGCTATTTATGTAACCGTTACGTTATGGAGAGTCTTTTAATACGAGTGCCATTTTTCGGTACAAGCGTAGAGCGTACCGAAATAGGTTAGCACGATTTATTAAAAAACCAATAACGTATAGTTGCATACAAGATTGTATCTACGAAGGAAGGAATAAAACACAGATATAGACAAATAAGTATTTTTAATAGAAACTTAACTACACACTGACTATTGTTTATCCCGAGTCCACTTTTATATTTTTTTTTATTTAATATTATATATTATTATATTTAAGGCAAAGATCTTGTAGCCGCAACAGCCAAATAGTGATACTTTTGTTCTGACATGTTCCATTTTTAAAAATCATTTACATTGTCTCGATTTCGAAGTAATATTATAGGTACCTGGCTGTATGTTCAGCATGCCTTTGCTTGTGTTTTAGAATTTATAACGTTTCGCATTATGCAATACGATGTCGTTATGGGTATCATAATGAAACCGCTGTTAATTTTGTAATTCGAATATAACGAAACCGAAGTAGGTAAAATATTAATTAAACGAATTTGTTGTTAAACTTTCTTTAATTTTTGAGAAAAGCATTATACAAGCCTCAACCAGTAAGAAAGCCATCCTGGCCTCGTATATAACCGTTTAACTCATACTTGGCCAGGAAGGCTAACTTACTGGATTCTGCAGAAATGTACTATACCGTTCCTCTTTGTTTACAAATTTAGTGTAAAGATGTTCACTGGTTGATTGTGTTATATTTCTTAGAGTAATGCAATAATAAATAACTTAGTCGTAAGAGAAATTTCCGTGCAATAAAGCATTGAATGTCATTTATTTCAAAGAAATATTAATAAAAGAATCCGAAAAAAAAATTGAGTGATAGATTGATACTCAGAGAAGCCAAAAATCAAATAAAATTAAAAAGGGCGTAACCGGCGATTACCGCTATATTGCCCGGAGCCGGCGATATATAGACTAGTATAAATATATGAACACTTAAACAACATGCATGCTGACCCAGCTGTTGCTAGCCTGGGCAAGTGAGACAATGTGGACTATAAATGGTAGGCACTTGGCCCGCCGCACAGTACGCGCTTGTGTCAGATGTAGACGTATTCAAGATAAAACATTAATTTCCATGATGGGTAACTTACCTGCACAGCGCATTACACCTGATTTTCCATTTCGTGCTGTTGGCATTGACTTCGCTGCTCCGTTCCACACGCTGAATAGAAAGGGTCGATGTGCACGATTAACCAAAATCTATTTATGTTTGTTTGTATGTTTCCGGTATAAATGCGTGTACCTGGAAGCCGTCAGTGATTTGTCTAATGGCGCGTTCATTATGACGTTACGCAGGTTCATATCGCGACGGGGCAAGCCAGCGGAGATATTTTGCGATAAAGGCCGCAACTTTGTTGCTGCAGCTAATGAGATAGGCAATTTTCTTAAAACTAATCATGAACCTGTAGTTAATTTTGCTACCAATGAAGGCATAAAGTTTGTGTTCTCTTCCGGGTATGCACGATATTTCGGCGGCATCTGGGAAGCTGGCGTCAAATTCTCGAAATACCATATAAAGCGCGTTATGGGGGTAAATCATTCAACGTTTGAGTAGATATGTACTCTTTTCATACAAGTGGAAGCTGTGCTTAATAGTCGACCTTTATGCCCGCTCTCCTTGTACGAGCACCGCTTCCCCTAACGATTACCATTTCCTAACTCCCGGACACTTTCTGATAGGGCATGCCCTAAATGCATTGCCTGGTCCATCGCTCGAGCACGAGAACCAGAACAACCTTCAACGATGCATGAAGCTTGAACTAATTCATCAACATTTTGGCAGCGCTGGCTAAGGGAATATGTAGCTGAACTAGAGCAGCGCTCTAAATGGCATACAAATTCAGCAACCCTGCAAGTTGGAGATTTAGTTCTTCTCCAGGAGGATAAAGTCCTACCACTCAGCTGGCGAATGGGAAGAGAGAGCCGCCTGTTCCCTGGGACCGACGGCACCACACGAGTCGCAGACGTGGAAACTACCAGAGGCTGCTTCAGGAAGCCTCTCACTCGGCTTTGCCCCTTGCATGCCTCTTCACTGGATGACGACTGAAGAAGTTGAAAGGAGTCTTTCAACGGGGGGATTATGTCTGCACCATATCTACGCCTGATGTTTTTTAATAGCACCAAGTTGCACATTTAAGTGGTGCTGTATCTAGTTTTTATCATTTTACATCATCCGCACATTTGATCATTTTCGCTTTATAATTTTGTACACGGCTGTGTCGAGAGCTATTTCCAAAATCCGAAGATTAAAACTATTTTATGAAGAAACGGAGGTTTTTCATTAATAAACTTCCAAATGTCCACTACTAGACACCCATCAAAGGAAGGAAGTGAAATTATAGGTAGTTGAATTTTACTAGAAACTTTAGAACAATTTTGAGCATTATTTACGTTAATTATACACTTAGCTTTAGTCACATACGCATAGTAATGGGTTTCAAAAGATTCCCTCTCTCATTTTCTAATTGACTATTAGCTTTTTTTTTTGTTTGGTTTGCTCTTGACTCTAGTCTAGGTCAGAGGTGACAGAGACAGAGTCAACAATGGAGTGAGCTTACCCAGAAGAAGTCTGTTCACTCTAACTTTGAAGAGATTCGGATTGAATGCGTTCGGAAACACAGACGCAGGTAGTGAGTTCCACTCATTCGCTGTGCGCATTATGAAGGATGTTTAGAAGCGCTTGGTGCGAATTGGTGGAATGACAACAAGGTAAGGATGGTAACTTGCATGTTCGATGGTAGAAGGGGGCTGATGGGATGAGGTCGTGGTATTCTTAAGTATATTTCGTCCAGAATTTCTGAAAACTGCTGTAACAATAAATCTACCTTTTGTAAACGCGTTTGTGATTCTATTTTAGTGATGTCAGTAAAAGGCATTATTTCTACAGAGTCTACATAATTCATGAATAAACATAATTTACCGCGAACAACACCTCTTCTTTTATTTAAATATATCCTCACCAATGCTCACCTTTGCCTGCCATGCCTTTTGATGCAGTTTTAGTCATTTTGGAGTTTGTGGAAGACAGTGGAAAATAGTTATTTGAAAGATTATTATTTGTTTTTTTTTTGAAAGCAACAAAACGAAAATCTTTAAGCGTTTTTAACTATTTAACAGGAATAAAACACTAGGATTTTAAACAATATCAAAACACAAATGAAGCACTCATCATACAATAAGGGATAAGGATAAAGAATAATAAATAAGATTGACCTGACCGTTTTATGCTGGTACCGTGGATATCTTCGCTGATGGCTTCATGCGTCCAATTTATGCTGGTCGCAACGATTTCTTCTGCTGCATCCTGCTCGAAGGACCAAAATATGTTGTGGAGATGAATGAGAATCTTCTTCGATAACAATACGGCTTATAATCAAAATTATGGGTTTAAACAAGAATAAAGCGTTTGTCGTGTGCTATAATGTCAATCGATTTGTAGACTGCGAACGAGGCGCCGCGCGTGCATGTATTCAGAATTGAATTCAGACCTGTAGTAGTGGGCTCGTACTGATGACGTTGCGTAGACACGGAGGAACAACACAAATTCAAGAAAATAAACGTGGAATGTACCCAAACTACCATGCAGCATTGTAAGAAAAAAGCTATTACAACTGATAGTTCATATCATGGAAGCAAAAATAATTACCTGAAGAGGAAAATACATGTCCTTGGAACCCAGCAAATTACGGGTTTAACTACACGCCTACTTGTCTTGAGATCTAATAGCTCATACGAAGGGTATTGCGCAGAAGGAATGTTAAAATACTATGGAATCGCTAAGCAACTGTTAAACACGGAATTGACATGTAAGCCTTGTGATAAAATTATAATACATAAACATGGTTGTTAATAAATTATATTTGATAAAAAATATGTCTCATCCAGTTATCTGATGGGTGAAGGTCGATCTTCCACGTCTCTTAGGAGTGTTATCATAAATTCTGTTGTAGCTCACAACAGGTTTTATTACAAAGAAAACCTGTTGTTATTAAAATATTTAATGTGACAAATCTACTTTGACACCGTCTTGTGGTACACTTTTAGTTGAGTAATCTATGTAAAACATGTTTTAAATGTATGGTTTTTAAATGTTAAAAGTTGCTCATATTCAAGAGTTGACTTTGTAAAACTTTTACTGCATGATCGCATGATTTTGAGATTGATGAGTTTAAAGTTATTTCGGCAAAAAAGTACATGAACTAAAAATAGAATCGTACCCAATATTGGACCTTGAGGAACACCTATAGTCAGCTCTACTTGTTTAACTTTAAGGCAACCTATGATCTTAGTATAAGACTCTGTACTTAGCACTGATCATTTTAATAAGAGTCTCGTGGTTTTACGCAATTGAACGTCTTAGAAAGGGCAAGAAAATATCCAAGGACAAAAAGCTGTTGCTAATAAATATTAATATAACACTGGTGGCAGTTGAACAAGTTGTGAACCCTAAAAATGTATACCTTTTAAAAAAAACATAAATTAAAAAACACACCTTTTCATCATTTTATTATATCAAAACTATTTCATTGTCTTTTTACTAATATTTACACTTCAACTTATCTATTGTCAGTATTACAAGAACTGTTTCTCTACCCAAAACTACGCTGATGAGACTGGTAAAGTGACCATTCCTATAACCTTTTTCTCGACCTCTTTCTTCTTGTACAAAGAATCCTCTATATCTTGCAAGGTCCTGCCATTTGTCTCTGGCAAAATGAAACTAAGGATTATAGCAGTGAACAATGTAACACCGGCAAACAAGATATACAAGACTTTCTCTCCGAACCTATACATAATCTCTGGGGTAACTTTTACGGAAATAAATAGCAAAATAAAGAATATTGCTGAGCTAAAACCTGAGCCAAAACCACGTACTTCTGAAGGAAACACCTCTGAGACGAATGACCACGATATAGAAACCAATACACTTGCCATAGCTATGTAAATAATCATACATGTGATAGGAACCCACACTAGGCCGGGAGGAGTTAAATATAAGTATATTACTAAGCCTATCAACGCAAGAGTTGTTGATATGGAACATACCACGAAAGTAATTTTACGTGGAAGAACCGTAGCAAATATACAAATAAAAACAGATGCCGCAATTCTTATAATATCAGTAGCTAACACTAACGTAAATGCGTCTATATCTCCAGAGAATGTCTTCTCAAATATCACTTGAGCGTAAAAAGATAAAGTATTGATACCACACCATTGTACGGAGACGGACAATAAGAATGTGGTCGCCATAGCCTTCATGAATGATTTACTAAATATAATATTAAGTATATCTTTAAACGTGGTATTTTCTTCTGCCTTTTCTTTAGCCTTTTCCAAAACTGTTGATAGTTCCTTTTCAGCATTGTCTCCATTTCCTCGGAATAATCTGTAAGACTCTATACCGTCGTCGATTTTTCCTTTCGTCAACAGCCATAGCGGACTTTCCTTCAGGAGCAAAAGTATAGCAAAGGCTATAATGGTAGGCAGTGTGAAGATGAAGCAACTGGCTCTCCAATTAATGTATTTTCCAACTGTATGGCTGATGATGATTCCTATATGGCTTGCTGCTGATGGGCAGAAAAGGGCCACAGCTCTGTACTTAGGGTCAGTCACTTCACTAATATAGACGACACTATTAGCCCTCACGGATCCCGTACAGACTCCTGTAATAAATCTTCCAATAAGCATGACTGCGTTGTTATGTGCGAATCCCATGATGATCCAGCCGATTGTGAAGGGTACTATCAGGACTAGCTGACCGAGTTTTCTGCCGATGCCGTCGCTCATGGAACCAGAGAAGAGGGAGCCCATCATCATGGCAAGCGGGGAGATGGAAGCTGAAACAGAAATTGTAATAATGAATGTATTTTGTTGCATACCAAATATAGGTAATATTTTTCCCGAAGACATGAATGCAACTGGATTAGTTAAAATGTATTTTTATTAAATATTTATTGTACAGATGACCATCTCCATTTCAATAACTAAGACAAATTCTACCTAGTCTTATCATTATCCTGCCGAATATATGTGTTTCCAATTAGGATACGTCTCTTTATAACTCCTCATATTGGTGGCTTACCTTCAAAGCTAAATTTATAAGTACCTACTGTTACTTGTTATTTATTTCCTTTATTCTATGCGTCAAACTTACCAATCCATGAATCGAAGCTCTCATCGTAAGGGAAACTAGTGTCAGCTTGAAGCTGTGGCAGCAGTGCTGTTGTGAAACCGAAGGTGATGCCTCCAGCGAGGGATTGCAATGATGCCGCAAATGTCGCTAGAATCTGAAAAATGTGAACATTTTTTTTTATGAATAGTTATAACAATGAAGCCATGTGGTGGAGTGCCCCCGGACAAGTAGTAGCCCGTATGAATTTATACGGAACAAGTCATCCTCTAAAACTGCAGTTCCTATGTAGAGGGGCGCGAGGAACTAGGCGCGCACCTGGCTTGTGTGTATGTTCAAAGAACAGACTTCCCAAGTCAGTCACCTGCAGGCCATACCCTATGGCAGCCGGATATCATCACACGCTCTTCGGCACCCGGTATATCTGTTAAGGATAGGGAGGCTAGTTGTATCCTCCAGCTCCTTTTCCGCTGCCTCCAGAAGAATGCCGTGCAGTACAATGCCGTGTAAAACTATGAAACCTGGACTTATAGTTAGTATTTGTAAGTTTGTGCTCCATTGGTGTAATTGCTGCAAGGCGTTCCATTGCGAGAGTAAACAAATAAAGTCAAAGTCAAATATATTTATTCAACTAGGACAAAAAGCGGCACTTTTGAACGTCGTACACAAATTAAAATTAAAATTTACAAGTAATAAAAGTTGATTCTACCGTGCATTCGGAAAAGTAGCTTGTTATGGAGAAGAATAAACAAGAAACTACATAATGCACAAGAAACTCCATAAATGCATGAAAAACTCCATCCTTCATCCAAACCGACTTCACGTAGTTCTTGTCTGCTCTAGACAAGACTACGTGAGTGAGTGCAAATTAAGCCCGCGAAAGCGCGGAGCCGCGGGCGAGGCGGCCCGCGATAAGCTCGCGTGGGACTGCCTCCCGGAGCCCCGCAGCGCCGAGCCGTGATAGAAACCATGCCTGCTGCATGCTCGCTTGCATTGGTGTATGCTTGTTTGTGTGGTGTATGCTTGTTTGCATGGTGTATGCTTGTTTGCTGCATACATGGTGTATGCTTGTTTGCATGTCTGCTGCATGCATGGTGTATGCTTTTTTACATGTTTGCTACATAAATAGTGTATGCTTGTTTGATTGTTTACATGCTCCACACAAGGAAATAAAACCTATAAAAATAAAGTTCAATTAATCTTAATATTATGGTAAAAAATACAAACATATTTTAACTATGAATTTTCTGTAATGAGTTTTTAAATTATTATGGATATGAAATATATACTAAAAGACGATTCTGACTGTGAACTTTCTGCGATATGATGGTTCTGCTTTTTAATAACTATCGATTCCAAATTTATGAATTACAAATATATATTCACACAGTCTTCAGCAGGGCCAACAATAATGTGGTGCTTTCACTTTTTTTGCGCTCTAGTGGTTGTGGAGCAGGACAAGCATTAAGTCAAGCATTTTTTTCAGCGATATAAGCATAAATAAATGAATACAGCCTTAATCGATCATATTATTTAGACGTTGCGCCTTTCAAATGTTCAGATTGTACAGACGGATTGTACAGTCTACCGCACGTCGATGGTAACGCTTTGACCTCGAGCTAGCCTAGATAGTATCGTAAAGTATATATAGTATCGTAAAGTTTAGTACGGAGCATCAGTAGAAAAAGAAGCCAGCACATAACACTGCGATATACTGATATTTTAAATTGTTTTGGTTTGTCTGTTTTCACGCCTAAACCGCTGAATTGATAAAAAGATAGATTGGACCATGGAGAAGGACATAGGCTACTTTGTGTAATTTCCCTTCGGATAATAATACACTTTTCACCGGGACAAAACCATGGGCAAAATCAAAATATTTTGTTTCAACTATACCATTAAAGTGCTTTTTAACCGACTTCAAAAAAAGGAGGAGGTTCTCAATTCGACTGCATTTTTTTTTTTTTTTTATGTTTTTTACCTCAGAACTTGTTACTGGGTGTACCGATTTGGATGATTCTTTTTTTATTTGAAGGCTGGTGTTTGTCATGTGGTCCCATTTAATTTTCATCAAGATCCGATAAAGAACTTCGGAGATACACATCAGAACTCTTCAATAAATGACGGCAAGTCACTCGGGATAGCTGCAATCGCATTTATGTTTATTGTTTACACCATTTCATAACATAACATCACACTAGTACGCTCTAAAGGGGTACGCAGGTATTAAACAGTTCACCTTGGTATACCCTCATTCGACCGAATTTGTTTAAGTTTCATGTTATTGGGTAAATCTATTCTGGTTTCACTTTGGGCATTATTGGTACCTAGCCTATATAAATTGTGTAGCACAACAAAAAGTGAAAAATAAAAAAACTTTTTACAAAAAATACAACCGACTTCCAAATAAAAAAGTGAAAAATAACTTCAATTTCGGAAGTCGGTGTCAAAAAACAAAGAAAATAAAACAAGAACACCGACTTCCGAAATTGAAGTTATTTTTCACTTTTTTATTTGGAAGTCGGTTGTATTTTTTGTAAAAAGTTTTTAAATTGTCAGCAAAAAAAAACAAAATTGAAGCTAGTTGCACATTCGCAAGCGTCAGTAGGTCTCTATGGAGAAGAACGTGCAAGAAACTTCACGGACACTCTTTTCCGTCAATAAGTTTTAATTACAAATATTTAGTTGCATCATTCTTGTTGGAAAACTACATATATGTGAGAATGATATAAAAAGGAGTTTCTTATGGCGTTATCTGTCAGAATCTTGTTGCTCTGAAATTTATTTGGCATAATCTTCTTCAAACGATACTTTTAAGGCTATAGAAATTATTTAATATATTATTATTTGGCTGAAAGTGTATTATGTCCTAATTTAAAATGGCATACTTTTAATACGGCTGAATTTTATCTGGCATAAGTTCGTTTTGCATAATGTTTATTTAGAGCAACGATTATTTGGTACAATTGCATTATGAAGATAGCAGAAATTCATTTGGAATAATTTTATTAGGCATTTCTATAAATTAGCACTTTTAACCTTAAATTAAAATTGAAATATTGTCATTAAAAGTCAATGATGTTGTGCTACAAAAGTTAGTGACAGAAACGCATCGCTGCAAAACTACTTCACGTAGTCGTGTCTGCCCTACACCTAGAGTGTAATTTAAGCCTGGGAACGCGCAGACGCGCGGGCGAGGCGGCCCGCGATATGCTCGCGTGGGCCGAGCCGTGACAGTAACCATGCCTGCTGCAAGCTGCATGCTCGCTTGCATGCTGCATGCTTGCTTGTTGCACACTTGCTGCATGCATGGTGTATGCTTGTTTGCATGTTTGCTGCATGCATGTTGTATAGATTTTGAAACTCCACTAGATGAGCTTGGAATAAAAAAAAATGGGATTCGCACTATATGGCGCCCAAAAACCCCCTGTTTTCTTTTTTTTTACTACACCTTTCTAAGAACACTTGGGCGGTCAAGGCGTATCTAACGATGTCTTAAATATATAAATCCGTCTAACGGTTTGAAAGATATGGGGAAATAAAGAATATTACATACATACAAACATACAATATACGCGCGAAAAACTTCTTTTTGTAGATAAATACTATTTATGTGATACAAAGGTCATAATAAATAAAAGTTTATACATTTACCTGTCTATATACATGTGCAGATGCCGCGACTTTGGGCGCAATCACTTGCAATACATTAGTCATCTTGACTTCTTCCATTAAATTAGTCAAATTGTCCTTAATTTTCACATCATCTCGAATCTTCCATCGTTGGGCAAGATAATAAAATGTGCCGTGGTGGTACCAGTATTTTATTGATTAAACCTGTTGAAATAAAATATGCAATGTTATTCGTAGTGTAGGTGTGGTATCTAAGGTGGTAGATATCACTGGCCAAACAACTTTTAAAGTATGCCACAAAAAACGCTTGCCAAAAAATCTGTTGAATTCTGGCCCCTATTTGTGGCCCGGATTTAAACTTTGCCTAACACTGACCGTGCACAACGTGAACCTAAAACCTAGGGAGAAGTACAAAAATCCGCTGGATACGAGAAGCACAGAACTGATCGATGGAGACTCTTGCAACCGGCCTATGTCCAGCAATGCAGCTAAATTGATGATGGTGGATTGAAGACCTACTTAAATATTTTAAAGTGATGTTAAAACCAATGCACAAACTGGTTCCCAACCAAGGGTTACACTTTTGTTTTGTTGTGAAACACACACACAACGATCATAATAATAACTAGCTGTGCCCGCGGCTTCGCTCCCGCAAACTGCCTACCCTACCCTACCTATCTAGTAGCTACCTACATACCTTAGAGTCATTCTTTCGTGGAGAATCTTAACACCGCCATTCTGAAAATGACATCAAAACGCACAACGCCATCTATCGAAAATGGGGTTCAACTGTCCGAGTATCAGAATTGCGTGTGTTGTGATATTTTACTTCTCAAACACTTTAAATTCATATATCTATTAATAGAGTGAACCGATTGCGATGAAACAAAAACTAAGTAATACTTCAAGTTACGCACAATGTTAATATATAAAATTTATCTACATTGATTTCGTACAATTTACGTGATACGTACACAACTAAACAGGTCGCATTTCTCAACCGATTTTCTTGAAATTTTGTCTTTTTTTAATTTTTGTTATAATATAATATAATATTTGTTATAGTTTCTATAATTATATGGATTTAACAGAACCACTATCTCTTCGCAAATGACTTCCTTATGTGAAATTAATGTAGCACATGTGGTATTTTAATATATTTCTTAGGCCCACTTGCATGAAAAACTTAACTCAGAGTTAACACGTGGTTAAATTTACAGTTTGTCCTACAATATTGCCAATTTAACCTCGTGTTAAGGTTCCCCTAGTCGACGGCACGAACTATTTTCTGCGCAAAGTTAAAATGCATGCTATCTCATCCGACAACACGTGCGAAAGAGATGGATGCTGTGATAAACAGTAAGAAGCTAATTAAGAATTATCACTTTTGCAAATTTGTATCGAAATGGATGATGATTTAGGACAAAACGAGCGCGCGAAATTTTATAATCATATCTTTGGGAGTCATAATATAATCATATCATGAAAAAACCGTCGGTGCTCCATGGACCAATCGCAATTTGACCAATGGTCTATGGGGAAAATTACAAGTTTCTATCGTCTAATTACCAACTGGGCTATGGAGACGACTAAACGTATATTTTCAAAATAAAATTATTTGCATTGATGAATTACTAACTAATCTATCCCTGTATGGAGACCGTTTTTCAATTTTCCTTCTTATTATGATATTTATTTCCGCCCAAAGATGCGTTAAAATTAGTGTTGAAATATGGAACTTTCATAACTTTCATATGGTTGACTGGTAGAAAATGCCTAAGGCATTAAGTCAGCCTTTGTACCTTTGTGCATGAAGTCTAAATAAATAAATAAATATACTTTTTTTTTTGCTTTTTTGTTTCCATACAGGGCTAGATAATGATGAGACAAATTGATACCTTTTTTATTTTGAATGTTCATCGTCAAACAGTGGAATAATCGCCAGACTACGTTTGTATGGAAGAATGATCGAGTAGTGTAACCTTAACAACTAACTCGAAGTTAAGAGTTTCTTGCAAGCGGGCCGTATGTATTTATGGAAAACAAGCCTGTGTAATAAAAATAACAAAACTATCGAACAATATCAATCCCATTAAAAACAGTAAAAAAAAACTGTATTCTGTGGATGATCAACTGAAGTAACAGTTAATTATTATTTGGGATCTTTCATAATGAAAGGTAAAGAATGAACATAATATTGTACAGCGAAGTTTTCTAACATAGTAGTATTTACTCAAAAGGGGCCCATTCACTAAACTACTAAACTAAATTAAAAGGTACAATATTAAAATTGTAACATTTAGATTAATTCAAAAATTTTAAAACTTGCCGTTTTTGTTAGTTTTGCAGTAACATAAACGTGGAATCCACTGGTATTACAAATATATTTTGTCAATTTAGATTTTGTTTGCCTTGCGACCGAACATAAACGCCGTATTTTATTAATTTATTTCTGATCTCCAACAAAGGATATCCTTTCGTTACTTTCGATCCGTTTATGTTCAGTTACAAAGGATATCCTTTGTTGGAGATCAGAAATAAATTAATAAAATACGGCGTTTATGTTCGGTCGCAAAGCAAACAAAATCTAAATTGACACGCATTATAATATCACTTACTCAGTATAAAACTCTCCTTGCTCGCATTCTTGATCATCAACATCAGCCTATTAATTTTCCCACTGCTGGGACACAGGCCTCCTCTCTGTGCGATGGGATGGGCCGTAATCCACCACGCGGGCCCAGTGCGGGTTGGTTGGATGTCACATGTCTTTGAATTTTTGGTTCTAGGACACGCCGGTTCCCTCACGATGTTTTCCTTCACCGTTTTTGAGAGCAGTGGTGATGAAATAATTTACACAAAGTATATTCGGGCACGGTTGGCGCAGTGGTTGAGCGATTAACTGCTGCGCTGCGTGTCGTGGGTTCGATTTCTGCACGGAACAATTATTTGTTTGACCTACAGGTAGTTTTTCCGGTTCTAGGTGTTATGTATGTGAGTTTATATGTTTGTAAACGCACCCACGATACAGAAAGAAATTCCTAGTGTGGGGCAACGTTTATCTTTAAACAAAAAAAAAAGTGCCTGCCTAGTAAGTCGCGGCTATTACCACTGAGTATCCCCTGTTCTAACGTGTATTCTTGATATACTAATAAATTAATGCTTAATAGGGTAATAAATTAGTATTGTATATTTTATTAATAAAAATAGTATCGAACTAAAACAAGTTTACTTTGGCATTTCTGAGTAGGTATTCATATTTACATAAAGTTTTTATTATTGTTGCACGTGTTTGAACAAATACTTTTCTATTCGCCGCAGATATATCTATCTGCTAATGGTATCCCATTATCGATTATCACTCAATCTGCTTAACCTTTTCCCATCAGACTATGTTCGGTCGGCTAGCAGTCTAACCAGATTCAGCTGGATACTCAGTCAGTAATCAGCTGCTTCCAGATTTACATGGAGAGGTTACCTATATGATCTCCACTACCAATTGGCAACACGATACATTTGTTCTGTTCTAGCTCACGACGGCGGGTTGGTCTTGGCTCAGTATCGCCTAAGCACACAGAAACGATTTGCATGTGCATCACACACACGACTAAGACCATGACCACGCCGTTCGTGAGATAGAACAACTGTGCCCCATGGCAAGACTGGTGATCATACTTTCGAGCTTCTGAGACTATCCTTAATGACTATCAAAGGTCAACAATAAGTGTGAATTAATTAATAAACAAATGAAAGCCGTGACCAAGAGCTTTGTCTCGGTAGATAATAGACCGACCCATCCGACAAGATACGGCTGAGACCGACCGATTTTTAAGCAAATAACCCTCTTGAAAAATGTATTCTTCCATGCTGTTAAGTATTTTTGTTGAGAATTTTACACAAATTTTATAATATCTATAAATAAAACTTGTGAGAATATACAATTCATTAGTAATGTTAAGTAATGCGGATGCTATACGTATTAACATTAATGGTTTTTTTTATCAAGCTGGTATAAAAAACACACATTTAGGTAATCAAATTCCGATTTTATGCGACAGTTTTGGTGTTTTAGGGTTCCGTTCCTCAAGAGGAAAAAAGGAACCCTTATGATCACTTCGTTGTCTCTCTGTCCGTGTGTCTTTTTCTCTAGAACGCCTAGATGTATTAAGTTGAAATTAATATCATGTAGCCATGTATCACCCTAATCGTTTTGGTGAATGTAGCGGTTTGTACGGAACCCTCGGTGCACGAGTCTGACTCGCACTTGGCCCGTTTTTTTTAACTATGCATCTGCTCAAAACATCACCATTTTAACAATTTTGAACTTCAAATAAATTATTTAACTTTAAATAGGTGATGATTTTGTATGAAAGCAGGGAAACGTCTCAAAGTCATAATAGGTGAACCTGTTTGAAAGTCCTAAAATGGGGTCAACTGAATTTTTGAATGTGATTTAGGAAGAAACAATGCTGCGGCGACCATAAAGAAATGGAGATATGGGCAGAAGAGAGTTCAGAGTCCTCCGCTGGTGAATATCCATGTCCAGTATGGACTCGCTCCACCCACTCCATCCTAGTGGATATAGCTCTTAATGAGATGGATTTCCACTGGCAGACTCAAATCGACCACGGTTCGAATACTGTATCCACTAATCGGCATCCCCAGAAATACGCAGGACTATGACGAGCCGCATAGAAAGGTCGAAAACTGAAAGCTGTCTCGAAGATTTAAAAGCCGAAAGAAAATCCCTTGCCCCTGACCATTTCATCGAGCCTTCCGCCTGGGTACGCGTTGCCATGGCTGACCTGGAAATCTCTAAACAGACTCTGCACTCAGGTCTGCCGCAGCAAACACAACCTCCATAGGTGGGGGTTCGCGGATGGTACCGACGATGCCCAGTGTCTGTGCGGCGTCTTTTCGCAGACCATGGCCCACAGCTCGTCCTGTACTGTATGCCCCGTAACCTGTATGTCAGTAAGGACCTTATGGCTGCGTCGGCAAGGGGTGTTGCCCTGGCTGAATACTGGGCCAAACATAACATTTGAAAATTGTATTTGCCATCAACATGCTAAGAAGAAGAAGAGTAGATTTCAGTAAACAATAGAACTTTTTCAATATGTTTAAGTTTCGGTTTCGGCCGAAACTGAAACGAAGGCCGAAATTTTGGTTTCAGTTTCGGTTTCGGCTGAGAACCCAGTTTCGGTCGGACACTTAACAATCTGCTAGTGATTTAAAGACATAGATAAATCACAGTGAATAAGTAGACATACAAATTAAATAAAAAATACCAACATACTTTGAACCTCTTGCAAAAAAAAGTAGAAATTTCCAAAATGCACGTATTCCTACTTTCACTTCGAATAATTCAAGAAATTTTGATAATGTTTTTGTTAGAATAAATCACATTAATAATAATACAACACGACAATTTCTTGAACGAACTACACAGTTAGGTAATCGATTCAATACTAAGTTGCAAAGCTACTCTGCTGTGGAAGTTCGTAACGATGTTGCAGTCAGAGTGTTGAAACAGACTGAATTAAAACTGCCTAATTGAGTGTAAACGATGCAGTTCTTTACGATGTTGATAATAAGGTTACACTAGTCGAAAATTCTTCCATACAAACGTAGTCTGGCTATTACTTCACTGTTTGACGGTGTACGTTTAAAATAAAAAATGATATCAATTTGTCTCATCATTATCTAGCCCTGTATGGAAACAGAAAAGTAAAAAAATACAATATTTGAAAGTCATGAGCGTTGAAAGTTCCATATTTTTATTTTGAAAATATACATTCAGCAGTTTTTTCATGATATCTAGACTCCCAAAGGTCTGTTCATAAAATTTCGCGCGCTCGTTTTCGTCGTAAATCATCATCCATTTCGCTACATGTTTGCAAAAGTGCTAATTCGTACGAACTGCTCATCACACCATCAATATCTTTCGCACGTGTTGTCGGATAAGACAGCATGTATTTTAACCCCGCGCACAAAATAGTTCGTGCCATTGACTAGGGGAACCCTTGAATAAATTTCCACGGAAAATATATTAAAACCAGTGTTACAAACTCACATTTACACTCACACTCTTACACTCACACATTCACACCCACACATTACACTTATACAATCATTCAAACCACGTCCTCCTCATTTCTCGATTCTCATTTTTGTTTTAAATTTTATTTTATTTTTGATAGTTATATAGGTACTTTTTGTTTGTTCATACTTTTCAGTGATAAAGTTACTTCTTTTGTATATTTTTCGCTGAATTTTTATATTTCATTTCTCTTTGATTTTGATTTTAATTCTCTTTAAATTTAATTTTCATTGAATTTTAATTAAATTTAATTGTATTCTACTTTAAACTTAAATTTCGATTTTGTAAAGACAACACACACATTTTTTCATGATGAATCATTCCTTTATGTAAAAAATGGGTGATCTGTAACATAGGGCCTTACCTATCTCAGACACCCTTCTCCATACAAGGTTACGTATTAAGATAGTCATTGTATTTTGATGTCGAGATAAATAAAGAATTTTTATTATTAATAATACGCTGTATCATCAGGCTTGTATGATCAGGCACGCCAAATTAATGATGGTTAGATGATTCTACAAATCCAGAGGTGTTATCTAAACAAGTGAGATTTTATCAACCAAAGCATTACGAGAACAATTGGAAATAATGGCAAAAATATTTGAGATTGCCGATCAGACGGGTCTGTCTTGTGTATGTTATGGTGTGTAGATGGATTAATGTTGACTTTGTTTAATTTTGACCTTAAACAGTAAAATTTTCTCATATTAAATTAGAATTTATAAGTTGTTTTTTTTTACCTGTGGCACATTCGGACAGTGCTACAGGGGGCACATTCGTATTAGTAATTTTATTGATTAATATGTATAAGTACCTGGGCGACCAAGCTCAGCTCAGTTGAAAATGGAGAAAACGGCGTTTTCTAAAAATGAAACCTAGCTAGATCAATATATTTCTTCATACAGGTGTTGTCCATGACTTTGGTCCTATTGTCGATCCAACGCGCTTTTGGATACCCATGGTGCTTGACTTATATGGCCCAACCTTGGCCACCATTAGTTCAACGCGTTACTCCAGCGAACATCGCCGCATCTAGCCAGGTTACCTGTCTAACTCCACTTGAGATGAGACGCAAATACATTATCACCCTGTTACCGATGTCTGTTTGTTACTTACTTTGTATTATTTTCCCTCGCTTCACTTTTGACAGCCGCGGACTTAAGCGGTCTTGGTCACGATGAAGGCTGTCCAATCGCTGGTGCTGTTGTAGTGGCATCTATGCCGCCACCTATAAACTAATGACATGACGTCACACAAAACCCTGCATCGTGCAAGCAGTTTTTGGCGCGATTTGAACACATAGGTACACCAGTCCGTTTTCAACCGTCGGGCAGTTGCCCGGGCCAGACAAAAAAAATCCTCTGGTTGGAGGATCCTCCCTTTTCAAGTAGTAACTCGTCTCACGATCTCTCTCCTCCTAGTTTGTTAGGCGATGTGTGTAGTGAACAGGGCCACTTGCCGCGGGTTAAATCTGATCGGTCCACCTCCACCTACTTACCTACCTCCTTAGATTCAAATTAGTCATCTGCCATGGTCATGGTCTCTCACATTAATAAAATCATTATTATTATTGAGTAGCAATAATTACCTACAATCATCAAGAGGTCATGTGGCATGACGATAAAATGTCACCTCTGTGTGTGTATTTACGAGTGTTTTTACCCGACCAGGTACAGATTATTTTGTTATTTATTTAGGTAAGTAATAAATAGGGTCAGCTACATGGTCAAAATAACTGACCACACTGACACATATTTTGACCGAGTAGTATAATAACGGTCTATCTACTGACGATGCTTATCCGCGAAACAAGTGGCGCCTCAGGATTAGGAAATCCGAACCCGAGTGATGGGAAGTGGGGATGTGGAAGAAAAAAAACTACAATGTAATAACAAACATGATTCAAACAATAAAAATACTTGATGAGGTTGAGGTAATTTCTGAGCGAGGCCAAAGAAAATATTTATATATTGTTTGAGGAATGATATGAAAGAAAACGGAGTCTTTGATAGCTTGGTTGCAGTTGCAAGTAAGAAAAGAAGAAGAAAAACGTGTTGCGTCGACTCTAGTCAACATGGGACAAGGGCAGGCAGGATGATGAGGTAGCCCCGGTGGATTACCACATTGTAGAGGCAGAGGGGCTCAGCAGCTGTGGCTTGGTCACCCACGGTGAAGCGAAGAGGAACCCGAGAAGCGGCCGCTCCTCAGGGTTTTTGTCGATTAAGGCAACAACGTAGCACCCTACAAGAAGGTTGCGGTGCCGCTTGGTAACATCGCAACTGAGGCGGGCCGCGATGTCGTATGGGTCCTTCCATACGATATCGTGGCTGTGGGTTGGAGGCCGCGACGGGAGAGGAGTGCCGGTATTGCCGTGCGCCGCTCTCCCTACCTTCCACGGCCTGGACGGGGTCGCCACCGTCTGGTGGTGGACGCGGTTGGGCCGCAGGGGAAGTCTCTATCCCCTGCCGCTGAAAAGTGGTAGGAGGCAGGGCCACTGACCTGACGCGTTACAGCTAGGGGGACCAAAGGTGCCATACACACAGTCGTCTGGCGCCCATGTGCTGGTTTAGTCCCTGGGGTGGTCACGGCGTGCAATGTGTTCTGGTACTACCCAGAGTAGGGTTCGGTGATGGACTACCGCGGCGAGTTCACGGACGAGTGCTAACGCGTGCCCGTGTTCCCGCCCTAAGCGGCACAGGAGGACAACGTGGTGTTTTAATGGGTTAGAGTCCCACATAACTGCGCTATCTCCCCGTGGTAGTGCTGTATGCATGAGCATTTCTCGCGCAAAAAAAAAGGATTTTGAAGTACTTTTTAGCCCATAACACACTATTCAGTGGAAAATTCGATGTCCTTTAGCAACTTATCGCCTAAAGGACATCGAAGAGAGAAAAAAATGGAAATGCAAAATATGCGTCAAAAACAAACCAGACACTGATGTAGCTACTTCAAACATCACTCTCAGAAAAAAACCACAATCCTCAAATAAACCATCTTCGCCTCAACAACCGATTCCCATACAAAATTTACCGGCTACCTCGGCAAAATGTGAGGCAAATATATTTACGCAGAATTCCTTCGAATCTTTGCCACTGGATGAAGATATTGATGTTTTATCTCATACTATGAAAAGAAATCCAGAACTATTTAGAAGCTGCCCGAATCTAAGATCCAACAACTTTGATCTAATTGAAGAATTGGAAAAGAAAGTTACTGTACTGGCGAAAAACTTGGAAATTACTGAAAATGAAATTGCTAATTTACTATCAGAAAACGGAAATCTTAAAAAACAAATGTCTATGTATGGTACTCAAATTAACCAACTAAAGGATATCTGTAAATCGACGCCCAAAAGAGCATCACAGAAAAAAAGGAGCAAAGATCCCATCCAAACAAAATTAGACTTCTCAGAGCAAATAATTAGTCCAAACGCTCAATGCTCACAAACAAGGGACGACGTGCAGAGTCTACAAGGTACAGATCAGAAAATCAACAATGACATTCATAACAAGATATCGGTGGACTCTGCAATTGAACAACGACAAGGAAACTTACAGTATAACACCCAATTAAAGCCCAAAACAAAAAGTAATATTTACTTAATTGGAGATGAAAAAGTAAGAGGTCTATCAGCACAACTTATACACACCAAGACTGGTAAATGGAATGACAATTACAACATCCAGGGTAAAGTTCAGCCATATGCTTCTTCATGCGAGATCCTCCGGAATCCAGAGAATCTATCACGCACCCTATCTGACAATGACATTGTTATACTATCAGTTGGTAAACATGACAAAAATCCATACTTGTTGTTAACTAATCTGTGTAGTACTTTGTGTAGTTTAAGCAATTGTACAATATTGTTATTGAATGTTACAGAAAATAGGTATCTTAACGTTAAAAAACTTAATTATGAACTAAAACAGTTCACAAAAAGTTTTAAGAATTGTAAGTTTATTGAAGTAAATCAGTTAGGTATAAATTATTATAAAAAGCTCTCAGAATTAGAATTAATTAATTACAAACTAAATATAGAGATTGATTATATGCAATATGAAAAGACTACAAAACTAGCTTTAGCTGCACGAAATTCACTTCATGGCAATGATAATAACAATAACACATTTTTTCGTTCCTAAGTCCCCCGTTAATAAAATTTCCGTTCCCGTCATTAATTATGGTAAATCAAAACAGGATTGCCGACATAGTAATCTACGAATCCTTCACCAAAATATAGCTGGTCTCTGCAACAAACTAGCCATGATAGAAATAACTTTATCTGAATTGGTAGGAAAAAACAAGGAGGTGGATATTCTATGTTTTAGTGAAACTTTTGTTAAGAAAGGTACAGAAGCTAACATCAAACTCGATAATTTTAAATTGGCTGCAGTTTTTAGTCGAGATAAATGTAGAGAGGGTACGTGTATTCTGACTAATAAGGTATTTGACACAAAAACATTAAGTATGCCTTCTGGTATAGCTACGGAATTCTATTTTGAATGCTGTGGCGTAGAGGTAATTGGTTTGAGCCTGATAGTTGTTAATATTACAGAATACCCGATCAACGAAAGGCGCAAACCGGTGTATTTCTTCATAAGCTTGACCATTTGCTAAATTACTTGACGGACCAATACAAGAGAAAAAAAAAATATTTATGGTGATTGGAATATAGATATTTTAAAGGATAATTCCATAACAAAGGAACTTTTAAGTATACTTAGTAACTACAATTTTGAAGCACGCATAAAATCACCAACTCGGGCGAACTCGTGCATTGACCAAATTGCCAGTAACATACAGAGTGTTCAGTCAGAAATTCTTCAACTAAGCTTGTCAGATCACGAAACAGCACAAACAGTTACTATAAAGACGAGTAAACATAAAACAATATCTTGTTGGTCTGAATTAAAACGTGACTACTGCGCGGAAAACCTTAAGAAATTTTGCGAGTGTATGTCTTCTCTCTCATTTTCGGAAACATTTAACTCGGATACTCTAACACAAGCCGTTAATTTAAGCCTTTTATATTACGATCTGTGCTTTCCGATTATTAAGGTTAAAGTTAATAATAAACCAGTTACACAAAACTGGATAACAAAAGGCTTTAAAAAATCCAGCAAAACGAAAAGACAGCTTTATTTAAAATTTAGAACTTGTAAAACGAATAAAATACATAATGAGAAAATCTACAAACGTTATAATCATATGTTTAAAAGATGTGCACAGAAAGCTCAGAAATTAATGAATACAAGACGTATACAAAAGCATAAGAATAAATGTAAAGCCACTTGGAATGCAATCTCCTCAACGATAAATAATAATGATTTGTATAAACATGACATTGATGAAATAAATTCTAATAATGTGACATATAATAATCCATCTGAAATTTGCAATATATTTAATGACTATTTTATTAATTTGACATCCAATCAACCATTTAATTCTAATAATATTAAGCTTAATCAAAAAAACAAAAATCTTAACACTATTTTTCTAAATCCTATAGATGCAGAAGAAGTGTATAAAATTATAATGTCCCTAAATAATAGCAAAACTAGTGGATATGACGGCGTCGCCACACAGGTTTTGAAAGCTTGTGCTAGCTCTATATTTCATCCACTAGCACATGTTATAAACCTATCTTTTTTGGAAGGTGTTTTTCCTGATCAGCTCAAAATGTCTATCGTAAAGCCACTATTTAAAAGGGGAAATAAGACAGACCCAAATAACTACCGGCCTATTACGATAGTACCCATCATATCTAAAATTTTTGAGAAGGCTATGCATATTAGGTTGAATAATTTTCTCAGTAGACATGACATATTGTGCAAAGAGCAGTTTGGTTTCCGTAAAGGTTGTTCAACTGCTCTTGCCATCTTCAACTTTATTAAACTTGTAACAGAAACTATTAACAATGGCAATCCAGCAGTGTCATTGTTCTTAGATATGAGTAAGGCCTTTGATTTTGTTAATCATGCTAAGCTATTAAACAAATTAGATTTCTACGGCATAAGGGGCAAGGCATATGAATGGATATCTAAACCTATCTTTTTTGGAAGGTGTTTTTCCTGATCAGCTCAAAATGTCTATCGTAAAGCCACTATTTAAAAGGGGAAATAAGACAGACCCAAATAACTACCGGCCTATTACGATAGTACCCATCATATCTAAAATTTTTGAGAAGGCTATGCATATTAGGTTGAATAATTTTCTCAGTAGACATGACATATTGTGCAAAGAGCAGTTTGGTTTCCGTAAAGGTTGTTCAACTGCTCTTGCCATCTTCAACTTTATTAAACTTGTAACAGAAACTATTAACAATGGCAATCCAGCAGTGTCATTGTTCTTAGATATGAGTAAGGCCTTTGATTTTGTTAATCATGCTAAGCTATTAAACAAATTAAATTTCTACGGCATAAGGGGCAAGGCATATGAATGGATATCTAAACCTATCTTTTTTGGAAGGTGTTTTTCCTGATCAGCTCAAAATGTCTATCGTAAAGCCACTATTTAAAAGGGGAAATAAGACAGACCCAAATAACTACCGGCCTATTACGATAGTACCCATCATATCTAAAATTTTTGAGAAGGCTATGCATATTAGGTTGAATAATTTTCTCAGTAGACATGACATATTGTGCAAAGAGCAGTTTGGTTTCCGTAAAGGTTGTTCAACTGCTCTTGCCATCTTCAACTTTATTAAACTTGTAACAGAAACTATTAACAATGGCAATCCAGCAGTGTCATTGTTCTTAGATATGAGTAAGGCCTTTGATTTTGTTAATCATGCTAAGCTATTAAACAAATTAGATTTCTACGGCATAAGGGGCAAGGCATATGAATGGATATCTAGCTATTTAAGTAATAGGAAGCAATATACAGAGATATCCAAAGTCGTAAAGAAAGGTGACAGAATATATTGTAAAGAGAAATTCAAATCAGTGGCAATAATAAATAAGTCTGGTGTGCCTCAGGGTAGTATTCTCGGTCCTTTGCTTTTCTTACTCTATATAAATGATCTTCCGGAGGCCACGCAGCAGCAATGTATTCTTTTTGCAGATGATACGACAGTTATATTAAAGTGTCAGGATAAAATCAATTACAAATCTGTTACTGAAAAGACTCTGTCAGATATAATTAGCTGGAAGGTAAATAATGACTTAAATATAAATGTTAATAAGACCAGATTAATAGAATTTAACTCGTATAATACTAAACAATTAGCTTTAGATATTAGGTATAAAAATGAAAAAGTACAACAAGTGGATGAAATAAAATTTTTAGGTATTAATATAGACAAGAATCTCAATTGGAAAAGCCATGTGGAACATATACGTCAAAAACTTGATAGGTTTGTGTTTGCTTTAAAAAAGCTACGACAAAATGTTTCTGTAGAAGCTGCTCTTTCAGCTTACCATGGCTATGTGTCATCTATTCTAAGCTATGGACTTATCATGTGGGGTAACTCGACCGATACCGACAGAGTTTTTAAGCTCCAGAAACGTTGCATGCGGGTCATAAACAAGGCATGGATTTTAGATAGCTGTAAACCTCTCTTTAAAAAAAGTAAAATTCTTCCACTGCCCTGTATGTACATACGAGACATCTGCATCTTTACCAAGAAACACATGCATTATTTTATGCAACATAGCGAAGTTGTGCCAAGACAAAAAAGGGCTAAGTTTCGCAACCTGTTATATCATCCATCTGGTCATACAGATATTTACAAGAAAAATGTGTATAATATGTGTATATTGATTTATAATAACATACCAAATGAATTAAAATTATTGCAGGGTAATGTTTTTAAAATAAAATTGATAGATTGGCTCCAAAATAGATGCTTCTATAGCCTTAAGGAATTTATAGAGCATAGACATCATTATTGTTAAGAACATAAATAATGTATTTATTAAATGAGTAATTGTAATAACATACATAAATATATATTGATTAATTGTTAAATCAGCATTGTAAACAAACATTTTAATTTGATTGACATTTTAATTTCAGTTGTTGACATTTTAATTTATTTCATTGACATTTTTAATTTTAATTTAAGACATGTTAATTTATTTTATTGTAATTTTTATTTTATTTTTTAAATTATTGTCGAGTTTATAATCTGACAACTGAAAATATTGGAATTTTAGTTATAGACATTTAAATATATTTGATTGACATTTAATTTTAATTATTAGCATGTTTAATTTTAATTATTGACATTTTAATTTATTTAATTTTTAAATTGTATAATCTGACGATTGAAAGTATGGTTTGATCTGGTTTTTTTTTATCTAATTTTTACAATTGTGTTTTGGGTATGATGTCTACTAACTTAATGAGTTTAATATTTAAAGTAATTTGCACGCTTGCTTGCAGGCAGAATACAATAACTTTTAGGCTTTAAGACCTTTCCTTGTTAAACAATGTATTTTCTGGCAAATAAATATATTGATTTGATTTGA
This sequence comes from Orthosia cruda, assembly GCA_964057195.1. Lineage (NCBI taxonomy): Eukaryota > Metazoa > Arthropoda > Insecta > Lepidoptera > Noctuidae > Orthosia > Orthosia cruda. Next base: position 10,701,645 of record OZ059854.1, on the reverse strand, counting down.
TTTGAAAGGGATAGCCATAACACATTGTGGAGCTCGTGGATAAATAATATCAGCCGCATGTTGTTGTTGTGTGTTGATCTTCAAGGTTAAGCAACACTTACTGAGGTCGGTCGGTGGATGGGTGACCAACTTTACATAGTGAATTTCTTCCGTGCCTCGGGAAGTACGTTTAGCCGTTGGCCCCGTCAGTCATTTGAAGATCTTTGACAGTCTTTACGGTTAGTCAGAAGCCTGAAATCTGACACCAGTCGGGCCAAGGGATATCGTGCTACGCAGTTACATTACGTGCTAGTTAGATAGGCAGTCATCATCATCATTTCAACCGAAAGAAGTCCACTGCTGGACATAAGCCTCCCCAAGCGTCGCCAGACTGATCAGTCGATAAGCGGTGGTTTCATTAAAAATACTTGTACTTACTCAGCTGATTTATATTAATTCAGTTGGGCAAAGGCTAGGCAGATTGATTTAACATATTGTAAAGCCAAGGGCTCAAGTATGAAGTTGGTACTTATGTCTTGTCCATCAGTATCATATGTGCAGCTATCAAATACATCGGTACTGTGCCAAGGGCAGTAGTGCACTACCACAGTTCAAATGTTAATATACCCATTATGTAGGCACCTACTACAGAAATAGCTCTTAACGTCAAGCCAACACATCAAGAAGCATTGAAGGTTGTGCTAAACCACAAAAATAACATCATAAACTTCAATGGGTAGATAAATCATTTAGTTGGTTTCATATAATACTTATAATCGTGATAATCAGAGGAGTTCGATGAAGTTTCTCATTTTATATGTCGCTAATAACTTTTTTTAACTGAGGGACCTCACTGGTATTTTGCAAAATAATTGTTAGATTTAGTAGTAGACTTAAAACAATTGTAGAACAAATCTGAGAATTTGTAAACAAATATATTAAAACTACAGCCCTTAAAGTGCGGTCCCTCAGTCCTCACAGACCATGAGCCAGATCTCGGAAAGTATCTGAAACATTATTGTATTTGACTATTTTTATTTTATTTATTTTTATTTTATTTATTAGGTTAACCAACAATTGTTTAAACATAAAAAATACATTGCGATTGACAGACATACATTGGCAAGTGTAACAATCACTTAAAGGCTAACACCGCATGCACAGTAAACGGGTTTAAATATACAACATAAATTATTTTTCAACATTTAGGTTAGTTTTGTTCTTAAGATTAGGTTAGTTTTACAATAACATTCAAAATCTCTAAAACATATCTACATGAAAAATGCAACTATAAATTCAATTCCCGAACAATAAGTGCTGATAAATTAAATTATAAAAAAAAAGAATAAACATTTATTAAAATCATCATATTCGAATTAAAAAAAAGTGTATAATTAATTAATTATAGTAGGTACATATTGGTAAATTAATTATTATGTTTGGTATATTAAATTAAATTAAATTAAATGAAACTTGAATTTAATGCTGTGCTGGAAGAATCAAGTTTTTGTGAGTGAATAATGTACAATTACTTTAATAATTTTATTAATACTGTCCTGGTTTATATCCACTAAATCACTGCAGCTATTGAACATTTTACTTATTCTTGGTATAGGTGAGTTTGAGCCAAGTACAGTTCTTCGTAGTGGTAGGCATAGTGGTGTAATTATATTTCTCGGATATCTTGATGGAGCGTGGAATCTAATAAGACTCAATAGTTTAGGGCAATCAATTCGATTTCTTATTATTTTGTATAAAATATGGCGTCGGTGACATGTCTACGTGTGGATAGAGTATGCATTCTGAAATGACGCAGGCGGGTTTTGTAGGAGGGTAGCTACTTAGATTTCATCTCACAAAAACCTAGGTGCCACACAAAATGTTTCTGCACACGTTCTAACCGCAGCATATGAGTGGCGTAGTGAGGTCTCCATACAACGCTGCAATACTCCAAGATGCTTCGCACGAGACTGTTGTACAACATTATTTTGGTGTTGCTTTTACGAAAACCCCTAGTATTACGAAGCAAGAAGCCTAACATTTTAGATGATTTATTATTAATGTGCTCAATGTGAGGTATAAAACTTACTTTCCTGTCGAAAAGTACTCCTAGGTCCTTGATTATTTCGAGTTCCTTTACTTTAATTTGGTTTATGAAGTATTCCGTACTTATATTGTTATTTTTTCTCGTAAATTTAACGTGATAACATTTGTCAGAGTTCAGTTGCATTCTATTATTTTTACACCATTCAATTACTCTGTTATGGTCGTTCTGTAGAAGCTCGTTATCTTTTGGGGATTCCATCATGCGTGCAAACTTCAAATCATCGGCATATAAAAAAGGTTCTGAATAACGGAAGCATTGGGGAAGGTCATTAATAAATATATTAAACAATATCGGAGCCAAGTGCGATCCTTGAGGAGCGCCAGAGGTAATTATATGTTCTGAAGATTTAAATCCGTTCACAACGACGTAGAATTCGCGTTCGATTAGATATGATTTGATCCATTCCAACAAAGACCCTGGTACACCGTAAGCTGCAAGTTTGTAGATTAGTATGGCATGTGACATTTTGTCAAATGCCTTACTGAAGTCCGTATATATTACATCAAATTGTTTATTTTTATCTACTGCCTGAATTAGTGACTCCGTGAATGTTGCTAAGTTCGTAGTTGTAGATCTCGCAGTTACAAAACCATGTTGGTGGTCACTTAGGTAGATCTTAAAATGATGCTGGATGTATGGACAAACAATAGATTCAAAAATCTTTGCGAAAGCGGATAGTATTGAAATAGGCCTGTAGTTGGAAATGGGGTCTTTGCTATCTGACTTGTACACTGGAACTACTTTCGCTTTTTTCCATTCTAGCGGAAAAGTCCCTGTGGCTAGCGGCGTATTAATGATAATCAGTAAAGGAGAAACCAGGGCTGTTGCGCAGGAAGAAATGAATATAGGAGGGATGCCATCAGGTCCTGGCCCCTTGGTAACATTAATTGTTTTAAGTTTCTTAAGCAAACATTCGCGATCGATTACCGGGGCATTCAAACACTGACTATTATTAAGTAGAGATTCTAGAAACATTGTCTTGCAATTCATTTCTTTATTGCTGTCAGATGTGTATACGGACGAGAAGTAATTGGCGAAAAGATTGCAGATTTCAGCACCATTAGATGTTACAGTCTGTCCGTCAGTCATAGTCTGTGGGTAAGCACTAGATCCGCCTCGTTTAGCTTTTATATAACTCCAAAATAGCTTAGGATTCTCTTTAATTCCTTGTTCTAAATTCTTAAGATAATCATTATATAAATTCATGGCTAATTTTTCACATCGCTTGGAAATTAAATTCAATTCAATTTTATCCATGGGATTATTATATTTTTTATAGCGTATCCTCAACTTATTTTTTTCTTTTAACGATTTAATTATTGTTTTGTTAAACCATGGTGGAAAACGAGAGTTCTTTTGTTTTCTTTCTGGCACAAATTTTTTAATTGCTAAATATAAATGTTTGTACAGTATTGATAGCATGCTATTCACGTTATCGCTATTTTTAAAAAGTCCATTCCAGTCTTGCTCATTAAGATAATTATTAATTTCTTTATAGTTTGCTTTATAAAAGTTAGGTCTACAATTTGAGTTGTTATATGGCAGATTATGATTATTTACTAATGACAGAGTTATGTCTAGGGGAGGGTGGAGTTTATCGACAACCGTTAGAGAAGAGTTAGATTCGTTTACTGAACATGAGGGCACTGAAGACAGTACCAGGTCCAGTATACGCCCAGAGTAGTTTTTTACGTAATTACACTGTACTAGCTGACTTACATTTACGAAATCCACTAGAATTTGGCTAGCTTTAGGCAAAGAATCATTTATTGATTTTAGATCCCAATTGATTTTAGCTAGGTTAAAGTCTCCTACAATACAAGTAGGAATATTTGTTGAGTCAACAACTCTATTGCAGTGCTCGACAAAATGTTCAAGAGTTGCTGGACTCACAGGTGGAGGAAGGTAAATCGCACATATAGCTATTTTATGAGATTTTTGAGACGGTGATATATCAATGGTTACCCAGAGATCCTCACATTTACTTTGCCAGTGTTCAATGCGTGATGAGTTAATTTGTTTATTAACTGCAATTAACACTCCACCACCGTCCTTACCACTCTGAAATCCAGTTGTTTCCCTATCTCTCCTGTACACTTCATAACGATCATCAAATAATTCACTGCTCAGTACGCTACTATTTAACCAGGTTTCCGCTAAAATTATTATATCATAATTCAGACAACACAGATTACAGTAGAAATGTTTAGTTTTCGTTCGACTGTAGACATTTAGTAAAGAATTTGTATAGTAGATTATTACACGAGGGTCGAATGGAATCAATTCCCATACGAGGTATTTAGATGCCCGCAGCGCAGCGAGGGCGGCTATAATCCGAGTAGGAATTAATGTCTTTCACCCGTGTTAAGCACTCTACTTTTCATTTCGAATATAAGGAAAGCAAAAAACGACGACGCCTGCCACTTTCATCATAGCAATATGAGTATAGTTGAATTTGCTCTTATTGAAAATTTTGAGCTAGGACGCACACATTTTAGCGTTCCAACGCCAATCGCTTCTATATTTGGTAAATAATTACAACTAGAAGTTATTGGCGTTGGGTCCGGCTGTAATCACGGACATCTCATATTGCTATAAAAAAAATAACAGGCGTTAAAATTTGTTTTCTTGGTTTCTTTGTTAATTACTCGTTGCATTGTATTTTCAGATTATATTTTTATGAGGTACGTTGAATGTTCATTCTTCTGGTAAATATAACATTAATTATAAGTATTCAACCACCATTCTGACTGTCAGAACTGCGGCTCACTTTATTATTATAATTGTTCTTGTTTCATGGAGGTACATTTAAATTAATTAAAGTTACATTCAAGTACATTGCTGGCACATTCCTTTCATATTATTATATAATATATTCATCACACTTGCACGTAAACAGTATCTAAACATACAGGTTAACTTGCCCGTAATGCCCATATAAAACCCTTGAGCTTTCTTTTTGTCATGAAACCCAAGGTCGGTAAGTATTTTTTTTTAATTTATCGCACAGCACACAGGTCATGCAAGTTCAAGCAAGGAGTTTACACGCAATTAAAAAATTGTATTAAAATGTTATCTAAACAGGAATTTCATTGCAATCTTGCTACATATTACTCAAATACTCAACTAATGTTATTAATAATCGATTTTAATCGTTTATTTTATTTTTTACACTCCGTCATGGCTGTATACCTACGTAATTATTTGCCCTTAACGTTTCTGAACATTTGTATAATCTGTGGTGTGGGCAAAAAGCCTGGTATCCGTTTAAAAAAAAGTTCACGTATTTCGTAATAATAGTTGTGCTGACTTGTGTATTAAAGCTATAATTCATAATTATTTACATTTTGTATTTGAAGACAAGTAAAAAAGTTATAAAAAAAGTCGTCGTCGTCGTCCGATGAGTGTGATTTAAATGCAACACCGCCAGATATTATCCATGCAGCAAAAACAATTAATTTTAAATCTTTTACCGGAGAAGTCTAAGGAGCGGTATATAGCTGCGTACGACTAATTCATAAAATGGAGACTCGAAAAGAAAACAAGTTCGTGTTCTGAAAATGTTTAGCTGGCGTATTTTGGAGAATTGGCGAATAAATACAAACGGTCTTCACAGTGGTCCACTTACTATATGCTGAAAACTACTCTTCAATCTAAGGATTGTATCAACATTAATAAATATACAAAATTGACGGCAATTTTATTTATTTACTCGCAAATGTGATGAAAAACATTGTATGTTTCACGGGAGGTACGGGAATTACGAACCTCGACTCAAAAAGACTTCGACTTCGGGCTTCTACTGGAGCTTCGATCTTTACTTTCTTACCGCCCTTAATACACATTTACTATTACAGCCGACTGCCTAACCAAATTTAGTTCTATTTTTCACATTTATTCCCACCCTAGGGAGGAAAGCAATTACTACACAACTCAACAAAAAAATATTTTTCTTTGTCCTAAAATTTATTTTATGATTTTTCTATTCATTATGCGCCAAAATAAAGGAAAAATGCCCATATGCCTTAAAAAGTTTGCTTTTGTGGTAGTTATGATAATAATACATTTTTGTGAACTATCGTTTAGAAAAACAATGTATTAAATAGTTGCGGTATTTTTTTGATTTTGTAAAAACCTTTGTATTTTTAGTTTGTAACGTGCCGCTCCGACCATATCCAGAGTTTTCAATAATTCCTTACATGTAAAAGTATTCACTCTCTTTCAATCTAGTGAAGCGGTCGGTTGGCATTCTTACTCTTAGTAATTTATTTTTATTAAACTAACTCCGACACGAAGTGAATCAAGTACTTATTTTGCGATGCCCGTAACGCCGACATAGCTAAGTGACCAACCTACGTTCCCGAAACATTAACAAGTTTTGTAGAAGACCCAAAGAGGTTAAAATGTCGTCCAGAGAGCCGAAATTTGATGCTGAAGCATTTCTTTATATATGTGGTATATTTGTTAAAGTATGAGATATAAAATTTTATTTAAATGCATGTAAAAAACTTTGTGAAGTCTACGAAGTTTATTTCAACTGCCTTGTTCGGAATCTAGACAAACCCTGGGCTCCACAAGTCGCTTACAGTAATTGCAAAAAAATACCGAGAGCCAGTTGGTAACATGATAGAAGACTTTAAAAATATGGGTTGCAGAATGTCTCTAAAAGTACATATGCTGCATGCTCATTTAGATAAATTTGAAAACAACGTGGGAGCATACTCAGAAGAACCAGGAAAACGTTTTCATCAAGATATCATGGATTTCGGACAACGTTATCAGGGCCAATACAACGAAAATATGATGTAGGCTACATTTTGGGATTAGTGGGAGAAAGTTATTTAAAACATGAAATAAAATAACAAAGTTTCACTTTTAAACTATTTTCAACTATTTTGTAATGTAATATGATAGTAAAAGTTGACGACAAATTTACATATATTTGTTTCGATTTATCGATAAATAAAAATGTTAACTATAGATTTTATGAAATATTGATCAACCATTCTCCTGGATACAAAAGCAAACTTTTCCAGCCCATATTTTTATTCGTATATCTGTCGATAAATCTATCGGAATTTTACCACAGTCAAAATTAGTGTTGACCTGTGCTAGAGTCTTTCCCGCCCAAAGATGGGCAGTAGCATTTTCCACCCGCTACTCGGATCAAATAAACACTAATTTCCGAGTATGAGAAATGAAAAAGGTATTTACTAAATAACAGACCACAAAGCAAGAAAGATAAAAAATGTTTCGTCCCAAAAGTTCCGTTACTATTTTTGGTATTTTGTTGCAACACTATGTCAGCTAGCTGTCAGCGATTATGATAGCTTTTGGATTGAGTTGGGTTGACAGTTGACTGGAAAATCTGAGATCGAACACGTGCAAACGATTTTCAGAGGGTTTTGTGGGATTAATTGCAATTACTAATTTCCCTTAGACATTCACGATTGGTGTAGTGTTTCGCCCGTGCAGTTGGATTTGTGTATATTTCGCGAGTTCGTAGAGTTGAGTATACTTTGGTTAGAAAGTGGTACATTTTGTGTCACTCAGAGGTAGCTGTGTCTTGTGGGGTGAAAATCAACCCCCACAGTTACATTCCAATTTGTTAAAATAAAGTGTACAACTTGCAACTTAATATTGTCACTCCGGGATAGAAGCTCACAGTTTTGTAATTGAATTTGTTTGTTTGTTGTATACAATATAGGTTTGGTCCAGGCTAAATAGTCTTCCCTAATTGTATTTAATTGAATCATAGTTATTGTCGGATCTTCTATCTTGGTTTTGTAAGTTTGTCTCTATTGTAAACATACTCAGTGCCCACCTGCCTGAGTAATTGTTGTTGGGTAACACTGTTACCAATTGTATAAGGTTATTGATTATTGTTTGTTTGATATTGACAGTATTATTTTAAATTGATTAAAGTTAAATTCATAAGTCATTGTTTTTAACTATTAAAGTATGGTAGCGCCATCTCTTGTAAATGTCATAAATCAATGACCAAAAACACATAGACAAACGCATTTGAGATTTCGCGGGCGATCGATATCCTAATTATCTCGTTCCTTCCTCATTCCTTTTCCCTTTATGTACGCCTTAATGACAGGTCGCCAGAACGAACCGAAACTTCAACGTGAACGGGCCTCGTATCTCAACCGCCAGCTTTCCAAGCCACCTGGCTGGAGACTGATGCATCTAATTAGTTAGATTGCAGAGAACCTTGTGAACCGTGTCTATTAACCCGCCTCGCGGATATAAAACAATTGTGTGAAGTGTGTGGATCCTGAAGGAGCCATTTTGGAGTAGAAGAACACCAGCTCGCTGCCACACGTGGGCTGGCATCGACCACTACAATGTAAGGCGTACTACTTCCCTCATTTCCATACTAGATCGCCCGAATTGATCCGTGAATATTTTCCCGCTTATTTTCAACGCACTATTGCCAGAACCCTTCAAATACAGTCCACTTTTCATGATAGACACAAGGATGAAGAGGTTTCTCAAACCGCTATAACAAAGTAAATTGAATATTGAATTTCTATTGGGAAATCAACCTACCCACTTGTGATTTGATAATTTTATTTTGTTGTGATACCCACTTGTGTTTGATAATTTATTTTGTTGTGATACCCACTTTGTTTTTGATAATTTTATAAATTTCTATTTGGGGTTCCATAATAAATTTGTATTGAAAAATAACTAAGTAAATGTAACAGTGTTCAGTACTATTTGTTGAATTAACTTGTTGTTTCTCTTACAGACTTTATGATTTGATATTTAATTTGGTAAGAGAACTGCTGTCAAGCTGTTGGTTTGGTTAAACACATATAATATTAATTTAATTTGCTGAACATTTTGTGTATGACAGCGAGCTGACACAGTGTTGCGACAAATAACAAAAAAAAAGAAACGTTGCGTTTCGAACAATCACCTTCCCCTAATTTTGATTCGACCAGATGGGATATATCTCTTGAAGTGGTAAACCTCTGTGTCGATAAAATTGAATCCAAATTATGGGCCGAAATGTTACAATTTTCTTTAATTAGTGAAGTTAACGTCTTTTTGCTAGCCAAATTCTTTTGGACGTTTAATATTCTGAAAGGAAAGTTAAAAGTTGTTCCCAAGCACTTTGTGAGTTCTGCCGAGCGGCAAGGTGGGTGCAACCTGCAATATGTTGTGCCACTAGAGGTCTAGCGCCGCGGGGAACTCGTTTTAAAACTAAAATAGAATATTTCAATTTTGATAGTGTTTTCCAAAAATTGTCAAATGTGGATGAAGATGGTGTAGGAGTAGAGGTGTAATATCAACAGGGTCTGAAGTGGTTGCATTTTGGGGCTTATGTGCCTTCCTATATGCACGTTCAGACCCCGCTTACCTTTAAAGAAACGTGCCTGGGTGCACAGAGGACACCCGGTTGGCGCAGTGTTTGAGCAATTGACTGCTGCGCTGCGTGTCGCAGGTTCGATTCCCGCACGGAACAAATATTTGTATGACCTACAGATAGTTGTTCCGGTACTGGGTGTGTGTGTATGTGAGTTTATATGTTTGTAAACACACCCACGATATACGATAAAAATCCTAGTGTGGGGCAACGTTTTATAAAAAACAAACATCTCTAGTGATGATGAAGGTTGACACGCACTATTTTCCACCACATCACTGCTACCATTTAACAGATATCTATTTTTTTTGGTATACCTAATTAATAGTTACAATTAATCAAATAAAAACTAAACAATGAATAAAAGTAACACTAAAAATGAGACAGAAGTTGACAATTTGTGTCAAAGCGGCGCACATAGATTAGAAAGATTGGTATAGATTGGCGGCGCAGTCGCGCTGGCGGCCTGGTTTCCGCAGCGGTGCCCTGGAGTTGCTGATTGCTTAGTTGCACGCAGGCTGGCGACGCCTCATCAGCTCCGCCCGTTTAGAACGAGCGCGCAGTGATGGGGCCGATTTTCCTGTTCCTGCACGAAGATGACGCTGACCAATAATTTATAAACTAACCAATATTGATTTTATAATAATAATAAAGCCATTTATTTCCGAAATTTGGTTACATATGCACATTGTTTTCTAATAAGAAGTGTTTAGATCAATTAATAATAGGATGTTCCGCAGTTCGGCGTGCCTGTTGGCATAGGCCTCCTCCAACTCCTTCCATTGTGCTCTGTCCTCTGCAACTCTAGTCCAACAAGGCCCCAAAGTTTTACGGATGTCGTCTTTCCATCTTGTTTTTGAACGTACCTTTTTTCTAGTTCTGTTTCTTGGGTACCATAGGGTCACTTGTTTGCTCCATTTATTTATGACTAAATTTAAGATTTGGTCCCGTAGTTTAATTTCTAGCATGCTTCTCTCCATTGCCTTCTGACATTTTGCTAGTTTGTCCATAAGCTTGTCTGTAAGCGATCATGTTTCACATCCATATGTTATGCATGGTAGAATGCAACTGTTGAAAGTCTTCTCTTAATATGCATGCCTATGTCTTTGCTCTTCATTATTTCCTTGAGGGACCAGTATTTTTTCCACCCGCAGGCTATACTTTTGTTAACTTCCTTGAACATGGAGTCATGGGGGGGAAATAATTTGTCCCAGGTAAACATATTCGCTCACATATTCATAGTTCTTTCCATTAACTTCTATGTTTGCTTCTGTGAGTTAGTCATCAGCTTTGTTTTGCACGCATTCATTTCTAGCCCTACTTCTCTGCTCTTGTCCGCTACGGTTTTTATCATGTGTTCTAATTTCTTGGAGCATTCTTCTAATAGGATTATATCGTCTGCGAATCTCAAATGGTTAAGGCGGATACCATTAATGTTAAGACTCTCTCTCTCCTTTCGTTTCTAGTTTTATTCGGCTTTTACTATTCCTGTATATGGTATTGATTAGTTCGATATAGGTATTTTCCACTCCTTGTTCTCTTAGGCTGGACCAGATGTATTTGTGATTCAGGCTGTCAAACACCTTGGAATAATCGATAAAGGCGATGTATAAGGGCTTCTGATATTCGTTGTACTTTTTCATGACTTGCTTAATTGTATGGATATGATCAATGGTACTCTAGTTTTTTCGGAATCCTGCCTGCTCTATCGGTTGACTTTCGTCCAATGTAGGTGTTATCCTTTCCAAAATTATTTTTGCAAAGACCTTGTAAACATTCGAAATAAGGCTTATTGGTCTGTAATTACCAATTTCTTCTTTATTTCCTTTCTTATGGAGGATAATAATATAGGATTATCCCCATTGATCTGGAATAATGCCTGTAGTTAGGATATCATTAAATACTTGGTTAAGATTGGGCATACTTCCTCAACCGTGCCTCTCATCAGCTCATTCGATATATTGTCTGGTCCAGGTGCTTTATCAAATTTTTGTGACATGATAGCTTTTTTACTTCCTGTGCTAGTATCGATAGGACCGCTCCCTTATATATTGTGCTTGGATTGTTGTAGGTATAGGCGTGGAATAGGGGGTCCAAAACTTCGGTGTTGACTGTACAATTTAATCCAAAATAGGCTTGGTAGTATCGTTAATTGGCAACGACACTACTGGTAGTGCGGCTGGTAGTGTCGTTGCCATATAATGGCGTTTTCTTGGTTCGCATCTTTGTTGGAGTAAAGTGTTCTGTAGTAGTTTGTAGCAAGCTTCTGAACTTGTATACGTTTAGTGACTTGTTTTGATCCGTAATGTTTTTCTTTTTTTAGTTTAGAAATCCATTCCATGCCTTGTTCCCTTAATTCCTTGAAAGCTTTTTTAGTTCCACCCGTTTTTTGAATTTCATCTTCTAGTTTTTTCATTCTTTTGGTTTTTCTATCTTTTCTTATGTTTTCTCTGATCTGTTTGCTTAGGCTTGTTATCATCTTGTAGTTATCTTGGCTGTTTCCTTTATCTGGAATAAGTGCTTTTCTTTTAATATTGGTTTTATAGTGAACAATAACTAAATTTTCACTCTCGGGAACACTTGAGTTCGATTATCATTGATCGAAAAGTTTGATTGAATAACTGAGATGAAAAATCAGGGAAAAAAGATATTTAGGCCTTATAGTTCCTTATTTCGTCGGTATTATATAATCGTATTATTTTATTAGAATTCCATAACCATTTCCATAACTAAAATAAAACTGAACCTGAACTGGAACCTGAAATTGAAGTTGGATCCGAGCATTTTTGGCCAAATTGGTGCCGAGTCGATACCGAATCGGTACCAGAATCGTACCGCTCCTTTAGTTCCAGGAAATCCCTCTTATCTTGGGAATGGCTGGAGCTAGACCAAAAATGTTAATAGTGTGCAAAGGTTCTTTACCTCGTTAGGTGATGTGAAAGAAATGACATTTAGTAACATTTAAATGACGTGCTTGCATACAATATCTTTTATTTTTTTCAAAGTTTAAAATGTCAATGTTTCGAAGGTTGCCGAGATTCAAGCTTTAGTGGTTATATAGCTTATATGATGTATTTTATGATACGGAAAGTTATATAACAAGAAATCTTTAGAATTAGGAATAAAATAAAAAAACGGTTCAGCTCCATACAAAAAAAATGAAATCGCAAATAATTTATTATCAAAACATGTTCCACTACAGCTTTATCAAAAAATGTTCCACTACATAAAATATTGCTATTCATTAAAGTAATAAGCTAGCATGTATTTTTTTTTCAAAACTGGGTACTTGATTTTTGAGCGACGCTAAGTCCATGGAGCATCATTTTCGTTCGACTTTGCGCCCCGACTACCTCTACCTTTACCACTACCGCCGCAGCCCCCGCCACAGATGAGCCCGCCAAGCCAAGGGACAGAGTGACCGAGGCCAGAGTCAGCCTGGCAAAGATAATAACCCAGCTAGGCCAATCTCGTAACATCAAAACAGAAATTAAGGCCGAAATCACTCTGGCTGCGGAAAGACTGTACCAGTTGGTAAAAGAGGCAGAGTCCACGACTAATAAAAACAAGATGGAACAGCCTCAGCAGTCACCAAAACAGCTGGGGGCAAACCAGGACAGGATAGCGGATGGGGAAATAAAAAAACTTTTCTGCAAAAAAATACTACCGACTTCCAAATACAAAACAACAAAGTGAAAAATAACTTTATTTTTTGAAGTCGGTGTCTTTCGTAGGTACCAATTTTTGTGCGTTATGGACACCGACTTCAAAAAATAAAGTTATTTTTCACTTTGTAGTTTTGTATTTGGAAGTCGGTAGTATTTTTTTGCAAAAAAGTTTTTTTTTATTTTTCACTTTTTAGTTGTACCTACCTAATAGGCAAGTTAGTAAGGTAACTATAACGCCAGAATAGATTTCATGAAACTTGAACATAACCGGTGCAATGAGAGATCTGCGTACCCCTTAAGAGCGTACAGTCGTGATGTTTTGTTATAAAATGGTATAAACAATAAACAGACATGCGATTGCAGCAATCCCGAGAGATTTTCCGTTATTTATTGAAGAGTTCTGATGTATATCTCCGAAGTTCTTCATCAGATCTTCACCAAATTAAAATGGGACCATTTTCGAAACATACTCTTTCAAACAAAAAAAGAATTTTCAAAATCGGTCCACAATTGACGGAGATATCGGTGAACATACAAAAAAAAAAAAAAAAACAAACATAACATGTGACAACAATGTCGAACATAGAACCTCCTCCTTTTTCGAAAGTCGGTTAAAAAGGAGAGGGATCTTCAGTAAAATATCTCGAAGACCACGCAAACCGCCTAAGTTAAAACTCGGAAAGCTGGGGAAACTGCAGGAAAAGCTCATAAAAATATCAGACATACGCGAGTGTAGCGTCGTCCGTTAGGAGGCAACCTCCAGAGCGGACCGCGCTACGCTCGCTGGTGGTCACGGCTACTGATGACAAAGAAACGGGCGAGGACGTACTTAATAGAATAAGGAAGGTGGTGCAAAGGAGGGGGGAGTCGAAGTGGAGAAAATAAGGAAGGCCAAGGACAGGAAGGTTATAGTGGGTTTCAGAAGTCAAGAGGAAAGGGAGAAGGTCAAGACCAGACTGACGAGGTGCTCTGGTCACCTAAAGGTCGAAGACATGACTAACAAGGACCCACTAGTTGTGCTCAGAGATGTGTTTCAGTACAACACTGACGAGGACATACTTGGTTGCGCTGAAGAAGCAGAATAGGGAGATTTTGAAAGACCTGAGCGGTAAATATAGGCTCGAAGTAGCATATAGGAAGCGCACCAGGAACCCGCTCGCCATGTCGTAGTGCGGGTTTCCCCCAAGATATGGCAGCGAATGACGGAGGCTGGGTCGGTCCACATCAACATGCAGAGGATCCGAGTGACCAACCAGTCTCCGTTAGTTCAATGCTCGCTTTGTATGGGATATGGCCACGGCAGACGCTTTTGCCAGGAGACCCAGGCAAGGTGCAGCCATTGTGGGGGAGTCCACATGAAGGCAGACTGCCCAGACTGGCTTTTGGACACAGCACCGTCGTGTTGTAACTGAACGCGGGCAAAACTCGAAAGGGTTGAGCACAACGCCTTCAGCCAATAGTGCCCCGTAAGGAGAAAATGGGATGTCATGGCCAGAAGCACGACGTCGTACTGCTAAGGTGGTCACCGGCGGAATATCTGACTCTAACTCAAGGCCATACGTAGAAGCCCAAAAAAATTGCAAAGAAAGGCACTGGCAACAAATGAATTAATGCTTGAGGCGAACAAAAGGAACATTAAGGCCTTTGCACTGCTCCAGGAACTGTACATCGGAGGCATAGGTAGAATGAAGGACTACCACGGTGTTAGGATCTACCAGAGCAATAAGACAGATAATGGAGCCGTCATGGCAGCAATCGCGGTCTTTGACGGCGATATATACGTCGGCCAGTGCCCGGACTTTACCATACCCAACATCACGGTGGTAAAGATGAGGACAATTGCCTGCGAAATCGTGGTGGTCTCATTCTATTTCGAACCATAGCCAGAACCGATAGGGCCATACTTGGAGCAGCTTAAAAGTATAGAGGGGAAATTCGGCCGGCGGATCATCATGGGAGGCGACGTCAATGCGCTAAACTCTTGGTGGGGTAGCCGTAAGACAAACGGAAGTGGGGAAGAAGTGGCTGGTGCCCTAGAAGAGATGGATATGCAGGTGCTCAACGTCGGTGACACACTAACTTTCCATACGGTGCGGGGAACCCCACTTTACTCCAGTGTAGTGGACGTTACGGTGTGTACGGCGGGACTGCTCGGCTTGGGTATGACTGGAGGGTAGATGAGGCGATGACGAGCTCAGACCATAGCACCATCACATTCAAGCTGGCCTTGAAGAAGGCAAGGGGTATACAAATAACTAGAACCACACATGAGAAATTCGCCCAGTTGCAAACAGATCACAGTATAGATGCCACAGAAATTAGAAAATAATTAATACAATAGATTTAGAAAATAAAACAAAAGCATTTCAAAACATTATCATAGAAGTAGCAAACAACAGGATACTCCTTATTAACCCAAGTAACAAAGTCAAGTTACCATGGTGGTCAGAGGAGCTCGCCACGCTGAAAGCGGTGTATCCGCTGTGCAGCACCCGTCCGCAGTGACGCCGTCGTCGCTGAGTACCTGCAAATCAAAAAAGAATATGAGGACAAGGTAAAAAATGCTAAACGATGAGCTGGAAGGATTTCTGCGAGAAACAGGATGGAGAGACTCTATGGGACGGAATTTAGCTGGTCATAGGCCGGTCCAAGAAAAGACGCGAGGACTTGCCCCTGACCGTGAACGGAAAGGTTCTACCCCGGGGTCAGAAGGGATGAGGATAGAGAGGAGCATACGCGCACCAGGATTCTTGCTGAACAACCCGGCGTTCCCCATTGAGGAGCTCTCCAGCATGCGCAGCTTCAACCCCAAAAAGGAAAAAAATGGTCATAAGCAGAGTGAAATGGCACATTATACCACAACTCAGTACTTGCCAGTACGTTCATTCCCCAGAAGAGCACAGAAGACTCCCGCTATGATCTGGTCGGACACACGTGGAAAATTAGCGGACCACAAGCTAACCGTAATGGTGTCGCTAGACATAGAGGGAGCTTTTGACAGCGCATGGTGGCCAGCTATCCGAATCAGACTGGCTGAGGAAAAATGCCCAGTTAATGTGAGGAGAGTAATGGACAGCTACCTCGATAACCGAAGGGTCAGGGTCAGGTACGCAGGAGAGGAGGTCGTGAGGGAGACTACCAAGTGATGCGTACAGGGATCGATTGGAGGACCGATCCTCTGGAACGTCCTCTTGGATCCCCTACTAAAGGGGCTGGCGGAACGGGGAGACTACTGCCAAGCTTTTGCTGACGACGTGATGTTGATATTTGATGGCGACTCAGCGATCGAGATCGAGCGTAAGGCGAATGATGCTCTCGTCCATGTTTACCAGTGGGGTGTTAGTAATAAGTTGAAATTCGCACCGCATAAGACAAATATGATGGTAATAAAGCGGAAACGGAAATCTCCCGCGGCTGAGCATGGGAGGGGTCGCTATTGGCATAAAGCAAGATATCAAAATCCTGAGACTAACTATCGACAACAAGCTTACATTCAACAAGCACGTAGCGAATGTGTGCAAAAAGGCGATTGGTTTTTACCATCAGTTGTCGAGGGCTGCGAAGGTCAGCTGGGGCCTCCACCCCGACGTCATCCGCACCATGTATACGGCAGTAGTTGAACCCGTCATTTTGTACACGGCAAGTGCGTGGGCATCAGCAGCCACAAAGAAGTGCGTAAAGAAGAGGCTAAATGCGGTCCAAAGGGGATTTGCACAGAAAATGTGCAAATCCCCTGATACTGCCCCTCGATCTCCGAGTGCAAGAGGCAGCTGCCCTGTAAGAGGCGGGGAGGGGAGTATCCTGGTCAGCGCTAGGAGATAGGGACGTCGAGCGACGTACCGCATTTGCCTCCACACCCCACCTGGCAGAGCATATGAGCCTGCAGTTCATTTGCCTGGCAGACCAAGGATCTGGGGGGTGACCACAAGCTATTAGAGTAAGGTTATTTTGAGATCGAGTAAGTGACAGATGTATACACGTCATATACATCTGTCCCTTACTCGATCTCAAAATAACCTTGCTCTAAGAGCTTGTGGTCACCCCCCAGATCTGATCTACACGGACGGCAGTAAAATTAAAGGCAAGGCGGGGGCGGCATTTTCTCTCTGGAGCAATGGCGCTGAAACAAAAAGGCTGAAGTTTGAGCTGTCGTCCCACTGCACGGTCTACCAGGCCGAACTGTTGGCCATATGTACAGCCACGCGGGAAATACTTAAGAACGCTAAAGAGATCTTTGGCATCTTTAGCGACTCTCGATCCTCACTCGAAACGGTCGCAAACTACCGCTCTTCTCATAGCCTTGCAGTCGAAACCAGAGAAAATCTGCGGCAGGGCAGATCCCAGGGAAAAGATAATAATATAAAAATTTATTTTGTCATCACAAATTTTGCAGGTACAGAAAATTACTTAAACTAATACAAAAAAAAAATGAAAACATTTGTGAGAGACTGATGCACGAAAAAGGTACTGAATACCTTTATACCGGTGTTACGGGTCACCAGACTTTGTATGTAATAGATCAAGTATTAACTAAGTGTGTGATAATGATAAGGTTTACAATGCATAATTTTTGACATTAACAAAAATGCTGATTCTAGAATGGATATAATATGAGTTATATGTATGTGTACAGGTGTATGTAAGTAGGTGTATGTGAGTGTGTGTATGTGAGTGTGTGAAAGTACGTGTGGGTAAGTGTAAGTATACGAGTGTTTGGGTGTAAATGGGGGTAGAGTTGAGGGTTAACGGATAGGAATAAGCAGCCCTTCAGTTGCATGATAATCAAGAGTTTTCAGCCATTTAGAAACAGTTCGTTTACAGATTGATTTACGAAGAGGGTATATTGAAAGTATTGTATTAATTTTATTATACAGGTATACTCCAAAAAAACAGTAAAATCGTTGCGAGAGACTGGTGTGGAAGAAGTTAGAAGGACAGACATTTCCCTTTCTTCATTTATTCTGCATGAGATTTGGGTCATATTTTATATGTGTTAGTTTTTTGTTTAGTTTAATACATTCCAGCACTTATATAGATCAGAGGTTGGAAAACGATAAGGCAGTCCAGCTCCAACCTTGAGAATGGCTCTCTGTGCCCTTTCCACCTCCATATGGTACCCTCTTCCTGCCCTATATACTCCAAGATATCTAATGGTATCCGTTCTCTGTAGGGGTGGGCAGAGGCAAGGTGAAGGGTCCAGGCCGGTACAGGTGTGAGCAATAACATTGAGAGTTGCTGGTGGAAGAAGATTTCTCCTAGTCGCAAAGGCAATATATTTAGTTTTTGTTAGGTTTAATGTCAACACATTATTTTTCAGCCATAGGCAGATCCTATCAAAACCATGTTGAGCACTATCAAAAACATCTTCCCAGGTTTTTCCACTAAAGAAGAGCGCTGTGTCATCGGCAAAGGATAGTAACTTTTCGTGTAAAGGTTGGAGTTGACACAAGTCATTTATATAGACCAGGAAGAGGCTAGAACCTAAGACACTGCCCTGAGGGACACCGTAGTGGACAAGGAGTTCATCGCTAATCCAGTTATCAATTTTCACGCGCTGCTTCCTATGCCTTAAGTAATATCCAATCAATTGCAAAGGGATACCCCTGACACCTATTCTTTCCAATTTGTGTACAAGCAATGGAATAGGAACCGTGTCAAAGGCCTTGACCAAGTCTAGGAACACCGTAAGACACTTATTTTTATTGTCTAGATTAGTGACAATCTGGTTAGTGAGTTCATGTACAGAGTCATCGGTTGACCTGCCAGAACGAAAGCCAAACTGGACTGGTGAAAGGAGGTTGTTAGTCTCAAGGAAGTTCATGAGGCATTTATTGATCAGTCTTTCCAAGATCTTGGACAAAAGTAGGAAGGATCGATATAGGCCTATAATTATTAAAGGATTCCTTATCACCTCCCTTGTGTATAGCTTTGACAAGCGCTATCTTCAACGCCTGTGGAAAGATACCAGTAGAAAACGATAAGTTGCAGATGTAGGTGAGTGGAAGAGTAAGTGTTTTAGCGTAGCGCTTTAATATTTTGCCAGATATCTGATCCACTCACACTGCTGCACCTTCCCTCAGGTCAAATAAGAGTCGTTCCACCTCTTCATCAGTAGGAAGTAGGTCAAGAGAGTTGGGTGATAAAGTAATAGAGGTCTGGGGGATATTAGGCGGATGGAGGTTACCAAAATTTTTTTCTGCCAGTCTCTGTCCCACACCAGTAAAGTATTTGTTGGCTTCATCAACTCTGTTTTTAGGCTTATCAGTTTTGATCAGGGCCGAGGAATAGTCTACTTTTTTGTTTGAGCTGCATACATTTCTTATAACTTCCCACAACTTTTTAGCATTACTTTTTGATTTTTCAATTTCCTGTCTCTCATACAATCGTTTCTGCTTCTTTAACAAAGCATTGCAGAAGCTCCTATATCTTTTGTATGTTAACTCAATTGTTTCATCGGTGGGATATTTTTTAAGTTTTTTGTACAGGTTGTCTCTATTACGCATGCATCGCAACAAACCAGTAGTAATCCACGGTTTGTTTATTCGTTTCCGTCTAATAGGAAACGAATAAACAAACCGTGGATTCTGACTCTGACTACATGAGAGTTATTCTGTATGGCCTTGCCTAGTAAAGAAATAAGCTGATCGGTGGCAGCGTTGGCATCACTACACTCAAGTATCGGTACAAAATTAATTTCATTAATAGCTTCATCTAATTCTGCATAGTTAATTCGTTTCAACGTGTAGGGCTGGTAAAGTTTTGTATCCATGTTAATAATTATGCCAACACTTTCATGATCAGTGATAGATGATTCCGCGATGAAGCATGCAGCAACAAGTGTAGCCATGAGTGGCTTTGGTATGAGCAGGTAGTATACAGTGACTAGCTAAGATGTTAAGGTATTCAAAGGAGCGCTTATCACTAGTGTTAGGAGTTATGTCAATGTTTATGTCTCCGCAAATAATTATGTTTTTGTAGTTGGAAACATTTCTGAGAAGCGCATCCAATGATGTGTTAAAATTACTCGTGTTCCTCTGGCCTGGAGGACGATAGATACCAATTATGCATGTATCAGAGTTAAGTTTTATTAATAGACAATTAGCATCGATAAAAGGTGGTTCCTCAACTATTACCTTGTAGCTGTTTTTGTGGTAGATGACAACACCTTCATTTTGAGTTTTATGAGAAGCTGTAGACGTATAACTGTAGCCATCCAGGTCAGGAATGAATTGGGTAGACTGAAGCCAGCACTCTTTTAGGATTAGGATATCCCAATCGACACCCGCTCGTGCCAATAATGTATTAAAATTAGACATATTACATTTTATGCTCCTTATGTTTGGAGAAAGAATTTTAAGTGTATTATTACTTTTTGGTATAACGGTTTTTATATCATCAATATCGCATGTCATAGATTTGGCCACCACGAGCGAATCGAGACTCTGTTGAATGGAATCAATCCCTGTATTATCGAATTTTAATAAAATATGTCTGTAAGTATGTCTTGAAGGAATTAGGGTATACAAAAGATACATCGGACTGTGTACAAGAGATTAGAGAGAGATGGTAACAGTGTATAATATTGATAGTGTTATAATATGTATGTGTAGATGTGAAAGTTAGGTGTATATTTGTAATGAAGGTGAGTGTACATCCATTAAACAGTAAATGATAGTTAACATGCACATAACTATTTTAAATAACGATTGAAAGGCAAAAAACAAAACACTAGGGAAATAGTACAAAAGAAAATCTATAACCAGTTTAGAGACAACTGTCACGAGAGCAAGCAGTCACAATGCCAACTTGTGCAACTCTGCTTCATCAACAATGCGTATCGGTACCTGACCCTATTCTTTTTTAACATACACTTTTCCAAATGAAGTCCAGGTATGTGCAATCTTTTTATTTTTGACCAATTGTCGAGCAATGAAGTGAAGACGTCCGGCTCTGCTTGTTAGGACCTCGGAGATGAAAATCGGCTGAGTTGCACCTGGCATGTTTAAATGTTGAGTATTGAACTGTGGTTCCTTACTTAAGCGCCGAGATTTATTAAATTGCTTGTAGGCAGCCAAAACGGAATCCTTCCTGTTGGTGTTAATGAAGTCAATTATCAGCGCCTCTGATTTGGATCGATATATTTCTTTGACTTCGAGGTCTGTTATGGGGGTCTCAAGACACAACATTGTTCCAACTGTCTTGACGATGTTGATCATAGTCTGTCTACTTTCGTTAGATTGCTTAGGCACGTTACGAACTTCGATCATGGTACTGCGTGTATTTCTTTCCAGAATTTCGAGCCGGCCTTCCAAAGTTTTAGCTTGTTTTCTATATTCGATATTTTCATTTTCTAGTCCATTTAATTTAATTAGCATGACGTCATACTGTTTGGACATAAAGGCCAAGGCCTTTGAAATCCCTGGTTTTGGTTAACTAAGACATGTAAGGAGCTTCTCAAAGATTCAAATTTCTCTTCCTGCTGGGCTCTGAGTTCTGATATCATATTTTTTATTTCAGTCATGTAGTGATCAGAGTTCTCCAAGAATTAATTAAAGGAGCGTTTTTGTCTCTTTGTAACATTCAGGAAACATTCAGCAGGATTTCCACTAGAAGATAAGTTAAGAGCAGAGTCCGATCCGTACATCATAGGAGGGAGAGACTTTGTTTTGATCCTGGAGATGAGCGCAGAACCGACATCTTGTGTTCAATTAAGACTAAGAGACTTGATTGGGAGCGCCTAAGAATATTGGCCAACCAATGTTTTAAGTTAAAATAGGCGATGTGAATGAACAATTCTTCATAGAGATAAGAAAATTCTCGCTAACTACGTTTTTGCATTTTTCGCTACCGTCACAGTTTTTTTTTTATAAATACAATTAAAACATTTTAAAACACTTTGTTTTGATAATAGTTCATCGTTCCACTTAGATTTGATGTTATTTATTGCACTGCACTAGTTGTTTTATTTTTTAAAGTCAAACATAGATAGTTTTAAATGTAAACTGTCTTTGCACTATATTTTGATAACAGTAATTTGAGCACTGTACTTGCATAAAATGTTTAGTAATTTAAATAAGCGGAGCTGTTGCAAAGCGTGGCACTATCGACAACTCCTTTTTGTGTTTTTTTTTTTGTGAGTGGCTCTTCCCGTACCAGAGCATTGATCATGCTGGGCGGGAGATGAGAAAGCTTGCACTTGCTTTAAATCTCGCCCAGCTGGTCCAGGTTGCAACCAGGGTGCCGGATGTTTCGTCCCGATTTTTACTTGCAACACCGTTTCGGTGGGCTGTCAACGATTTTGACAGATGACACTAAACAATCGAAAGAGAAAGTTTAAAACGTGAACACGCGGAAGTCGGGATTTTGTCGAAACATATCTAATCGAGACGTGTTTCACCCATTGTATTTGTTAATCGCGCCCGCCGTTCGCAATCGGCGTTGTGGGGCGCCCCTAAAGTGGGTTTGAAGTATATTTTCACGCGCATCGAAGTGCTTTTGCGGGAAACGTGCTGCCTGGTGGACGCCGGCCGGATTCTTCGGTCCAGACAGCCGTCAGTGTATCCCTTATTGTCCTTTATTATATATATTCTCCTATCCCTAACCTCACGGCACGAGATTGATCGACGCCCAGGAGTCTAAGGTACGTACGAATAATAATACCGGCCAACCCTTGTGCCACCTTAAACCTGTGAGATAGGTACCAGTATCTCTCCCAATAGGGAGCAAATCCCTAGCTTTCCACTGCTGCGTTACGGCAGTTTCGTGGGATACGGTTCTGATTGGATCCAGGAGTGGCACGCTGCTAATGGGCCCCAGTAATGAGCTCCTGGCTTGGGATCCGCAGACCTGTATTTAACACCGGATGTTGATTCACACGCAGCCAATTGCTTGCGACCTTCTGGTGACAACAGATCCAGACCGCTACTCGGTGTCGGTATCTTCACCTTTGCGTAGTTCCGACCATTGCCTGGTGAAGTGTGTATCCGTCCTCTCCCCACCCGATCCCAGCCCAAGTGGCGTTCGGCGGGTTTGAATCTGCAGATTTGGATGCGTTTCTTCGCATCTTATCCTTGGTAGCCTACTTGCTTCATTCGGCTGATGCTTCGTCGTGCGCAGACGCCGTGATGGATGTGTTGAGTCAGGGAATGGAGCACTACATTCCGTTCTCTAACGTAGCAATGTCTAGCGTTGAACGGCCATGGTTTGGCGCCAAGTGCAAACGCGCCGACTCGCTTCAACATGAGGCGTACCTGGCATTGGTCGACGCTCCGACGCAACGTGAGTCAGCGGAAGAGAGTCACTGGCCCACACCGCTGAGGAGAAAGCAAACTTGTTTGCCTCTCATTTTGCGGATTCTTCACGTCTGGCTTCTGGTGACGTGCGACCCCCTCTTTCTCCTGATGGATGTGAAACCAGTATGTCGGACATTCGCATCCATCAAAAAGACGTTCGTAGGATGCTGCGCAAACTCGACGTGGACAAAGCTAGTGGCCCCGACGGGATTTCAGCAATTGTTTTGAGAACCTGTGCGCCTGAACTGTCTTCGATCCCGACATGCCTGTTTCACCTTTTTTATAAGATTGTAAAAGTGCCGAATGTTTGGCAGAAAGCTAACGTGCATTGTAATTTGTATTGTTGTTGTTATTGTTTGTAGTTATCAAACAATTTAGAAAATAACAGAAGTTACAAAATAGAATTAAGAATAAAATCAATGATATACAAATACAATGAGGCGAAAGCAAATAACTTGACTTAAATTGAAGTATTTCGTAGTATTTTCTCCTAAGATACAGGATACAAAATTTTTAGCCCAGACTCCTAAACTAGGAAGCTTGTTTATCTTTCGCACACTATTTTTGTAGTTAATTTCTCTGTACTCTAGTTGACAATTATGTGTACTTTAATGTGTGTCAGACTTGTATTTTCAGCTGATAAATATTATATTATTATAATTCCATTTATTTATTATATTTTTACACATATTTACATTTTAAATATTATTACTAGAAAGCTATAATTTGGCATGGATATACATATAAATAATTCCAACAAAGTGGTAAAATAATAATCATGAAAATGATTTTACATCTCTCATGTTCGGTAAGTAGGTTCTTATTACCTCCAAATGGGACTTGTAGGTGACTAATTAGCGCTCTAGGGTAACAATGTAGCTAGAAAAGCCCTAGGGCGGTAAGTAATTAAAAAAAACAATTCTTTCTTTCAAAAAGTTCGCGTACATCTAACCATCATACTGGCAATAGACATCATGCATTCAGCCCGATGACCAAAGAGGTCGCTTTGCTATTCAGCCTTGTCTTCGTATGAGTATAATAGTCATCAATTTTAAATATCGAACGGCGAAGCTCAATTTCGATCTTGAAAAAAAATAAAAAAAGTTCTTTACTTGATTCTTTTTAATGAAAAAAGGCGGGAATAGAAAACTTTTACTTTAAATATTGTTTGATTTTGGGATTTTTTTATAATTTCTTGCTAATTAGGCAAAAACATGAGTTCTTCAAGTGATGAAGATATAAGCTGCACTCCCGATTTAATGAAAATGGAAGCTGAGAGCAAATACGACCATGTATCGGAATTTCGGAACAGATTGAAGTGGCTGCCGATTCGGCGTCGTCGAGATACCCATATCCTATCCCTTCTGTATACTATCCTGCACAATCCAAATTATCCTTAATACCTTCGTGAACGCTTTGAGTACCTTGTCCCGAGGGGTAAACCCTGTCGCACTACCACTTCTCTTCTCCTTCGCCCTCCACGACACACTTCCAGCCGCTATGATGGCTCCTTCTCTGCTACTGCAGTGCGTCTCTGGAACTCTCTCCCACATTCCCTACGCGACAGCCCTTCTCTGTAGGTCTTCAAGAGGAAGATTAAGGATCATTTCCTTGCGCAATGACATAATATTAGTATGTATATAAAAAATTGTATTTATGTAAGTATATTTTAATTAATTCGTCTTAAGTTATTTTAAAATTGTACACTGGATCCTGCCCTCTATAATGTCATCTTTCTCTGTCAGCCTAGGGTTTGCTGTAAGAGAACTCAACATTGAGTTAAGCTCGCCTTTGTACATGTACTTTATTATCACACTGTATGTAATGTTGTTTTTGGTGTACAATAAAGAATTAAGAGATATTTGAAAACTTACGACGAGTTCATAAAGTGGCGAACAGAGAAACGAGTAAAGTCTTTATCCGAGACTGTATTCTTAACATACTTTAGTGAGCTATCAAAAAAGCTGCAGCCATCTAGTTTGTGGTGCTTTTATTCAATGTTAAAAGCAACTATGAGTACTAAACACGACATTAATATCAATATCAAGATCTGCTAAGCACAAAAGTAAAAAGTCAAAGGTTTTTACAGCGCAACCCGTGAAAACATTCATAAATGAAGCCCCTGATGACATATATTTAGCCGTAAAGGTACGTAAAATAATAATCATATAATGGTAATACATCAAAATATTTTTTTTATACTCTTACAATCCTATAAAACATACTTATTTTTATATTTAGCATGTTTTAGGTAGTTCTTATCTTCGGTATAACTGGCGCATGCCGAGGTATTGAATTGACAACTATGACAATAGAGAACATAGAACAACAGGGTCAGTTGTTAGTAATTAAACAACCGAACACAAAAACTAAAATGACCGAACATTTGTAGTTCCTCAAAAATTCTCTGAATTCGTACCAAAAGTACAGAAATCTACGTCCTGAAAATGTAAAGACCAACCTATTTTTTTTGAAGTACCACCAAGGCAAGTGCTACAAACAAGTTATTGGAAAAAATACCATCAGAAGTATGCCGAAGCAAATCGCAAGTTATTTAAAGTTAGCAAACCCGAAATTGTACACAGGTCATACTTCCGGAGAACATCGGCTACACTTTTAGCCGATTCTAGGGCTAACTTAACCACTATAAAAAGGCACGGTGGGTGGAAATCCAGCAAGGTGGTTGAAGGTTACATTGAAGATTCCATACAAAATAAAAGTAAAATTGCTTTCAAAAAATGAAACATCTTTTTCAAGAGATGATCCGCAACCATCAACTTCTGCTGAAGAAAGCTTCATCCCGTCAGATTTTGTCCATGACCAACAAATATCACAATCTCAAACTATTAACATACCCAAAAGACACCTGTCCTTACAATTTGAAAATTGTTCTCATTTCACTATAAATTTCAACAAATAAAATGTTTTATTCTTGTAATGCCGATGTTTTTTTCACATCTATCCCATGGTGGGGTATCGTTGGATAGCCCGTTCAAAAATATTACGGGTCTGTTAAAACCATTTTTTGATTCAGAGATCCGTTTGCGTAAAATTAAGCTTTAAATTATTATTTTTTGTTAGCGTCAAGTGTCCTCCCCTCCTGCTAGCGAAATTGTTGCTTTTGGCTATGTGAAAAAATTCACGGAAGTAGTATATATATAACGAAATTAAAAGGAAAACTATCACAGCTAAGAAGGCTATACAAGTTTACGAGTATTCTTCTACCAACTTTTAAAATGTATTTGGAACAGTAAAAATTTTGTACAAATGCCATTGAAAAGTTACTTAAATAACGTTCGTTCCTGTCTTCGGTCCACAGCACTGAAACGTTAACCACAGAAATTTTATCCCTTTCACTGGTTAACTGTGAAGTGCCGTGCTTGACCGACGCAGTGTGCGCCTGGAAAATGGCTTGCCCGAATACGGCGTTGCCCGAGAACCCATCTTCCCAGAGACAGTGGGATGAGCCGCTCTGCAGGTTGGTACGGAATAAACTTATAAATACGTCCACCAATACTGCTGAGCATGCCCGCCTGCTGGCTTTGGGAGAGTGGGAGTCGGGCCTATGGCTACAGGCACTACCGTCACTCAATATCGGTACTATGTTGAGTGACAACACCTTCCGGATCGCTACATGTCTGCGTTTGGGGGCTCCTGGCGGAGCTCTACATCGTTGTCAATGTGGTAAAGCAGTCGACCGCCTCGGTCACCATGGCCTATCCTGCAGTAGGAGCGCTGGCCGGATAGCACGGCACTCCAGCATTAATGACATCATACGTCGGGCTCTTGTCACCGCCGGGGTGCCAGCAGTTTTAGAACCCAATGTCTTGGCACGCGACGATGGGAAGAGACCAGACGAGATGACCATTATGCCTTGGAAGGTGGGTAGGCCTTTGGTGTGGGATGCAACATGTGTCGCCATCCCATCTTCTTAGCACGGCAGGCTGTGCTGGGGCGGCTGCTGCTGGTGCAGAAAACCTCAAACGGCGCAAATATAACAACCTTATTAGAAGTTATATGTTTGAGCCGTTTGGGGTTGAAACATTAGGTCCATGGGGTCCGAGTGCGCATCGAGTTTTTCGAGAAATTAGCACAAAGCTCGTCGACTCTTCACGTGACCAGAGGGCTGGCCTTTTCTTCGGCCAGAGAATCAGCATTGCCGGGAAAAAAAATTGTCGGAATACCATCATGCCCAGCGCCTTTACGAATATCCAATCCCTTAAGTTTGTTGAATACGCTATCGTGATCAATCATAGGTGCCGTTAGTGGTAGGCTGTTATTTTTCATATTATGTGCTATTCTAAAACACATGGTGTCGGGGAAGAAAGCTATCTATAAATCTGCCTTTATCTGATGATCTATGGTAAAAACTTACCAAATTGTCCATGCTTTTATACCTTTCTCTTTCTATCTTATTGAGAATGTCCTTTTCTATCCCAGCAGGCGTGATGTCACGCTTGACAGGTTGCTGTCAACTTTCATAGCGTTTGTAAATTTTGCCGCGTAAAGATCGCAAAATTTTCTTAGTTCGAGAAAAAAATAAAAAAAGTGTGGAAATACAGGCATTAGCTGTATTAAAGTAACACATGACACCTTTTGAGATTTTATCGACTGTGTTGTGACTTGTGAACAATATGAGTGCGGACGAAATCGTGCCGGTAAGTGTGGGAGGTGTGCAAGAATCGAATGCTGATGCTTCGGATGGAGATCAGCGTTCGACTAATAGACGAGTTGAAGGATCGTCGTCATCATCCTCGGAGGATGAGGAGGGCATAGCATCACCTCCCCCAAACAAAAGACGAAAACTTACAAGTAAGTACAAACAAGTTCAGACATGTTCGGACCCTCGTGTGAAAACTCTTGTACAGCAAGTGGGGTTTATATCTTCTTATTTAACTAACTTGCATCTATTGGCATCTAATTCTGGTACGTTAATGCACGAACAACAACAGAATGATCCAACCCCATCCACATCGAATTATAATTATTTGAAAAATCCGTCAACATTTGACAATCACAATCTCTCTTTAGGTATACTTGGTACTGAGATTGATGTACGAACTGTTATTCCACAAGCGGATAGGTACCGTTTACAAGAGTTAAATAACCTTCAAAAATTTGAGTCTCCTTCTTGGAAGGGTATTCGTTATAAGAGTGCTTTACAGTCTTGCATTGCCAGTCCTGGGTTTGTTGGTCTTAAACTTAATGAGGAGTTATGCCATTTCAACAAGAATAAAGATTATTTAGCTTCAACTGAACATTTATTAGCAGGCTTGTCCAATAATATTTTAGAACAAAGACAATTATTAAGATCAGGTTTACAAGATTTGCTTGACTGGTCGGCAGCAAATTCTAATAATTTGAATACTAGTACATTGTTTGAAAAGATTTCTAGTATTTTTGGTCCAGGGTCCCCGACATATAAGAATTCAGAAACCGCAATGCAGATTGTGTGTGGTAAAAGGGCGGAGTGTATTGAGGTGAGACGGGATCGTATTTTAAGAGAAGTTACAAACCCAAATTTAAAAGCTACTCTACAAGGTGTTCCTCCGAGTCAAGAATACCTTTTTAGTCGAGAGACTTTACAACCAATCATAGCTTCACTAGGTGGTTCTCAGGTATGGCTCAACACTCCTGCTTACATCAAAGAAAAAAGAGTTTTTAACTTATCTTACATGCAAAACAAGAAACATCATGGTTCTTACAAAACTCAAAAGAGAGGAAACAAATTAGACGGGAAGCAAAACCCTAAATTTAAAAAGAATCAGCCCTTTCGTAAAAAATTCACTACCAATAATACTTTCCCAAACAACAGAGGTAAAGATTGACAACTAATTAAAAATTTTCAAGGGAGGTTGTCTAAAGAACTATGCCCATTTGTGGCAACAACAGGGTGCAAACAATTATATAATAAAATTAATAACTGGTGCTCAAATTCCATTTGTAAAGAAACCTCCCCTTCAATTCCCAAACAAACATGTTTTAAAAAAGTTTGTAACCCAGAAGACAAAGGACATGACCAGCATGATTCTCCACTTAAAAGAACAGAGAATATTAGAGACACCAACAGTTCTCAATCCAGGTTTTCTCTGTCGAATGTTCTTAGTAAAAAAAATCAGACGGAGGGCTACGTCCCATCTTCGACCTCAGGGGTCTAAACACATATGTAAAACGGTTCCAATTAATTTCACAGACAGATGTAGTAAATTTCTTACAGACAGACGATTGGTTAGTAAAAATCGATATTCACCAGGCTTATTTTCATTTGCCAATAACCGAAAAACACAGGAGGTTTCTCCGAGTGATTTACAACAACGAAGTTTTACAACTAACATCCTTACCATTCGGCCTGTCATCAGCTCCAAGAATGTTTGCCACAGTTACAAATTGGATTGCGGAGATCCTACGAACTCAAGGTTTCCGCATAATAGTGTATTTAGACGATTTCCTCTTGGTCAATCAAGATCGGACAGTACTAGGTTCTCAGGTTGCGGAAACATTGAGAATATTGGAAACCTTGGGATGGCACATAAATTATCAGAAGTCTGTCCTGGAGCCTTCACAGGAATTAGAATATCTTGGCCTAATATGGAATACCGACAGAAACTGGGTAAAACTTCCTGTCAAGAAAATAAAAAATATAAAATTAATAATATCTAAAATTTTGAGAAATGGCAACAGTTCTCTAAGAGAAGCTCAGAGTTTATTAGGTTTGCTGAACTTTGCAAATTACGCAATACCAGGGGGTCGTTTGCACTGTCGCAGAGCTCAACTTTTTCTAAAGTTGTTCAATCAAAATCGACCAAGGGAAAGAAGGAATCTCCCTCTACCTGTTCAGCAAGACCTGAGATGGTGGTTAGAAGTTGTGGATCACAGCTCAAAACCAATAGTCAAAAAGAGTGTGACTCATTTTTTGACAACGGATGCAGCAGACTCAGGGTGGGGAGCTCAGTTAAACAATATTTACCTTTCAGGGAAGTGGGCCCCTTATCAAAATCCCTGGCACTCAAACCTGAAGGAAATGTATGCTGTATTGGCGGCCATCACGAGTCGGCGGACGACTTTACGAGGCGCGCATATTCACGTACAATCAGACAACAAGACCCTGGTTGCATACCTCAGAAAGGAGGGGGGGACTCACTCGCTGGCACTATTAGGACTGACGACCAGGCTCCTAAAACTTGCAGAGAAGTTAAATATAACTCTCTCAGCCACTTACCTCCCGGGGAGGCTAAACGGAATTGCGGATCGCCTATCAAGGGGACGCAAAGTACCAGAGTGGCATCTTCTACCCCAAGCCACGGAGGCGATATTCAAAGTGTGGGGCGTCCCAGACGTAGACCTGTTCGCGTCAAAAGATACAGCTATCGTACCAAAATACGTAACGTTAGATTCCAAAGACGGTTCCGCAATCTTCTGCGACGCGTTCAGTCGACAATGGGACTATCAGCTAGGCTGGGCATTTCCCCCTCCAAGCTTATTTCCAAGAGTATTAGCTCACTTGAACAGTGCAAAAGGAACTTACATTCTAATAACTCCAGAGTGGACCAAGTGTTTCTGGCTGCCCGACCTGAAAGCGAGAGCCATAGCAGAACCAATTCCAATAAAAAACCTACAGAAGGTGTTAATAGATTGGGCGACAGGCAACTGCCCAGCACAAGTGGACAAGTTGTCCCTTTTTGCTTGGAAAATTGGGGGTGGGCCAATCAAGTCTCTCACTGGACCACAGAAGAACAGAATTTGTTGAAAAGTAGCTGGCGGACATCTACTTTAACTACGTACAAAGCTCCGATTAAGAGATGGCTGTTGTGGTGTGAGACCAACAACATTAATTCAAGGGCACCTGACGGCCAGCAGGTTGCTAGATTCTTAGCAAAGTTATTTTTAGTAGATAAGCTAGCTTATAGAACTATTCTATTGCACAAGTCAGCTGTATCAACTTACTGTGCTACATCAGAAATAGATATCACAAAAAATTTCTTTGTTCACCAAGTTCTAAAGGCTATTGCACTTGCTAAACCAGCAGCACCAAAACTACCTATATGGGACACTGCAATTTTATTTAACTGGTTAAAGACTTCAACAAATTCAGGTTCCTTATTCGAAATTGCAAGGCGAACAGCTTTAATTCTCTTGCTGGCCTCAGGTCGTAGAATTCATGATCTCACTTTATTAGAGAATAGCCCTGAAAATTTAATTTCTTCCAAAGATGAGATAACCCTGTGGCCCAGATTTGGTTCAAAAACCGATTCAAATTCATACAGGCAGTCTGGTTGGGTATTGCGGAAACACCCAGATCATCAGGTCTGCCCAGTTAAACACATTAACAACCTTATAGAAAAATCTACAACTAGAAGAAGAACAGACAAAACTGTAACAAGCCTTTTTATTTCATTATCAGGGAAATTAAAACCTGCTTCAAGAACAATGATTGCAGGGTGGATACGTAGTATTTTTAAAGATGTTAATATTAATGCTCCACCGGGCAGTATCCGGTCAGCAGTAGCCTCCAGGAGTTGGATGGAAAATAGACCAGTTCAAGAAATACTAAACAGAGGAAACTGGCAGAGTATTAAAACATTTCAAAAATTTTACTGTAGACCAGTAAATAAAGTTGATAATGCTAACTCTAATGTTGATTTACTACATTCAAATTTTGCTAATGTTTATTAGAGTGGAATATGTTTTTTTATTATTATTTTTGTGTGAGATATTTTAAGTTAATTTCTTTTCTTTTTGTTCCGTAACATTGAATTATTTCAGAAGAATATGTTTATTTTTGTTTATGTTCATTCAGGAATTGAATTATTTCAGAAGAATGTTTATTTTTGTTTATGTTCATTCAGGAATTGAATTATTTCAGAAGAATATGTTTTTTGTTTATGTTCATTCAGGCGACATTTGATCCTTTTTTCTTACTTAGTTTTATACTGATATAATAAAACTAGTTTTTATTTCAGAACAGTTGTATAATTTATTCAACATAGCGTTTGTGTGTATCACCAGCAGAAACCAAACAGGTCTTCCCCGACACCATGTGTTTTAGAATAGCACATAATATGACTGTTTTGCATTACAACAAAACAGGTATTATGTGTGGATAAAACACATGGTGTCGCAGCAATTCTCTTGCTGGTGAGCTGAAGACCCTATGAAAGTTGACAGCAACCTGTCAAGCGTGACATCACGCCTGCTGGGATAGAAAAGGACATTCTCAATAAGATAGAAAGAGAAAGGTATAAAAGCATGGACAATTTGGTAAGTTTTTCCCATAGATCATCAGATAAAGGCAGATTTACAGATAGCTTTCTTCCCCGACACCATGAGTTTTATCCACACATAATACCTGTTTTGTTGTAATGCAAAACAGTCATATTACGAAGAAAATCAGAGACTGGTTCGCTTTGGGTCACTTTTGTATTGCTAAATGCCGATGAAAAATGTGATTGAGGAGAAAGAGGACTTAATTATTATGAAACTAGTTTAAATAATGTTGGTCCCTTCGCTTTTTATCGGGTCTATACTGTTACTTGGGTTATAAATAAATAACTCATTTGCTTCAAAGATAAAATAGCAATGATTGATTTCATACATACATCATACATAAACTCACGCCTTTTTGCCATGGAGGTAGGCAGAAACTACAGAACGCCACCTGCTACGATCCTTACATACTTCTTTTGCTTCACTCACATTCATACATCTAGTCATACACACACACTGGTTATGATTACTGGGCACCTGGCCTTTCTGAAGAACATCACCTATAAGGTCTACGTATGTCTTTACAGGGCGTCCCATCGCGGCGTTTCCATTCGCGTCTGCCTTGTAAATACCTTTCGTTAGTCGCCTTTCATTCATCCTCTCAACATGGCCAAACCATCTTAAGATACTCTTTTAATTTTTTGTCATTACATCTTCTTTTAAACCACAACGTTGTCTTATTACCTCATTCTCCAATCTATCAAATAAAGTAACACCACACATACTTAGCAAGGAACGCATTTCTACTTGCCATGCCCAACCTTCACTCCCTTCACACCTTCACAACCATCACACCGCCCAGCCGCGAGACTAGGCGGACTTGTTTATTTGTACTTGCTAGAATGAAATATCTTTAAGCAATTGCAACAAATGAATATTTTTCGACGACAGTTAAAACCAATGTTATGTGCCACGAGGGACTAGTAGGTTTTTTTTCAACTTTTACGTGCAGGATGAACTGAAATATTGTTTATTTTCTGTTTACATTATATAAAGTTTTGCGGGTAATTCTATCCTAGGATCGAGCACGTTTGGTCTTAGCCAAATACGAAGTCCTCCGCCGACGCCTAACCAACAATTGCCCCCGAGAAATCTAAACCAGCACCAGAGGAGAATGAGTTGCCGAGTGAAGTTATCAGCACGCCAGAGATCCAGAAATGGTTAGGATCTATAGATAGCATTCTGAACGAAGTGAGCACCATTGTCGGTGATGGAAAAATGAACTCTGAACAGAAACTCCGTGTGTCAACTCTTTGCCGGGTCTCAAGTGGGACTTCTCAGATGGCTGTCCGTCCAGTGGAACAGTTCAAAGAGGTTTTTGAATCGAAGCTGAATCCCTCCTTTTCTTATGACAGCATGGTTAAGAAAGGCTCCGAAAACTTCGTCCATCCTGTAAACCTAAGCTCAATCGCCATTTATCCGAGCGATAAAACTAAAACGAGTGACGACACCAAATCACACGTTCTGATGTTGATTGTGCCCGAACAACTTAAGATCCAAGTCACTGGCCTAAAGAAAGTGAAAAATGGGGGCGTACTGATTAGCACGGAAAGCAAAGGCGATATTGAAAACTAAAAAAATCGGAGAAAATTGTTACCTCAGACCTAGTTATAGAAGAACCGTCTAAACGACGCCCTAGAGTCGCAGTCATTGGTGTTCCCGTAACCCTTACCGAGAAGGAGATATTTGACGGTATCTACGAGCAAAACCTGTTAGACAAATTGCACAATAAAAGTCGAGAGACTTTCCTCGAGAACATCAAGTTGAGCCATAAATCGGGAAAGAAGGGCCGCGTTGGTTCGCCACCCCCTCAAATAACAACGTCGCAAAACACTGCATTATTAACACTCGATTAGGCGATCATTCAGTCTGTTTCAACACTCAGTCTGCGACATCGTTACGAACTTCCCCAGCCGAGTAGATATTTCACTCATTGTATGCTAGATTACCATACTGTGTAGTTCGTTCAAGAAGTTGTCTTGTTTATCATTCGTTATTTAATATTAATTTGAATTATTCTAAGAAAAATATGATTTTATTTTATTTGAGTTATTCGAAGTTAAAGGTGACAGTGAAAGTAGGATTTCAAGCATTATAAAATTTTAAACAGTTTTTGCAAGAGGATAAAGGTATGTTGGTATATTATTCTTTTTATTTCTAAGTTTACTTATTCACATTTTCACTGTGCTTTATTTATTTCTCTAAATTGCGGCAGTTTATTTTCTTTTTTAATATTTTTAGGGTTCCGTACCCAAAGGGTAAAAACGGGACCCTATTACTGAGACTCCGCGGTCCGTCTGTCGGTCTGTCTGTCTGTCACCAGGCTGTATCTCATGAACCGTGACAGCTAGACAGTTGAAATTTTCACAGATGATGTATATCTGTTGCCGCTATAACAACAAATACTAAAAACAGGATAAAATTAATATTCAAGGGGGGCTCCCATACAAAAAACGTGATATTTTTGCCGTTTTTTGCGATAATGGTACGGAACCCTTCCTGCGCGAGTCCGACTCGCACTTGGCCGGTTTTTTTGTCAAAATATTTGACGTCAGGTAAATTAAGACTTCATTTGTTAACTGAAGTTCTTAGGTATTTTAAGTTAAAGTTTTATTCTAGTTTAGATAATTTGGTTGGTTAAATAAGTTGGTTTGGTTTGGATGACAATGCATGGTAAGCTGAAAATTGTTTTATTTTATTTGCGAAAAAAAATATGGATACATCACTATCAGTCATTATTTTAGTAGTCACCCGTTATTAGCATTTTCGTGTAGCTGAAACTACGCAGTTTCAGCTATATTTTCTTTGAGACATTCTCTTGCTTTTAAATAGGATCATCAGCTATTTACAGTCTAATTTTTACAGCCGAACCGTGCACCTTTTGTCCACGTTTTATAAGTGCCCATGAGGCCTAAGTGAAAAAAAAAAATGAAATTGACTTTTTTGATTTTGAATTTATTTCAATGTTCTAATTGTTAAAATAGTGACAGTTTGAGCAGCTGCTTTCTGAAACAGTCGCATAAAAACAGAATTTAAGTAAGTACCAAAATGTTCGTTTCGTTTTACCTCTCGAATTTATAGCAGCGTTTTACCTGAAATAAATTGCATATTAAACTAGAGAGAGGCGCATCCGTTTCCCGTTGTATTTTATCATTTTCGCACGTATGCCCAACAGCTGATTCCTGTTGCGCGTGTATAAACGAGCACTATCAGCCTCTTCCAACATAGAGCTGTATAAACCTATGTCATCAACTAAATCTTGGGTTACTTGTTCATCCCATCTCACTTTCGGGAGTAAGCTAAGAGCCATTTTAACGAAAACCTTTCCGACGCCATCTCTTGTCCGGTTCCTGACCCGTTTCCAAACTTAACAGTCTCTATATAAAAGTTTTCCTAACTTAACAAAAAACCAGTTACTAAAACTGTATAAACAATGAGTTTAATTCCACTTCCATTTTAAAATTGATGTCTCTACGTCGTTAGGATTATCAAAAACACTCGTAACTACACCACAAAGACAAAGATAAAGATATTTTATTTCAACTAGGCCACCAAGCGGCACTTTTGAACGTTAGATACCTACATTAAAATTTACAAGGAATAAATATTGATTCTACCGCGATTCTACCACCTGCGCTCAAATCATGGTCACTTACTCCTCCTATCACCCCGTCAGCTCCCAGTCAGGCCATCTGCACAGCTCGCTGCACCTCACACTCTCTGCACGCTGATTGATCTTCCCTTCGATCCAATTCTGATGACACCTCCTGTACAGCCGGACTGCCACGCCAAGGATGACACACGCCGATTAACAACAACATCATTATGTGGGAAACTCAGTATTCTTGTCACATGGCGTTCCCCAATGTATTATCATGGATAATGGTCCCCAATTCCAAGCAAACGAATTCAAAACATTTCTTGAAAAACATAAGGTCCTATTTGTAGCTTATTGACCCAAATATTTCCCCTTAAGTTAATCCCATAGAAAGATATAACAGAACAATAATCACTGCATTAGCACAACTAGTCGGGGAAGATCTCAGATCTTGGGATTCACACTTACAAAAATTAAATATGCCATGAACAGTACAGTTAAAGTCACTATAGGTTTTTCTCCATCTTTCAGCCCCGGATCTAACGGAGGCAAACCGGGGCACTTGCCCCGGGCGGCAGTTTCATGGGGGCGCCAAATCCTTGAGACGAAAATTCGAAATATCGAACAAATGAAGCCTCTTTTCCTACAATCTCATAGGTTTTTATCAAGTAATGAATCTGTTTGAAAAACAAACTTTTCTATCGTAAAGCTAACTTTTTTAGCCATTGAAAACAAAACTGCCTATGCGACGGAGTTTGAGGAATTGATAGATTCTCGCAGAACAGAAAGCACGCCGTGTAAAGTTGTAGTCTTTCCTGGTTATATTTTTTTCTGTTTTATGTCACAAATGAAAGTTATTAGTTATTGGGTAATACAAAGTTTAAATTTATTAAAGGATTATTATTTTAACAAATGGTCACAAAAATGCTACTCATTGCTACGCATTGTGAAGGGGGGCGCCACTATAAAGGTTTTGCCCCGGTTCTAATAAATCGTAGATCCGGGGCTGCCATCTTTCCTAGTTTTTGGTTGTGAAACCATACCTTATGGTTCACTCTATACCCAGTGTATTAATCTGGATTAAATAACGTTTCTTCCCAGAGACATTTACGCTACCAATATGGGATTATTGTCAGCGTTCTTTAATAAAATACAGACTGCCTTACATATCGCTCATACACGTAACTCTGCAACTTACGATTTAAGACACACGTTTAAAGAATTTAACATAGTTGATACTGTTTGGCGTAGGAACTACATACAAAGTAACGCAGCTACTTATTTCAACGCTAAATTAGCACCTAGGTATATCAAATGCACCATTGACGAGAAATTATCACCCCTCGTATTTATTTTACAGGACCCTAATGGTTCTAGAGGGAAATGGCATGTTAAAGATTTTAAAATATAATTTTATTTACTTTTAAGTTAATTATAAGATACCCACATACATGTCACCTATTAAGCAATTTTTTTTTAATCCTTTTTTTATGTTTTATTTCCTTTTTCGAGCGGTTTAAACTTAGGTCCCTCTTAAACTTAGGCCCCTTTTAAACTTGAGGTCCCTCTTTAACTTAGGTCCCTCTTAAACCCGAGGTCCCTCTTTAACTTGAGTGCCTCGTAAACTAGAGTTACTCTTAAACTTGAGTTCCTTTAAACTTGGGTTCCTCTTATACTCACAACTCTTTGGTTTTGGCAACACTCAAAATAAGCCCCCAATGCCTTGTAAATATAGGACGAAAGCATGAAAGATGTTGTGTGGTATATAATAGTTAGTTAATAGTGTAATTCATGTGGATCAAGGATTATATTTCAACCATCAAAATTTTCATCAGGTTGAAAAAAAAATCTGGGGTCATCTTTGAAATGTGGTATTCTGCTGTACAGATCCACATCTATTAGTCTATTTACGTGTTATGATACTATACAAACCACACCATTTTATCTTTTGAAATTGTATCAACTCATGTGACTCACTTTTATGTATTCTTTGATACTGTTAGCACCTGAAAAGCATACTTTTAGTTATCTCCAATTGTTTTAATATCCACAACTTAATTAATACTGTTAATTTGTAAAAAATTTAGAATATTTGATACTCTGCCATTTTCATCTGTTCTGATATCTGTCTGTCCAATTTATTTTCCTATGCCATAGACATAATATACCATGGACGCTTTTTCTTCTACAAGCTGGTTGTACAATATAATCTTCAAAATAAGGGCAGCGGCAGACTGCCCCCTCTGTAAACCGTTTTTTATTTGTTCTGGTCATGATTTCTTAAAATTGAAATTTGAATTTGAATTTCAGAAGACATGACACAGAACGAGGAAAAACGGGCGTCAGTTTTTTGGAGTTTGGTTTTGGTTGCGAAATTTGAAGGACACATATTTTAGCCTTGAATTGTAAAGTATATTATTATTCACAAAATACTAATAAAATTGTAATGAATTCAGTTTGTGAATGAGTATTATAAATCCCTGAAGACTATAAATAAATAACAATTAGGGTTCCGTACCTCGAAAGGAAAAAACGGAACCCTTATAGGATCACTTTGTTGTCCTTCCGTCTGTCCGTCCGTCTGTCTGTCTGTCAAGACCCTTTTTCTCAGGAACACGTCAAGCTGAAATTTATATCAAATATTCAGGTCTGCTGTCCCTTAAAGCTGTGAAAAAATCAAACTTCTAAGCCAACGCAATCAAAAGATACAGCCGTTTATGCCGCAAATTGCCGCAAATTTTCGACACTCGCAAGGGAATCAAAACCTACAGGGTACTTCCCGTGAACTCAGAATCTTGAAATTTGGTACGAAGCAACGTCTTATAGCACAGATAAAGGAAAAATTGCGAAAACCGTACATTTTTTGTTAAATCATATAATACAATAATTTTAAACTTACTACTTGCTTTCAGTTCCTCTGTGACACACATTCTCGGTCCTTGAGATCATCGGAAAATCTAAAATTAAGCATTCGTATGCATTCCACATCCTTCTTCGACAAATCTTTTACGGTTCAAGCAGCTCGTTTGTGGAATGCATTACCTATTGAGGTAAGGCGTGCGCAAACATTACCTTCATTTAAAAAAATGGTGAAGGAGCATTTCCTTTCTCTGTAACTATTCTTCTCCTTTCTCTGTTCTATATTTGATATTTATTAGTATATTATTTTATTTGTATGTATGTATTTTATGTTATAAATAAGTAATATTATTTAGTATAGTTTTTGTACACTGACAGCCCTATCTCTATCTTCTCTCGTTCAGTCCTTCCAAAGGTTGTCTGTCAGAGATTGCCCTGTGCGATAAGACCGCCCATTGTACACTTATCTTTATAAATGTTTTGTCCTGTAATTATTTCAGTGGTGTACAATAAAGTATATAATAAATAAATAAATAAATACCCCTTTCCTCATGAACGCGTAAAGGTATTAAATTGAAATTCATATCAAATACTCAGATCTATAATACCTTTAAGCTGAGGTTTGTACGGAACCCTCGGTGCGCGAGTCCGACCGCACTTGGCCGGTTTTTTATTAACTTGGCTTAAGTTTAACTCTTCTGAGCCAACCGTAAGTGCCTTTTCACACGCCCCGGTTTCCGGGTAGCCGGTGCCGGGTAACCGGCGGCAAACTGTATCGGCATGTATGTTAGCTTTCACACGTACCGGCGTCCATGGCTATACATTCGCCGCCGAGTACCCGGCAACCGGGGCGTGTGAAAAGGGGCTAACGTTACAATGACCTGCCGGTGGGTCATCGAAACGACATTATTATTGATTTATGATTGATTAAATTGTATGTGCCTATCAAACCCTGTATACCATATTATTGAAATGGTATGTGCACAACTTCCTACTGTGCATCTACATTTAAGACACGAACAGTAATATTGAGCGATGGCATCTGGTCCTATTTCATTTCCGTTGAACAGAATATAAACGTAATACGTACGTGCTCGAACATGTCTTGATTGACTGTATTCTTCCTCTTAATAACCACACATGTTGGTTTTGGATATAGCATGCTGCTAAATCATGTAATTCATTTTTCATCACACTTGCACGTAAACTGTATGAAATCATACAGGTTAACTTGGCCGTAATGCCCCATATAAAACCCTTGAGCTTTTTTGTTTGTCATGAAACTCAAGGGCGATAAGTAATAATTTTTTTAATTTATAGCACAGCACAGGTCATGCAGGTTCAAGCAAGGAGTTTACACGCAATTGAGAAATTGTCTTAAAATGTTATCCAAACAGGAATTTCTTTGCAATCTCGTTACATGTTACTTAAATACTCAACTAATGTTCTTAATAATCGATTTTAATAGTTATTTGTATCAAAACAACGATTATTTTTTTACTCTCCGTCATGGCTGTATACCTACATAAATATTTGCCCTTAACGTTTCTGAACGAAACATTTGTATAATCTGTGGTGTGGCCAAAAACTCGCCATCCGCTTAAAAAAAAGTTCACATATCTCGTAATAACAGCTGTGCTGACTTGTGTATTATAGCTATAATTCATAATTATTACTCGCAAATGTAATGAAAAACATTGTATGTGTCACGGGCGGTACGAGAATTACGAACCTCGACTCAAAAAGCCCTCAGTCTTCGACTTCGGGCTTCTACTAGAGCCTCGAACGTAATTCCTTATTGCGTAAATGTTCCAACTGATTCGCTTCCATTACAAGAAATTCGGCTAAACAATAAGCTAGGGTCGGTAAATCACAGAAAAAGAGAGGCTACACGGAAACGAACATTAAAAAACGTGTGCGCACGAGTCTACTGACTGAGAGAGCAGGTGGGCGCCCCGCCAGGCGAGCACGGCCTTTTGTGACAGGCTTGAGTCACACATTTTTATCACAGTTTGGAAGCAAAAACCGTGATAAAATGCGTAACTCAAGCCTATCACAGAGGCCGTGCTCACCCGTCAGAGGTGTGAGAGGGATGGAGAGTGTCGTAAAACACGTGTGCGCATCTATTGTTTACCATTATTTTAAAGGTATGAATTTATTGTTACCTTATCAGTTTTATGACTAACAATTGTCTTTTCTTTACCTACAAAACCTATTTAGGTGTATATCTTTTTCTGCAATGGAATTGAAGGTGGTGCCCATAGTAACAATTTAAGTACGAACAAAATCCTTTACAATGACATATGCCATAACTCTCTTGGACACTGAGCCCAATTTGTCGCATGGTCCCTTTCTTCTTGGCGCTTAGGATATTTTAATAAATACTTAAACATCTAAATAAGGTCATCTCAACCTGACATTTACCAACATCCCAAGACTTCAGCAGCAATGTTTGAATACAGATGTCCTCATGGTGTGGTTGATGCATAGGCTGAACGATGCAACTGTATAGGCTGAACGATTCTGTTTGTGACAGCATATCTCCAGTGTTGAATCTTAAGGGTATATGTTTCCCTTCTAATGTAAATTGTGCTTATTTCAGTGTTTCAGAAACTTTAGTGACAGACTGAATTTGTGAGAAATTTAAATTAGTTGAGAAGACCAACAAAAATACTATTACTTCAGTCAATACCTCATGCGAAACCATCCCTATTATACAAGTTAAATCTTACATTGGGTGCCAGAGTTCATCGTAAACACTCTTTTCCCTAGTTGTAACGCAACGTGTTTAGATAAGTGTTTTCTTGTACAATTGAAGTAAATAAAAAAAAAAAAAAAATACATCATTATCACTTCTG
Source organism: Orthosia cruda (assembly GCA_964057195.1). Lineage (NCBI taxonomy): Eukaryota > Metazoa > Arthropoda > Insecta > Lepidoptera > Noctuidae > Orthosia > Orthosia cruda. The sequence continues at coordinate 10,659,639 of OZ059854.1, read as the reverse complement.
CCGAACGGTGACGGTAGTCTAGGACATAGCCCCCTTCCCCCAAAGAGTCGCCATATCGACCGTTCCTTCCAGCTTCATGCATCCAACCTACACCTGTGGTACCTGTGTGTGTACCTACCCTCATCAGGTCATTGGTCAAACTTGCGCAGTAAGTCAAAGTTAGATAAAAAAATTCATAAGGTCACAAAATCGTAGGAAAGGAGATATTTGTTTTTGGATGGGGAATAGGCCTACCATACTAATTGTGGCGTATAGTAATGAAATGCTTGTTGGTTCATTCCTTATAATATCTAGTACTATTACAGTGGTTATATTAGCAAAACTTTATGTAACCGGAATACTGTAAAAAACAGCTATCAACAAATGACTAACAACAACCTGAAATTCCCATTTGCAACTATTATTTCATGTCTGGTTAGAGTTTTATATAATCTTTGGTAGGGTTATCATTCGTCCGGATTTATCCGGACATGTCCGAAAATTTGGCCCGGTCTTTGTCCGGCTTTTTCGAATTGATGGCATTTTTTTTCATACGACCACAGCTGTCCTATTCCAATTGATAGCGCGAGATGGAAAAAATGTTGGTCTTGGAAAAAAAAAATTGTCAAAACTGTCAACCAGTCAACATCGCTCTGTGAAAGATTTTAAAGAAATAATTCATTTAATTGCAAAATACATCATTAGAATACATAAGTGCAGTCTACTATCGGAAGGGCACCACTGGAAGTGTTATCTAAGAAATAAACCTTGTCACTCATGGATTATGACAACAACAGTGCAAGAACATAATTGGTAGTGAACAAGGATTAAAATCAACAGCAAGCCAGCAACTTCACTATATCAGGTTGGCATTCATTTTTTTATATACAGTACAGATAACTGAATAACAGATTAATGGATTAAACAAACACTGGACCAAGAATTACATAAAATAACAGTTGCAAATTCGAAATCAGTAATTTTTCTATGTCAACAAAGGACAGCTGATTAGTCACTATCCAATCACAGATCAGCACACTGTCACTCACGGAAAAATATTCGTTCGGAAATTGCACTACCAACAATTACGCCTAGCTTGGACACCAGTCCTTTCACTTCATTCTGACTACGTTCCAATACACGAAGCATTTGTTTTTTCTTTTTTGTTTTAATTTATTTATCATGGATCTCGAACAAAATATTACATACCGCACTAACAAACTCCGATGAGCAAGCTCACTTGACGATGTTTCAAGAAGTGAGTCTCCCCTTTTTGATACCACTATGATAAGCCTTCCGAACACGTCACTCAATGAAAGTCAAACGGTAATTGAATTGAATGAGAAGATAATTGAGCTGACAAACCAATTGACTAGTGCTCACCAAGAAATTGTGAACTTAAATACTGAGAACTTCCGTTTAAAATCTGACCTCAACAAGACCTTGAAAGTCGCAGAAACCTACAAAAACCTTAGTCTATCGGACAACACAAATATAACACCACATCGTTATAAGAAAAATAAAGCCAGGAAATCTACCCCAAACAAAGATATCAACACTTTGAAATTTCAAAACCACCAGGCGACACAAACAGATGTATACCCTACAAAGCCTGGCTCGAACATCACACGCCATAATATATTACATCACGAAACAAATGAAGCATGTGCGAGTTTGGAACAAGCAGCGACAAATGTAGAACCGGAATATCGGCAATGTTTAGAAAAACAAATAAATACGCCTACCCTCGACATGAAAAATAAAACAAAACCACTTACCCTCAACAAGCAAACAAGGAATACAATAACAAATCCTAAAGATAAACAACGATTACAATTATTGGAGACTACAGACTGTAATATCTGCATTTTAAGTACGAACAAGAAGAACAAAATCAGAAATATTGCAGAAACTACGCTTAGTAAACATTCGGAAAACATTTGTCACTATTTAATGCCGAACTGTAAAATCGAACAGTTATTATATAACATAGAAACCAGGTTAAAAAAATTCACATTCAATTATTTTTGCATTATATTGTTAGGGGAGGAAGATTTTAGCCGTACAAACGACTACATTCAGCTGGTATTATTAATTCGGACGACCTTACAGAATATAAAACACACTAATGTTATAATCTGTGCTCCATCTTATAAATACAACGATTATAAAACAATGTACAATTGGAGGGTCGAAGTATTTAACAACCTACTTTATCTCGACACATTGACACATGAGCATGCATACTTTCTGGACTCAAATAAGAATCTATCAAATGACTACACGATGTTTTCAAAACACACTGGACTAATTAATAATTATGGCATGCATACAATTTTCAAAGATATTGACAAATTTATCCAAGGACTAAAGGAATATGACATATTTTATAGAGAAACCAATATAGAGGAGCTGTACCAAACAGACGAATTACCGAGTAACCAGTTTTTTCTTTGACAACTATTTGCATATCATGCATCAGAACATAGCAGGGCTCCTAAATAAAGCAGATGCTCTCACTGTGTGCCTAGAAGAGCTTAGTGCGAAGAATATTGACATTGACGTCATCTGCACCTCTGAACACTTCATTATGTCGGGCTATGAAGACTTTTTGACCATACCTAACTTTGAACTGGCTGCGTGTTTTAGTAGAACAGAATCAAATCGAGGTGGAACATGTATCTTGGTCAGAAAAGGGCTTCAGTGGGTAGATTTACCTGACGTTAATGAACTAGCAATAAGTAAGTCTTTTGAATGTTGTGCTATCGAATTAACGCAATCAAGAACCATTGTCATTTGTATTTACAGAATCCCAAAAACTAATAATTTAGCTACATTCTTTGACAGCTTGGAAAAATTATTACTGCTAATAACAAAGAAACAAAACCAAAATGTAGTAATATGTGGTGATTTCAATATTGACACGTTAAAACGTAGTAATATATCCCTTGACCTAGAATGTTTGTTTCTTAATTTTGATTTTAAGCTAGAAATCAACCAACCTACCAGGTTAAAAAGTAACACATGCACTGATCACTTTGCACATAATCTTGGCACTAAATGCAAAGCTGATGTAGTTGAATTAGCTTTGTCAGATCACACCTGTCAAATATTGAAGTTTCCCACAAGAAGAACTTTCCGCATAAATCATTGGTTTGTAAAACGACGGGACTATAGTTTGGATAATATGAAAAAGTTTAAAAAATATCTACAAAACATGTATTTTTCAAACATGTATCAATGCGATGATCCGGATAAGGCTTACAATCTATTTCTGGATACTTTTTCCTTGTTCTATCGTCTGTGCTTTCCATTTAAATTAATTAAAATAAGGCTTAACAAACGACCTCAATGGGTGTCGCGAGGAGTTAGAGCCTGCAGTAAAAAAAAGAGGACACTTTTGTGGAATTACCGTCTGAACCGAAATGAGGCAAATAAAAGAAAACTTAATACTTACACTAATACCTACAAGCGAATAGTTAAATTGACTAAACGTGCTCAAAATACATATAAGATAAAATCGGCAGTAAATAAATCAAAAGCGACATGGGAGATTATAAATCAATCAAAACCAAAATTACCTAAACACACAATTACAAACATTACAACTGGGAATAAAAATATAACAGATCCCCGTGAAATAGCTAATATTTTCAACGACTTTTTCATTGACAAGATTAAACCTGTGTTTAATACGGGAATAAAAGTAACTTCGAATATATCCAAATCAAACCACTCGATGTTTATGGCACCAAGCCACAAAGACGACATAATACAAATAATAAAATCTTTGAGAAATACTAGGAGCGTAGGACATGACGGTATATCCACAGAAATAATAAAATATGTGTCAGAATGTATTAGCGGTCATTTCAGTTTCATAATTAATTTAAGCATATCACGTGGTATATTTCCCAACAAACTAAAGATCGCTGTAGTAAAACCACTTTACAAAAAAAACGATAAAGATAAAACGGAGTCATACAGGCCTATTGCACTAGTTCCTATATTTTCAAAGATATTTGAAAAATACTTATACGAACAAATTCATAACTATTTAGTAAAAGAAGACATCTTGGCTGACGAACAAAAGGGTTTTAGAAAAAACAAAACAATCAATATGGCCATATATGATTTCTTGAATAAAGTTATCGCAAATGTTGACCAAAATATACCTGTTTATTCTATCTACTGTGATATGACTCAAGCGTTCGACTATGTAGATCACAATATCTTACTTAATAAATTAGAAGCATACGGAATAAGAGGAAATATTCTACGACTTATCGAGTCATATCTAAAAAATCGAAAACAATACGTGGAAATTACAAACCTAGATCAAAAAAACAAAAAAGAAAGGGTCTATCGGTCGCGTGATAGAACAATCACATATGGTGTGCCGCAGGGTAGCGTACTTGGTCCCTCTCTATTTATCCTTTATATAAATGACCTGCCAAAAGTGACGCAACATCATATGACGCTATTTGCCGACGACAGCACCGTTACCATTGGCTATAAAGATAAACTAAATTATGACAAACAGATTTATGAAAATGACGTATCTAATACTATACAATCAATTATAAAATGGCTAAATAATAATAACCTGAAAATAAATATTGACAAGACTAAATTAATGACATTCACGCAACGAAAAAATTTGACTATGAATATTCATTAGAAAAAAAAATCCAAATAAATCAAGTTAACACATCAAAATTCTTAGGTTTAACCATAGACCAAAGATTAGATTGGAAGGCACACACGATTGATTTGGCGAAGCGACTTAGCAAATCCTCATATGCTTTATATAAACTTGCGCCAGTCACAGGAAGTGACGCTATTGTTACAGCATACCATGGTTTAGCTGGTTCTATTTTAAGATACGGAGTTGTTTTCTGGGGCAACTCATCCAATAGGGAACTCATATTTAAAGCCCAAAAGTGGTGCATCAGGGCAATGTTTGGGTTAAAATGTATAGAGTCATGTAAACCTTTCTTTATTAAAAGTAAAATACTGACATTGCCCTGTTTGTACATTTTCTAAGTTGCAGTATTTGTGAAGACCAATCCAAATCGATTTCCCAAGCTGTCGGATAGAAATAACCGGAGTCGACGGTACGTCAATATGTTGTGTTCGAGACAGTCCAAGACAGCACTGATGCATAAGTGTTTTTTGTATGGCACCAACTATTTATGACCATATACCGGAGTCAATTAAAATGTTATAAAAACATTTAAAGAAATTTCTTGTAAGTAGATCTTATTATAATATAACTGAGTTTCTGAATGATAAAATATCACTATAATTTCTTAACTATTGACATTCCTGTTTAATTGTATTATTGATTTGACATCTTATTTATCTATATTGACAAAATAAGATTGCATCATTGACATTTTTTTGGTATTTGTTGTTTTATTTTATTGACCTTTGTTTACTTTATTACTTGACATCAAAGTTTTTAATGATATTAATTTATTGTTATAATTATTTTATTATTTGCCATCTAACTTTGGTGATATTTTTATATTGACCTTTGTTTAATTGTTTTATTTAATTGCAATATGATTTTGACATCCAGTTGTGTACCTAATAATAATACTTATTCACATGACATCTAATCTTTAATTTGTAACTTGACATCTAATCTTTAATTATATTATTATTTGTTTTAATTATTGCATAAAACATTGTTTGATTTCTAAGTTTTAATGTGTCTTTGATTCATTGACAATTGATATTTGTATTTAATGTTTTTAACTATTATATAATTGAATTACTTCTTGCTGATATTTTACTTATAAATTAATGAAATTATTAAATGTGTTTGTACGCTTCACATTCTTATTCTTATTCTTCTTATTCTTATCCTCCAAGAATGTTTTCTTGTTTAATACTTTTCGGATCGCGTTTTTGTTGTAGTTTGGTTTTAGTTTCTAAACTTATTTTTGTATGTAACGAAAATGTCCGGACTTTAGTTTAAAATCCAGCTTTTTGTCAGGACTCATCGAAATGGTAACACTGAACTTTTGGTCTGTCTATTATAATAAAATGGCTACTTTTTATGTCTAATAATGTTTAGGTAATATATGTGATGTTCACTAGTAACACTAGTTTGGGTTTATAAAACAACCAAATTTATCAGTAGTAGACAGCACTAAATGAGGAGTCCAGACACCGCTTAGGGCAATCTAATAATGCTATACATGGTGGATTGCTATTCATGGTGATTCATTCAGCAGAGTTAATGCTATACATGGTGGCTCATTGATTTTAGTAAGTAACCAGCTTAAATTTAAAGACCGTAAGGACATTGTGAGCCTATCTGTTGAGCGGACAGTTGAAATAGCTTGTATAGAATTGGAGCAGTTTATTGTATTAAGCGTATACAGACCCCCTTCAGGATTGTATGACTGCTTCGAAAAGGTAATGGATGAAGTGTTACACAAGATTTGTAACTCGAATAAATCCATTATCACTTGTGGTGATTTTAATGTTAATTTATTAGAAAACTCAGGTTCTTGTAGTAAAATAATAAGTCTGTTTCAGTCCTACAATCTTGTAAACCTATTTTTGGAGCCCACAAGAATAACCCCTTCTAGTGCTACATGCTTAGATAATATTTATACTAATGTTATACCAGTCCACAAAGAAATTATAAATTTACTAGATTCTGATCATTGCGGGCAGAGGATTACTATACCAAACCAAAGCAACAAAGTGGCTAAAAAGGATATCACTGTTAACCCCAAAACTGCAAGTCGCTTGGCAGCTTTTAAAGTTAAACTCATTAATAAATTACCAATTTTGTCAATTGATGCTGATCCTAATCATCTATATGATGATTTTTTTAGTATATACTGTAAACAATTTAATTCGACCTTTATTCCCAAGACTATCTCCGTTAATAGTAACGCATCATTCAGTGATTGGGCTACCATTGGTATTCATAAGAGTAGAACACGGCTTTATGAGCTGTACAGTGAAAGGACTTATGTAAACACTGCTGAATTTAATTTATATGTTAGAAATTATTCAAAATTATTTAAAAAAGTTTGTTGTTTGGCCAAGTCGCGTTATTTGAGCTCAAAGATTAAAAACAGTAGTAATGTTATTAAAACGACTTGGAATATTATTAATAGTGAAACGGGAAGATCTGGTAACCGAAATATTGACTACGGCCTGTCTATTAATGGCAACATCATAAAATCAGACTCACAAGTCGCAGTGGCCTTTGAAAATTTCTTTTCAGATATTCCCGTTTCAACGACTAAATCCTTAAACTCATCACCTTCTGTTGCTGAGTCTTTGCTAAAAGAAAATGTTAACGTTTGCGATTCGGAATTTCTTTTTGAACATATTACTTGTAAAGACATAATTAAAACCTTTCACACTTTAAATGTTAAAAAGACTGCAGATCTGTGGGGTTATTCTGTAGAAGTTGCTAAGTCTATTATTGACATTGTCGCACCTAGTTTAGCTATTATCTTTAATAATTGTATCGACTGTGGGGAGTTTCCCGACCTTATGAAAATTAGTAAAATAATACCTTTGTTTAAATCAGGTAGTACATCAGACCCTACAAATTATAGACCTATTTCAGTACTACCTACGTTTAGCAAAATATTTGAGAAATTAATTTTAGAGCAATTGCAAAGATTTTTTAATAAACATAAATTATTACATACCAAACAGTTCGGTTTTACAAGGGGTCGTTCAACTACTGATGCCGGTGTTGAACTTTTAGGACATATTTATAATGCATGGGAAGATAAGTGCGATGCCTTGGGAATCTTTTGTGATTTGTCCAAGGCATTTGATTGTGTTTTTCATGAAACGCTAATCAGGAAACTCCGCCACTACGGGATCCGGAACAGCGCTCTGGATCTTCTTACTTCATATTTGAGTAATAGGATTCAGACCGTTGACGTTAATGGAAAAAGATCTCCTGGATCTATGGTAACAATGGGAGTCCCACAGGGCTCGATTCTTGGTCCTTTCTTGTTTCTTATTTATATTAATGACTTGCCTTACCTCATAAAGGATAACCATTATATAGTGTTGTTTGCAATATTATATATTATATATATTATTTTCAATGTTAATAATTTACTTCTTAATGAAAAAAAAACCAAATGCATTAAGTTTACCCTACCTCACGTTAGGCAGGTGAAAACCGATGTATTGATAAAGGGCGAAGAATTGAATCCTGAAAATAGCACAGTATTCTTAGGCTTAACTTTGGATGCTAAGCTTCAGTGGGGCCCACATATAGATAAATTGTCAAAGAAGCTAAGCTCCGCAGCATATGCTGTTAGAAAAATTCGTAATTTAACTGACATAGAGACAGTCCGTTTAGTATACTTTAGCTATTTTCATAGTGTAATGTCGTACGGTATTCTGTTGTGGGGAAATGCCGCCGACATCCAGACTATCTTTGTTTTGCAGAAAAGAGCTGTTCGGTCAATTTATAAATTAAGCCCAAGACACTCTCTCAGAGAGAAATTTAAGGAGATTAATGTAATGACTGTGCCTTCTCAGTATATTTATGAAAATCTTTTATATGCCCATAAAAATATAAAATTGTTTAAAAAATACAGTGATATCCATAACATAAATACTAGGAATAAACACAAATTTGTAGTACCTACAACAAGGCTCAAGAAAATAGGTGGCTCGTTTAGATGTCAATGTGTACGCTTTTATAATAAGCTTCCAAGCCACGTACAACACATCTAAGTCTTAATAAATTCAAATCTTTTATTAAACGTAAGTTGTGCCAGAAAGCGTTTTATACAACTAAAGATTACCTTGAAGACAAAAACGCTTGGGATTGAGCTGCTCCAATTAATTTTGTTTTTTTTATTATATTTTGCACCGTGAATTTTGTCGTAGTTTTTTTGGTTTTCTTGCAATGACAAGAATATTTACTTTTTAAAGTATTATTTTATATTAATTATTGTGAGTGTGAAGACTATGTGGATCATTCTTTTTTATTTTTATTTAAATTTATCTTAGTTTTTAATCATGGTCTGGCAGTTTGAGTAGTTTATGCGGCCTACCCGAATGTCCTTTCTTTGGTATTGTTCGTCGAATCGTTGAGCTCCTTAAATTCTGAGTTGAGCTGCTCGGTTATTGACAAATGCGTGCACTGACTGGACAGGTCCACTCAATCTGGCTGGTTCTTTACTCAAAAGACCATTTCAGACATCAGTCTACATGGTCTTCACATGATCTAACCAATATTTTGTCTGGACTTTAAAAGAGACTGTGACCTCTGAGTTTGTTTCGGCCTTTCTTCTCAGAGTAGTCAGATAGGAAACGCCGAACTCATCTAGTTTTAAAAAATATGTTCGACATGTAAAAGTGTTTGTATAAACCAACTTACAGAAATAAAATCATTTATCATTTATTTATCATCAATGACTAGACTAAACATTAAAATGCTGACTATATTTATTTGAGAATATAACACATATCTTCCTTTTTATAATTTAATTAGTTTTCAAGTGCAATTACATTATTTTGCATGTAGACAATAATAAGGTCTAAACAATTACAATAACATTTAACATTAAGAAGTTAATTGCGTTTCAGGCACAAATGCCTATATTTATAATGCATTAAAACATTCGGTTAGTTTAATGTACTCGTAGCTACCAAGTATTACCATAAAATTTTAATTTACACTAAACTTACAGATATAATATGGTTTTAGCAATACAGTGTTTTATTTAAGTCTTACGAAGCATCACTTCTTGATCGACAACCATACAGCCTATAAGGCCTACTATATAATAATGTTTTTGTTGCTGACCAATTTTTTGTAAGTGGGACATTATTTGATTTAATCACTTTAGCGCAGTAAGCTTATCATCGTGGCCAATATGGTGTTCACTAGTAACACTAGGTAGAATTTGGGTAAAATAAAACAACCAGATTTGTCAGTAAGTAGACAGCACTGAATAAGACGTCCAGATACAGCTTGGGGCAATCTTATAATGAATAGACGTAAACATTAAAGTGCTGACTATATTTATTTGAGAGTATACCACAATATACATTATGATTGTGGGCCCAATCAAATTTTATCTCCTTATAAAGAAGGCCAGAGTTCTATAGAATTTCTCGGGTTATTATGGCATTCTTTCAGACGTGTTTGACCTGTGATATCGGATACCTACACTGTGAATAATATCGCATATTTTATTTCAACAGGTTTATCAAATAAAATACTAGTATAACACCACGGCTGATTTTACTGTCTCGTCCAACGATGAAACATTCGAGATGTAAAAAACTAAGGAGATATTGACAAGTAGAAGAAGTCAAGATGAAGAATGTGTTGCAAGTGATTGCGCCCAATCTCGCAGAATCTGCACATGTATATAGACAGGTAATTTAATAAATAATTATAAACTAGTTTTTGCCAGAGAATTCACTAACGTGATAGTAAAAATGACACTAAAGCTCCTACTAGCTGGATAAACATAATCTATATTATGTTCATCCCGGTCCGGTGGTTTTTGCGTAAAAGAGGGGCGGTAGGTAAGGAATTACGATCGAGACTCTAGTAGAAGCCCGAAGTCGAAGACTGAGGGCTTTCTGTGTCGAGGTTCGTAATTCCCGTACCGCCCGTGATACATACAATGTTTTTCATCACATTTGCGAGTAATAATTATGAATTATAGCTTTAATACACAAGTCAGCACAGCTGTTATTACGAAATATGTGAACTTTTTTTTAAGCGGTTGGCCAATTTTTGCCCACACCACAGATTATACAGTGTTTCGTTCAGAAACTTTAAGGGCAAATACTTACGTAGGTATACAGCCATGACGGAGTGTAAAAATAATTTAATAATTTTGACGTTTTCATACTATAACTATTAAAATCGATTATTAAGAACATTAGTTGAGTATTTAAGTAACATGTAGCGAGATTGCAAAGAAATTCCTGTTTAGATATCATTTTAAGACAATTTTTCAATTGCGTGTAAACTCCCTGCTTGAACTTGCATGACCTGTGTGCTGTGTAATAAATTAAAAAAATATTACTTACTAGGGTTTCATGACAAAAAGAAAGCCCGAGGGTTTTATATGGGGCATTACGGCCAAGTTAACCTGTATGTTTAGATACTTTTTACCTGCAAGTGTGATGAAAATTATATTTTTTGTGGTTCCGTACCCAAAGGGTAAAAACGGGACCCTATTAATAAGACTCCACTGTTCGTCTGTCTGTCTGTCTGTCACCAGGCTGTATCTCATGAACCGTGTTAGCTAGACAGTTGAAATTTTCACAGATGATGTATTTCTGTTTTCGCTATAACAACAAAAACAGAATCAAATAAATATTTAAGTGGGGCTCCCATACAATAAACGTGATTTTTCTGCCGTTTTTTGCGATAATGGTACGGAACCCTTCGTGCGCGAGTCCGACTCTCACTTGGCCGGTGTTTTAACTTACTGGCAAAAACTCAAATAACATTTAAGTATGTTTTTCGCCATTTCATTTTAATAATTGGTATTGCCTGCTCGGGCTAGGTTGAAAATGTCTTTAAACAACTTTTTTATTTTTCGTATTTCCCTCTATCATTTGTTAACTACTTAGGTTTTTGGTTTTTTTTTTGGTTACTAATGTATAAATAGACTAAAATTTCAAAGGAAGTTGATAAAATTTTCTATAAAACATTTTTATTTCAAAATTCTGACTTCTATAATCTATACCAATATTATAAAGAGGAAAGATTTTTTTGTTTGTTTGTATGTTTGTTTGTTTGTACCGAATAGGCTCCGAAACTACTGGACCGATTTTAAAAATTCTTTCACCTATGGAAAGCTACATTATTCCCGAGTAACATAGACTATAATTTTGACGGGAGCGAAGCCGCGGGGGTCAGCTAGTAATATATAATTTCAAAAGTGTGATACTAAGTTTTGAAGGCCAGTTTAGTTACCTACTGGGCAGATTATAATGCTCAAGAATAATTATAATATTTTCTAGTCTCACCAACTGTAACAAGCTCGTCGCTAAATAATAACAGCCGCACGGGTCGATCATCAAGGTTAAGCAACGCTTGACGAGGTCGGTCCGTGGATGGGTGACCATTTCAACATACCGAGTTTCCTCCGTGCCTCGGAAAGCACGTTAAGCCGTTACGGGTAGTCAGAAGCTTGGGATCTGACACCAGTCTTGCCAAGGGGTACTGTGTTACCCAGTTACTGGGTTGCGGAGGTCAGATAGACAGTCGCTCCATGTAAAACACTGGTACTTTGCTGAATCCGGTAAGACTGGAAGCCGACCCCAGTATAGTTGGGAAAAGACGAGGCAGATGATCACCAACTGTAACAAGCATCGTTATTATACAATTTTTTTTTTCACAATTCATATTCATAATCATGTATTTGGCTAATATGGGTAATTACATGAAATTGTTAAAAATATAGCACAGTCCAACTATATTACATCTTGAGACATGTTACACACATTTACTTGCAAAAAATAATTTACTGATACATGTATTTGATGTGCTAACGATTATGTCACTAGATGAATTAAATTTAAAATATCTTAAACGCACTAGTCACATCAACAACATATTGTTGATGTGACTTAAAAGAGGATGAAAGGTCATATCATTACATCCTCTTTTAAGTAATCCTGAATACTATAATAACATTTACATAGCAAGAATCTTTTTAATTTCTTTTTGAATTCATCGATGGATGGTGGATGGAGTTTCTAGTATGGACTTTGGCAAGTGATTGTATACACGCGGCGCCATACTGAAAATGCTATAGGAATATAAGGATAGGAAGCATATTTAAATATCTTTCAACAAATTTTATCTCTATGAATATCTACAGAAGTAGGCGGCTACTTCTGTACTTATAAAAAAGATGTTGATACTCGAAGTTTTTGCAAAGCTTACAATCTTATAAATGTAGACAGAAGGCAGTGTTAATATGCTTGATAAAATATGGTAAGCAACTATCAGTCTGGTTGATATTAAACATGCGCCTAATGCACCGCTTTTGCGCCTTGAATGCCATATCCTTATTGGTGGAATGACCTCAGTAGATAATACCATACTTTATCAAGGATCCCACGTAGCTATGCTGCAAGTTCAGCAGAGGTGTTTACCGTTTTTGCCAGCATATGTAGGGCGTATGATTGATGAAAGTAGCAACATGTGTCTTCCAATTCAAATTATAATCAATTGACATGCCTAAGAATTTTGTAGTTGTTATCTCATTTATTTTGTTCCGAGTATAATGTATATTAATGTCAGTAAATTGGGCTTTACGAATGCGAAATATCATAATTTTAATTTTGTCAAAGTTCATTTTCAAATTTTTATAAGTCAGCCATTTTATAAATATACTTAGAGTGCTGTTTATATCTTTTTCTAGGGATTCCTTATCCTTACTCGTAAAAATGACAGTACTATCATCAGCAAAAAGTATAGAGGGATGATTGATTACTTTTGGAAGGTCATTTATATAAATGATGAATAGCAAAGGGCCCAAAACACTTCCGTGTGGGACGCCTTGTTTGCCGGACGCCTTTAATAAGCAATTAACGATTTTCATTCCCAACAGCATAGGGTCCCAGCGCTAACAAAGATAGTATAGTTCAAATAAATATCACTAGATGGCGCGATATGCATCAATTTGTTATTGAATTGTGTGTAAAATAACATTTTCTAGAATTGATCATAAAAATTATATGTTCTTGTCCTAAGCACAATATTATGGAATATTGGGCTAAGATTATTTTGAACGAATCATTGATCAAGCAGGCCACTGGATTTTTTAAATTTGTATTGTAACACATTTTTGTACAATGAAACTGTACAAATTCTATAAAACAAATCGTCAATGTATTTAAAGGAAACCTTTTTATTTGCAAGTCGCAGCTAACACCATCTATACCTGTGGAACTGAACCGAACGCGATCGATGTACCTATAATAATAATCAGTATAATCAGACGAAAAACGCTAAATACGTCGGCACGGTTTCTTTGTATGAGATGACGCATCTGTATGCTAGTATTATATTATCTGTGCCAACATTAATTGATCCATTATCGCATGAAAGTGTGACTGCAGTGAAAATTGACATTACAAAGGTTGTAAAAACCACGGTATTATTGATCCTTTACTGATTGATGGCTTCGGAACCAGGCATTTATTTTGTAATTAATGACATTAGAGTTACAAGGTTTCCTTATTATTGTCCTCGTTTTAAGGGCTTGTTATATTAATTAATGTTAAGTTCAACGCTTGAGATAGATACATTCAAACAATAGGTATAATCTTATTTTCCTTCTCTTTTTTTTGCTGTACAATAAAGTATATTTTATTCAAAATCAAAATCATTTTTTTTATTCAATTCTTAATGTCTGTCTAAATTTTTGCATTAAATAATTATGCCGCATGATAATTATGAGTGATATATAGATAGATATCCCGTGATAATCCTAGGCTTTTTGTAAAATATCGGATTATTAGAAGCTAAAACTATTTTCTTAATTGGTTGTGTGCCGTAATTACAGAAGCAATTAAAAAACCATTGTGTCTTGCGTAGATCCTCGTTTCAAGCACTCAAGGGGTGCAGTTCAATCAGTGCGTCTGTCCATGACAAACCGCGCGACTCAACTAAACGAGTCGATACAGGTTTGCAGAACTTGTACCGCGGTAAGATCTTGGGCACGGGACGGATGGCGCCACGCTGTGCCGCGTCACAGTATAAATATACAAACAGTATGGAAACGAAGCCTAGTTGATGAAATAATTACCTACGCTCCATTGAAACAATAAGGTTGTAACTTTTAATGTTATTGATTTTGTTTTTTTTTATTAAAATATTTTTGTTCTGTAGTGATCAATCAATTAAATTGAAATAAGTAACTTACAAATACAATTTAAATAGGTAATCTCATGGCGTCAGATAATCAACCCGCACTAACGTGTTAAATTTTGCACCAGTGACTCGAGCAGTTAAGATACAGAATAGCGTCTCTCTGCGTTTGGACATATTTTCTTGCTCTTTGGCGGAATTCCAGAGGGTGACACTTAGTATGTTGTCCACTGTGTAACTTGTGCCTCTGCCTAGACCCGTTTCTGGGACTGGCAAACTGGCAATGTATGACTATGTTGGCTTGGGTCTTACCTGTAAAAATAAATGTATGTGTTAATAATACATAAATATTCTCTCGCAGCCGTTTTGTAGGTAATAATGAGTACTTTAATCATGTAGCACAAAATTGATATGTATCATCAATAGTTTTCTCAGCGCACGCTAAAGAATGAATTTTACAGGCAAAATTTTGCGACTTTGGGTTACATTATTGAAATTTTCGTAAGGATCTCTAATTATTTTGAAAATAAATTATAGTCTATGTCACTCAGGCATAATGTAGGTTTCTACTGGTGAAAGATTTTTTTTAAATCATTTCAGTAGATCCAGAGATTACCGCCTACAACCTCACAAACTTTACCTCTTTATAATATTAGTATAGAAGTATAGATAACGATTATAACAATAACAATAAATTATTCTTACCTTTCAATATCAGCAGGAAGTTTAAAATACGATAGCTCCGGTTTTGATGGAGCCGAGTTCAAACAGCCGTATACTGCACAATACACTCGTGGCATTTTTAAAAAGATCGCGGCGATAATTTTATACGTGACCACTCGTCGCGGCGCGGCACTCAGTATTGACAGCACTGCGGAGGTTCCTTAAGGGTCTCGTCGGTGCTTATGTTTGTGTGAGTGTGCCGTTTCGAGCGTTTGTAGGTAGTTTCCATACTGTTTGTATATTCTTACTGTGGCCGCGTGGCAGCGCGCGGTAATATAGACGATAAACACTATTTAAGGTGAACGCGCACCTGTCCGCGCCGCAGGAGCCGCACGCACCGCAGTCATCGCATTTTCTCAAGGCCCCGCGCTATCCGCGCCGAACGCGCCGCACGCATTGTATCCTCTCTCCATACATCTTGAACTTTATTTTCATCTGGATACGGATGATGTTTCTGCGCCACCCGCATCGCCTGCCGAATCTGATGACGTCATCAGTACGCGCTGGTGGAATCCATATACCTACAGCATTTTGCTGAAATGCGGGTAGTGCGGCGCGGATAGGTGCGCGAGGCTGCATACGATTTCATATAAAGATATATAAAGGCGCGTACGCACGTACGAACAAATTTGTTGCGTTACATGATACGCAACAACTTGGTTCGCACGTGCGTACCACTATCGAACATCGAACACTCTGTTCGTCAAACATGTTCGCGGCGATCCTTGTAGTGTGTTCTGTATGGACGGTGTTCGAAGAGCTTTAATAAATGTTACGCAACAAAACTGTTCGTATACCTAGATCTGGGCGGGTCATGGCTACTAAGATAGAGTTCACGACTGTTGTTCGCGAACTCGACTCGAACTATGTTTGCGTTCGTGTTCGCATATGCCGTCCATACGTACGAACCAAATGTTCGGGTCTGGTTTTTGTGTTCGCTATGTTCGTGTTCGTACGTGCGTACGCGCCTTAACATGCGAGAGAGAACAGAACCTCGAAATTGCCGTGAAATAAATAATTGGAACTTATAAACTTTTTTCTTGAGATGTTATGCTCATTATATGGAACGTCCTCACTGAGAGTATTCACGTATAATGAGCATTCGACGTCGAATATTCGAGTGGTGTGGACGTTGAGCCCAGCGTTACAAAGCTTACACGCAAGCGCGAACTTGCCGAACGAACGATCGGTGTGGACGTTGCAACGATTTTCGCGGAAACAGCTCGCATTCGAATGTTCACGCAAATTAAAATGCTCGAAAGCAAGTACTCAGATAATTAAATGAATAGAAAAAATACTTCACACAGCTCTGCTACAAAGTTTATATAGATAAGTAATTAAAACAATTAAATTCTAAAACAATTAAATTCTGTTGAAAATCAAACTACTCATTTTTTTTAAATCTTTTTTGCTGTCACCCACGTGTCCGTCTGTCCGTCGTCAATCAAACAGGTTTTACAGCTAAACAGTTGGAGCTACAGTTTTTCTTTGAAATTCCCTCATTTTGCCTATTACAAGCAACTTGATTTTACGGTTTGGTACGGAACCCTAAATGTGCGAAGTCCGATAAGCACTTGGCCTGTTTTTTAGATCTTTATATTCGATTCATTTAATAGTTTTGAATATTATTGAATATTATGAAACTGTTTTATTCAAGCTCTGTTATATTAGTTAACATAAAATATAACAAAATGAGAATAAACTATTAGCGGAAATATTATATTCTGGAATAATATCAATAATATCATTTTGGTTGCAACACAAGCTAGTCCTAAATGCGTGCTGGGATGCTTATTCTGTAAAAGTCTCACCGTGATGGCTAAGGTGAAGTGTCAATAGCTCATTTGAGCTTATGTCCCAAAGAAATAGCATCGGTCGGGATGAAAGCTCACTTCGAGCTCATGTCATCTAATAAATCTCGATTAGATGTCTACAGAATTGACCGGCAGTCCAATGGAAGGAAACGAGAGCCCGTGGGATACCGTTGTCTTCTTCTGGTGGCGGCGGAAAGGGAGCTGGAGGATACAACCAGCCTCCTTATCCTAAACACACATACTGTGAGGCCTGCAGGTGACAAACTTGGGGAGTCTGTTGCTTGGACAGTCGCGCGCCGTGTTCCACGAGCGCCTCTGAATTGGAACTGCGGTGGAAGAGGATGATTTTTCCCGCATGAATTCAAACGGACCAGTACTTGACCAAGGACACTCCACCAAATAGAACGGATGAAGATCCGTATAAACAAATCTATCCATAACAATGTTTTTGTTCACTTCTTTCAGATTCTAGCAACATTTGTGGCATCCTTGCTGACCCTCGCTCTAGGCATCTCCTTTGGTTTCACAACAGTCCTATTGCCACAGCTGCAGACTGACTCCAGTTTCCCTTACGATGAGAGCTTCGATTCATGGATTGGTTTGTTTGCCACTTAGTTTATAGGAAATAAGTAAAAAAAACAATAAGTAAAAGTAGGGACTTTTAAATTCGGCTTTGAAGATAAGCCACCAACTTGAGGATTTATAAAGAGACGTATTCTAATTTTAAAGACATCTATTCGGCAAGATAATAATAACAAAATCGGTTGCTTCGGGAAAAATATTATACAATTGAGTACAAAACAAAATTAATTTATTGTAACATTCTCTTTTTCAGCTTCCATCTCCCCGCTTGCCATGGCGATGGGCTCCCTGTTCTCTGGCTCCATGAGCGATGGCATTGGCAGGAAGCTAGGTCAACTAGTCCTGATAGTACCCCTCACTATCGGCTGGATCATCATGGGATTCGCACATAACAACGCAGACATGCTTCTTGGAAGATTTATCACAGGAGCCTGTACGGGAGCCGTGAGAGCCAATACCATGGTCTATATCAGTGAATTAACTGACCCTAAGTATAGAGCTGTGGCTCTTTTTTGCTCATCAGCAGCAATCAATATAGGATTCATGATCAGCCATACAGTTGGAAAATACATTCATTGGAAAGCCAGTTGCTTCATCTTCACATTGCCTACCACTATAGCCTTTACTATACTTTTGCTCTTGAAAGAAAGTCCGCTATGGCTGTTGTCTAAAGGAAAAATCGACGAAGGTATAGAATCTTACAGACAATTCCGAGGAAATGGAGACAAAGCTGAAAAGGAACTGTCAACAGTTTTGGAAAAGGCTAAAGAAAAAGCTGAAGAAAATACCACGTTTAAAGATATACTTTATATCATATTTAGTAAAGCATTCATGCTTTCTGTGGCGACCATATTATTATTGTTCGTTTCCGCACAATGGTGTGGTATCAGTACTTTGTCTTTTTATACTGAAGTGATATTTGAGAAGACATTCTCTGGAGATATAGACGCATTTACGTTAGTGTTATTTACTGATTTTATAAGAATTGCAGCATCTGTTTTTATTTGTATATTTGCTACGGTTCTTCCACGTAAAATTACTTTCGTGGTCTGTTCCATATCAATAACTCTTGTGTTGATAGTCTTAGTAATATACTTGTATCTAACTCCTCCCGGCCTAGTGTGGGTTGCTATCACATGTATGATTACTTACATAGCTATAGCTAGTGTATTGGCATCTATATCATGGTCATTCGTCTCAGAGGTATATCCGTCAGAAATACGTGGTTTTGGCTCAGGTTTAAGCTCAGCAATATCATATATTTTGCTGTTTATTTCTGTAAAAGTTACCCCAGAGATCATGTATAGGTTCGGAGAGCAAGTCTTGTATCTCTCCTTTGCAGGTGTTACATTGTTCACGGCTATATTCCTTAGCTTTATTTTGCCTGAGACAAATGGCAGGACCTTGCAAGATATAGAGGATTCTTTATACAAGGAGAAATATGACGAGAAAAATGATATAGGAATGGTCACTTTACCAGTCTCATCAGCATAGTTTTGGGTAAATAAACAATTCTTGTAATACTGACAATAGGTAAGTTGGAGTGTAAATATTAGTAAAAGGACAATGAAATAGTTTTGATAGTATAAAATTATGGAAAAGTGTTTTTTTTATTTTTTATTTATGAAAATTTTTCAAAGGGAACAAATTTTTAGGCTTTACAACTTGTTCAACTGACACCTGTGTTATCTTAATATTAGGTAATTACATATGAAATTGGCGTTTTGTAAGGGAGGAACATAAAGTAGTTTAATATAATATATTTATTTAATCAAAGTATGTACCATTGCTATCTATGCACTTTTGCCATATGCTGCTGCTCATATGTAGTTCATTGTTCCCTTTACTAAAAAAAACATTCGTACGAGAATCAATAAAATCTTTGAAGGCGCTTTGGACTGTCCCATCGGAGTTGAATTTTTTCGCTTGCAAGAAGTTATCCAAATTTCGAAACAAATGGTAATCTGTTGGAGCAAGGTCTGGGAAGTACGGTGGATGTCTTAGACATTCCAATTGAAGTTCCTCTAATTTGGTAGCCGTCTGTTGTGCAGTGTGTGGTCTAGCGTTGTCCTGAAGCAGCAGTGGCCAAGAGCAGTTGACCAGCCTCGGCTGTTTAGCAGCTAGCTTTTCCATCATGGTTTGCAGTTGCTGACAATAGACTTCCGCCGTAATCGTCTGGCCAGATTTAAGAAAGCTGTAGTGAACGACACTGGCACTAGTCCACCAAACGCTCACAAGTAATTTTTTTTGAGGCAATTTTCGCTTGGGGCAGGATTTGGCTGGTTCGCCAGGGTTCAGCCATTGCGATGTTTTCTTTTGCGACCCCGTCGCCATACACATCATTAATCCTTCGAGCCGTTTCTGCAGCACTGGTGCCACGATGGAACTCGTACTCGTAAATAACGCGATATTTCAAGATTTCTATTTTGTAAACTTACTGGCGCAAAGAAAAAACCAAAACAGGAAAAAACTAATGAATTACGGTTTTCCAAACACAAAAGCATGAGTAAATAGCTGTATAAATTTAAAATTGGAATTCCAAACCAAAGAGGAGATATTTAAGATCAAAGTGGCCAGTACGATAAAACGCCAATTTCATAGGTAAGGACCTAATATTTATTAGCAACAGTTATGGATATTTTTTCGCCCTATCTAAGGCGTTCAATTGCGTAAAACTTAGAAACTTATAATATGATCAGTGCTAAGTACAGAATCTTATACTAAGATTTAGATTCTTATCCTAAGGTTGCCTTAAAGTAAGGGGCGTAGCTACCGCGGTATCACCTGTATCAACCATACAGGGCCCCTAATCCACAGCGGTCCTAACATGTGGAAGCATCAATTCGTAAAATGTTGTCGAAAACTTCAAATTTTAATAGATAGTGCCCCATCTAAATCGGTTCACGCGTTTACGAGATAATCCCTAATCATTACAATAAGAAAACCCGAAAGGGTTATGCTCGCCTTTGTACATAAGTTGTCCTTCTGTATTTGTATATGTTTGTTTTGTGTACAATAAAGAATATGAATATATGAAAATGTAAACAAACCGGAACTTTTTCTGTTTTTGTTTTAGAAACTTTTTAATTATGGCAAAATTTGCAAATATTATAACTGTAAATTGATTATGTGTGCAAACCCTATCTATTAGGCTAAACTTTGTAAGGATTATGTGAAAAAATTAATAAAAAACAAGACTCCAAAGATTTCGGCTAAGCGAAAATGAACGCAAAAATGGTCAACGAAGGTTCAATATTTTCACTTATACCCTCTCCCGGGTACCCCGCGCCCCTGTCACAGCTCCACCAAGTGCCACTGGTTCATCTATACTATCTATACTAATATTATAAAGAGGTAAAGTTTGTGGGTTTGTGAGTTTGTGACGTTGTAAGGGGTAATCTCTGGATCTACCGAACCGATTTTAAAAATTCTTTCACCAGTAGAAAGCTACATTATTCCTGAGTGTCATAGGCTATAATAAATTTTCAAAAAAATTAGAGATCTTTATGAAAATTGCAATAATGTAATCCAAGGTAGGAAAATGTTGCCTATAAAATTCATTCTTTGGCGTGCGCTGAGAAAACCATTGATGATATATAAAAATAGTAGGTAAGTAGGGTAGGCAGGGTTAGCAGGATAGGCATGGTTGGCAAGGTAGGCAGGCTAGGCAGGGTATGCAGGCTAGGCAGGTTAGGCATGGCAGTCAGGGTTAGCAGGGTAGGCAGGGTTGGCAGGGAAGGCAGGAAAGGCAGGGTAGGCAGGGAAGTCAGGATAGGCAGGGAAGGCAGGGCAGGCAGAGTAGGCATGGTAGGCAGGGTTAGCAGGATAGGCATGGTTGGCAGGGTAGGCAGGGTAGGCAGGGTAGGCATGGCAGTCAGGGTTAGCAGGCTAGGCAGGGTAGGCAGGCTAGGCAGGGTGGGCAGGCTAGGCAGGGTAGACATAGCAGTCAGGGTTAGCAGGGTAGGCAGGGTTGGCAGGGAAGGCAGGGTAGGCAGGATAGGCAGGTTAGGCAGGGAAGGCAGGGTAGGCCGGGTAGGCAGGGTAGGCATGGTTGGCAGGGTAGGCAGGGCAGTCAGGGTGGGCAGGGTAGGTAGGTAGATAGCCAGTTGACGGGAGCGAAGCCCCGGGGGTCAGCTAGTTGAATTATATTTATACGAATAGATTGTGTCCATATTTTATAGATTTCAAATCGGATATAAAAAAGGTATGCACCTCCTAGGTTCCCCTATTTTAGATGAAAGTTTTTCATATTTCATCGAAAACAAAATCAAACATTTTTCATATTTCAGATAGACTCTCCAAAATTAATTTACATTCGGCATTCACCCTTATCAGATATTGCTGATTCGGACCAAATTTTATGTATTTCCTCCGTTCTTCTCCTCTTTGGAAGAAACCACAACTTTTGGACAAAATTGACCAAATCATTCGCAACACATGAACATCCATTCTTAATGTGGCCTTGGACGACTAAGCGTGGCTGCAAGCCACCCTACCAATTCGTTTTGGTGGCCTCGGCGTCCGCAAAATGTCTAGTGTAAGCTTACCATCGTTCCTGTCTTCTGTCCACAGCACTGAAAAGCTGATTAGGAAAATTTTAGCTCTTTCCCTGGTTGACTCGGAAGTGCCGTGCTTGACAGACGCAGAGGACGCCTGGAAAGTGGCTTGCGCGGATACGCATCGGCCCGAGAACCCATTTTCCCAGAGACAGTGGGATGAGCCGCTCTGCAGGTTGGTACGGAATAACCTAATTAATACGTCTACCAAT
This sequence comes from Orthosia cruda, assembly GCA_964057195.1. Taxonomy (NCBI): domain Eukaryota; kingdom Metazoa; phylum Arthropoda; class Insecta; order Lepidoptera; family Noctuidae; genus Orthosia; species Orthosia cruda. The sequence goes on along the minus strand of OZ059854.1, from coordinate 10,636,907 downwards.
ACTGCTGAGCGTGCCCGCCTGCTGGCTGTGGGTGAGTGGGAGTCGGGCCTCTGGCTTCAGGCACTACCGTCGCTTAACATAGGCACTATGCTAGGTGACACAATCTTCCGACTCGCTACATGCTTGCGTTTGGGCGCTCCTTGTGGGGCTCCACATCGTTGTCAATGCGGTGAAGCAATCGACTGCCTCGGACACCATGGCCTTTCTTGTAGTAAGAGTGCAGGTCGGATTGCGCGGCACGCTCGCATTAATGATCTCATCCGTCGTGCTCTTGCCACCGCCGGGGTGCCAGCTCTCTTAGAACCTAATAGCCTGGCACGCGTCGATGGGAAGAGACCAGATAGTATGACCATAATGCCATGGAAGTTGGGTAGGTCTTTGGTAACTTTTTTGGTAATTATGTGTTTGAGCCGTTTGGGGTTGAAACACTAGGGCCATGGGGTCCGAGTACACACCTAATATTTCGGGATATTGCCGGGATTGCAGAGGACTGGCCTTTTTTTTGGCTAAAGAATCAGCATTGCCATCCAACGTGGCAATGCTGCCAGCCTTCTGGGCACTTTTCCTGTTGACAGCGATGTGGACGAATTTTTTGACGCCCCATAATTGTACATAGTTTTAATATTAGTTTGTAAATATTAATATACATATGTAAATAAAAAAAAATATCTTTAAGAAAAAAAAGGTATTGAACAATTAATGGCAATGTGTTCCATTACTGATACTGAACCACTAAAAACAATTGCACACTAGTTACAAAATTTTCCTGTATAAATGTATGAATTAATCGATCTTCCTACGCCCCATGTACATTTCCCTAATTCAAGGAAACTTATTTCGATGTAAACTGGCAACACGAACCAATTACTGCCAATATTTTGTGTTCCGAGTGAGCCCTAAATATTAGTGGTTAGATCAATATCAAAACTATAAAATAATCAAAGTTATCTGAGGAAAGTTATTCCATCTTCTATTTTTTGATTTTGGGAACAACTTTTGCAATGTTTGAAAAAGGATATTATAAAATCAAGGACTACGTAGAAGATAAAAAAATTGGCTTTAGCTCCTTCTGCGCATGCGGCTTTCCTGGTAACTCATAAACGGCACAAATTATGTGGATGTCTTTAACTATTCTCAATCTCATTATTTCTCTTTTTTTGATTTTCTTCTTTTAATTAAACTTTTTACAATAGTTCTCAATCATGTTTATAGCCCTTTGCTAAGAATAGTTACAGTACTGATAACAACATTTGTGTCACATGTTAAATTTAGTCTTGTTATATATATATATTTTTTTACCTTTGTATAGATTCTTTTATCGATTATATTGTGAATGTGTGAACAGGCCTTCTAGACGGTAGATAACTTTTTGATTTTTTGAAGCGTACACAAACCAACATAACATTTTTATATATATAGATTATAAAGCTGAAGAGTTTGTTTGTATGTTTATAGGGTAGGTAGTGTGGCTGACTCTGGCTTGGCCACCATCAGGGATTTTAATTTTGATAACACTAATATTTAGTCGCTAATTGGTCGAAATTAGTCGCCAAATATCAGATTTAGTCGGTCATTGGTAAAAAAGTTATATTAGGTAGGTAGTGGTAGGTAGATTGACGGGAGGAAAAGCCGCGGGGGTCAGCTAGTTAGGAATAAATGGTGTGGAGAAATCAGTGGTGTGACAAAAGAGAAAAGAAATCCTGTTTGTCATACTGGTGTGATAATCTGGTGTGACTACGAGTCGGCAAGGGCTCATGGTGGTCCTGATGAATGAAGCGTGACTACCGCAGGAGCAGACCACCTTCAAAGTCGATTTTCTCGAAAATTACTAAGGTACTTAACAATTTTGTAGTTCGAGTACTAATTGGTACCAATGAAGTATTAATTATTTACAAAATATGGAAGCCATTGGTGTCGGGGTCCGGCGGTAGTCACGAACATCAATGTGATAGTTTGTGTCTTTGCTAATTCAGCAACTGAAATGTGATAGTCAAGTTTCGATGGGGTAAACCTGTGGGGTAAACATATAATACAAAACACATTTTAAATTAATACACGAGTATTTATTAGCTTAAAACAATCAGTCTTAGACAAAGAGGAAATTAAAGGAATAATTAAAAATTAAACACGAGATCACATCACTTCACTTATCACCATTCGCCTGATCTTTGACCTCCTTGCGAACTGGTCCGGTATGGGTGATGGGGATGTTCCGCTCGCCCTGGACAGCAAGAGGCACCTTCCTAGGAGCAGTCACTGACAACACACCATCCGAAGACAACCTGGATTCCACAGATTCAGGAACACAACCCTCCGGCAACGCATAACGGCGCGTAAACTGGCGGGAAATGTAACCATGTTGGTCTTTCTTCTCTTCGTGTTTACCTTCAACGACTATGTAGCCATCGGCCGTCTTCACAGAAATTTCTTCCGGCGCAAAATGTTGAACGTCTAGATTTACTTGAAACTTGTCTTTATCGGATTTGATGCTGGAGCCAACGTCTCTTGCAGACGCAGCGAGGTGACGCCAGGGTCTGTAGTACTCCCTGCTGATCACAGGCCCAGCTGCAGCGTGGAGTAGGTCTTCCGGCGTGATCCCCAAGCCGAAATGCTGTTCCAACAGGCGGGGACGGTTCAACTCGTAGTCAAACAAAAATGGTAGCAGCGACATTTTTCTTGATTGTTTTCTCACAGATAACTTGAAATCTTCGTAGAATTTGCAGGATCGCAGAGAAACTCTCAGAATTGCTTACTGTTTTGTTTCACACTCGCTTGTTCAATTTGAAATTTTGAACTGATGACGTTTCGGCGCGCGCAACAGTTTTTATACGGTGGCGCCATCTACGAGAAGATTGTGGAATTTTCGCGATTGCAGCGGAGCTCAACCTGCGGTTCGCTGTGTGTTTGATGTTTTATGGTTCTGTGATATTTGATTGCCATATTTTCGGTTTGCGAATTCAATTTGATACTCAATCGAGAAACAAAGTTTCTGTTTGAGAGGAATTTTATCCGTGAAATAAAAACCATATTTTTTCCTTTAGACAGCTATTTATACTTGACGAGCTTTTTGTTTCATTTATTATGACAATACAAAAACCATTGAGAATAGGTAGTCAACCTCTAACATCCTCCCTTTTTGTAAAGTCTATTATAAAAATAACAAATACTAATTTAACAAACAATGTAAACCAATTCGGTCCAATATTGTTATCATAGATGGCCGGCTAAGAGCCTTTGTTAAGAAATCAGCACTTTGAAATTGTGTACCAACGTGCTGAACCTTAAGTCTTCCATCTGCAACTAGTTCTCTCACATAGAAGTGTCTGACTGCAATGTGCTTTGTTCTTCTGTGAAGTTCAGGATTTTGAGCCAACTTCACAGCGGCGTCATTATCAATCTGCAGTATGGGAACATTCTTCAGAGCAGAAATTTCATCAAATAGTCTTTGCAGCCATACTATTTCTCGTGCTGTTTCGCTCGCAGCAACTATTTCAGCTTCGGTCGAGGAAATAGCAACCGATGACTGTTTTCGACTTGCCCAGGTGATAGGTCCGCCAGCATATAAACAAAGGATGCCACTAGTCGAGCGACCGTCTTTGACGTCTCCTGCGTGATCGGAGTCACTAAAACTTTCTAGTATTCCAGACTTGTAATCCTTTTTATACGTTATTCCATAGCTTGATGTACCTTGTAGATAGCGCATTATTCGCTTTACCTTTAATACATCTTCTTTTGAAGGATTTTCTAGGCTTCTGGAAACGACACCGACAGCGTAGGCAATATCAGGTCGTGTTCCTACCATGAGGTAAGCTAAGGCACCAACAGCTTGCCTATAAGGGTATGACTTCTCGTCTATTCCCTCTCTTTCAGACTGTCGTAGTTCCGAATCTCTGATAATAGGTGTAGTTACTGATTTACAGCTGCTCATCGCAAACCTAGCTAAAACCTTTTCAGTGTAATGCTTCTGCGTTATACTTATGGAGCCATCATCTTTGTATAGTAGTTGCAAACCTAGATAGTAGTCTGCAGGCTTTACGGTTATCTTAAACCTTCGTTTAAGTTCTGCCATAAACTTATCTGCATCCTTCTGCTTTGTTGCAGCTACGAGTCCGTCATCGACATATAATGCCAAAATGATTTTATTCTGCAATCGCTTTCGAATAAATAAGCACGAATCAGTTTGACTTTGTTGAAAGCCTATGGTCTTCAAGTAATCCACAATGCACTTATTCCAACATCTTGGTGCTTGCTTAAGTCCGTATAGACTTCTCTTTAACTTGCAAACTCGTTTAGTTCCGTCATTTATACCTTCTGGCTGTTTCATGTATATCTCTTCATTGATAGACCCATTTAGAAAAGCAGTAGTGACATCAAATTGTGTAAGAGATAAACCTTCGTTCGCAGCAACGCTTATGATCGATCTGATTGTCGTCATTTTTGCAACAGGACTAAACGTTTCGTCAAAGTCAACTCCGGGTTGTTGAGAAAAACCTCGAGCAACAAGCCTTGCTTTATATTTGTCGATTGTACCATCAGCGTTCGTTTTGATTTTATAGATCCATTTGCACGAAATAGCTTTGCGATCCTTGGGTAGATCAACTAGAGACCAGGTTTTATTTTCTTCTAAGGACTTAATTTCACTTTTCATTGCTTTTAACCAATGCTCCTTGTCCTGACTCCGTAGTACGTCAGTATATGTTGTAGGTTCATCATTTTCAGTCCTATCATCTACTGATATCATTACGTAGTCACCAAGTCTTGCAGGTGGTCTTAGCTTTGATCTGTCTCGAAGAGTTATTCGTCCTTCATTCTCTATTTCTCTATCTGGTAAAATCTCATCGTTTATCGCTTCCAAGCGTTCTGGTAATGTTTGATCTGATAAATCTTTGTCCACATCATCAGTTTCATCACGCTCATCTTGAGTTTCCGAAGATAATTCTGGGATTCCGTTATTTATCTCTGTGTCAGGTGTATCTTCAAACGATTCAGGAGGTATACACTCTTGAAATGTATCTGAACTTTCATTTGCTTCCTCCCTTACATCATGAATCGTTCGATCATTCTCCTCCCTTGCAAAAAGATTCGTTGGTAATCGTAGACTTATTTCCATCTCAGAGTTTTCCTCAGCAGATTTTGATCCATTATTCAATTTCGTGTCAGATCTGCCGATTGCTGACTCTTGAAATACTACATCTCTTGATCGTACCAGTGAATTTCCATTCAGAAGACGATACCCGTCATCATTATCGTAACCGATCAATAAACATTTTTCTGCTTTCTTGTCCAATTTCGTACGCTTTTGCTTGGGTACATGGGCGTAACAAGGAGTTCCAATGATTCTTAAATGACTTATCTTTGGTTTCTTGTTAAACCATAATTCGTATGGTGATTTACCATCAATAGGAGTGGGTCCTGTACGATTCAGCACATACGCTGCGGTATTTATAAGTTCTGCCCAACAGGCAATAGGCAACTCTTCGTGCGCGTACATCATGGCACGAGCGGCTTCGACAAGTGTTCTATTCTCCCGTTCACTACAGCCATTTTGCTGTGGCGTATATGGCATAATCAATCTATGCTTGATGCCATACCTTTGTAGTATTTTTCGAGTTTTCTCGTTATCAAACTCTCCACCATTGTCGCTTAATAGTTCTTTTACTACATGACCAGCTACCTTGCTTTCTTCTAGCATCAATTGAAGCTTTGAATGGACTTCAGACTTCTGTTTCATAAAGTATACATAACGGTATTTGCTGAAATCATCTTTAAATAGAACGAAATATCGATATCCTATGTATGAAAACGGAAAAGGTCCACACACGTCTGAATGCATTATCTCGCCAGGTACCTTTGCTCTGTCTCTGGTTCCAAAAGGTCGCCTTTTCATTTTTCCAAAGCTACAACCTTCACAACATTCATGTGTATTATTCGGTACCTTAATCTTCAGTTCCCTTTCAATTAGCTTCTTCACATGCGTTTTGCTTTGATGTACAAGTCTCTCGTGATAAATCTGTAATAAATCTTGGCGTGTCAGTGCATTAATTTCGACTAGAATTGGTGGCATTACATTCTTCACATTAAGTTTAAACAGCCCTCCTCTTTTCTTTCGAATGCCTGTAACTTTGACTTCACCTTTAGATTTCAGTCTACAAAATTCGGGTTCAGATTCAAATAAACTTTGCGGTAATCTATCTTGCGCTGCTAATAATGAAAATAAATTTTTCTGCAGTGTCGGCACACACCACACATCGCATAAGGTTATCATTTCTTTATGATCTCCAACCGTAGCTTCTAGCTTTATGTCACCTTTACCAGTGGCATCTACTTTCTCGCCATTCGCTGTCATTACCGTATGCTGTGAGCCAAAAACTTCAAACGTATGGAATAAATCTCTCCTGAATGTGACGTGGCTTGTGGCTCCACTGTCCAGATACCAATTATCTTTGTCAGGGTATAAGCATCTGTCAACGTTCATTAGGACTGTACTATTCACATTTTTTGTATTTGTGTTTGGCTTGGGAGGTCGTCCATCAGTCAACCACTTAGAGCATTTTCTTACCTTGTGTCCATCTTGACCACAGTAATTGCACTTTATCTTTTTATTGCAAGCCTTGTTTACTTTCTTCTGAAACTCTTTAACTGTAAGAGCTTGGTTACTCACACTTGTAGACATAGAAGCCTGTGTATCTATGTTTCTCTCAAAGGCACAGAGTTGTGAGGTTAGTCTCTCTATAGACCTCTCCTTTTTACTCATAAGTAGCCAACTAGATTTGAAAATAAGGTATTCCTCTGGTAAAGTATCTAAAATCTTACATATCAACAGTACCTCTGGTAACTCATTGTTTCCTTCTAGCTTCGTAATTTCTTTGTTCAGTTTGAACCAAATATTCTTCAACTTTGAAAGATGTATAGCCATATTGTCATCCAGTTGCTTCTTGTACTCAAAGAACTTTAGGCAACTGTCATATACTAAATCGTCACCATCTCCGTCAAACAACCTTTTTAGTTCATCCCATACTTCTTTAGAAGACTCGAAACGCATTATTCTTTGAACAATTTCATCTTTCATATTGCTCGTAAGAATTATAAGGACTGTGCTATCTAGTTCTTGAAACTTTTCTGAAGCAGTTTTGTCATCTGTATCTTTACATAAAACTTTTACATATCTACCTTCTAATAGATCTAGGGCTTTTGGGATTCCCTTCAGTAACATAGATATTTTATACTTCCATATCAACCAGTTGGTGCCATCTAGGTTTCCAATGTTTAATCTCGTGATATCTGGTTTGGTTGCCATATTCACTAGTAAACACTGTTATCGTATTTTGTAATATCGATTTTAAAATCCTAAACGCTCTGCTACCATGTTTGAGAGGAATTTTAAACATGAAATAAAAACCATATTTTTTCCTTTAGACAGCTATTTATACTTGACGAGCTTTTTGTTTCATTTATTATGACAATACAAAAACCATTGAGAATAGGTAGTCAACCTCTAACAGTTTCTAGGCAAGGTGTTTGAGATTTTGATGCATCGAGGCATTAACACGCCTATAATTTATTGATTTCAAGTACAATCGTTCTAACGTTTTCGAGCGTTTATGGCATAATCAATCTTCATATCATTTTGAGATAGAACGCCCCCATAACAGCGATGGTACCTATATGAAATAAAGTGATGACGCCATCATTATGACAATCTTGGCTTAAGCAAATATAACAACAATAACACATCCAATAAAGTTTCTATATGAAATCAAAAATACTACAACGAATAATTATTGCAAAAACTAACTGTCTAGTTTTGGGCTCACTGGCTATATACCTTTGTAATCTAGCTGTAAGTAATATTTAGGCATTAGGTAGTACAATTATAATACTTTTACATCAGAAAAACTGTAGATTTTCATAATTTCATAAACCACATAAGTATGTCTGACATCAATCTAAGTAAGAAAGGCGCCAAAATGTTATTGCAAATAATATACTAGGTACAACAGGCCGGCAGTATTTGCGTTTCAGTGAAGTTTCGTGCAGGTAATTATTTTCAAAATAAAATATTCAAACGACCGACCCAAGCTTGAAAACCCCTGCATCGAACCCCGTAGAAGTTTCCCGATCTTTATTTCAACCAATCACAATGCATTAAACCCGACGGTGTTTGCCAGAATCTTCTAAATTATGTGTAACAGCGCCATCTAGTATCGAGTAGCAACATTAAATACTCTTGAACCGTACTTGAACCTACTCAAAGATTCGAATCGAACTTTCTAAAATTTTACCAATAGATGGCGCTTGAACAAATTTCACATTTCCTTTTTTATTTTTCATAACTTTGAGGCTTGTCAATGCGATATTTAAAATATATTTTATTCTGATTAAAACTGTAAAATTATTTCTCAAAATCTAAGCCGCAGATAATTTTCAATCGATTTAAAAAAAGAGGAGGTTTCTTTTCACCACATACCAATATATTATTCTCGACAACGGTTATCCTCTGTCACTATAAAAAAATATTTATTAAGTATCGAATAATTTGTAAATAACAATTTCAGATGAGAATATATTCTTGTTTCATACTTTTTTTTTCAGTAGTCGGGTTTTAGTTTTTTTAACTTATTTTTTTATTTCATGGTTTGTAAACTACTTGTACCTAGTAGTAGACTCACTTCAATCAACAATTTATCGAAACACGTAATTATGACATGATATCTTATGATAAAACCCAGATCCAAACATGTACATTATTACCCCAATGGATTCAAAGAGTAAAATGCGGATAACTTTTGAACGGCTGAACCGATTTTAATCAAACATAGCTAAGAACACTCTCAACATAGTCTCCTTTCAAACAAAAACAAACTAATTAATAAAAAAAGTGCAGTTAGAGGATACATAATCGCGAGGTGGCTACCAAAACCAGATGTATCCTCCGACTGCACAGCATGATTTTCTTCTTGTTTAGGTACGTCTTTTTAGTTCGCTTTTTAAGCAGTCGGGTTTTCAAATTTTTTCCTTTTTTTATTTTTGTTAGGTATATTTAAACATATAAGTGTTATATATTTTTGGAATCACCTTTTATTTTGTTATCCCACACGATGGGTCTAAAAAAAAAAAATATCCCCACAAAATAGCGCCCAAAATCCGCCATATTTTTCTTTTCCAATTTTGATGTAGCCAGTGACACTTGCAGGGTTAAGACGAACCGATTGACGTAAGAATCATCAAAATCGGCCAACGCGTTTGGTCTCTAGAACGCCACATAGGAACAAAAATACATACATACATAGACTGACTAGACACATTACCCTCCTTCGGCAGTCGGGTAAAAATCGGTTCATCCGTTTAGTAAGTATGATGCCACAGATAGTCACACAAATACACAGATATACCGATACACAGACACACAGCAACACACGTCAAACTTATAACATCCCTTTTTTCCGTCGAGGGTTAAAAAAACCGGCCAAGTGCGAGTCGGACTCGTGCACGAAGGGTTCCGTACCATTGAAATCGCAAAAAATGACAAAAATCACTTTTGTTGTATGGGAGCCCCACCTAAATATTTATTTTATTCTGATTTTAGTATTTGTTGTTATAGCAGTAACAGAAATACATCATCTGTGAAAATTTCAACTGTCTAGCTGTCAAGGTTCATGAGATATAGCCTGGTGACAGACAGACAGACAGACGGACCGCGGAGTCTTAGTAATAGGGTCCCGTTTTTACCTTTGGGTACGGAACCCTAAAAAGCAACGCCAATGCCAGTAACGCCACTAAACGCGCAAAACAAATTCGTCATTTTTATTAAAAATTTTCGCTATTATAACTTTCACAAAAATAATTACTTATTTGTTTAAATATGAGTCTATAAGTCAAGAGTGAATAGTTTACTTCTCGGCAAGCATGCCTCACCGTCGACCACATCATCGCTTACCATCAAGGGAAATAGTGGTCAAACGAGACACCATAATATTAAAAAAAAAAACATTTTTACAAAAAAATATTTGTTATTTTTTTCTGATTAATTTTTTAAGTACATTGATCGCGTTCGGTTCCGTTCGACGGTGATAAATGTTGTTAGCAGCGACTTGCAAGTAAAAGGGTTTACTCGGTTCGTGAATATTTTTTTCTTTAAAAAAGTAAAGATTTGTTTTTTAGTTTCTTTTGCACGTTTTTACAGTTGCACTGTACCAAAATGTGTAACTGTAACAATACAAATTTAAAAAAATCGAGCGCAGTTCCTGAAAAATTATAAACCGCACCATCGATTGGAATTAATTTTAAATGGTACGTTGTAATAATCTTTGAAACGTGAATTAAGAGGCCAATATTCCATAATTTTGAGCTTAGGAGAGTTGATTAAACTATAACATACAATTTTTATGATCAATTCGAGAAAATGTTAATTTTACACATAATCAATAACAAAACGATGCGCGTCACCTAGTGAAATTTATTTGAACCAAATTTTCTTAGCGTCAGCATGCTGCACGGGGTCCCAGCGCTCTCAAAGAAAATGGTTCATATAAATGTCAGTAGATGGCGCGATATGTTGCGAAAATGCGAATATTTTGTTTTATTTACAATATATTTTTAAGTTTTTATTCTTCAATTTTTATGTATTTGATTGAAACTGTAAAAATATTTGTCAAAAACGTATCCTTCGATTATTTTATTTAAAAAAAACTTTTGGCGTCCATATTCTAATCGTTAGACTGGCAACATTGCATAAAACAGCTACGCCAACATTAGTGATGTGCACTAAACGTTCAAAACAAATTCGATAATTATATTTTATTTAACAAAAAATATAATTCATTTAATTTTGCCCATAATTTATTGAATTTTTGAAATATAACTTTCCAATTTAATTTCTAAGTTTTCCTTTTTGAAGTTCTTACGTGAAGTTAATTAATTCTATGATATAGATGTTACTTACGTAGGTACACGTCCAACGATAAGAAATCGGTATATAAAAAGTATCGGTGTTCATAGTCGATTGAAAATTGCTTCGCCTTATAGTCAAAGTACTGCAACAATTTCCTCTGAACGGATTCAATATGCGATTTGTAATACAAGTGTTCGCGATGTGCAAGTTAATTGCACTCTATTACTACACAACCCAATCTGCCTGGCCTTTTCCTTGGCTAGACTGGTGTCACATCTCAAGCTTCTGACTACTCGTAACGACTGTCAAATATCTTCAAATGACTGCCGGGACCAACGGCTTAACATGCTTTCCGAGGCACGGAGGAAACTCGGTATGTTGAAATGGTCACACATCCACGGACCGACCTCGTCAAGCGTTACTTAACCTTGAAGATCGACCCGTGCGGCTGTTATTATTTAGCCACGAGCTCCTCACTACACAACTCACAATTTCAATTCATTCAACAATTTTGCGGCGAAAAGTCCAGTTCAAAGATCGCGGTGCGCCCTTTGACACAGCCATCCGCACTTGAAGTAAATGGCTTCTAAGTCTACACAAATACGTGCAACTTCGTTTGAATTTGACGCAGGTAAAGAAACTGACTGAAGTATCTCGGTGTTAGGTACACCTATAATTACTTACAGACTAATGGACCTTCATGTCATTTGCATATAGCAAAATATGTGAATTTGTAAAACAGTGTTTGATATCCGAGTTAAATTTAATATGGAATAATAATATGGTAAACAATAACGCTCCTTACATTGAACCATGCCGCAAACGCACCTGAATAGTCAGTTTTCCGTCTGTACGTATCCGTAAAGACCACAACTTGCATCTAGGTATATTATGACGAAACCCATCCAAATAGATGACTGTGTATTCCTATTCCTGTAGTAATGTATAGTGACTCTGTTCCAGCTACGAATTTTGTAGCCAATTGGCTAACTGCGTCAGAAGGCGCCACGCCATGCCACGACACGTGTGTTACCGTCTAATTCGACACCTTAATTTTCTCGCAGTACCGTCTCGTTTCATCGACATCGATGTAAACTAAGTTATCGAACCATCGCGCGTCACTACACAGCCGCTGCGCAGCAGTGGTCGGTTTGACTTGACGTATTTATAATTTGCACTCGCTTCATGTTATCGCGTTGCGAGACCGTGTGGTAATTTTTAAGTGTGCCTCCTTCGCTTACTAGTTGTAGAGTGCTGTGATTTTTATATTACATTTTTATTTTTATACTTACATCGCTAGTACCTAAGTGAACTGTGAAAAGAGCGTTTTTCAAACACTCGTTAAATTGTCGATGTGATCATTGTTTTTGTGATTTTATTTGTGTGACGATGGCAGATAATTCAAAATTGACCGACGAAGAGAGGACTGAGATCAGGGAGCAGTTTGAACAGGTAAGTTTGTTACTTTTAATTCATATAATGTTAGATCGGAATTGATTTGTCGGCGTTTTGATCGGCATGTGAATTTGGGGCATTGCTTATTCGTAATAATGTTTTGCAATATTCGATGTACAGTTTGCCGTAAAAGGAATGCTAGCGTACGTGTTTTTGACGTGTGTTTTCTGAGGCCGCGTGTGGTCTGTCTTGTTCGCTGATCGTCTCCGCCGTTCTTGTTAAAACCGGCGACATTGAGATCGATCGAATTGAAAAAACGTGTGTGTGTTGATCAATACGCAGATCTTACCTGGATTTCTATAGAAGAAAACAAACATTTGAATTTAGAACGGTTAAAAAGCTAAAGTTCCATGTTTGAAACGATTTTTGCTCTCAATACAACTCTCTCAGTAGTTCTAGTTAATAAATTATAATAGTTACAAAGTGTTTGTTTATTATTAACTAAATAAAAATAATGTATTTATAAACTGCCCTATAAAGTCCATAAATAAGGAAAACTAAGATGATTATGTACTCCATTAGTCAACATTGTTTATTTTACATTAGTCAACCATTTAGCCTACTTAAGACACCATTAAATATGAATAAAACTATTAGCAAAGAGGCTAGAACCTTCATAACATACTCTATGGTCTTATAGACTAAAATCTGCAGTATATATGGCCAGTATCAATTGTTATCTATTGCTGATTAGACACTCAGTTATTACTATGAAGGCATATAACATTGCACTGATAAACCAACATACAACCTAGCCTAAGTGATACTTTGCACAATCTATATATAATTGTATGCAAATATCTTGCTATTGAATTTGTATGACCACTGTATGGAATGTAAAACCTTATTAATTCTGCAATGTTTGTTTTGCTATGATTCTTATGAGAAAAATCATACAGATTACAGCAAAACAAGTATTTTTTATTATTATTTTTTTATTATGTGTTTGCTTGTGACTCTAGTCTAGGTCAGAGGTTTAGGGAGAGATTCTGTGAAATCAGATTTATCTTCTGCATATTTTCACTAACTTTAATCAGCACTATAACATGGCCACAGTTGGGGCACAGGCCCCTTCTGTCAGAGGTATTGGGCCCAGTGAAGTTTGGTGTTTGTCACATTTCTTTGTTTGAATCTAGACCAGGCCCATTTCCTCACAGTATGTTTTCTTAACCATTTTTTTACTCTGTACAAAAACCTGAAGTCACCTTCCAACTTTATAGTTTATGTACCTTGCAAACCTTCGTCAAGACTCATCAATCACTCAATTGCTTTCCTGCAAACTGCTGATAAGCCTGTCCCATTTTCCAACATGAAAATATGCCTCATACTAAAAACTATACTTTCCCACTACAACATAAGCCAATAACAAAAATAATATACAAACTGAAAAATGATAATGGCTAGGCAAATCCCTTGGTTATACCCAAGGCTTGGCTTCTAGTCTAACCAGGGCATGTAGCAACAACCTATCTGACGATCTATCCTCCACAACCCAGTAACTGTGTAACAAGATACCAAACAATTAAATTAATTAATTTAAACTACAATCGAGCATTCCATAACATGCAAAACTTGATTAGCATACTTATTACGAAGAGAACTTCAATAAAACAATTAATGTGAAGAACTTCACAATGCAGGCCGACAACTCATTACTTATGCAGACAATTGATGCTCTGTTGAATGCTAACTATTCATGCAAATGCTGTGCTTACAGTGTGAGCATCCCCTACAATTATGAAAAAGATAGTTATGGCATTGTAACATATGTACTTTCTAAGTTTATCTTGGACATCGCTGACAACGGTGAAGGAAAACATCGTGAGGAAACCTGGACTTTATAGTGAGTTTATTATATAAGATTGTGCTCCTATAAATAAATAAGTAAACAGTAGTGAATATTTTTTTATGTAATAAAAACCATTCATAACCGGTGTGTGTGTATGACTGGATGTTTGAAAAAAAACAAATGCAAATGAAGCAAAACAAGGAGTATGTTAGGATAATAGTAAGCGATGTTCTGCGTTCCCTCGTGCAATAATGGTGAGTTTATGTATATATGTAAACCCATTATAATAAGAGTGTATTTTAGTCAGAAGATAAATTAAGTAAGAAGGCAACTCTCAGCTGCTTGAATCTCATATTACTTATAAAAAATAAAAAAAATGTCGATTTCAGAAAAAAGCGTCTATAGTCCTCAGACCGGCTGTTGTGGTTGGTGCAATATAATAAATTAATAGTGCAAGCAAATCTGTTAACAATAAGGATTGATTAAAAATGAATCAAATTATTTATATCCTTTAGAAAATTAGTTGCAATTTAAGTGTAAAAATGAAACGGTTTTCAATTTGTTCATGTTTCTTTTGCATATTATTTTTTTTTATTATTTACTGTCATGCATAAAATTTTTTGTAGATTAGATTTAAATAAGTCGTCACATTGTTCATAAAACAGCACCAAGAATTTATTAATTGATTAATTAGGTACTTTAATATTGGTATACATTAGTTCATTAATGATAATTATTTTTAAAATAATGTTGTAGGTATGAGTCACCGACTAGTTTGCTATGTCTATTTTTTTTAATTATTTTCCTCATTTTGACAATAACTTGATATGACATGCCAGTATTGTCCTCAATAATCATAGATCATACTAAGCAATAAATAAATTGATTCTTGGATAGTTTTCTGTCTGGGTTCGAATCCACAACCTAAATAGCCGCGGCCGTTACCACTGGGCCCAGGGCCCGATCTAGCAATTTCGTCGCTCCTGGTATAGACAATATTTGCCGCCCTTTGCGCTCTTTAAAATGACGCCTTATAGGGAGGTTAATGTTTCAGGATATAATCTATTGAAAAAAATGCGGTTTTCAACCATTGGAACGGATAAAGCCGATTTTTTGACAACTTTGAGCGAAGAGAAAACGAAGTTGGGGTTTGATTCCCGCACGGAACATATATTTGTATGGCCTACAGATCTGGATCTGGGTGTCTTGTGTATGTGAGTATAAATGTTTGTAAACGCACCCACGATACAGGAAATTCCTACTGTGGGCCAAGGTAAATTAAAAAAAAAACAAAAAGGTGGTTCCGCTCGTAAATTTCACCTAAGAATGTTAAGTTATTTAACGGTGGGTTTACAACAAGAATCAATAACATTCGACAGCGAAGCGAGTTTGAAAATTTTAGCACCACATCACAAATAAGTTAGGTTTTCAGATGAAATGAAAAGGGCTGTTAGTGCAGTTTAGCCGCCCCTCATTTAGCTCTGGGCATTTGCCCGGCCTGCTCCTCCCTAGAGCCGGCCCTGACTGGACCACCAATGCTCCAAGGGTGATACACCTATCTAGAAAAGTAGAAAGGTGATAAATACTGAGATGAGGACTACTTTATTTGTATGGAAGAAGACATTCCACCAACCCTAAATAAATTGAGATAAGGCCATGAAAATGATGATGATTTGTTTTGCATAGATCTTTTGTTTTTATGATGAATGCCTCAAAAGTCATTGTTGAGGCTTATTGTGATTTAACTCAATGGATTACATTCAATTATAGAAATTTGTATTATTGAATAGATCCATTGAAAGAGTAAGTAAGATGATCCACTTAACATCTACATTAGCATCTTAATTTTTATCAGTCTATAGGCCGATTTCACCAATGAAACCACTCACGATTGGTTCAACTAAACTCAGTTAATGCAAATACAGCGTTCTAATTGGTTGAGACCGCTAAGAAACTAACAATGATAATGCTGTATTTGCCTTAACTGAGTTTAGTTGAGCTTATTGCGATTAGTATCATTGGTGAAATCGGTCCTTAGGGTCTGCCTAAATGCTCAATCTTATTTGCACAAATTCTTGTTCGAACAAGCAAACATGTGCAAACATACAAGAATTTGTACAAATAAGATTGAGCATGTAGCCTTGGTCAAGGCATAGAATATTAATTAATAAAATGTTATCAGTCAGCAATGATCAGGTGCACGTTTTAGCTATCAGCTTAATCTTTATAAGTATGGATATTCATTTATTTGAAAATAAAACACTTAATTCTCTACATTATTTAATTTATTCGCTAAAATTACATCTTCAACACCATTGCAGATCTAATCTGTACTAATATTATAAAGAGGTAAAGTTTGTGACGTTGTAAGGGGTAATCTCTGGAACAACCGAACCGATTTTAAAAATTCATTCACCAGTAGAAAGCTAGGTACATTATTCCCGTGTGTCATAGGCTATAATATATTTTCAAAAAAATTAGAGATCCTTATGAAAATTACAATAATGTAACCCAAGGTAGCAAAATGTTGCCTATTAAATTCATTCTTTGGCGTGCGCTGAGAAAATTATTGATGATAGATAAAAATGACTAGGTAGGTACGTAGGATAGGGTAGACAGGGTTGGCAGGGTAGGTAGCCTGTTGACGAGAGTGAAGCCCCGGGGGTCAGCTAGTCTGAAATAAATGCAACCTTACTAAGATCCTGTTACATCAATGAAGGTATGACCAACAAGAACAAAATAAGTAATCTCATTGCAAAGCATGTTTTACTCCATTCAAAGTTAAACTTAGGTGTGATTACACAGACTAACGCGTTTAAAATACAAGTCACCAGTTACCCAACAGGCATTTGTTCACACATGTTTTAGTATTCAAGAGACGTTGATACACTCGCCTTGACATGTTTTATACTCTGTGGACATGCTATATATATTAAATAACCAAATAGATTATCGTTTGCTTAGCCAATGCACAGCACATGTTGTTTTGTGGTTCAATTGTTTTCGTGGACCGTTTTCCTTGATGTGAAATCCCAAATTGTATGGTGTTGTAAGTCTATTAAAGTCCTATTGAATCATTTATGTTTAGTTGACCTATTAGGCCTATTGAATTACTCCATGGGCCTTTTCAAGTAATAAATACATTTCATTTTCCTTGTTCAATTTGACTAAGGATTTCGGTAGACGTAGATACTTCAAGAATTCAAGATGTACAATGACTGCAAATATCTAAGCTTATACCAACAAAACAATGATAGGGACAAATGTAGTGTATAAGTATCTTTTCATCATGGGCACCACAGATAACCCACTCTTCAGAAGCTACTTTAGCGCCGAGGGATTCCTCGGCGCTAAAGTAGATTAATGGAGTCTACATACAACAACAAACTGTAAACAAATTATTTAGAAAAGGTAAAAACTAGAATATAAATATTTACATTCAACTGGGCCTTCCAGACATATCAATCTGAAAGTAAATCTTCAGAGGTTATCAATACTTGGGTGGCGCCATGAATAGGTCACAAGTAATTAAGGAGTATCAAGGTAATTCAGACTGAGTAATATTGATTTATCATTCATTTAGCTGCATAATTACTCAATATTATTATTTTTTATTTTATCTTTGCAAAGTTTATTTTTAGTTCAATAATTTATTAATCGTGAAAATATTCTGATAGTGCATTGTAAACAGCCAATTTTATGACTCTTTCACAGCAATTACTGAGAGATAGAATATGCAAATGATTTTTATTTCTTTGGGAAATTTCCATAAAAGTATTTTATGCGATAGTCGTGGTAAAGACGGGGGGGGGGGGGACTACTGTTTTTTTATAGTTGGTAAAGTACTAGCTTTTACTGCACTATTGTTATCGCAGGCAATGGTCTAGAAACAAGTAATTAATTTAACATGAATAGATACATTTTTATTGCAACAAAGAACTGCTGAGTATTTTTTCTAAGTTGGTTACAACTTATAACTACATGTATGTCTGATATGTGTCACAGGAGCGTGGGGATTGGCACAAGAAAAAAGTTAATAAAAAAAAACAAATATCCCGAAGTAAACTAAAAAGATGTATAAACAAGAAGAAAATTATGCTGTGCAGTCGGAGGACGTACTTAATCGCGAGCTGCTTGTTCAAAACCATATGTATCCCTCCTTCGAGAGTCGGGTAAATAGAGGCCTATGCCTAGTAGTGGATGCGGGTGATGATGACGGTTTCCTCCCTACACATCTCCAGAAATACTAAACAAATTCTGAAGAATCATCAAAATGTCACGCAATTCGATTGATGGTCCACGAAATACCTAACATAACATCACGCCGCACGTAAGAGCGAAAGCAGAATGCACACTCTCTAAAGAAATTCTATTTGTGTTCAATTATAGAATTAGATGTACTTTATATGCAAGAGGCTTCTCTTAGAGCTCATTAGACGTCTGCAAATAGTTGGTGATTCATAGCATCGTACTCGAAGTGGGTCAATTAATCAATCAGTGCTTATAAGACATTATAAGTTAACTGCAGTTAGTGTCCTGGCTTCTAATATCAAGCTTGTTATAGTTTGTAGATAGCTCTGGGTCTTTAGTCATTGGAGAGTAGATCTTGAAGACTTATTTTGCAATTAAATGCATTTGCATCAAGTGGAAATGACGTGACAATATCTTTCTCTTCCCTTACCAAGTTACTTGCCTTGTTTTGTACTTCTTCACTGGTATCAGCTAATGCAAAAAAAAAAGTACCAGATGTGTTATTATAGATAAACTCGCGCTTGACCACTATCTCACCTGATGGTAAGCGATGATGTGGTCGACGGTGTAACACGCTTGCCTAGAAGTAACCTATTCACTCTTGACTTAAAGACCCCGAGGTTGTAGCTATCGTGAACACAGACTCCGGCAGGGAATGCCACTCCTTAGCTGTACGCATAATGAAAGTATTGCCAAAACGTTTAGTGCGTATGCCACCATGTACCGCCGTACGTCTTGTAGTCCGAAGATGAAACGGGCTAAGCGGTATTAGATCATGCAATTCCATCGCACACTCACCGAAATGCAACCGCCAAGTATCGCCTCAGGAGTATATTTTGATGTATTAATCTGCTACTTCAAATAGGAGTACAGGAAGACCAAATAATGTATGGATGGATTGTCTGAAAGATGATAAATATGGTTTCGAAAGGAGGTGACTTTTGATATGACAGCAACTAAAGCAACAGCAACTTGAGCGTTTGCAAAATATATGTATTCGATTTGTTTTCAATCTTAAAAAGTATGACCATGTTTCTGGCTTTCGCAAGATACTCAAGTGGCTCCCAATTCGACTTCGCAGGAACTCTCGAATTTTGTGTCTGCTATTTAACATCCTTCATAATCCTAAAACGCCATCCTACCTCCGTGAACGCTTCTCCTACTCCCGTCCTGCGGATGCAACTTGCAGGTCGCATCTTAAAAATCTCCTTGATACCCCTTCCCACACAACCGACTTCTACTCCTACTCCTTTACTGTGCACGCGGTGCGTTTGTGGAACTTGCTGCCGCCTGACATTAGGGACTGCCAAACTCTTGCAGTTTTCAAAAGTAGAGTGAAAGAACACTATCTTTCCATTCTGTCATAGTTGCATAAAATATGTATATTGATCTTTTTATATATATTAGTATTTATTTAGTTTTAATTGATATGATATGTATTCTTATATGTTTGTATAGGTATGTCAGTATATTTTATTTGTTATATTGTAAATTACATAAATCTGAATTGTTTTATGTCTTTATTTTTCCCCTCCACACACAATGTCTAAATCTCTTTTTTATCATATTCCTTTCGCAGGTATGCTGGAAGAGATTTCATTAGAAATAAGCATCACCTCTGTACCTTTTTTCTTTTTCTTCATCTTGTCCTTGTATTATGTGTGTGTACGAAAAATTGTTAAATAAATAAATAAATATGTAATGCAAGAATTAGACATACTGCGCCGATCCCAAATAAATTAGAATAAAACCAGGAGGATAGTCATGAATCTGCTTCTTCATCGAGGATCAAATCGTAACAAGAAATTTTGCTCTGCCAAACAGACCGTCAATTTCGTATGTGTAAAGTATAGGCTGATAGACTTGGAAACAACGTAGCCTTCCCCCACTTCAACCTATCGTGTTCAGAAATGACTGCATTGTCGTGATCAACTTGACCCTGTCTGACTGAGTGATGTAGGTGGGTACTTGACGAGTCTGATTCGATAAAACCACAATATTGCTATATTTAAGTGCCAACATACACACTAGAAAAAAACGGTTTCTGAACACATAATTTTGCCAATGAAATTTCAGTCTGTATTGCCAAACAGCAGGGCAAACTGCCAAGAACCTTCCTTCCCTATTCAATATGGGCGAACCCTGCATACAGGCGTCTAGTTCATAGGCGTAAACCTATAAAAAGTCTGAGCGAAACCTTCTGCAGTAATATTACTCTTTCAATATTTTCGTAAATTCCGTCTGCCGTCAAAGATTTGCCTTCGAATCGAAAAGTTCCATTACATTCAAAATGTCTGGTCGGGACGCCTTAATTCCGTCTAGGACTAAACTTGTATCTGAGCGAAATGCGAGGGTTGCGAGAGCCTTGGGATATCCTTTTTAGAATCCATTGCCATTTTTTGTTGAATCTCTTTTCGAGGCATGCAAACTTTTGAGACTTGAGCGAAAAGATCCGAATGAATCCGTTATTGATATTCAGGAGACGTACTGCGACTGTGGCATAATTGTCTTTGGTCGAAACTGTTTTTGGTTTCGGGTAATGGATGAAATCGCAGTATCATAGATTATTTCTAAGGTTTCTCCGAAATTACCTGAACTCCAGGATTATTTCTGTCTGACTTTTGGTCTAAATCTATTCCTCAATCGCTTTTTTCTGACTAAGTTCTATGATAGTCAATTTTCACTTGTGCTCTATTACTGATCAGTCGTCTGCAGTTCTGGTATGTTCATAATTTCCTTCTGTAAATTCGTTCACTTGCCATCAAAAGTCTACTCGAAGTGATGAGTTCCAGTATTTGACACGGGAATTTCATTCAGCCATTTGACCTTCATAATCCGACAACAAGAGATTTCTGTCCAATAAGTAGTCTTGTGGTCAACATTGCAAAGAAAATTGTAAATAGCTTGGTCGCCATCTTATCCAGCAAACGTAAACTTTCTTATCAATAGCACCAGTTCTCAGTAAACATAGTGTACTTTGAAAGCGTGTTCCTTTGATGGCGACGTGAGGCAATGCCCAACTTAACGTAAACATAGCCAGCAGTGATATGGAATTGTCTACTATGTTTATACTGTCTTCCTTTGATGTACTCACTGCAGTTACTTCAAATAGATTAGTTAAGTGAGTTGTGGGTGCATTATCCTTGGGTATAAGCTGTCTTTAGTTATGTAACAGTTTGTATTAAGGGCCTACATACGCTGTAGTGAAAAAAAAGAAAAAAAAAAGAAAAAATATTTATTTGTGACCCGCACAGGAGACACGAGAAATATGCAAAAAATTTAACAATAATATAAAATTCAAAATTAAAACCCTATGCGAGACCAAAAAGGTTAGTGCCGTAAAACGGTAACTTTCTAAAGCATACTCCTCAGTAACAGCTAGGTTAAAAGGTTTGCAAAAAATATATATTTATTATTGATTCATGTACATAATTTTGAACACAAGGTTTTTTCGTGTAACTAATAGTTTTGCTTTAAAAAAATAATTAACAACACGATATTTTTTCGCAACTTTTGGAAACTCCTCCAAAACGACTTGGATGTTTAAAAATAATTTTATACAGAAAAATTGATGGCTGGAATTTCTTTTTACCTAACATAGCATATGTAAATCAAATAATATTTTGCAAACGATACTGTTCAAAAGGAGGTTCAATTTTGATATTTTGGCATCGAGCGGGCGCGCGGCCAGTACTGCGTTACATTGGGGCGTATATATCACCTTAAGTCGGAGACTCCATTTCTTCGGTTTTACAGCAGCACACGATTTTCTTTAACTGCACAGTGGCTTGGGGATAGTTCAGGGCATCTATTAAGTTTAACCCTTTATAGGACGGGTCAACAAAGTGGCCAGTAAACTTGACATTTACTTCAAGGTCGGTATCTCATAAATTTTTATTTGTATTTTGTACGCGATATAACAAATTCGCGCCGTTTTTCGTGGGTGACCAGTTCACAGACCATCTTGAAAAATGCCACCGTGCGACGAACTTGAAAACTGACCATTTGACGGGCCAGTGTGCTCTAACGCGGGTCGTAAATGTTCAAACGGTTCAATAAACAAATAAAAATCTATGAGATAACGACCTTGAAGTGACTGTTCAGTTTACTGGCCTCGCTAAAACGCGGTAGGGGTATCCTCCAACTTTTATAAAGTAGAAGCTTAAATTATTCGCTAGTGCAGGCTTTTTCCATTTCTTCAAAACCAAGATTTCTATCATAATGTCATGTCGTCTTAGTTTTTGGTCATTTGTTGTTAAGTGTTTGTCTTGTACGTCATGTCATATTAAAGGCAAGTGTTGTTCATTAATTATCGATTAGTGCCTATGATGTTTTTCCTTAGTATTAAGAGACCACAAGTGACTAGGTACATATAATTAATGAACTATTGTTAGTGCGTCATCATTACTTAGAAAACAATAACATGATTATTTAGGTACCTCCCTCTCCTGGAGTTTCAAATCATTCCGTATCAGGAAAACTTACTGAACATTATAGTTTCCGAAATATAATATGAGTTTACTGTAACCCAGAGTTGGAAAATTCCTAATTAATCATATATTTTTATCAAACAGTTTAACTCTATTTTTTTTAGATTTTCCCACTGGTTAAGCAATTGTTTGGGGCTGTAGCTTCTTCAGCTGCTGTGGAAAGAATGTTTTCCACCTTAGGAATGTTCATAGTAAATTAAGCAACCGACTGGGAATTGAAAAGGCTGGACAACTAGTTTTTTTGTTCAAACATTTATAATAATGATATTCATATCTCAGATGTAAAAGACATAAGTCTTTAACATAATTATTATAATCTCTAAATCTATTATTAACCCCCGCCGGAAAAAGTGGAGTGTTATAAGTTTGACGTGTGTTGCTGTGTGTCTGTCTGTGGCATCATAGCGTCCAAACGGGTGAACCGATTCTGATTATTTTTTTTGTTTAAAAGGTGACTTAATCGAGTGTTCTTAGCTATATTTGAATAAAATTGGTGCAGCCGTTCAAAAGTTATGGGCGTTTTATTGTTTGAATCCGGGTGTTATCGCAAGATAAATGAGACGGGGGTTTTTGAAATTTTACTTGTTAATGTTGATTTCTATGTAAGAAAGTAAAAATTAAACACATTTGATTAAATCATTGATTGTTATTGAAAAAACATGATTCAAATCGTGATTTGATCAAATGATTCGTGATTTGAATGATGAAAATGATTTAATCGTGCCAACCGTGCTGTAATTAAACTCTGTCGTACCCTTCGAGAAATACAGCCGTTATGTTTACTGGCAAATCAATAAACAAACACAGGATAGGTATTTCCCAATTCCTCTAAAACAATATCGGGTTGTCCTAATTTAGGCTTATTGAATGGGTTTACCCCAAATACGTTGAATATTCCCAAACTACCTACATACTTACCTGAATTAAAACCGCAGGCTTGATGACTAAGTTTCAAAGTATTTAATTAAACTTTCGTACAGGTAAATTTCCCATGTTACTAGCTAATTAGTTAAGTTGAAATTAACTGGGTCAGTCATTCGATATGGGGGAGATAGGACTAATTTTAAAAAGTAGGTCAGTTTGGTAGCGTATGTTTTTGGAATAGAGTGGTATGATTAAAACTATGACTAATAAGTTTTGTTGCGTTCATAAGGAATTAATCCGTTGTCATTGAACTTTTCAATAAAATGTAAGTAACCAATTTGATTTTGCGCACTAATGGACTAATCGCATTTAGGCATCTATCTCTCTAGCCTATTTTGTCCCACTGCAATGCAAAAGCCTGCCGTTGTCCATTTCTTCTGTCTTCTGCCAGTACGGCTAAAGCTACACACACATTACTGTGTCGTTCGTGGCGCGGGATACAAAAATCACACGAGTCTGCAGCCTTATTGCGTAATGAATTCAGCAAGGCAGAGGGCAATGAGTATAAAAAATCGACCAGTCACTTGCTAGTTGAAATACACGATGTAGATTTCCGTCTATGTGATTGGTCGATTTTTCATACTCTTTGTCCTCTGCCTTGCTGAATTGCCTACGTCCTAATATCACAACGAGTCTTTTAGCCAATGAAATACGTGTTATGGCGCCACACCACAATGTGTGTTTTGTTTTGAAAGATTAATAAAAATATTACTTTAAGTCTGTAGTTTTTAGGGTTCCGTACCCAAAGGGTAAAAACGGGACCCTATTACTAAGACTCCGTGGTCCGTCTGTCTGTCTGTCACCAGGCTGTTTCTCATGAACCGTGATAGCTAGACAGTTGAAATTTTCACAGATGATGTATTTCTGTTGCCGCTATAACAACAAATACTAAAAACAGAATAAAATTAATATTAAAGTGACCACAAACCTGTTTTTTTTTGCGATAATGGTACGGAACCCTTCGTGCGCGAGTCCAACTCGCACTTGGCCGGTTTTTTCTGTTAAATAAAAGTAAATTTTTATTTAGACAATTATTCGCCGAATATCGAATAATAGACACTATTATTCGGTATTCGACGAATAAAAGAAATAAATGTGAATATTTCCGAATACAGAACAATAGCGAGTATTCGCAGCATCTCTTATAAACCTTTGAGATTCAAGGTCTTTAAAAAGGGAAGTTGTAAAGAGTATCGAAAATTTCACCGATTCATATAAACTTTACGAAATAATTGCTATGAACTTGAACATGGTCTTGGGTTAACTTTGACCTTACCAGGTCGACTACAGTTCCGGTATGACTCATTGCCCTCAAAAATATGAATATATAATCGGGCTCATGGCTTGCTGTTTCTGGTTTTTCGAGGGTCTTGACTTAATACGTAAACAAATCTATACTTAGGACGGTTTTTGTGAGCGTTTTTTTGCTAGTGGTAAACAGTGACGTATTCTTCTGGAATTGGACGCCAGAAGTAATTCCGTCAAGTTATGAATAACTTACGAATGTTTATTTGCAAACCAGCTTTTTCCTGTGACTTGACTCCTGTGGCCTACACTACACAGGCAACGTGCATATTGCCGGGATAAAAACCCTAGCTTATGTTGCTGTTAATGTTACTTAGCGATAGTATAGCTTTTCTGCCATTGAAAGAATTTTCGCATTGGATTATATTTAAAATTAATACTTACAGAGATTAAAAACAAACAAAAATACAGAGATTATAATTATTATATTAAACTCAAATATATTTATTTCAACTAGGCCAATAAGTGTCGTGGTGGCCCAGTGGCTAAGACCTCGCCTGTCGTGCTTGAGGTCGTAGGTTCGAATCCGGGCAAGTACCAATGTGAATTTTTCAAATTCATATGTACTTTCTAAGTTAATCTTGGACATCACAGGCAACGGTGAAGGAAAACATCGTGAGGAAACCTGTACTTATAGAGTTATAATGTAAGTCTGAAATAGCCAAGTCAGAGGCCTGTGGGGATTCCCAGAGGCGGCTTAATTAACTCTGCCACCAGAGGTGGCCACACCTCACACGAAAAGAAAGAAAGAACTAGGCCAATAAGCGGCACTTTTGAATGTCATACATTTAAAAATTACAATTTACTGGTAGTAAAAATTTATTCTATCGTGCATTCGGAAAAGTAGCTTCTTATGGAGAAGAACGCACACGAAACTCCATACTTAATCCTTTTTTAAATAGGTGTTTTACAATATTTACATAAGTACATACATTAATAAATTGTGAGGACGATGCGCCCACCAGAATAGCACTACACACTATACTACGTAAAGGTATAAAGTATTAAAAAAAATAACTGGTGAATTCATTAATTTGATGATTAGGAACATGGTTCTCACATACTTTCAAATATTGCAAACATAGGTAAAATAGGTACCTAATTCAACAACAACGGAGCAGTGTGTGAGACAACTTATAAAAAAAAAATGAATGCAATAACTATGAATAGATTAACAAATTTGTTTTTGTCTACACTAAAGATTGCACTATGGAGCAGGTGCAGCATGTTTCCAAGCATTCTTATCTTGAATATAATCATCTAATTTAAATGACAATTTAATTAAAGACAAACAAAATTTTTAAACCTCTTTATAATATTACTTAGTTTAGATGCCTGTGTCTGAACTGCTCAAATCTATTCAGCAATAAATTACCGTCAAGCTTAGTGCGAACTAGGGTTAAGGCTACAGTATTACCAGCCAAGTTCTCAGAACTATCGATTCCTAGTCACGTTGCCTCCTCGTTATCGACCACAATAATTCAAAATAAACATCCGACCAATACAAGCCTCTTCATCATGGCTGCAAAGCAATTTTTAATTGCATCCAAAGATAATTAGTATAGTACTTTATTTGCTCAGTTAAACACGGCACACCGTAGGTCGTTGTGCATCGACCTTGGGCCAAGAATGTGGTCACATAAACATGGCTATTTTAAACTCTATGACGTAAGGTATAAGGTCTAATAAGGTTTGGTGTGTTTTTTCCACCTAGACGGTTCTAGCGCACCTATAGTATGTAGGTGTGTATCTCTACGTTTTAAGTTAATAAAAGAACACTAAGGATCCATTGTGGTCTTTGTTCGACTGGATGCGACAGCTTTGTTTGTTTTTTTCCTTCCCTTCTAGTATCTGGTCAGCCTTGTGATTTTATCTATGACAAGTTTGGTATCTACTTGAACGTCGCAAATGCCAAGTCCTGGTCGACATTCAGAATTGTGTGGCAAACAGAATTAACTTGTTACTTACTGATAAATACGATAATTATTATTATAAGGGGACACTCGAGGTACATAGACACTTAATCTATGCAGCGAACTACACATACAAAAACGACAATAAAAAGTTCGCTCAAAGAAATCCTCTCGCCGCCAGTTAGAAAGACCTCTCCCACTCGATGGTGCGTCTTTACAAAGTGATAAGACGAGGAGCAGAATGACCTCCGATGGACCAAGTTATAGTGGTCGGTTTAGTTTTAAATGGCATTGACCGCACGCTCCACGTCTCAATGGTCAAAACGACAGAATATTATTGTTATTTAACTAGTCTCCTGGTGATCTTATTAAGGCATTGACGTATTCGATGAGAAACTATAAATTTTATTGCATTTAATAATATTGCTTGTGCGTTTGACTTCTGTTTTAAATGCATAATTAGCAGCAGAAAGTTTTTTTTTTATTTATTTTTTTAAACCTTTCCCCACACTAGGAATTTCTTCCTGTATCGTGGGTGCGTTTACAAACATAGAAACTCACACACACAAACACCCAGAGCCCGAACAACTATCTGTAGGTCATACAAATAATTGTTCCGTGCGGGAATCGAACCCGCGACATGCAGCGCAGCAGTCAATCACTCAACCACTGCGCCAACCGTGCGCCCAATGTAATGTATAAAACAAACAAAAATGTCGAGATTTTTGAATTAAGAATTTGGAGTTAAGAACGTGTCACAAGTCACAACCGACACTAAAGTCAAAGGTTTTCAGGCTAAAGTATTGTTTGACAAATACTCAAACTAAAATTCTTAATTCAGAATTTGAGCCAGGAATGTTATTCGGTTACGGAAATCAAGCAATTCAGCAAAATACTTGCCATAGCAAACAACGTTTCGTAACAATATTAAACTTTAATCCAAGATTTATTAACCAAATTGCCTACTTTAGCAAAACGTTCGCAAATACTCGTACATTAGTGACAGTATCACGCAACAATGCAGCATTGCAGACTTTCATCTACCCGTTCGTTTGCGGTTACAAAACTGTGATTCATTCGATTATACGACAAACAGTCGTAAATCGGTAGACTATAGTGCCACCCGGCTTTGCTCACGCAGACTACGACATGAACTGTAGGAGAATCAGAATAATTCATGCTTCTTTTATTGTCGATTGACTCAATATACCTGCCTAGTCTTTTCCCAGCGTTGGGATCAGTTCCATACTAACTGGAAGCAGAACTGAATAGCTCACGCGTCTTCTTTTCATGTCATTCAACCAGTATGTCGCCTCTGTCATTCTGAGTCCTGGTATGTGAAGGTGAGATATACATGATGGGCAGGTAAGAAGGTGAGGCAAGCGTAGGCTTTGTGGGGACACCACATGACTCATACTGTGGTGGAATTACTAGTCTGTCAACAGGAGTAGGTCTGACTGGTCAGGGTGCGCCAGTACTTACGAGTCGTCATTCGTGCTCCTTATGATTCATTGTCGTAACTGATTTAAATTGATGACGTTGATCTTGAGAAATTTGTCTTCCCCTTGGCACAAAGCTCGGCAGGAAAAAACATACCTCATCATCATCTTTCTGCCCTTATTCTATGTTACTTGGGGTCGGCGCAACACGTTTTCTGCCCCAATTCCGCTTTTTTCAGCCATCACACTATCATATCCTTTTCTTTCATATTTTTCCTCACACAATCCTTTTCTTTTTGATGCCTTCCCTCCCCATTCATCCACAATTATATTCATATCTCCCTAACAAACATGTGTTTCATCCCTCCTCTTCACATGCCTTTACAACACGAACCTAAGTGAAAAAATAAACCCACTTAGGAAGCCCCGTCAGCATTTCAATAAACTCCCAGACCTCCGTCTGGAATGCCTTTTACGTCTTGGAATTTGCAATAGAGTCATGTATATTGAGCATTTAAAGCCTTCCAGTCAAGCCAATAACATAAGCAAGGAAGAGCGTATAGCCGTGAATGAAATAACATTACAACTTATTCCAAATGTTCGCTACAAGCCACTTATGGATCAATTGGCAATAATTGGTGATTCAATTATTGGGAGATGAATCTTCTGTATGTCAAATTAATATTCTTCGTTTAGAATATTATTGGCTATTCTGTTTGTCTGGACCAATTGCATTAGCGATAAAAATAATATACACAATTATTATAAGCTGGATGCGGGGACTGGTCAATTTGGCGACGCCCATCAGTGGACGTCTTTCGGCTTATATGGTGATGATTATAATTCAAAAGCGTGTCATAAAAATCAAATTGATGAAACAATTTAACATACCCTAGAAACTAAATTCTGGCTATCCTTATTATTAAGGATGAGGATACAGTCTCTCCCAAAACTTCGAATCCAATTTCTGAAGAACCAAGTTCGCAACTGCTTATGAGCAAAGTTGGACCCAATCTTCCTTTTGACCTCGTAAAGCTTTCAAGACCTTCTTTCTCTACTCTCTTCTTTATGGTCTTCCTCCCTTTCTACGTTCAGCAACATGAAAAGCTTCCATGGCTCTGGTGTTTCATTATGTTCTGATTTGATCTTTCTAGCTAGACACTAGCCAGACATACAGACAGTCGAAAATCTCGCCAGGCTACTTCATCTTGCGTTGTCATCGCTATCTGTGCTGCCAGTTGATCGCATGATGCGTGCAATCCTTTTGCTTTCCAATTAATTATTGCAGTGTGTGACCAGTGAAATTACAGGTTAATATTGATATACGATTAGTATTACGAAATTGTGATAAGCTTACGTGATCGACACGGTATGTTTGTGCGGCTAATTTGTTTTACGCTTACTTTCATTCATGTTTTAGTTGTAAATTGTCTGTGACTACCTACGTCACTTTTCCAACTCTCCTGTTGCATTTCTGCTGAAAGACTTTATGAAATAAGCAGCACTGTTGTGCTCTGCTATCTGTATATATTATGTTAGCGTTTTGTGTGTAATACATACATACACATTTAGCTTTGAGATTTTTTGTTTGACTCTCTTCTTGAAACATCCCGTCTGGTATTTTTTTTTAATATAAAATTATTTTCAGAAATTAAATAAGATTTTTTTTTTGACTTTTCAATCCAGACAGATTTATCATATTTTATAATACCTGTAAAATATTCGTCCTACTAATCGTACGACTAGTTTTCTTACGGTCAATACTTTACAAGACATGACACATATTTCTTGGCAATAAATCACTGACAGTGAAAAACAGGTTTTGGTAATAAAAATACAAAATCATCTTAAGAATACTTTAATCTAAGTAGATTATCATAGCCTTGACTAACAGTTTGTCATTTATGAGTTTATGACACATAGAGTTATTAATAAACTTAAATTTGTTTACATGGGTTTTTAAGGCGCTGCGCAAACGTAGACACTTTTAGTTTCCAGTTACTGACACCGAACACTTTTTGATCGTCATGAGTATGTGTTAAGTGGAAGCATCTGGACACAAAACGCAGGGAATGGATGATTTCATACTGGTTCTATAGAAATTCGGTAGCTTGTATCTGACACAAGACACACAAGTGTCCACGTTTGCGCCCTGCCTAAGGCACTGCGCAAACGTAGACACTTAGTTTCCAGTTACCGCAACCGAACACATTTTCATCGTCATAAGTATGTGTTAAGTGGAAGCAAGTGGACACAAAAATACTGGTTCTATAGAAAATAAATATTCATCGGTAGCTTCTATCTGACACAAGACACAAAAGTGTCCACGTTTGTACCCTGCCTAATAACCCATCGTGCAGTTTGGTTCATAAAATGGTACACCTGTATTTCTTGTTCCCCTTGAATGGTTCAGAATGATGTATTTAATGTGCCCTGTTACAGGTAAGTAGTATTTTGGATAGGGGACTTGTGATCCCAGCTATTGTTACGGTATAAATATGTTTAGAGTTTTCTATTATTGTTGGGTTTACTTTATGTTCAATTTTGTGCCAAAGGATCAAGAAGTTGTCTGTCCTTCTGTACAAAATTATTTAACAGGGGTTTGTGAGGTTGTATTTGAAATCAACGTAGGAAAAAATAAACACCTTTTTGAAGTCGGCGAAAATTAACTGGTTGCGTGGCACATGGCTGGAGAGGATGTAAAAACAAATGTGTGCACCGACCCGCAGGAAGATTATTAGATATGCTGAGAATACTCGCTATTATTCGGTATTCGGCATTGGGTAAGTACTCTTTTTTTTGTTATTCGCCGAATACAAAATAATGGTGTCTATTATTCGACATTCGGCGAATAGTTGTCTAAATAAAAATAAACTTTTAATGAACAGAAAACCATAAGCTTAATTAAACTTTTATTTAATCTTTAAAAACAACAAACACTTAGTATTATTATCATTAATATAAAAAGTAAGATTTTTTTAGATTACAGTAATGATTGGTAACTTGGTTAGTTCAAGAGACTACTACAAGTGTAAAATTATTAATTGAGAATAAATAAAAACTATTTTGTATATTCCTTTTTTAAGACGAGTAATATTGACGAGTATACGACTATTCGCCATAGGGAATGGCGATTAACCGGTATTCGACTATTCGCTATAATAACTATTCGTGGCACCTCTAAAGATTATGGTGACAGGATAAGAATCTATTCACTCACGGGAGTATTGGACGCAATTGGAAGTTTCCATGATTTAAATAAGAAAATTTATGAGACCCCGACCAGATAAAACTAACAACCTAAGAGAACGAACAAGACACGTGTCTAAGTACAGTAAGAACAATTATTTAAACAGATGTTTCATTCCTCAACAATGTTTTAAAACAATATTGAAACTCTCCTTACAGAACCGAGGCCTTTCGCTTGGTTGCGAAATAACAAGTTTAATACTGGCCGTTATATCGGCCGAATAGATAACAACAATGAGTCACAGTCACAGTTTCTCCATAATACAACGTCAGAACCGCTCTGACCAGTGTTGACCAGATCCAAAAAAGGGTGCTTAATCAACGCTATTCATAACGTATATTTGCAAGGGGTTGAAAATCGATAGCACGTGCAGTAAAGGGTTGAGGAGCCCTAGGACTGCGTATTGATCGTGTAACCTATTCTGTGAAATGAATGGAACAAAGAAAATTGTACAAAATTATGTTTTAAACTGTTGACGTGTCTTTCGATGCAATAGTAATGGCGGGCGATGGCGCCAGTACGCGTGATTGGACGTCGTAAAATCTAACAAATTCTAATCAATATTCGAATACTGTAATCATGACAATGCTTGTCTGTCTAGCAAGCTTTTGTTTCAACAAAGGTTTTCCCGAAAATATCTATCACCTTAATATAGGAGGGGAAGGACAAAGAAAAGATGGATGGACTATATGAAGAGTGATATTAAAGAAAAAAAATAGTTGAAAATCTACTGAAAATTTCGTCCTTAAAAGTATGAAACAAGAAAACATTCTCATCTGAAATTGTTATGTAGAAACTATTCGATATTTATCGGGTATTAAATAAACAAATTACATGTAATAAATATTTTATTGTATTTCATACAAATTCATAGTGGTGTTCAGAGGATAACCGTGGTCGTATGCCACTTACCGTAAACAAAATATGTAATACATTCTGCAAAGTAGTATACGACCACGAATATCCACATACCGGTCAAAAACAAAACCCTGCCTTTTGCTTCGCCGTAGTGGGGTAAAAAGGGAGTCAGTGTTAGCGTGAGACCCCTACCATGAGACATTGTCAGGAAGATGATCCATCACATCTACAGTTATTTTCATTTGGAAACGTCAGTAAGAAGATCCAGACAAATAATATTTTGAGATGTGCATATGAATATATTGCCTGGCGCCTTGGTGGCAATTTATTATGCGTACGCGGTGGTCAAACGGTTACATGCTGGGAGATACAA
This sequence comes from Orthosia cruda, assembly GCA_964057195.1. Lineage (NCBI taxonomy): Eukaryota > Metazoa > Arthropoda > Insecta > Lepidoptera > Noctuidae > Orthosia > Orthosia cruda. Next base: position 10,603,969 of record OZ059854.1, on the reverse strand, counting down.
ATGCTTTCGAGTATTTGCCTCAGCGTTTGACCCTTAATAAAGTCTCGTATGCACAAAAGGACCAAAGATAATTTATTCACAAGTCTTGCCTAAAATGGTATTTTCTCTATCGAAATCAGGCGCAGTGATGTAGACACTAGACAGTGTACTATAGGAAACGATTGACATCTGTTTTTTAGCTTCTCTATCTCATCACTTTTGTTCTACCCTAAACTTAGATTAAGAGGAAATTCACTCGCAGACATCCAACTGAATGTCTTAAGTAAAAAGTCATAATTCGAGGTTTGGCTCTCGCCTATTTGCTCCCCTAATATTGGACCAATTTAAAAGAAATTGCATAAACTGAAAAATAAAGATACATTATCTTTAGAAGCACTAGAACCCTCAAAAGATCCGCTCAAAATTGCGCTGTCAACAGAGGCCTAGTGTACAAATTTGACAACTGTAAAAGAAAAACATAGAAGCACATCATATACCTTCTTTATTCAATTTATGGAATATCTTTTAAATTTGTCCAATACTGGAGGAGGAAATAGGCGAGATCCAAACCGCGAATTATGACTTTTTACTAAGGAAATTCAGTCGGCGCTCTCTGCCCACTTCCTCTTAACGGTCGTCAGATTTTCGAACACTTAACTCCCTGTCTGTGCCCGTCAAAGTTATTTAATTCAGACTGGGATTAATGGATGTCTAAAAATAGATCAGATCAGGACATAAATCTAACTAGATAACGCAAGTACCTCCATCATATGAAAACCAAGCGTGCCACTTTTTCACACACAATATAAAAACAAATTTACTTACCAGTGAAAGAAAACATTTCCAATGCCTCGGCCAACCTTTTCTATACAGTCTTTACAGCTAGTATGGCATAACTAGGCATTTTTCAAGATTTCGGTGGATTTCCGGAGCCGATAATGCTAAATGAAAAGCTCAAAGTACGATCATTGACAGAAAATTTTACTCCGTTTTTTGACACGCGAAGTACATACAATCACATCATCTAGTATCTTAGGATCAAGAGGTCTTTTTAAGATCGTGGTGTATGTTACTAATACTCACGAACTCGCAAAACCAAAGCCTAAACGAAATCAGAACGCATCATGTATTCGCGATTAACTTCCAAAGAATTCGTGGTTACTCACACAAAGAAAGCTAACAATATTTCACACTGAGCCGGCTCAGGTCAACACTCCATGACTCACCCGCTCCTAAGGTGAGTTGATGAGAGCACGCATGATGTAAACTAACGCATTCCAGTGCTAAGTGGACGACGTAAACAGTGTGGCTGAATGGTTGATGGTCTAAAGGGGTTGAGAGCATTTTTCTTCAGGTGTGGATAGAAATATTGGCACCGTGGTGTGGCAACGGGAATGCAAAGGATTAAAATTTAGAGAGTATCCAAGTTCTGGATACTTTCTAAATTTTCTCTCTCTCTCTCTGTTTTGGCAACAAGGACCTGAACGTATCTGATCATATTCTTAGGACAACCAGATTCCTAAAACTTGTAAACCTGGCAAAAACGAAAGCAACAAGAAACGTATTGATCCAACTAAGACACCAAGATGCTCGGTTGGTAAACACGGCATCCGCCGAAGGATCTTAGACTTCGGCGAAAAATATTACTGCTTCTTAGCTTAGCAAAATGATCACTAAGCAACAGTTTCACCTGGCTGTGAACTGCAGTGGCCTGTATAGAAAGCACTCAATCGATTGTGTCCAGGCAGGCAGCAGTAAATTGTCTTTGCAGCAGCAAAGACAATTTGCTGAATGGGATTTTATAGACTCGTGTGATACAAAATGTGAGTGCGGTGCCCCTGTGCAGAATATGACAAATGCTGGAGTGCCCCAAGTGCCCACACACTTGCACTTTGGAGGACCTTATGAACACCACTGACACTGCTATTGGAGTGCCTGCATACTGGTCACAAAATATCTAAAGAGTTTTCCATGGACTCGAAAAGAAGAAGAAGCAGTTACTAAGAAGTCGAGGAACACCTTCTATTTCTAGAAAGGCGTGTACGACGTACAAATTTCTCGCGACCCGCGCTTTCCGTAATGTTTACCACCTCTGGTTTATACAAAGGTTGCCTGATGAATGTACGCGGTACGGATATAGTAATGAATATAAATCTGGGTAAACCACATACTTTAACACCTGATAAGCACTAAGTACCTAGATGCATCACATTGTACGGTGTTATGGGTTACATGGATGTTATTTTAGTATGTATAAGCGATAAGTGAGTTTAGCTTAGAGGTAATGACGATGTAAGTGCAAATTTATTCCATGTTTATGTATAGTGTCTTTCAGCTTGTCATTGGCTAATAGAGAATTCCAATCTTCCAAGTATAATATGTCATATGAATAAATAAACAAAATTCTGAGAAACTCCCATTATAAACGTCAAGGTTTTACGTTAAAACAATAACCTAAAAGCTGGCTTTATACACCATGGAATATCTATAGGTAATTCCAGGAATGCAAGCCTGCGATGTCGTCACTGCGGAAACGGTGTGTTGTGCATGTGTCGATCAAGTTTGGAACATAAATAGCTAGCCGGATTTAGTCACGAAGTTGATAGAAAATGGAGTGCTCAAATGTATCTGTGGAATCCTAAATCATGGGAGAACAAACGCCATTTCATAATACTTTGTTTGAAGAACCAATGATAGCCGTTGAAACTAGCTCCAAAACTCGTCTTTAATTGCAAAGCAGCAAGGCAGGTGCATCTCTTGCAGTTGAACAACCAATAAAGTGAGTGGGGAGAGGGGAAAATAACGCAATATTTTGCTGGTACAACGTAAAGGTGCTTCTAAACGGGCTACAAAACTTGCATCTTGTTGACCAATATAGCTCAGTATATTTGCAACTTATACCCGTGCTGCAACTTCATTGCGCAATACTTTGCCGAGTGTAGTCCAGCAAGATTCTGCAACTGGATTGCCAAGGAATTTTGTTCGTATACGCGGAGCAAATATTGAAGCTAGAACTCAGCAGTTAATGACGATTTTTACGTATGCCTCTTCGGTCGTTACATGTTCGTCATGGCCGAGTGGACAGACGAAAAAAAAATGAACTTAATCAACGAAATCCATGTACGTCCTGAATTATGGGATGTAGAAGCTAGTGGGTATAAAGAATGTAAACGTAAGAAGGATGCTTGGGCCGTAATTGCCGCGATGTTTCATGTAACGACCAAAGAGACATACGTAAAAATCGTCATTAACTGCTGAGATCTAGTCTCAATATACGCTCCGCGTGTTCGAACAAAATTCCTCGGCAATCCAGTTACAGAATCTTGCTGGACTACACTCGGTAATGTATTGCGCAATGAAATTGCAGCTAGGGTATAAGTTGCAAATATACTGATCTATATTGGTCAACAAAATTGGCAACAAGATGCAATTTTGTAGCCCGTTTAAAGGCGGCACATTTAGAGAAATAAATTGTACTGTAGTTCCTCCCGTCCATCCAAACACGCAACTATGCTGGTGCAACGTTCGACAAGTTAGCTGTCTTATCATCATCATATTTCTGTCTTTGTCCTGTCTTTTTTTTATTACTTAGGGTCGGCTGAACATGATCTTCCTTCATTGCGCAGGATGTCTTAAATTGCTAGTTTAAATAATTATGTTTCCTGTAGTTCCTCGCCTATTGTTGTTGTCTCTCCAATAACTTACTACTCTACGTCCGAAAACATATATATCTCTACGCCTATTTATACTTTACCTTTGCCTTGTTTATCAAATGGTATACCAGTAATAACTGTAATCATCACATACGTTTGTTTGTACGGTGTATAGTTTGAGTCATAGATTGAATAATTGAATTATAGGTTGTTCATGATTCATTATGTTTGCTTGTATGTTTTCGTCGCGCTTCCGAGTCTACGATCCGAATAGTATGATTGGTAATCGGTTAATGGGTATGTTAAATTTTATTATTGTTGTTGGTTAACTGTTTATTTTAAAAATAACTTATCGAATAACAGATATTTCCGGATTACGTGAATCAGACATTTATCTATCTTAATTAGCATAACCTAAAGTATTCAGTTTTTCATTCCGATTTCACTAGCACTACTCTTTCAAATTCTGCATCTATGTTGCCAAATTTTCTTCGATACCACTTCTATAAGTTTAAATCTTCTTCATCTCCTACCTTTTTCTCAATCTCTTCATCCCTGAAGCCTGTCTTCTCATCAGAATCATCTCGAACAAAAACGTTTTCACTTAAGACTGTCCCAGACATGCACTTATCTCGATCAAGCATAATATCGTAAATAACTTTCAGTCTGTCTGTCCGCTCGTCCGTATCGCTCTCACCTCGCTTATTAAATAGCCGACCGATTTCATTAGCTGTATACTTGAGGTATGAGTAGTTTAGAGATGAAGGATTTTGAATGATTAGGCTTTTATTGAGCATAATCATCAGCTTATAATGGTCTCACTGCTGGCAAACAGGCCTCCTCTTTGTGAGAGGGTGTCGACAGTAAACCACCACGGGCGCCCACATGCCCAGTGCGGAGCGGACAATATTAGATAACAGAATATCTACAAGGGGTTTATTTGCTGATCTTTGATTGGTTTATGTGGCTTCTGGTCGTGTCTATTTGTCAGATTATAATCATTGAATTTAGTTTCAAATTCAGACTCAGTTCCCTACTAGTATAGGCTTCTACCAAGTTGATTATAAGAGTGAGTGTTTTTCTAATTTTGTCCCTGGGTTTTACACTTTATAGTCAATATATTTTGTTTGTTATTCACTTGGCAAGGTTATTCCTGCACATAGTATTAATAATAAATTATATTGCGTCATTTAACAGCGCATTTTCAATTGTATTGTGTTGTAGGGACTTTACTCGACATATATAATCACCAATAGGCTCTTGTGGCTTCCTAATACCTAGAAGTTTTATGCCTTCTGTATTACTAGCTAAACAAAATGAATTACCATTGTTGCAAATTCATTGTAATAAATCATATTAGTCATAGCCATAATTCAATGGACAAGCCCTTTCGTCCTTATATGGTATTTATTGACTCATGGATCTCGATATGGCCATTAATACGCATATCACTATGTATTTATCAGTCATTCATTTCTCATCTGTAGGTAATCTGTTGTTTAAATAAGAAGAAAAAATATCAGTAATGTGTAAGTACCTATTTCGAAATATTTCCTATGATATGGAATCAATATTTGCTTTGGATAAATTGCGACATCGTCTCTCTAAGTGGTCGTCTTTAGTTACTTCTTTATTGATGTTTGTTAGATTAGCAATTGTTTAACAGGCAGATGTGTTGCTGGTACGTAAGTTGATTGACGTTGAAAGTAAGCAATCTCAGCCTCATTAAATAAATGATTTAATTTTTCATTCTAGCCCAAATTACTTCACAGTTCTTCAGAATTAAGTACCACAACTTTAATCCTGCAAGACTCGGAGAACCCAACCTTTTAATACAAGATCATCTGTCCTATTAAAACAAAAGACGACCACAAACTTCCAAAGTAATTTGCGGATTGATAGAGGCGTTTCTTTTATAGACGTTGATAAAGATTTTAATTTCAGAATGATTAATGGTTTAAATATCGCTATCTGTAATAGCACCATCTCCCCTTTACTGGCCGCCGCTCTATTAGGGTTATAATCGATTTCAGATGTTATCAATAAAGGTTGCCGGGCCATGTTCAGGCTATCATGTTTATCAGCGATGGTGTTTTGTTATCCTCATATATTAGAATTTATTGCATTAAACTGAAATTCGCTGGAATTATATGACTAATAGGAAAACCTTTTTAGATAAACAATAGTAGTAGAACTAAACTTCCTACTTTGTGATTCGTCCATAAAATATGTATACATAATGTTTGACCAAGTAGATAGCTTCTGCTCCTAGTCAAATACTGGTATGCATTGTGTCCGGCTAGACTGGAAGCCGATAGCTGCCGATAGCTACCTAGCCTTTTTTCAAAAAGCCCGGCTATTGATTGATTAATTTTACGACCACAATAAACTAAATAAAATTATAAGTGAAAGTTTTTGTTTCTGCCTTATTGTACAAGTCTGGTCTGGTTTGGCATGCAGCTCATCTATAAATTCAAAATGCTGCGCCGGTCTTGTCAGTTTAGTAATATTCTAATATTTGCTCTATCGTCATCATCATTATCTTTCTGCCCTTGTTCCATGTTACTTGGGGTCGGCGCAACACGTTTTTTTCTTCCATACCGTCCTATCCTTTGTCACGATATCACTGACTCCCTTTTCTTTAATATCACTCCTCATACAGTCCATTTTTCTTTTCTTTGTTCTTCCTCTCCCTCTCCATCCATCCACATTTATATTCATAACTCTTTTAGTAATATGCGTTCATGACCATACCCTGGTCTTTCAATCTTTCAATTTCAACCTTTGCTCTATCAATTGCAACTTTTTCACTCTTATTGCAAATTTAGTCCTTTCCTGCACTTCATTGGTATTATTTCTACCTACCATGATTTTGCCCTCCCAAAGGCCTCGTATCTAAATCAAAACCGTTAATTTTTCAATCTTTTTTGTGTTCATATACTAGCGTTATGCAGAAAATAAAAGCACGCATCGTTTAGAATCAAGTTTTACATACAATTATGTATTTACAAACTGTTATTGTGTGTAAACAGCTCGATAATGTATTGTTTCGCCTTTATCATTCGCATCCTGTGACTGGTCGAGCTTAGATAAAAGGGCTTTTTGGATACAATGACTCGACTCCGATGTTACGAGTCTGAAGTAACTAATTTCATTTTTTACTGGAACCATCTTTTTAGCAGACTTGGGTTGCTATAGTTACCTATTTCCATTAATCGGGCAAATGTTCTATGCTTGAGTCTGATTCCAATGTGTCAGTGTCAGAATTTGTACTGAATATATTGCTCAAGATCTCCAAAAAGGCTTCGTGTATTTAGAATTGTCAAAAGACATTTCAATCGTTAATGACATAATTGGTCACAGCAATTTTTTAAGTCTCTGACGCCTGAACTAGGCGGATCTGTATGACAGGTGACAGCGCCTTCCCCATTTTATTTTGTCTTAATATCTCATGTCAAATTAAGATCAAACATTAAAATTCAAATTACAAAATCAAAATCAATCATCAACTTCATCTTGCCCTTATCCTAAATTACTTGGATCTGCGATCGATTTATTTGCCTGTCTTCTTTCAGACTTCTCTATTAGTCTTCATATCCTACCCCCCATGGGAAAAAATGCGTGAGTTTATGTATGTATGTGTCAATTGTCACTCCCTTCCTGGCCATGTCACCTTTAACACAGTCCAGATGAAAGAAAAGTTGGTGCTCCTAAGATTTGTAGCCATATTTTAACAGACAGACCGAATTCTCTCCCAAAATACTGAAAATGGTTTCGGTATAAAATGGCGCACAAAACATAACACACAGTAATACTTCAAGGTTCCAATAATATGCTGATATGTTATCCAGAACTTCAGAGGCGTTCCAACGGATGCTGATTGAACGAATGAGCGATAATGAACGGAATTACCAGCGTATATTAATATAGAGAACGTTGGTGCCACTTAAGGACACGTGCCGAGAGCAGACTTAGGTCTTGAAGTGCAGAAATGAGGGTAGGTGGATCCTTTGCAGATAATCATAAATGTACTGATAATAAGTTTGATGAAGGATTAGTGGTGTACTAGGTATTTGTATTGCAGGACTAAAAACCAGAGCTGGTTGTCTAACGCCCATCAATTGCTGAGTCATATTTATATTGTTTTCCACTAGTATTTTCTTTCCTTAATTAAATGGTTCTTTCGAAAAGCAAATATACAACTTTCACGCTATATTTTCTATAACCACAAAAACAAATAGGTATTTTATTTAATGTTATTTGAAAACTGAACCGCAGTAACATTTTCATAAAAGATTTGCGGTTAGGGCCGAAATATTAGCATTAAACAAATAAAATAGTATATCTTATATATAAAATTCTCGTGTCACAATGTTCGTTCCCGTACTCCTCCGAAACGGCTTGACCGATTCTCATGAAATTTTGTGAGCATATTGAGTAGGTCTGAGAATCGGCCAACATCTATTTTTAGTTAGGGTATGTAGGGTAGGGTAGGTAGGTAGGATAGGGTAGGTAGGGTAGGGTAGCTAGGATAGGGTAGGTAGGGTAGGGTAGGTAGGGTAGATAAATGTTCGGTGTTTTTATGGCAAAAAAATTTTTGCCGGTTCAGCTAGTTTTATATATAAAATTCTCGTGTCACAATGTTCGTTCCCGTACTCCTCCGAAACGGCTTGACCGATTCTCATGAAATTTTGTGAGCATATTGAGTAGGTCTGAGAATCGGCCAACATCTATTTTTAGTTAGGGTAGATAGGGTAGGTAGGGTAGATAAATGTTTGGTGTTTTTATGGCAAAAAAAAGTTTGCCGGGTCAGCTAGTCTTATATATAAAATTCTCGTGTCACAATGTTCGTTCCCGTACTCCTCCGAAACGGCTTGACCGATTCTCATGAAATTTTGAGAGCATATTGAGTAGGTCTGAGAATCGGCCAACATCTATTTTTAGTTAGGGTAGGGTAGGGTATGTAGGGTAGGGTAGGTAGGGTTGGGTAGGTAGGGTAGATAAATGTTTGGTGTATTTATGGCAAAAAAAAGTTTGCCGGGTCAGCTAGTATATATATAAATTAACTTTATATTAAAATGTTGTAATCTAAAACGGTAATCCGGTACGGGTATCTGTACAAGTAATATGTAAAATTAGTGATAAGTTTGTAAATAATGATAATTTGAATTTGAATCTAAAACGGAACTTAGAAGGAAAAATATATTTTGATATGCTATATATTTTAGGTTTTGTAAATAATAAAATTCTGATGATAGTTAATCCCGGAAAATTTTGCAATTGTAGTCACTATTTAGAATAACCCAAATATGTATGTAGTTGTACAAACAATCATATTATTGTTTAATATAATATCCGGTAAATAAATAAAAGCGAACATTCATATATATATATATAGGGAAGACTGTGTCATCATCACCATTTCAGCCGAAAGACTAGGGGGAGGCTTATGTCCACTGCTGGACATAGGCCTCCCCCAACCTGGGTAGACTGTGTAATTGTCGGGCTAGGCCTAAAGTCAAATGAACGTCTTTGCTTGTACGTAGGGTCACAATACTCACAATGCAACTAATTACGTTATGTATTGGAGAATAACGTAAATTACATTCCACTTGACACCTAGGTTGACCTACAAGAACAATCGGTAATTAGCACTGCAATTGTCTTCAACTTTTATCACAATCCACAAATCCAATACAGCCCTTTTCTTTCGCAATTGCCTTTCTGAGATTGTCACTTGTTCCTGCGTAAAGCTAGTGTCAGGTGTTATGTCAAGTTGACATGTGTCAGATTTGTTCTTAATCTCTTCTCGTAACGAAATCTTTGGTAGTGTTGCATTATAAATATTTAACAAAGTAAAATAAAAAGATTTCTAAATCAAGCATTTTGTGCTCCGTTCTAATAACGATACTAGAATCTTCATAATTAAATCGTGTTTGCAATTGAATGAGCCAATCCGATGTTTTTCAGGTAGTTGCTTAATCGATTTGAGCAAGTATAAAAACGTTATAAAGAAAATAATTGCAGAGCGGAAGGAGGTACAAATTGGTTGCATAATAACTGTTAACACCAAATAAATAATACTCGTTTATAATCATTTGTATCGTATTCGTAACACACTTTTACCTCGATAAATAACTGATAAAAGTATACCAAATACAATTATTTTCAAGTCTGAAAGGTAAATTAATACAATTAGTGTTTCCTGTCTGAACAAAGGTGATTCTGTCGTTGTGAAACCTGAAACCGTTTGGGACAGAAGCCGTATTAAAATAAAATTGAAAGTACCTACATTGTCATACTTAAGTCTTAAATTTAATGCTGAGGTCAGACAAAACATGTAGGTTAACATGAAAACTCACTCCTTGATGATCATGAATAGGAAATTATTATGCCTGCAAACGTACTTGGAGTAACACCTAGTCACTACATCTTGTGTTTGCTTAGAGCTGGTCTCAAACTACCTTCAATCCTTCAATAAATTATATCAGCAACTGGCACTGCGTTGTTATTCGAAAACCTGATCTCCTACAGTACCACAATTGCTACCAAAAAGGACTAGTTCCCACTAGATATTCCAATTTGATTTCATACAAAATTGCATGATAGCTTATGCCACCAGTTTCCTATGCTTATCCAATCTTTGACTTTGCTTTTCGTCAGGATTTCTCATTAAGATTCAGCAGTGGCTGAAATTATGTTAATGATGTTTAAAAGTATCATAGTACATGTAAAATATTTCATTTAAACGAACCCAGCCATATCCTTCGCCATATAAACGTTATCATCACTAATTTCAAATACATTGTACTGCGGGCATATCTTATCGCTTTGATAATTTCAATTTCATATCATTGTCCATGATATTATTAAACTTGCATGAGCATTATCGATCTGTTGTGTTCAGAACGAGTGGAATCCTCATGCAGAATGAGTTTTGGTACGTGGCCGTCTCAAGCCTTTAAAAACCATATATTCCTTGATATAACCATATATCCTGCAGTCGTTTGCTCTCTGCTGAGCGTGTGTTGTTAACTTGTGGCATGCAGCCCGACTAAAATTCTTGATGATCTCTCTCTTTCGTAATGATCTTGGGCCTGTTGTAATTCGTCTTATTCCTTGATATAACCATATATCCTTCAGTCGTTTGCGCACTGCTGAGCTTGTGACATGCAGCCCGACTAAAATTCTTGACGATCTCTCTCCTTTTGTGACGATCTCCTTTTGTGTTGGTAATTCGTCTGAGATCTTGGTGTCTAGGAATTGCTAAACTTAGTCGGAGTATCGTATTGGTCTACGTTTCTTAGGTCCATTCTTTCAAGAGATTGTCCTGACCTCAACCAGGACAATATTATTAATAAAGTGATTTAACAGTCTAATCATATCTTCTAGTGGAAGGCATGTTGTCATTGTCTGTGGTGTCAACAGTGTGGCTATATACTGTCCCGATACTGTCTGCTGATCTCGTTAAATCCCTCATGAAACAGTCTACTTTGTCGTGCTGTCTTCTATAGTGTCTTCTACAGCTTCGCTTTTTTGACCTTTGCGGCCATTCATATTTTGTTGCGATATAATTAGTTATGAAATAAAACATTCTTATTTTTACTTACACTAAAAAGCCAGTCATCTGAACATAGTACGCTTGGTTTAGAGTTCAATCATTTCGTGCCCTGTCAATGTTTACGATAGGTCCAAAACCCACGCGAATGTTTTCTGTGCCAATAATTCACTGAACTGGTACTCTTATCGTTTCATAGATCTAATGCAAAGACAATTGAACAGGCAAGGCTTATTTGGTTCGATAAAATGCCGCTATAATACATGCTAAGTACATAGGTACCGCTTTTAGACTATATTTTAGGTTTGTTTTAATTTCCTCCTTTAATCGCTGTCCACTAACAATATTCAATATTTTCATATTTTGGAACAATATATATATAGCGTTTAATGATCATAAATAGGAAAGTTAAATACATTATTTATTTTGGTTTAGGTCCTGATGGGATATTACCTAAACCGAAACCGAAATAAATTCTAAAATCTGGTACCTGTTTGCCTTCATTTGTAGCCCCAGACAGTTTCGTGTATTTGTGATTAAACACAAAAGAATGAGGTTGGCTTTAAGAATAGCAGAATACCAAAGAAAAGATGAAGGACCGTAAGATTAAATAAAAAGCTGAAAAGTCGAAAGGAAGTGAGTTCTGAGATGACATAATGTGCTGACCCCAAAGTAATCGGGATAAGGGCAAGGATAAGTATGATGAGTACAAAGAATTCATGAAACAAAATATTGCAAAAATCATGAAATTCAACGACCGTTACCTGTAAACACACATGCTGACGTGTGTTTAAAACAAAAAGGATTGCACCCATCGACAACCATTGCAGTAATAAAAAAAGTAAAATCGTAACAATGCAATACGAGCCAAATTTTACGCAAACTTTTCGCAATGCATGCACGTGAGCAAACGAAATTTATTCCATACCCGCGAATTTCGTATTCGCGAAATTGCTACGTACGAACTCGCAGTGACTGAGGTTTAATTGCATTTTTGATCTACTTTACTGAATGCTTCCACTGAAGCTCTGCTTTTATTGTTTTGAATACTTTAGGGTTCTCTGCATTTGCCATAACCAAGTTTAAATTGAATGCTTTTATAAATTCAAGCACGATTTCAACAATAGCAGCTTATAAAAGATTTATTGGCATATCTGTCAATTACTTTGAAACTTATTGAAAGACAATAGCCAGATATTATTATGGATAAGGTGTGGAAACCAGTTCTGAAATCGTGACTGATCTAACCCTAATATCTATAAAATGAATAAGTATCGAATGTTGCATTGAATAATACAAATTGCTTTATAACTCTTAAGTAGGACATTACTTATCCATATTGCATTGCGAATAACAATGTTGGCAGCAACTTTAGCTCTGCACTTGGCGTTTGTGCTTCTACGTTATCATGTTGCTGAACTTCAACCTTTCTCTCTTCATCATCATCTCTCTGAGCTTGTCCTACTTTACTAAGGGTCGACGCAACACGGTTTTCTTCTTCCATACCGTTCTCAACCGTCACGCTATCACTGATTCCCTTTTCTTTCATTATCACTCCTTACACAGACTATCCACCTTTTAGGTATTTGGCTTTCCCTTCCCTGTCCATGCTTCCATCAACCTTCCTCTTTTCAAAATTACTATATTATCCAGTCAATTATTGAGCAGCATTGAGGTCTCAATCAGCCGATAACAGCTCTGCGAAAATACCAAACAAATTGCCGTTTAATACAAAAAGCTAGCACTAACCATCCGTTGTTTTAGCACCTTGTTCCGTGCGAACTTTCCGGGCGAGTCCATTCACCATGTGCACAGTTATTTCCCATGGTCCCGTTCACAGCACCATCATTCGTTAATTACTGCAACCTGACCTTTGATGCGGTGTGACAGATCTTGATGAAATCCCAGGAAACTATTTGCATAAGCTGGTTAGGAATAGTGAAGCTCGAAGGTGGTTTAGACGCTTTAGAGATCGAATTTATTCTCTTTTTGGAACGATGCTTTTCTTGTGTGTTTTGGTACCTTAGGTTTAATCTTAAATGTTTTCCTTCGCGATTTGATTTCTATCATTTCTAAAGCCTTCTAGTTTCTTAATCTTAGATTTAGTAACAATGTCCCTTTGCTAATTTGTAGATTGTAATGCCTCAGCTTTGATATTAACAGTTTGTACCTAACCGAGATTGTTTCCTGTCTTAAAAAGTCTTCAGGTTAACTTAGATAAGGTACCAGTATCTATTTGCTGATCTTGTTTTTTTGGTGCCCCAGTTTTAAACTTAACTGTTTGGAACCGAGATTTGATTCGTGTCCTCTCTAAAGTATTCTGGATTCCTTTGTTTTTTTTTCTTTAATCTACTTGCGAACGTCGCTTACCCTTTTGTGAACTCCCAGTCCTTACATCGGATTGTATTCATGTCCCCATTCCCATCTTAGTCGCAGGGACAGTTTCACTGAGCATTACTATAAAGAGGTAATGGTCACGAAGGCCGGTTGCTCCTTCTATGATTGGCCACTTATAAGCGTCCGGTGTCAGTCCCTTCATACATACCTATGTAATGGAGTATACTTGCAGTTTCTGGTCTAAATGTAGTAGATGACCCATTTGTAGTTGGTTCTGAATCAAAACCTATCCCAATTTTTGTTAAAACGCGTCCTAAAGCGAAAATCGATTGTTACCTGTGGCATTATAGATTTTCAACTAGATAAAACATTTTAACAGACCGATAGACATCCCCGAGGAATCCCCTTCAAAATGAACATGTTTTTAATAAATCCCTTATTTAGAAAACTTATCGAACTAAAAGTTATAAACAAACAAGGGAAGGCACGTCTACATCGTTCAAACGCTCGTGCAGTAATGACCTGCATGATACCAATCAAGTATCAAATTATGAAGTGACACTGACAGTTCGCAAGTATATTAGTGCCACGATAACCTGTTACCCTCAATTGATGCATTACTACTTTCGCTGGGTCATGAACAACTCATTAATGGAGGGTTTTCTTTTACTGTCATCATAAACGAATGATGAAGCAGACTTTCCATTGATATTCTATTAAATAGGAAAGTGTTATTCACATAGTACATCCATCGTTTCTATGGACTGCCCCAACTTATTTTCATCGACATTCATACTCAAAACTGCTTTCACGGCATTATAATATCATTAATTAATCTACTGTAAATTTTTCTTTACCCCCCAGAATTTTGTACTTGCCAGTCCCATTTATTTTCTATGTGGTCCTTTGATCCGGTGTGCAGCAAAAGATTTATGAGTGAAGGACCATTTTTCCTAGAAACTATAAAGCTCAGTCTTATGAACTATTTCAGTCATTCCAGACATCTGCAACACCATACAATGTTAGAGCATCCTCAATAAACCTAAGTCAGTCGACGTGACATCCTTCATACAAATTTAAAACCGATCAAGATATGCTATCAGCATGTAAAAAAATACAATGGGCGTCCATCTTTAATTCAGCGCATTTCTTTACGTGTACTTGAAGGATTCTTTGGATTCTTTTGATATTGATTGTTTTATAAATATGTATTATTTTAACTGGCCAATCTATTTATAAATATAAAAGGATTGTGTGATAGATAATATTGTTAGAAAGAAGGTAAACATTGAGTTGAGGGTAGTTAAAGATGTATGGAAATAGAAGACATGCTATAATACCAGCATTACCAGTCTGGAACTGCCTCACTTCAGTGCATAGGCCTCTTCTCATACATAGAAGGCACGACCATTAGTCACTACGCTTGCTCAGTAAGGATTCACGATTTCAAACTTATATTAACTATAAGTCTAGGTTTCCTCACGATGTTTTCGCTCACCTCAAATTGTTATAAAGGCAGCAAATATTGCTATGCCGTCGCCGAATAAATTGTTATAAAGGCATCCACTACTGCTATACCGTCGCCGAATAAACTGTTATAAAGGCAGCCAATACTGATATGCCGTCGATAAATAAATTGTTATAAAGGTAGCCACTAATGCTATGCCATCGCCAAATAAGTTCTTATAAAGGCAGCCACTACTGCTATGCCGTCGCCAAATAAATTGTTATAAAGGTAGCCACTGATGCTATGCCATCGTCAAATAAGTTCTTATAAAGGCAGCCACTACCGCTATGCCATCGCCAAGTAAGTTCTTATAAAGGCAGCCACTACTGCTATGCCGTCGCCAAATAAATTGTTATAAAGGTAGCCACTAATGCTATGCCATCGCCAAATAAGTTCTTATAAAGGCAGCCACTACTGCTATGCCGTCGACAAATAAATTGTTATAAAGGCAGCCACTACTACTATGCCGTCGCCAAATAAATTCTTATAAAGGCAGCCACTACTGCTATGCCGTCGCCAAATAAGTTCTTATAAAAGCAGCCACTACTTCTATGCCGTCGCCTAATAAGTTCTTATAAAAGCAGCCACTACTTCTATGCCGTCGCCTAATAAATTGTTATAAAGGCAGCCACTACTGCTATGCCGTCGCCAAATAAGTTCTATTAAAGGCAGCCACTACTGCTATGCCGTCGCCAAATAAGTTCTTATAAAAGCAGCCACTACTTCTATGCCGTCGCCTAATAAATTGTTATAAAGGCAGCCACTACTGCTATGCCGTCGCCAAATAAGTTCTATTAAAGGCTGCCACTACTACTATGCCGTCGCCAAACAAATTGTTATACAAGTAAAATTTCAAAATTTAAAAAACCTCTTGACACATTTATCTTGCGAAAACATCCCGATTCAAACAGTAAAACGCCCATAACTTTTGAACCGCTAAACCGATTTTATTCAAACATAGCTAAGAACACTCTCGACACAATCACTTTTCGAACAAAAAAAAACTAAATCAAAATCGGTTCATCGTTGAGGCGCTATGATGCCACAGACAGACACACAGATACACATATACACAGCAACACACCTCAAACTTATAACACCCCTCTTTTTCCGTCGGGGGTTAAAAAGCAGCCACTACTGCTATGCCGTCGCCAAGTAAGTTCTTATAAAGGCAGGAGGATGATAGGTTTATTCAACACATTTCTTTGCTCTATTCAGAATGCATAAATGCTTACGATTGTTGCTTGCTGCGTCGATTGAAGTTTCTTGTTGATGTTGAGTAATGGTACTATTAACCTATATAGATTAGTTGACTAATGGCTTTGAGCTACTAATCGTCGGAAAGATAAAGCTTTAGTGCACTAGACAACTTGGCTGCGGTCTCCTACACTTACTCGACTGGTTGTAATGTCTGTGTTTTGTAAGAATCCTTAGTGTATAACGGTAATAATATCGAGCTTTTCCATTGACCTTTTATTCTGATTCTTATTGTACACATGATAAAATACAATGTTACTATAGGTAAGCTTATGTCCAAAGACGAGCTTAACTCAGAACTGGGTTCTTTAAAAGCAAACCTCAGAGCGATAGAGTGATCAATATAACAAGAATGGTATTCCCCGCCGGAGTCTGTGTTTCCCGATTCTTTACTATTATAGTTGTATGTTTTTTAAGCTATTGCATAGCTTCTATCGCGGGCCTTAAGCGTGGAGACCGAATCCAGAAATTCCGTAACGAAAATAACAATGGCGATCAATGTGGACCTTATGCTAATGAGAATAAGGGTCTCTTTTGCTTGTCAAAGAAAAGCGACCTTATTTCAATGTTGATAAGGGTCATAAATTATTAGGTACTACTAATTACCTCGGGGTCTTTAAGTCAAGAATGAAAAGGTTACTTCTAGAAAAGCTTGCTACACCGTTGACCACATCATCGCTTACCATGAGGTGAGATAGTGGTCAGGTGCGAGCCTATCTACAATTAAAAAAAATATCAACTTGTATCGATAAACAATATTGCACAGCAACACCTGGCCATTTGATTACCAAACCTAACTCAGCTAAGCTTTTGGGAAAACATGAAATTTGCTCATGAACCAATAATTTCCCCATCGATCTAACCTATATTCCTAAAACGAATATCATTAACCATTACCAAAATAGCATGCCAAACTACCATAGATAATAAAACTGCCAAACTGGCCTTTTCAGCTTACATAAGTCAACTTACTTTGACTCTATCTACACACTTCTTTATAAGGCGCATACACCATACTAATATTATAAATTCGCAAGTAACTCAGTATGTCTGTTTGTTACGTTTTCAAGTCTAACACGCTAATATGATTTTAAGAAAGCTTGGTACACGGATAGACTATGACCTGGATTAGGACTAGAGATGTTTTTAATAAGCTCAATAATCGAGTTTCGATTGCCATTCTCTAATTCGGTAACTTAAGGCGCAGATACCCCTCAGTAGCTGATTTTAATGAGAATCATGTCTAAACGGCTAGTCGTAATTTTTGAAAAAAAAAAATATGTTACAATAGACCATTTTCTTAATAATTTGATCTAAGAAAATTTAGAGTTTTATTCGTATAACATGGTGTAATTAATTTTTAAAGTTATGTCTAACATGCACCAAAACCGCCGTGTGTATTTTAATGAAATTGTCACCATCTCAAAGACAATTTAATTACGAGTATCTACATTTTGATGTGAACCTTTTTTTTTAAGTCTAAGAATAATAAGGACAGTACAAAAAACTACAGAATTTTGGGGCGCGCGGGTGTGAAACGAGTGCGCGTTTTGTTCCCTCAAGGTCGTTGGCGACTGAGAAGCAATCCACTCGAAGAAGAAGAAGATTCGGGAGTAGGATATTTTTCATCGCGGTAGTAATTCATAGTAAATAATGACACATTATAACGCATGCGAAGCCGCGAGCAGAACCTAGCGTCTAATATTATGACAGTACACACTAGCGTGAACTTAGAACCCCTCGTAGGGTTTCCGAGAGGGGAGACAGTGCTTTATATAAGGCCATGAGTCACGGCTTCGATAGTGACAGCTGGTCTAGGTAGATATGTTTTGTATGTAGATATGTATCATTGGCGTGTACTGGTGTTTGTTTTTCAAAATCGATTTTTTTATCGTAACGGAACAGCAATACAAACTACGTACTTTACTCCCAATGTCTTAAGTTACTGATAATTTACAGCGATGCAAAAAAAAATACTGGGTCATCCGATTTTGCCCGAAGAATTGCGAAACTTAAGTGGCAGTGAGCAAGGCACATTGCTCGCAGAACGGATGGCCGATAAGGCCGAAAAGTTCTAGAATGGCGACCGCGAACCGGAGGACGATGCGTTGGAAGGCCTCCCACTAGGTGGACCAATGACCTGGTGAAGGATGCGGGGACCCTTTGTATGCGAGACGCACGGGACCGGTCAATGTGGCGACGCCTGGGGGAAGGCATATGTCCAGCAGTGGACGTCTTTCGGCTGAAATGATGATGAAGATCCGATTTTGTGTGCGATCAAAACATCAACAATACATTATCATCTGCCGCCTTTTCCCTAACTGTTGGGATTGACTTCCAGTCCAATCCAGCCAGTCCTTCCAGTTTAACAGAGTGCAACTGAATACTAATATTTTTCGTGAAGCGACAGCCTATCCGACTTCCACAACACTAGTTACTGGGTAGCACGATACTCGATACGATTTTGTCCAATTTCTGTTCATGATTCTGTCGGTCTTGTAGGTCATTCAGGTAGTTTGCCGGTTGCCCCATTGTCATCCTTGCTTTTTACAAGCTTTTATTCACCTTGCAATGTATTGAATGTATGTATTGTGTTCGGGTCAAATCTTGCAACCATAGATAAGAGATGTCATTCTAAATCCAATATGGCGGACGTCCCAAGATGGCGGACTAGTTATTTTTTGTGCACTGCCATGATATGGGTATCAAATGAAAGGGTTTGCTGAATGAATGAATAATTTTATTATTTAAACATTGTTATAGTGCTATTTTCCTTTATCAAACAAAAAATCATTTGAGCTTAATTATAGTTGTGTTTTCTAAATATATGATTATTATTATTAGACATAAAAATGTGTCCTTGACTTTCCTCATTCTCACGTTCTCGCTGTGACTCATATTAATTATGAATTACACCGTCTAGACAGGCTTAGAAATCTGAGCAACTGAAGGAAATGGAACGGAAGGAATCCTTTCCGTATCGTCGCTTAAATGTTACAGGAAATTAATGCTGTAGACGTCTGAGTGCTAGTTGTCAACCTGAAATTCATTTGAGTGGTACGGTAATGAAATAAATAGGAGAAACTTATGGTAACTTGCATTTTAGACACATTAGTTGCCTATCGATATATTTCGATGATATCGATTTTAATATCGATCGATAGATTCTTCTAGTATGTTTTTCTATAGAGCAGAAAATTGGTGATCGCATGGATTTCAAAATCGAGATAGTATCATCATTTACTTGCCTATAAATTCCCATAATAATAATTTTCTTAACTATTTCAATAAACCAGTAAATTTTAATTTGCCTAATATTACTGGTTTTTGATACAGTAATTTTACTTACACAAAACGGTGAAGGAAAACATCGTGAGGCATGTCCTAGGACTAAAAATTCGAAGGCATGTGACATCACCAACCGGCACTGGGCCTGCGTGTTAGATTATGGCCAATGCCCTCTCACAAAGAGGAGGCCTGTGTCCCAGCAGTGGGAACATTAATAGGCTGATGATAATGAATTTTACTTTATACACAAGTAAAATCTCTGTATCAAAAAAAAAATAACAAAAAACCCGACTGCTTAAAGAGCGAAATAAAAAGACGTAAACAAGAAGAAAATCATACTGTGCAGTCGGAGGATACATAAACGCGAGCTGGCTGACGAAAACCAAACGTATCCTCCGACTGCACAGTATGATTTTCTTCTTGTTTACGTCTTTTTAGTTCGCTCTTTAAGCAGTCGGGTTTTTTGATGTTTTTAATTAACTTTTTTTATTTAAACTTTTTGGTTATTTTTTTTTAATTAGGTGCATTTAAACATATAAGTGTTATATATTTTTGAAATCGCCTCTTAAAACCCTTTAATTTGATACCCCACACGATGGTATACGAAGAAAAAAAAATTGGACCCCCACAATATAGCGCACAAAGTCCGCCATTTTTCTATTTTCCAATTTTAATGTAACCAGTGACACTCGCAGGGTTAAGACTAATCGATTGACGTAAGAATCATCAACATCGGCCAACGCGTATGGCCTCTGGAACGCCACATAGGAACAAACATACATACATGCATAGACTGATAAACACATTACCCTCCTTCGGCAATCGGGTAAAAAGGCGGGCGAATGCCTAAGGCATTATCTACCGGTCAACCTTAAGGTAACTTTTCACTCTACGAAAGCGATGAACCTCAAATCATATCTCAAGCAAACCAAACAAAGTTATAAATCAAAGGTGTACAGTCAATCAATTAAACGTCACACTGGACGGGTCAACGGCCTCCTAATCGCATCATCGCGGGTCCTTGACCTCCACTAATGTCTGCGCAGTACTGCCTGACTGTACTCCGGGTTTGGTCGGAGACTAACGTGGAATACTAAGGTTTTGCACAGGTGGCCAATGAAAATTGCCAATGGAGAAATGTTTGCCAAAATTAATTGAAATTGAAAAGTTTTGACTGGATATTCTGCACGATTGTGGAGTATTGCACGTTTTTCTCGATAAAGATCAACGCTTTTTACCCGACTGCAAGGAAAGGTGTTTTTTACAAGCTTTTATTTAGCCACAGGGTCCCAGCACCAACAAATTTGGTTCAAATAAATGTCACTAGATGGCGCGATAAGCATCAATTTGTTATTGAATTATGCATAAAAATAACATTTTCTAGAATTGATCATAAAAAATTTATGTTCTTTTTTAATCAACTCTCCTTAACCCAAAATTATGGATTATTGGGCTCTTAATTCACATTTCATAGATTATTTGAACGGATCATTTAAAATTGATTCCAATAGATGGCGCGGTTTTAAATTTCAGAGGCATGCCACCCAATTTTTTAATTTAAATTGTCAAATATTTAGTACAATGAAACAGTAAAAACGTGCAATAAAATACTATAAAACAGATCGTTACTGTATTTAAAGAAAAAAAAATACGAACCGAGAAAACCCTTTTACTTGCAAGTCGCTGCTAACACCATCTATAGCCGTGGAACGGAACCGAACGCGATCGAAGTACTTATAAAAATAATTATCTTAATCAGACGAAAAACGCTAGTTACGTCGGCACGGTTTCTTTGTATGGGATGAGGCATCTGTATGCTAGTATTATATTATCTGTGATTTAGTTAAATGGTCCCGGTGTCTGTGATATGTTATCAAAGCTACAAGTTTAATTTTAACCTCTTTCCGGGGTTCCACTGAGCTGCATCTTTGCACACACTTTTGTTTCTTGTGAGAATACAATTTTAAAAAGTTTTTTTTTATGTCTTGTTCATATTTTTGACTAATCGACTCCTTGGCAGTTAATTTGTGCCTGATAGGTAATTGAATTTCAGTTTGATTATGGAACATCAAAAACCATCTACACAACCTATTTTTTTTGTCCTTTTGGTAGATAGGTACATTAATTTACTCAAATAACTATATGTCTAGTATTCAAAAGAAGAAAGAAAGAAAGAAAAATATTTATTTGTGACCCGCACAGGAGACACATGAAATATGCATAAAAAAATATTCCTTATTACCCTATTTGGCTCGCCACATACATTAACAAATTAATTAATTACTACAAATAACAATTTTACCTTACAAACAGTTTATATTGTAAACCATTTTTTTTTAAATAGTATTTGTGGAGTTTCTTGTGCGTTCTTCTACGTAACAAGCTACTTTTTCCGAATTGACGGTAGATTCAATTATTATTACTTTAAAATTTTGACTTTCAAAAGTGCCGCTTTGGCCTTATTGAAATAAAGAGTTTCGACTTTGATTTTGAGTTTCAGACAATGTCTACAAGAAATTCTGTCTGCGACTAGCGACACTTTCGAAAAGAAAAAATATCTGCAGTCTGCATCGCATCGTGTTCTTTCCCAGCCAAATAATATTACGTCTGCAACACTGCATTGCGGAAAAAAATACCGCTATAAGTCTTGTAAGTTGCGACCTGTTTACAGCTAAGTGCTAGCAGAGATATATCGATATATTAAACATATAAATTCAATAATATATCGATGCCCGTCTCTCGAACATAGGTATGTCGTGTACTTTATTTTAATATGTTACCTGTCGTACTATCTTGTTTTATCGAATTAATTTTATTGGGTTGCGTCATCACTTACACACATATACTTAGGTAAATGTGTAATTACTAGCTTCTGCCAGCGGCTTCGTTCGCGTGAAAAGTGTTTTCTTATCCCAAGGAAACATTATAACGGGATGAAAAGTATCCTATGTGCTATTCCAGACTATAATCTATCTCTGTGTCTCTGTGCCAATTTCATCCAAATCCGTTCAGCCGTTCTGGCGTGATTGAGTAACGAACATACATCCATCCAAACTTTCACATTTATAATATTAGTAAGACTAGCTACTGCCAGTGGCTTCACCCGAATGTCGAAAATTTTGCCTGGGAATATATTCCCGGGATAAAAAGTAGGTATCCTATGTGCTATTCCAGACTATAATCTATTTCTATGCCAAATTTCATCCAGATCCGTTCAGTAGTTTTTGCGTGAAAGAGTAACAAACATACACACTCACAAACTTTCGCCTTTATAATATTATTATACTGTGATAGGTACCGGGATGAAAAGTAGCCTATGTACAATTCCAGACCATCTATCTCTGTGCCAAATTTCATCCAGATCCGTTCAGCCGTTCTGGCGTTATTGAGTAACAAACATCCATCCTTCCATCCCAGATTTCGCATTTATAATATTAGTAAGATTTTTTGGTTTTTAAAGTCATGGTCTTTTAGTCCTTGATATCTGAGCAAAGAACCACATAACATCACACCCGTATTGCCTAAAGGGTTAAGCAGAGGTTGTCTACACCCACATAAAAACTTTGATTAATTGATTGAGCTAAATTACGCGAAAAGTCAATCTGCTTATTTAGGACTTGACAAACATAAAAACAACGTTTGAAGGCCCCTCACAAGATGGACTGGTGATCTGGTGAAGGTCGAGAGAATCCGCTGAATGTGAGTAGCGCAGGACCGGTCTATGCGGCGACACTAGTGGGAAACCTACATCCAGCAAAGGACATGTTTTGTCAGAAATTATGATGATAATGATGAGGAAGTTATCATAATTATCACTATGCGAGATGGAGGAACTAGTGATGTCGTCCACAGATTTATCTATACCAATATTATAAAGAGGAAAGATTTTTTTGTTTGTTTGTACCGAAAAGGCTCCGAACCTACTCGGCCGATTTTAAAATTCCCGAGTAATATAGGCTATAAATAATTTTCCTGAAAATTAGAGATGATTATGAAAATTGCAACAATGTAACCCAAAGTATCAAAAATTTGCCTATAAAATTCATTATTTGGTAGTGGCAAGGTTGGTGGGTAGGTAAGTAGGGTAGATAGGTAGGTGGATAGCCAGTTGACGGGAGCGAAGCCGCGGGTGTCAGCTAGTTATGAATATAAGAGTACTTTTCTATCAAAGCGTGTTTTTCTAAGTGTACACAATACCCTTCACACTTGGCATTAAGAATCAATTGAAGGAATTCTTCACAATGACATGCGTTGTCAATGAGTTGGTAATAGATTATGATCATATACATAAATTAGGTGCCTTTTATAGAACCTAGGCCTTCCGGACACTGTGAATAATGTTCTTGAGGCCATACTGTCTGCTATACCCTACCGTTTATCTTAGAAGACGAGAACGATAGGGTAGACGTAGAATATTATACTTTGAAATATTACTAATACAAGCCATCTTCTTAGCCTAAGCAGCGCCGTGGTGAACCTTATACCCAGTTTCTGGCAATAAATTATATCAAACTAGCTTCGCCCGCGGAAAAAGTTTATCTTTCTAAGGGAATACAAACTCAAATTGGTTCAGTAGATCCAAAGATTACCCCCTACCAAACTTCCAACATTTACCTCTTTACAATATTAGTATAGAAGATGCGATTGGCTGGAGAAAATTAATTCAACCAATCACCGCGTTTGAAAATTTGTCACAATAATTTTGCGATAATGTTCGCACCATCCGTTCCGATCCCACCACTAAAATTTGCAGGTATTTTCGTCCCGACTGCAGAAGGAGGGTAATGTGTTTATCAGTAGTATGTATGTATGTTTGTTCCTATATGGCGTTCTAGAGACCAAACTAAAGATTTTGATTATTCTAACGTCAATCGATTCGTCTTAACCCTGCGAGTGTCACTGGCTACATTAAAATTGTAAAGTAATAAAATGGCGGATTTTGGGCGCCATTTCGTGGGGATTTTTTTTTTTTCTTATGAACCCGTCGTGTGGGGTAACAAAATTAAGGGTTTTAAGAGGTGATTTCAAAAATATATAACACTTATATGTTTAAATGTACATAATAAAAAAAAAAACTAAAATGTTGTAAATTTGTCTACATTTCTTCTTCATTTCTCCTTTTCGCGGGTCTGCTGGTAGAAATTTCTAAAGAAATAAGCAGTACCTTTGTACTCCTCTGTCATGATATGTTTTCTGTATGTATTTTCTGTGTGTACATTAATGATAAAATTAATAAATAAAAAAAGATAATTAGAAAATCAAAAAACCCGACTGCTTAAAAAGCGAACTAAAAAGAAGTAAACAAGAAGAAAATCATGCTGTGCAGTCGGAGGATACATCTGGTTTTGATCAGCCAGCTCGCGAACATATATCAATGATCTCTTTTTTCATTCAATATAGGATCTCGTACTAAAAGTACTATCCAATTTATACCTAATCTATACTTCTATAGTATTTTAAATGATTGTATATTGTAGCAACTTCGAACAACTAAGATATCTCTCTGCAGAGAACAAAAGCGTGTACGGACCACGATTTGACCCGTATCGTGAAGTTTACTACGCACTTGTACATAAACGAGTACATAATGAGGATGATAAATAAATAAGTTGTTGTCAGCTACTGAATCATACACCTATGAGTCATGTTATACCGCGGTTATGTACTATACTATCTTGGTGTAGTATGTACTCGCGAATCGCACCTACGCTCAGTGTGATTTATGTCATTGTGTAAGCACAAAGAGTATGTAAATTAGAAAGATAATTATGTGCTTACTGAAGGACTAATTTCTTAGTAGTAATCCTTGTTCATTATCTTTGCCGAAAGACGTCGACTGCTTAACATAGGCTGCCCTCGAGCGCGTAAGCGTTGCCATGTCCATCATCTGTCTTGTTCTTCTAGCATCTAACAAATTATAGTACATTATGGTACAAGTGTGTAATGTTGGTGATTACCGCTGAGGCGTCATTGAGACCCGAGCTATTAGGTGAGGGTCTTAAGAGAGCCGAGGACGGTAATCATCAATACACACAATTATCATACGACGTTTTTCAACACACTTGAGAAGAAAATAATACTAAAAAATCATTTCCAACAGTGAAAACGAGTTGTGATTTTTTTTTCGCAATGGCGGGCAAAATTAATCAGTATTCCTATGCGCGCGCATCTAACAATGGCGATCGGCCGTAGACTGAAAATAATGAGATATCTTTTTTTTTGCTTTTCGCGGATAGCGTTTTAGCCACGTACAAAATTGGGAATTTCAAGTTTTCTTTATTACAGAAAAAAAACAAAAGTTATATTTTAGTGAAAGTTTTATTTATTAAACACGTACAAGTTGAAATTATCTATTTAAATACGAAGTTGCATGAAATGTGTTGCATTTGTACTATTGAACACGATCTTTTTTGTATCAAAACTTTTTTAAGAACAAAGCAACTCAACCAATAAATTAAAAAAAGAACTCTTTATCTCACTTGTGAATAATAGTAATGAAAAAGTCACAGTTTGATAACAGGTGTCATTATGTGCCTAATTGCGGTGAAATAAGAGCCACTTTATGAGCAAGTGTGTTGAAAAATAAATTAAATCATCGTTCAGACGTTTTTAATATTTTTTTCAACACACTTGCTCATAAAGTAGCTCTAATTTCACCGCAATTAGGCACATAATGACACCTGTTATCAAACTGTGACTTTTGCATTACTATTACTCACAAGTGAGATAAAGAGTTTTTTTTTTTATTTGTTGGTTGAGTTGCTTTGTTCTTAAAAAAGTTTCGATACAAAAAAAAATCGTGCTCAATAATACAAATGCAACACATTTCATGCAACTTCGTATTTAAATAGATAATTTCAACTTGTACGTGTTTAATAAATAAAACTTTCACTTAAATATAACTTTTGTTTTTGTCTGTAATAAAGAAAACTTGAAATTCCCCATTTTGTACGTAGCTAAATCGCTATCCGCGAAAAGCCAAAAAAAAGATAACTCATTATTTTTAGTCTATGGCCGATCGCCATTGTTAGATGCGCGCGCATAGGAAAACTAATTAATTTTGCCCGCCATTGCGAAAAAAAATTCACAACTCATTTTCACTGTTGGAAATGATTTTTTAGTATTATTTTCTTCACAAGTATGTTGAAAAACGTCGTATGATACACGTGTGTATTGATGATTACCGTCCTCGGCTCTCTTAAGACCCTCACCTAACGGCTCGGGTCTCAATGGCGCCTCAGCGGTAATCACCAACATTACACACTTGTACCATAATGTACTATTCTAAGCTAATTAGACACAATTGGACTTTTATTTAACTTGCAATGTATGTAAGTAAGTGTGTTCGGCACAAATCTTGCAACTGAATTTTAAAGCAGTTATCCTCCACCGATTAAGATGAAATTTTGCATACACGTTTAGTTTGGATGACAATGTATGGCTACTAAGTGACGTCATTCTAAATCAAATATGGTGGGCGGCCCAAGATGGCGGACTAGTTATTATTTGTGCACTGCCATGATATGGGTATCAAAAATGAAAGGGTTTGCTAAGAAGAAAACGAAAATAGCTTGTTTAAAAAAACATGTACAATGTTTTTATTTAAAGTTTGTTCCTTTCTAAAATAAAGACAAAGATATTTTATTTCAACTAAGCCACCAAGCGGCACTTTTGAACGTTAATACATTAAAATTTAAAAGGAATAAAAATTTATTCAACCGTGCATTCGGAAAGTAGCTTGTTATGGAGAAGAACGCACAAGAAACTCCATACTTACTCTTAAAAAGAAAAGATTTTTCACAATATTTAGGTACATAAGTACATACATTAATAAATTCATATGTGTGAGGACAATGCACCCAGAATCACTACATACTATACTACGTACAGGTACAAAGTATTAAAAGTACTCACACATGTACCGTGCAGTTACGTAATAGGTACTAGAAAAACATTAGCATCCGAAGCAGTTAAGTTAAGACCAATCCCAACTGACGGCGGCGCCCGTTCACGAACATGACGCATGAATCGGCACCACCCAGCTCAACCAATACAAAAAGTGATAAGGTTACCACCAGTGTAAACTTAGGGTTTCCACTTTACACTAAAAACATATCAGGATTTATGTTTCTAACTAAATTAAAGCCAATATTTGATCGTATAATAAATTATAATCCATTGTACAGTTACAAACATCAGTCATCTAAGTAAACTCTTTGTAACACAAAAGGTGAACGAAATTTCATTTTTTTTTTTACCTGACTACGAAAAAGGAAGCGAGTAATGAGTTTCATTCAATCTTATAATAATAAAGAAAGGATGTAATTTTGGCTTCAAGTATAATAATTGAAATTTTATGTTTCCTTATTAGGTTTGTACTACGGTTACCTATTGCCATTTGGGATATCCTGGTCGTTGCTAACATTTGAATATTCAACGCTGGAGAGCTTGTAACGTTACCAGGAAATTCTAATTAAAATAGATCTTCCTAGAATACTTTGCTTATATTGGAGCTAGCTTCTGCCAGCGGTTTCGTTCACGCGGAAATATCCCAAAGGAACGTAGTTCTGGGTTAAAATACCCCTTGACCCAAACCCAATCTATCTCTAGGGTAAAAACAATATAGATGCCCCAGGGGTATAGTTGGTCCAATTGTTATATTACTCTAGTTTCGCGGATGATTTTAATGATATATGTATGTACTAGCTTCTGCCAGCGACTTCGCCCGCGTGAATGTCGAAAATTATGCCAATGGAATATATTCCCGGGATAAAAAGTATCCTATGTGCTATTCCTGGCTATAATCTATCTCTGTGCCAAATTTCATCTAGATCCGTTCAACAGTTTGAGCGTGAAGAAGTAGCAAACATACAAAAACACAAACTTTCGCCTTTATAATATTAGTAGAATATGTATAATCTGAATCTCGGAAACGGCTCCAACGATTATTATGAAATTTTGTATGCAGGGGGTTTCGGGGGCGATAAATCGATCTAGCTAGGTTTCATTTTTAGAAAACGTCGTTTTCTCTATTTTCACCCGAGCAGAGCTCGGTCGCCCAGGTACTTTTATTAATTTATCGAAAAATTCGCCAACTATTACTAAGTTGACCGTGTCTCATGTAATGGGAAGGCAAAATGCGACCAAAGTTTTTCGGGATGGATTTCCTGTTTCTCGGTGGGGCATCAATGCTAAACGTAATTTACATGGATTAGGCAGCTATCCCCTATATGGGATAGATGTCCCAAAATATAGCGGTCCGAAAAAATCATGAATACTTTGGCAATATTACAGATAATGTTTTTTTTACTTTTCTACACCAATATTATAAAGAGGAAAGATTTTTTTGTTTGTTTGTTTGTACCGAATAGGCTCGAAAACTACTGGACCGATTTCAAAAATTCTTTCACCGTTGGGAAGCTACTTTATCCCCGGGTGACATATGCTACTTTTTATCCCTGTATTCCGACGGGAACGGGAACTACGCGGGTGAAACCGCGAGGCGTCCTCTAGTCATAAATATGTAGATGATAAAAAACCAAATTACCGGCCAATATTACAAATAAAGTATTTTGCTTTTTGTACTTTTGAACTGAGGAATAAAAATGGGGGTTTAGGAATAAAGATGTGGAACATGACGGTGGTGTTTGGAATTTAACATTAGTCATGTTGTGCGAATTTTTATGGGTAACAAGTTAACAATTATGTCAGTATGGCTTGAATTCCCTTACCTATGTTCATTTCCTGTTTTGACAGTTGGTTTTCACAATATTTTTCCTACTACAGCTTCCTCTCTTGACTTCCTCAGATTTGTAACTAACAGCAATATACAAACATCGGATTTATTTAAAAGTAGTTAACTCCTGCCCGCGGCTTTGCCTGCCGAAATTTTCCCTTTCCTTTACTTGTGCTGTAAGACCTTGCTTTTAACTAAAATTGACAATTCTAGGTCAACCGGAACTCAGAAGTACCCTATAGGTTTTGGGTCGAAAACCTATATGGTAGTTCCCGTTGACCTAGAATCACGAAATTTGGCTTGAAATTTGAAAATTAAGGTATATTTCGGTACTTACAAGTTTTTGCGAAAATCTAAATTTGCCCATATCTTTAAAACTTAGCCACTAATAAGAATGATACCAATTATATTATGGCGGTATAATGGGTAGGTAAGGAACCCTCGGCGCACGAGTTCGACTCGTACTTGACTGGTTTTTTATGTATGGATTAGAAAGTGCCTGGCACTAAGATAAAATATCGGATTTAGTTACAAGAACCTTGAAACCTTTTAAATAACGCTTTTGGTTGTAATATTTCAATTGGATTTGGCCGCCCGACTATTGTCCGATTTGGAAGGCTGGAAGTTTTGACATTCGGCTTTAAGGGCCTACATACGCTTTAGTGCCGTAAAACGGTAACTTTCTAAAGCATACTCCTTAGTAACGGCTAGGTTAAAAGTTTTGAAAAAAGAAATATATTTATTATTGATTCATGTACATAATTTTGAACACATGGTTTTTTCGTGTAACTAATAGTTTTTCTATAAAAAAATAATTGACAACACGATATTTTTTCGCAATTTTTGGAAACTCCTCCAAAACGACTTAAATGTTTAAAAATATTTTTACGCAGTAAAATTGATGGCTGGCATTTCTTCTTACCTAACATAGCATATGTAAATCAAATAATATTTCGCAGACAAAACTATTCATAATGATGTTCAATATTGATATTTTGGCATCGAGCGGGCGCACGGCCAGTACTACGTTAGCATTGTGGCGTATATATCGCCTTAAATGAGGACTATGAAAATATTTTTTTCTCAAACATGCTTGGAAATTTAAGCATTATTTTGGCAACCTTCTTCGAGATAAATCGCAATTGCTGTACTGGCCAAATACATGCGCGCAGCGGCCGGCAAAAGTTGTATGAAAATCCATATCTGTCGTGTCTAGCGGCCAAATAAATTCCATAGTAAACTCATATCTGTCGTGTAATTTAAAAATGGAACGATCTTTTTCTCCAAAGCATGGCAACCAAGGAGGTAACTTATCAAAGGTTTCATTTAAATTTCGAACTGGCTTGCAAATAGAACGCTGTTTATTGAAAAAAAAAACAAATGAACACTAACGCGGGAATAATTATTGTTGGTCGTCATTGATTTTGACAAAATGAGTTCTAGGTACTACTTAGTTTAAATTGCCGCGCATATTTGAGAAAAGTACTATACAAGCCTTGGCCACAACTAGGCATTGATGGACTTACGTATGTGTGCCTCGGCTTCGCCTCGGCCCACATTTACACGTTCGTCCATCAATGCCTCTTTTGCTGGCCGCTGCAGTAATGTACTATATCATATGTTGTAGTTACGCTTCATACATAAATATATAAATGCGGTAGTGTGTCTGTCTGTAACGTGTAACCAATTATGATGAATAATTAATTCATATAAAGATAAATTTGACCTTAGATAGGGACATGAGAATTTTTTATGATGGGGTACGTTCCCTTGGGATAATAAAACGCATTTCATATGGGCGGAACCGCGGGCAGAAGCTAATACAAACTGTCATAAAATATTTCTTTATACGTATTTTATTTGAAGAATTCTTAAAAAAAAACATAACCCTTTCATTGCAGTCCGGTAAAAAAAAAGAGTTTACATATCAATAAAACTCCTTCTAGGATTGTTTCTGGTATTACTTCTGATAAAAAAAAAATATTAAATGTTAAGCTGAAACAAAAATATATAAACGTAGGCGAATGGATGTTTTTCTTGTAATAAAATCTATATTAGTATTAGTATAATGCACAAAAGACTATACAGATCGGATTTTATGTTGCTCCATCATTCGGTCCCAGCTAAGGCTAAACCTTTTAGTAAAACTTCTGTAAAAGCTAATATTAAATTATTGACAAAACTATATGTATGGCCACGAGCACCCAACGCAAAGAAAGAAAATTTGGTTCAAATAAATTGCAGGAGATAGCGTGATAAGCTTCCATTTGTTATTAAGTTTTGTGAAATGTTAAGATTTTTTAGAGAAGATCATAAAACATTTATGTTCTTGTTTTCCTTTGCCCGCATGAAAAGTATTCTATTGTCCTAAGGGAACAAATACAACCGGTTTATAAAAAAGCCTATCCAAGGCGACCACTGAAAATCAGCGCCGTGCTGTGGGTGCCCCTCTCCTAAGCACAAAATTAACGAATATTGGGTTCTGAATTCATATAACAAAGATGATTTGAATGGATCATTTAAAATCGATTCCACTAGATGGCGCGGTTTTAAATTTATTTTGTAACACATTTTAGTACAATGAAAATGTAAAAACGTGCAAAAAATACTATAAAACAAATCGTCGATGTATTTAAAAAAAAAAAAACACGAACCAAGTAAACACTTTTACTTGCAAATCGCTGCTAACACCAACTATATCCGTGGAACGAAACCGAACACTATCGATGTTTTTAGAATAATAATCAGTTTAATCAGACGAAAAACGCTAGTTACGTCGGCACGGTTTCTTCGTATGGGATGAGACATCTGTATGCTAGTATTATATTATCTGTGGTATGGCTGAGAGTTATATATTAACTCTAAAAACCATAGTTATCACCAAAATATCTTCAAGTTCATAATAGGTATATAAGCTGATCGTTATTTAATATGCAACCTCAAAAGCCATACTGTTTTTTTAACCGACTTCCCAAAAAGGAGGAGGTTCTATGTTCGACTTTGTTTGTTTTTTTTTTTTTTGTGTATTTTCACCGATATCTCCGTCAATTGTGGACCGATTTTGAAAATTATTTTTTTGTTTGAAAAAGTATGTTCCGAAATTGGTCCCATTTTAATTTGGTAAAGATCTGATGAAGAACTTCGGAGATATACAACAGAACTCTTCAATAAATAACGGTAAATCTCTCGGGATTGCTGCAATCGCATGTCTGTTTGTTGTTAATAACATTTCATAATATAACATCACGCCAGTTCGCTCTTAAGGGGTAAGCAGATCTCTTATTTCACCGGTTATGTTAAAATTTCATGAAATCTATTCTCGCGAAATAGTTCCCTTACTAACTTGCCTATTAGGTACGTACAACAAAAAGTGAAAAATAAAAAAACTTTTTGCAAAAAAATACTACCGACTTCCAAATACAAAACTACAAAGTGAAAAATAACTTAATTTTTTGAAGTCGGTGTCCATAACGCAAAAAAATGGTACCTACGAAAGACACCGACTTCAATGCTTACTCCTCGTTTATTTGCATGCTATCTTTTGCCAACATCCATCTTTCCCCTCATCCATTTTATGTTTATAATAATACCTTTTACGTTTTACGATCATCCTAAAGATATATTTCTACTTGAATTCAACATGGAATTGAATAGAAGTGAGTCAACTGAATTGGGAGGCCCGAACATCTGTTTAAACAAAGCTATGTGGCCGCGTCACGGAATATTCTTCGATTGACGTGAAGTTTGGGAATCTTTATTTGGCTTCTTTTATTGTATTTTTAAAGAGTTTTTTTTGTAAGTGAAGTCAGGTAAATTGGCTCAAGATACGTCTGCATTACCTTAAGAGTGACAGAATGCTTTGTCACACGTACGTTTGGTTGGAAATCTACGTGAAAGGAATCTTTAGCTTGTTAAGTACCAGTGACGCAGACAAAATTGTTGGAATAGGACATTTATCATCGTCACAATTATCAATTGAAAGACTTCCACTAGTGTACATTGATTTCCCCCTATGCCCAGCAGATGAGCAAGCATCTCTGTCTGCTACTGCAGTCTAATCTTATTCAACTTTGCTATCAAAACGAGAATTTATGACTCTCAGAAGCTTTCTTCACAACCAAAATTATATGGCCACGTACAATTTACCATACAAAGTACATTCGCGAAGTTACACTACAAACCCCTCGACCTTCAAGCGGTTATGTTTTCTTATTCCGTCATGGGCAAGGCCTTCGGTTGGTCATGGTATAAAAATTTGCCGTAACTAATTCTTACAACTTACGTGGGCTGAATCATACGCGGTCTTTACTGACGGCTGACACGGGTTTCCATTCACTAAATCATGTTGCAAGAGTGTCTAATCTTCTTGAATCTGTAAGAGAATCCATTCAGTATCATCTTCTCTTGTTGCCCGCTGTAATTCGCTTCTCGAAAAGGGGCTCTGGGGGATCAGGCTCCTGTGCCCAGAAATTTTCATCTCTCAGTAAATGGGCGGGCTAAATGCACTGCAAGCGCCAATCGACAAGGGCTTTAACAGAGTGAGGTTCTGCACATTAATCACTTTTAAAATTGTTACCCATTCGTCAGCGAAGAGTGCTGAGGGCCTTGACTACCCTGTTTTCTTTTATTGATAAACCCACTTCTCCTTCTTATCTGACTTCACATGTCCAATTCCTTTGTTTTGCCCACAGTAAAAATCTTCGCTCCGCCAATAATAGTCTTCTACAATGTCCCTCTCACCGCTCTGGATTTATCCGTTCCTCCTTCTTTGTCCAGGCGAATTCACTTTGGGATGCGCTCCCTCAGAACATGGTGGTAACCAGTCGGTTGTCTTTAAAATTGAAGGCACGCGAGCACATTCGCAAGAAGTTTGCAGAATCATGGATTCGGTTTAATTTCACGTGGTGAATCCTCATTTTGATTTTTTGTTGTTATCGCTGATATTATAATGTCATTGTATCTGGAGCACAAGTTCAAGTTTTCTCTTCAATTTTCAAGTCGGTTGGTCTTGTGATTAAACTTCTAATCGCTATGTAGACTACCTTTAGCGCCACAGCGCCATGCATACATAAATAAATAATAATCAGCATAATTTGTGACAGCAGAATTATCAATAGTCGCGCTAGTATTCACAGAAATGAAGCATATAATTACTATGATTAGATAACATGTTCTAATCTAATTCCATAAAATATTTAGTCGTTTCCGATTGGAGAATTTAATAAATTATTCATTTATAAAATTTATGTACATTTATTTATGTCTGTCACACCTCCAAACTCATTAATTCTAATGTTTGCATAAAATGAAAAAAGACGAACTGTGTCAAATTACACATCCGACCAAAAAAATGGGCCACAGGTCGGTCAACATTCAATTAGACACACAGGGTTATCGACTTCAACAAATTAATTAATCAACCGCAAAAAAATTGTTTTGTTACCGTTTTTTCGGAATGTTTGCCGTCAAATTCATTTATAACAATAATTATCATATGACGTTTGTTCTAATCAAATTATATTCACAAATTACGCTTGATAGGCCTGCTATAAAGAATTGATAAGTGAAGAAAATTTATTATTTCTCGTAATCAGTCCGACAAATTGATTTAATTGGAATGTTTTACCGACAAAAGTATATCTGATTGATAATGAGGATGGTATAGTATAGGTAATAATTTCTGTTTGTTTTCCTTTATGAAATTTATCATTAGGATAATTTTATTTTATAATTGCATTGTCCTATTATGCAACTTTTAGCTCGTTGATATGTCCCTGTAATAATACATAAATACTGTTACAAATATGGTACACAAGTCTTTATATTCCAACGGTCATACATGCTGTCTTCGTTAAACATATTGTATCGCTGACCTTGCTTCCACATTTCGTCGGAAACAGAGCGTGGTCGCATTAACATTATTTATTTGATGCACGCTATTAAAACTTACCGTTACTAATTATTCTACACAAAATTGTGATGTAACACGGAAAGAGGTAAATATTGCATTTCTACTTGCATTGTTCTGTAGTGTAAGCAATAAATGAAATATTTCATAAAAATGCTTAGTAGTGCTTACAACTTCGTGTGTCACATTTATACAAACAAACTGAATTGCCAAAGAATTGTACAAAGGAGTTTTAAAGCAATATAGAATGAAGGCAATCCCATTGTAATTATTTTTGACATCTATTGAAAAATCAAATGTTTTCATAGAAGCGTTAATAACAAAGATAATACAAACGAAATTAGTACAATGGATAGCACTTAGCATACACATTTATATCTCTAGAATGCCAGCAACATCAACACTTCAAAGGGCTACGTATTACTAGAAAAAACAGTGACATCGTTCTTAATCATCCTCATTATAGGTCTGCGAACATACATGAAATATTAAGTTAAGAATTCTGCTAGTTGCCATCACACTGAGGCTAGGTTGCCTTCCTAAACAAAAATAAAGATGTGTTTCAGAGACCCAAAAATCTACACGCTTTAGGCACAGCTGTTAGTATCACGCCACAAGAAATAATCCTCAAAGTATCCCATCATCTTGGGCTAATCTCCTTGCTTATCGCGGTTTTACGAAACTATGACTCCATGTCATAATCTTTACATCACAATAAGTTATATCACTGGTGACTAATGTAGTAGTAGATCGCACGCTGTTAAATAAACATCGAATTGTTTGATTGTCCGTGTCTCGTTTCAATCATTTGGTAGTTATTCTAAAGACACGAGTGATATTAATTATGTTATTGGTTAATTTGGTTTTATTAATGGAATTCAAGATTCCTTTTCTATACAGCTTGTTTAACAGATTGAAACAACCACTAAAAACAACAAAGTCACGAATTTTTCGACATATGCTGTCGTTATATCGAAACTACACGGCCTATATCTGCTTCAAAGACCCGTCATCGTTGATTTCTTATCACTGAATCCATGATAAAAGATACTTATCAGAATCAATGCTTACGTCACAACAGCCAAGTAGATAGCCCGCCACGGATACCAGCCTTCTTGGTATAAACAAACATGTGTTTTTATTACAAAGCTGTTTTGAGTTCTGCAATAATATACATGCAGTGAATCTCCATTACCATAAATACGTATGTCGTGTACTTGAACAGCCACAAAAAGGTTCGCCGAGGCCAATATTTCCTTTACGCTCCGTAATGTTATTTATTTGTATTGTACTTAGATTTAGTAGTTTGTTGCCATATGGTTGGCTCTAGCAAAGACGACCTTACGGGAAGAAAGTTGAGCCATTTCTTTGGTATCTTAGACAAGTATGAGAAAAGATAGCGAATGCCAAGCCGAAACTTTCTTCTGTGGTAACATGTACCAAAAGAGAATAAGCTTATGTACGATTGATTCCGATTGATAATCAATTTAGTCTTGGGATGGAACAGAAGGACTCAGGATCAATGAATTCCTGCTTATATCACACTTTTTGCCTTCAAGCTGTCAAAATCAGAGTGTATCATGATGTGTGTCTAATCAGTGAGTCAGATCGTTTGATTTAAAATTAGAAATCAATTCATATGAAGTCATCATCACGGTGATTATCTACAGTAGTAGGTGTTAATTGATTTATATCAAAAGTATATTTATAGAACTTTCTGGATGTAGTCAGAAGTTCGTAAATTGGCATAGAATTGTGAAAATTAGCTTAAATCTATATATTCTAAGTATAAACTTAGACATGCACAGTAAAACAAACAAAGTCCTGCCTTCAACTTAAACCACCCCTTAGCAAGCATAAACATAACACCTCAACAAACGACCCCAAGTTTTGAATAAAGTCAACATCGTGCACGCTAGCATTCCCGTGTCATGTTTTTAAATCAGCACCGACCCGGTAAACAAACATTACAATTTGTTTACGCGTGACAACCCTAAGCCTTTACCCGCTCACCGTACACAAACTACGCGCGCACGTGAAAATGTATACGTTTTTCTGGCCGACAGTGTAAAGATCGAAACTTGTAATTAATTTCACACTCCGTTAAATTAGAATTATGCGTTTTCGTATGTAATTTAATTTATAATAATATGCGCTTGAAAACGAGAGTGATGTTCTGTTATTTAGATACCTAAAGTTTATTTTAAAATTAATGTTAGGAAAACTATGTCAAAATATTGGAATTTCTTTTTTTGGCTAAGGTTAAATTTATATTGTCCCTAAATAGTCGACTACACTTTAATTGCATTTTGCTGGTTTTATATAAATTTCGGGACAAAATTAGGCCACTTCCTATTATTTTAACCTTTTATATTATGTACCAAAATATTGAATGTTTTATTTTCTGGTTACAGTTGGACACAGACAGCAGCGGCTACATCGATTTGAAAGAGTTAAAAGAAGCCCTTGACAGCGTCGGTTACAAAATTCCACAATGGAAGGTAATAATCTTACTCAGTTTTTGATTCTGTATTCTTTATAACTTTGTTCCAATTCTTGGAAGAGGGCTCCACCAAGTCCTTTCAAGCACTCTTTTAGTATAATAAGGACTCAGTCCCTTTACTAGCTTTTTTTTACTAGCTTCTGCCAGCAGTTTCGCCCGCGTGAATGTCGATAATTTGCCCTGGGCACGGGGTGTCATTGCTAACAAAGAAAATTTGGTTCAAATAAATCTCACTAGATGGCGCGATATGCACGTATCTGATATTGAATGTGTGTAAAATTCACATTTTCTGGAATTGAACATAAAAATTGTATGTTCTTGTTTAATCAACTCACCTAAGTACAAAATTATGGAATATTGGGCTCTTAATTCACATTTCAAAGATTATTTTAACGGATCATTTAGAATTGATGCCAATAGATGGCGCATTTTTTAATTTGTGAGGCATTCCACTCGATTGTTAAAATTTGCATTGTAACACATTTTGGTGCAAAAAAAAACTTTAAAACGCGGCAATAAATACTATAAAACGAACCTTCACTGTATTTAAAGAAAAAAATATTCACGAACTTAGTAAACCCGTTTACTTGCAAGTCACTGCTAACACCATCTATCTATCACCATGAAACAGACCCGAATGCGTTCGATGTACAAAAAATAACAAGATTAATCAGATGAAAAACGCTAGTTACGTCGGCACGGTTTCTTTGTATGGGATGAGGCATCTGTATGCTAGTATTATATTATCTGTGCCCTGGGGAACATTATAACGGGATGAAAATTAGCCTATGTGCTATTACAGACTATAATCAATATCTTTGCCAAATTTGTGCCAGATCCGTTCAGCCGTTTTGGCGTGATTGAGTAATAAACATACATCCATCCAAACTTTCGTATTTAATATTAGCAAGGCAGATCTTGGTCCACCACAACGGTACACGTTCAAGCAAATTGAACTTAGTCTGAAGTCAATAAAGTGTATTCTACTCTAACATATACCATGGCTGTTCTTCTCCAGGTGCGGTGTATGATCGAGGAGTACTACGACAATGGCAACAACAAACGCGGCGTCAACGGCAGTATGAACGGCGACGCGAGGAAGAATGCCATCAGCCTCGGAGAGTTCGAGGAGCTCATCGGCAATCTTAAGGCACAACAGGTAACTATACTGATTGTACTGATACACACGTGACGTCAGTCAACAAAGAGTTCTCTCGTCGAGAAAACCGTGAAACACCCTAATCTTAGTTGTTATACAACGACTTGAAGGCAGAACCTTTAGATGTTTCGACAGCCCAGCACAGACACGTCTGTGTTTATAGTGGACTAGCTGACACCCGGGGCTTCGCTCCCGTCAACTGGCTACCTACCTGCCTGCTCTGCCTAACCTGCCTACCCTACCTACCTACTAATTTTTATCTTTTATCAATAGTTTTCTCAGCGCACACCAAAGAATGAATTTTATAGGCAACATTTTGCTACTTTGGGTTACATTATTGCAATTTTCATAAGGATCTCTATTTTTTTTGAAAATATTATATAGCATATGACACTCAGGAATAATGTAGCTTTCTACTGGTGACAGAATTTTCAAATTCGGTTCAGTAGATCCAGAGATTACCTCTTACAACGTCACAAACTTTACCTCTTTATAATATTAGTATAGGTAGATCCAATAACTGTCTGTTAATATTTTTCATCACACTTGCACGTAAAAAGTATCTAAACATACAGGTTAACTTGGCCGTAATGCCCCATATAAAACCCTCGGGCTTTCTTTTTGTCATGAAACCCTAGGGCGGTAAGTAATATTTTTTTAATTTATGGCACAGCACACAGGTCAGTTCAAGCAAGGAGTTTACACGCAATTGAAAAATTGTCTTAAAATGTTATCTAAACAGGAATTTCTTTGCCATTTCGCTACATGTTACTTAAATACTCAACTAATGTTCTTAATAATCGATTTTAATAGTTATACTCGTAGTATGAAAACGTCCAAATTATTTAATTCTTTTTACACTCCGTCATGGCTGTATACCTACGTAAGTATTTGCCCTTAAAGTTTCTGAACGAAACACGGTATAATCTAAAAAATTCGCCAATCGCTTAAAAAAAAGTTCACGTATTTCGTAATAACAGCTGTGCTGACTTGTGTATTAAAGCTATAATTCATAATTATTACTCTCAAATGTGATGAAAAACATTGTATGTATCACGGGCGGTACGGGAATTACGAACCTCGACTCAGAAAGCCCTCAGTCTTCGACTTCGGGCTTCTACTAGAGTCTCGATCGTAATTCCTTACTTACCACCCTTAATACACAATGTACTATTCTGAACACCGCTTACCGCCCAATAATCAGTCAAATATTTAAATTTCATTCAAAAATCATTGTATAAATTATGAGACCAATGTCCCGTACGCAAAATACGCGCTAAGACGTGGAGTTGCGGACACCAGCCCGTCTTAACTTAACTTAGACCAATGTCAGCGTTTTCCTACACCCACATAATCATTACTTCTGCAGCTGTCCTCAATAAAATAATATCAACAACATTAAACTGTTGTCCTGTTACACATAAACGTACTAACCATAACTATAAATTATCCCGTCCTGCCTGCATCATCATCATATTAACCGAAAGACATCCACTGCTGGACATAGGCCTCCCCCAAGCGTCGCTACATTGACCGGTGTTTTGCATCCATCAATAAAACCTAAAACAATTTTATTCGACAAACACAATTAAGAAACCGATTAAACAAATCAATATGATTGACCTCATAAACAAACGAATTGACAAGCCATCACGACTGTTTATTATGTGGACAGATTAGCTCGGAGATGGTCAATAAAGTGATAAATACTAGCGATTGGGGTCAAATAGATGACACTGGATGTGGCAGGGTTACCAGTTTGTTCGGCCGACTGTGTAATATTTTATTTATTTATTGAACATAATGATAACAACAAAAAATCCGATGTATATATAAAAAACAGGTGGTAACAGCAGGCGATGTGTCGCGTGCTTATCCCAATTGTAAACGAATCTGTGTGCCTATTGGCCTTGTTTCTTCTGTCTCCTGCTTGAAATGGAGCGAAGTGGAAATTTATATTTTCCCTACTCCTCCGTTAATCTTTTCTGATTAATTTCGTTGCGGGATCCAAGACAGTTAAATTAATTTTCCGGGACTTCGTCGAGCTTCATTGCCTCGGCGCTTATCTGGTGGTCGCCACTGTTGATTCTGGCTTCCAGGAGTAGTTGAGTTGGGAATAGTGCGGTGGGATTGTCCCAATAAAAAAATAAATAAAAAAGGTGATGTGTCGCCGCGACTATTGTGGAATTCGTGCTAATTATATAAAATATAAAAGTAATTTATGAATTTATTTATTAGCCTCTGCCTACGTCCCCACAGTACCTTGTGTCGTCATAGTACGGCCCCTGCCCCCCAAGCCAAGTAACAAACGTTTCGTATCGAATCTTTTTACATACTTGATTGAATTTGATCAAATTTGATTGTCAACTTGGCTGGTCTTTTAATTTTAAAGTCAGGGTTTGAAGAGGTAGTCACTTTATAGCAATAAAGCCTTGTTTTACAATGTTTGTTGTAAAAAAATA
Source organism: Orthosia cruda (assembly GCA_964057195.1). NCBI lineage: Eukaryota > Metazoa > Arthropoda > Insecta > Lepidoptera > Noctuidae > Orthosia > Orthosia cruda. The sequence continues at coordinate 10,562,622 of OZ059854.1, read as the reverse complement.
CATCTCTAGGTGCCTGATGCATTAGTTACTGTGAAAAATAAAAAAATGGTTGATACTTTTTTTTAACGATCACTTTTCGGACTGGAAAAAGATAGTCTGGTTATCCGCAGCCTTATTGCGTAATTAATTCGGCTAGGCAAAGGGCAAAGAGTATGGAAAATCGACCAATCACATGCTAGATGAAAGACGCGATGCTGTCTATGTACCATTTTTCATACTCTTTGCCCTTTGCCTTGCCGAATTCATTACTACTGGTCTTTTTCGAGGATTTTTTAAAAACACATTTAATGGTTATGTTTTCATAGTGAATTATAAATCAAAATAATTATAGCTTCCATTTCTAAATATGCATTGCCTTCACTTGCCTCAATAGTGAATTGCGGCATTGAAAAATGAGAACAATAAAAATAAATAAAATACTCGAGACTACGAGAGGTCTTTTGCAATATTATAACTGCACGCAAGCTCGACACCGCTTTTAAGAACAAGCATCTCTTTTCATCATCATCATACCAGCCTGGAATCACCATTTGCTGTGTATTATATGGCTTTCATCCTTTCTGCAATATATTCTTGCTCCGTACATTCCTCCATCCAAGTGTTTGCCCTAACTTTGGTAATTTTGTAGCCGGACCAACGCGGTTTTGGGCGACCCATGCCATACCTGCCTAGAAATTATATGGTATCGGCAAGGCACGTTCTTCTTTTTCCATACCTCCATCTCTTTGTAGACATCTCAAGTCAATAGTAAACTGCATATAATTTTCACACAATCCATCCATCGTAACCATCAACATTCATACTCTAAACCTTTCTCAAAATCTTAAATTGATGTATCTTCGCAGTATAATACAAAGTCGCTGTGTTCTACCCCTTTATACTTCTCCGCTTACTTCTAAATCACGCAACTGATTTTGTTGTGGTTTTTTAACCGACTTCAAAAAAAGGAGGACGTTCTCAATTCGTCGGAATCTATTATTTTTTTGTTTGTTCCCCGATTACTCAAAGACTGTTGGACCGATTTGGAAAATTCTTCTTTTGTTTGAAAGGGTATACTTCTCAAGTGGCCCACAGTCATAAGGTCAGGATCTGATGATGGGATTCTAGAGAAATCGAGGGAACTCAAATATTATAGGCATACCTATAGCGTGTCTAGCCTTTTCCCAACTATTTTATTTCTTTCTTACTGGATTCAGCTGAGTACTAGTGTTTTACATGGAGCGACTGCACTGACCTCCACAACACAGTAACTGGGTAACACGATAGCCCTTGACAAGACTGGTGTCAGATCTCAAGCTTCTGACTACCCGTAACGACTGTCAAAGATCTTCGAATAACAGCCGGGACCAACGACTTAACGTGCGTGCCGAGGTGCGGAAGAAACTCGGTATGTTGAAATGGTCACCCTTCCACGGACCGACCTCGTCAAGCGTTGCTTAAACTTGAAGATCGTACCGTGAGGCTGTTATTATTTAGCCACGAGCTACCCTTATAATATAAATCACTAAAAGAAAGTGATAAACGGGGAAGTTTGGTGTACAGAGGGTCAAAAATTCATTCTACCAAAACTAAATTTTATTTTGGAAAAGAGGATGAATGGTTCACTACTAATTTATACTATTAGCACAGTATCTAAAGTATAGATTAAACAAGTCGAGATCATTAACCTTCTTCTACAAATAAACTTAAGTCACTTTAGTTTTGGTAGAGTGCGACTGAATTTGACCCTTGACGTACCTATATAATCTGTCCCTTGCGAAGCCGGGGCGGGTCGCTAGTCAAAAGGAGCGTCCTCACTGGAAGCATTATTTCGTGAGCATTTGTAGACAAGCAATCGTAGGCGAGTAACAAATGCTTCACAGCGAGCCCAGCATTCACGTTCGAGCCAAACTATGAACGTTCGATTCGAACATTCGCCCTTGCGTGCTTGGAGCATTCGAATACGATCTCGTTAAATGTCATTCATCCGATAATACGATTGACCAAAAAGTCCCAAACACTAGATCAAGGAACTACTGTTCCTTGCTTTACAAGAGGCCAGTAATATTCCTACATACATTCTCATTGATGTGATTATCTGAGTACTCGCTTTCAAGCGTTTTATTTGCGTGAACATTTGAATGCGAGTCGTTTCCGCGAAAATCGTTGCGACGTCCACCACACCGGCCGAAATTCGCGCTTGCGTGTAAGCTTTGTTACGCTCGGCTCAACGTCCACACCACTCGAATATTCGACGTCGAATGCTCATCACACGTGAATGCTCTCATTGAGGACGTTCCTAAAGATAAATTCTTCAAATCGTAACCCTAAGTGAGAAGAAATTATTGTACCTACCTAAGTACTTATCTACTTGTAATAATCACACTTGCTTGCAATGAGCAATTGTTGAACGTCGTCGGGTCATTGGTCTTTCGACGCAGTTTTTTATGATATTTTTTACAGGCTACAATGTAAGAGCGTATTGTAATCTAATGTATGAATATGTTATGTTAATACCGTTTTATGGTGATGTGGGAGGCAGAGTTCGAAGTGTCAGCTGATCTTATCGTGTCTGGTGGTTCAGTTATGATGATCACAATGTGTGTAATATTGGTTTTCACAAGCTTTTATTTAACTTGCAATGTATGTATGTATGTAAGTGTGTTCGGGTCAAATCTTGCAACTGAATTTTAAAGCAGTCATCTTTCAACGATTAAGATGAAATTTTGCATACACGTTTAGTTTGAATGACATGACAGTTTTGCATGTTTAGCTAAGTGACGTCTTTCTGAATTCAATATGGCGGACGGCCCAAGATGGCGGACTAGTTATTTTTTGTGCACTGCCATGATATGAGTATCAAATGAAATGGTTTGCTGAAATACGAAAAAAGCTTGTTTAAAAAAAAAGTTTTTTTAATGAATCGTTTTATTTTTATTAATGTTAGGCTGGCGTTTGACCACTATCTCATTTGATGGTAAGCGATGATTTGGTCGACGGTGAAGCATGCTGTCCTTGATTTTGTATTACCTTTATTCGAAAGTGCTCATGGAGTTTAATGCATGTTCTTCTCCTTAGAGAAAATCTCTCGATTTGGACCGTAAGCGCTCATGCACACGGGACGGTTTTAACCCGGCCCGGTTTTTTTGCCACTCCAAAGCCATCAAAGTGAGCCGGTGCTAGCCCCGGCGTCGTGTGTATGGCTCCATAGTGTCCCATACATTACTGACGACCGGACGTAGACGCGGTTTGATGCCAGACTTAGCTCCGGCGAAAAACCGTCTCGTGGGCATGAGCGCTAAAGCTTCAACTTTCCGACTCCTTGTCAATTCGAAAGTACATGCAGATTGTTTCCTTGAAATACGGAAATGTTCAGTTTAAGTTGGTCATCATTTCAAGTGACTAAAAGCAGGGGCAAATAAATGTACCTTATATTTGATTGCTTGATCGATTTTGATGGTGAATGTCTATGTTAGCATAAAAATGTATATAGTAATTTTTAAATTATTCTATGCTGTCCCGTTGCTGGGTCGTGGTTGGTAGTGGCGAAATTTTGTGCCAACAAAACTTTATATAAGCACTATCATGCCAGCGACATGATGAAGATTCTGCGGGATATAGGAATCCCTCATCCCTGGAGCAGTGGTGGCCCAGTGGCAACGGCCCTGAATTATGTAACGTTGTTGTGGGTTCGAACCCAGACAGGCGCTTTACTTTGTGTAAATTATTTCATCACCACTGCTCTAAAAACGGTGAAGGAAAACATCGTGAGAAAACCGGCATGTCTTAAAACCAAAATTCCAAGTCATGTGATATCCACAAATCCGCACTGGGCACGCGTGGTGGATTATGGGCTGCTGGCCCATTTCCTCTCACAGGGGGCAGGTATGCTGGGACACATACCTACATAGTGGAAACATTAAGGGCCTACAACCGTTTCAGTGCCGTAAAACGGTAACTTTCTAATGCATACTCCTTAGTTACGGCTAGGTTAAAAGGTTTTAACAATTCCAAGGCGTCACGTTACCTACTTTCCAATAATAACTTGAAAGCATTCAAATACGTCCAAAGCTAATTAGTCTAGCAAAATACGTCATTGCTATAATTATTCTTGATGATAACCTAATCACTCAGAAATTTGTAACACAAATCATATGTCTTTGTCTCATCATGTGCCACTATCAGTGGAATATTATTGATAATTATTAATTAATTAGTGTAGTAGTAAGCTAACAGCCACCCAAATGGAAATGGAGAGGGCTATGCTCGGCGTTTTCTTGCGTGACCGAATCAGAACTGTAGAGATACGCAAGAGAACATAGCCCGAAGAATTGTCAAACTTAAGTGGCAGTGGGCAGGGCACATTTCTCGCAGAACGGAGAAGGTTGCGGGGATCCGCTGGATGCAGGACGCATGGGTCCGGTCCGGTAATGCTGAGTAAGAGGTCCTAGGCTCGATTCCCGGGCAAAGTTATTTGGTTTTTCCATCTGGAATTTCTCAGTAGTAGTCCGGAGTTTGGAATTGTGCCCGGTTATTGGCTATTTACATGGGACTTAAACATAACTGGTGAAAAGTGGATGGAAACAGAACAGGGGTGCTGTTATATTAATTATTTAACTAGCTGTCCTCCGCGGCTTCGTTCCCGTCAACTGACTACCTACCTACCTACCCTAGCCCACCCTACCTATCTACCTACCCTACTCTACTCTAACTACCTATCGTACCTTCCAACCTACCTACCCTAACCTACATACCTATCTTCGCCTACCCTACCTACCCTATCCTAGATACCTACCTAACCTACCCTAGATACCTACCTAACCTACCTTTACCCTACCTACCTGCCAACTATTTTTTTTATACAAAAAGTAGCCTATATCCTTCGCCAGGATGCCATCTATCCTTGCAAAATTTCATGTAATCCGTTCAGTGGTTTAGGCGTGAAAAGGTAACAGACAGACAGACAGAGTTACTTTCGAATTTATGATACTAATGATGATGATGGATTATTGATACTAATGAATGTCGTTATGTTATCTTTCAGGTGTCCAGCACATTCAAACAGGCTGTCAGTAAAAAGGAGAACTTGGAGCATTTGGGTGGCATGAGTGAAGCGTCCAGTGATGGTCAGTATACTAAACGATAAATCTTCCCTCTTTCGTCTCAGAGTAGTACAATCCCACTTTAGCATACATACAAACATAAACTCACGTTTTTTTCCCATGGGGGTAGGCAGAAACTACAGAACGCCACCTGCTACGATCCTTACATACTTCTTTTGCTTCACTCACATTCATACATCTAGTCATACACACACGCCGGTTATGAGTACTGCGCACCTGGCCTTTTTGAAGAACATCACCTATAAGGTCTATGTATGTCTTTTTAGGGCGTCCCCTCCTGGCGTTTCCATTCAAGTCTGCCTTATAAATATACTAGCTGACCCGGCAAACTTTGTTTTGCCATAAAAACACCAAACATTCATCTACTAAATATCCTACCTACCCTACCCTACCCTACCCTACCTACCCTACCTACCCTACCTACCCTACCCACCCTACCTACCCTACCCTATCCTATCTCTCAAGTTGGATCGAACTGCACATGGTGTGCGAATTTTATTATAATCGGTTAAGTGGTTTAGGAGTCCATTGAGGACAAACATTGTGACACGAGATTTATATATATTAAGATTTCGTTAGTCGCCTTTCATTCATCCTCTCAACATGGCCAAACCATCTTAACATACTCTTTTCAATTTTAGTCACTACATCTATTTTTAAACCACAACGTTGTCTTATTAGCACTTTAGCATCTAGCTCCCTAATGGTAGAAATAATAATAACAGACAATGTAACTTTTTAAAGTGATCTCCTCGTTAGTTGGCCTTTTAGCTAGATAGAACACGGTACCTACCTTGAAAATAATAAAGGATACTTTTGTCAAAAAAAGTTGTAGTCTTAATTGCTGGCGGAGACTTATGATTCAGTCAGATATAGATTACACAGCTGAAAATATCGCCAGTTCACAACATAAGATCACATTAGTACATTGTGTATTAAGGGCGGTAGGTAAGGAATTACGATCGAGACTCTAGTAGAAGCCCGAAGTCGAAGACTGAGGGCTTTCTGAGTCGAGGTTCGTAATTCCCGTACCGCCCGTGATACACACAATGTTTTTCATCACATATGCGAGTAATAATTATGAATTATAGCTTTAATACACAAGTCACCACAGCTGTTATTACGAAATACGTGAACCTTTTTTTTAAGCGGTTGGCGAATTTTTGCCCACACCACAGATTATACAGTGTTTCGTTCAGAAACTTTAAGGGCAAATACTTACGTAGGTATACAGCCATGACGGAGTGTAAAAAGAATTAAATAATTTCGACGTTTTCATACTATAACTATTAAAATCGATTATTAAGAAAATTAGTTGAGTATTTAAGTAACATGTAGCGAGATTGCAAAGAAATTCCTGTTTAGATAACATTTTATGTCAATTTTTCAATTGCGTGTAAACTCCTTGCTTGAACTTGCATGACCTGTGTGCTGTGCTGTAAATTAAAAAAAATATTACTTACCGCCCTAGGGCTTCATGACAAACAAAAAAGCCCGAGGGTTTTATATGGGGCATTACGGCTAAGTTAACCTGTATGTTTTGATACTGTTTACGTGCAAGTGTGATGAAAAATATATTAAGTAACCAATAAATATATATATCAGTCCATTGTAGGACATTCCTCTCGTTTGAGGTTTTGTTTGTTTATATTTCAAAAGCAGGCATCGTGTTTATAGGCTAAAATTAGAATGTATGACACAAACAATAGAAAAATAACTTCGTAAAATAATTACATAATAATAATGCAAAATAGCAAAGCAGTGGTGGCCCAGTGGTAACGACGGAAGTTGTATGTCGTGGGTTCGAACTCAAACAGACACTTTACTTTGTGTAAATTATTTCATCACCACTAGGCTCTCAAAACGGTGAAGGAAACCGCCAAGTCCTAAAATTCAAAGACATGTGACATTCACCAACCCGCATTGGGTCCGCATGGTGGATTACGGCCCGTTCCCTCTCACAGAGAGGAAGCATGTGTCCCAGCAGTGGGAACATTAAAAGGCTGATGATGATGATGAACGAAAAATAGGTATAGCTTCTTATTATAAAAATATACCTAATAGTCCATTATATGACCCATTTATAAATAACTCGCAATCTCATGCATTTTATTAATTACGTTGCCCCACACTAGGAATTTCTTCCTGTATCGTGGGTGCGTTTACAAACATATAAACTCACATACACAACATCCAGAGCCGGAACAACTATCTGTAGGTCATACAAATATTTGTTCCGTGAGGGAATCGAACCCGCGACACGCAGCGCAGCAGTCAATCGCTCAACCACTGCGCCAAGCGTGCGCCCCATTATATGCACTAATAAGAAAATTTATTAAAAGTTATTATTATATTTGACCCATATAAAAATAACTCGCATATTTATATGCGGTATATGAAAACGAATGAAAAACAAACAAGTCTTATCAGTGCCACTACTAGTAATAAAACTTAATAATCTAGGTCAGTACTAAGTTGCGTGGCATGACCTAACTAACAATAACACGGTATTTAAATAATTTATGCACCGTTGAGAATTTTCAATCAGATATGCTATTTTAAAAACCTCACTTTTATTATATAGCGTCTTGTTTTTGACGCTAGAAGAAATGAAGTATCTACTACATAGCGTATTGGGACAATCCCACCGCACTATTCCCAAACCACTGCAACTCCTGAAAGCCAGAATCAACAGTGGCGACCACCAGAAAAGCGCCGAGGCAATGAAGCTCGACGAAGTCCCGGAGAATGAATTTAACTGTCTTGGATCCCGCAACGAAATTAATCAGAAAAGAAAATGGAGGAGTAAGAAAAATACAAATTTCCACTTCCCTCCATATCAAGCAGGAGACAGAACAAACAAGACCATTAGGCACAAAGGGTCGTTTACAACTGGGATAAGCACAGTTGCCTAGCACCACGGATAAAAATTAGCATTAATATTAATGGGTCCTAACATTGTGAGCTGTTATATTTGATTCCAATAATAGGTATGGCAAAAGCGCTTGAACGCACGGAAATTTGTTCTAGTTTCCACACGGTCCGTATAGTAGACAGCTCCTGATACAGCCTGTACATTATTCAACATAGTATTGCGTTCATTCTGCCAAAGAATACACTCCCATAAGATATGATGTGCAGATTGTACATATTCACAGTCAGATGTAGAACACTGACATAATGGCGAGGCAACAAGCTTGAAGGAAAATAATTTACTTTTTAAGTTACCATGCCCTGTGAGAAATTGGGCAACACAGTGATCCACCTCCAGCCACATAGCGTATATATACAAATTGAAACTATACTCAGGTTTGCCTGTTGTTTTTATAGGCTTTTACACATAAAACTAAGCATACTGACCGTTTCCCTACCGTCAGATGGGCGTAAGGTGAAAAATGTATTCACTGTTGATTACTTTTCTGTTATTCGATAGTTCTTGTAGTAACGAAACATGGCGAAGAGAAGTTGCGCAAACGAAATACTTGAAACCTATAAGTGGCGACTTCTAGTTTCGAGGCATGTGACAGTAGCGAAACGGCCAAGCCACATATTTTGACTAAGGTGTAGAGTTTGTGAAGTTAGGGCTTGTAGAGTTAGAAGCTTGGCTCTATATGAGATCTGATAATTTTATTGACAGTGCGAGCCATATGGTCTCGTCTTGGCAACATTTTATATGAAAACGTTTTTGGTGGGATTATATACATATTCCGAAAGAGGTTGATCTAAATTTGAATTCAAAATCCACAAAAACTTTCCTTCTTATTGCTTTCATATGTTAAAAAGAAGGGATGAAGAACCAATGTACCTTTCTTCAGAAGACTAACCACCATTTTTTGAACCTCATAAAATAACACAATCAACCTTCAATCCGCAGGCACAACTCACTCAGTCCGTCTCGAGGAGCAGATGGCCTTCTCCGGATGGATCAACAGCAACTTGGAACATGACCCTGACCTCAAACACCTGCTACCCATCGACCACGAGGGAAAGCAGCTGTATGAGAAGCTGAAGGATGGACTTATTCTATGGTAAGGGATGTTTTAATTATTTTTATGGGTTTTGCAATCCCGAATAGGGCTGGGTAAAAAAATATTACCACTATTTAGTCCGTAGATTAGCAGTAAATAATGGACAGGTATTTATTGCTTTATCAAATCAACTAAAAATGACAAGGACAAAAACAGCGAATTAAAGTTCAGGAGTGGAGACTAGTGACGTCACTTGTGAGTAACTAGTTTAATAAAATGTGACGTCACGCGAAATTTCAACTCACTATATCGTCGTGACCAATATTTTTTATTAATATACCTGGCAGACAATTTCTTTTTTTGTTGTATATTGACGACCCCTATTGTACAAATATTTTATGTACCTTTATAGAGCTGGAAAACTATTTGCCTTTTTTTTGTTCTGTATTTTCACTTTTACCTCTTTTCAATATTATGTATAGTATATATACCACGGAAATTAATAAAAATATAAACAAAATAAAATCCTTCTTCAACCGACTTCCAAAAAAGAGGAAGGTTCTTATGTTCAACATGTATCGCATATTATCTGTTTCTGAGGTCACCTTTAAGAAGCCCAATCTAACCGTTACCCTTTTCTATTCCAGCAAAGTGATAAACCACTCATGTCCAGACACGATAGACGAGCGGGCGATCAACAAGAAGAACTTAACCCTCTACACCAAACACGAGAACTTAACCCTCGCGCTCGTGTCGTCGCAAGCTATCGGATGCAACATCGTCAACATTGACGCGCACGACTTAGCTAAAGGTATGCAAAACCACTTTTTTGACCGAACTTTAGAAATAACCTAAATTATAATAGTCATTCAGCTGGAAGAAGTCGACTGCTGGACATAAGCCTCCCCTAGCAAACCAAAGTCTTCCCAAAGTGCAGCATAGATTAGCCCATGAACTGTTATGTCGCAGAAGTCTCCTGGATACGAAAGCCATCGGATAGGACATACACAGAAGGGAATGAAGTAGTTTTTGTCAATAACCAAGTTCCCAGTAAGATCTCAAATCACTACATATTACAAAATAAAGTCCCCCGCTGCGTCTGTACGCAATAAACTCAAAAACAACTGAACTGATTTTCATGAGGATTTCACCAATAGAAAGAGAGAAACGAGCAGGGGCGTAGCTACCGCCGTATCTGCCGTGCGTAAGCAAAAATTAATAAAATCTTCCCAAATATTGTTTCGCCTGTCAGACCTGTCACAAAAAATGCAAGGAGAGTGTATATTTTATTTGAATTGTTACAGATAATATCATGATTATCTCTGTCAGTTTTTCCAAAATAAATATTTATTTTAATTATATGCAAACATATCTTTTTCTTTTGTTAGAAATCTTTACCCTTCATAAGGGCCCCCAAACAAATTTTTATACGGGGCCCCACCAAGGCACGCTACGCCACTGGAAACGAGGAAGGTTTTTGTGTATAATTTGTCACGGGCGAAGACGGAGCGGGGCGCTAGTATGATATAATAAAAAGCCAGAATACTGAATGGATCTGGATAAAATTTAGCATAGAGATAGATGATAGTCTGGAATAGGAAATAGGCTATTTTTATTCCTAATGATTCCTCAGATATTTCACGCAAGCCAAGCCGTGGTCTGTGAAATGATCATGTTCATAATATTCTCACCAAAATTAGTCCCAGGCAAATATTTAGTATGATTATATTTTGGGTAAGGCTAATCAGACTAGATATGATTCTACAAATATCTTTTCAATTGTTTTGCAGGCAAACCTCACTTGGTGCTAGGTCTCCTGTGGCAGATCATTCGCATCGGTCTGTTCAACCAGATCACACTGGAGCACTGCCCCGGTCTTACCGAGCTGCTCAACGATGAGGTCAGTATCAATACAAGCAAAGTTATAAATGAAACCATCCATCATATTTTCTTCAACAAATATCATTTAACACAGATCTAGATCTAGGCCTTGTAGCTAATAGGAAAGTAACCTAAAATAGACCAAGTTTGGCCTACTGCTAAAGGGTTTACAGACCTATGTTTGCAGTAGGCACACTTCTATGTATCTTGTTAGGTTAGTGTCTAAATTCTTACAAAGAAGCAATAAAGACGTAGAGCTTGGAAACCCAATGTTTGTTATAACATAGGTTCTTAATTTTTTTGTTATTTCTGTAGGTCTACAAATTTCAAAGTTATCGTGTAATGTGAATTTTGTGCTTAGGGTAGTTGATTAAATAAGAACAAACAATTTTCATGATCAATTTCAACAAATCTTAAATTGACACAAATTGAAATTTGATCACGCCATCTGTTGGAATTTATTTGAACTAAATTTTCTTCCTTCATGTTGAGACCTCGTGGTAACATTTTTGTGGACACATTTATAAAAAACTTCGCAACCTCTTTCCAGGAACGCATCGAAGACCTGCTGGCCCTCTCCCCCGAAGCGATCCTGCTGCGCTGGGTGAACCACCAGCTGCAAAGCGCTGGAATAACTCGCCGCTGCACCAACTTCCAACAAGACGTGGCGGACTCCGAGATCTACTCCTACCTCATGAAGCAGATCGCGCCCAACGATGCTGGCGTCACGCTGGATGCGCTCAGGGTATGTACATACTGTTCCTGACTGATCCTATCCGTGAAATTCAATGGAGATAGTCATCATTGCGAGGATATTACACAAGTGTGTGGCAGACACAAGTGCACTCTCTGTTCCCTAACTCTCAAAGGCTAAGGCCGTTTGTTTACGACGCGATACACGACACGACAAAATGTGGTCACGATTCAGATGTCCATATATTTGTATGGACAGTTTGTTCATTGCACCACACCGCACTACATGCGACACGATTTACAAACGGTTTTCCGGCTAAGTCGCCGCGACTTTTTTGCAGTGAAGATTTAGCAGCTGTACAAAACCAATATGAACTTGTTGACGACACACCGCACCGCACGGCTCACGCGTGGTTAGTCTCTCACGAGCTTATAGAACAATACAAGTACACTACAGTGTCGTTGCAGAATCGTGGTTAGTGAACAAACGGACGGACGACAGATCGTCTGCAGTGTGTCGTGTGTTATAAATCGTAACCGCAAATCGTGTCGTGCGGTGCCTCGTGAACAACCGACCTAACGGTGTATGCAACGAACTAGGTGGTACATATCACACCGTCAACTTCCAAACTCCGAGTTTGCCACTGAGAAATGCCTAAAGAAAAACCCAATCACACTATACCCAACATTTTGCCAGCTCAGCATCAGTTAGTAGGCAACATTTAGGATTGTTTATGGTAAATTGGTTGTTGTAGAGTCGGAAACTTTTACTGTTGATCCCTATTAAAAGACTAGTCAGTATGCCAGCACTAAACATATTTATGGAAATTTGAGGAAACCCAGCCAAACAGCATTGGTGACGTTAGTCTTTGAAGGAAGCAGTTCCAGTTTAATTTTAACTACATTACCTTGACTACATAAATATACATATTGCCGTTTTCCTTATACTAAAATCCTATATATTTCTCCGTCCAGGAACAAGACCTGCTCCGGCGAGCAGAGCTGATGCTGCAGCAAGCCGCCAAGCTCCGCTGTCGTGCCTTCGTCACCCCGGCTGATGTCGTGGGCGGCGTGTACAAGCTCAACTTGGCCTTCGTGGCCAACCTGTTCAACCAGCACCCAGGCCTGCAGCGCACGGCTGATACCGAGGAACTGCACCAGCTGGACGAGACCAGGGAAGAGAAGAGTGAGTAGAGGATTTGTGTATTTGTATATAGGAAAGTGGTGGGACATATTTTTAAGGCAGACTGCTTTTTGAGTAGTCAAAACCCACAATGATGATTATTTATGTCTACCTGGGACAAACGGTCCAGTTAGTTAGGTCTAACTTCGAGAAAGGTCAACCGTCGAATCCAGTTGCATTTCGGGGAGTGTGCGATGAAATTGCTTTTTTATCGGACTACCAGACGTACGGCGATGCGCCATCCACGCCATACATGGTGGATATCCCATCCCATACGCACTAAACGTTTGGAAATAATTTCATAATGCGTACAGCTAAGGAGTGGAATTACCTGCCAGAGTCTTTGTTTCCCGATAGCTACAATCTCGGGGTGTTTAAGTCAAGGGTAAATAGGTTACATCTAGGCAAGCGAGACAGAAGTCAAACGCGACTAGTGAGCCTAACCGGAATAAAAAAAAAAACAGGAAAACCAGGATTACCGACTTAAACCGAAGAATTTGAGCACCCACATTGCTCACAGAACGGATGATCGATGGGCCAAAAAAGTTCTTGGGGAATCCGATAGATGCGATTCTATTGGGCATTCATTGAGGCATATGTCCAGCAGTGGAAGTCTTTCAGCTGAAATGATGATGATGGGTAGACCAATGGAAAATGTTAGGTCTTTCCAGTTTGACCACTTTGAGTAGCCATAACCAGTACCTACTATATCATAGAAAAAGCGGAACTGGTTTAACTTTTATACGTTCATGATAATAACATTGACAAACCTTACTTTGCTCTTTAACACATACTTGCAATAAGAACGCCGTACGTAGTAAACACTTCTCGCGTTTTTTTTATTTCAATGTTTCGAGAGTTTATACAATCAATTTCAAAACTTGCGAAATCTAGGACAAATGCTAGGGTTCCCACTAAACCTGCAATCTAAGTTTGAGCATTTGATGCAATGTAAAATACTGATTAATCTTTAAATAATATGTATTTTGAAGTTCATAATGAGTTTGTTTACTTTATAATGTGTAATAAAAACTTAAACACCGTGACATGGAAATTCAAAGTTATTCATTATTTGCATGCATCACGTATTTCGACGGCGAGAGTATTCAATTCACAAACTTTAGTCGGAATACGTAAATAAGTTTTTGTGTAGCTTATGTTTTGCTTGTTAAACACGTTTGGATACAATGAACAAAGGAAAATATTTTTGCCTTTGTTCATTGAAAGAGATATTTAATTAAAAATATTTAAATAATTCTAATTCAGTCTTTTCCCTTAATGTTGGTCCTTCGAGCCGGATATCGGAAGTTAAAGGAATTGTATTTAGTTAATTGGTAATTTGATAGATGTTTACGCGGTTGCAAAGTGTGTATTTACACTTTTTATTGTTTATTTATTAAAACGTAGTACCATAATGCGTCATTTTGTGGGTGTACTATTTAGGTACATCTCTATCTAACTCTTCGGAGAAAAGAGGCGTGATGTTATGTAAATGTGTGTATGTACACAAGTTTAGTAATTAGTTTATAGTTGTTAGACTTCATCAAGTAATGAGTGTCAGTGGGTATTATGATAACCCTGTGATCTGTATCTGAGAAACCGTCCCTTTCAATCATTTGCCGGTATTTGACGAGAGTTATTTGTAGTTACCAGCTTATGCTCGGTAAAAGTATATGAAATTGTAGTGTAATTAATTAAAGGATAGTGGTGTGGGTTACACTGATGATAAAGTATTCATGTGTTAAGAATCAAATCTAAGTAATCTAAAAGGCAATTAAAAGATAGGGTACCTTCTGCCCTTGTCCCATGTTAGTTGGGGTTGGCAGAACACGTTTTTCTTCCGTACCGGTACATAAAAACCCAATCATTATCTAATCAATTTCCTCTCGAATCTAAACCAATTCTTTGCTGTTCACAGCGTACCGCAACTGGATGAACTCGATGGGCGTTGCACCACACATCAACTGGCTGTACTCCGACCTGACTGATGGCCTGGTCATCTTCCAGCTCTATGATATCATCAAGCCTGGCATCGTTAACTGGAAGAAGGTAAGATACAATATTTTATCTCTATCACCATCATCTACAGACGTGTACGTACTTTGACTAAGCGTTTTTAACCCCTAATCAAAGATAATATAATACTACAGTACAGATACCCAATCCCATACAAAGAAATGTCACCTCCATAAGTCGGGCTATTGGTCGGGCTATTTTTTCTTTCTCCATATTTTTAACAGGCGGCAGCACCAGTGACTCTTTAATAGCCCGAGACTGTGGTTTTCTAACGCCATCTAGTAGTTTGCCTAGATACTAAATCATATGGCAATTTGAGCGAGGAATCGTATCATGTAGGTACTCAGAGACGTTATTTGCCAGTTGTCTTGTCCTTGAACGCTTACTTCGTATTCGTAATAATAACATTAGGTATGTTTATGTTTCGGTTCGGGACAGACTCCGCTCAGACCG
This sequence comes from Orthosia cruda, assembly GCA_964057195.1. Lineage (NCBI taxonomy): Eukaryota > Metazoa > Arthropoda > Insecta > Lepidoptera > Noctuidae > Orthosia > Orthosia cruda. The sequence continues at coordinate 10,547,326 of OZ059854.1, read as the reverse complement.
CGGTAACTTCTTAAATCTAAGTGGTCGCATTGTGTAGCGAATTTCACAATATTCACGAATATTCCAAATCAATCAAAACTGTAGAATTCGTTGTAGAATTAAATGTAGGTAGTTAGCTTGCTTCCGCGGCAACGGAATGACAGAAAGTAGGTACCTACTTCATGTCATTTTATTATTCACTATAAGGGCTATCCTTTTTTACCCGGCTGCAAGGAAAGGGTTATGTTTTTCGCGCGTATCTTGTATGTAAGTATGTGTGTAATATGCTTTATTACCTCGTATCTTTCAAACCACATGACGGATTTTTATAATTAAGACATCGTTAGATAGGTCTTGGATAAGTGCCATTAAAAAAAAATGGCGGATTTTGGGCTCCATATTGTAGAGGTTGCAATTTTTTATCTTCGTAACCCGTCGAGTGGGGTATCAAAATTAAGGGCTTTTAGTGGTGATTACAAAAATACATACCACGTATATGTTTAAAACAATTTATAAAAAAAAAATACTTAAAAGTTGTAAATAAAAAAAAGCTAATTTAAAAATCAAAAAGGAAGCGAACTCAAAAGCTGTAAACAAGTAAAAATCGTGCTGTGCCGTCGGAGGATCAGGCAGTTCGCGAATATGTATCCTCCGACTGCACAGCTAGTTATTTTCTTGTTTACAGCTTTTTAGTTCGCTTTTTAAGCAGTCGGGTGTTTGATTTTTAAATTAGCTTTTTTATTTTAGGTTGGTACTTAGATATATAAAGAACAAGATGTTTTTACAAAAATGATTACTTTTAATACTTTAGTTAGGTACGCAGCATGGCAGTACCTACCCTACCCCTCACCCCCGCTGTCACATGAAATTGCTAGCGCGTAGTGGCTCACGAAGTGTTTCGAGCCGTTATTAAGTTTGAATCAAACTGTACCTACTATGCGACACGTAAACTCGGACGGCAAGCGGCACACGCGTCGCGTTATCTCTTATTTTAGTACCTGTGCGATTTGAGTAGGCCCTAGCGCGATACGAGTCCTGTTCCAGCGAGGTATCTAGTTAATTCGACGTGTAAACAAGCTTCACAAAAAAGTGATTTTAAATAATAGACCAAAACTGTAATATTTGAAATTACGCCTATAATAAATAATATCTTTTAAATTACGCCTATAATAAATAATAACTATCCTACAAAATGAATCTTACGATGGATATATAGTTTAGGACAAATTGTGAAACACGCCATCTATTGCAAAGAACTCAAAACAAAACGAAAAGTCGATGGCTACTTTCAACTAATTTAACATACAAAGTCTTCACTTATCTTTTTTGTTCAAAAAACCTGATTAATGAGTGTAAATGGATAAATTAACATTAAAGAAGCAAGTTTTGATTTTTACTAAACTTATTTCAGCCTGAATCTGCTGTTAAACATTTTTAATTGATTGTTACTTTCACATTTGTTACCTATGCTGCCATCTATGATCTTTTTTTAATACTAATTATAATTTGTATGAGTTGATACCCCATGCCCTAATGAAAAAAGAGGGGTGTTATATATAAGTTTGACGTGTGTATTTGTATGTCTGCCTGTGGCATCATACCTCCTAAACGGATGAAACGATTTTGATTTAGTTTTTGTTGTTTGAAAGGTTACTTTGTTTAGACTGTTCTCAAGGCATGTGCTAAGTTATGCTTATTGATCTTGACCAGAGTTTTCATCAAATGCTAGAACAGATTTAGCATAGAGTACTAGTTCTGTTTTAACTTCTGGTACCATTGTGGTAACGTGGCAGTTTTTTCCGCACAGTTACTTGCTCAATATTTTGACGTGCTGCGGTTGAGTGGATGTCCGTGAGTAAAATCTTGTTTATATTGTTCTCTTTTTTTGTTAAAAGAAGAAGGGGTCCCGTGACCTCTTAAAATAACCGGAACCCCTCAGTGCAACACCTATTAGGGCACATCCCTGGGGAGATTGAAAATCGTCTCCCCTCACCTTGTTGTGCGCGGCAGCACGTGATCACTGTGGCACCGTCTTCCCTGGAGTCACTTGGTGGACGGACATGGTCCATTTACATTATGATGCTTTAGCATTTTTATGATGCATTTAGTATCGGGGTTTCGACGTTTTAGGTATCGAGGCGGTTGTGTCCTAACGCCTTCTTCTTTGAGTTTATTTTGGTTCCTACCCTTAAATAATTAAGATTTCAGCAGTATCAACACACGACGTATTATCTGAAGAGGTGGTCATTCTGCTTGCTGTTTTATTGGTGAAATTATATCGGCTCTAATTTTGGAAATCCTCAAAATTTATTATAATATTCCTTGTTCATAGGTACACCGTCAATTCTCGAAGCTGCGCAAGTTCATGGAGCGGCTGGAGAACTGCAACTACGCCGTGGAGCTCGGCAGGCAGCTCGGCTTCTCGCTCGTCGGCATCGCCGGCGCCGACATCAACGAGGGGAACGCTACGCTCACGCTAGGTAACAGAACTAACTTCTAGACAGGCGAGATTTATAGAGGAGCTTGTGGCTAAATTACAGCTGTGCGTGGCGATCTGCAAGGATAAGCAATGCTTGCCACGGTCAGATCGTGGATGGGTTACCGCATAAATTCATAAAATACCAAGATTCCTCCGTGTCTTAGAAAGTGCGTCACGTGTTTGGACCTTTTTGGCTGTATTTTGTAGATCTTTGACAACTTTACTGGCAGCTTTCTGAGCTCTTTTCCAATTGACAGTGATATAAACGGATTTTATGATGGCCCATTGAGTCTTTCCCCTTTTCTTCCATAATTTTCTGCCAGCAGCATAACCCGCGTGTATGTCGAAAAGTATCGCAAGGGAACATATTTCCGGAATAAAATCCATCTCTGTACGAAATTTCATCCAGATCCGTCCAGGCGTTTGAGCGTAAAGAAATTACAAACACACACATTTATAAACTTTCGCCTTTATAATATTCTTTATATTAAGCCAGGCAATCTGACACCAGTCTTGCCAAGGGGTATTGTATCACCCAGTTACCGAGTTGTTAGACTGGAAGCTGTACGTTATTTACTGCATCATTGATCAAATTAAATTTTACTATGCATCCATCTAGCCAAGTTTATCTACTGCCAAATTCGGTCTTAATCTTATCGCGACTTCGTATGCATGGAAAAAAAAGGTAGCCTTTGTGCTATTCCAGACTTATTCATAATCTATCTCTGTGCCAAAGGAGATGATTGATTTTGAGCCAACACTATGTACACTATATAGAGATAAATAGGAAAAAAGAGAAAAAGGCCGCAAAAATACTAATAAATTAATTTGAAGTAAAAAGAGTCTTTATTTGCTTTGATTTTGAATTGGATATGTTTCGGCATTTTTAGTGATTGTTTTTTTTTTTAACACTGATAATAAGATGATGATATGTCAATCAAATGTCATTGTCAAAATGAAATTTTTCGCATTCCACCATGTCACAAAATAGAGAGTATACAGAAGGGCCACTCCCGCCGTTTCGAAATTTGACAGCCAAACTTGACAGATTCACTAAGGTTGCTACTATATTGAAACCGAATTTAAAAAAGAGTAGGTTGTTTAAGTTACAAACATAAATACCTCTATTCGTCTAAACAAACATCATATCATGCTTACATGGTTTAGAGGATAGACAGAGACTCCATATACGACGATGATTAGGTTCGTAACAATGGTGTAATAATGATCTCACCAAAAACATAAAAATGTGAAAAGCACCAAGCTCGACAAAAATATAAACAGTTTTTTTTTTTTTTTAAATCAAATAACCCGACTGCTTAAGAAGCTAACTAAAACATGTATGTACTTAAAAAAAAGAAAATTATGCTTTGCAAATGGAGGAAACATATTTGTTAGCTGGATAACTTAAACCATATTAATATGACAAGTTTCACATCCTTTCCAATTTCGTCTACGGACTTAAAATAATTTATTATTTTCCTTGATATTGAATTTCTAACTTCTTCTCTAAATCTTGAAAAATTTAATGGCCTTTATAACTTAAAATGAATGTAAGAACGAATTTAAATTATATAGAACTAATTTAAAGTATATTCGGACTGTAACAATTAATACCCAAAGGGCAATGGAGAGGGCTATGCTCGGAATTTCCTTGCGTGATCACGTCAGAAATGATGATATCCGCAGGAGAACCAAAGTTACCGACATAGCCCGAAGAATTGCCAAACTTAAGTGGCAGTGGGCAGGGCACATTGCTCGCAGAACGGATGGCCGATGGGGCCGAAAAGTTCTGGAATGGCGACCGCGAACCGGAAGACGATACGTTGGAAGGCCTCCCACTAGGTGGACTGATGACCTGGTTAAGGTTGCGGGAAGGCGCTGGATGCGAGACGCACGGGATCGGTCAATGTGGCGACGCCTGGGGGAGGCCTATGTCCAGCAGTGGACGTCTTTCGGCTGAATTGATGAATGATGATGATGATGAACAATTAATATAGGTAACCCAGCCAATGCAACCTCTTTACAGTACCTACCTACTTTATATATGAATGACGTGACAAACTCCCGCACAAAGCATTCGTGACAGCCGCGACTGTTCTCGGTCCAATATTGCCCATTATTCCCTGTAAAATCGTAATGTCAAAGTGTGAGTTCAAAATGGCGCTTTGTTCGAAGTGGACTCTCTGTCTGCGGCGCGCCGCCGCATATGTACTTTGTGACCATGTTTATTTTTAAGTTGTGTTGCTCTACTTGACAAAGTTAATTTGAGTTTACATTGAAACAAAGTGAAAGAACATTAACAATTAAAAACGGTTACTATATTATATAGCGATTATTACATATAGTGTACATAGTGCTGGCCTAGGTTCTATACATTTCTGGGATATGTCCTTTCATCCAGGTTTGTTCAGCCGTTCTTGCGTGATTGAGCAGCAAACATCCATCCATCCAAACATTCGCATTTATATGAGCAATAGAATATGTAAGATTTTTAATCTGAACCCTGTTTATTACAGCTCTGATCTGGCAACTAATGCGCGCGTACACGCTGTCGGTGCTGACGCGGCTGGCCAACACTGGCAACCCCATCATTGAGAAGGAAATCGTTCAGTGGGTCAACAACAAGCTCAGCAATGCTGGCAAGACCTCCGCTATCAGGAGTTTCCAGGTATGTTGATAGCTGCAATAATTACCTTTTTACCCGACTGCCGAAGGAGGGTAAAGTGTTTATCAGTCTATGTAGGTATGTATGATTGTAACTATGTGGCGTTCTAGAGATCAAACGCGCGTTGGCCGATTTTGATGATCTTACGTCAATCGATTCGGCTTAACCCCGCGAGTGTCACTGGCTACATTAAAATTAGAAAATAGAAAAATGACGGATTTTGGACGCCATATTGTGGGGGCCCCATTTTTTTTTCTTTTGGGGTATCAAAATCAAGGGTTTTAGGAGGCGATTTCAAAATTGTTTTTTTTTTCTACCTTCAATGAAATTAATCGAGGTCTTCTTCGATCCTATAAGAATATGCATGAGACGTAAAATGAACTAGACTGTATGTCTGACTGCGCACAAAGTTTTGGGCTATAGCTATGTATATTATACTTATAACGCGCATTTCCTTATGAATATAAATGTAATGTCTTGTATTAAAATTCCTATAATGTCCCCACTGGTAGGCCTCCTCTCTTTGAAACAGAGTGAGCCGTAATCTGCTCCGCGGGCCCAATGCGGAAACCGGCCATGGGCAATTTTTCTACTACGGGGTCCCAGCGCTAAGAATGAAAATTTGGTTAAATTAAATATCACTAGTTGTCACGATATGCATCGATTTGTTATTAAATTGAGTGTAAAATTACCATTTTCTTGAATTGATCATAAAAACTGTATGCCGTTCTTTTTTAATCATCTCTCCCAAGCACAAAATTATAAGAATATTCGACTTTTAATTCACATTTCAAAGATTATTTGAAAGGATTTTTTTTTTAATTGATTCGAATAGATGGCGCTGTTTTAAATTTCTTAGGCATGCCATTCGATTTTTAAAATTTGTATTGTAACACATTTTGGTACAATAAAACTGTCAAAACGTGCATAAAAGATACTATAAAACAAATCACGAACCGAGTAAACCCTTTTACTTGCAAATCGTTGCTAAAACCATTTATAGCCATGGAACGGAACCGAACGCGATCGATGTTGTTTCAGTAAACAGTCCGTATAGTTCGTCGAAAAACGCTAGTTCCGTCAGCACAGTTTCTTTGTATGGGATGAGGCATCTGTATGCTAGTACTGTGATTGTCTCCAGTATCCATCAGAATAAGGGCAAAGAATTTTTTTACTTACCTATCATCATCATCTGCCTAGCCTTTTCCCAACTATGTTGGGGTCGGCTTCCAGTCTAACCGGATTTAGCTGAGTACCAGTGTTTTACATGGAGCGACTGCCTATCTGACCTCCACAACCCAATAACTGGGTAATACGGTAGGTACCCCTTGGCTAGACTGGTGTCAGATCTCAAGCTTCTGACTACCCGTAACGACTGTCAAAGATCTTCAAATGACAGCCGGGACCAACGGCTTAACGTGCGCACCGAGGCACGGAGGAAACTCGGTATGTTGAAATGGTCACCCATCCACGGCCCGACCTCGTCAAGCGTTGCTTAACCTTAAGATCGACCCGTGCGGCTGTTATTATTTAGCCACGAGCTTTTTTTTTACTTACCTATATGGCTGTAATATGATGTGTTTGTTTTCAGGACGAGGTGTTAGCTGACGGCAAGGTAGTCATCGACCTGATCGACGCCATCAAGCCTGGCTCCATCAACTACGACCTTGTGCTGCCTGGAGGCAAGGAGGAGGTAAGATTTGTGTTTGTTTTCCTTCATGTAAAATGCTGGGGATAGTAGAAAAGTTTTGGAGTGGTGACGGCTTACCGAAAGACGCAGCGTTGGAAATGGACCTCTTTGCATATTTGACCTGGTTAAGGCTGTAGGGTTCCGCTGGATGCGAGATACACCAGGCGATATTTTGGTGAGACCTATGTCCAGTAGTGGACGTCTTTCGGCTAAAATGATGATGATAAAATAAAATAATAAATAAATAAATCGTTTATTTTGAAAATTACAAACACACCAAACTGCGAGGCAGTTTATGGCCGAGATAAGCGGTCGTATAACAATTGGTTTACATTTAAAAATCGATGATATACAAACAACATAATTCAGTGGTTACCGCCGCTCTTTCACTGGCGCGGTGGCGCTACCTAGGTATATACGATGATAAACTAATTTGATCATCTTATTCATCACGAATAGGGATGTTTCCTGGGTAGAAAAATAATAATTCTATTTAGTCCGTCAGTGACATTATCAAATAATATTAGATACGTATTTTTTGCTTTACCAAATCAATAAAAAAATACCAAGTTAAAGCGCATTAAAGTTCAGGAGTGGGGGCTTGTGACGTCACTAAGGCAGTATAATGTGTACTAGCGGCGTGACGTCACAAAATATTTCAACGCATTATATTTTCGTCATTTTATGTTTACGTGTCAAAAGGAAAAATGCGTGTCCTATATTTTTTATTAATCTAACTGACGCACAAAAAACGATATTTCAGTAAATTACCCTATTACTCGAACCGTAGTAAAATTTGTACCGATTTCCATTACTTATCAACAAGGCACAATCTAGACTCCAGTTTGCTATTACGAAATTCTGAAAAAAATACTAAACTCCATGTTTTGTCCCCCCAGGAGAACCTAGCCAACGCTAAGTACGCGATCTCCATGGCGCGGCGCTGCGGCGCGCGCGTGTACGCGCTGCCCGAGGACATCACGGAGCGCAAGCCCAAGATGATCATGACGGTGTTCGCCTGCCTCATGGCGCTCGACTACATCCCCGCCATGGACGCTCCCGTCAAGGCGTAAGGCTATACAGTACTGTGTACTTATCTGTTATCTGTTGTCTGCTACATACGGGACGGATGTTGGGGGGAAAACCCATGCTCATAAAACTGTACTCCGCGGTTTCTGTAGTAGTAGTAGTGGAAGGACTCCCTTTTCCGCACTTAGAATCCCATTTGGTAGGTTTTGCGTGGGGGTTCTGGCTAACATAACCAGCCTAGCTCCACCCAAAAACACAGAATCCGCCTGGGGGCTTCACTGGCTCTGCCGGAGTGACCGCACTGTTTCGGTTCCTATAGTATTATTCTTTAAAAATCTCACTGGCAATACTTAGGTGAAGTAAGCTGTTACGTCGTCTAATCAACGTGAAATGACAGCTAAGTTATCACGGTGGGATATTTAGAGAATAAACTGGCTGGAATTTAATTATCGACGTGTTACTGGCTGGCTACTGAAAATTCATTCATCCAATCGTAGCAGCTGACGCCTTCCAGACAATTTGTCACATTCTTTTTACGATAATTTTCGTTCCTAAAACTGGATCTATGATAGATAATTGGATGGTTTTAATGCTGCGGTTTTATTTTGACGTATTAGAGCAATTAATTAGTTCAATGCGAGAAAGAGATCTATGTCTTGCATGGCTCCATCTATCACTACAAATTATGACTTCTACATGTCAAAATAAAACCTATAGTGAACTGTCTTACATAAATGATCATTGCTTCGTTTTAGACAATCAATAACTTAAGTAAATATTAATAGTAGCCAGAAAGTGGAAAATTAAACCCTAATTCCATATTTGAAAATATAAAAGATAGTCCTCAATAACCCGACTGAATGTAGCAAGATATAGATAGATTGTGATGTAAGCGTCGTACTGTGTCGTCTTTCTGGGAAATATTGACATTAATTATAACACAAAACAGTAGCTAATTTACTTAAAAATACTTTTCTTTATTATTTTTAGCCATTTTGGTTTGTAATTTTAAGCTACTGATTTCGTTTCATGTTTTTCTCTATAAGTCTATAAAATCGATTGATTTGTTTATTGATTTTGTATTCTTCCATAGAGTTGTAATGTTATTTTTATAATGTCAATGTTTCCAGTTCATAAAGAGAGTTCATATTTACATTTTGAATTGTGTCTATGTGTCGTCTTGTTTTTGTTGTGTTATTGGATGTTTAAAAGGTTTTTCAATGGGATATTTCTCCTATAACCTGTTGAAAAGCCTTTTAGTACAGAATTTACGAGGCATTTTAAGAAAAGTCATTGTCAAATAATTATGAAACTTTTAAATTCACACAAGATAATATAAAAACTAACAATATTCGACACAGTGCAACATAAAATTAGTTTTAGAAGTAAATCACCACACGTCGAAATAGGCGTTCTTAGTTCCCATACTCAAGCAGTATGGGTTTTATCTCAATAAGGCATAACTTGTAACTAATAAGTATAAGAGGCCTAGAAAGGTTTTTAAATGGCTATATTTCAATTTATACAGCCATTTGATTATAAATGATGTAATTACGATACCCACCTACTGGTACAATGGAAGTGAAAAGTTCTCTATATAAAAATAAGATTTTTATTTACAGTTTACTGTATTAGACAACCAATCCGACCTAACCTAAGAAATTGGATTGGTTTGCTTGAATTTTATTCAGAACCAAAGGGCATACATCTAACAGTCGTTTGATACGAGCTAGAGAATTTGGTCTTATTGATTTTAGACAAATATCTAAAAAAAGTTAGTTGTATGCTTAAATATGAATTGTCTCCCCTCCACAGTTTTAACGAACGAATACAATCGCTATGTCAAAGCGATTATAGCATTTAATCGACTGAATATGTACTACATTCCAAATTATACAAAGATTTGTGTTGTCTGGGTTTGTGTCGCTAGTTAGGTGGGATAGCGCGGCGTTGCGGGTACTAAATATTGTAGACAAATACTTTGAATTATGTTTGTTTGTCATTGTAAGAGCACGAAAAACTTAAGTTGGACTTAGTTACTAATATAAGGTTGAATTGACAGTTTGTCATACAGTATTGACAATTTAACTTTGTGTTAGCAACTAACTCAGAGTTATGTTTTACGTGCAAGTGGTATTTAATTATTTAGTTATAGAATGAGTTTGCTTTTCCTCAGTATACAGGGAGACATATTGCTGTTATTATAACAATAGTTAGAAAAACATAGCTTACAGAATATTTAGTACCCACAACTTCGCATTTAAAAAATATAAATAATACTTGTGTACGTGACCTAAGCATTATATTAAGAGTAACTTATTATTATTAAGTATACCAGACATGGCGTCTGATATAAAATCAATTACGTAATATTTAATGACGTATTTTAAACAGAAAACCGAACATTTTAACGGCTTATTGAATAGTACTTATGAATGATTAGTATTATTTACACGTCGATGTTTTTTATACATTTTTACAACGAATCGTATTGATTTTATTGTAGTATGAAACGGCCGTTGTATGTACTGAAGCAACATCGTGCTTTATGTATAAAAATCTAGTTTTACGTACATGTAAACCGATTTTGGGGTACTTAACTGAGCCGAGAATTGATACGTTGAGAAACATAGACATTATAGTATTCTGTTTAATTCGTTTGGCTTCCAAAAACACGTTGACGTTCTTATAAGAATGTATTATTTTATTTTACCGTAACTCTCTATGTTTTGTTTGTATGTCTTTGTTCTTAACTCGTAATGTATAAGATATTGATGGCTTATTATGTGTGGGGATTGGCAATAAATGTGTATGTGGAATTGTTTATGTGATAATCTAAATATGAAACGCCATTTCGAAATATATACATAATAATGTGTAGCTTTATATGTTACATTCCTCAAATACCCTGCATTCCCCTTCATCGGCATTTTTAACACTAATTTCATTCTCAATTTATTAGTTTTAGAAATGTATATTTTCTTATGTTATCTAAGTTATATTCTGTGAGATATTTTTGTAGCGTTTTATTAGATAGGCATTCCCGCGGGATACAACGATATTTTACAATCATAATATTTTTTATTGTAAATTTTTATTTTGTTAGACGTTTTAAGGCTTTAATCAAGATTTTATTGATTACTTAATTTTTAGATTTTTATTTTGAAATCGAATAGGCGTTTTTAATTTCTTAACATTTAACGTGAAATCGAAATATCTAATAAATGAATAACTATGATTACTCCACTGTATTTAGTGATGCTAGCTATCAGTAATGTTAATATACAAGAAGAATGTGTAAGCCTAAAAATAAAACGGAATTGGTAAAACAATCAAACTTTTTCATTTCCTGTCCCTTGAAATCCCTTATTGTGCCATTAATAATATTTGCTTATGGGTGCTTATTCCTTATTTTATGTGGCAATGAAAGGTATGCAGCACAGTTTTGCAATTGCTGGTACGCACGGAGCAAGCAAGTTTGGATTACATCATTTTTGCAAAGATGATAGACAGCTGGGATGCTTTTATTATATGCGTATATCGCTTCTCAATGTATAATCGATATGGGTGTAAATCGAACGGAAGACAACAAAAAAAGTTGCTTGATTTGATTTCCAGGGACATGTCCGAATTCACCCGGTCAGGCTCTGTCTACAGCCAACAAAATTCTACTACGACCATTGATGGGTATGTATGATTTACATATATGTACGAAAATAAGTTTTTTATACAAAACCAAAATCTGATTTAGATCAAAACAGAATTTCGTCGCATATGATCATTAAAAAAAACCGGGGGAGGGCAAATCGGACTAGCGCACTGAGGATCCCGTACAAATAGCTACTCATCAATATAATTAGGTAACAAAACTATAAAAGGCTTCAACTCATATCAAGCTCACGCAAACGACATTGCTCTACCGAAAAGATAAACTGGATTTAGAGACAAAATTAACATTGCCGTAGAAATCTGTACACAACGTAGTAAAAAAAGTATGTTGCTTTTCTTAAGTTTGCCGTAAGTTATTACTACCCAGATTTTGATCCTTATTAGCGACACTATCGGATGGAGTAATAATACAATTTTGCTTTTTCAATATCAACGGGTTCAATTCATGAATATTGATTTTTTGAAAAATCAATAATGCAGTTTTAGTTTTAATCAAAATCAGCTCCGTGACTCCACTGAGTGTTTTTCGCTATTCCTCATATTTTCGGTTTTTAACATCGACGCCCACTTGAAAAGCTAACCCTGAGTGAGTTTCGGTTTCGGCCGAAACCAGAATTTGCGGTTTCGGTCAAGAATATAGTTTCGGTCGGTCTCTAAAATATTATTGAATGTTACTACCTACAAACAGGGTGAATAGAAATCGATTATTCCCGGTGTCCACCACTAGGCAGGGGTGAATGTTAACAAAACTTTGATTATGATTTTAACTTTGATACCACTTTATTGGCTTCAAACAAAGCATCGTTTTTTATAATTGTTTTACCTACTAAAATGCTGTTTTTTTTTTTTAAAATAACCTTAAAATTAGCTTCAAAGTTTTGTTTCTATTCACCCCGTTTGACGGTACTTGGTCTTGTCAGTGCCAACTCTAAAATAAACCTGGATACACGTCCATCTCCTCAACTCTTAATATCAATATTTATATACATATACTTTCGTGTCGAAATCTCGACCACAAAACTACATATTATAAACCCAGGATCTTATCAGTCACCAACACGCGCGTAGCCAGAGGCTTATCTAGTTACAATAACAATAATTTGCAGGAGTGTAGTGGAGTCCCCGGAGTACATCTACGACGACGCTGACATAGTCGAGGTGGTCGACCACATCGAAGTGCTAGAGAAGCCAGTCCCACCGCCTAAACCAGAGAACCTCACGTCCTTTCCTAGATCCGTCTCCGTCGCTGCTGACGAATAAATGAAGCCTAAGGCCCACTAGCACCAAAAACTTAACGCAAAATTCGTTGCTAAGACAAGGACTAATATGTCATACATAAATGGACGAGATAATAATGGCAGATAACCCAGGGTGGCGCAAGTGGGCCTAAATAAACTATTTATTTTTGTAACTAGCCACTTTATGAAACGAAAAGTTACCTCAAAATGTATGTAACAAATTGCCAAGCGCGTATAGTAGTCACAGCGGATCTTTGTGTCTCTGAAGTTGGCTCTGCCAACCATTGCGCAAGAAACAGTTTGTCATCGAGCATACTGCATAGAGTAAGCGAGATAGGACGATGCGACAAACGTAAGTGAGTGAAATACAAAACTATCTTCACCTTCAACATTGACACAAAAAAAATTGCTACTGCGCAGGGTCTTGCAGACAATTCAGGGACACAAAGATCCATTGTGAGTATTATAAACTGCTGCGCGGCTATTGACAACCAATTTTGCGATAATTTTCGTTCCAAGAAATGGGAATAAGCCTTAATTGAACATTATTTATTTATATTTATTACGAACACTGTAGGTAGTGCACCCCTGCCTAACCCTTCGACGTGCACAGCCGTGATATCATGTGTATTTATTAAGATGACGATTCATAAAGTTTTATAATGTTCTATATTGTAATGTGTTTTATATTTAGTTTTAGAGAAGCTCGTGGTTAAATAATAATAGCAGCACGGGTCGATCAAAGCTAGTTAAGCTATGCTTGACGAGATCCATGCCTTGAATTGGTGTATTTATATAACGAGATTCCTCCGTGTCTCGGAAAGCACGTTGATCAGCAGCCTTTTTATTTTATATTTGAACATATTTTTGTATTGGTTTGTGAGAGAAGTTTTATTATTAAATGTTTATAATAAATTATGAGTTTTATTTCGAAACGAAGTTTCTTAAACACGGCTTGCAGCAGGTGTGATTCTGTGATTCGGGAGAAAACGAGTTATACACCATCCATACTTCTTTCTCTCAGTGTATCTTTCTATGAGCACTATAAAGGTACAAGTTGGTAGCAGACTACACGCAGCAACAGCAGACAACGTGTCGTCGCTTCATGTCGTCACACACGTCGCCGTCGTTGCATCCTGTCGCTGCAGTCATGATTAGAACCTGACTGCAGACGGCAGCGCTGTATTCCTTTAGGTTCTGAGTGTTCCATGAGACAAAATGTCTGACTACAATCACTCACTACTGATCTGCGGTCGGGCGACACGTCGTTTATGATCGTGCGAGCGACGTGTCGCTAGCTGCGGAAGGTATTTCATAGAAATACTTAGAAGCCAGTAGTGTCGCTGCAACACGTCGTTTGCTGCTGCTGTGTGTAGTCGGCCAACAACTTGTACCTTACAGGTGAACACGCACCTAGACGCACCGCAGCCGCACGCGCCACAGTCATCGCATCTTATAAATCTATATATATAAAAATGCTATGTTGGTTTGTGTACGCTTCAAAAACTCAAAAATATCTGCACAGATCGAGCTGAAATTTTAGCATGATATATAATCAGCATCAAGGTTTGTATTTACCTATACATTTTTTTTTTCTTTAAATTTAGAAAATGGACAGGTTGTTTATTTAACAGATGCAAATGTGCAAGAAAGAGCCCCTAATCCACAACTCTGACTGCTTTTTTCACCTTAAGCCAGGACGACGCTTTCGCCAGAACACTGATGTATTCAGAAGTTCCCTCTTATTACACGTGGAATGTAACTAAAAAAATATTCGTACGACGCAGACGAGGGGAGCCAGTCGACGGTCAACCTGGCATTTTCAAAGAAAATACAATTAGTAGAATTTGTACAGTGCCTCCCAATCAAGATGAATGTTTTTTCCTTCGGATGCTATTGCCATCAATACCATGCTATTGCATGGTATTGATTGGAGGCATGTGCCTGGTCCTAGATCTTTTCAGCAATTAAAAATAGTTGACGGCGTCACACATGCCACTTTCCGCGCTGCGTGTCAAGTTCTGAATTTATTAGAAAATGTCCAACAGTGGAATTTATGCATTAATGAGGCGTGCAACACTGCACATCCAAACCAAATTCGCGTATTATTCGAAATTATATTAACCACTTGCTTTCCTTCATCTCCCACAGAGTTATGGGAAAGATATCGACGGCATATGGCTGAGGATATTTTGCATAGAGTACGCCTTGAAAATGTCAATATGACCTTAGAATTTAAAGAAGGCATTTACAACGAAGCATTGATAAATATTGAAGACAAATGCTTAGCTATTGCAAATAAAGTTCTTAGTCAATTAGGAATGCCAGCACCAACCCGAACTGCGTTGATTTGAACAATCGAACATTCCCAAATTAACGCGTGAACCGAAAGACATTTATGATCGCTTTGCAAATGATAAATGACGGAGTTGGGGGAATCTTCTTATTGGATGCGCCAGGAGGAACTGGGAAAACGTTCCTCATTAGGCTTAGCACGCACTGCGATTTTTATTCGCGCGAATTTTTTTCCGCACGTTCTGTGGCCTATGGAGTTGTATGAAGCTGCACGCACTGCGGAAAAAAAATCGCGCTCAAATAGTGATTCGCGCGGAAAATAATTCGCGCGAATCAAAATCACTGTGCGTGCTATGCCTTAGATTGATTCTAGCAACGGTTCGATCAAAAAATGCTCATGCTTTAGCTCTTGCTTCGTCTGGAATAGCTGGTCTTTATATCTACGCAGACAGTGGAAAAACAAGAAATATTGTATATCCACAAGTATTGCAAAATTAAACTTATATGAAATGTATTCTTTGTTTTGATTCTCATTTCTCAACCATTCAACCACAATGTGCCACAGCGAAGCGTGGCAGGGTACAGCTAGTCTTTATATAAAATCTTATCCAACGTCGCGGATGACGTCATTAACTGCACGTTCGATGCTTGCGGCGAGTGCGGTGCGGGCGGCGCGGATACGTTATCCGCATCCGTATAGAAAATAATGATATAAGATGTACAGAAGTGGATACGATGCGTGCGGCGCGTGCGATGCAGATTGCGCGGGACCATGGACGCGGCGCGTGCGGCTCCTGCAGTGCGCAACTCTCTTTTCTAATGTCAAAATGCGTGAGTAACTTCGTTCCTGACGAGGGTTCCCGTTACCGCACGTTTTTTTAAGTGCTCTTCTTGGTACCAACTAACCACCATTTTAAATATTAGAGCTTGAAGATATCCTCATAAGGAAGACTGCAACACCAGAACTAGTCCATTTACTTTTGTGCAACGTTAGAGTCGAAGCCCTACATAGAAATATTGAAGTCTCTATTTACAAAGGCTTGGTCGTTTTCTTGTCCCACTTAACTTTGCAAACGTGTTAATTTTCGAGATGTTTTTTACATCGTTTTTGCACACGTTTCTGTCGACAACATTGGTTCTCTGCCAGATCACCTCGTTCCGGATTCGATCCCTCAGAGAGACTCCTAGCATAGCCCTTTCCATAGCTGGCTGAGCAACCTTAAGCTGATGGACCAGCCGCACCGTGAGTGTCCACGTCTCGGCCCCGTAAATCATAAAAGGTAGGACGCACTGATTGACGGCTCTGTGGAATAAGCGACGAGAAGACTAGACGAAGTTTCCCAAACACCGACCAGCCCAGCTGTATCCTTCTGCTAGCCTCCCTCTCAAAGTTGTTTGCCCGAGGTAAATTTATTCCAGAAGCTTGTATATCTGAGGGTAAGAGTGGTAATAACGACAAATAGTGAAAAATATGATTTTCGGCTTTACATCATGATTTGCACATTAAAGCTTTTCTCCAAATACGTTTTTTTAGTCCAACTATTTAAAAAAAATATAATTTAAATTTTCCATTTTTAAGTTTTACGCTATTAAGTCCTTGTGGCTTTTCCTACTTTAAATAAATAATTATTTTTTATTATATTATATTTCCATTTTCTTTTGCTATAGGTAGGGAAAACTGTAGTTACCCTTCTAACTTACTACTGCAGTAGTAAGAAAGGAGTTTATTGTTTTCCTGATGTTTGACCCCTCTTTGTTATTTTAAACATAACTTTCCGTTACCTATCTGAGCTTGAATGGAAAATAATTACATAGCATCACGCCCATATTTCCCTTTAGAACAGCACATTTCGTCAGTTAAATTTAGGTTCCATAGCGAGCCTAATACCATATCAACCGGGCACAAGACTGGGCTGCTACTTTACATCCCTACGTTTCTTGGGTAGCAAAATAATAATTCTATTTATTCAGTCAGATTATCTAATAATATTGGACCCGTATTTTTTGCTTTAACAATTAAAAAAAAATTGACAAAGATAAAGCGCACCATCAGGAGTGGGGCTTGTGACGTCACACAATATTTCAACGTACTGTATCGTCGTATTTTTTTGTGTTCGTGGCAAAAGAAAAAATACATGTCCAATATTTTTAGGTTATCTAACTGACGGACTAAAGGAAAATCTAATATTATTTTGTACGTTCCAGGCATCCAACCCAGGACCTCAAGCTCAGCAGTAGCGATGCTAACCGCTAGAATAACGAAGCAATGATATACTCGTAATTAGAATTTTGGAATACATTTATGGCTAAAATCTACGATATCTGTAGGTTTATAGTGTGAATTCCGATGTTTCGGTCGAGCTTCATCGATCTGAAGCCGGGTGCTACTTGGAAGAAAGATTGGAATGGAATAATTTGTAAGCCTTCAGATTCAGCTATACTCCATTTGAAATTTTTACAACACCTTTTTACAGTCTGTTCAACCCATTTTGAGTTCTATCCCGTAAATATAAGGATAGCATTAACCTGTTACCAAAATACATCTGCTATTTGTCATATCACCAACGCAATATAAGTCAAAATCAAAATGGGCTTATATAAATGTCTAATGTTATCTCAAATGGAGTATAGCGGCGTGTGATATTTAAAGGAGTTTTGTCGAAATAAAACACAAACTTGAATAAAATTGTGATGATTTAATTCAATCCATAGCCGGCAACGAAAATTAATACTTTAACATACATATCTTCTTGAGAGTTCTTTAAAACAAATGGTACAAAAATACAACACAATTCATGCTGGTGCAGAACTCTTGTTCATACATTGGTGTTTTATAAGGCATTGCATATATTTATATAAACATAGATATCAAATATGAAAACAATTAATTTCCTATTATGTTTTATCTGAAATATTTGCATATACTCAACGTACAACTCAATAATACAGAACAACCAATAACAATTTTGGTTTCTTCACTATAAACAGCGAGTTTGAATAAAACATATTTACATAGTATACGTTTGTCTGAGAAATAAAATGTTTGTACATCATATAACTTGGATGGTAATAACTGGGCTATTATCTAAACTAGTTTGTAGTTATGTCTCGGGCTAGTCAGGAAACCGGAAACTATAATTTAGGATCTAAACTATTATTATTACAATATATTAAAGCTACATTTATTTAAAGGTGGGAATCGATTAGTATAGTAAAGTTATTAAAAAAAGTAAGATCACCGCCAGATAAGAAAAAATAAAAGTCGTTGATACCTACCAATATTTCAAAACGATACGAAGAATTGTATAGGGGGTGTCGCTAACACGATCAAAAGACCCGTATCGCGGTAAGGGGTGTCCTTGACCCTTTCACTTGGCATTTAGTAATGAGTTAATATCTCATAAACGCGTGGACTGATTTACATGATTTAGACGGATAAAATGCTTAAAATAAAAACCTTTCAAAATTATCAAAACATCTCAATAAACAAAAAATCATGTTTTCAAGTTACGTAAGATACAAGTCGGATCAACGACTTTTATTTTATTTTATCTGGCGGAGACTTTAGTGAGGATTAGGACATTTTGAGCTTAATAAGTATTTTGTTGCCAAATATTTTTTATTTATTATATATGGTTCCCTGACTTAACCAAATCTGGCATACTCGACACAGTAAGTAATTTTGGAATGTTCTCATTAAAGTACGAAGAAGGATTAACTAGATATGATACCAACACTCGATAAAGAATGGTTTCCAACCACAAATGTATCTATTTAAGATTCTAGCCAAAACTATTTCGAAGCTTTGTAGACAAAAACTATTTTATTTAGATTTATTGCTTATTATGTAATATTCTCGTAAAAAAATGTTTATTTTAATGAATCGTAATACAAGAACCATCTTCATGCGTATTGGTATTAGGTAACGCTAATAAACGTAATCGTAATTTTTACATTAAAATTAATTTAATCTACAGTTTATTGACATCAAAAACTGTGAACATATTGACAATTAATCGACTCATAAATAATTTAAATTCAATAAATAACGTCATTTTGATAAAAACTTCTAAAGTATGAACCGATTTTACATTTTTCGACTCTATAGTTTTATTGTTCTGGAAAACAATAGAGTCGCAATGGTCTATAAAAGTTGGATATCAAGATTCATACTTTAAGATAATCTTTAGCGAATATTTGACTAAATTCAATATAAAAAATAATGAATATATTTAGAACCAATGTCGGAACGTATATAAAATCATTGTGATGGCAACTCAACGCCCCCTTTCCCCCATTAACTACAATTTGTACAAACGCAATCAAGCAATTTATTATTATCCTTCACCTAAACAATACAAGTTTAAAAGTTTCAACAGATTCGAGATTTTTAAACCGTTCAGCCTTTTAGGTCTAGAAGAGTTTATTTTCGTCAATTGGTAGTTGTGTTTGTCATACAAGGAATATGTTGTAATGATAACATGATCATAGACTTTATATTAAGACAAACAAACCATTTCCTCAATTAGAAGTTTTTAACAACACGGTGTTGTTTGACAAACACTACGACACAAGGTACAGACAACTCTCGCACTAA
This sequence comes from Orthosia cruda, assembly GCA_964057195.1. Classification (NCBI taxonomy): domain Eukaryota; kingdom Metazoa; phylum Arthropoda; class Insecta; order Lepidoptera; family Noctuidae; genus Orthosia; species Orthosia cruda. The sequence goes on along the minus strand of OZ059854.1, from coordinate 10,527,682 downwards.
GAACTGAGTTTGTGAGCAATTAACTAAGCTTCGACACCGTAAGTCCACGACGTAGGAATAAAATCATCAATATCTAAGTGGGCCCAGCCCTTTGTTCATGTAAAATCACTAATTAAAAGAAGTGGCCACATATATTTCTAGAAACCGTTACGTTAAATTAGATAAATCGTTAATTAGAGCTTTATTTTTAAATTTTAATGAACTACGCATCCCTAAGAATGATTCAGTCAGTGTTTAAGATGACAGATCTTAAAGCATGATAACGATCGAATGTCTTAACGAGTCTTACGCACAGTTTTTGAAACGAAAATAATCGCGAAATTGTTATGACACATTTTCACAGTGATTGGCAGTTGCTAATTAATTCAACCAATCAAGATTTTTCGATAAGTCGTTTCTAAAGCGGTGTGTAAATAACCCATACAAGATTAATATTAAAATGACTTCTAAAATTATATGTGACCACTTCAATTTTCACTTAAATAATAATAATAAAGAAATATCACTGTAATAAGTATACTTACACCACGACGCGACGCGTGAGTTGATAGATACTATATTATAACAATATTTTATAATGATCTACAATAACAGAGAGCCTACTAACATTGAGTATAACAATATTGCCTAATTAGTCCCATGGAAGAAAGAAACAAACAACATGTAATTATTCAGGAATATTTTACTAAACTACCCACATTCGTTGATAAAACTTGCCACGGAAAAATATATAATTATTTTCTATTTACAAAATCGGACGTCAATGCATTACTATGTTCTACTATTAAGCATGAAATCTTCTTTATTTATCAACTCACGTCGTCGTGCAAAAAGTAAATAATTAAAACTGCTTAGTTAATCTAACATTTTATTGTTTAATCTCGTCAAGAAACAAACTGGTTTCTGATCCAAAATGGGTTTAACCTTTGACATATTCAACCAGTCTTACTATTGGCTATAGAATAACCGAGTTACTGGATCGTGGAGGTCAGATAAAATACTGGTATTCAGCTAAACTGGTAAGACTGGTAGCCGACCGAAACATAATAAGCCCCTCTTACGCACTAGCGGTTAACCGCAGGGGCGCGGCGGCTAACCGCGCGGCTATCCGCTTTTCTATTTTAATATGCAACCACTTGGTATCGTACACACTCAACCGCCACTAAATTTCCGCGGCTGGCCGCCATCTTACACGAGCTGGCGGTTCATGGGCGGTTTAATTTGCGGTCAACCACTATTCCAACCGCGTCAGGCGGCTGGCCGCTCAAATGCCTACCTGGGCGGCCAACCCCTAGTGCGTAAGGGGGCATATGGTAAGCTAGGCAGACTATACGTGGTGTAACGAAAAGATGTGATCATATTTAAAAAAAATATCCCATACAAATTTAAGTCAGCTGGTGACAACAGAGCAGTGGTGGCCCAGTGGTAACATAAAGTCGGGGCGACTTACGTGTCGTAGGTCGTGGGTTCGAACCCAGGCAGGCGCTTTACTTTGTGTAAATTATTTCATCACCACTGCTCTAAAAACCGTGAAGGAAAACATCATGGGGAAAACGGCATGTCCCAGAACCAAAAACTCGAAGACATGTGACATCCAAAAACCCGCGTGGTGGATTAAGGCCCATACCCTCTCACAGAGGAGGCCTGTGACCCAGCAGTTGGAACATTAAAAGGTGATAACTTTGTATGAAAAACCAATGTATTTTTTTTTGAATTGCTTTTATTTTCCTTGAAGAAAGTTGTTCATTTGAACATGGACAGAAGCAATTTTTAAAATATGGTCCCACCGTTCCGTTACACTGTATAAAAATGCTTTATTTATGAAAATATTTCATATATACATGTATTTTAGTATCCCATACACCTGTACTGTTAGTTTAACTGAGCAGAATTTACCTCGACGCGGTCGGCGTACATACAATAACGCAGTATCCCAGGACAAAATTGCAATATCACCTAAAATTCCACTAGCGATGCTGATTCTGACTAAATCAACCACATAAAGACTTGCATTCATACCTGCAGTGGACAAAAAGAAAACGTAAATTAAATAAAAATAATTATAATAAATTAAACAAAATAAATAAATAGGTACAAGGATAGAGTATTGCAATTACGTCCGTCCATATATAAAAAGTACAAATTAATATTTTACATTTTTATTGCTGGCAACATAGTTTCGTTTATTTATATAAACATTACATGTATTTGTATTATCTGGTATACATTTATAATATTGATATGATTTAAGCATCCTTTAGACTGATGCAGCAACTTGAAGCAAAATATATTTACCTATATACTTAAGAAAACAAGAAAACCCAATAATACGCGATAAATATCCAAATCAGAATAATCTCAAGTGTTATAAAATTTATTTTGTATGCCCCATCTTTCTAAAAGATGCTCTCTGCCTATAATACATACATACACGATATAGTACATAACAAAGCTTATAATAATAGTAATATTGTGAAGTGACTACAGTACAATAGCTTGTTGAAAATAATAGAAAACTCTATTGAATTTCAACTACGACCTTTCATTTTTTTTTATAATTTTGCTGGTGTTTGGAAACAGAGGTATTTTGGACAAAACTCATTTTCGCTTGACATAATATGTGTTATTTATTTATTTAGATTTCATGCACAAAGGTACAAAAGCGGACTTAATGCCAATATCGTTTTTTGTCGGTTACATTTCGGGGAGTGTGCGATGGAATTGCATTTATTAATTCCACCTAGCCCGTTTCATCATCAGATTACCAGACGTACGGCGATGCACCATCGGTACATGGTGGACATCCCACCCACACGCACTAAACGTTTTGAGAATACTTTTATTATGCGTACAGCTAAGGAGTGGCATTACCTGCCGGAGTCTGTGTTCCCCGATAGCTACAATCTAGGGGTATTTAAGTCAAGAGTGAATAGGTTACTTCTAGGCAAGCGTGCTTCACCGTCGACCACATAATCGCTTACCATCTGGTGAGATAGTGGTCAAGCGCAAGGCATCAAATAAAAAAAATAAACCTGTCACCTTTTTAAAATCAACCTTATAGTCTATTATTAAATAGTGAGGCGATATGATCTTATCGACATTGTGTTTTATCGAATTAAAGGATGGAAAATTGGCTCTAGGTAATCAGAGATTGGATGGTCCGCCATATCGAGTTTTTTTTTTAAACTGTTCACATTGGACATAACATCACGCCTGGATTCCCTATTGCTATAAACCGGGTACAATTCCAGATTCCAGGCTGCTACTGTAGAATTCTAGATGGAAAAACTCAATAACACTCCCCAGGTCTTTGAGGTCCTGACCTCATGCTAAGAAGAAGCGTTTGCTACAACAAGACCAACGATGCATTAGACATTTGTGTGATAAATCAAACAAAATTCAAGTTTCCTCTGTGTCCAAACACCAGCGTGATCTAATATTCGCCTATATACTTTCAATTAGAATCGTTTATTCCCTAAGTAACGCTCAACATTACGCTAGACTGGACAGGCTCGTACGTAACCTCTGTATTTACTTTACTACACTACCTCGTTCACACTGGGCTGACAGCGAGTTGCAAACGAATAAATTATTTTACAAGGAGTTAATACTGTTTTGTGGGGGGCAGATGTAGTTTGCAGGTAAATAACTAACTAGCTTAGAAGCTTTCTAAGACTGATTTGATATTGAATCAGGGCCTTATTAGCGCTATACTGCGTGTAACGAAAAGGTTTCGTCTTATTATAAAAAGAGTGCCGAACATTTGTGTTATGGTCCTTCGAGCCGGATCAAATGTTCGGCACTCGACAACTGCCCGAGGAATTTATTGTAAATAAAACGACTTATTTCCAAAGCAGGTACCAAAAATGTATTTTGATCTAATCCTTATAAGATATGCGGGGAGATTCTGAACTTCGCGATACAGAAAACACACAAATGGCTCAACACCATCTATTGAGCGTAGGGTAAAACTCGCGATCGAACAATTTTTACACAAATTTTGATCAGCTGATGATAACTATGTATAGAAACGCCTTTTTAATTTGGGAATTCACTATCATTTCCTTGAAGAGAGTTGTTCATTGCCATGGGCAGAAGATGTCCCTAAAATATTCCACCGAACCATTTCGTTACACTCTGTATGGATGACTAAGCGCATAACAAAATTAATCGCTGTCATCTTTATTTCACAACTTTTATTGACTTACTGCTTGTCTGTGAATAAGAGAAGTCGATTCCATTTCTGTGTTTGTATCTGTGCAAGTTGATTGTGAATATCAACTTATGTCCTAGAACCAAAAATTCGAAGACAAGTGAAATTCACCAACCCGCACTGTACACTCACAGAGAGTAAGCCTTTATCCCAGCAATGGGCACATCAAAAAGACTGATTATTATAATAATCTTATGAAATAGGCAAATTTCATATGGATATAGCAGTAATTAAGTTCTTCCATGGATGGATAGGCCCTGATCTTCCCGAGACAATTCTTGTCCTGTTTATTGCCCAACAATTTTTAATCAAGAACTATTTACAAATGTCTGCCACAACTTAGTCTTTGCCGCATTTAACTGAAGTATCATTAAGGGCCGATTTTTCAATAGTCAGATAATTTTCACCTGAGACCTTTCCCGATGTCTGTAATAAAATCTTGCAAGTTAAATGTAACCCACTTTCTGCAGACTTAGGCCGAGTTTCTCACATCTAAATTATCGCAGAATTAATGTGACAAATTGTCAAGCAGGCGTTATCTGCTGTGATTGGCTAAATTAATTTTCAACAGCCAATCACAACAGATAATGCGTGCTTGACAATTTGTCACATTAATTCTGCGATAATTTAGAGGCGGGTAACTCGGCCTTATTGCGTAATGAATTCGGAAAGGGCAAAGAGTATGAAAAATCTACCAATCCGTCTATGTAATTGGTCGATTTTTCATCCTCTTTACCGTTTGCCCTTTCCAAATTCATTACGCAATAAGGCTGCTGGTGTTGTATTGAGCTGAAATTTTGCACACGCATTTGTTACTCATGCAACTGCAATTAAAAAATAGAAAGTTAGTTTAAAAAAAAAAATGTTTTCTTCAGTTAAAAAATATCTGACTATTAAAAATTAGGTCCTAAAATGTATGTGTGTGTATTGAAGCAATGTTCATGTTCACCCCCCGCCCAGCCCCCTGCCGCCCGCCACATTACCTGTCGTGATGCTTGTCCAGCAGGTACTCCTTGAGGCGCCGCACCAGGTGCTCGGACAGCTGCGTGACCTCGGGCCACTGCTTCAGGACCATCACGCCCACCATTACTGCTAGGCTTGTTGTTAGTACGCGTACTCTGCAATGTTACCAATTATTTGTTACAAATATTGTCTTCAGAAAGGCCATGTGCACAGTACTTATAACCGGCGTGCGTGTATGACTAGATGTAAGAATGTGAGAGAAGCAAAAGAAGTATGTAAGGATTGTAGCTGGTGGTGTTCTGACTCTGCCTACTCGAAAACTGACATAATGAAACATTGCTTATCCCTCATAGCAAATAGCGAGATAATTTATAGCCTATATATTGACCCGACTTATAAGGATTATTTATGCAAACTTTTTACAGAATCTGTTCAGTAGTTTTTGTGCCAATTGAACCCAAACAAACAGCCAAAAATATGTAGTTTCCCTCATAATATAACCCATACCTTTAATTTTTTTCAACCATGTAATGTAATATAAGGTTTTGACGTCTCAACGATGTTATCATTATGTCTAATAGATCAGAAATGTTGTGATGATGAGAGTCCATCCAACTCCTTATTTAATAGTACATTATGGTACAAGTGTGTAATGTTGGTGATTACCGCTGAGGCGCCATTGTCTTAAGAGAGCCGAGGACAGTAATCATCAATACACACGTGTATCATACGACGTTTTTCAACACTCTTGTGAAGAAAATAATACTAAAAAATAATTTCCAACAGTGAAAACGAGTTGTGAATTTTTTTTCGCAATGGCGGGCAAAATTAATCAGTTTTCCTATGCGCGCGCATCTAACAATGGCGATCGACCATAGACTAAAAAAAATGAGTTATCTTTTTTTTGACTTTTCGCGAATAGCGTTTAAGCCACGTACAAGTTTTCTTTATTACAGACAAAAACATAAGTTATATTTAAGTGAAAGTTTTATTAATTATACACGTACAAGTTGAAATTATCTATTTAAATACGAAGTTGCATGAAATGTGTTGCATTTGTACTATTGAGCACGATCTTTTTTGTATCGAAACTTTTTTTAAGAACAAAGCAACTCAACCAATAAATTAAAAAAAGAACTCTTTATCTCACTTGTGAATAATAGTAATGAAAAAGTCACAGTTTGATAACAGGTGTCATTATGTGCCCAATCGCGGTGAAATTAGAGCCACTTTATGAGCAAGTGTGTTGAAAAATATATTTTACCACTACAATTTGTTTCGCAAAATGAACATTTAGACGCAAGATTATAAAATAGTACATTGTGTATTAAGGGCGGTATGTAAGGAATTACGATCGAGGCTCTAGTAGAAGCCCGAAGTCGAAGACTAAGAGCTTTCTGAGTCGAGGTTCGTAATTCCCGTACCGCCCGTGATACACAATGTTTTTCATCACATTTGCGAGTAATAATTATGAATTATAGCTTTAATACAGAAGTCAGCACAGCTGTTATTACGAAATACAGGAACCTTTTTTTTAAGCGGTTGGCGAATTTTTGCCCACACCACAGATTATACAGTGTTTCGTTCAGAAACTTTAAGGGCAAATGCTTTCGTAGGTATACAGCCATGACGGAGTGTAAAAAGAATTAAATAATTTCGACGTTTTCATACTATAACTATTAAAATCGATTATTAAGAACATTAGTTGAGTATTTAAGTAACATGTAGCGAGATTGCAAAGAAATTCCTGTTTAGATAACATTTTAAGACAATTTTTCAATTGCGTGTAAACTCCTTGCTTGAACTTGCATGACCTGTGTGCTGTGCTGTAAATTAAAAAAATATTACTTACCGCCCTAGGGTTTCATGACAAACAAAAAAGCCCGAGGGTTTTATATGGGGCATTACGGCCAAGTTAACCTGTATGTTTTGATACTGTTTACGTGCAAGTGTGAATAAAAAAATAATTACATAATAACAGTTACGAAATGACTTTTATATGGATCATTATGTAACTGGCAGAATGTTACTGAACCTGTTACCTCTCGAAAAAGCGCGCGTTGATTGTGTGTTGTCTGTGGTTTTTAGTCTGAACGTTTCTAATAAATTGTTGTTGGAACTTATTTGCATTTAATTAAGTAGGCTCATCAGGTAGTGGAAAAAGAATCGTTCGTGTCTCGCATAAAAAGGCTTTATTTTAACACTCGAAATTGGCTACATCACTCGTGTTAAAATCTAGACTTTATACGCTCGACACGAAATGTGCTATATCGTAGTTTGAAAGGATAGTAATTTTGGCAACCATTTCTTGTTCAAGATGATGTTTTGTTAAAAAATAGGAATTTCCTGAAGTTTGTCGTATGTCGTTACATCCCAGAATTCGAAATTGACTTTTCTAAAATCCATGAAACTCTCCATGATTTAGTTTTCATGGTGTTAGGCCCCGTGATTACTTTAAGTGTTCCCCTATTCATCAGTTTCAGATTTAGCCATCCACGACCACTTCAAAAATTCACCATTTATACTTGCCATACTTGTTTAGAATATCTGTACAACAGTGTTCTATTAAGACAGCGTCATTCATCATCATCATATCAGCCGAAAGATGTCCATTGCTGAACATAGGCCTGCCCCAAGCGTCGCCACATTGACCGGTCCCGTGCGTCTCGCATCCAGCGGATCTCCGCAACCTTCACCAGGTCATCGGTCCACCAGGTAGGAGGCCTTCCAACGTATCGTCACTCCAGAACTTTTCTGCCCCATCGGCCATAAGTTCTGTGAGCATCGACCACATAGCCACTAGACGCCTAATAACAGGCGAGCGATGTCTGTCAACACATATGACTAAAAAGATCATATACAGGTAATACTGATCGCTACTCGACAATTTCGAATTAGTACCGACCACTTCTGTGAGCCATAAACACTTCCGTGTCAGTCAATAAAAAAAATATGAAATAAATATTATAATGGCCTCTTGTACAATACGTTGCTATGGTAACAACAGCCAGACATCGAGATTCCGAAAAAATAACATAACATTTCATTGATAAATTAATAGTTACATAAACATAATTAGATTTATTTTCTAATATTATTTATCGGAGTTCATATTATACTGGTCAAGTTTGTAGGTGAACACGCCCACCGCATTTTTGCGTCTCTTTCTTTTTAAAGTATTTTTTTCGCTATCTCTTGTCCTCTATAAATTCGTAAACAAAACTAGTGAAGCACCATATCCTATGATCAAATCTGTTATCGATAGAACTAGAAACCTTACAAATACAGACATTAAATTGAATAGTTTATTAATTGTGAAACGATTTTTTGATTACGTGTTTTACTAATATTTAATATTACTATATTTAAGAACCAACAACCGAAAAAAAAGTATATACCTTTAGAATTTTCTTTTTTTCGTTTTAGCATTTTATGTTATTACTAAAACGTTAAAACGCCGTATAATTAATAATAAAAAAGGTAATATATATTTAAAAAAAATACAAATACTATTTATAAAAATCGATACCTTCCTGGTTTTATTTAAACCTGACCCACCCTTAATGATGCGTATGACCTTGGTAAGGGACCAATCAGAGCGCAGTCGTCCCATTCCTCATACCTCAGCTAGTTGACAGAATTGTTTTGATGTATTAGATCAAGCATTAGGCGTCTAGTGGCTATGTGGTCGATGTCTGTGAGCAATGTGCCCATAAAACACAGCGCCATTACATCAGCGAAACCACTTACCTAGTACGTAAGAAGGGCATGGCCACGCCAGCCACAGTAGCGACCAGCAACAGCGCCAGCTGCAGCAGCGTCAGCGCCACGTTGAGCAGCTTGACGAGCAGCAGGCGAGGCGGCAACGCTCCGCCGGCACCAGCCTCCCCGCCGCCGCCCACTCCGCCACCGCCGCCGCCGCCGCCCGCCATCCATTGCTCTAGTTTGCTGATCTGTTGGGAGTTTGGTCAAATTTATAGGTTATATTTAGAATGATCGAGAATAAGTACTAACCTCATAGAAGCACTATGCGACTGAGATACACATGAATACAAATCAAATCGGTGTTTTATAAAACACAGTTCAAAATAACCCACTGAATGGTGATAACTTGCGTTTGTTTTGGAATTATAAATTCAAATAAACTTTACATTTACCTAATCCTCCTGTCCAATACCGGTCTGGAACACTACAAGTAATTCCTGGACTCTACGTTCAAGGTACGGGAATGCATTTGGAATATGAGCAGGAGACAAATCCGCCACCTGCTTGGGGCTTCACAGGCCACTTTGGATCCAACGACATGCTCATGGAGATGGGTCTAACCGCGACACCCATGTGCAGGTTGTGTGGGGAACATACGGAACGCATGGAGCAGCTTCTGTGTAGGGGTAGGATATCCAAGACCAGAAGACTATATATAGGCTCATATCTCCTAATCTCGTAGTAAAACTCATGAAAATGATTTTCAACGATATTAGTAAAGTAAAACAAATGTTAGATTGTAGGTACAGTAAATAAGATGTGACAGTTAAAATATGGGTGATCCTTGTATAATCTACCATATATTAGGCATGCAAACATTATTTAACGAGTTGCAATGATATTTTAGTTGTTAATGTTATTTTGGGAGAATTAAGTTATCAAGGGGACCACAAAAGAACCCAACGGATCAAAGTGTCCGAGTTATTACTCGGCTCCTAATTAATCATCCGACTTAATTTTAGATCATGTGACGTGAAAATAAAATTAATTAAATGCAAAATTTTCATGCGCTATGTACTTTTTCCAGGTTCTATACCAAAATTCAATCTTTATAATCTCTAACCACACCAAATGTAAAGTTATGAAGGTCAATTATCGCAAGTGGAACTTTGTATACTTCACTACAACTCTGTCCATAGCATTCCAACATTTTTCTGAACCATATAAGTACCTTAACAGTAAATTTTCTAGTAGAAATAGTAGATCTTAACAGTAAATTTTCTAGTGGAAATAGTAGAAATAATTTGAGTACTGCCACTCACTTTAGTCTGACAGAGGTCGAGAGCTTCGTGTATATCTCGTATTCGCTCCTCACTCTGGTATTGCACTTTCTCCTCTACGTCCGTTAAAGCTTGCTTCAGGTTTTCCACCTAAAACAGAAAAAAGTACATATTATAACCTAACCACGCTGGATAGTTGTTAAATAACGTAAAATAACGTATTATTTTCTGCGGCATTTGTACGAGACAATATTGGGATGCATCCTTGAGTGTATTATCTGAGAATGGAAACAAAATATATTCATCCACACAAACTATAACACCAGTGAAACAAATCAATAGAAACTGAACATAATTATGTAATTTTACAGCTGAAATTAGTATAACTAATTCAAATTTACACAAGAACTCGAGAGATAAAGAAAATTCCAGTCATCAAGAATGCTCAACTCTGGATATCAATGCATAAGTATTGCTTAAGCCTAGTCTCTCAATATTTATTCTTCGTAAACTTTGAGATCAGAAACAAGATATCGAACCCGCAGATGTGATTGGTATTGATAAAAACCTTTTTTGTACAACTCATTATTTACCCTCGGTTTCTCAACACTCGATTATCGGGTTGTTAACGTAATCGACGATTAATAGCCAGCTATCGGTTGTGAATGGCTGTTGAAAATTCATTCAACCAATCACAGCAAATAACGCGTGCTAGACAATTTGTCACATTAATTCTGCGATAATTTAGCGGTGAGAAACCCGGCCTAAGTAATTTTATTACTTGACTTATTTAAATCATATATTTAATTAACTACGGGGTCAACGGCTGCTGGTCCTGGTAGTGGTCATTTGATACTCACCACGTCTGTGGAGTTTCGCCTGTATATTGAATAGATAAAATCCAGTAATCAAACCAGGGGTTAGAAACGTATGAAGTTGATGAAAGTTACCTCATTTTGGTGTAGTTCAGTGAGATCATTGATTTGCTCCTCCAGCCGCTCAGTCTTGAAGCGCTCCTCCTGTAGTGCGGCCGACAGGAACGACACCTCTTGTGACAAGTTCTGAAATAATGGAGACACATTGGTCAGCTTTAGAGATTTTGCAAGAATCAGTATGGTGTTCAACCTGTTAGAATCCAAACTTCTATATCTGTACTAATATTATAAAGAGGAAAGATTCGTATTTTTGTATGTAACAAATAAACTTAAAAACTACTGGACTGATTTCAAAAATTCTTTCACCGTTGGGAAGCTACACTATCCCCGGGTGACATAGGCTGCTTTCATCCCTGTATTCCCACTGGAACGGGAACTACGCGGGTGAAACCACGAGGCCTCCACCAGTATATTATAAATGCGAAAGTAACTCTGCCTTGTCTGTATGTTTCCTTTTCACGCCTAAACCACTGAACCGATTTAGATGAAATTTGGTATGGAGATAGTTTAAGAGCCTAGGAAGGACATAGGATAGTTTTTATCCCGGCAATCATCCTTAAGAGGTTGGAAAGGGGGTGTGGAAGTTCGTATGGTGAACTAATAATTTCTCAAGAAAGGCGTCCCAAATACCTATACCTAATATCAAGGTGCGATATAAAAAATAGGCTATTGGAAATACTAATGCTACGCAAACGAAGTCGGGGGCAAGAGCTAGTACATTATAAACGCAAAATTGTAATTGCCACTTGTAATTGGCTTATTTCAACTAAGTTTCTCATGTCTTTAACAGTTAAATCGGAGATTTTGAGCAAAGATCTCTACCATCGACACGGTACTGGACGGAATAGGCCAAACCAATGCCACTTGTACAAGGTTTATGAGCTATTTTTAAACTGGTGTCTTTGATATGATAATGAAGTTGATAAGAGAAGGCTTCGCAGGAGATCAGTTTTTCAAACATATTAAAAAACATGGCGTCTATGTAATGGACCTCGAGCTTCAGTGTCTTAAATGAATGAATTACCTGTTAGTGCTTGTAATACTTTATACCTATACGTAGTAAAGTAGTGTTAGACTGGGTGCATCCTTACGTAAATTAATTATTGTATGTACGAGTATGTAAATATTGTAAAACACTTTTTATTTTAAGAGTAAGTGTGTAGTTTCTTGTTCGCTCTTCTCCATAACAAGCTACTTTTCCGAATGGACGCCGGACGGTAGACTCAATTATTTTTACTTTCAATTTAAAAAAAAAAGTCGTTCTAAAGTGCCGCTTAATGGCCTAATTGAAATAAAGAATTTGACTTTGATTCAAGCCCGATGTCGAGTTTGTCATTCTGATACGAAATTTAGGCATTTGCATTAAAAGTAGAAGGCAAGGGAAAAAACAAATGGATCTTCTTCAACTATCATACCTTCAGTGCATCTATCTTCTCAGATAACCTCTCGTAGTCCTCCCTGCGCTCGCGCAACTCGTTCAGTATCGGCTTCAACGTGAACGTCGTCTCCGAAATGTTATTGGAACCGGGCTGCGCTGGGTACCTGTAAACCACGACACAGTTATGCGCCATTTTCTTTCCAATTTCTTCTTTTTCTTGAGCCGATGGTTAAACGCTTTAGTTATTGAACCCAGTAGATGACAAGTTTATTGCAGCGTTGGTAACATTAATGCATGTTTTTCCTTACTACTAATATTAGGTTACGGGAAGTTTCGTCAATAATACTGCATTTGGGTCAAGAGACAATACAATTCTGCCAACACAAAACAACAAAAAATATGACCATAGAGAAACAATATTGGCAATCATTTTTGCTCTGGGAAAATATACCCTGTTCTCTCAGTCCTACATTTTATTTCCTCTTTCTTTGTTAAAGTATTGTATGTTTTATAAGGTGTGTTTATTTATGACAATAGTAACTAATGGCACTGTTAGATTCTACGTGCAAATACATATTTACTGCAGACGCTAAGGCTACAATAGCACACTAAAAAAATAGTATTCGTCCTTGTTATTTATTTATAAATGTTAACGACATTAACTTCTCCTTTATAGCTAAAAAGGTGAAGATTGCTTTTTAGGGTTCCGTACCCAAAGGGTAAAAACGGGACCCTATTACTAAGACTCTGCGGTCCATCTGTCTGTCTGTCACCAGGCTGTATCTCATGAATCGTGATAGCTAGACAATTGAAATTTTCACAGATGATTTATTTCTGTTGCCGCTACAACAACAAATACTAAAAATAATAAAATAAATATTTAAGTTGGGCTCCCATACTATAAACGTGATTATTTTGCCGTGTTTTGCGATAATGGTACGGAACCTTTCGTGCGCGAGTCCGACTCGCACTTAGCCGTTTTTTAAGTATGTTCTCATTTTTTTTTAATCAAACGGAGCCCTATTGCTGTTACTCAAAGGTTTGTCTGCCCGTCTGTCTGTCTATCCGCCGTTTTTCATACAGGTTTTACAGCCAATCGGTTGGAGCAATCAGAATTTTAATCAATCAACCTTCAAATTTTCCCAGTCATTTCACAGCATCTTGTTGACCCAAAGCCCTTTATTTTTTTTTATTTTTTTTTAAACTTGGGCCACACTAGGAATTTCTTTCTGTATCGTGGGTGCGTTTACAAACATATAAACTCACATACACAACACCCAGAGCCGCAACTATCTGTAGGTCATACAAATATTTGTTTCGTGCGGGAATCGAACCCGCGACACGCAGCGCCGCAGTCAATCGCTCAATCACTGCGCCAACTGTGCGCCCAATAAAAAGCCATACAAATTGTCCAACAATATTTTTAAGGTGGCTCCCAAACAATAATAAGAGACGTAAAAAAAAAATTACAAATATTTTTTCACCGATAGTAATCTTACCGGAATCTTGTGCTACTTTTAATCGTTATGGCACGCGAGGGAAGCTGTAAAAGCGCTGAAAAATCTCGTGTGTTACAAAGGTTTATACTCACGGTGCCCCCTCACTGGTAACCGACGAGCTGGGCGAAGCCTCCGGCGAGTATTTGGGCGCGGGCGACGTCGCAGCCCGAGGTAGTGTGGAGCCCCGTGGAGCCGCCGCCTCGCCGGCTTCAGACGCGCGGGAGCCTTCCGATGACGCGTTCGCTACCACGTTGTAGCAATACTCAATACATGGTGGTTATGGTTACATGGGACCAAAGGGAGAAGGTTAACGACCGTGGAATAGTGAGAATTGAAAAAAAGAGACAGTTCTACTTCAATGAAGGCCGCTCTAAGGGCGCAGTCTCATCGAGGGGTTGTTTTCCCTACTTCCAAATTAGTGAACTATTTATTATATTGCCATTTCTGTCTAACTTTATAGATCTAATTGCAGTGTACCTTCCATTTGAAATAACATTAGACATTCATATAATCCCTTTTTACTGTCCGTTCTATTTCGTAAACATAAGGATGCCTTAACAGCATAAATCACCACATCATCAGCCTTTCTGATGTGCCCACTTCTGGGACACAGGCCATCCACCATGCGGGCCCAGTGCGGGTTGGTGGATGTCACATATCTTTTAAATTTTTGGTTCTAGGACATGCCGTTTCCTCATAATGTTTTCCTTCACCGTTTTGAGAGTAGTGGTGATAGAATAATTTACACCAAGTAAAGCGCTTGTCTGGGTTTGTACCCACGACCTACAACATATAAGTCGCAGCCGATGCCACTAGGCCACCATTGCACCAAACCTATTACCAAAACCAATTGTTTACTACCCCTGCAATTTGTCATAATTATCACTAACATAATAGAAGAGATTGTAAAAAAATCGAATGTTATTTTAAATGAAATAGCTCTTCTTGAACTACAAAACTAATAGTTATCTGTGGGACCGCGTCTTAAATCAGTCGTACAAATAATTTTGCCCAAATATCAGTCATCAAGAAAAAGCGGTCGTTAACGTTCTCGCTATAGACCCATGTAATTCATTGTAGGTTTATAAAGTTTCTGAAGGCATTAACATGTGTATTTCATTCAGGCTGAGAGGTTGTCAGAGTACGACATGTGAGTGAGAAATATTTTTTGAAAGAGCGTGAAGAGTTGGGAAGAAATTTTATTAATTTACTTAACAGGTGATTTTAAAAGATTTACAGAAGAATATGTGAAATATAACCGAACTATAGGATTCGTTTATGAGAGCAGAGTGTCATTGCACATAGAAAGTTGTGAATTTTAAATAAATTGTTGTGGTGGATCAATGTAATTTACAAAGTAGCAATGCCCACAGGCCGAAATTGTGCGTATTGAGGATTGGGTGATAGATACAAAGATTGAATTATACATAGAATGGTGAAAAAGATCGAATGTATGATATTTTCAAGTAGGTGGGGCACGAAAAATACACAAATCTTAATTCTAAATAACCCTACCTATAACTAAAGTGTTTATTATTTTCTCATTAATAAGTTAAATATTCAAACACCAGTTATTAGATTAAATTAGCGAAACTAAAAATAAGTTAGTACGTTAAGTTCTGCAAAGAATTTTGTGTAAACATAAAATCTGTGCCAATTATTGCGAAAAGCTTTTCTAATTCGTGTATTTGTGAAACTAAATGAAAGCAAAATACCTTTTTTAATTTCTAATAGCCTCACTCTGAGATAAATAATTATCTTTTAGAATATCTCTCTTATCATATAGGCGCAATTTTCGTTAAAATTGTGACAAACCATTCTTCATTTCAATCAATTTAATACAAGATTTAATTCAGTCGAGTTCGTATTAAGTTTTCAACTCGTCAGGTTAGCTACATCAGCAAATATATTCCATATATCTCTAATATACTGCACTTACACATACATAATTACCTTCGTACATAACGTATTGTATATAAAAACGTTTATTTACCTCGTAACTCCGCGTGAGGTGGCGCTGGCGTGCAAAAGGACACGGCATGATAAGCAACACAAATTGACAGTTGTATTATTGACACGGAGTATTGTGTTAATGGAGAGCTCGTGCGAAGAATTTGGTTATTATACTGATCGAAACTAGTATTGCAAAATTATGTAAATATAGTTTGTGTTTAGTGGATAAAATAATTTAAATACTTTTCTTTTTTAAGGCTTTTTTTTTTTTTTTTTCTTTTTTACACTAGTTGAGAAACAATATACCACGGGTATTTAACGTGACAACATTACCTCGTTTTGTCCAGTCGGCGAACTTACAGAATAAGGACACGGTCAGTGTTGTGTGTAGAAATGTGAGGGTAGATGAAGAATTTTCTGCCCCAACGGAGCCGGTACACCGAGACACCAGTCTACCCGGGACCACGGTCGTTGCAACACGGCCGAAACGTCGGATGAAATAGGTAAATAAATGAATCGAAATCATCGGGTTAAATACCCGTGGTGTATTGTTTCTCAATTATGAAACGCGAAAGTTTTAAAGTTCATACACTAGTGTCTTTTTTTGTGTTTTGTACACTGTTTTTTGGATTGTTGTGGATGTTTATTTTGTAAACGCTTTCTGCCTTGTTCGAAAACATAATTCCACGAAAGTTCTTCTTTGAGTATTTTATAGCAAATGAAGTTAATGAAGTAATTATTCAAAGAACAATAATACTCTTTTCAATCAACATAATATTTCAACAAAGTTAGTACACACAGCGCTAAGTAACTGTTCACGGCGATGTATGCAAATTAATGCAGAAATTGTTGGTCTCACATTAACACTCCATTAACACAATACTCTGTGCGTGTAGGCTAGATGACAAGCAGGGTCCATAGCGATAACTAGACGATGGGTGAGTACTATGTGGTCTGTGATTTACTTTTTATTACAGTTATGTGCCTACTGCTACTTATGTATAGTATGGCGGTAAGTTTTTGTTGAATTTTGGATTCATGTAACAAGATGTTAATGGACACCATGAAGTTTATACATGAAAACATTGTACATTTAAAGAGACTAAGCAAAAGGGAAATAAGTTGGGTATGTCAACAGTTAAGAAGTTGTTATAAAAAAATTACAATATTGTAATTTTCAGTTCAATATTTTAAGAAAATTTTACTAGATAAATTTGATTTTATTCCAATTATCTACATTTACACACCGAATTACCATCTCAATATATTACTACTAACATCAAAAACAGTTATTTTATTCAAATATCATAACCCGCTATAAACAAATTACTCAAACACGATTACAAATTACTATTATAAAAATCAACAAATATTATAAAAAATACATCTTAGTCACAAAATGACGTCATATGCACAAACATAACGAAAAAAAAAAACTGTATTTACGTTTCTTTCGACATTTCTTGCACTTATTAAACAACATCACAACCGTTTCGCACTGACTCAGTGACTATACTGAATGTTGAAGTATTGTATAGTAGAGATTATAAAACGATACAGCGGATACTATATGCTGTCACACTCTTTAGCGATAGTGAGTGATAATTCGTTTACTGTGAGTTCGTCAGGTGTTTAGACAGCGAATATTAGTCATACAGGTTTTCATGTATTGAAATATACATTGCGTTCATTGCTATCCTTTTTTTCTTCGTCCTGAATTTTTGAAAAAGGTAAAACATATCTTTATCAGATGGTGCTAGTCACAGCCAAAGTATTTTCTAAGACGTGGTATTTATTTTATTGAAATATCACCATCTTTTCTTGTTCATAAATGGCTATTTGTGGGTGAGAATATTGATTAAAGAAATTTTAGCTTGAAACATAATTTTGTATATCTTATCTACAACAAGAATTTGGGGAAGCCTTACCCAACAGTAGGGCAGTATAGGAAAATAAAAATCGACAACTATATTGTTGTCGCAACTTCACAAGGTTCATTGTACAATTTAGTCACCAAACTTTTATCTTTTTCGGAAGATCAATATGTCAGTAGCAACTGTGAGATAGGAAACACAATCTGTTTTATTACACACACTCATAGCCTGATAACAGAGAGAACATTTTGCTGAGAATTCTTTTACGAGATCAAAATGCATTTTTTTTGGAGTATCTCATTTAGAGGAAGAGACAAGACGAAAACTTGTTACGACTACAAGTAACATGAGACAAGGGCATGAATTATGTTGTCTCAACATCTTTTTTATATAACTGACAATGAAATATATTTTTCATAAAAATACATTCTTGTCTCAGTTTTCGCGAGACATGTAATTTTCCCTCTAGCATTTTCTGCTTTTCAATAAAGCAATATTGATCGAACTTTAGTCTCTCGCTTCTCAGTAGGCTCCCAGTTTTTCGGGCGTATGTTTTTACCAACGAAACAGTTATTTTTTAAATAAAACTACTTTACTAACCAGTCCCTAATCGCTATATTTCTTCTGAGATAAGTTAAAATGAGAAATAACTCTTAGTAAGTGCACTAAGCGCGTGATGGATCTTACAGTGTTTATCTTACTTTGACCATGAGGATAATAAGTGCATGTATACATACAAAATACAGCATTGTATGAGCCAGACGTCTTTTGTTTGTGAATTTGCATTTAAATACATATTTGTTTATTCATTTAGTGAAAAGATTTCAATAGGGTTGTTTATTTTAGTGTTTTAATTTATTTTTTATATTATTACTTTTTTAAGTAATAATTGAAAAATTTCCAACAAAATTCCAAACTTGAATTGATGAACATGAATTTTAAAACGATTATTTTAAAATTCATATAAATTTATTAACAGATTATTCATGATTTTTCTGCCCATAATTCTAGTCTAGGTGAGTTTATGTAGTAACAATATCAAGTTAATTTTAACCAAGTTTTTGATTGACGGCGATGTTTTTATACCTATGCCTTCCTCTTCTCCACTTTTTTTACGCGCTTGTATATAATTATTATTATTACATTCTGTTGTAAATAATAAACTGGAAATTAAAAAGATTTACGATGGATATCTCAAGATTCCTATTCTACAATAACATTTATACCGTGCATCTACGAAGGTATATAAATAAATATACAATTGACGGATGTGCAACTAGGAATCTCTATATACCTCCTACATATAGGTACACTAATTACGACATAGATAATGACACAGATTGGTACATAATACGTCTAGAAGTAACTACATAGGAACGTAATTATGGCAAGCATTCACACTTGGTAGTTATCTCAATTACTGAGACAATTTGGTAAAACATTAAAGGTTAGAGTAACAATATGTAGGTTATTTTTGTATTACCACATTTTTTTATTTATGTTGACGGTACTACTCATGTATTTATTGCAGGTTTTTCTGACTAGATTCGATATTGAAAAAAGGTAAAGTAATAAACAGATACAAAAACAAAAAAAAGTCGTTCAAACCTGTCTACCAATGTATTCCAATATTTTAAAACGATACAAAAAAAATGTAAAGGAAGTGTCGCTAACAAGACCAAAACAAACGTATCGCGGTAAGGAGCGTCCTTGACCATTTTACTTGGCATTCATTAAAGAGTTAATAACTCATAAATTCGTGGACTGATATACATGATTTAAACAGATAAAATGGTTCTAAACCTATACTTTTAATTTAAAAATTAATTTAAATAAAAAAAATTATCAAAATATCTCCATAAACAAAGAATCATGTTTTCAAGTTACGTAATTATTTATACCATTTTATTTTTTTGTAATCTGGTTCTCACTTTAGGTCCGTATTATAACGTGTCAACGCCATCATGATTCCGCTGTGGACAAGGGATCCACAGCGGAATCATCGGAGCGGAGCGGGAGGTGTGGGGGTGAGGGGGAAAGAGATGTGGGAGGGAGGGTGATCTTCGTCCTGTATAGCTCCGCCCCTGTCTCAGAGTGGAACAATGAGAGTTTTGACCCCAAAGGCCCCTGATCACGCGACAAAAGACTTACACGGAAACATGCGACGCGACAGTGCAATAAAGATTCCACAAAGTTTTTCTATACAAATTCTTCTGTCAGCAATTTTAGAATATTTCTAAGGAAACGCGTTTTCGCGTTGCCGTATCGCACCTGTTTGCGAAAGCCTGAAGTTGCGAATAAATTCGAGCTAGAAACTAGTCGGATAAAGCCGAAATAAATACGTGAGTGAACCGTTAAAAAAAGATTATTCACCAAGTTAAACCCTTAACAAAATGGAAGGATTATTTTTTGTTTTAAATGAAGTTTTAACAATTTTAACTATTAGTAGATCTAAAATATGATGTAATGAAGTTAAATACAGATGGTCTACACTTATGTACATATTATATACTCACAAGGACCCGTGTTCTCTGTGAGACAAAATACATTGTTTATTATATAAACGTATATTTATATTCTTCAGACTTATATTATCTAAGTTTATGAAACACAAAATGAGATGTAGAATGAAAATTGATATTTGAAAATGATTTTAAATGGACATTGAAACCAGTTTTAATAGGATTTTAATGTTTTTAAAAAAAAAAAATGTTTTATGGAGTTCTTCGAAATGAAAAATAATGGTACAAGCAAGGTTTTTATGTTTTTTTAAAGACAAAAATTTAATTGCTATTGTAAACCAGAAAAATGTTTTGAATGGTAACTAAATTTAACCGTAAAAGAAACGAAATAAATAATAAGCGAACAACCAAAGCTTTACAGACTACAATAAAGGCGATATTTACATTAAAATAAGATACAGTAGACTAAGAAAATTATCGAAGGAAAGTACGAAACTAAAATCAAAGAAAACAAGATTGAAAATGAAAAATAACTTCTTATCCTATCATAAGTATTTTCTATGTAATATTTTGTAGTCTAGTCAAGATTTTTTGACGAATATGTAGTCTGTATGTAAAGATGTGTACTGTATGTTTGTTTACAGTAAAGTGTTGACTACAAGTCTGGTGTCACACAGCAAACATCTACTTTACATAGGCTGCAGTCATATTATTGGTGTCCAGTATATATTATTGAAAATTTTATGTCCACACGTGTGGACATAAAACTGCGTCCACAGTCCACACTACACAGACTTGACATCAACTTCTATATGTATAGAACATTTGAACCGATGATATTGAAAATTCAAGTGAACAGACAAAGGTAAAGGATAGCACTTCATTCTGGTAGAGACTATTAAAGAAAGTGAAAATTGTTTTGTCAGATTCATCTATGAGTGATATCATAAGACGCTTTTTAGGGTTCCGTACCCAAAGGGTAAAAACGGGACCCTATTACTAAGACTCCGCGTTCCGTCTGTCTGTCTGTCACCAGGCTGTATCTCATGAACCGTGATAGCTAAATAGTTGAAATTTTCACAGATGATGTATTTCTGTTGCCGCTATAACAACAAATACTAAAAACAGAATAAAATAAATATTTAAGTGGGGCTCCCATACAGCAAACGTGATTTTTTGCCGGTTTTGTGCGATAATGGTACGGAACCCTTCGTGCGCGAGTCCGACTCGCACTTGGCCGGTTTTTTAAGTTAGCTGTTAAATAATGTAGATTATATTTTAAGAAGACAATGCCTGAAGGGGAATTAGTGCCTAAATTTATTAGCTGTTTTATAGATGGCCAATATGTCTAAAAACTTTATATAAGTTTATAGCTAATAGTATTATATACTTCTTGTTTTTATAATAAGGTTAATGATTAGATGGGGCTAACATAAACTGTTGTTGGTTGGATAAATAAACAGATAAAAAAAAAAAAAAATTGAATTTTTACTGTGCAACACAGCAGTACAGACTGTGTAGTGTGGACCCACTATTAGGCTTATCTAATGCTAGTGTCGATCCTACGTTTCAACATAGAATTCGTGTACGTTTGATAGACGCCAACAGAGGCCTTAGTGCGAGTTTTTACTCACGCTCACTCGTGATCACGTAAACATCATTTTGTATTGAAACTGGATAAGCGCCGTCTGGTGACGGTAAGGAGAAACCACTTTTTTGTATTCGTTTTGACATAAGAGATCGTTTACGTATCACGAGTGAGCGTGAGTAAAAACTCGCACTAAGGCCTCAGAACATTATTTGTTGCTTGATTTTAATAGTGATACGATCAAGTATGACCACAGCCTAGCTACAAGTTATTTTACTCTTACGTTAAATCCAGTAGATTGAGATGCAGTTTTTCTTCCTTGCAATTTTTGCCGTTGCCATAGTAAAAAAGATATTTTTTTATTTTTATCTAACTTTTGTTGAAATAATGCCACGTTTATTGTATACCCTCGGGTCCCAGTAATAAAGTATCCATTCATCCGAACCTTTTTTTTCGGGTGGACTTAATGCCTCGTATCCACTAGGTAACTTGCAACGTCGCCGAACATGTTGTGCATCATGTCACGCGTCAAATGTTGCCTAGTGGATACGAGGCTAAAAGCTTCGAACCAACTAAGTAACATTTGACGCTCAACATGTTCTGCGACAACTAAAACGTTACTAAACCAAAGTTCTTCGTTGATTTTCATCATGATGAGCAACATGTTGTGCATCATGTCACGCATCAAATGTTGCCAAGTTAATACTAGGATGAACGGGTACCGTATGTACTATATAAAGCGTAGTATCTACAAATCTGAAGCTTCTGTGTTGTATTTAAATTTTCTTAACAATCAACTGAATCCAACTACTAGAGTAACACCCTCATCCATACTCATATACAGGGAGTTCCAAAAGTGCGCGGCATTTTTCCTTAAATTTGCTGCGAATTTTTGACCTGCCCTCGTACTTATCTCTAATAACATCAACAGTAGTGTAATATACAGACCGGCGAGCTGAGCAATGTTGTCGGCGGATCCGAAGCGGTTGGAGCGGGAAAACAGGTGCGCGAACTCGCGGGGGGCCGCCATCACACTGCCGCCCAGGCCTGTGATGCCGTCGCGGATGTTGCCGCCTACGTTCCTGGAGGGTAGGTGAGGTTTTAGCAAACACATAAAAAGTTCTTAATAAAGTCACCGCCAGATAACAAAAAAATATAAGTCGTTAACACCTGTCTACCAATGTATTCCAATATTTCAAAACGATGAAAAAAATATAAAGGCAGTGTCGCTAACACGATCAAAATAAATGTATCGCGGTAAGAGGCGTCCTTGACCCATTTCAATTAGCATGAATTAAGTGCGTCATTTGTGACAATGTTTTATCTATACAAATAAATAACATTGAAGTGTCTGTTTGTAATTTCAAAATTACGGTCCTTAAAACAAACAATTTTTTTTCTGAAATTTGACTGTCTTTCAGTATGCTTGTTCCGGCTAAACTCCGAAACGGCTGAACCGATGTTGACGGGACTGGCAGATAGCTAATATTCTAAGGAGTAATTTTCTTAAAGAAAGAGTTCCGCGTAAAAAAGGTTTTAATTTTACCTTTTTTTTAGCTTTACGAGTTTGACGCGGACGAAATAATTTAATAGAACATTTAAACTTTTTTCAGTAATTTCGAGACTTTATGTTAATAAAAAGTTTGCCAATGAGTAATTTAAAAATGTATAAATAGAGCTAATTCCAAACCAGCGTGTTAAAACTTCAAATAAATGATAAAAATGTACCTTTGTAATATAAAATGTTACTCACTTCAACCCTTGTCCCATATCTCGTAACACTTCCCGGGGCTGCCGGTGCGCCTGCCCGCTAGTCCCGTGTTGCTGTGAGGCAAAGAACTTCACACTAAAGTTAAAATCTATAACGTCTTACAGTATTAGAGTACAGTGATTTAACTAAAAATAAATGCCGAAAGGAATATATAACATTAAGCGAGCATTTTATACAGCCATTACAATTAATTTCAGCCGAAACTGCTGATTTGCTGATCATAGGCTTCCCCCAAGCGTCACCGTATAATATATACCGTAGTCACAGCGGATCTTTGTGTTTCTGAAGTAGGCTCTGCCAACCATTGCGCAAGAAACAGTTTGTCTTCGACTATACTGCATAGAGTAAGCGAGATAGGACGATGCGACAAACGTAAGCGAGTGAAAGAGGGAGTTATAAAATGCTAATTTCACCTTCAACATTGACACAAAAATAGCTACTGCACAGGGTCTTGCAGCCAATTCAGAGACACAAATAACTATTCTGAGTATTATACTAAACGTCTGGCATCCAGCAAATGTTCGCAGCATACCTGGTCATAGGTCCACCTTATAGGGGAGGCCTTGAAACAATGTATCCTAAAGCAAAATTTAGTGCATGCTGTCAACCTTAATTTTAGGTTCTGTTAGGAAAGCACTTGCACAAGCCAGAACCCGTGGTTAATTAATGACCAAAGGCCTTAGTATCAAAGCAACACCGAAATAAAAAAGAAAAGCAAGCGTCTTTCAAAAAAAATACAAATTATATTGACCCCTATCTCCACCACAATAATGCACACAATTCTATCCAGATAAAAAAGGCGATCGCATTCGAATATTCGGAGGAAGAAATGCACATTTTTCGACGATTCACGCTGCAAAGGATCCGACCGAAGGTCGATTTCTGGCCGAAGCCGAATCAACCGACATCCTTAATAATCACATAGCGTCAAACAAATTCTGCATCGCGAAAGCAAAGTTATAAGGTATGTGGAACAGACCTTATAACTTTGCTTGTGAACCTGTGTAAATTCCCACAAACCTCCATAGAAAAGAGAGGATCCTCCGACCAGACGGGTGTTGTGTCTGGTCCGGGCAACTGCCCAAAGGCTATTATGGGCTGTTGTACGTGTTCAAATCGCGGCGAAAACTTAGCTTGCGCGATGCAGGAAGGATTTGTGTGACGTCATATCATTAGTTCGTAAGTGGCGGCGTTGGAGCTGCTACAAATCCTAAAAATTCAGTTCAAGATTGGCAATAACTTTTTGTTTTATTTTTAACTAGCTTCTGCCAGCGGTTTCGCCCGCGTGAATGTCTAAAATTATTCCAAGGGAACTTATTCCCGGGATAAAGAGTATCCTATGTGCTATTCCATCTATATCTGTGCAAAACATCATCCAGATCCGCCAGCAGTTTGAGCGTGAAGAAGTAACAAACATACAAACACACACATTCACAAACTTTCGCCTTTATAATATTATTTTGAAGTGGGATTTTGTTATTTACTGGCGGTGATGCCTACATCCCGCGTGTTGAATCGTCCATCATGTTCACGCTGATTTGTAAAAATTAGTTCAATTTCAGCGCTTGCTAGAAATTTTCGGCCATAAAGAGTCGAAGTTTTGGCCGGAGCCGAAGGCCTAGTCGGACATTAGCTGGCAGAAACTAAGTAAGTCCATAAGTAATGCTCACCTCCCAGTTCTTGATGCGCTTGTTGTACCCTTCCAGCTTCTTCTGCAGCTGCGCGATGCACAGCGCACTCTTCTGGTTCTTCTTCTCGAACACGGCTTTGATGCGCTGCAGTTGTTGCTTGTCTGCATTCGCTGCTAGTTTCAGGTACTCGTTCACGTTGTCTGCAATATTGAAGGATTGTTGTAAATGGAGAAGAACACAATTTAACTGATATTTACCTTCAGACTTGACTTTTGAAGTTTTCAGCGCCATGATGATACGTCGAGAGAATTTTATAACAGTGAGAAAAGGAAATGAAATGTGATGATGTGATTTATTTACAGAAATTAATAATTAATTAATAGGAGCTCCCCTTTTACAGACGTAGGCTCTTAGCTCTTTGGCAAATTAATAATAAGAGATTTATTATTTGTTACCCATAGACACCTTGTTAAATTCAGGGCCACATACATACACATCACAATGTTTACATGGTATAATATCTACTGGCACCCTTCGGATATGTATTTGATATAGGGGGATATAGGCCACGCTCCTTATCTACCCAGATAATACGTCAAAGCAAACGATAGAACTTTTAAGCTTTTGGTATATTCAATATTATGATGAAAAAGCTCGGAACATATATTCAATTCCCCTAACTAAAATATAGTTATTAGATTGATATGTGAGATATGAAAAAAAAACGTTATTACAAATACTACCGACTTCCAAATAAAAACACTACAAAGTGAAAAATAACTTTCTTTTTACTGTCCATAACAAACGAAATTGGTACCCACCAAAGACACCGACTCGGTAGGTTTTTATTTTTAAAGTTTTTTCATTTTTCACTTTTTAGTTGTCCCTAACAGACAAGTTCTTTAGTAAGGTACCTATAATGCGAGAATAGATTACTCGCATATCATGAAACTTGAACATAACCGGTGAAATGAGAGTGTATCAAAGTGAACTGTACACATCTGCGTACTACCA
Source organism: Orthosia cruda (assembly GCA_964057195.1). Lineage (NCBI taxonomy): Eukaryota > Metazoa > Arthropoda > Insecta > Lepidoptera > Noctuidae > Orthosia > Orthosia cruda. Next base: position 10,501,416 of record OZ059854.1, on the reverse strand, counting down.
CTTTAGTGTGTACTGGCGTGATGTTATGTTATGAAATGGTATAAACAATACACAGACATGCGATTGCAGAGAGGTTGAGAGAGATTTGCCGTCATTTATTGAAGAGTTATGTTGTATACCTTCATCAGACCTTCACCAAATTAAAATGGGACCAATTTGGGAACATAGTCTTTAAAACAAAAAAAATAATTTTCAAAATCGCACTACAATTGACGGAGAAATCGGCAAACATAAAAAAAAAACATAAAGTCGAACATAGAACTTCCTCCTCTTTGGAAAGTCGGTTAATGAAGAAGAAAACGTGTTCCTCCGACCCCAATTAACATGAGACAAAGCAGGAAAATAATGATGAATAATGATATGAAACTCACCATCCCGTATAGTCTGTTCCAGTCGTATGAGGTCCTTGGTGCGCTCGATCTTCGTGTTCAGGTGCGCGATGGCCGCCGTTGCTTTCGATGACGTCACGTTCGCGCTGTCACTCTCGTCTTCAAATGCAACGTACATTTTTATAGGAGAAATATATTGTGGAGATATATATTGTGGCGATATACTGTTTATTGTAAACCTCCTCTTTAGAGGAGTTTGTTTAAGGTCCATTTTTGCTTGCATCACAGACAATTATTTTTCTAAAACTGTTTATATATGCGATACTATTCACAGACTACCAAAATAAACATTGTATCGTATTTTAATCATTTTTACTGTGGATGGATTTAGATTCGAGTTTTATCTTGACAAGAACGATTAATAAAACTTAGCGGTAAGTCGGTATTGAACTGTAAACTGTAGGCGTCCGTTTGTCCGTGTCCGTTTGTATTTTATTTTAGCGTAGCTAGGAATAAGTCGGTATTGAACTGTAAACCGTATGGCGTCCGTTTGTCCGTGTCCGTTTGTATTTTATTTTAGCGTAGCTAGGAATAAGTCGGTATTGAACTGTAAACCGTATGGCGTCCGTTTGTCCGTGTCCGTTTGTATTTTATTTTAGCGTAGCTAGGAATAAGTCGGTATTGAACTGTAAACCGTATGGCGTCCGTTTGTCCGTGTCCGTTTGTATTTTATTTTAGCGTAGCTAGGAATAAGTCGGTATTGAACTGTAAACCGTATGGCGTCCGTTTGTCCGTGTCCGTTTGTATTTTATTTTAGCGTAGCTAGGAATAAGTCGGTATTGAACTGTAAACCGTATGGCGTCCGTTTGTATTTTATTTTAGCGTAGCTAGGAATAAGTCGGTATTGAACTGTAAACCGTATGGCGTCCGTTTGTCCGTGTACGTTTGTATTTTATTTTAGCGTAGCTAGGAATAAGTCGGTATTGAACTGTAAACCGTATGGCGTCCGTTTGTCCGTGTCCGCTTTTTTTTTATGTGGAGCTTGAAACACTGCCTAGCTTGGAAACTGTAGTAGATGAAGTGGTAACTTAAGCGTCACGGTAGTAAGTAAGTCACAGTTGATTGATTTATTAGAATATCAATGTACTATTTATTAGGATATTGCCAGTGACAAATTATGAGTTGGTAACTCTGCTTTTGGAATTCATAGAGCTTTATTTTTGCTATTATTATTTAAGAAGGCAACTGGATCTCACAGACAAACACGACGTGACAATGCGACGGTATTTTCTATATTGAAATTATTTTGCAAGTATATTATTATAATTATTATCCTTAATTATTATTTATTCGTCTCGAAAACCAGCGGCTGCGGATCATTTTACTTTGATTTAACACTGAACTTATTATTGTATTATTAATTTTATTTTCGCAACAATTCCAGCTTAGCAATTAACCGAACAATTAAAACATTTTTCCTGTAGGTACATCACACACACATTATTTTATTTCATCACTATTTATATTAATAACTGAACTAAACCACTGTATTTGTTATTAATATAACACTATTTACTGTGATTTAATCAACGTCTAATTGTAAACTAAAATAAAATACGTTGATACGGGACTTGTTTAGCCAATGTATATCGAGTACTCGTTATCAGGAGGTAAATGATGTCGATTATATATTTATACATTCTAATTTAATGAGCTGGTTATGTATCGTTTCGAAATCTCCATTTACAGCAATATATAGGGTCATTTGTGGCGATAGGTAGGTCATTAACAGATTTCTCGAACAGAATTGGTGCTTTTTTATACATATCACAAATTTTCCTATCGCTTGGAAAAACAGGAAAAATATTTCTGCAGTCTGTTTTTGACTGTCGATATTAAATTAATACTGTTTTTGGGAATATTTGTATTTTATACTTGGTCTATGCATAAATAGTATTTTTATGTAGTTACCTTGATTTGAATAGTCCCCATCTTGACCTGTAATGCCAAAAAAATGCTTATTAATATTATTTTCTTATTGAGAAGCAAAAAATAAAGGCAGGTGGAACAGGGTATCGCGTTTGAACTTTACGTCATGGGTATTTTCTATTTAACTTTTGGCTAGATTAACTCTTCTGTAGCATTGTTTTTTATTTGTATTCAACTCTATAACTATGTCCCAGCATAGGGAACATTATGCATGTAGAGTCAGGGTTACATAAAGTATAAGGAACAATATACTTCTGTGGCGCTTGCCGAAAGAGTTGTGTTCTTTTTGTTTTTTTATTTGTCATACACCAGGAACCAGTGCTTCTTCGTCGTCTCTATGATTCCACAATTATATAAGTTTTAACCAGAATGTAGCCACGTCAACTGCGTTATCATTTGCTTCACAAATGTGGCTGTGGCTCCTCAAACACCCACCCCCCCCTCCTCCTCCGATTGACTATGTTGAGCCTGCAGAAAAGCGTCCTGCAGGCCACCAACTTCCATGGCTACCTGGAAATCTTTAAACCGACTCCGAAGCGAAGTGGGTCGCTGCAGGCAGAACTTAGATGGGGGTACTCCAAGGACCCGCAGTGCAATTGCGGAGCTGAGTTCCAAACAATGCCTCACCTGCTATCGTGAAATTGCTAAAGATAGAGAATAAACACATTACCCTCCTTCGGCAGTTGGGTAAAAATAGAAAGTAGGGGTAGTCTTTGCCCTGCAAAGGGGCTCTAAGGCGGGTTCATAATAATAGTGATGTATGTATTTACCTCTATATGCGGGCGAGCCATACTCATCGGCGGACGAGAGCGCGTACGACACGTTAGGACTATACACCGTGCTGGAGTAGTCACCTGGCGCGATCAGACCCGGTAGTATCTTCTTTTGTGGCGAGTCTTCCAGGCTGTAAGAAGAAAACAAAGTGATCAGCAACAAAATACCACGTCAGACTACAAACAAATAAATAAAGAATCCGAAGATCTGTCGTTGTCGCTCCGCGAAGCCTATGAAGCCACCAGGAAGCTTCTGTGCTGTAAATGGGAGTCTAAGTGCGGAAAAGGGCGTCCCACTAATACTAATCCTTCTGATCGCATTTCAGCCACCGTGGCCAATCTCAACGGAGATAAGCCAAGCACGCGGGAGATATTAAAGTGCGCACAAAATTTTACACTCTACTATATTTACTCTCATAGTCTGATGGGACTGCAATCCGACACGACCGGGGCGAGATCAGTCGCAGAACCAACTGCTTTACGTGCTTTCCGAGGCTTCTTCCAAAATCCGGGAAGCTTCTGAGAAATTCCTAATAGAATTTGCCCGACCTGGGCATCGAATCCAGGACCCCACAATATTAATAAACACGATTAACTAGTCGAGTAAAAGCATTCTTGTGTTTTACATTGCAGGAAATAACTCGCAGTGTATTACTGATATCCAAGAACAAATAAGACGGTCAAAATAAATGTTATCAACCCCTTGTATGCCGTAATTAACTAAAACAATTAAAAAGCCATTGTGTCTCGCGTAGATCTGCATTCATACAAGGAGTTAAGGGCCGACTTTTCAAAATGGCGGTATGACAGCATTTGTATTAAAAAATATCAAACAGTCATTTTTATTCCTCAGTTAAAAGTAATCAGACTATTGTAAAATCTGGCCTTAGTTCTTTATCTGTTCAGGATTCCCCTTTTCATTTATAATCCTGTTGCGACAAATACAGATCACGCCCTGTATTCCCCGAAGAGATAATCTCAAGTAATAGTGGGTGAGCATATTGCTATTAACATACAAGTAAAACACCAAGTATTAATCTAGACTCCGGGCTGCTATCGAGGATAATCTAATGGAGAAACCCAGCACAACTCTCCCGCCGGAGTCACGCTTGCGATAATACTAGACAAACGAGACAGTATTTTTATACTATAGATTTATCATACACTAGAGGACGCCTCGCGGTTTCACCCGCGTAGTTCCCGTTCCCGTGGGAATACAGGGATAAAAAGTAGCCTATGTCACCCGGGGATAGAGTAGCTTCCCAACGGTGAAAGAATTTTTGAAATCGGTCCAGTAGTTTTGGAGCCTATTCGGTACAAACAAACAAAAAAATCTTTCCTCTTTATAATATTGTATCATACATTACTGAGGAGCTCGTGGCTAAATTAGTACAGCCGCACGGGTAGTTCTCCAAAGTTAAGCAACGCTTGCCAATGTCGGTGCGTGGATGGGTGACCATCCATTGCAAACTGACATTCTTCCGTGCCTCGGAAAGCACGTTAAGCCGTTGGTCCCGGCTGTCATTTGTAGATCTTTGGACAGAAGTCTTAAAAACTGATACCAGTCTTGTAAATGGGTATAGTATTACACAGTTATTGGGTTGTGGAGATCAGATAGGCAGTCACTCCATGTTAGAAATTGGTACACAACTGAATCCGGTTAGACTGGAAGGAGACCCTAATCATCTTCATTTCAGCCGCAAGACTTCCACTGCTGGACATAGGGCTCCCCCAAGCATCGCCACACTGAGTTTCGCATCCACAGGATTCCCACAGCCTAAACCAGACATCGCTCCACGTAGAGGGAGGTCTTCCAACGCTACGTCTTCCGGTACGCGGTCACCACTCCAGAACTTTTCGGCCCCATCGACCATCTGTTCTGCGACCAATGTGCCGACCCCAATATAGTTGGTAAAAGGCGAGGCAGCTTAATTGACTGACATCCACTACTATTACACTATCTTCACAATAAAAACTTACTCTCTAGAACTGTTTCCTGTGGTGTTGGCTGACAGTGGACTGTTCCCCAAGTCTCTGGAGTGAGACTTGACATGGTGTGCTCTCTCGCCATGACGAGACGACGTACTCGATGATGGTTCCTGTAAAAAACGGGAATGGAAGTTAGTAGAAGAACAAATATAATTGGAGTCATATTTTAGGGCTGATCAACAAACAGTGCGTACAGTGTGGAGACAAACTTGTTTTCTAAGGCACTCTATAGAGGTGTAACATAAAATGTAGTGTCCGACCGAAAGTTCGGTTTCGGTTTCGGACGAGTTTCGGTTTCGGCGGCAAACCTGCCGAAACTACGGCCGAAACCGAAACTGCATTCGGGAGTTCTCGCGCTGTGATCGGTAATGTAACATGTTCGGCGCGTTAAATTCCATCCAAGCGAGTATTTTTAGCGAATATTTTTTTCTGAAATAAGGGTTTGTTATGTTGATTATAATACCAATAAGCGAAAATGTCGAACACAGCATAGCTATGTGATTTAAAGATAAAAAATAAAGAGTGACTGATTATAATAACGTTTTCTTCATTTTTTCCCTCAAAGTATGATCCCTGTAAGGAAGTTTCGGTTTCGGCTGAAACTGAGACTGTTGCCGAATTTCGGTTTTGGTTTCGGTCGTAAAAACCAGTTTCGGTCGGACACTATTAAAATGCAATGCAGATACACTGCATGCTACCGTATGCCCATTTTCGTAGTCTTTAATAAATCCGTTATGGTAGGAACATCATCAAATTGTACTGTTTAAAGGTACGGAAGTGAATTCCTCACATCATTTTCAAACATGTCATAACAAATGCTCTGGTAAATGTTCCTATTGTTTATTGTGAAGAAATCATTCGGGGTCTTTTTAATTCTTTGTTGATAAATCTAATGAAACCTTTTTTTTACCAGACTACCGAAGGACGGTAACGTGTTTATCAGTCTATGTATGTATGTTTGTTCCTATGTGGCGTTCTAGAACCAAACACGTTGGCAGATTTGGATGATTCTTACGTCAATCATGCTGTGCAGTAGGAGGATGCATCTGGTTTTGGTCAGCCAGCTCGCGAATAAGTATCCTCCAACTGTACAGCAGGATTTTCTTCTTGTTTAGGTCTCTTTAGTTCGTTCCTTAAGTTAATTTACAAAATCATAAAACCTGTCTGGTTTTGCCTACCTACTATTTTTTATCTATCAACAATAGTTTTCTCAGCGCACGCCAAAGAGTGAATTTTATAGGCAACATTTACTCTCCTCTATTATTTTAATATTTTTATAGCTTATGACACTCAGGAATAATGTAGCTTTCTACTGGTGAAAGAATTTTCTAAATCGGTTCAGTAGATCCAGAGATTATCCACACAACGTCACAAACTCACAAACTTTATAATTTTAGTATAGACTAGCTGACCCTCGGGGCTTCGCTCCCGTCAATTGCCTACCTACCCTGGCTACCCTGCCTACCCTGCCTACCCTGCAAACCCTACCTATCCTGCCTACCCTGCCTTTCCTGCCTATCTTGCCTACCCTGCCTACCCTGCCTACTCTGCTTACCCTGCCTTTCCTGCCTATCCTGCCTACCCTGCCTTTCCTGCCTACCCTGCCTACCCTGCCTTCCCTGCCTACTCTGCTTACCCTGCCTAACCTACCTACCCTGCCTACCCTGCCTACTGTGCCTACCCTGCTTTCCCTGCCTACCCTGCCTACCCAGCCTATCCTGCCTACCCTACCTATCCTGCCTACCCTGCCTTTCCTGCCTACCCTGCCTATCCTGCCTACCCTGCCTACCCTGCCTTTCCTGCCTACCCTGCCTATCTTGCCTACCCTGCCTACTCTGCCTACCCAGCCTACCCTACCTATCCTGCCTACCCTGCCTTTCCTGCCTACCCAGCCTATCCTGCCTACCCTGCCTATCTTGCCTACCCTGCCTACCCTGCCTACTCTGCTTACCCTGCCTACCCAGCCTACCCTACCTATCCTGCCTTTCCTGCCTTTCCTGCCTATCTTGCCTACCCTGCCTACCCTGCCTACCCGGCCTACCCTGCCTTTCCTGCCTTTCCTGCCTACCCTGCCTATCCTGCCTACCATGCCTACCCTGCCTACCCTGCCTTTCCTGCCTACCCTGCCTATCTTGCCTACCCTGCCTACCCTGCCTACCCTGCCTACCCAGCCTACTATGCTTACTCTGCCTACCCTGCCTAACCTGCCTATCCTGCCTTTGCCTACCCTGCCTATCTTGCCTACTCTGCTTACCATGCCTACCCTGCCTACTCTGCTTACCCTGCCTACTCTGCCTACCCTGCCTACTCTGCCTACTCTGCCTAACCTGCCTATCCTACCTACCCTATCTACTAATTTGTATCTATCATCAATAGTTTTCTCAGCGCACGCCAAATAATGTATTTTACAGATAACATTTCGCTACCTTGGGTTACATTATTGCAATTTTCATAAGGATCTCTATTTTTTTTTTAAATATTTTATAGCCTATGACACTCAGGAATAATGTAGCTTTCTACCGGTGCAAGAATTTTCAAAATCGGTTCAGTAGATCCAGAGATTACCCCTTACAACGTCACAAACTCACAAACTCACAAACTTTACCTCTTTATAATATTAGTATAGATAAAGTACAAAAAACAAACTGATATTGATTTTCCAACATCTTAATGTATTAAGTGTTTCATTTACGTTAATCCAATACATTTAACAAAAAAAAAATTACTTTGACTGGTCCATTATTCCAAAACATTTTACACCATATTCAACCAGCCAATTCAGACCAAAATACAGTTTCAAATACAGGTTCACAGGTGATCTTTGGCAAAGCCTATATCCAGCAGTGAATTGCGTTAGACTGGCTTGATTTATGGCATCTTAATAAACCTCTTCAAGTATATAATGTGTCTATCAGACAATAGCCAAGACAAATGAATATTATATATGGCAATGATGATGATTGATAGCTGGACTGATGCTCGAGGGCACGAGCATCATGTCAAAACTTTGATTGGCATGACAACTGAGATATTCAAATGTATTGATAGATATTATGACTGGTAAAGTCTGTGGGTTTGCTGGCTTATATCGTAAAACCTACTAATATTATAATGTGGAAGTCTGTATTTATGGATCAATGCTGACAATTTTTTTTTTTTGTAATTGAATTTTAGTTACTTTTTAGGGTTCCGTACCCAAAGGGTAAAAACGGAAACATATTACTAAGACTCCACTGTCCGTCTGTCTGTCACCAGGCTGTATCTCATGAACCGTGATAGCTAGACAGTTGAATTTTTACAGATGATGTACGAGTATATATGTTGCCGCTATAACAACAAATACTAAAAACAGAATAAAATAAATATTTAAGTGGGCTTCCATAAAACAAACGTGATTTATTTATCGTTTTTGCGATAATGGTACGGAACCCTTCGTGCGCGAGTCCGACTCGCACTTGGCCGGTACTACGTCTCCGTGAGAATGTTAACTTTTACGTTAGCGAGGATGCAGGCAATAGCTTTCAGATATTTTGAATAGATCTTGTTACATAATGAAAAGTAGGAGCAGAATCCAGAGTTTGTATGAAGGCAACAGTGTAGCATAAGAGTGGCAACGGTTTAAATGATAAAATACTGTTCTGCAGTTTCTAAGTAAAATTGAAAGAAATAATGAAAAAAACCGTTCAAGTGCGAGTCGAACTCGTGCGCCTAGGGTTCCCATTATACCGCCATAAAAAGATCGTATTATTTTTATTGGTGGCTAAGTTTTAAAGATATGGGCAAATTTAGATTTACGCGAAAACTTGTAAGTACCAAAATTTACCATATTATTCAAAGATTTTATTTTTTGCAATTTTTCCTTTATTTGTGCTGTAAAACCTTACTTTATGCTTTTTTATCGTGTTGACTCAGGATCTTGATTTTTATACACCTAATAGGGTCTATAGACCTCAGTATCTGGTATACATTTCAACTTGCTAAGGTCCACCCGTACCTGAGAAAATCGGTGGTGACACACTGACAGACAGACGGACAAGAGAGTGATCTTATAAGGGTTCCTTTTTATCTTTGAGGTACGGAACCTTGTGTGTTGCCAGTGATCACCTATGGGACCGAGACGTGGTCGCTCACAATGGGCCTTATCAGAAAGCTCAAAGTCACCCAAAGGGCAATGGAAAGAGTGGGCTATGCTCGGCATTTCCTTGCGTGATCACGTCAGAAATGATGATATCCGCAGGAGAACCAAAGTTACCGACATAGCCCGAAGAATTGCCAAACTTAAGTGGCAGTGGGCAGGGCAGTGGCAGAACGGATGGCCGATGGGGCCGAAAAGTTCTGGAATGGCGACCGCGAACCCGAAGACGATACGTTAGAAGGCCTCCCACTAGGTGGACTGATGACCTGGTTAAGGTTGCGGGAAGGCGCTGGATGCGAGATGCACGGGATCGGTCAATGTAGCGACGCCTGGGGGAGGCCTATGTCCAGCAGTGGACGTTTTTCGGCTGAAATGATGATGATGACGGAACCTTAAAAAGAATGTATTACCACAGAAATCGCACACATCGCATAGGGAACAACTGGTGATTATGATCGTAATAACGTCACTAAGATTCCATAACCTAACGACACTCAGGGGGATTACATACCGCATACCTTCTAACTTTCTCAATCTTAATCCATTGCGAACCGCATGCAATTCCCATTCAACAGCAACTTATTACCAAACAGACATTAGTTACAATGTTTTATACAGGCGACTTTGTCTGCGTAGCATTAGTATTTCGTACAGCGTATTATTCAGTCCATGTTTGTTCCTATGTGGCGTTCCAGAGACCAAACGCGTTGGCCGATTTTTTATGATTCGTACGTCAATCGATTCGTCTTAATCTTGCGAGTGTCACTGGCTACATTAAAATTGGAAAATGGAAAAATTTCCCCGGCCGGCTTTTGGGCGCCATATTGTGCCCAGTTTTTATCCCATCCAATCCCATCTTGTGGGGTATCAAAATAAAGAGTTTTAAGAGGCGATTTCAAAAATATTAAAAGAACCTAATTGGAATAATATGTTAACTAAAAAGTGTTAAATATATTTTTTTATTAAAAAATCCAAAAACCCGACTGCTTAAAAAGTGAACTAAAAAGACGTAAACAAGAGGAACGGAGGATACACCTGGTTTTGATCATCCAGCTCGCGAATATTACGTCTTTTTAGTTCTTACGACTTTTTAAGCAGTCGGGTTTTTGGATTTTTCTTCAGAAATTATTGATTCCCCATACAAATTTCCATATCCCCTTACCACCCCCTTAAGGACGGTTTCCGGGATAAAATCTATCCCGTGTCCTTCCCAGTGTGTCAAACTACCTCCGTACCAAATTTACGGTTTAAGCGTGAAAAGATAACAGATAGACAGAGTTACTTTAGTATAATATTAGTATGGAAACTACCTAGGTTTCTTTATAAGTGTAGTATCGAGGCTAAGGGGCGTTCGCATCAATATTCGTCCTACATAAATCGAGAGTAGGTACTATTAACCGCATTCAATAGTAACACTTAATGGCGAGAACCGTCCACTGATCTTCTTCTTCTACTTTTCACGTAGCGGTACATTTTTTTATAATGTTTGAGCGCACTATGTGGCCAAGTCTATTGACCAAGTAGAGGTGCTATCGGAACCAAATTCTTATATGGGCCATTCCACTTTTCGAGGGACAATTTGAAATGAATGAGAATAACAACGTTGTAAGTGTTGTTTACTTAAGAAAATAATTAATTTGTACGTAATTTATACGACAATAGGTTTTTTAAATGAAAGACAACGTAATAAGCATTTTTTTTTATTTTTATTTATGATGGGTTTGACTCTAGTCTAGTTCATAGGTGACAGAGACAGAGTCGACGATGGAGTGAGCTTACCCAGAAGAAGCCTGTTCACTCTAACTTTGAAGAGATTCGGGTTGAATGCGTTCGGAAACACAGACGCAGGTAGTGAGTTCCATTCATTCGGATGCGAATTGGTGGAATGGCAACAAGGTAAGGATGGTAACTTGCAATGCGTCTAGATGTCCGATGGTAGAAGGGGGCTGGTGGGATGAGGTCGTGGAGTTCTTGAGCACACTCACCGAAATACAGTCTGTAGAAGACCGACAAGCAGTCAACCTTGCGGCGATGAGCCAAGCTGTGAAGCTTGGCATGCATGCAATGCATTAAATACGTTATATTTTATAAAAGTAAAAAATTAATAAAAGAATACTGATGGAGACTTTATGGAGTTTCTTGTGCGTTCTTCTCCATAACAAGCTTCTTTCCGAATGCACTGTAGAATCAATTTTTTTCATTGTAAATTTTAATTATAACGTTCAAAAGTACCGCTTGGTGGCCTAGTTGAAATAAAAATATATTTGTCTTTGATGCTATAGTGTTTTTCAGTTCCACTGGACAACTGTCTGGCAAGGTTTTGTCCTTCAAAAAGACGAATCGACCACATGTATGCGTGGTTGAGTGTACGAAGGTATGTAGGTAGGTAGGTACTGCAAGCCTTATAAAGAGTAAAGTACTTTCTATTTCATAATGTCGTAGGTCAATCGTCTGGAGCATTGAAACGGTACTTGTGAACAATGGTGTTATCTTTTAGTTGTATTGTTCTGATCCAGCTGAAGTTTAATTCTTGTGAACGTAAACTTAAATGTTTAAGTTTAGATTAGACATGCTCTTGTGGCAAAATCATATTCTTTAACCATGGCACAGATAATATAATACGAGCATACAGATGCCTCATGCCATACAAAGAAACAGTGCCAACGTAACTACCGTTTTTCATCTGATAAAACTGATTATTTTTTGTACATCGATCGCGTTAGATTCCGTTCCACGGCGACAGATAGATGGTGTTATCAGCGACTTGCAATTAAAAGGGTTTAATCGTTTCGTGAATATTTTTTTTCTATAAATACAGTGACGATTTGTTTTATAATATTTTTTGCACGTTCTTACAGTTTTATTGCAATTTAAAATAATCGAGTGGCATGCCTCAGGGATTTAAAACCACACCATCTAGATATTTTAAATGATCCGTTCAAATATTTTTTTAAATGTGAATTAAGAGCCCCATATTCCATATTTGTGCTTAGGATTGTTGACTAAACCAGAACATACAATTTTTATGTTCAACTCCAGAAAATTTTAATTTTACACACAATTCAATAACAAATCGGTGCATAGTGCGCCATCTAGTTAGATTTATTTGAACCAAATTTTCTTTCTTAGCGCTGGGACCCCCCCGTGACCATGGCTACATGTGAACCTATTATCTAGTACGTATTGTGAACTGTCTATATCATGGATTCCCAAAGTGATCGATATAAACCCCCTTGGGGTCGAAATCGGTTTCCCAGGGGGTCGACATAAACGAAAACTGATTTTTAGTTCGACGAGGTCTAAAAATCGACGCCTATTAATTAACACAAGTTAGTATTTGAAACTTTCTAGATACTGTATAAGTTTGTACTACGTGTATCAACATTTTATAAGAATGACTAATATTTTAGTAGAAAGTATCATTGTTGTACTTATAAAAAAACAAACAATTCGATAAGCGTGCACAAGTTTGTACCAGATGAAAAATTCGGCAAGTCAATAAGCGGATTTTTAAAGTAATTTGGGTCTGAGGTATCAGTTCATTTTGGAAAAGGGGTCTCTTGCCCAAATAAGTTTGGGAATCCCTGGTTAAAATGTTTAAGCATGTATTAATCCGGCTTTATTCTTAAACATAACTGGCGAAAGGATGCAGACTTATGTATGTTATCCTCCTTTTTTCAATTAGCCTGTTAAGCGTTTATCAATTAATATCTAATAATTAGGCAATTATTCAGTAACCTGCAACTTGATTCCGTTGCAAAAAGCAGAGCAATACACCACCGGTTTCAAAATTAAGAATTTCATTAAAATACGAGCCCTTTTTACCCGACTGCCGAAGGAGGGTACTGTGTTTATCAGTCTATGTATCTATGTTTGTTCCTATGTGTCGTTCTAGAGACCAAACGCGACGGCCGATTTTGATGATTCTTACGTCAATCGATTCGTCTTAAACCTGCGAGTGTCACTGACTACATTAAAATTGGAAAATAGAAAAAATGGCGGCTTTTGGGCGCCATATTGAGGCCTTATTTTTGAAATCAACTCTTAAAACCCTTTATTTTGATACCCATCGTGTGGGGTATCAAAATAAAGGGTTTTAAGAGATGATTTCAAAAATATATAACACTTATATATTTAAATGTACCTACTACTAAAAAAACATTAACCAAAAAGTTATATATAAAAAAAGTTTATTAAAAAAAACATAAATCCGACTGCTTAAAAAGTGAACTAAAAAGACGTAAACAAGAAGAAAATCATGCTGTGCAGTCGGAGGATACATATTCGCGAGCGAGCTGGATGACCAAAACCAGATGTATCCTCCGACTGCACAGCCTGATTTTCTTCTTGTTTACGTCTTTTTAGTTCGCTTTTTAAGCAGTCAGGTTTTTTGTTTTCTTGAATTACCTTTTTTTATTAACTGCTAATTCTCATTTCAGGAACCGAAGGTACTCAATACTCAATTCGTTTATTGCATTCCACAATGTGAACTTAGGTGGTAGGTACATAAAGATACATACAATAGTTTTGTCGGGCATAACAACATAAAAAATTAGGAGGAGGGCCATTATAAATATTTGTTCACAACTTCAATTAATATAATGTAGGTAGGTGGGCTTATAATTAAATGTATCACATAATTTTTTTGCGACTTAAATATTGAATCTATGCATCAATAACTATTTAATTTATACATGTTTTATTATTATTTGTATTATAGATTATTATTGCGTTTTTCGGTATTATTATTTATTTATTAAATTTATCATTGAAATATTCATGTACATTATAATAACATTTACGGATTAGAAATTGTTTTAATTTATTTATAAAGATATTAAATTTTTGTTCATTTTTAATGTCATCTGGTAATTTATTATATATTTTAACTGACATTACTAAAGTGCTTGTGGAGTGTATTTTTAGTTTAGAACCTGGCTGGTTTAGTCTATTTTTGTGTCGTAGTGTGTAGTGAGTCTGTATGTTTTCTCGTGTAGTGAAGAGTTTTTCATTATTTTTAACAAATTTACACATTTCCAAGATATGAATACAAGGTAGGGTTAGAAGTTTATATTCTTGAAAATGGGGTTTGCAGCTGTCTGTGTTATCTATATTGGCTAGTATTCTAATCAGTCGTTTTTGTAGTATGAAAAGTGTTGATGCGTCTGTGCTGTTTCCCCATAATATTACGCCGTAGCTTAACCATGCGTATGCATAGGCATAGTACGTATCTATTAACTAATATCTGCAGATCCTTGTTTTATTATTTACCAGTTCCACTATCAAATATGACTCATACAGTCCACACAACTTTCACAAAGTAACGTCTCGTCTTTGTTTATATTATTTACTTCCCTGATAAAATAGATATGCATAAAAATACAGAACTACCTGCATTCCAAGCCTTATAATAAGTTTCAAGGTGATAATGCAGCTCGTCATTAGTCCATTCACGAGTGTCTTGTGGACTTATTAGCAAACTGGCACTTGAGATAAGTACTTGAGTACCTAGGTGCTTACTATAATAGTTTTTGTTTATATTTACCAATGTGTTTGGACTTTGTACTTTATTTTTTATTTTTTTATTGTTTTGCGCTTGACCACTATCTCACCTGATGGTAAGCGATGATTTGGTCGACGATGAAGCACGCTTGCCTAGAAGAAAACTATAGACTCCCAGGTTGTAGCTATCAGGAAAAGACTCCAACAGGGAATTCCACTCTTTTGCTGAACGCATAATAAAAGTATTCCCAAAAAGTTTGGTGCGTATGGGTGGGATGTCACCATGTACCGATGACGCATCGCCGTACGTCTTGTAGTCCGATGATGGAACGGGCTAGGCGGAATTAGTTCATGCGATTCCAACGCACACTCCCCGAAATGTAACAGATAATAAACCGGTATGTTTGTAAAACGTAATCTTTGGAAGTAACATAGCATCACGCCCATATTCGCCGAAGAGTTGGGCAGTGGTAGAACAATACATAGTACTGTTCAAGTCAGGTTCAAGTCCTTGTTGGAAGCGAGCCTATTGTCATCAAACGGTCACAAATCCTGACTCCGGATTGTTGCTGAGAATTTCCAGATTGAAAACACCAATTATACTTATTTTGTGTGACCCGGGAATCAAACCCAGGACACACATAATATAATACTAGCATACAGATGCCTTCTTTTTCTTTTCGAGTCGATGGGAAACTCTTTATAAGTTTTGGCCCCAGTAGGTCGCCACTCCGATTGCGGCGTCATTGGCGAGCATAAGGTCCACCAAAGTGTAGGTGTATGGGCACTTGAGACACTCCAGCATATGTGCCATATTTTGCAAATGGGCACCGCACTCACACTGGGTATCAGACGGGTCTATAAAACCCCATTTTGCCAAAGTGTGTTGTTTGCAGCGGCCTACTTGGGTACGCAAACGATTGAGTGCTTTCCATATAGGCCACTGCAGTTTACGTCCAGGTGGCAGGTGTTCCTGGGGTTTCAAGGCGCCTCATTCCATACAAAGAAACTGTGCCGACGTAACTAGCGTTTTTCGTCTGATTAAACTGATTATTTTTGTACATCGATTGCGTACGATGCCGTTTCACGGCGATAAATAGATGGTGTTAGCAGCGACGTGCAAGTAAAAGCGTTTACTCGGTTCGTGAATATTTTTTTTTTATATCCAATAGGCTCGCGCTTGACCACTAACTCACCTGATGGTAAGCGATGATGTGGTCGACGGTGAAACACGCTTGCCTAGAAATAACCTATTCACTTTTGACTTAAAGACCCCCAGATTGTAGCTGTCGGGAAACACAGACTCCGGCAGGGAATTCCACTCCTTACGCATAATAAAAGTGTTCTCAAAACGTTTTGTGCGTATGGGTGGAATGTCCACCATGTATCGATGGCGCATCGCCGTACATCTGGTGGTCCGATGATGAAACGGGCTCGGTGGAATTAGATCGTGCAATTCCATCGCACACTAACCGAAATGTAACCGATAAAAAACTGACAGGCTGGCAACTCGGCGACGATGTTCAAGACTCTGGAGCTTTGACTTGACCAGCGCCTCGTCGCCGATGAGCCTCTTGGCCCGCTTTTCGATCGACTCTAGTGCATCAAGCTGGTATTTGGCAGATCCATCCCAGAGATGAGAACAGTACTCCATGCATGATCGAACTTGCGCTTGATACAAACTGAGAAGCTGTTTCGGCGTGAAGTACCTTCTCACCTTCGCAATGATCCCCAGCTTTTTGGCTGCCAGCTGAGCTTTTGCCTCAACGTATGGGCCAAAATTGAGAGTCGATGTCAACGTAACGCCAAGAATCTCAAGATGGTCCGTCACAAAAGACACGCCTGGGTTTTAGCAGCGATAAACCTGACCAGATTGGCATCGCCCCATTCGGAGACTGCCTGCAAGGACAGGTTCAAACGCTCCACCATGGCCTCACGGAGAGACCGGATCTGCGGCCCGGTAGCCCGTGCGTTGGACAAGTATCTCTCAGCAACAGTACTGTCGTCTGCATACCCAAAGGTGCCGGGTTTTAGCAGATCGTTAATGTGCAGCAAGAATAATGTAATGTTTCGTTTATATGTAGTGACGATTTGTTTTATAGTATTTTTTTTGCACGTTTTCACAGTTTCATGGCACCAAAGTTTCTTAGCTCTGGAACCCCGTGCCCAGGACCAAGTGCTGATCGTGTAACAAAAATTCTTCCACTAATCCAAAGCGACACTACAGCGACGCTATCTGTATCTGTCACAGGCTACTTTTTATCCCAACACGGACGGTACCTGAGGGATTGACCACGGGTAAAAGCTAATTAGCACTTAAGGTAAGTACTTGAGTACTTACTATAATAGTTTTTGTTTATATACCTAGAAAAAGTTAGGACCTTCTACCGCAGTAATACATTATCAACTCTAATATGCTGGAGGTATATGTTTGTTAGAAAACACTGAAAAAGTTCTTCACCGTTTTGAAGTTAACTAAATATATTGATGAGTTACATCATTTAAATTAAGGACCATTTAGTATGCCTAACTAATGACTAAAACGGTTTATCGACGGGATGTAACTATTGGTATAATCTACCTGTTTCGGCATTTACCTTTACTTTCATCAAATTAAATGAGGAAACTGTAGCTGCAAATCCGAACGAATTATCCCATCATACATAAACACACGCCTTTTTCCGATGAGGGTAAGCAAGAATCTGCAGAAAGCCAACTGCTACGATATTTTCATTCTTTTTTAGCTTCAATTACGAAACACTACTAGCACTGGTCGCCTCAAAACTCCTTGAATATCGACGCCGAGTGGCCAGTCTGTCGGTTTTTTATCGGTTACATTTCGGAGAGTGTGCGATGGAACTGCACAGTTTGATGCCGCCCTTTCTATCATCGGACCATAAGACGTACGACAATGCGCCACCGGTACATAGTGGAATTCCCACCCATACGTACAAAGCGTTTTGCGAATACTTTCATTGAGCGCACAGCTAAGGAGTGGAATTCCCTGCCAGTCTTTGTTTCCTCATAGCTGCAACCTTGGAGTCTTTAAGTCAAGAGTTACTTCTAGGCAAGCGTGCTTCACCGTGGATGGCATCATCGCTTACTATCAGGTAAGATAGTGGTCAAACGCGAGTCTTTCGCTAAATAAAAGAATGAAAAAACTACTACTGGACCGTTTCAAGGCCCAAAAACATCCAGAAAGTATCAAGCGTTCAATATCTAGTCGCGACTGGATGTCCCAAATTCCGAATTCATCCATGTCACCTTCCTTTTAGTGCGAGCGATTATGAACAATCTATTACTGGAAGTTTGGAACATGCTAATGAGAAGGTTTAGGAATTTGACGAAATGGGGAGTGATCTCTCGCTTCAAGTCAATGATCAGAAGCTACAAGGAGTTGCTGCCTTCGCCGAACAGGTAAAGGCAGCAATCGAGACTGCACAAAGGGAGATGGAGATGTCCTCCACTTTGCCAAAGCGCGGTAGACGGACCGGCCGGGCCGCAGAAGAAGACTGACAAAGCTCTGTTCCGCCCCCGCAAAGTGGCCGTCGGGTGACGGACTTGCACATAGGCACATAGGTCCTGAGTTGATGCCGCGTGGTGTTTTCGCGCGCATCCCACAAATGAAGATGAGGAGCAGCTCTCCTCTCCTTGACCAGACACAAAAAATAAAAGAAAACAGATTTATTTGCACAAGCCACTAGAGCACACAACATAAACATAAAAAAGATAACTTCGACTGAACAACAATAATATTAAAAAAAACTTTTTGCAAAAAAATACTACCGACTTCCAAATAGGTACAAAACCACAAAGTGAAAAATAACTTTATTTTTTGAAGTCGGTGTCTTTCGTAGGTACCATTTTTTTGCGTTATGGACACCGACTTCAAAAAATAAAGTTATTTTTCACTTTGTAGTTTTGTATTTGGAAGTCGGTAGTATTTTTTTGCAAAAAGGTTTTTTTATTTTTCACTTTTTAGTTGTACGTACCTAATAGGCAAGTTAGTAAGGGAACTATTTCGACAGAATAGATTTCATGAAACTTGAACATAACCGGTGAAATGAGAGATCTACTTACCCCTTAAGAGCGAGCTGGCGTGATGTTATGTTATGAAATCTTATAAACAACAAACAGACATGCGATTGCAGCAATCCCGAGAGTTTTGCCGTTATTTATTGAAGAGTTCTGTTGTATATCTCCGAAGTTCTTCATCAGATCTTCACAAAATTTAAAGAATTTTCAAAATCGGTCCACAATTGACGAAGATATCGGTGAACATACAAAAAAAAAACATACCTGAAGTCGAACATAGAACCTCCTCCTTTTTGGGAAGTCGGTTAAAAAGAGAGAAAACCAATATAAAAGTAACAAACCCCAAGTAAGTTTGGTAGCGCAAACCCCAGCAAAAAGTAACGAGGAGATGTATAGTGTTTAGTCAGTAGGAGTCTGACAGACCCTTTCGCCTGCCCCAATGCGGACGACATCGATTGCAAGGAGAGTGGGGATTGTTTCCAATCTATATCTAGTTAAGCCAACCATTCGACCTCGACCATAGCTGGGTACAGGTCCCAGTGCCTATGGGCGAAGTTCGGCTTTTGCTGATGATGAAGAATTAAGTCCAATTCTTCTCAGAAAAGAATCCCTTGGAACAGCAAAAACCTATCGCACTATTACCAGGCCATTAAAGTCCTCAAATGACCTAGTCTTAAGTGTAAATAACATCAAAGACCTCCCAGACAAAGTCACAGGGGTCACAATTTATGAACTTATGAGACATCAGAGATTTCTGTCCTTGAAATCAAGTTGAAATAGTGTCTCCGTCTGGCTAGCAACGCACGGTTGTCTGAGTTTAATTACCTAATAAATTCGCAATTCGGAGATATGTCCACTGGGAAACATTAATTTGATGTATTAGAGGATTACAGGGACAGATAATTAACTATTCGGTTGTAATTAAATGTTTGAACCGGTAAAATCATTCTGTGTATAAAATAATCTCTTTCATCCCGTGTTTCTAAAGTAGGAAAAATCTCCCAAGTGGTTAAGCGTCCATGTATTCATCAAAGTTGTATACTATAAGAAACGAAACAGTAAAGAGTGTGCATGTGAAGCCTATTCGCAAACCATTCTTCATCTCCAGTCGTCCCCTCTTTGCCCTGAAACATGCAGCCAATGTGATTTATACGCTGCCACCGACGATGCATTTTGGGCCTAACAAATTTGAATGACTGTCGTGCCAGCGACAGAGAAGGAGATTTAAAAAACCATATTGAAATACTGCCATCAACTTTCCCCCGACGGAAAAAATGGGGTGTTTTAGGTTTGACGTGTGTGTTTGTGTATTTGTGTATCCAACATAGTTCCTAAACGGATGAACCGATTTTGATTTCGTTTTTATGTTTGTTTGAAGGGTGACTTTATCGAGTGTTCTTAGGAATGTTTGATGGAAATCGGTACACTAGTTTAAAAGTTATGGGCGTTTTACTGTATAAATCGGGGTGTTTTCGCAAGATATCGTGCGTATATTTTTTGGCAAAAATATATATTGCACCATTTTCTTAATAATTTGATCTAAGAACATTTTGAGATTTTTTCGTATAACATAGTGTAGTTAATTTGTAAAGTTATTTCTAAAACAGGAAAACAAAACGATAATCGCACCAAAACCGCCGGGCGTATTTTAATGATATTAACACCATCTCAAAGACAATTTAATTATCTAGATCTTGATCTGAAGCTTTTTTTTTGTCATAGAATAATAAATACAAAAACTACTAAATTTTGGGTCGCACGGGTGTGAAATAAGTGCGCGTTTTGTTTCCTCTAGGTCGTTGGCGACTGTCGTCGTCTTAACGTGCTTACCGAGGCACGGAGGTCATGTTAAGAAGATTATATATTCACGGTCTGACCACAGCAAGCGCTGCTGAACCCGTGCGGCTGTTTTTATGTAGCCATGATCTCCTTTTTGCCAATCCTTACCCAACATTATACCGTTTGGATAGTTCATCGGTTTCATTTACGGAACCTTCGTACATCTGACGTTTACGTTATATAAACAAACAATCATACCTATTCATTATCCCATTACGACTATAATATACTTATATTAGCGACGAAGTACCAATTATATACCGAGGACACATCAGACCTAACATTGTAGAACAATTACTGCTGTTTCGCACATTGATTAGAACTATGTTACTGCATGAATGGACTTCTCTTATCGTCTGGCTTATCTAGATTAGATGAAGACCAGTTAAAGGACTAATAGCCACTGAGGCAAGTGCAATAATTGATCATTAAGACAGTGTTTCCATATGTACGTATTTGTACGTACACGTACGGAATTTGGAGTATGCCGTTCGGATAAAAACCGGCCAAGTGCGAATCGGATTCGCGCACTAAGGGTTCCGTACCATTATCGCAGAAAACGGCATAAAAATCACGTTAGTATTTGTTGTTACAGCGGCAACATAAATACATCATCTGTGAAAATTTCAACTGCCCAGCTATCACGGTTCATGAGATACAGCCTAGTGACAGACGGACAGACAGACAGCCAGACAGACGGACCGCGGATTCTTATATAGTAATAGGGTCCCGTTTTTACCCTTTGGGTACGGAACTAAAAATTGTGTACGGATATGTGTTCGGATTTCCAATAATACGTACTATTTTTAAAATGCAACAAACAAAATTCACAAAAACATCGATGCATCGATATTTTATTTGCTTTTTTTTTTTTTTTATTTTGAACTTCAGTTGTGTGTGTGTACTACTACTGCTTTCCAGCAAAGAGGATATGACACTAGATACTAAAACTGAGATTTCCCGATCTCTAAAATCCCACAAATCAAACACGTTCATTTGGACACGATAAACGTTATCTTAACACTTCCTTTCCGGGTCAACCACACTAATCCGATTTTTTTTATCAAATCCGTTACATGTGGGAGTCTAAAAAAAACCTTTAAATTTACTACTCACACTGACAACATGATGGACAGTCGAAGGCGACTGCACCCTGGACCTGATGACCGCATCATCTGTCACCACAGCAGGATCCCTCGCCAGATCAGCCGTGGAAGGTGACTGACTGCGACTGGACCCCTTACTGTGCCCGTGCCCAACGTGGAGTGTGTCCATCTCCTGGTGAAGACCCTCACATGGGAACCTCGCACATCAGGAACTTGCGTTATCTGGGCTAGTTCATAAGCTTGATAGGTCGGTCAGTGATCTCGCCATCGCGCAGTTTTATCTGGAAAATAGATACGGTTAATTAGGCAATTAGAACTGTTGAACTATTCACTGAACTATGCGATACGAACGTATCTCGAAGTTATCTGTGAACGAAACTGTAATTTGTGTTTGAAAGTTCGTGACATTTGTTTTTTTTTTATGGCTGCACATTTTGCGACCAAAGGCAAAGGCAAAAAATCGTTTTGGTGGTTAAAGACTACATGAAAAGTAAAATTTCTTGTATTATTTTTTTGGTATGCATAATACCCAAAATAATCTTCATTGGAAAATAAACAAGAACTAAGCGTGCAAATCTTCACACAAAGACAGAATTGTATACAAATGCATGAACTACAAATTCCACAGTCGTGTGTCCAAATGTGCGTAAACTGTGATATGTATCAATGTCTAGCTATTCCTTTTACTTCCCATGAGCACATAAGAGGTTGACCAGCTGCTCTGTTCATTGTTTTGAGAACGGCAAGAAATTATTTATTTATTTTTGCTTTACATTACTGAAAGACGTGGAACACAAATAAGATGTCCCAATACACAATATTCACACGCTTGACACTCTTACGCCGCAAATCTCTCATTCATCCGCGAAGACATCGCGATCATGTTAAGCATTCAAAAGAGCGTAGAACGCGGAGTTTCTGCAAGAAAGAGGAGGCTGCGCTTTAGCGACAGTTCAGTCTCTCGAACATTTTATCATCTCGACTACCCACTGCCATTCTGTGCCACTGCCTCTGAGGTGTTAGATTTCTTATATCTCAAACAGCTTGACATCAATTGCCTAGATCAAAGAATTCTAAACAAACGATAAACCTTGTATTTCGGCGCTCAAAACAAAATATATCGGCGCTTATATTGATGGCTTAGCCTGTGTTATGACTGCAGATAAGCCGATAACTGGATTTGCACACATGAAACGCTAAGCGCTAAAACAAACAATATATTTGGAGGCGATTTATTGAGGGTGGGTGTTACTCAATGTATTGTTAGATTTATTAAGAATCAGGTTGCTAGCTTTTTCCTGAACTTTGCAGGGGTTTAAAACGAACCAGCAGACAAAACTAATTTCGTTAAGCATGAGCATGTACTATGTAACTGCCTAGGTAGTGACATTGTGTATACCAAATGTTTATCCAACTTTCAAGAACTTGGTAATGGTAAACCTTGAAAATGGCAGATATAACCCGTTATCGGATTAATTTTCCAAGTCGGCGACGAATCTATGCAGGAAAACACAATTTGAAAGAAACCTATATAGCAAAAAATCGTAAGTCTCAAGAAGCTGCTATTCATTTTTCATCAAGTTTATTTTCACTTTTATAACCAAAACACAGGTACGAATCATAGCCTACGTCACTGCTATCAGCCGGTGCCAGGAAGTCTAGCCGTCTGCCAAATTGTTCAAACATATTGAATACTGCTCTTGAGGCATTTCGTATCGGCGCAAAATGTCTGAGTGCCGAACTTGGGTGTCCCCCAAACTGTAACCAAATACTGTCTACTGACAAGACAAACTTGGGTGATGTAAACCGAAAAAGCCGCTTTACTTCAGGTTATAACGTAAATCTTGAGGTACTACTGTTGATTTATGTGGGGTGCTTCATATCATTCATTATGGGGCTTTCAAACTTCATCCAAAATCAAAATCAAACTTTTTTATTTCACATAGGCCTACATGGGCAATTATAAAACGTCGACAAAAGGTGCACGGTTCGGGTTGGTCGTTTCCTATGGAGAACCGGCAAGAAACGCCATGGTTACTCTTTTAAAAAATGTTTTAGTTTTACAATATTTCCATGTTACAGCATTAGTACTTAGATATGGGGGGACACCGTAGGCTCGACAATAAGTCGTAAGAAACTAAAAAAAAGGTTATATAATATATAAAAAAGTTAACAAATGTTAACTAGCATCTAGAAGGCCTACAATGTTCACACATTCACAAAACAATCGGTAAAAGAATCTATACAAAGGTAAAAAAAATATAATAAGACTAAATTTAACATGTGGCACAAATGTTGTTATTAATGCTGTAAAAAGATGATTGAGAACCATTGTAAAGTCTAATTAAAAGAAGGAACACAAAAAAGAGAAAAATGAGATTGAGAATAGTTAGAGACATCCACATATTTGTGCCATTTATGAGTTACCAGGGAAAGTAGTTAAAGGGAAAGAAGTTACCATTATCTTCTAAAGAAGAATTAGAGAAAATGACGGCACCTTTCTTTTACACGGATCAAATTCCTGCAGCCTTATTGCGTAAGTGAATTCGCAAGGCGAAGGATTTGACCCCATCAATCGACCAATCACATAGATAAAAATCCACATGGGATCTAACGCTTCACCATGCCGAATTCACTTACGCAATAACGCTGCTGGTCCCCAGAGGTCCTTTGTCCCTAACTTTTTGGTAGAAACCATCCTGACAATCAGGATGCATAAATTAATTTGTTCTTAAATCACTTTATCATCATCATATCAGCCGAAAGACGTCCACTGCTGGACATAGGCCCCCTCCAAGCGTCGCCACATTGACCGGACGTGCGCTAACCAGCGGATCCCCGCAACCTTCACCAGGTCATCGGTCCACCTGGTAAGAGGTTGGTTATCCTTCCAACGCAACGTTCGCGGTCGCCACTCCAGAACCTTTCTGACCCATAGGCCATCCGTTTTGCGAGCAATGTGCCGTGCCCACTGCCACTTAAGTTTTGCAATTCTTCGGGCTATGTCGGTAACCCTAGTTCTCTTACGGATCTCTACATTTCTGAGTCGATGACATATGGCTATAAGACGTGGTCGCTTACAATGGTCCTCATCAGAAAGCTTACAGTCACTCAAAGGGCAATGGAGAGGGCTATGCTCGGCGTTGTTTCCTTGCGTGATCGAATCAGAAATGTAGACAACCAATTTATATTGTAACTAGCTGGCCCTCGGGGTTTCGCTCCCGTCAACTGGCTGCCTATCTACCTACCCTGCTTACCCTGCCTTCCCTTCCTTCCCTGGTTACCCTGCGTACCCAGTCTGCCCTGGCTACCATGGGTACCCTGCCTGCCCTGCCTACCCTGGCTACTCTGCCTACATTGGCTACCCTGCCTACCCTGGCTAAGCCTACCCTTACCTACCTACATATTAATTTTTATCTATCATCAATAGTTGTCTCAGCGCACGCGAATAATAATGTATTTTACAGGCAACATTTTGCTACCTTGGGTTACATTATTGCAATTTTCATAAGGATCTCTATTTTTTTTTGTAATTATTTTATAGCCTATGACACTCAGGAATAATGTAGCTTTCTACTGGTGAAAGAATTTTCAAAATCGGTTCAGTAGATCCAGAGATTACCCCTTACAACGTCACAAACCCACAAACTTTACCTCTTTATAATATTAGTATAGATTAAAACATCGAGGTACACAAACAATCTTAATTTTTAATAGCGCAATAAATTGGCGAACTATTACCGCGATTGACCTACATTTGATAGCTGATGCTTTACGAGGAAGCCGTTAATCTTTACGACTGACTGATTGGATGTAGCATGAATTGGATACTGATGTGTTATATCAAATGCCTATTGGAGCCCGAAGATGGCTCGAATGGTCATTAAAGAGGGCAGTGTACCATTTTGTGGTATTGATTGAAGAGTGAGAAAGAAAGTACTTTCAATTCTAAACAACGTTGCTGATCTAATCGAGAATCTGAAAGGGCAAATCACGGAAATGTGAAACCTCTGCATTGCGAACAAATAAATAACGAAAGGTATAGTACTCTTCCAACGCCATCCCATTCCAGTGATACCAGTCGGTATAAGCTAGGTGGAAATAGGTGAGGGTTGAGTTAAACTACGTATGATCAGAGATGGTCAGAGCCAAAACTAGACCTATGGGCTTGAGATGAAAAATTTGATACAGCACAAAAGTATGAATCTTGTTGGCGGAGAAGTATGGAAGAAGAAAACACACGCGCCCACCCCAAAAAATAGGGATAAGGACCGTTACTTGCCCGTGGTCCCCCAGTAGTAATTTTATCCGATAAAACAAATTCACGTCTTTCTTGATAATGTACGGTTACAAAGAGAATAACGTAAATATTAGTAAGTAATTCTTTTTCTTTGAACAAAACTATCGTGTTACCCTAGCGGGGGTACCACGAGTCAAATAATTTGCCCATGGTGCCCCTTTGTCCCAAGGGGGCTAGACTGGGGGACCACGGGCAAGTACCGATAAGGACCAGAGGAGATCAGTGGTGGCCCAGTAGTAACGGCCGTTACTTACAAGTTCGATTCGAACCCAGGCAGGCGCTTTACTTTGTCTAAATTATTACATCATCACTGATCTCAAAACGGTGAAGGAAAACATCGTCAGAAAACCGGCCAGCATGTCTTAGAACCACAAATTCAAAGACATCCACCAACCCGTACCGGGCCCGCATGGTGGGTTACGACCCATTGCCTCTCACAGAGAGGTCTGCGCACAAATGGGAGTCTTATTGCGGCAAAGGAGGTCCATCTATCCTAAGGGCCAGAGGATGATGATAGAGCTAATTTCGGTAGCAATCCAGTACATGTGCTGTTCGTTTTACCTTCAAATCAAAATGGCCGATATTCACGTTGTACAACTGCAAACAATACGTTCTAATCTAAAAGGTGAAACATGTGAATCACTCGCCCTTTTGCGGTGAGTCTGGTATGACTAAGACAAAGGTTTACTGCGTAAATGTTCCTTGTTTAATATCCTTAGTAAAAACAAAACATTGCTTTTAATTAAATGCGTAACACGATCAATAACTGCTATTGGCACGTGTGAGTAGTTATGTATCCTGTAGTACCTATGCGGTTGTCTAGACTTCTTTAGATTAATTACCACTTTAACTAACCTCTAATAGCTTATTATAATAAGAGTAACTGTTGTTATCAGTTATAGTTATTATTTCAAAGGAAGCTTCTATAATATAAAGTTACTAGCTGCCCCCCGGGGCTTCGCTCCCGGCAACTGGCTACCTACCTACCTACCCAGCCTGCCTGCCTACCCTACCTACTATTTTTTATCTATCATCAATAGTTTTCTCAGCGCACGCCAGAGTGAATTTTATAGGCACATTTTGCTACCTTGGGTTACATTATTGCAATTTTCATAAGGATCTCTATTTTTTATGAAAATATATTATAGCCTATGACACTCAGGAATAAAGTAGCTTTCTACTGGTGAAAGAATTATCAATATCGGTTCCGGAGAACCAGAGATTACCCCTTACAACGTCACAAACTCTCAAACTATACCTCTTTATAATATTAGTATAGATAACGAAGTCTTCTCTACGCTCATAACCTTCGCATAATACTTAATTATCAGCGCACATACATAATTGAATCACATTAATTGGTGCGCGGCATAAGATATTCTTAATGCAACCTTAATGTGGCCTTTATACTGCTATCTTTGTTCATAATACAATGTAATGATAATCTACACATTGTAAGATCGATTCAATTGATATAAGAATCCAAAGTTAGATTTCTGTTTGGACTTTCAAGATAAAACACGCGCGAACCCAAGTATTAAGTTCCTTCGACACGTCCTTGAATATATCGAAACACAATCTACCCGCATTATAAAAAAAGGCATTTTTTTAATCAGCGATGTGATATATAAAGAACAACCCTTGTCATGTGGCATTTTTCACAGGTTCTGTTGCCAAGGTCATATTTGTATTGCACGAGCTACCGATTACTGAACCCTCGCAGACAATCAAAGCCGAAGCCCGAACCGCTATTAAAAATTCAAGCTGTTACTTGGAATTAGTCTTGATGGAGGACACACATAGCAAATATGATACGTTATAGATTTCTTGTCAATTCAGAGCTGGCAAGGCTATATTTTTCTTTAATACTGAATCAGAAAGTTCCATTAATACGTGCCGCAAAGACTAACGCAGAAGCTAAATCGCGCTGGAACGACATCAGTCACCATAATTCTGTTCTACATTAACATCTGACCCCTAACATCATTACATTGTTCGTGAGCTCCGACTATTAGCAACCAAATCGAGAAATATAGCGAAATCGATACCAATCGAACAAATAATCGCACTTTCAATTCATTCGAGTTACAGTTCTCGTTCGAATGCTGAGATATGGCATCGGTGATGAGTCAATGCTCGAGCGAAGTATAATTTCCTGTGTAGATAGACAAATTATAACAGTGCATCTGTTATAATGACCGGAGTAAGATGATTAATAGTTTATTAGCTATTATTGACCTGATTCTCGTTCATTATCTGTTCGTTTCCTCTGTTAGAAGCAGAAACTCGAAGAAAATGCGCGCATTGCAATGTTTTTTCTTAGCTTACACATCTTCATGTGAGTTCTACAAAAACGGGCCCACTTCAAACAATGCCCTTTTCCATGGTCGCACTTTCTCCTCATCACACTTTGTGTCCGTTTGCGTGCATACCTCTCGTAGCATTTTTCTGATTGCTCGCATTTCTACCGCGTTAATTTTGCTTTTGGGACAGCAAAATGCTCTTTGACAATTTGCTATGCATAGACACAGCCACGATGTTTTTACACGACGTATTTTTCTCCGGTCCAATATAAAAATTCAGTGTAATGACACCAAAACGTCCAACTGTCCTACTTCTGATGTTTGTGGCGAAAAACAAATTCTCAAGTCTACCAAACTAACGGCGAAAACAAAACTTAAATAAGATGTCTAGTATAAAAGGGTTCCAGCAATAAAAATATTTACCGAGCTCCAGTCTGGTGTAAAAAATAAGAAGTACATAAAATGTTGTGATATTACAAAAATAATATTTCATGAATAAGGCAAAAAGGCCTAAAATCCTACGTAGACAAGCAATTTTATAATAATTGGCAGCGTAGTCAAATCTTCACAAAAACAAATAAACGACACTTAGGTATTTCTGAATGTGGCTGATGGCTGGAATGAAGATTCATGCTCGCGTGAATTCTTTTCAATTTATCAACTCCAAAGACTGAGCATATTTTAGTAGGTAAGCAGGCCATCACCTTCTTTACTTACACTGTTTTTTTAGCAATAAGACCTATCAGGAAGTGGATGGATGGAGAGGGAGAGTTAGGCCAAAGAAAAGATGGATGGACTGTGTCAGGAGTGATATGAAAGAAAAAGGAGTCAGTGATGACGTGACAGGGGACAGTACTTTATGGTAGAAGAAAACGTGTTGCGCCGACCCCATTTAATATAGGATAAGGTTAGGAAGATGATGATGAATACCTATCAGGAAGTATAGCAGAAGAAAGGGAAGATCCATACCCAGCAGATGGTGATTCCGAGCTGATGATTTGGATTAACAGCATAGATTTGTATATTTTTGAAACTTCTGACGGAAATCTTGTATATTCTCCCTATAAATTTTTCACACATAATAAACAGCAATGGCTGGCATCCTTCCTTAGTTATTTATCTAATAAATACAAATTAGTACCGGCTATGTTTAGATAATACAACGTATTGACATATTGAACTGTAACAATAGCAAAAAAAAAGTTTGACCCTTTCTTATCAGCTAATAACTCGCGGCGTATCTTGGTGGGTAGTCACAATATTAGCATAGGAACGTACTTCCATAATTAATGATATAATTCGAGTATTTCATAATGATACGGTAAAATAATCAGATCGCAGCATGGTTTAAAGTTGCGTCAATCTGAAGACGGAATTATGATTTTCAAGCAATAAATTATGTAACAGCTTATTAAAAACCACTGCCAACACGCACGCAGTTCTAATCTTGAATATTGTGTGGGATAGAAATAAAGGATTGTAAAAATGACAATAAACAGTAACAAACCCTCCATAAACGAAACATACAAATACAATATTCATGGCTTGTTGGCTACAATAATGTATTCGTGTCTTTTACGCGGTGTCCTCTCAAATATTTCAGCTTACTCCAGGTAAACAGAAACAAACAACTAACAACTCTATACCTAGAGTGCAAAGTCCAAAACAGGAAAAATATCCGGCGTATAGTTACCTAGTTTGCATTGGAGACTGTACCCTAATCAGAGCCACAATACAGACGAAATTGAGAGCGATTCAGAGAGATAACAGTATTTTTGTATTGTTGGAATCATGAGCTGATGGAAAGTTAATTGCATACATTATATATACTGCTGTTGAGGTTTATATATTCATTCATAATGTTTTGAACGCTCGCTAGCTCTCTCTTAGAACTTTTGTAACAATATATCATTCAATATTAGCAGGGCTGTGAATATGAATTAACTAATGACCAATACGAACTTCTGCCAATTGGCTGATAGTCGTATTGGAGATTTTGCAAGTTGGACATACTACAAAAAATTGGCGCCGGTCTATTCATATTTTATAACTGTCGTCGCTTTTTAGGGTTCCGTACCCAAAGGGTAAAAACGGGACCCTATTACTAAGACTCCGCGGTCCATCTATCTGTCTGTCACCAGGCTGTATCTCATGAACCGTGATAGCTAGACTGTTGAAATTGTCACAGATGATGTATTTCTGTTGCCGCTATAACAACAAATACTAAAAACAGAATAAAATAAATATTTAAGTGGGGCTCCCACACAAGAATCGTGATTGTTTTGCCGTTTTTTGCGATAGTGGTACGGAATCCGTCGTGCGCGAGTCCGACTCGCACTTTGCCGGTTTTTTTCTGACTTTACATTACTTTATGTTTCTTGCAATGTATCCACACATTCCAGTAATAACATTCCTAATCCATCCAATACATTTATAACGTAAAACTGTCTTACCACAGCTTCAAACCTACAATGTTTTCCTTCACATTTTTTCTGTGAATAACAAATTTTAATACCGGACCACAAAAACAGACCCATCTCGGACGGGCTTGTCATGAGATGTGAAGCAGAGAAAAATCTCCAATATAACGTTATGAATAAATCAGATACAGGACCACGGGAAAAGAAGGACCTTTAAAAATTGTTCCCAGAATTACATAAAACATTGGGACCCTTTCTAAAAGAATTTCCTGCGAAAATTCGATTTCCAAATGCCTGTACATTTTTGTATTGTTCACGTGTACCAAAGTATAAGTTTGTAAAGTTTCACCCCAGTTGCCCAAAATTCTTGCAGCGTTCCTCGGAGCGTGATATCACTTACATAATCGTGAAACTTTGTATAAAATTACAGCAAAGGGAACTAAATTTCTTGTGAATTGATATGGTTAAAGGCTCTCTGCGGTCAACCAATTAAACATCTTAGCTATTTGCAAGAATTTCGAAGGAAGTTAAATGAGCATAAAATTTCGTGTTGTCAACAACGATGGTGGCTTCGTCAAGAGGATTTTAATAGGCGTTTTATCATGGAACAAAGCTCCGACGGGATTCCCAAGTTTCATTACACGGGTCAGTGGTTGGATGAGCTGCGGCGGTAACCTTGTTTTTTTTCTGCGATGGGAGATAACTACACGTATCTTTTGTCGACGAAGTTTTTTGGATGACAAAGCTTAAGAGGCCAGGTTGTAGGGTTTATTTAGGAATTTAGAAGTCGTTCAACTGGAATTTTATGTGGATACAACTAAGGTATATGTAGGCAGGTAGACGGATAGCTATAATGCTAGAAAGCTTCAAAGAAATCCACATAATAGCTCAATGCTACTCGTGTATTGAAAAATCGATTCTACACTCGGTGCCTTCATTATCAGCTGCTAGCTACTAAGCCATTAAACTATCGTGAAATCATTGATGTTGTTTAAAATCCTTTAATGCAATTACTTGTACAGTCAAACAGATTAATTGTATCAAGGCAATGCTCAAGTGAACACCTGGGGTTTCGCGTGGCCGCGCCTACCGCTCGATACCAACTTCATACCCAGTTATTACTGTTATTAGGTGAATGCTGCACTCAACAGTTCTAGATGCTAATTGTAGGTACTTTTCCTGTTGATGAATTCAGTTCCGGAATCGAATTTATTTTTGTACCGACAGTAAACCTTGACGTTCGTGGTTTTGTTTCGGTTGCCGCGCTCATTGCTTTGCAGTTTTAGTTGGAAATACCTACTTCAAGCAAATGGTGGATTGACATCCTCCACGAGTGGCGATTCTTTAATGAATTTTTGATGTCTCTTGCTAATCAGAACCGATTATGGGTATTTTTTTGAAACAATAAAGCTATGTAGATTTAACTAATCTAATCTAACTAGTCTTTATTGTCCCGCAGTACGACAAAAGCGTCACGATACTGTTTTCTGCCAATTCTTATGGTAGGAGTCGAGCTCGTACCGCTATATTTTCATTGGTCTACTGCGATGTCTGTAGCGTTACGGGACTCATTAGTTGGTTATTTTAACCCATTTCAAATATGACATTCGGCAGATTTGTCCAGCCCGGTTACCCGTTACTTTCTGGGTAGCTTCCATTACTGTAGCGAGGTTTGCGAGTCAGTATCCTGACTGGTTTGTATCTCGGACCACGTAAGGAAATCCATGTAGGATGCCTTAATATTTTGACGTGACGTGTGCCACAATTACACGGCAATAGGGTAGTTGACAAAAAATATTTATTTAGTCCGTCAGTTAGATAAGTTAAAAATATTGGACACGTATTTTTTTTTCCATCTAAACAAAAAATGAAGACGCGTTGAAATATCGTGGGACGTCATTGTGTGCTACACTTTATACTGACAGAGTGACGTCACAAGCCCCACAAGCTTTGTCAATTTTTATTAATTTAATAAAGCAAAATTTTCGGTCCAATATTATTTGATAATGTCATTGACGGACTAAATAGAATTATCATTTTTCACACATCCCTATCGATATCAGTAGTTATCATTTTCATTCTGCGGTGAAAATGTTTGTTATTTATCATACTGGTTCGATAATTTTGTATTGAATGCATCCATCCAACATGCGTGATTGTTCATACAACATACAATCGCGGTAAGGAAAAACAATTACGATTATTGCTTTATTATACGAAGATTGAAATTGGTTAATTTAAATTGAAAACGTTCGTATTGTTATTTAATTGCTACTTACACAGATACGACCCTGAATGAATAGAAATTAGCATTACTTTTTTGTTCGTTTACTTTCTTAAGATTATTTTAACCGACTACGTCTGACCTAGTTCATAAACACCGCATAATATTGTGTTTCTAGTAAAAACCTTTTACAATACAATGCCTTATCAAATTTTATCAGACCGTTTATTCGAATTAGATAAATTAGTACTTATTGGTGACTATTGGTATTTTTTTATCTTATCCGACTTTACAATTAGCTGCAATACGATATTATCGTCGATTCTAGGAAGGACATGCGGCGAACAAGTACACTAAGTACATAGGTACACATATGAATTTATAAACACGGATGCGTCAAAGACAATAATATTGATTTTTATTATGAGTCTGATTCTCATTCCTATTTGAATGTTCCATTCATTCATACTACTTCAGTATTCGTTTCATCCAAGACTCCGACTATTAAAGTTGCACTAAAGGGAATGGGTTTAATCCTGCGGGGCGAGCACGGCCTACTGTGACAGGCTTGAGTCACATTCCTATCACAGTTTGGGAGCAAAAACCGTGATAAAATGCGTGACTCAAGCCGATCACCGAGGCCGTGCTCGCCCAGCTGGGATTAAAACCCGGTTCGTTTCTAAACGGGCCACGACTCGATGGCACTAAGCTGTATGATGGCTGATTACCTACTGGCTTTACAAGTTATCCACCCAATTCCTGGTGTTGAACTTGAATGTATAGGAATGGCATGTTCAAGTCCAGTTTCCAGTTTTGACGTGGCCAATGTATTTTGTTGGGTTTAACCTTCTGTTCAAGGATGGAAGGGCAACACATGTAACGCAGACACCGAATAGATTGGGATAAGTTAGGAAGCGCGGGCTCTTGTAAGGTGGAAGGTGTTGAAACCTTTGCCTTGAAAAATAAAGCAGAAGAACAATGATGATGACGTTCGAGGGTTAGGTAACGCCTTTATTTCCTCTCCTTTTCCCTCCTCATAATGTCGTATCAAAGCCTCTGTCAAGGCAGAGTCAACCTGCCAAATGCGTCAGATCGCGTCAACAGTCGTCAACAGGCGTCAACATTGGCCATTGTCCATTGTGGAAAGGAGCAATACAAAATTATCCAACATGTGTAAAACAGTTTATAAGCGGGAAGTGCTTAATTAAATGTATTATACCAACGTCACAGCACTCAATTTTTATAATAAATGAAATGATAGAAATGAAACATGATGGAATTCAAAATGGATGTGTGCCAAAATTCTTCAGTGGCATTTCCTACGCAATTTTTTGCCTATAATTTGTTGTATAATGGTCATTTTGCTAGAGTTAAGCTGATAAAAAATTATAAAGAACAGCTATTTATTTTCCAACAAGGCGTAGGCCTCCCTTCCACTCTTTTCAATTTTCATAGACTCCCAGTTCTTTGCTACAGTGGCCCAAATCCAATCCCTCTTAGAGCAGTCTAGTTTTTGAAACTTTTACAGCAAAAACAAATGCTGGATATATTGCTAGGTTTTAATAACTACTAGTTACCTAACTACATAACATTCAGTGAACTAGGAATTCATTAAGATTTCTTAGATAAACATTCTAAAACTGTGAAGAGTCAAAGGCTAATTGCATAAAAAATATGACACATTATTTCAGCAAAAAACCATTTTTTTTTTTTCAAGGCTGTTTTATTCTAACTAGACAATATAACAACTCCTTGAAAAGCACAATGAGATAATAATGTTATGAATTCATTATAACTAACTAATGAAACCTGTTTTATGAGTCACAAAATACTTTGTTAACCTTTACGATATCAGACTGGAGTCCATTCACAGTACATTTTATAATTATCTATACTAATAATATAAAGAGGAAAGATTTGTACTTTTGTATGTAACGAATAAACTTAAAAAGTACTGGACCGATTTCAAAAATTGTTTCACCGTTGGGAAGCTACACTATCCCTGCGTGACATAGGCTACTTTTCATCCCTGTATTCCCACGGGAACTACGCGGGTGAAACCGCGAGGCGTCCGCTAGTTAGGAAGGATCTTAATAAGTTAAGGTAATAAATAAGGTTGGGCCAGTTTCTGAATTGAAAATTAGAAGTTGAGAATGTGTCAAACGGAGTCCGACATATGTGTAGGATCCTCAACTTTTAATTCTTTACTCCTTGATTTCTGAGTCAGTAGAATTTAAAGGACCTACTTGCAAAAATTTTACAAGATACCATTGTAAGAATATCAGAAATTTTAGTACAAAAAGAAGCAAAACAAATTGTGTTGTCTCATGACTAACTATGCTATATTTAATTTATCTAAAGGTCAAAACCTATCCAGTTTATTAACATTCGCAACTTGTTATTTGAGTACCTAATTTTATTTTATCTTTTATTTTATGATTTTATAAAGAGTATTCTGACTGGATTCCATTCAACGGCTGTAAATATCAAAGTTTTTAAATGAGCATGGCGTCAAAACATATTTTAACTTGAAAACTATTACAAAATAAAAAGGTAAATAATTTAATGATAAATTATTGTGTGCATAACTTGCACATGATGACTACACCTGCACTGAACTGTGATTGGTTAAACAGATTGCTAATCACAACACAAACTAAGTACCTATAAACTTATCAAAAAAACATTACAGCTTACTACCACAAGCTTACTCCTTAGAATACCACAGATAAACAAAGGGCCATGAGTCATAAATTAAAGAGTTCAAGCAACAAGGAAGATCTGTAATTAGCTATAATGTTTTGTTACCTTTTTTGTGAGACTGGCAGTTAACAATGAGGAGGGTGGCCAAATGAATGATAAATTTAAAAAGAATGTGGGTCTGGTACAAGTTTGTGCCATGACACTAAAGATGTTGTAGGAAATTGATATTCTTGTATGATAATAATACTGGTTAGAAGTTAGCTTAAACACACGTGAGATAATATTTAAATTATAGCATTCGCTCAGTGATCTACAAGTCTAATAAAACCAGTGTTATTTCAAGTTAGAAATGTTAAACTGTAGAATTCTTACTAGCCAGCATTAAACAAAGAAATAAAGAATCCGATTATTGTTATTCCAATTTTAAACATTTAGGCCTCTACCTGATACAAAAGAAGAACTGACTCACCTTACAGGGGAATGAAAAACAAAGAATAAAATTATTATATATTTTATCTCATTTCAGCACACTTAAGTGCAGCAGTTGTTTGATGCACCTGGCAGCCGGCCAAGCATCACGCAAATGATACGCACACATTCACAGGCCTTGGTAAGTCGTCGAACAAGGAAGTACATGAACACATCACAATAAGCAGCCCATATTAGTGCCCTAACATTACCTTGAAAGGTTCATGTTTGTATGACGTATACGTTGTTATAGCGCTTGATATTACGTACATATGATAATGAAATTAATATCTTCACAGTAACCAAGACCCGAAAAATAGGAGTAATTTTTCAATCCAAATTCAGATATCGAATGTTGCTATTCGAAGTCGGCATTTGGCTATAATACTCTATGCTTTGGCTTCTCAAGTTTGGCACATGAAAACTTTAATTGAATCATCCCGGCAGCCTACAGCAGCAGCAACAATTAATCATTTATTTAAAAGAAAAAGAAATCACAGCAAATGATTGCTCAAATTGGAAACACTTTACTTACAATTTCTTATCACCAGAATCTTCTTGTAAGTTTTAATTACATTTCTTTGTTACACTTATTAGTATCTACGGTCTTTTCCACAAATTAAAACACCACAGTATCTAATATTTCAGATTGCGATTGTAGTAAATGACAGAAAACAACGGAATACAGAAAAAGACGTGTGGTATGGTTGGATGGGAGATGAGCTGTTCTTCTATAATTTTTCAATAGATGGCGTCGCCTTCGATTTAACCATAGACGACCGTAGAGTATTATGAAGGACCGAAATTCATAAAAAGATTGCCATGCTTTGTTTGGACATGAAAGCAAGTTTAAGGAAAATTATAAATGAAAACAATCATCATTTTGTTTAAATACAAGTTTCGTACATAAATTATAAATACAATGATAAAACAATGTCTACCAGCATAACAAAAAGCCATCAAGACATCCAGTGACGGACTAATGATGAATCAAAAAGTTCAGCAGACAGTTAGTTACTTGAAACTGAACACACTGCTGGGCAAAGGCCTGCCACAAGTTCTTCCAAATATTCTCCTCCCGTGCCGTCTCAAACCTATTCTCATGGTACTTGTCTAAATCATCTCAACACCCGGGGCCAGCCTCGACCGCGCCTTTTATCTTCAGGAGCTACATTAGAACTCTTGCCCGGCGGTCATTGTGCATGTGGCTCAGGTGGCCCGTCCGTACCATTTATGTCTGGCAGCCTTCTTGCCCAGGTCTATTATTTCCATTTTGAAGCGCAGCGTAGTATATATTCTGTACTCGATCTGTTATTTTTACACCCAGGATACTACGCTCCATACTACTCTTTTTTTTAAATGATATTTTGATAAATCGATCATAAAATTAAATAATCAATTGCTTAACTATAATCCACTTTAATCCAGTAATACAAAAAATCTCTTGACACGGTGTCTAGTCTTGATTTTGTAAATTGTATTTAAATTCTGAGCTGCAATGTAAAAATAAATAAAATGTCAGAATAATTATGTTAAAGTTCACTTCAAAATTTTTTGATTAATCTTCACCGTTTACAAGTTTGATATAATTGTGTTGTTATTATTTTTAATGATGTCAGCTGTGTAAGGAAATAAAATAGCCTTTTTTTTCCTTTAGCCTGTTTACAAACTAAATCGTTTAATTAGTTTATGATAATTTACGCACTAACTTACATCAAATATTTTCACTATCAGTTACGGTCAGCTGTGTAATGGTTACCTATTCGGAATGTTAACCTGTAGTTACTTTTATTTCATTCGGTCCCTAATAATGACCATCCATCGACTGCTAATGCTACGTAAGCGACATCTAGCGGGAGACAATCACACTTCCGAAAATCTTTCTATCTCACTTGCACTCGTGTATTCTGTGCGACCGAACGGTTCAATGACTTTGGCGACCGTTTCTATTTTCTCTCTGGTTTTGTCGTCGGGTCGGCTCGCAAGGAAGGGGTCTTTGTTTGCGTTTCACGTTCGCGTCGCACGGTATCATCTGCGACCGCGGCTCTATCGTATCGTTACCGAGACGGAATGTGCCCGCATAAGTGGAAGCGTGGGTCTCGCTCCTCCCGGTCGATGTGTAATGTCGTGTAGTGTGCCAGACTGGCGCCGTCATCTAGTGCAAGTGCAGTGAGGTGCAGTGGTGTGTGCGAGCGCGCGTGGGTCGACTCGGCCACGGCGAGCGAAGTGCGCGGAGGTGGCAGCGGCCGCGCGGCCATGACCGGCGACATGCCTCTAGGGAGCGCGCACGCGTTCGGGCGCGCGTTGCTCCGGGACGGGGCGCTGCCGCCGCTCGAGCCCGGCCCGCCCGCTCCACCGGCCAACAACGCGCAGCCGCCCGACAAGCGGCCTCCCGCGGCGGCCGCGAGCCCCGAGCAGGTCATGAAGCTCTACATGAGCAAACTTACCCCCTATGAACACCGTGAAATTTTCGACTACCCTCAAGTGTACTTTATCGGCGCGAACGCCAAGAAACGGCCTGGGCTGGTCGGGTTCCCGAACAATTGCGACTACGACAACGAGCAAGGCTCGTATATCCACATACCCCACGATCACATAGCGTACCGGTACGAGGTGCTGAAGGTGATCGGCAAGGGTAGTTTCGGTCAGGTAGTGAAGGCGTACGACCACAAGAAGCGCGAGAATGTCGCGCTCAAGATGGTACGTAACGAGAAGCGGTTCCACCGCCAGGCACAGGAGGAGATCCGCATCCTGGAGCACCTCCGCGAGCAAGACAAGGACAACACGATGAACGTGATCCATATGTTCGACTCGTTCACGTTTAGGAACCACACATGCATCACATTCGAGCTGCTCTCGATCAACTTGTACGAGCTGATAAAGAAGAACAAATTCCAAGGGTTCTCGCTGCAGCTCGTCCGCAAGTTCTCGCACAGTCTGCTGCAGTGCCTGCACGCGCTCAATAAGAACAGGATCATCCACTGCGACATGAAGCCGGAGAACGTGCTGCTCAAGCAACAGGGACGCTCTGGAATCAAGGTATAGTAATGAAATTATTAAAACACCCCATAAGACAGTATAGTATTGTTTCTTAGAACCAAAACATTGGAAAACGCAGACTGCCTGATAACTTTGGCTTGGCAGGGCGACTGAAAGTGAT
Source organism: Orthosia cruda (assembly GCA_964057195.1). Taxonomy (NCBI): domain Eukaryota; kingdom Metazoa; phylum Arthropoda; class Insecta; order Lepidoptera; family Noctuidae; genus Orthosia; species Orthosia cruda. The sequence goes on along the minus strand of OZ059854.1, from coordinate 10,462,141 downwards.
TGTCAGTCTAAATTTGTTGATAATGTTCGACGTAACGAACCAAGATAGAATGAACTCTTTGAACCTGTAAATGCATTCCTGTTGGAAACTTTTCGATATAAAAACAAATTATGAAAACGTAGGCCATGCATTGTGCCAGGTCTGTTTAGAAACTCATTTGTATCATTCAAAAAACAATCACAGATCGTGAACACCTGTTTCTATAGCTCATTCGACGGCGGATAAAATCAATAAGCAGTCTGTGAAACATTTTTCGTAAACATTTGCAGCTGTGTGCGTGCGACCCGATCAGCTGGCCACACCCGCACCCCTATTTACCCACCTATTGTAACACCACTCGCGCAATAACGGTATTATTACACAGTTCGTTAAAACCGTGTGCATTTATTATTCGTAAACGGATTAAGCGTTCGTGGAAAGGCGTCCGGTTTCTGATAATAAGATGCGTTATAACTTGCAACTGTTCGGACGATAAACGTTATCTGTCTGTGGACCGCGTCTCGAGTCGCTCACCCGATCGCGTTCTATTTTTAAACTTCCCGATACATTCAGTAAGACGGTCTCCCGCCATGTGATTTTACACTGTGGTTATTTACGTCAACAAGCATCCGCGTATATCCAAAACACGGTTAAGACTTGTAACCAATGAAATACGAACCAATGTCACTGCGACACTGCATCGGCTAAAAAAGAAACTGGTTAAAATCACATGAAAACCTTCAACCGTTCACTAGTTAACAAAAACACTGACCTACAAGTTGATGATTAAGCTGCTTGAAGTTGCCACTGTCGAAATTTTCTTGTGAATCTTAAAAGTTAACGGCTTTATTATTATCTGTGTAAAGAAGTCATTTTTATAATTTTATAGTAATTTGCATGCAATGTTAGACAGAAAAGCTGATGTATTTCCTTCGTCTTTTATCAGCCACATTTGCTTGCGTAATTAATTTATCTAGGTTGTATGCAGTGTCAATGACGCACAAGTAATCAGACAACAAGAAATATTATGATCTACCTGCAGTTATTTTTATTGTAGGTAGTTTGTTAACAATAATATAGCCACGAAATGTCTGGCATGTTAAATTCCAGTCAGCCAAATATGAAATTGAACATTTAACCGTGTTTATTCAGGTGAGAATCTAACTGATATGCAGGTTGCCGATAAGATAAATGCTCTATTGGAGCATATTGTTACTACGCGAGTTAAACGGTACATGCGCACACGCAACGCGCACGTCATTGAAACTCAGCACGGTTTTCATCCATTGTTTTCGTTTTACAAAAATTCATAAGCATTAGCTAACAGCCGTTAAAAATAACATGTCCTCATTATAAAACAGATGAATATGGCTAACTGTCATACTGTTTTTGTCCATATAGCGGTTATTTTTTATTTGAAACCGGCTTTATAAGTTGCTTATTTGGTAAAAGTTACCGTAAAAGTTTGTGTCAATTAAGTTTTTAATGAGCGAAGAAAGGATGAAGTTTCGTCCGCAAAATATTTTCCGTTTATCTGCGTCATCGGACCAGAGACAATGAAAACTTTTTACATAATTTTCTTCTTCGTGTAACTGTTTCCTACTGTCTCGGTAATCTGATTCATTGCTCATTTGTTTGAAATAAATGCATTAATTACTGAAATTAATTATTTTATCTGCGCTACATCGATCTAATAACTGGTCGTGCAGATTGATCTTGGCCGTTCTAAAAACATGTAAAGCACAGAGCGTTAATTTACTGCCTTCTTATTACTTACTGGAGCTTGAACTAATTATGATGGCAGGCGTAATAACATCATGCTTCTATGCTGTATTAATAGAGAAGATAGTTCTTCAGGAGATTTTTGCACGTAAACACTAAAACCGCGACTCAGGCAATTCACAAGCAAAAGACGCAACATCAAACACGACGAAAGACGATAAACTGTTATTATGACGTGTCGATCTTTTATTCGTTCAAAAAGTACCTGCCTGCTGAATTTTGAATCCTTTGTGGTCGGGACTTTTTTTTTGAACAGCGGATCTTTTGATTTGATCAGTTCTTGCGGATTAATCACACAAAAATACTCAGCTTGCCAAACCACAGACAAAATCTAGCAGAAGAAAAAAGGAAATTATCAAAGCATTCGATATTTGAAAATAGAATTTTGGTTACTACTGGCTTAACACATAAACAAAGCTGCAAGCAAATTCCAACAGATTTCCTAGAATTATTTTTTATTTAAAACAAAAGCGGTTTTCACTGCACCGCGAGTCGGTTTTGCGAATTTTCCACTCAGTTTATTGCGGCAGGCTCGCCGCTCTCATCACGACCGCGTTCAATGCCAAATATTTCTGACATGGCGGCGTTTTGTCGTTGCAACACGCGAGGTTGAAACTAATCCTTCGAGCAAACCGTGTCGACAGTTTAACTCAAATTCTTTTCTATTCTTACATTCGAATTAAGAATTCGTGCGTTTGATCAGAAAACTGCAACGATTAATCAGACAGTCCTTGATGAATTAATCAATATTGGAGACGACGATTTCCTTTTAATTACTGTCAAATTGATCAACCCAAAAATCTAAATATCTTTGCAAAGACAATCAATTTAATTGGTGACGAGTTTGGAGTAACGGAACAATCTAATTTTTCGAATTGACGAGACGAGACCGATCTTCAGAAACAAAATAAAACCAAAACGAGTTTAACCTTAACACTGTCCCGGCAAAATGGGAGCTGGCGACACAAAAAACATGTGTTTCCAAACAAACACGCCGGGATGCACAGCGACCTTACAAAGGAACACCTGTGTCAGGTAGACTTAAAAATAAACCCGCCTAACTGGAGCAGGTTCCATAAAGAGCAAGGCATGTATTCTACCCATCGCTGTGAATAATGCACTGAATTGTATGGGTCACTTGACTTGTCAAGATGCAGACAGCCGACAGTAGGCACAGAAGACTTAAAATTTTATCATCCGCTCTAAATATTGCGGTTTTTATACTGGTAAAGAACTAGATAAAGGTTTTCGCTCCAGTTTTGACGTTTGCGGAGTAAACAAAGGAATACAATAAAATTTTATTGGGTACTCCGACTTCTTTCCGAGTTCAGTGGGGCTTCAAAAATATCCCTGAACTTTTCATAACTGGTAACATTCACAGAAGATAGCGTGCTGACACGTTTTTAAATTAAAATTATTTGTGCGCCGATGCCGAGGCAGGTTTGTACGGATGCAGCTTTCGAGCAAATTGTGTCATTATTTGGACAGGTGAACTTAATAATTGAGCATAACAGGCAACTGCAGTATTTAGTTTACATGTGCGACCTCAATGGCTGTTACAGACTATGCGGAAGGTAAAGAATCGGGGAGGACTATGTCCAAACATGCACTGCGATAGCCTTAGTTAATGAGCGGCCTTGTAAGGAAACTTAAGACAAGAATGCACGAACTGACAAACCTACAATCTACACATAACAACACGTGTTTAATCCGTGTTCGTTGGCCACCATAATAGGCCCAGACAAATGTGTGGACACAATTGAAGCTCATGCATTATGGCTGTAATGACTTGGCTCCTGATTGGTATTCCAAGGGCTTCCTCGTCTCCAGTTAGCATATCAAACAAACAGTCTACAATTTTAATGAGTATTTGCTTCATCACTGTACATAACACCACATAAGCTGAATCTGATTGACGATTTCTGCAATCTTGAGGACGATGTCGTTCGAATCTACAAATCAGCGTAATTATGAGTATGAGAGCAAGATTGAAGACTGCAAATAGATCGTAGGTGGTCATCGCCCCATGAGATAAGTGGTCAGGATGTTTGCCTTACTCATTACTCGAGTTTACTCTAGGACGGTGACCTGAATTCATTCAAGCAATTCTTCCTTATCGTTTTATAAATGACAATCTCAATTTTATGAACTTTGCTCCCCTGACATTAGGGCTTTGGCGCCTACTTGTCGACTGACATGTTTTAAATAAGGAGACATTAACATAGACTGTTAACATGCGTCTTAATGAAAAGAGGATTACCGACTCCGAGCCGAATTATTAGCATAAATCTTTATCCCCAATAGTCTTTGTTGGGACGGTGACGCATAGGAGTATCGGTTACATTACAAGTAGGTTTGTGTGACAAAGTATTATGATATTTTCATAAACAGAATGATCTTAACGATGTCACATTTGTATTTACATGTTTTATAACATTATTGTGGAGTAACAATGGCATTGTCTGCCGGAAGACTGAGTAAGGTTTAAGAACTCAGAAATGGCCAATCAGCACTTACAAGTAAGACTTTTACGACTGTTAGTAGACGTATAATTTTCACATTTGATCGCTCGCTGATAAAATACTTGCGCCTTTTAAGTCTTCTGTTCTCTATGGTCAATTTTGTCGTTTACGGCCTCCTTTGTTGGGGAGAATTACCCGCTTTTAATTCTAGGCGCTCTCGTTTTTATTATATCTGTAATTTTGCGAATTAAACCGGATCTAATAATGTTTAAATTAATATCTTCATCAACTTACCTTGTTTATTGTCGGTTTTGTCCCACAGTATTATCGCTGACAGTTATTATTCTATTTATGCTTTTATATCCATTTAAAACAATATAAGGACATAATGAATTGTACTTCATAGTGTAAACAGTATTACATTATCTGGGTTTTAATGTAGAATATCGCCTTTCTAGTTCACATTCAAATTGGTAGGCAAATTAGTTCCTAGTTTATAATTAGCGATTTATTCATTTACCGCATATTACGTGTGACTGTTATTCTATGAAATATTGTTTGTTGTGTTTTTAGAACATATTTTCCTGTGCTATTTTCATAGTTGTGATTGGGTCTTTGTCCTCCAATTGAAACGTTAAATCGAGAAGGAGTGGAGAACAAGTAGGGGAGGCTTTTGCGCAGTAGTGAGTGGTACAAAGCAGGCTTTATAATAAAAAGGTTGTTATTGTTGTTTGCCATTGAGATTGGATCGTTGTGTACAAGTCCTTACAATAACTGAGATAAAATTGGGTCATTCGGTCGAGACGTCTGTCTGTAATCGATTTCGACATCTTACTCAAAACATTTTGGTGGAATTAAGTGAGAAGAAAGATATAAGCGATACTTGGAAATTTTTGTCGCTGTAAAGAAATTGATGTTCCATTTTTCTTTCTGATAATTTGTACATATACAAAAAAAATCAGCGTCAATTGAAGTTGAAGCTAATTCGAGAGTCGTAATAATAACTATTGATAAGGATTTATTGTTCTATTACTGTTATAATAATGATACAGTGATTAAAATAGGTTCCTAATATAGTCATAATAATATTTGTTTTGACTGACAAATTGACATAATGACGTCATCAATATACTCGTATATAGAATGTAACTAGGTATCATGTGGAATTTTATTATAACATACCTACAATACTCTACTAATACTAATATGTACATAATTATGAGTACAAATGCATATATAAAGGAGAGAGGTGAAGAATTCATTGGGCATCAAAAGATACGAAAGTACATTCTGAAGACGTATTCAGTATTTGCAAAGATACAGTTAATTTGTAATTCAGTGTATGGAAAAATATGTATTAAGATCGAGAACGCACTTGCAGGGTAACAAAATCATCTTATTTCTTCTTTATTTGTTGTTGTACTAAAGACCTACATGTATGTTATTTTTACCGAATATTTTGCACAAAATCGCCAGTCAAAGGTTATCTATATTTCAACCATTGACCTCATTATTAAGGTAATATTAATCTAAATGGCCGAAATCACATTGAGATGGCCATGAAATCCTTATCGTGCCGTAAGTCATATGCTACTAAAAGTTTGTAATTAATATCGTTTAAACAAACAATTGATCGTCCCAAAATCAACGGTAGGTACTATTTGGCGCCTAGACGCATAACAACTGTCAACTAATGATTTCGGCGTTCTTCACCTTCTTCTTCTTCATCGTGTCGATGATTCCATTTTCAGTTTTAATTAAGATGTTGTGTTTCGACCAGAACTCAGCCACGTCGACAGCCCCAGCGCTGGCCTCGCACAGGTCCTTAGTGCAGGTGTTTGTGCACAGAGAGCAGGAATACAGATGGGGCATCGTTTGCGGTGTGGTTCCACAGTCGCATTGTGGCTGATCGGAATATCCACATCTGACCAGGTTGTACCTACAGGCATACTTGGCTTAGCATCCTATTTAGGGCTTTCTGCAGGATCTATATAGTCAGTTGGAGGGGGGTATTTGAGGAGCCATCTGTTTCTTGCGTGCTTCGCCAGGGCTGTTGTCCTAGTTGTTTTAGCCGACTTAAGGAAGCTGTTCCGACTCTTTAGTCGCCCCCTTGATTGCTCCGTGTTGTCCAGTAGGTGTCGGTTATCGGTCTCCTGCTTGTGCTTTTCGGAGGAACAGGCAACTTCCCTACGGACGTCCGGAGGGAAGTTGGCAGTTCTTATTCGTCTTTCTGTAAATCCCATTGAATTTGGACTGTTTTGATCTTCGTTATAGTTAAATCACAGATAGAAATTCTCTTTGTACAGAGGCACACTTAATCTTCTGTGAAACATTAATAATATTAACCCTCAGTTTCCCACCTTAAAATTATCGGAGAATTAATGTGACAAATTGTCAAACACGCGTTATCTTCTGTGATTGGCTGTTGAAAATTCATTCAACCAATCACAGCAGATAACGCGTGCTTGACAATTTGTCACATTAATTCTCCGATAATTTTAAGGTGGGAAACTGAGGGTAAGCTTCATTATCGTTGTATCCTTTGATAATAAGCAAAAACGTTTAGATTTTGCCCATCTTTGTTCATAGTCGTAAATCACTGTATTATGTCATTATTTTATGGAAACCACACAAAGGTGTTCATATTAATATGTAATGGTATTTGAAATACACAATAGACACGGATTCCTATTCATATCGGAATTACCTAAAGTCGTCGAAAATGATGTAGGTACCGAGCATGAAACACTGGATTTGATCCCCTGATAGGCTAAACAATTATCAGGTTTTTATCGACTTCAAAAAAGGAGGTAATCAATTCGACACTTATGTATGTAATATTCTTGTTATTGCTCAATATTCGCACACTTTACTCTGTATAGGCTTCCAAACACATGTGCCAAATTTCATAAGTGTATGTATGTTCGTCCGCGTATTTGTCGAAACTACTCGGATCGTGATCATACAACCGAACTCCTTACCGACACACAGCACGAATGTTTAAATTAAGTTATTAGGGACTTTGCTCACTTTTTAGTGGTAGGGTACTAAAACTAAAAAGAAAGAAATAAAAACTTTTTACAAAAAATTAACCGACTTCAAAAATAAAACACTAAAAAGTGCAAATTTAACTTTCGTTTCGTATTCAGTTGAAAAACGATAAAAACAAGAGGTACCAAAGTCGTTTTATATTTTGAGTTTTCTTTTCAATATAAATGCCTCAATCACACATTGCTGGTCACTGCCCTTAGTATGAATTATATATTGCTCGTAATATAAGTAATATGTACCTGCTTAGCACTTCTGCTTACTCCTTCTGTATAGAGATGTATAATTGTTACATAGATCGATAAAATTCCCTATAGGTAGTCTTAATAGATTCCTAGTCTAAATGCGTCACAGGCACACGGCAATAGCATGGGGAATTCACTGAAATTGGGTCAGAGTTGACCGACACAAAGTGAATATTAATAGACCACTTATCAATCGACTAAACGCTGTTACATGGGAAATGGATTTAATAATGTTATCAAGAACTTATTACGTTGGACTGGAACGCGACGTTCGAGCTCGAAACTGAGGGCCTAGTTCTAAACGTTCCTATATACTCGATCATGAAGTAAACCACAATTTGTAGATTAGAAATCTGTATTTAAAGCGCCCAACTGGTAAAAATAATGGACAAGTAAAATTTCAAAATTTAAGAAACCCCCGACACTTTATCTTGCGAAAACATCACGATATAAACAGTAAAACGCGCATAACTTTTGAACGGCTAGCGGCTGACCCGATTTTATTCAAACATTGCTAAGAACACTCGATACAAACACCTTTCAAACAAAAAAAACTAAATCAAAATCGGTTCATCCGTTGATGCGTTATGATGCCACAGACAGACACTCAGATACACACCTCAAACTTATAACACCCCTCTTTTTCCGTCGGGCGTTAAAAATAGCTTTTTTTCTGTACAATTTAACATTTAGGCATTTTAGTTTCCAGTTACCGACACCGAACACTTTTTGATCGTTCATGACGATCAATATGTATGAGTTAAGTGGAAGCAACTGGACACAAAAATACTGGTTCTATAGAAATCGGTAGCTGGTATCTGACACAAGACACAAAAGTGTCCACGTTTGCGCCCTGCCATAAGCGAACGTTCACCTCAACCGTATAAAAACTCGCACAGAGGAAACACTCTGGTGGGTAAACGTCTTACGAAAGTAAAAAGAAAATTATCTGCCGCACAATTTGTTAGTGAACGCAAAAACTGTAAGCGAAATAAAACTTGTGCTTCTTTCAGTAGTTTAAGTGAGTTTCACGAATAAGTCGCAACTAGCTCCCTCGACGAAGTTTTCAAAGACTTGAAGTGCGAGTCCCGCCGCCATTGCCCTAAGGCTCATCACCGACTGAGCAACATTTTTAAATTCTCACTCATTAACTTTGTTTCTGTAAAATATGCATCGAGAATTCGTGTTGGCCATTAGCAAAAGTCGTTTGTATTTAGGTAGGTAGGTATGTACTACATAATTTCGCGCGACCTCTTTTCGTTTTAATTAAGCCAGGAAGTGGGTAGATAGATATAGTTTACGACTACCCGCGTATCTAAAGTGCAGGAGATAACTTGCTTTAATTGAATAGTTCCACTGATTCATTAGTTTAATGAGGTTTGCCGTGGCAGAATGGAAACTATAGGTGCCTGTGCATATTTGTGTGTTGTCATGCTAAAAATTTTACTAACTGTGAATTATGAAGGTAACTCAACACGAAGCAAAAAGACTGGATTCCGCACTGTAATATAGTTAAGTTTAATTAATAGCCGTTAAGCACGGAGTCATCGCGGCGACACTGACAATTTGCCTCTAGCTACACCCGACACGCAGTGTCAAGTGTTCGGTGTTCGAAACTGAAGACTAACGAGCCAATTAGAGCTCACAGTTAACTGTCGAACCGTGAGAAATAAAATGGCAGCACTATCATTACAACAAATGCTCGAATTGGAGACGCAGTTATCGATAACGTAGATAAATTGCTATTGTACGATAAAGACTGAGCTAGATAGATTAGTTTATCAGTCATATAGAATTTTGAATGTGACCGGCGACGAAAACATTCCAAAAGAATAAAGATTCCAAAAAAAAATACGTTGCAATGAGGTCACACACATTACCGAGCCCTCTCTCTCATTCCAAAAAAAAATATATTTCCAAAAAAATATACGTTGCAAAGAGGTCACACACAACCGAGCTCTCTCTCTCTAACTAGTCCATAGGGACTCTCGAGATACAGGCTCTGCTTTCAACATTGGTGAAAATTACGTTGTGCCACATACAGGGCAGATGCATAAGATTCGGAGCTTTATTAAGATGAAATTTTCATAAAACATAAGGCAAAAAAATATCAACAACGAAGTATGAAATATTCAAGCTTGGATCAAATATTCAGTTAACTTGTTGACTCCAGTATTTCAATTAAGGAGTTTTTTTCGAGAGTTTCGACGAGAATATCAGTGCACAAGCGGACGTAACCGTCGTCCTTATAAGGTACTTGTCAAAATGCGTAACCATTACGTTGGGTAGGTACGAGTGGAGCGTAAGTAGGTCACAGACGGGAGCAGAAGCGATCGATTGCACCAGATATCGAGTTGAGTGTCCTGCACTGACAACACATTTTTTACTCTTTGCCACCGGGAATATTTCGCAACGTGTGCATGTACCGATTCTTGAATGTAACCGTGTCACGAATACTCGAGTTTTGAATACTGAAATTTCAGTTTGTGCGCTACCTTCCAAGAAAATAGGACGTGTTCTTCAGCATAAATATTGTTACAAGATAGGCCAACGCCATCTAGTAACGAGAGGAAGAACTAGGTAGTAACTAGTGGCGCCATCTAGTATTGAATAGCGGAACTAATGTTCTCGAAAGCTTGTGTCGAATGGAATTTTCCAGAAGGTTCGAACCGAACATTCTGGAAGTTTCTAGTCGCTTCGGGAACAATTAGTTCGAAAGTCGATTGTTCTGGAAGTTTCTCGAATTATCTGGAACAGTGTGGAACGTTCTTGAAACATCCTCCGTGCTTTATAAAGAGCGGTCGGGTTCGTCGTGGGTCAGTTTCGATTGAGAAGCGATACAGAGCGATCAAAGCGGAAAATAGTGCGAAGTAATAGAATTGTTTAAGAAGTGTTTTTGTAATAAACAGTGATTAATTGAGGTCTGCTGTTTAAATAATTTATCCCTGAACCCCAGCTCGTAACAAATTGGTGTCAGAAGTGCGGGATAAATTATGCCGGTTCTACCGAAGGAAGAAACGGAAGGGATGCGCACCAGGAGTCAGCGCCAGCAAGACGTAGACCAGAGGCGCTTTGGAGACGCTCCCTCACCGTCATCAAGTGGACATCGAGACTCCGCGGCTGCAGCGGAACCAGCTCAATCGTCGGCGTCGCCTGACCTAGCCGCCCTTATGGCATTCATGCAAGAGCAGGCTCGCCGTCAGGAGCAGCAAGCTCGCCGCATGGAGGAGCAGATGCAGCGTGACAAAGAGGAGCAGGCTCGCCGTCAAGAGGAGCAGGCGCGCCGCTTAGAGGAGCAGCTGCAGCGTGATAAGGAGGAGCAGGCCCGTCGTCAAGAGGAGCAGGCTCGCCGTCAGGAGGAGCAGGCGCGCCGCTTAGAGGAGCAGCTACAGCGTGATAAGGAGGAGCAGGCCCGTCGTCAAGAGGAGCAAGCTCGCCGTCAGGAGGAGCAGCTCTTGGTGATTAAGGACCTCCGCGGAGCCATTGGTAAGGAGATGAAAGAGGTGAAGGACCAGATCCAGCAGCAGGAGATCCGTATCGCCGAATTGGAAAGGATTGTTCATGGGCTCAAATCTGGAGAAGAGGCCGTGGTACCTGCGGTAGTTGCGCCCTCGCCAGGTGGTTTTAAAGTGCCACCATTCGACGGATCTTCGTCATGGTCTGCCTACAAGATACAGTTCGAGGCCGTCATGAAATCGAATAGCTGGACCAAAGAACAGGCCTTGACTGCTCTAACCTTGGGTCTTCGCGACCAGGCCTTGATTGTGTTAGAGGCACTTGGACAGGACGTTACTTTCGAAAAGCTTCTGGAAGCATTGGAAGCTAGATACGGCGACGCGCACCTGGAACATGTGTTTCGCGCCCAGCTAAAGGACCGATCGCAACGTGTTGGTGAAACCCTACAGCAGTGGGCTCTGGAGGTGGAAAAGCTGGTCCGGAAGGCTTACAAGTCTTCACCTGTGCTGATCGACGGGAATCTCGTACAGGCTTTCACGGATGGGATCCGTGACCTGGAGGTTAGAGCTGCCGTAAGGCTAGGCCATTTTAAGAACATTAAGAACGCCCTAGCCTACGCTTTGGAGGTGGAAGCTGTACGACGGGACGATCGAGCTCACCGCATAAGGCAGTTTGTGACTTCACCCCGGTGCTATAGCTGTGAAGAGAGAGGCCACATCCGGTTGAGCTGCCCAAAGCGAAGGAGTCCCCATTGTGGAAGTCAGTCACCAGCAGCAGGAAAACCAGTAGACGCCAGGAGTAAGTGGCAGTTAGTGGCTGGTGATGAAAGAGCCCCAAGGAACTCGATTTCACAGATTGTGTGTGAGTCACAATCATGTAACGGGAACAGAACACCACACAATAATGCAGATGCTCTCTCGCGTAGGTCGTGTTCCGATCAATGTAAGCCCTGTGCCAGGCAAAAGGCTGAGCAAGCGACATTTGTGAGAATGTTGAGGACGGATCTTAGCGAAGATTGGAAGGGAATCTTGCAGAGTGCTCAGCAAGATGACAGAGACATAAACCCGATCCTCGAATGGAAGAAATCAGGAGCTCCGAGGCCTCAGTGGAGTGACGTTGCCTCAATGAGTTCTATCACCAAGGGTTATTGGGCACAGTGGGAAAGCTTAGATATCCAGGATGGAGTTCTGTACCGGAAATGGGAGAATACTCGTGGTGACCAGTGTCATTTACAAATGGTCGTACCTAAAGTCAATGTGCCGGAAGTCCTACAGCTTTATCACAATGGAAGTTCAGGAAGTCATATCGGCATTAAGAGCACTCTGACCAAGATCCGAGAACGATTTTACTGGATCCATTGTCGAGAGGACGTTAAGGAATGGTGCCGCAAATGCACAAGTTGTGGGGGTGCGGCTGTGAAAGGACCACACATTCGTAGTAGAGGTGCATTAAAGATTTATGAGCATATCAGAGAGACCGGTCAACAGATGTCTGAGAGGATGAAGACCCGATACGATGAGAAAGCGAACAATAAGGGCTTCGATGAAGGATCTCTTGTATGGTTAGATAACCCGGCACGGAGCAAAGGAAAATCGTCTAAATTACAAGCAAAATGGGATGGACCTTATCGCGTAGTTACCAAGATCAATGACCTCACCTACCGAATTCAAAAGGGACCCCGAGGTGCATCAAAGGTCGTTCATGTGGATCGGTTGGCCCGTTATCATGGGTCTAACAATGCTCGGGACGAGCATGTCTAAGAGGGAGGCAATGTTACAAGATAGGCCAACGCCATCTAGTAACGAGAGGAAGAACTAGGTAGTAACTAGTGGCGCCATCTAGTATTGAATAGCGGAACTAATGTTCTCGAAAGCTTGTGTCGAATGGAATTTTCCAGAAGGTTCGAACCGAACATTCTGGAAGTTTCTAGTCGCTTCGGGAACAATTAGTTCGAAAGTCGATTGTTCTGGAAGTTTCTCGAATTATCTGGAACAGTGTGGAACGTTCTTGAAACATCCTCCGTGCTTTATAAAGAGCGGTCGGGTTCGTCGTGGGTCAGTTTCGATTGAGAAGCGATACAGAGCGATCAAAGCGGAAAATAGTGCGAAGTAATAGAATTGTTTAAGAAGTGTTTTTGTAATAAACAGTGATTAATTGAGGTCTGCTGTTTAAATAATTTATCCCTGAACCCCAGCTCGTAACAATATTATTACATGAACTTTATTATGAAAATGCGACGCGCCAAAGAAAACGTAATCGGTTTTCTGCCGAAAAATGATAATTCTATTTAGTCCGTCAGTGAGATTATCAAATAATATTTGACACCTATTTTTTGCTTTACCAAATTAATAAAAATTTACAAAGATAAAGCGCATCAAAGTTCTAGAGTCAGCTTGTGACGTCACTATGTCAGTATAAATTGTACTAACGGCGTGACATACGATATTCCAACGCATTATGCCTTCGTCACTTTATGTTTAAGTGTCAAAAGAAAAATACGTGTCCAATATTTTTTATAGATATCCGTATTATAGATTTTAGTGTCTGGAGAGTTTTCGTACCACGTAGTATTGGCAAAAATGTTATGTCTAGAAAAATCGTTCATAGTCCAATATTCTGTTGACTGTGGCTTAGAAAACAACGGCTTTGTCCCTTCGCTGTTGTTTATCCCTGGATTATTTTTCCAAACCTTTTAGCGACTGTATTTAATGGAGGAATTGTTTATCAATAAGACTTCTTACAAGATCTTTTTTGTGTGTTATTATTGTATCGGCTCATTTTGAGTGTTCAGCAGGCTTTTATCTGCTCTCACCATATTTCGCATGTTTTTCCTGTTACTGTACAGTGGTCCCATAAGGAACCTAATCTGTCTCACCGCTCCACCGTCTGGGCCTGTCAGATAATCGGGCTCTATAAGAAAAAAACAAGTTACGTAGATATTGTTAACAAAAAACGTTATCTTCTACGTGATAACCTAGTTCCCAAATATCGGCTCGTTGTCCGTTCTTGAAGGTTTACCGGGCAGCCAATTGCGGTAATTGGTCTGGTCAGGTATCCACCGTGTTCAGTTAAGGGCCAGTTCAGACTAGCTGTCTTCAGGCATAAGTGTTCCTGAGTGTTCTTCACGACTGGCACTGTAACTGTTAACTTGTGGTCCGAGAGATGAACTGAAGCGGAGATTTCCCATCAATATAGGCTCGCGTTTGACCTGGTGGTAAGCGATGATGTGGTCGACGGTGAAGCACGCTTGCCTTGAAGTAACCTATTCACTCTTAAATACTCCCAGATTCTTCGTTCTTTATATTTGCGTGATTTCTTGTTATATTTCTGAGAAGTGATTAAATAATCTGATTTTCTTTAACATTTTAGTGTTAGTCACTACTGTCGAAGAGAGTTGAATCACTCTTGAATAATGCCTACGTGAACGCACGCATCGCGCTTCGAATACCAAATCTGAGTAAGCCAGGTATTTATTATCGTCAGCGATCAGAAAATAAATTGTTGTTGAAGTATTTTGTCTTAATCACACCGGCCATCTTAAATCCATATTAATTTTAAAACGCGAAAGATTCTGTTTTTTTTTTTATTTATGGTGGGTTTGCTTGCTCTTGACTCTAATCTAGGTCAGAGGTGACAGAGACAAAGTCGACGCTGGAGTGAGCTTACCTAAAAGAAGCCTGTTCACTGTAACTTTGAAGAGATTCGAGTTTGTTTTTCTGTTAGCTTTTAAACCGCTTAACCCATTCAGATGCAATTTGGTATGGAGATAGTTTAAGTCCCTGGGATAGACATAGGATAGATTTTATTGTGGTAGTATGTTCCCTGGGATGGATGGGATGGGAGGATAAAAGTTTTTAATTAACTCATCCCATCCATATAAAGCTAAACGAAATATGAACGAATCATCCCCAGACATTGTCAAAACTTTATCCTCTACATCCACGCTTTAAAATTTAAATTTTAACTACAAATCGGTATGAATAACTTAAGAAAATTTCAGCTATGGTTATGCAACGGATATTGTTCTCGCTCCGATGAATTGCACCAACACCTAGGGCGGTTGGAGGGTCGCCAAGCCTAGCTCAGCGCACAGCGACTAAATACGAAACAATTATTGTTTAAAAATCCAACAATAGAAAGCGATCTTTTGTTACAATAATGAGAGACTGAATACACGCCTTCTAAGTCTGTGTGACCCTGATCGTGAACTCAATAGAGACTCTAATGAATGTCGAACAAGTAGGACGAAAATCTATTGACGACCTCCTTTTTTTATTCGTTGTAGGATGTACTGACGTGCTTTTTTTATTATTATTTATTTTTTTCTGGTAATATTCTCGTGTTTTACCACTTGATGGTAAGCGATGATGTGGTCGACGGTGAAGCACGGGGAAAAATACTCCTGTCCTTTTGGGAACAGACCAGAGAGTGTGGCCACATATTTAGCTCACTAATACCAGCCGGAGCAGTGGTGGGTTCGAACCCAAGCACGTGCATTACTTTGTCTAAATTATTTCATCACCATTGCTCTAAAAACGGTGAAGGAAAACATCGTGAGGAAACCGGCATGTCTTAGAACCGAAAATTTGAAGACGTCTGGCATACACCAGCAGTTGGAACGTTAAAAGCTGATGATAATGATGATGAAACCAGCTCAGTGATCACCATCAGCCCGGGCCCAGTGACCTCTGAAAAGAATACTCCGGAACCGCCGGAATTGCCTAGTACATTTTAAACACAATAATGATCAGGTATGAATATGAAATCCAGGGCATTGTTATAAATCTAGAACTTTCAGCCGGCTTCAAAGCTCAACCCAAATAACTAGAGATCCTGTCTTACATCACAGTATTTGTTAACTAAAGTTTCTAATGGGAATAACTGGAAGAGATTTAACCGTAATATCGGAATAGTTCACATTTTACGGCAGTTGCACATTTCAGCTAATGTTACATTTAAAGCTGCGCTAGTCAATCATTCTTCCAAACGAACGTAGTCTGGCGATTATAATATTCACAGTGGATCTTTGTGTCTCTGAAGTTTGTTCTGTCAATTAATGCGCAAGAAACAGTTAAACTGCATAGAGTAAGCGAGATAGGATGATGCGACAAACGTAAGCGAGTGAAAGAGACAGTTATACAATGACTAGCTTTTGCCCGCGGCTTCGCACGCGTAGACTACATGCTTATCCTTACCATATTTTAACAAAAACCTTCTAAACTAACAAAACTAAGCTAAAAAACCAATGAAAAAAAGAAACTGTCCCCAGCAAAACCACAAAGTATTCACGCATAAGCTCAAAATTCCGTTTTTGCATACAACTGTTAACGACGTCGGTCCTGTAGCGAGTGCCCGCTTCAGGGCTCTGCACTCATACTGGTGCCCCCCGCGCCCCTTGAACCTTTGTTGCACCTCTCATTCCGCGATGCAGCCGTGTGGATGGAACGTATACCTAATCCCCGCCACGTATCTTGACCCTTGGCTACCATACCGAAAGTATGACAATCGGGGTAGGGCTCAAGTTACCTGCCTGTCTGTCTAGTAGATTTGAGTGATTATTGATTATTATTATATTATTTCTTTCAATTATTGTTATCATGTAGTGTAGTGGTAGAAACCTAATTCTGTTAAATAAATAAAGAGGATAAGTGCGCCTTATTAGTAGGTATTGCAATAATTTCAGTTACTATGTAGCCTACCTGTAGTAAATTATCTACTGAATATTATCTACTGGAAATCAGTAGGCAGGGTGCTTGTAGGCCATGCGTTGCACTGGTAGGTAGGTACCATTCTTAGTGCTCACCTACACCACCAAAGGAACCTACGTGCCAAGTTTCATGATTGTATCTTCAGCCGTTTGGGCTGTGCGTTGATGGTCAGTGAGTCAGTCAATCACTTTCTTCTTTTATTTAGCTATATGTTTAGATATGGATTATAGCTCGATTGCATCTTCGCTCGTCGGAGCCGCTGTGCCTTTAGCGTTTCCTTCCCACACACTTCACAATAGCTCCATTTGGGAGCTAGGATGTGTTTGCACATATGAGACCTCTCTAGTTCTCCCAGGAGCTCGTCTTATGACTGACTACATAGCCTACATTTATGTGAATAAACCGTAAAGAATTGCCGTACTTACGATAAAATAATATCGATAGAAAAACAAATAGGTTCTTATGACGTCCAAGCAGAGTTTGGTGGAAAATCATCCTATAACTTCTCCCGCTCTGGGTGAAGCGGGAGGGCGTGTCAGACTTTTACTGACTAAAACCCTCCCGTGTTCCTTCAGTTGCTTGAGCCAGGGCCGCGGTTACTCTTTTTCAAATTTATCCGCGACCCAGACAGGCATCGGCCCTAATGGACCCCGACAATTTTGCTGACATCTCTTTGAGGCGCGCGTGGAATACTACGCGCCGTCGACTCGGGCCTGGTCCTTATCGCACGGCGAGCTACCCATTACTCGCCGTCCGCAAGCCCACGCCTAGGGTGGCCGTGAATCGGCTTGCGACTCCCGACGCCCAGGGCGCCTCCTGCGGCGGCTTTGGGCGCGAGGGCGCCTCTGTTGCGTCTCCCTCACGCGTTCTGCCTCCTCCTTTGCGAGCAATTCTGCTTCGCAGAAGGAGGCGACAGCTTACCATGCCCTCTCGCTCCGTACCATGGTCTGGACCAGGGCCGGACGCGGGAGGTCGCCACCGCCGATCGCCTCCACGAGGACACGGCGTTGCTCCGGCGATCTCCACGGTGTGTTCTACCGTGTCCTCCGGGCGATCCTCACAATGGTGAAACCCGGGCGTTTCCTCCCGCCTTATCCTGAACAGGAACCTCCCGAAACAGCCGTGTCCGGTGAGGATCTGCGTCAGGCGGAAGGTGAGGGCGCCGTGACGCCTCTCAAGCCACTCCTCAAAGAGGGGCCTTACCGCCGCAATTGTGGCGTGCATTGCCGCGGATTATATCTAGGTACACTTATTTCCTATCACTGATTCATTTATTATGTAGTTAGAAATTAATTACCTACCTACAGAAGTAATTATTAGGTACTACATACTTTACAGGATACCTATATTTATTTTGCTACACTGCTGACCCCTAATGCAACAGCTTAAATTAAATTAAATTGAAATAAACACCAAATTATTTTAATACAATTGTTACACGTAAATGTTTAACATTGATAAGTTAGCTTAGATAATAGATCTATCCCTATCCCGTCCCTATTTAATTCCTTTATGTATGCGTTGAGCCATTTTATAGTTACCAACAGACTTTAAAGACTTGAAAGTATTTTTAATAATTTTTCCTTTGTAAAAGAAGGACTTTTGTACGCAACATTTCATCCCCCATGATCCGCTCCCCAAGGACGGAATTCCCAAAAAACCTTAAGTTGCGTTAGATTTTAATCTTCAGCCCAAACCCAAAATTCGAAGATCCTAACTTAAATTTGACCGACTTTCATACAAAATTCATCCCCTATTTTAACCCTATTAGGGGTGGAACTCACAAAACTTCTTTATTAACATCCCACAGTATAAAGTATCTATGTGCAAAATTTCAAGTCCATAGACGATTTCATTATTCCCATGACTTCATCCCCCTTTTCACCCTCATGGGGTTGGATTTTCAAAATCGCTGAGACAGGTTTCAATTATTTTTTAATTTTCAGCCTAAACCCAAAATATGAAGATTCTGACTTTAAAACTGACGGATTTTCATACAAACTTTCAACCCCTATTTCACCCCCATAGAGATTGAATTCACAAAAATCCTTTCTTAGTGGATGCCTGCACAGTATAAAGTATCTATGTGCAAAATTTCAAGTCTCTTGACGATTTCATTATTCCCATGACTTCATCCCCCTTTCCACCCACAAGGGGGTGGATTTTCTTAATCGCTGAGACAGGAGTAATTTTTTTTTTATTTTCAGCCTAAACCCAAAATATGAAGATCCTGGCTTTAAAACTGACGGATTTTCATACAAACTTTCATCCCCTATTTCACGCCCTTAGGGGTGAAATTTTCAAAAATCCTTTCTTAGTGCTCACCTACACTACCAAAGGAACCTACGTGCCAAGTTTCATGATTGTAGCTTGAGCCGTTTGGGCTGTGCATTGATGGTCAGTGAGTGAGTCAGTCAGTCAGTCACTTTCTTCTTTTATATGTTTAGATAACTTCACTTTCAATATTGACACATAAATAGCTACTGCGCAGGCTCTTGCAGCCAATTCAGAGATACAAAGATCCGTTTTGAGTATTATACTACACTGTTTGAAGATGTACGTTCAAAAATAAAAAAAATATATCAATTGTTCTCATTATTATATAGCCCTGTATGGAAATATTTGAAAGTTATGAGCGTCGAAAGTTCCATATTTCAACAATAATTTTAACGCATCTTTGGGCGGAAAAAAATACCATAAGAATAAAGAAAATTTCAAAACAGCCACCATACAGGGATAGATTAGTTGTTCAACAATGCAAATAATTTTATTTGAAAGTATACATTCAGTAGTTTTTTCATTAATCCATACTCCCAAAGGTCTGTTTATATCCATTTCGCTACAAATTTGCAAAAGTGCTAATTCGTACGCGAACTAGCTTCTTAGTGCTCATCACAGCATCTATCTCTTTCGCACGTGTAGTCGGATGAGATAGCATGCATTTTAACCTCGCGCACAAAATAGTTCGTGCCGTCGACTAGGGCAACCTTAATAGAAATTTATAAGCGACTCAAAACGCGGTTTTAATTTTCCGTCATTAAAATCATTATTTTAAAACGCTGTCGTTGGAATGCTTTCGAGCAAAAATGTCACCTACTTTACTCATGTAGCTAATGGCAGTTATTACTAACTTTCTATTTCACAATAAAACTGCTAGAAACATCAGATGTTCGCTCTTTGGATCAAGGAACAAAAAATTATGACTCATAGAAAAAGTACGTGAAATATAAGATCCGCTTGGAGAGACAGAATTCGATTGGTAGCCAATTGAATAAATCTGCTTAAATTGCGTCAGATATCGGTAATGTTGCTGAAGCTAAGAAGCTTATCTTGTTTTATTTTCTTTATTGAAAATTTTACCTAAATCTTTCAGTTACCCAACAGTTTTTAAGTCATGTTACAACAGCTCAGATTCAATGTTAGCAGTTTATTCTTAAACTGTTGCGGTAATAACACTGGTTGCGCATACGCAAACAAAACGTTGGCGGATTTTTTTTATCTCTTTTTAATTTTAGAACGGCCTCCCACGGGCTAAGGAAAGTGGGTTAATGCCAAGCCCACACGACCTGTGCCCCGGTTGACTGACATGTCTCTCCTTACACCGTAACCTTATTGTCTTTGCTCTTTATCCGAAGTAAATAAAAAAAAAAGTAAGAGTGAAGAATCTGTGGCCGGAAGCCGAATCGAGGCCATTGGCAAAGATCGAATGTCTGTCTGTTTCGATGTGTGTCGTTCAGAGTTATTTCACTTTGATTACGTGGAACTGCATTCTGTAACTTGTATGATTTCTTAGAAAATGCTGATAGAAGAACGTACTTACCTGTTTATTGGTTTGATAACGTTAACTACAAAAATTTGTGTGTTTACATGATTCTTTGTATCGAGTGTATTTTTGATCATATCGATTAAGCCAAAACTGCGATTTAAAAAAGTACTTTTTTGTTCTTCGTCCTTTGGCGCTTTTAACGCCTCCTTTATGCATCTGTCTTTTCTGTCAATATAAAAACTTTTACATTTCACCATGTTCATTCTCCCATATCTATCGGTTCCCAAAATCAGCTGTAAACTACCTCCATGTTCGACTATGAATTACCTGTCGTTTCGCCCTATTTGTCTTGCAGGCCACCGAGCGTACCAAACGGTACCATCTGCTTACATAACACATACACGTGTCACTATATATTTTATTGTGCTCTTCCATCAGATAGAGGCGACTGCAGTACATAAAACTGTGTAGGGTACACGTATTTTACACCTTTTTCGAAGACAGTGATATAATGTAGATGTGTGAGCTTCTTTAAATAAATTGTACCTTGTTCATTGTCGGATAATGAATTTAATGATACTGTAATTTAGACTATACTAGTCTGATGTTCATCTTCATTGTTGCCCGTCTTCTTCATCCCACTTCTGAATTAGGCCAACTCTTTTGTGCCATGCTTCCCTAGTCCGTGCTTGTCTTTTTTGACAGAATTTCGATCTTATGTGAGGTTATATAAATAAATTGTACCTTGTTCATTATCGGATAATGTATGTAATTATACTGTGTTTTAGACTATACTAGTCTGCTGTTCATCTTCATTGTTGCCAGTCTTGTTCATCCCACTTCTGACTTAGGCTACCTCTTTTGTGCCATGCTTCCCTAGTCTGTGCTTGTGTCATCCTGGTTATACCCGAGTTCCTATGTAGGTCAACTAGTGTCTGGGACTGTTAGACATTTTGTCACCAAAAAACTTTGGCTGAAAAACACCCAGAACCCATTGACCTACAGGCTAAGGAGGTCACCAGTTTCTACCACCTAAGTAGAACAGTAATAACTCCAAAATATAGAGATAACATCTTACATTTAATGCAATTAATAATAGAGAAATCAGCGTATTGAAAAAAACCGTTAGCTGGGCGTGGGTTGGCTAAAACTATTTGATTCATTGACTTGAGGCTTTTCATACGTTTTATTCGGATATATAATTACGCCAACACTTGAACATGTTTTAATTGAAGAGAGTCTTGATTTAACTGTTTGTGGATAACCACTCTGTAAACATCGTCGTGACAGTTTCTTGTTTGTTTAAGATTTTTGCTTTATCATCTTTAGCCTTAGTAGACAGCTAAGGAAGCAATTGAAGAGTCCTATATTTAGTAGACATTACTGGATATATGCTTCTCCAACTGCATTTTATTGAGTTCGATCCTCAGCCATTTTCATCAGTTCATTAAGCGACCTGCCTGATGACGAGGCGATTCGATTTATATCACAACTATAAGCGATTTTAAGGTTGCCCTAGTCGACGGCACGAACTATTTTGTGCGCGGGGTTAAAATGCATGCTATCTCATCTGACAACACGTGCGAAAGAGATAAATGCTGTGATGAGCAGTAAGAATACACACTTGCAAATTTGTAGCGAAATGTATGACGATATAGGACGAAAACGAGCGTACGAAATTTTATAAACAGACCTTTGGGAATATGGATATCATAAAAAACTACTAAATGTATCTGTTCAAAATATTTGCATTGCTGAACTACTAATCTATCCCTGTATGGTGACTGTTTTGCAATTTTCCTTCTTCTCATGGTATATATTTGCGCTCAAAGATGCGTTAAAATTTGTGTTGAATTATGGAACTTTCGACGCTCAAATATATATATTTTTACTTTTTTGTTTCTATACAGGGCTAGATAATGATGAGACAAATTGATATATTTTTTTTTATTTTGAACGTAAACTGTCAAACAGTTGAGTAATCGCCAGACTACGTTTGTATGGAAGAATGATCGACTAGGGCAGCCTTTCCCAAAGTGGGCGATAACGCCCCTTTGTGGGCGCTGCAGGCCTAAAGGGCCCCCCCTGGTTACAAACCCAGAAAAAAATGGTAGCGTGGTGTAGAGGCTTGGGGGGTGATTTGTAATTTCATTTAGCTAGGAGGCCTCTACACCGACTGCATGAGCTCTCGACTCTCAACTACAACTTGTGAACATCTACTAATATTAGTTAAGAGATTGCTCAGACTCGGTTCAATATTGTCGCTCCGTTTCGAAATGAAATTAGACAAACAAACAAATAAAAAGGCAACAGACATACTTTCGCATTTTAATAGTTATTAGTATTCCTAGATAGGTAATTTTCGTAGATAGTAGACCGCGGGCAATCATGTTTTAACAAGTTTTTGTTAAATAACACAATAATTGATTAATTTAATTTGAAGTTATAGTGGTTTTTAAGTTGGTGAAAAAATGAGGGCGCTAAAAATAATTTATTCTCAAAGTGGGCAGTAGACAAAATAAGTTTGGGAACCCCTGGACTAGGGCAACTTTAACTAAGCGATATCGCCATTAGTATGGTCCTTTACTTTTGCATGAAGATCCCCTAACGATCAATTCTCGATTCACAAGTAAAGAACAAATACAATTAGAATGAAAGCTGTAATTCTTATAGACAGTGGACTAGCTTGTTCACAAAATGCGAGCATTATAAAAGCCGTTAATTGCTCTGATCCAATTCCACGTCGCCACGTTTCATTGCCTTTCAATACATTTGAATCGGCCACTTGAATCTTGTCTGGAGCCATTATATTCAGCGTGAATTTGTTTGTATTGAATTTACTTTTAATACCTTCTAGCTGATGCCCGCGAATTCGTCCACGACAAAGTAGTAAAACAAAAAAAAAAAACTGACTTTTTTCGCGAAACCGTTATTATTAAAAAAAAAATAAAGGATCCTAAGTTACTCCTTATATCATCAGCTATCTGCCAAACTCACGCCAACTCCCGCTCGGTCGAGCCGTTTCGGAGATTATTCGGAACATACAGACAGTGTTTTTTGTTGTAAGTACCGTATATGGTTTCCTAAGCATTTAGTACTTCTTCTTCGTGTAGATGATTCCTTCACTAAATTTTCTTAGACCAGTATTCAGCCACGTCGATAGCCCTAGCGCTGGCCTCACAAAGGTCTTGCATGGTACAGGTGTCTTTACATAAGGAGCAGGAAAGGAGGTGGGGCATCGTCTGTGGGGTGGTTCCACAGTCACACTGTGGCTGATTGGAGTACCCCCATCTGACCAAGTTATGCCTACAGCGGCCCACTTGGCTTCGTAACCGGTTTAGGGATTTCCAGATAGGCCATGGCTGCTTATGGCCCGCTGGGAGCTTTTCTGCAAGCTCAACATAGTCAGCCGGAGGTGGGTATTTGAGGAGCCACAGTTTCTTGCGAGCTTCGCTGGGGCTGCTGTCTTTAATTATTTTAGTCGACTCAAGGAAGCTTTTCCGACTCTTCAATCGCCATCTCCTTGTTTGCTCCATGTTGTACATGTGGTGTCGTTTGTCGGTCTCCTGTTTAAAAAGCTTTTATGTTGACATTACAAATAGACAGTTCAATTGTATTTGTATAGATTTTCTTTTACCTATTTCAATATTGCTCCGTGGGGCTATTGGACTATAAAGGGCCTTACGGTAGCTGGTTTCTTCCAAAGGTTTTCCCTTTCTGGGTCACGTTAATTAAAACCAATGACAGGATCCTAAGTGTGTATGTTCGATTGAGTTCGATACTGGGGTGAAACTAAGAGGTATTGGTTATGTATCTACAGTAAATTATTAATATGGATATTGCTTCCTGTACGTGTTAATTCTTCTCCGTTATCTCCGCGTGAGA
Organism: Orthosia cruda; assembly: GCA_964057195.1. Classification (NCBI taxonomy): domain Eukaryota; kingdom Metazoa; phylum Arthropoda; class Insecta; order Lepidoptera; family Noctuidae; genus Orthosia; species Orthosia cruda. The sequence continues at coordinate 10,437,810 of OZ059854.1, read as the reverse complement.
CTAATTCTGCTCTTCAAGGCATCTCTTTAGAATTGTTGACCGTGAAATCTGAAGATTAATTGATTACGCGTGATTTTATTCTTAGGCCATCTATGTTATAGTTACCCATACACATTTCCTTATGTACTCGTATACAGGGCGAGTTTTTTTGTGTTGAAAATAAGCTTTAGTTTGACATATGTTGTTACTTCCCAGAGTTTAATCCTTATCGACATCAACGGATGGTCTAATAATACAGAGCGCGTGTTTTTTTCGAAAATTAACGGTTTCGATTTCTGGCTAGGAATATAGATTTTTCAAAACTCTAATGATGTAGTTTTAGTTTTTATCAAAATCTGACCCGAGACTCCTTTTAGTGTTTTTCGTTATTCCTCATATTTTCGAATTTAGCCATCCACGCCCGATAGGGATGTTTTCTGGGTAGAAAAATGATACTTCTATTTTTGTCCGTCAGTGAGATACACGTTTTTTTTTGCTTTATCAAATAAATAAAAAAATACAAAGATAAAGCGCATCAAAGTTCAGGAGTGAAGGCTTGTGACGTCACTATGTCAGTATAAAGTATAGCACAAAGTGACGTCACACGATATTTCAACACACTGTATCGTCGTAATTTAAAGTTTACATGGCAAAAGAAAAAATACGTGTCAAATATTTATAGGTTTTCTAACTGACGGACTAATTAGATATTTTTTGTCAACTACCCTATTGAAAATCTCTCAATATGTTCAAAGCGTTCGGAGCGTCAATAATTGAAAACCACCTTTTCAGCCATGATTATTTATTAAACCTATCCGTTCAGTCACGATCATTCAAGGTCCTGACTAATAGGGGTAACCAGAAATGTAATTATATTTAGTACGAAGCAAAAAATTTGACGGTAAATTTTCTTGATTACTGCCAGTTACGAGTACTTAAAGCTTGCTCGAAGCCCAAAGGCAACAATTGAGTTTGGAAAATTAAACGAATTATGGAGTTAGTGATCTTAGAAACTGCGTTGAAGAATTCGCGAAGTTTTCTGTTACAATGATACCTTGTTTCTGTCATAACTTTCAGGTTTTAAGCGTAGGGACACAGGTCCAAACTCCGGGCTTTTATTAGTATATATATAATCTATATATATAACAATGAATCCCTATTTCCCTTGGTCACGGCATCACGCGTGAACAGCTGGACCGATTTTGCTTATTCTTTTTTTGTTGTTTGTTATTGTTAAGAGAAGATAATTATGAAAAAAAAAATTAAGAAAAAAAAAATTGGCACCTTACCTATATAGTTAGGGTAGGTATGTAGTTAGGGTAGGTAGTGTATGGTAGTTAGGGAACGGTAGGATAGGTAGGGTAGGTAGGATAGATGAATGTTTGGTGTTTTTATGGCAAAACAAAGTTTGCCGGCTCAGCTAGTACTATATTTATATAATAACCCGATAAAACTTTGCTCCACTTGGGAATCGAACCCAGGACTTTATGCTTACGACCACTAGACGAACGAGGCATTCAGGTCAGTCACGATGTGCCCTTCCTGATGTTAAGTGGCCTTTTGGCTTGAATTAATAGTCGCGTTCACTATTCATTAATTTTTTACCGCACCTACTTCCAAGTAGGTCCTGTCATACAAAAAGGATAATCAAGAAGCCAGCAACAACTCAAGCTATAATGACCTCTACAGCCGTTATCTTCAAATTCAATCACGAACGAGTCGTATCTATTAAGAGTCCAACGTTCATAACTCAAATGGTTCTCAAACGATACGTTATTTCAATCACAATAGTTTCATTCACTTCTCAATTGAGCACTTGTTGTATGTCAGCTCAAATCAGGGAACATTCAGGCTCTGCCATCTCAATATAAAACCTCTGCTGTTTAATTTTAAACCTTAACTTTTCTGGTATACATCATAATATTCTCTAAGCGCTTCTCTCCGTGATGAAACGCTTGGCAGTATTGAGAACAAGTCATGACCTGCGTAAAAGAGTCATATTTGATCAGAATCTATTACGAAAAGTTGATCGAGTCTCTTGTCTCGTTGTCGAAGCTCAGACAATGCGTAATGATTTCAAAAAGATAAACTTTTGAAGGGCTGTCAATATCAGCTGTTAACGAAATTTATTTTGGACGACAAGACGTTTGTGACATAGCAGAATTGTTTGGAAAACTTTTTTGTAATCAATAAATTGACTATTGTAGATTTTAAGGTCACAATTTTCTTCTATTCAATGCTAACTATTCTGGTATTTGGTTCTTTTGCAATATATCATTCTGCATTGGACTCAAGCTCTTCAGATTTTTTTCTAGAAACACCTACTGGAATCAACATCTGTCCTAGGTAGTGGTACTTAAGTTTACTAAAATATACCCGCTATTTCTTGAATACGCGAATTTCATCGCGTCTTTGCGAACACGCAAAATTAGTGTCGTAAAAATCAGCCAGATCTCGTAAAGAGAATTGCCATTACGCGATTATCCGTTATTTTTCTAATAGGAGCTCGTGGCTAAATAATAACAGCCGCACGGGTCTTCAAGGTTAAGCAACGCTTGACGAGGTCGGTCCGTGGATGGGTGACCATTTCAATATACCGGGTTTCCTCCGTGCTTCGGAAAGCACGTTAAGCCGTTGGTCCCGGCTGACAGTCGACTGATCTTTGACAGTCGTTACGAGTAGTCAGAAGCTTGAGATCTGACACCAGTCTATCCAAAAGGTATCGTGTTACCCAGTTACTGGGTTGTGGAGGTCAGATAGGCAGTCGCTCCATGTAAATCACTGATACTCAGCTGAACCCGGTTAGACTGGAAGCCGACCCCAACATAGTTGGGAAAAGGCTAGGCTGATTGATTGATTATCCGAAATTTTTCGTGAAAACACGATTTACGGGTTCCTACGTCGACATACCGACATATTTCCATTACTGCTCCTCTATAGTTCATTGACAGTCATAAAAACGTTATAATTAACACTATAAAGTCTTAACGAACCGCTTAATTACCGCAGTATATAATTACCAATGAATGCATCAAAGAATTCTGTAGTTAGTGACTCCAATTTATTCTCTGACTACCCTCTATTCTTTTGACCTCTCATCATTATCATCTGCGTAACCTTTACCTAATAATGTTGAGGTTCAGCTTCCTCTCTAACCAGACACAGTGGAGTCTGAAAAAAATAATCATTCCACAGTTACAAGTTCGGTGGTAGGTTTTAGGGACATCTTTACTGGATCCTGTTGTAAAACTGCAAAATCAACAGGGAATATGTAATGATGCCAAGTGGTCCTTAACAAGCAACGGCCTTATAGGAATTCATACTCAAGAATTGACCTACAATTTTTTTTTTACATTTGTATTCAATCAGAATGAAATCCCCGGGGCGGAGGACATCCATGAGTCACCGCCCCGGGGTGGACGTAGGAGTCTGTCAGATTGTCAGACTGTCACCTGACTAAAACCACACGGTGTTCTGACTTCTGCTACTACCTATGCAGTTAATTTTACAGGGATTTGATATCAGGAAGCCGAGTCCCTCATTACAAATTGTCCTAAGCAGTTAACCACAATTCCAACTACACATATGGTCATCTAAAAACACAAGTTGTTTCAACCCAACGTGTTAGAGAAGTCAAGCGAACTCGTATTGGTACAAAACCGTTCTTCCGGCGATTGTGCGCCGTCCTCCCGGAATGTACCGGACACGACAATCGCCGGAATTGTCTTAGCATTTAGATAATTGTTTACTATTGTTCAGATATCCTGCTTGTGACATACGTTTAGTGAGCTTCACGGAAGGCTTAGGTTGGAAATGATGGGATATCTTCCGAATGAAGTATTGTTGGTATTCGAAGCAGAAGTTTTGTTTTCTTAATTTTTCACCCCCGACGGCAAGAGTACTGTTATAAGTTTGACGTGTGTATTTGTGTATTTGTCTGTGGAATCATACATAGCTCCTAATCGGATGAACCGATTTTGATTTAGTTTTTTTTTCTGTTTGAAAGGTTACTTTTCATTCGTATAATCTGTTATTTTTAGTCGATTTATTGCGGTAGGATAACCAATATCGGTCTTTTTGCTCAGTTTATGACTTTCTCGAACGTTGCTTACTAATTATTACTCGCTGTTGTTAAGTTTAGTAAGCTTTAAATATGGCATACTCTGGGTAGGAAATTGAAGTGATGTTATTTCAAATATTAATTGTTTTGTTCATATTTACTTCATGGTTTTGTTCTCTTCATCTTCTTTTTCTCAACCTGTTTGTTTTGTTTGATTGATTGCATTAAGGTATTTTTCTCTGTTCATCTCAAGTTAACGGACGACCGTTGCTTACAAATCATTCATAGCTTTTGTATTTGTAATTGCGTCACTTTGACCTTACTTACAACAGAAAACTTAACGGTACTCAATGTGCGTAATTTCGTTTAGGTTCATTTTCCTCTTAATATTTCACAATAATTGACTCATTTGAGATATACCTTAAATAGTAACCAAGGCCAAAAGCCAAGGGGACTTGAACCCATCAAATGAACAACTTATATTAGGGTTGTATGAGACTGTAATTTAGGCTCAACCAATAAAACCTCGTAATGAAATTAATGAACGGTAGTCACAAAAACAATTTGACGTTTGTTTGACAGAAGAGGTCATTGTTAGTTGATTCTACAGAGGAAACGGATGTCGTTCTTTCCTTACTCGTCTTCGAGGACATTGATCGATCGATCGACATTTACATATATGAAGATTTTGCCCGCGACTTCGTTCGCGTGGAATAGTGACTTCTGATGCCGACTCTTGACCAATAGATGGCGCTGTATGTCCGGAATAAATTTTATTTTATATTTTAATTTTTGTAATAAAAACTATCCTATGTCCATTCTCAAGTTCCAAACTATGTCTGTACCAAATTTCACACAAATCGGTTCAGTAGTTTAGGCGTGAAGCAAAGACAGACAGACAGACAGACATAGTTACTTTCGCATTTATAATATTAGTAGGGATTACTCATAATAATATTTATTTTTAAACTTTTATGGGTGGACTGTGTGTCCGTTCCCACCACGTGTAAGTCTATAAGATCCTCTTTAGATATACTGCGGTTCTTTTTTTAAATCGTGACTTTTAAAACTATAAAAAGAAAGATATATTCGCGGATATTAGTGACGTAACTTAGTATTTGAAGATTTTTTGTTCTAGGTCAAAAACTGAAGGTGCAAACATTGCTTAGGTTTTACTGTACGACCTTTTGAGTTTTTAGTCACAGTGTATTTATATTTATTTTGTTAATCCATTCGTTTTATTTTTAACAGACTTCGGCAAGGAGGAGATTGAATGTTCGTCTGTTATCTTTATGCTTTTTTATGAAGTCTGCACTTGTATTATTTAATACGTCTTGCAATAAAAATGATTATTCTTTCTGAATCTTTAGTGTTACTTTTACGTGTATTAAAAGTCTGCTTGTTTTATGCGGTTCCATTTCACTTCTTTCCGAGAGAGCGGAACTTTCAAAGCAAAAAATCATCTTTGTTTTGATAAAATCCAAGTCATGTTCCTAGAAAGTGTACTGATCTGTTGCTGATGATGACTCATCATTGGTAATTATAGATGGAGTGGAATTCCTCGTGTAGTAGACAAGGTGATATTCTCTCTGCAAAAGCGATTGACAAAATCTTTTTTATCTTTCTAATTAGTTACATTTAAACATATCAGTGTTATATATTTTGTAATCACTTCTTAAAAACCTCCTTCATTTTGATACACCACACGATGTTTAAGCAAAAAACAAATGGGCCCCCACAATATAGCGCCCAAAATCCGTCATTTTTGTATTTTCCAATTTTAATGTAGCCAGTGACACTCGCAAGGTTAAGACGAATCGATTGACGTAAGAATCATCAAAATCGGCCAACGCGTTTGGTCTCTAGAACGCCACATAGGAACATACATACCGCCACAAAGGTAATATGCTTTTTTAACGTATCCTTGTCTCTAACTTCTCAATCATCTTTAAAGCCCTTTGCTAAGAATAGTTACAGTACTGATAACAAAATTTGTGCAACATGTTAAATTTAGTCTTGTTATACTTATTTTTATTATTTTTACCTTTGTATAGATTCTTTTACCGATTGTTTTGTGAATGTGTGAACATTGTAGGCCTTCTAGATGCTAGTTATCATTTGTTAACTTTTTTATATAATCTTTTTCTTTTTTTTTTTAGTTTCTTACGACTTATTGTCATAATTCGGGCCTACGCTGTCCCCCCATATCTAAGTACTAATGTTGTAACATGGAAATATTGTAAAACCAAACCATTTTTAAAAGAGTAACCATGGAGTTTCTTGCCGGTTCTTCTCCATAGGAAACGACCAACCCGAACCGTGCACATTTTGTCGACGTTTTATAAGTGCCCATGTAGGCCTATGTGAAATAAAAAAATTGATTTTGTAGGAAAAATCGTACCAAACTCAAAAAATAAAAGTTATTAAATAAATAAAAAAAGTTAATTAAAAAAATTAAAAAACCATTGCTTTAGCGAGCTAATAAAAAAAGCCCTCTTGCACGAAAAACTAAACAAGTCAATTTAACTTCGTGTTAGCAACTAACTCTGAGTTAAATTTGCAAGTGGGCCGTCAGTCAATCGCTGATAAAATGTCACGTTATCTAGAGGTGCTTGTCTATGCATTAAAGATGGCGGAGATCGAGCCATCGTTATGTGGCGTGGTATGTTCCGCACCAGCGACTAATCAGGCTAGGGACACGTCACAGAGAACACTGCTATTTTAGGGTAGTCTACTATATACTGGCAAATTTGCGTAAACACCCCACAAAGGGTAGATCGTTCCAGCAATTACACGCATGGCCTGTGACGCCGTAACAGCTTGAAAACTCTCATCAATAGGGTATTGGACTATATTTTTTTGAATCCTAGAAATAAACTTAACTATAGTTTAAAAAATGTCTCAACATTCATGGCCATATAATCTACAATACATATAATAATCTTCTATAATAACACTGTAGAAAAGTAGTTTTTGTACATTGAAAATCTTTCCAAAAAAATAGCCAGATAACCAACAGAACACACTTCCAGCATCTTTGTCAATTTTGTCTGTTTAGCATGCATGCATCATGTAAAATGTACGAAACCAATGTAGATATATAAATATAGATACTTTTATACATAAACAAGTAAAATTTCAAAATTAAACAAGTAAAATTTAAAAATTTAAAAAACCCCCGACGCATTTATCTTGCGAAAACATCCCGATTCAAACAGTAAAACGCCCATAACTTTTGAACGGCTGAACCGTTTTTTTTTAAACATAGCTAAGAACACTCTCGACACAATCACCTTTCCAACAAAAAAAACTAAATCAAAATCGGTTCATCCGTTGAGGCGCTATGATGCCACAGACAGACACACAGATACACAGATACACAGATACACAGATACACAGATACACAGATACACAGATACACAGACACACAGATACACAGATACACAGATACACAGCAACACACCTCAAACTTATAACACCCCTCTTTTTCCGTCGGGGGTTAAAAAACCCCCCGACACATTTATCTTGAGAAAATATCCCGATTAAAACAGTAAAACGCCCATAACTTTTGAACGGCTGAACCGATTTTATTCAAACATAGCTAAGAACACTCCCGACACAATCACATTTCAAACAAAAAAAACTAAATTAAAATCGGTTCATCCGACTTATAACACCCCTCTTTTTCCGTCGGGGGTTAAAAATAGTTGTTTCATCGCAATCAATTCACTATATCAAAAGTTAGATGAATTTAAAGCATTCAAGTAGTAAAACTATCACAACACATGCAATTCAGATACTCGAACAGTTGAACTCCATATTCGATAGATGGCGTTGTGCATTTGAAGTTGTACATTTTTTGGCGGTGTTAAGATTTTCCGCGAAAGAATGACCCTTGAAAAATTGTTGACGGGACGAAGCCGCGGGCACAACCAGTCTATACTAAATAGAGACAACACTGCTATCTTCTTACGTCACAAGACAGAAAACGCATAATGTTTATGCAAAAGTCAGAACTTTGCTAAGTATCCGTGACCAGAAATAGAAGAATAACTTCAAAAGTGTCTTTTAATTTTTCCTTCGATTTTATGTATTTTTTGGTATCACCGATATTAATAGAACACTTTGATAGTAGCCAAAACCCTTATTAATAAATTCACTTACCAACTTAACCATTTAAAAGTGTATTAAGTTGCTCCCCAACCAGAACACCTGACCAGGGGTCATTAATCTAAGCCCCGAAGTATTTCGTCACGCAAGTCGTTGAATACCTAATACTTCTAATTTCGACCTGAAAACAATGTTATTGACTTTTTGAAGGCTTTTGACACTGTGAGGTCGTTGTCCTCGTCATAGTTCACACCATGTTGTTTGTTGATAAGGATAACGGAGATTGCAATGTTTGGTGACACGTGAGGAGCGGTTAGATTGATTTGGTACTCAGCGTCATGTACTCAAATCAAGGTTGTTGAACGAAGACTTCGGTCACGACGTGCATTTGCTGACTATTTCTATTTTTACCCGACTGCCGAAGGAGGGTAATGTGATTATCAGTCTATGTATGTATGTTTGTTCCTATGTGGCGTTCTAGAGACCAAACGCGTTGGCCGATTTTGATGATTCTTACGTCAATCGATTCGTCTTAACCCTGCGAGTGTCACTGGCTACATAAAAATTGGATAAGAAAAAAATGCCGGATTTTGGGCGCCATTTCGTGGGTGGAATTTTTTTTTTTCTTCCTCACCCATCGTGTGGGGTATCAAAATAAAGGGTTATAAGAGGTGATTTCAAAAATATAAAAAAAAACTTTGTTTAAATGTACCTAATTTAAAAAAAAACTAAAAAGTTGTAAATAAAAAAAGTTAATAAAAAAAAAACAAAAAACCCTTCCTAAGTCGGGTTTTTTATAACATCACGCTTATATGAAGCATCAGCCTAAGGGCTAGGCAGAGATGTTCCTATGAATAGACATTTCTGTTTCGATTTTAGGTTCGGGTAGGTATAGTTTGTGGTTTGTGTTTATTCATATAAAATAAACTAGCTTCTGCCAGTGGCTTCGCCCGCGTGAATGTCGAAAATTATCTCGAGGGAACATATTCCCGGGATAAAAAGTGTCATATGTGCTATGTCTGGCTATAATCTATCCCTGTGCGTTTCATACAGATCCGTCCAGGCGTTTGAGCGTGAAGAAGTAACAAACATACAAACACACACAATTTTTGCCTTTACAATATTAGTGTGATAGGTTTCTGAACTGAGTGTCAAATCCTGGTTTAATGTCAAATTTTGACAGGTTTTTGAGTCTAGAGTTTGAATGTTTTGTTTTAAATGAGTGGCTTAGACTAATGTCTCACCTGACGGTAAGCGATAATACAACACATAGATTCAGAAATTGCGCCTTAATACGAGTATGATTAAGTATGTCTTGTATTATCTTTATCTTTACGTTTTCTGTGATATACAGAAACAAAACTGTTTTCTTCTCCTTTTATCCGCCACTTGTGACGTGAATTAGACTTACATGTTTGGTGACGCCGGTCCTTCGAACCGGGTTTTCAACCTAAGATTTTCAATACTCCATGCTACTTTTAGTGGGGCAAATATTAACGCGGGCTTACAGACATACGTCACAAATGGCGGGTGAAATGTTGCTCCTGAGTTTTCAACCCAATTCTAAAAGTCTTTAACAAATATTTACTGTTGGTCAACCTTACTTACTTCACTTTTAGACAACACTTACACTCGTGTTGACAACTGTACTTTTCTCTATAATAACCGAGCCATTTCTCTCAAATGACAGCGCATTTCGGTAGCCAAATGTATGTTAAATTCAGAATCTAGACCGTAGCACGTAGAACCGGCACTTCGCACTGCCGGATTTAGGGAAAGTGTTGTTAGCCAGTGGGCCAATTATCACGTCCGTCCGAAATTGTTTCCAATATGAATATACATAAGTACTGAACATCGGTAGGTACATGCCGATTTCCGATAGTTTGCAATCACGATTCATGCGGTTGACTACTTGAAATATGTTTGACAAGCTATCTAGTTTAGTATTTTGTATTAGAAATTGGGGATAAAACTGAAATTACGTCCTGAAATGGTTTGTCTGAAATCGCAACCGGTTCAATAAAGACGCAGAAGGTAAACGTAAACGTTTCCACAGACAAGCGCGACGCGTCTATGCGACAAGGATTTTTTACAAAAAATTACTCAGTTTTTTGAAAACACGTTGTCGCATTTTTGGGTCGCAAGTGTCTGTAGAAACCCTTACATTAACCTATAGCCTGCTAATGTCTGCCAACTACTGCCAAGATACACAAAATATTATAAGCCATTATCAACGAAGATGACAGATTTGCACTTGACCCTCTTATATACAAAGGCCAACATCGTTAAAACCGCGTTTAAATGAGAATCGGTTAAGCCCACTAAATGTTTAAAACCAGACACAAAGACAGTTAACATGTCTAGCTTACGCTACTTGTAAAACATGACGCGACTAGCTTCGCTCGACTTGTAAACTACGCTGCTCGCAATGCATTTTCGCTGAGAAATTCTTGAGGGAATTGTTGTGTGAGATAGTTTTGTTGTGAGCTGAATGTTCTTTCAATTAAATTTATTTTATAACTGCAAAATCACACCTTCTGAGACTGAAAAGTTGAGATGGAAGTTTCTCTATGACATTGACCCAAGTAAAATTTCAAAATTTAAAATACCCCCACATATTTTTATTTTATGCTACATATATGCTACATTATAGTACATAGTACATACGCTTTGATCGGCAATCTATTCAACACGTAATTATGACACGATATCTTGCGAAACCACCCCGATTCAAACAGTAAGATGCCCATAACTTTTGAACGGCTGAACCGATTTTATTTAAACATAGCTAAAAACACTCCCGACAAAATCACCTTTCAAACAAACAAAAAAAAAAAACAAAATCGGTTCACCAGTTTAGGAGCTATGATGCCACAGACAGATACACAGCAACACACGTCAAACTTATAACACTTCTCATTTTCCGTCGGGGGTTAAAAATAGGCTATCTCATCAAAAGATAAGTCTTTTTGAAAACAAACACTTATAACAATACATACTCTGTATTATAAAATGCTTACCTTTGAGCCCACATAACAGTATTTATCTAAACAAACTGACTGTAACGCTTGACCGGACAATAGACTTACGTCATACCAGGTAACGCAACCTAAACATGCATTGTCGTAATTAAGATCTACATTAGATAAGACAAAGAATTGCTACCTTACATTTAATTGACAATCTCGTTGGGTTATCTTACTAGGCTAAGACAGGGGTCCATCTTCATATTGAAATGACCTTACATACTGCAGATTTTTACCTTATCTCAGTATTTTTATCAGTTGAATGAATTCCTCAATAATAATTGTGATGAAGAACGAGGGTCAGATTCAGATGGCCTTTGGAGACGGACAAAGAATGTTATATTGTCCTTTGTTCTTTCTATACTGTGTATGATGGGTCAAGGATTTTCTGGAGAGCGTTTTGTAAAGGATGTCGTTGATTTCGCTGGATGCGAGACGCATTACCGATCGGTGTGGCGACACTTTGGGAGGCCTATTTCCAGCAGTGGAGGTCTTTCGTTTGCAATTAGGATGATGATGATGATCGTTGATTAAGGTTACACTAGTCGATCATTCTTCCATACAAACGTAGTCTGGCGATTACTCCACTGTTTGATAATGTACGTTGAAAATAAAAAATATATCAATTTGTCTCATCATTATCTAGCCCTGTATGGAAAAAAATTATAATAAAGAAAGTTATGATCGTCGAAAGTGCCATATTTCAACACTAATTTGAATGCCCATTTGGGCAGAAATAAATACCATAACAAGAAGGAAAATTGCAAAACAGCTATCATATAGATTACTAGTTCCAGAAAGCAAATAACTTTATTTAGAAAATATACATTTAACGGTTTTTTTTAATGGTATCTAGACTCCCAAAGGTCTGTTTATAAAATTTGGTGCGCTCGTTTTCTTACGCGAACTAGCTTCTTACTGCTCATCACAGCATCTATCTCTTTCGCACATGTTGTCGGATGAGATAGCATACGTTTTAAATCCGCGCACAAAATAGTTCGTGACGTCGACTAGGGCAACCTTAATTTCTACAACATAACGCCCATATTTAGCAGAAGTGTAAGTGCATGAACACACCTACATTTCATCAGAACCATTATCTAAGTTTGATTACGTATTGACTTCGTTCGCTATCAATGCATTTTCTATATCATGTGTTTGCGATACTGCAATTAAATCATTATTTATTTTTATTTGTTTGTTTGTTTCAGGTAAATTACATTTTGTACTTCAGGCACTTGTACAACAAAATTATGGCGTAAGTAAAATACTACCTATACTGTGATTTTTATTTCGTAGACTAAACTGACAGCTACCAAAGTCTTCTTTTTTAAATTTTGCAAGTCCGAAGCAATGTTGCAATCGTAAAGGATTCATCGAATCGATGTGATATGGCTCATCAATTTAATTTGACTAATTAGTGTAAACAAATGTTTTATGAATATAAACGTAATATATTTTAATGTAACAGTATACATACACATAGTACATAAACTTTTATTGTGTTAAATATGAAATCAACAATAAAATAAATGCGATCGATAAAATAAAGTCTGTGACATAAATGAGTAGAAACTAAATAAGGGCCGCTAGTTTCATAGCAAATGTAATATTTTTGGTGTGAATTATGGCATTTTCGATCTTCTTCGATTTTCGATCACTTAGGATACGACACTAATTTTATGTAACGATAAAGTGACAAATCCCCAAATGTCAGTTTAATCTTCGAAATTAAAAATCCGAGTATACATTGTTACAATGTTTACTTAACAAACAAGTTTCCTAGTATCCTTTTGCCGCATATATCTAATATACATAGAAATAGGCCATACGTATTATGAAGACTCCCGCATTCAGTCTAGACTGGTTCGTCGCCACGGTCTGGAATCTAGATTGAAGTTGTCTTACAATGCCTGCTCCACAATGGAGTCTGTTACTTAGTTCACTTTGTTATTGGCAGGCAGTGAGTTGGTCTTGGCTGTCATTAGTTATACCATCTACACTGTGGTGTAATACTCGGTTCCTCGATGTTAAAAAGACTCGATGTTTTACTGCGAATGCCAATTTAATTCTGTTTAAAAAAAACTGTAGCTATTTAACCACAAGTGGAAGAAATAAATTAACTCTTTTTGCCTCAGTTCAACTGCAGTTAGGAATTGGCCATTATTCGATTGTTAGTTTAAATCTACTTATTACAATACCGGTGTTTAATTTAATATTATGTAACTTACAAAGGCAATTTCACACCTTCGTTCATATCTTCAACGTTTTCACAGAGTTATGATTCTGTGTATCATCAGCTTGGTCTAATGTATGTCAGAAGTTTCTTATGCACATAGGAATCCCACTTCTGATTTCATTATAGAAGGGAAAGAAAATCTTTTTATAACTAAATATTTGTATTTATAGACACGTGCTTTAACAATACTTACACGTAATTATTATGTTCATGTATAATGCCAATCAAAATATTATCCTACCATATTTGTTGTTAGCATTAGCTTATTGCGTTTTCTGTACAAATCGTTTAACTTCGAATTTGTGAATAAATATTAACTTAAAGTTTAATATTTGTTTAAGTAAGCAAATATGATTACGTCAATTAGTTTTAATGTCTGTATTTTAGATCCTAAATGCTTGTTTCATATTATAAATCTTATTTTATCCCACTTCTGATGACGTCACATTTTGTCTGAGTTTACTTTTGGAAATTCTATCGATATTTATGTCCGAAATAATAAATGTTCTATCTAATTTATTCCATTCTAGACCATTGCTTGCTCTATATTTTAGCATTATCTTAGTATCAATTAGACCAAACCATTGTGAAATGTACTGCTTTTGCTAAGTAATATTACGTGCTTATTTATAGAAGGACGTAACCGTCATTGCGCAAGCACAGCGCGACATTTTCGAGTACAGAAATAGTGTGAGCGAGTACGGCCTATTTATTTGATATACAGGGTTGCCAGATTATATGAAATGTACAAAGGTGAAACCATATATCAATGGCGTGTCACTCATTTATTTTACGACCTGGATATCTTTCTCTCTTAAAATATCCACTCCTAAGTGTATTTACGAACGTTCTCGGACAGAAATATCCGAACTGATGAGTTAAGCATGTTATTATGACAGTTTAAAGTGTAATATTTCTGTCAGTTCAATAATAATCCCTTAATCTTTTCTTATGACACCTGTAGGAGCTAATGAGGGGTACTTACACGACCACACGTCTCTCCATCCGTTCGAATGCCTGTAATTTTGCGAAGAATTAAGGTTACACCAGTCGATCATCCTTCCATACAAACGTAGTCTAGCGATTACTCCACTGTTTCACGATGTACGTTCAAAATAAAAAAATATATCAATTTGTCTCATCATTATCTAGCCCTGTATGGAAGCAAAAAAGTTAAAAATAAAATATTTGAAAGTTATGAGCGTCGAAAGTTCCATATTTCAACACTAATTTTAACGCATCTTTGGGCAGAAATAAATACCATAAGAAGAAGGAAAATTGCAAAACGGCCACCATACAGGGATAGATTAGTAATTCAACAATGAAAATAATTGTATTATGAAAATATACATTTAGTAGTTTTTTCATGATATCTAGACTCCCAAAGGTCTGTTTATAAAATTTCGCGCGCTCGTTTTCGTCCTAAATCATCATCCATTTCGATACCAATTTGCAAAAGTGCTAATTTGTACGAATACTAGCTTCTTACTGCTCATCACAGCATCTATCTCTTTCGCACTTGTTGTCGGATGAGATAGCATGCATTTTAACCTCGCGCACAAAATAGTTCGTGCCGTAGTTAAGCATGTTATTATGACAGTTTAAAGTGTAATATTTCTGTTAGCTTAATCATAATCCCTTAATCTCTTCTTATAACACCTATAGGAGCTAATGAGGTGTACTTACACGACCACACGTCTCTCCATCCGTTCGAATGCCTGTAATTTTGCGATGAAGCTATAGATACCGGAATTAAGGTCTGTAAGTGGACGGTCTTCAAGCCTTGCGTGTTAGTAAGTCGTTGCCGTCTCACCTCCCATTCTCTTTCTATTTTGAGTAATGGCTAACTGGTCTGACTTGTCTTGTTTCAAGTGATATCTGTCGCAATCTCGCTGCAAGGACCCTGTTCAAACAATAAATTGTTTCTTTAGTATTGGTTGTAGAGGTGCTGTAATTTTATTGGGTCGTCAAACACCGGATTGTGACAAGTTTTTGCACGTGGGCTTCCTTTGCGATAGATATTGGTAAATCAGATCGTGTTACATTGTTTAGTTGAGGCGAATTTGCTGTTAGAATCTTGTATGTTTTAAATGCAATGTATGTAAGTGTGTTCGGGTCAAATCTTGCAACTGAGTTTTAAAGCAGTTATCCTTCACCGATTAAGATGAAATTTTGCATACACGTTTAGTTTGTAAGACACACATGGTTAGCTAAGTGACGTCATTCTAAATCCAATATGGCGGACGGCCCAAGATGGCGGACTAGTTATTTTTTGTGCTGTGCACTGGCATGATATGGGTATCAAATGAAAGGGTTTGCTGAGAAGAATACGAAAACAGCTTGTGTTAATAAAATATTTTTAATGAATAATTTTATTTAATAATAATGGCAATGCAGATATACCTATCTATTTAGTTGGTAGTCAATATGCCACAAAACAAGATTAGTTTCAGAACTAAACTTATCTAAATATAGATTGAACTTTCAATTCGAACGTTTATATGTTTTTTACTTTTTAGGGTTCCGTACCCAAAGGGTAAAAACGGGACCCTATTACTAAGACTCCGCGGTCCGTCTGTCTGTCTGTCTGTCTGTCTGTCACCAGGCTGTATCTCATGAACCGTGATAGCTAGACAGTTGAAATTTTCACAGATGATGTACCTATTTCTGTTGCCGCTATAACAACAAATACTAAAAACAGAATAAAATAAATATATAAGGGGGGCTCCCATACAACAAACGTGATTTTTTGCCGTTTTTTTGCGATAATGGTACGGAACCCTTCGTGCGCGAGTCCGACTCGCACTTGGCCGGTATTTTATTCTCGCGTGCTAAGTAATTAATAAATCGATATCAGTCGTATGCATTAGCAGTTTTGATTAATTACCAACGAACGTGTTTTCGTATATACAATGTAGCTATAACTAACATACAATTCTGCCTAATTAGTCAACCGTACTGGAAGTTGCAACGAAACGGTATTTGTAATTTACGTCGATGGTGATTAATTAAAAAATTGGAACGCACTGCAATATAATCCGATGATTTTAAAGGCGTAACGTATAATTCAATATGACAGGAATAAAATATGATTAACTAGTTTCTGCCAGCGTCTTCGCTCGCGTGGATGTCGAAAATTAAACCAAGGTATCACTATACCGGGATAAATCCTATGTGCTATTCCAGACTAAAATCTATTTCTGTGCCAAATTTCATCCAGATCAATCCAGCCGTTTGAGCGTGAAGAAGTAACAAACATACAAACACACATTCACAAACTTTTGCCTCTATAATATTTGTGTGTAGTGTGATGCGCACACGGCACAACCTTAAAAAAATGCGCAAAAGTCGGCCTGGATGGAACGCTAAGATATGTGTTGAAGACTTCACAGACAGACAGAGATGTCTCATATTATTGTAACTATGAATGAGACACGTAAATAGCTCACAGAAGAATGTATCATTTACATTGATCCTTAGTAAGAGACCCACAGTCAATATCAATGGCTTTATCTGCATGATGATGAGTCAACTAAAACCACAACGCAATAAAAAATATCTATGAAACGTTTCTACACAGTGGACGATAATTATTGCTTATGACGCCAAAATGTGGCATTGTTGTCCCGAATACAAACTCATATCTCACATAGTCAATAACAAACCCACGCACAGAGAGGGTCCGTACCACACACGTACCCAGAGAGGATTCTTGTTATCCCGACCCCAATTCAGTGCAAGTCCCCTGCACTAATGGGCGCTAGTGACACCCGTAGGAATCATTAGGATCCGAGAAGCATAGAACCGGTCGATGTGACGACGCTTGGGACAGGCCTGTGTCCAATAGTGGACATCTTTACAGCTTACTAAGACAGACAGATTATCAGATCGTAATTTATTTATAGTAATATCGACACACGCATCTGACATTTACCACACTGAAGATTGTGTCGACCTTTGAAGAACCCTTTGGAATGCCATCCCTGAACCCTACTATGAGTTTGATTAATTTCTTTTCAACATACTTGCTCATAAAGTGGCTCTAATGACACCTATTATTTGTGACAAACTGTGACTTTTTCATTACTATTATTCACAAGTGAGTTATAGAGTTTTTTTTTTTAATTTATTGATTGAGTTGCTTTGTTCTTAAAAAAGTTTCGATACAAAAAAGGTCGTGCTCAATAGTACAAAAACAACACATTTCATGCAACTTCGTATTTAAATAGATAATTTCAACTTGTACGTGTTTAATAAATAAAACTTTCAATCAAATATAAATTTTGTTTATGTCTGTAATAAAGAAAACTTGAAATTCCCCATTTTGTACGTGGCTATGGCTAAAACGCAATCCGCAAAAAGCATAAAAAAACGTTATTTTAAGTCTATGGCCGATCGCCATAGACTTAAAATAACTGAATAAAACTGAATAATTTTGCCCGCCATTGCGAAAAAAAATTCCCAACTCGTTTTTACTGTTGGAAATGATTTTTTAGTATTATTTTCTTCACAAGTGTGTTGAAAAACGTCGTATGATACACGTGTGTATTGATGATTACCGTCCTCGGCTCTCTTAAGACCCTCACCTGACGGCTCGGGTCTCAATAGCGCCTCAGCGGTAATCACCAACATTACACACTTGTACCATAATGTACTATTATACGAAATACGGGAAAAGGTTTGACATAGAAACAGAAACAGCTAGGCTTCGTATAGAAGCAAAACGCCTTGTGATATGGGGTGTATTGTATGTTTTAATCTAAATACAATCAAACATCATCATTGTTCGGTTTTTTTTAATTTGACGATTGGCTCGCTTTTGACCACTATCTCGCCTGATGGTAAGCGATGATGTGGTCGACGGTGAAGCACGCTTGCCTAGAAATAACCTATTCACTCTTGACCTAAAGACCCCAAGGTTTTAGCTATCAGGAAACAAAGACTCCGGCAGGGAATAACACTCCTTAGCTGTATGCTGTTCGGTTACCAAAGTGTGTAGGTATAAATTGTGTCTACCGACAAACGGTCCAGTTAGGTAAGATCTGATGAAGAACTTCGGAGATATACAACAGAACTCTTCAATAAATAACGGCAGATCTCTCGGAATTGCTGCAATCTATGTTGTTTTATTGTTTATACCATTTCATAACATAACATCACGCCAGTACACTCTTAAGGGGTAAGCAGATCTCTCATTTCACCGGTTCTGTTTAAGTTTCATTAAATCTATTCTGGCGTTATAAGTACCTTACTAACTTACCTATTAGGTTGGTACAACTAAAAAGTAAAAAAAATAAAAAAACTTTTTTGCAAAATAATACTACCGACTTCCGAATACAAAACTACAAAGTGAAAAATAACTCTATTTTTAGAAGTCGGTGTCCATAATGCAAAAAAAATGGTACCTACGAAAGACACCGTTTTCTAAAAACAAAGTTATGGTAGTATTTTTTTGCAAAAATGTTTTTTTTCTCGTGCAACTTACCATAGTGTCTCAAGACGAAAGTCTATGATCAGTGTGTGATGCCAGTGATTACTTACGGGATAGAGACGTAGCCGCTCACAATGGGCCTCATCAGAAAGCTTAAAGTCACCCAAAGGGCAATGGAGAGGGCTATGCTCGGAGTTTCCTTGCGTGATCGAATCAGAAATGAAGACATCCGCAAGAGAACCAAGGTTACCGATATAGCCCGAAGAATTTCCAAACTTAAGTGGCAGTGGGCAGGGCACATTGCTCGCAGAACAGATGGCCGTTGGGGCCGAAAAGTTCTAGAATGGCGACCGCGTACCGGAAGACGCAGCGTTGGAGGGCCTCCCTCTAGGTGGAGCGACGACCTAGTCAAGGCTGCGGGCGTCCGGTGGATGCAAAACGCACAGGACCAATCAATGTGGCGACGCTTGGGGGAGGTCTATGTCCAGTAGTGGACGTCTGTCGGCTGAAATGATGATGATGATGATGTATAAATTGCTGCAATAGCCAAGCAAAACTCAGTCATCAGCAAACCGACGATAGGCAATTATGTTCTTTGGACAAACTGTTCAACTCTTTGTCGTAATTGATTACGATTACGACAAGTCGTAAGCAGCAATGACTACACCATTTTGTTGGCTGCACTTCACTTTATTCCGTAAATCGGTAACCGAACACCGCGACTAATCGCAGTTGATCGTGCGTTAATCGCAGTTACGGACAAAGACACGTAATTCCAATTAGCTATTGTTTTAAAGTGTCAAATGTTAAGGTGAAACTGAAAAGGAAAATCGAATCGGGCTGTTGTTTTAGATATCTGTATACGTACAAATCAGTTCTGAGACTGATTGATGTGTCTTAGCCTATGAACCATCGATTTGTCCCACTCTTTCTAATAGGTCTTTGCTCTTCCTTTTCTGGTCAATGGAAGTAAACAAAAGTATATCGTCCCTCTGCTGGGTCTATCTCACACTTTCCTCATGTTGTTTGTGTTTTGCCTTCTAGGCCAATCCGTAAATAAATTGTCCAAATCATAGAAAAGGAAAAAAAAAATTCGACACTGACACAACACGACAACAACAATCACAAAGTAACAGAGAAGAATAGTAAAAAAAGTACATACAAGTGCGCCAGGCGTGCTCATACCGAAAGGGTCACCAACTCAGCATTTGCTGGGCGTCAGGCATCCAGCGCTGATTTTCAGTTGGCACCCCGCTAGTGACACACGGACGTAGATAAATAAAATAGATCAATAGATCATCATGCCACCGTTTCTTAGGGATAAATTTGCAAGAGAGTTACCGCAGCCTTGGCACAAGCAACTAAAGGAACACGGGTGGGTTTTAGTCAGTAAAAGCCTGACACCCTCCTGCTTCACACAGAGCGGGAGAAGTCGTTGGATCATCCATGACCACAAAAAAAGGCCAGCTTCTTTGACATGAAATGTGTGAATGAAACATTTTTGATTTTTTAAAATATTTCTGCACTATTTGTAGAGGAGTAACATTGTAGAATGTAGAATCAAGATGTAACCTTTCGTTCTTCCCGGTTGCAGGGCATCCATGCGTATTTTCATGTGGGTTTTGAAACTCGTACTGAATTAGTCCACAATGGTTTGAGGTTTGCTAGCTAGTAATTCACGGATAGCGGCTAATAAATAATGTTTTATAGAGTAACTGCAGTCTGGTATATAAAGAGGAATGGCGTACAATTGCTAGAGGCAAAGTTTTCGCTATTGAGGCCAATCTAACGAGTTGTTCATCCTTCAACGTTTATTATTCTTCAGTAGGTACTGATTGTGCTGTATTATTGTCTGTTGGGTATTCCTTAATTGCTACAACGGTAATTAAATTGTCCTGTCTTTTTACAGAAACGGGAATAAGTGTGGGATGTTATATTGTCTGCCTTGTTGTATACTTTTAGTCATAATTCTCATACCCTTAGCACAGTTTATTTAAAGGCAACGAAACATGTCTTCTTTTATTCTTCTCTATTAGTCGTAACCCCATTTCTAGAAAAAGTCTTCTTTGCCAAAGTCAGTGATATTTCATACTCATCTTTGAATATTGCACTCCCCTTATTCCGATAACTTAAGTCAATTGTTAGGGCTTTTCAATATACGAGTATTCAATTGAATATTCTAAATATAACAAACATATATACAAAAGGGAGACGGAAGAAGGCTTATTGGGCATCAAAAAAATCGTCCACATCGATAACAAATGGGAAACGTGCCCAAAACGCTGGTAGCATTGCCACGTTGGATGGCAATACTGATTCTCTGACCGAAGAAAAGGCGAGCCCTCTGGTCACGAGAAGAGTCGACGAGCTTTTTGCTAATGTTTTGAAAAACTCGATGATAATCACATCACACTAATATTATAAAGACGAAAGTTTGTAAGTGTGTGTGTGTGTTTGTTACTTCTTCACGCTCAAATGGCTGGACGGATCTGGATGAAATTTGGTACAGAGATAGATTATAGTCTGGTATGGTAGATACTATACTTTTTATCACAGTAATATGTTCCCTCGCGATAATTTTTGACATTCACGCGGGCGAAGCCGCTGGCAGAAGCTAGTAATAATAATATTCATTTAAATTCTTAAGGATATTCATGTTCAGAAACTTGATAACTATCAGAATATCAATGGTAGGGGTCGGCACAGTAACAAAGATGTCCGTTGCGGTACACGCGATAAGACCCACATTTTGTTCATTCCGTCTAGAATTCTAGATAACGTCAGCTCTTACATTATGTATTTCTACCCCCATTTTCGTATATTACACAACAGTGACATGTATGCATATTTGATGACACCTCGAAAAATAAATATCGTGAGTTGTTGGAACTTTTCATGCGTAAATCTTTTAATCATTAAAATAAAGGTAGTCTTCATAAGTTACGTCTTACAAATATGGTAATTATTAATGGTGTGTGTCATCTCATACTTTCAATTGAAGGAAAGCAATAAATAAAAAAAATCGTCATATTACCTACTTGTTAATTTTTAACTTTAAATGCACAAGATAAAACCGCCACCTTAGAATTTACCCGTGACACAGATAATATAATACTAGCATACATATGCCTCATCCCATACAAAGAAACCGTGCCGTCGTAAATGGCGTTTTTCATCTGATTATTACCGATTATTTTTTGTAAATCGATCGCGTTCGGTTACGTTCCACGGCGATAGATAGATGTCTATCTATATCCGTGGAACGGAACCCAAGGCGATCGATGTTCAGAAAATAATCAGTATAATCAGTACAGTACGTCGGCACGGATTATTTGTATGAGATGAGACACCACTACCCGTGATAATGCGTGACAAGCAATAATTGTTCACCTCCTTCTTGTAAAACCTCACCAAATCCCTCTAAAAACTCTTTTCTCCTTGGAGAAAATCTTATTATAACAATCCATATTGATCATACATGATGTACAATACATAAACAACATCAGACAGGTTCGGTTTGCATGTAAACTTTCACACCAAACCACATGCAACCGCAAATTTTCTACTACACAATGCATTTGCAACTGAATACTTGCTACTCTATACAAAACACCTATTTAAGACGACGACTGTCGGCAACGACCGTGAGGGGACAAAACGCGCACTCGTTTCATATCCGCGCGATCCAAAATTTAGAAGTTTTTTGTACTTTCCTTATTATATAGAAGAAGTCTCTCTCTCTATCTCTATTATATATATAGAATAGAGATAGAGAGATTTAAAAAAAAGCCTTAGATAAAATGTAGATAATTAAATTGTCTTTGAGTTGGTGTCGATTTCAATAAAATACGCCCAGCAGTTTTGGTGCGATTGTCGTGTTCATGACCGTTTTAGACATAACTTTAGAAATTAAATACACTATTTTCTTAGATACATTAAGAAAATAGTTTAATGTAACATATATTTTTCCAAAAAAATAAGACTAGCCGTTTAGACGTGATTCTCATTTTAAAATCAGCTACTCAGGGGTATCTGCGCCTTAATGTTACAGCCATATAAAAAGATGTATATCTACTTTTACTTGAAGACCATAAACTTGAAAACTTGTAGAAAGGACTTTTCTCACGATCGACGTATTTGGAACTTGTCTAGATAACCATAAACTGTGAACATCGTAGTTAACGGTACTTTGAGCGCATATTTTATGCACTTGAGTACTGTCACAGTATAAATATACAAACAGCCCCCCTTTAAAACTACTAAGATTTTCTATAGTGGCCACCTTCGCCCACCTTTCGGTATATAAGATGGCACACTATGCCAGGCAACCCCTTACGAGGCGTCTGGGACCATCTACGGTAGGTCACGCCTCCAGAGTACTCGACCCTGGTCGAGTCGCATCGTGATTACTCACTACCATTTATCCAGAATGGTACCGGAGCTGTAAAGCCGCTCACTACACGCACCCCAGCACGCCAGCACTAGCGCAAGCACCGGCACCAGTGCACGTTGTTGGTGCTAGCGGATTCAATCCCCGCTAGGGACGCCAGAGAAGCTGGCTACCATTTCTCCAGAATGGTCCCGGAGTTGACAGCTCCGCACGCTCACCTCTCGAATACGAATCAACGCACCTACAAACGCTAGAGAAACGGCACACTCACAAAACATAACGACGTCACTTCTGCAGTGCTGTCAGTAGTGCGCGCCGCTGGGTCTCGTCGATGCGCATGTTTGTGTGAGTTGGCCGTTTACTAGTGCTTGAGAAAACTTGTACTCATAACCATACGGGTATAGTTTACAATTTCTATGAAGCTAGTACCTATTTAGCATTTCACTGATAAAATTTGACACAAGGATCGACTGACCAATCGCGTGGTATCCACGTTCTGTTCGCTCTATGTGGTGGTTGATCAGTTTGCGCAATATGCATGAAATTACCCCCACTACGCCAAAACCTTGCCAAGTTACATGCCGGGGATTATATCTTGGGGGGTCAAGACACAAAGTAAGGGAGGATTTAAAAAAGAAATTTAGGGCAAACCTACAAACGCTCGAAACGGCACACTCACACAAAGATACGCACCGACAAGACCATCAAGGCACTTCTGCAGTGCTGTCAGTAGTGCGAGCGGCATAGGGGTCTCATCAATGCGCATGTACAAACATGTGTGAGTGTGCCGTTTCGAGCGTTTGTAGGTAGTTTCCATACTGTTTGTATATTTTTACTGTGTTCAGGGTTCGATTAAATAGGATATGAAAGTAGGAATGTAAGTTCTACATTTCTGCCGATGGCAAAATCCAAAATCACATAAAACTCACGGCTTGTCATAATAACAAATTATTTTAAGATCCTAGCTAGACGGATTTTCCATCATCAAAATTCACAACACCGAGGTCACAAAAGTTCGTCAGCTCACAAACAATATGTCAATGTTAAATCTACAAAAATAAGTACGTAGCGATCTCTATCAATCATTTGCAATGATCGATGGTACATTTTATTTTATCTGTGGCCCATTCAGATCGACCCGGGAGGTCAATGGCAACATTGAAATACCTAATCGGTTCTCGAAGCACTGAACAAGCCCGTTCTCATAATATAGGTTTCTAAGGCCACATTTGTGGATAGTAGAATCTGTGTTATAAAACCTAGTGGTTGAATTTTCTTTTGACACCGTTTTAGTATTTGTTTAGAGTTTACAGTTAGTCAATCAATCTGCCTAGCCTTTTCACAACTATGTTAGGGTAGGCTTCCAGTCTAACCGGATTCAGCTGAGTACCAGTGTTTTACATGGAGCGACTGCCTATCTGACCTCCACAACCCAGTAACTGGGTAACACGATACCTTTTGGCTAGATTGGTGTCAGATCTCAAGCTTCTGACTACTCGTAACGACTGTCAAAGATCTTCAAATGACAGCCGGGACCAACGGTTTAACGTGCTTTCCAAGGCACGGAGGAAACTCGGTATGTTGAAATGGTCACCCATCCACGGACCGACCTCGTTAAGCGTTATTCATTATTATTTAGCCACGAGCTCCTCTAGAGTTTACAGTTAGTCGGTGTAGCAAAAAGATTATTTCTTAATTTTTTAATTGCCCATCATCTTCCTGTCCTTATCCCATGCTACTTGGAGTCGGTGCAACACGTTTTCTTCCTCCATACCGTCCTGTCCCCCGCCACTATCGCTGACTCCCTCTTCTTTCATATCACTTCTCACACAATCCATCCATCTTTTCTTTGGCCGTCCCGTCCCTATGCATCCATCCACATTTATATTCATAACTCTTTTAGTAACATGCGTTTCATCCCTCCTCATCACATGACCATGCCAAGACAAACGGTTTCCTTTTAACTTTTCTGTTTCTGGCGTCACTTTCAAATTGCCTCTGAGGCTCTCTGATGTACACTTTAGCCATTCACGTCACTCCGCACATCCATCTCAACATTCTCATCTCTGCTACATGCAAATTTTATCCATCTCTTTCATAGGCCAACATTCTAATCCAAAAAGTACTAGGTATAATCACGGACTGGTAAATTTTCCCCTTTAACTTGAGGGACATCCGTGGCTCGCAAGTTTGTTTACTTTCCCGAAACGTTAGTGGTAAAGGTAGGGACTCCCTTTTGGTCCGTTATGCGTGGGGCACTGGCTAAGATAGCCAGCTTAGCTCCGTTCAAAAGCACAGAAGCTTCCTGGGAGCTTCACAGGCTGCACGGGGCGACCTTACTGTTCCGAAGATTTCTTTGCGTTGAGATGCCACTCGCATGATCGGGCAGGCATCGGCTGATTCTTCGGCGTTAAAACAGCCCCTGCAAAGTGGGCGCGGCGCCTATGTTGAATAGATGTTTGTTAAGAAGGGTGTGGGCCCGTTATTGTCCCTATAATTATATTTAGATAATTTCTACTCAGGCTGAGGAGTTTTTTAGTAAGACGCGGGTGTACGTTTGGCAAAGCCATTTTTGACTGTCTACAGTCTGTTGCCCGTGACCATCTGTTATTATGTAGTTCTGTTGATCTTTGGCGAAACGTTAAAATTGTATAACTTTTCAACGATTTTTGACCTAAAACTTGCATAACACCACGGATGTGTTCCTTAAAGTATTTAGTAAGTATATAAGGAGTTTAGTACATACACATTTCACCAGTTATGTTTAATATCCATGAAATAGGGGGCTGTATCCAGGTCGAATTTCTAAGTAGAAATTCGACCTGGATACACTCAATAAAACTAGTCCTTGGAATTGAACCCAGAACCTCACTCACTCAGCGCACCAACCACCACTACACCAACAAAGCAATTTTGAAAAGTTCAGTCAATAAATTACCCATTAGCCTTCCACGAATCGATCAATGTCCACCCAGATAATAGAGAATATTTCATTCAAAACGTCACAATGCACAGTAATCATAATGCAAACGCAAACGCAATAACTTAACAAAAGACGTTACGTTTCCATAAACTTATGAAACGGTTTCCAACATGGCTACGCATTGTGACCAAGCGAAAGTGAGGTGACACTGAGCAACAAGAATTTTCACTTTTACGACCTTCAAAATAAATTCCCCATAAGTCTGTGGTGACTTAACAAGGTCAGACTGTTACGTGTGAAATTGAATATAAACTTAATGTTAAAATTCTTTATTGGAATTTCTATTCCCTCTAACTATTAAGGTTGCCCCAGATATTTGTAACGCGACAATGCGACATTCTGTTTTCAATTTTTTTTTTCTTTCTACAATTAGAACAATTCGTAGGAAAAAGTGTTGTCGCATCACTGTCGCACTGACGCCGCGCGCTGGTCTTTTGAAATCTTTATTTACAAGGCGAGAGTTCAATGCAATAATTAAATGTTCATTATATTGAACTCCACGAATTAAGGACAATCTTAAATCCGTCTGACCTTTATATTAAAATGTTTTCGGGTATCCTTGCTCCACTCCACAAGTCCATACAAACTTTCTTCGATAAATCATTTGGTAATATTTATTCGAATTAATCACTTCGAAATAAATCATCACTCTCAAACCTACACGCAATTAATTTTATATTACGGTTTTCTATTGAATTTTGCTTTTATAGTGAAAGCTTATTGATTGTATTCATTAATTTGAATGACTTTACTATTTCCAATTGTTTTTACTTATCTTCAAATAATTTTTGCATTAGCAATTGACCCATATTCGACAGTCGTTATGACTAGCCAGAAGAAATAATTGCTGACACCAGTATTGGCAAGGAGTATCGTATTACCCAGTTACTGGGTTGTGGAAGTCAGAGCTTCATGTACAGTATTGGTACTCATTCCAGCTGCATCCGGTTCAATATAGTTGGGACAAAGCTAGGCAGATGATAAGTTGACAACTTGACACACATTGCAAAAATAATTGCAAAAGCTAATGAAGTTAAATACTTCCTTATAATATAATTGTAAAGAGAGACAGTACTTAATGTCCATCATCACAAAAACACAGAACGGAAATATCTCCGAATTGGAATTTCCTTTCATTAACTACAAAAAAACGTCATTAATGCGTCCTGCAGTGTCCTTTATTAGCACTGCAGTGACTGTGTAAGGCTTCAGCTGACAGGCATGGTGCGACAATACGACAACTGGTGCATAGAATTTATATATCTGTAGATCAATTTATATGCAAACGCGGTGTCGCATTGTCTTCTAAAAATGATTTATGTATACCGCAGACATGTGCGACAATGCGTCAGCGATAAGACGACGTACTTTCAAATAATTTGTTCCAAAACTGCAGCTTTACAGGTAACACAGTTCCTATGAAAACGCATTGTCGCATTGTCGCTGGATTGCTTGTCTGTGGCAGCCTTTACGAACGACTGTTTATTAGTCAGAGAAACAATGCTACTTATGCCATGAATGCTATGCCCTGCACACCTGTGCTTCACTCATTGTTCAATCCAGCAGCTGCCAGCTCTTGAGATCATCAAGAATACTTTATGGTTATTGTCCCAACATCGACATATTATTGTATTGGTATTGTTTTGACGTTTATAAAATGTATTCTCGGCTTTTCAGTCAATGTTTTTGGCGCCAGACTGGTGCTTGAAAAGTTTATTTCTTTGGTTATGTTTTATCTGTGTAAAGTTTGAGTGGGGCAAAATGGCGGTTACCGTTTTAACATTATGATCATCTAACCTCAAATAATTTGGGAAAACAAGACTATGTTGATGATGATAGTCCATCATTGGATACTAATGATTTTTTGGTCCAGAAAAAAGCGTTTTAATTTTACTTTTAGCATCGTGATTCTTACTAGGAAGCCATTAGTTAAAATCCAGACAGCTGCAAAAAGATGATTTATTGTAGTCAATCAGTTTACAAAGCTATATATTTTAAACTCGAGTATAGCATCGAAAAACATGCATATAACGGCCAAAATCGATACTCTGAAACGACGAAAAACGCTATTTCTGATGTGTCAGTCCGTGATTCAATGTCTGATATTTATCACGGGTTTTAGTCAGAAATAAATATACCGTTATGCACTCACTGTGTTTTGACTTACGATGTTTTTATTTTGTGAGTGAACGCTTCATACGTATGTTCCTTGATGCGAATATCAGATTGATCTTCAGCGAATTTTGTATTATTGACGTTGATTAAAGTTTCTTGTTTTATAGGATTATAATATTTGTGTTTAGCTTGGCTGTTGGCGAGTCTCAGCTGTAAGATTCGGATCAGATTTTAGTATAATGCAAGCGTAATGTGGAGTTTTAGTCGGTAGGAGTTTGTCATTAACATCGTTCTCCGCAGGCGGAGGGATATCTATGAAGATTTTCCCACAGAAAAAAAGCTTAAAGCGTATATATTCCCCATTCCGCAGTACTGGCCATGCGCCCGCTCGAAGTCGGAATATCAATATTGAACCTCCTTTTGGACAATTTTGTTTGCAAAGTATTGGTTGATTTATATATGCTATATCAATTATGAGGAAATTCCAACCATAATTTTTCTGTGTAAAAATATTTTTGAATATCCAAATCGTAGTGGAGTATCCAAAAGTAACGAAAAAATGTACATTATTATTTTTTAAAGCGTAACTAATAGTTTCACGAAAAAATCATGTTTCGCAAATAATGTACATGAATCGCATGAAAAGAGTATGCTTTTGAAAGTAACTGTTTTACGGCACTAAATCGGTGGAAGACTCTTAATCCAAGCCTATTTCACGGGATGCTAAAAGCCAAGAAAATCTAATATTTGTAGTTATGAAACATTAGGTTACTACGTTAAATAGAAGTACATAATAATATTAGTTTAGAAACCCTCAATCCTTTGTACTTGAAAGTTTGTAAACTCTAATTATAGTTGAACGTAATTACCATGACACTTGATATTAACAAAGAAAATGACTTCAGTACTACACCACTAGTTTGTTAACAAATTAAATGCCATGTACTAGGCAGTACCTTGATATTATCAAGTATTTATCTCGCCCTTACTTAGTTTCTTAAGTATAGGTAGCCTTGCAGCCGCAGGAAGCCTTAATTATACTCGTAGCTTTAATTAAACCAGTTTTAAGGAGAACAGATCTTTGTTCTGTGGCCTCAGTTTTTGCCGCAGTTTCGAACTTATGCCATATAATTACATAGTTGGCATATGTCTTGTTATGTAGCTACATATTCATGTTAATTTTTATTCGGGTCAGTGCCCCAATTCCGTTAGAAAAAACTGCAATCGCAAAACAATTTGGGCATGATTCATCGTTTTACGTTTGTGTACGGCGAATTTTGTTTGAATGCAGTGTTTCCTCGTACGTAATGCCTCGATATGTTTCGATAAGATTGCTGTATTGTACTTTATATTTTATCGTGAAAGCCCTCTATCTTCGTTCCGCGAAATATTGGAAACACAAAAGAAAACTTCGCGAGTGATCACTCAATATAAGCAAAACACTTTATCGTAGTCACCATTTCAACGCTTGGAGGAATATGGCGTGAAAGTAAATAGGCGCACCATGTAATGGTCACATTTCCCATAAATACGTTGACACTCGTCACAGTTTTCACTCAGGGACAAAGAATAATGGTGCAATATGGCGACTTTCAAAAAATCTGCGCAGACGCCTGACAAAATTATATCCGGTTTGCACAATGCACTGAACGTGCGCATGTGACCAGATCATCTGCGTGAGCGCTTTGTGCTGTCCGCGTAGAAAGTGGGCGTTTTATCGCGGATAAGTAGGCGTTTTTTTTTGTCGCATTGTCGTCTGCCTGCCGAGACTTTCCTAGAAGTCGACTGCCAGTGAGAAGGGCAGCGAGTTGACTTGAAGACGTGCAAGAAATTTCGAACATTTTTAGAGCTTTACCGATTATCTCGATTCACTGAATGCGAATGAATATGTATTGTCGGTTTGACCCAACCCCTTTTGGTTTGGGTCAAAGTCGGACGGTAAGAAAATTCGTAATATCATTATAAGAATAGACCCTTTTATCTTTGGTCCTTAATGAGATTATCCTAACCGAATCTAACAGTTTTTCTGTAGTATATACCACGGAGTCACATTGTTAAGAAAGAAAATTTGTTTCAAATAATCTCACTAGATGGCGCGTGTAAAATTAACATTTTCTGTAATTGAACATAAAAATTGTAAGTTCTTGTTTAATCAACTCTCCTAAGTACAAAATTAAGGAATATTGGGCTCTTAATTCACATTTCAAAGATTATTTGAACGGATCATTTAAAATGTATGCCAATAGATGTCGCATTTTTAAATATCCGAGGCATTGCACTTGATTCTTAAAATTTGCATTGTGAAAAAAACACTATAAAACAAACATTCACTGTATTTAAAGAAAAAAATATTCAGGAATCCAGTAAACCCTTTTACGTGCAAGTCGCTGCTAACACCATCTATTGCCGTGAAACGGGACCGAACGCGATTGATGTACTTACACAAATAACAAGATTAATCAGCACGTTTTATTTGTATGGGATGAGGCATCTGTATGTTAGTATTATATTATCTGTGGCTATACATACATAAGCTGACTACATTAAGGATCGGCTTAGTTGGCGTGAATTACTTTACCTTTCCACGATTAAATTGCTGGGGCGCGCGCAACGGAGCGTCGGAACTTAAGTTTTTCGCTCCCAACTCTATTATAACGATGCACGCTCCACACAGCATGCGTTGCACAACTCCAGATCTTATCTCGTCATCATAAAGGCGACTCTTCAGTAAATTACGACGCAGTTGGTGTCGATTGCTTTTCACGCTGTACGGAATATGATTTCATCCGAGCAGGGAAAGCAGTGGTGTATTGCTTTCGCGTATATAAATGTATAAAAACGTTGACCTGAAATTAAAGATGGCTGACGCTTTGGAAACTCCGTGGTGGATATGTAGATGTTTGCGATGTAATCGTGATGAATTTTATTATATATTTGCAACGTGACAGTCTGGCACTTGGATTCTTTTGCCGACGATACAGAATCTTGGAAACAAACAAGAACTGAGGTATACAATCAGAACGCTTGATCTAATTTATTCTGTGTTCAAAGCTAATTCACACAAGTGTATTAAAGTCGTTTAGGCGTATACAGAAATCAGAAAACATTGAACTCATGAATATTAATATTGGATACAACGGAAAAATGTAAATGTCTGCTCGCCAGACTATGATCATCGATCCGTGACGCGTCTGTCTGTATGTTAGAACAAAGATATGTTATTCATTATGAGCTTAGATACACGGAATTATGTAATTAGATGGTAGATTGATAGCTCTTGGTAGATAACTTCAACTTTGCTCTGTGTCTTGGTATTCTACTTTATTTTTTGTTCGCTTTTTTATGAGTCCTTGGACAAAGACTGAGAATTGGTAAGCGTATAGCATGGTCTAATAATGTGTTTAAAGATTAAATGATATAAATTATCTCAAATTGACGTTAAATTAAATAGTCCAAAGACCAAAAACGATGTAACAATATCGAAGATCTTGATATTAATTCCTTATACCGTAATAGATAATAGAAATTCGTGATGGCGAAACGAGATTGAGCACATCTGGCATTCGTAAACGGCAAGAACAGGGCACGAATTGTTGATAACGCTCCTCCGTCCACTGAATATTACATTCGAGCAGAAATATTCGAGGAACAGCCTTATTTAAGAGAGTTTCTATACAAGGTCGAGTATTTCATGATTAATCAAGAAATTACGAGGACATTTCTCAAAGTTCAGTACACTTTAGAAGCCTCTTTGAACGATAAAAGGACTGGAAATTGTTTGCATAATCATAACAACGTATAAAATAATAATAACATGTACTATCTTATCCGTTATCGTAGACGTGAGTTGGCCTCGATTACTTTCAGGACAATATTTGATAGATTCACGCCATGTATTATCTGGAAGGATAACGTCGAGAGAGTTATTTGTTGCGGCTTTTCGCGACAACATTTTGAAATGCTTGACTAACAAACCATCTGATAAACCAGCGTTACTTTGAAGTGTCTTGTAGGATTGATTTTGCAATATTAATTCCAACTTTTCTCAACAAACAAAAAACAATGTAAGTAATAATTTATTCAACAGAGTATATAGCAAAATATATATATAGCACAATAAGTAGAAGATTTTACACATCTAAACAGCAAAGTTACGTGTGCATGCATAAGCATGCATTAGCTTATACAATTTTGAAACCGGTACACCGTGCCAAAAAGGTCTGAAATTAAAATACGCCGCAAAGATCTTGAGTCTAGATTCTAGCCCAGACATTTATTGTTCAAAAGTGAGTTATATTGCTTTAAACGGCTTCCACCTCAGTTTCTCGCCTGCAAGTAATACAGATAAAGTAACTTAACAAATAGGCGTGTAATAACTTTGATTTGCTGGTCTTTCATACCTTGGTGTCTGGACAATAAACTATTTCATCAAAGATAACACTGCTGTGCTGCTGCTGGGGCCTTACCTACTAGGTGTCAATGCCATCGTGATTCTGCTGTGACAAAGAGATAGTGCTCTTCGTCGTGTTTAACGACGTCACTCTCAACGTGTAAAGCCCCTGGCTCATATAGACATTTGCCCTTTTCAGCAATGTATGTGGTGTAGCTTCAATAACGAACGTAAATTAACTGATTTGACGTTGATGTTGAAGCCGACTTGATCCTTGAAGCAGAGACTTGTAGTTTTTATTGATCACTTCTAAGCAAGGGCTTACATTATTTTCATTCTCGTGTTTGCTTGCTGTTGTATTGTTCTTCGTGCAGCTTGTATTTGTATTTTAGTCTTTCATGAAGTAGTGTTGTTCTTCTTGCTAACTTTGCCTGAGTCTTCACCATAAGACACATAGTTTACGAGAGGTAAAATTAGTATTACCCAACAATATTCGAGTGCAGATGTCAGTGTCAAAGGGGTCAGTGATAGCGTGACGGGGGACAGGACGGTTTGGAAGAAGAAAACGTATTGCGCCGACTCCAAGTAACATGGGACAAGGGCAGGAAGATGATGATGACTCGAGTGCGGATGTAACTCTTCAAGAATAATAAACATATGCAGAATTACATTTCAAAACAGCAGCTGCACCTGTAGTAACAGATAACGTTATTATGACACATAGCGATAAGAAATGATTGCGGATGCATATATACATATATAACTGCGTAGGTCATGGCATATGTGTGTACGTGCACTGGCATCGCAACTATTTCTTAATGATTCATTAATGACTTATTCGGAAGCTATGATTTCCTGCTAGATTATCAACTTCCTGTTAACAATACTCATATGTTTGCTGAAGATGAGGTAAAAGTGAAACAGGATCTAGAATAAAATGGTCGTTTACATGTTTATTTGTAATAGAATGTTTAAGGTAAATTGTAAATCCTTTTGTCATAGCGTTTTTCCAGACTGAATGGAATTCCACACTATAATAAGATAAGACGACATCTCTTGTAGCTAATTGTGTTTTATTAACATCATTACTGCCGGGCATCACACACTGTATATAGACTTCTTCTTTCTTCTGCCGTAGAAACAATTCCCGGTTCCATTTGTTCCTTATCCAAGTGGTTTCCACTACTATGACGAAACTGACGCTTTTGGATTTCTTTGATATAAGTATCATCAGAGTCTTCTCTCTGTTGAACCAACCTGTAGTAGTCATCTGCTAAAAAGGTTTCACTCAAGTTGCATCACAAACCCACAACTCTTAAGTGCTTCCGGCAATGCTATCTGCATTACTGTTACATTTGATTTATCAGGGTCATCTTCAATATCCTCATCATTTGCCATGTTTCTTTCTAGCATATAGATAAGCATTATTTTGCCTTCGTCTCCTATAGCTTCTCTTTCTGTATCTTCATCCTTGTTCATGTCTCCTTCTGCCATTGGTCTGTCCTTTTGTTGTATTGGCAGTTCTTCATACTAAGTTCGAGTTTGTTTTTTATCTGCTATGTCTTCACGCTTGTTCAAGTTTATTTCTATTCAGTGGTCCCCCTTGTAGCCAAGAACTATTGTGAAGATAAATAGATTACTATCGAGATACTTAAACCCAATGAGATCAGAAATCCATTACACTGATCCAATAACCTTGCTACTAATTACGTTTTTATAACTGCTGCCAATTCTTTCTGCCACTTAGTGATTAATGTCTGATTTGTCCTTCTAAAGTGACAAGGCCTGTGCCGATTAGTTTTTTTTTTGTTATTCGTAGATTGTTTTGTAATTAATGGAATAATGGAAGGTGTTAGTTGGTCAAGTTCGTGTCGGACACGTTGACTTGTGTTGTTCCGTACTGTCTTGTGGTTTTGTGCAATCTTTTTTTTTACTTGACTTAGAGTTTCTTAGTTTGTAAGTACGAGTATGTGTGGGTTAAATCTTGCAACTGAAATTTAAGACAATTATCCCCAATCGATTGAGCTAAAATTATGCAAACCCGTTTGGTTTGAATGACAATGCACAATAAGCTAAACAGCTTGCTTTTTTCGGTAAATATATTTATTATTTCAATGCTAGAAGTGTTGAATATTGATTTCGGGAAAACGACAAAACAGGAAAACTAATATTCACGTATGCTGTTAAACTCACCTGTGTCAAGTATGGTGAGAATTCCCACTGACCCTGAATATCAGGCTTTAAGGAAATATTCAAAATATTACGTAATATAGTAGACAACTGAATCCAAAACCACAGTAAGATTTTCCAACCATATAGGATATTAGATGGTACATAACCAGCTAAATACTAATTTTAAATACACCTCAACAAATTAGCGTGTATTATAATGACTAATATATCATTAACAGAGTTAACTAAACAAATATACCTATTTGAGTTTGTTCGTGTAATTCAGTGATTAATAATTACAAGAAAGATTGTGATCAATTGAGGCGACGGATTTTGTATTATCAGTTCGAGGTACTGTAAAGTTTAAATCCTTAATTAAGTAGTACTGTAGCGCCACCGTATATCTTGATTAGGTAGGTATTGCGTGGTTGATGTTATAAGCGTCGATTGCCTACTTTGTATCCAGGTACTATGATTTCCTCTTGTTTTTGGTGATCTCATCTATTCCGAGATAATCAGAAGCACTGGAGGAACCCTTTTTTTATCGACTTCCGAAAAAGGAGGAGGTTCTATGTTCGACATTGTTTGATTTTTTTTTGTGTTAGTTCACTCATATCTCCGTCAATTGTGAACCGATTTTGAAAATTATTTTTCTGTTTGAAAAAGTATGTTCCGTAATTGGTCCCATTTTAATTTGTTGAAGACCTGATGAAGAACTTCGGAGATATACAACAGAACTCTTCAATAAATAACGGCAAATTTCTCGGGATTGCTGCAATCGCATGTCTGTTAATTGTTTATACCATTTCATAACATAACATCACGCCAGTACAGTCTTAAGGGGTAGGCAGATCTCTCATTTCATCGGTTATGTTCAAGTTGCATGAAATCTATTCTGGCGTATCTTACTAACTTGCCTATTAGGTAGGTACAACAAAAAAGTGAAAAATAAAAACTTTTTTGCAAAAAAATTGGTACCTACGAAAGACACACTTCTAAAAATAAAGTTATTTTTCACTTTGTAGTTTTGTATGTGGAAGTCGGTAGTTTTTTATTGCAAAAAAGTTTTTTTTATTATCACGAGCCCACATGTATAAGTTCAATTAAATCTATTTTCTATTAAAGTTTTTCAGAAAACCAACGAAGAGTCATCAGTTGCTCTAAATACTCATATATGCAACATTTTCGTATGCTATAATGGTCTAAAAATTTAAATAAACCCGAAACCCGGCTGTGTTGCCAGCTCCCCGATACTCCACATTTGTGCATATGTATTACATATTTGTCGAAGAAGAAGTGTGTCTTTCGTAGGTACCAATTTTTTTGCAAAAAAATTGGTACCTACGAAAGACACACTTCTAAAAATAAAGTTATTTTTCACTTTGTAGTTTTGTATGTGGAAGTCGGTAGTTTTTATTGCAAAAAAGTTTTTTTTATTATCACGAGCCCACATGTATAAGTTCAATTAAATCTATTTTCTATTAAAGTTTTTCAGAAAACCAACGAAGAGTCATCAGTTGCTCTAAATACTCGTATATGCAACATTTTCGTATGCTATAATGGTCTAAAAATTTAAATAAACCCACCCAAACCCGGCTGTGTTGCCAGCTCCCCGATACTCCACATTTGTGCATATGTATTACATATTTCATCCAAGTTTGGTCTCCACGCTACGTATACGGAATAATGCTGAACAATACGTTTTCAATATGTAGGTTAGGTAACTAAATTAAATAGGAAATAGGTACGTAAATGTTTGTATTCGCCGATATCTGAACAGAACCGCACCAAGATAACCGCCAGCGATAAAATGTTATTACATTTCGTGACACAATTCCTTTAGTATCATCCATAAATATAATAACTCGACGATGCTTTATTCACTTGTAATTCTGACTCGTTCTCGATCGCTGTCGCTTCCAAATCCTCGTCTGACCTTTAATTGTACACTTAATTCTCAGTGTAATCCTATAATCTATCTAACATGGTCAACGGGCAATTTGCTGTCGCGCCGTCAGACCAGAAACTGGGGCAAAACAACGGGCCTTTTCATCCTCACTTCAGTCCCCTGAATCATTAGTGAGTACACCCACATTTGCAAAACCACTGTCCTCATTACAAGAACGTTGTCCCAATCAATTCGTCATTATAATCGCAACAGCGCAGCGTGCGAATAAAAAATGACACCCACACGCGCCGCCGAATTTGGCGCGAAGAAAAACAATGGCGGCCATAACGGAGCGCGCATTGTACCGGCGGGAAACCAGAATATGTGTCACACGAGCTTTGTGTCATGTCAAACATGTCATCTAGTTCGCTCTCAGTTTTGGGCGGGTCGTTAAACTCGACATTTAACAAGCGAGTAATTAACATTTTAAAAATTGGAACCGTTTGAAGAATTGTGTCAACTCCGATACAGTGAGTGCTCATGTGTGTTAGTCTTGACTCTTGAAGTATTACGTTCACAGCCTTTGTTACAGACTGCATATATTCCACATGTGTTGTAAACGTCGCATTTTCTGGAATCGTTACTAAATGTCACTTTCACATCACCATGAATAAGGTCGTTTTGTAAATAAAATTTATCTCGTCGTCGAATACGACATGAAACTCCTCGGGAACGGATCTTGGACAGGAAACCGACTAAGATTCATTTAATTACATCGTAATTTCGTTCTGTGATAAAAACGGTCGTAAACAGAGTCTGTAATGTCAAAAGTGAGGAGAGATTGGAAAAATTATTTGTATTTATTTCTTCAAAGGAAGTGAAGTCTGTCTGTTTGATACGTTGTCTTTTATATTACAATCAAAGTCGCAATAGACAAGGGATTATTATTTAGTTATTAGTATTTCTTTTGGAAGCTATTTTGGTAATATAAATAAAAACAAAATAGACAATTAAAACATAAATAAATAAATATATAGACGAAAGATTTAAGGGAGAAGTCACCAGCACTATGTTTAAGAAGGCGTGAAGAATGAAGAATATTACCGTAACACAGATAAATTATCCTTGTAAATACAGCCTAATTGCATCCGACGGTTATGGCCGCGAGAGCCGTTACAAAACTTCTCGGAAGACGAATGCAGTGTAAGTAACGGTAAAAATGTTCGCTTGCGACGATCCACGCATGCAGAGTGGACGCCTCTGGATAACACACGGAATTTGCATCCATATAGCCAGTTAAATCCATGTGTATGCTCAGATGCTACTTCTAAACATGACACGAATACCAAATCGGTGTTTTTTTTTTACAAGTCACGTCAAGATGTTATCACACACAATGTGATAACATCAACGGCTACCTCAAAGTTGTAACAAATATAAAAAAACTTGTGAACAGTTTCTGCTAAACTTAATATTGCAGCCACAACATCAAGTTAATATATAGTGTGGCGACGACGATACGACAATAATTTCAACTTCATATACGAGTATCGATTAACATTCCCCATCTGCATTTAAAAATATTGTCAATAATTTAGTTAATATAGGTAGATTGACTATCCAAGTATAATGCTTAGATTTTTTAGTCAAGATTTATTCGATAGTTTCAAACTACTCGTGTGCACTAGTATCGCCAGTATCGTCGTACCTTGTATTTATTTCGTGTCTACAACAATATCAAATGTTTAACAGAACTACTAGGCTGACAGCAAATTGTTTTAGAACACTAGTCTCCTATTTATAAATGCTCGATCGACAATAAAGATAAAGGAACATTTGAACTGACGTTTGTAGATATTCAATATATGAATTTATTGGCTGGCCGTAGGTAAGATGCGCACGAGTTGCGCAACAGTGCGAATATACGTAAGGTCAACGCACCGGACGCATAAAATGGCGCCATGTTAATACAGAACATTTTGATTGCTTTATTTTTATCTTGACAAGTTATCTATTGGAAAAATATAGCTTCATATATAAAACAGCTTTTATAGCTGAAATTATGACAGCGTCGATAAATTAATAAAAAGAAAATTGGCACAACAAACTTTTGACGGAAATAATAGAAAAACGATAACTTCCTACGATGATTATCTTGTGTTATTGTTTTATAATGTGAACTACGTCAGTGAAGTCTACGATTTGTTTATCTGCAGTCACGATCGGCAGTTAACCCAGTAAATCATAGAAGTCGGTGACCCGGGTAATGCCCACGTGGAAAACGCAATTTAATGTCACAAAACACGCACATCAGATTTACTTTACTATTTATTCTAAAGAAGACTATTTTAGAGATTTTTCTTATATTCGCTAAACTTTTAGTTCACTTATGCTTCCAATTTTGTTGTATTTCTTGGAACTGGCGAATGCTTTGTTCACAAATCCTTTATGAAAGACACACAAGGATTATTTTATGCACAGTGAGTTTTCTTTTTTTAGCTCGTGTATTTTTGGCAGATCAAAAAGATTTTTACGCGATCCAACTCATTCGGGACCATTGCTGCTACTTGAAATATTGAGCAAGCGTCAAAGCAGGCGATTTGTACACAACACCACATTTTGCACATTCATTATTCAGTCCATATCTCTGATCGGTAACGTTCAGTCGTACCTGCAACATTTTAGCGGCTTTTGAAGTAGTTTTCAGTGTACTATCACAAATTGTTAAACGTTGGACAAAGGTCGTGATTAATATTAATGCTAATTTTTATCCGTGGTGCTAGGCAACTGGGCTTTTGTGCCTATTGGTCTTGTTTGTTCTGTCTCCTGCTTGATATGGAGGGAAGTGGAAATTTGTATTTTTCTTACTCCTCCATTTTCTTTTCTGATTAATTTCGTTGCGGGATCCAAGACAGTTAAATTCATTCTCCGGGACTTCGTCGAGCTTCATTGCCTCGGCGCTTGTCTGGTGGTCGCCACTGTTGATTCTGGCTTTCAGGAGTTGCAGTGGTTTGGGAATAGTGCGGTGGGAATGTCCCAAAAAAAAAAAAAAAGGTCGTGATGTACTAACGGTAGTAAGTGCAGAATAACACGCCAAGTGTGGCGGAATGGACTCTAATGGACAGTTGTCTAGTTTCATTTCAAATGTCTTCTTTTGTGCTGAACTGATGATATTATTGACATGTAGTACTTTCCAGAACAATTGGGGATTCCTCATCGTTCTTGAGTCGGTATTGTCATTGCCTTGAAAATAAATTGCTGCATTGATGCAATACCACTGTCTTTTGAACGAATTTGTTCTCTTGCCAACATTTTAATATTTAGTTCACAAGTATAGTTTCCAATTAACATGAAACCTTGACTACTGTGCTTTGTCTGTTTCTAATTCCGTATACAATTGTCGTGAGTCACTTTGGCTTGCAAGGGTAACTCTAAGTACAACCATACTCGTAACTGTTGTCACACCTCTTCACCAAAGTGCAGACAGGAGTATTGTTGCAATGGCTATCATGTCAGTTTAGTTTCTTCTTCTTTCTTCATTACTTAGTTCTCTTAATATATCAAACATCCATGTAGAATCCGCTTGAATAATATCATCTTACGATTAATATTCATAATCGAAAGGCTAAAGACTGTTAATAATGGTAACTGATGGAACAAACCGAACTGATCGAATGAAGTACATGCGATAGATATGATAGAAGAAGAATGGTTACTGCAAGTAACCATTCTTCTTCTATATAAGTCCATGTCTAATCATTCGAGCCAGCCTAAGGACTATTAAAACTCTGACAATGACTCCCGTCTTTATTACGGACTTTTTTTTTACTTTGAGTGAAGCTCGCCTTTGTACGTTAAGTTCCAATGATTCTGTAATTTGTTATGGTGTACAATAAAGAATTAAGAAAAAATTACTTGAATATGTGTTGTCGTATCTTTCGTTAACATCTTTATTCGCAAAAAATTATGTCGTTTGTGGCTATTTCCAGATTTTTCTGCCTATACTGTTCTTATTTTGACTGAAAATCACAAACGTTTTGTTTTGTTACTTTATTACAATACTGTATCGAATTGATAATATATGAATCCTGTTTGAGGTGAATGCTCCAAACTTTCCGTTAGGCATTGATTGTCTATTTTAATGATCTTCGCGACAGGTTCTTCTTTCGCCAAAATATTATCGTTTACTGGTTTGAATGATGTTTTATTAACAAAAAGATTAATTGATATATCCTGATTAAGGTCTAATTAAGTCTGAATATCTCTACTCTCTACTCTCATCTATTTTAAGACAAAAGTTTTGAATATCCAACCAAATCTTTACGGCAACATTTCTTCTTCAGTTGCGCTAGGTATAAAATTAAGGAACAAATAACCAGAGATATCAACAATCTAAGCACCATTTCACCTGACGGGTGCTAGCATAACGAATCACCTTCATATTGTAAAGCTACACAAATAAATTCAGAAGCAACAAGAAGGAAAACTGAGTTTGCTGTCCCTTCCAATATAACACTCCTTTCATGCCAGTTCAATTCCTGCAATGAATCTCTTGTACAGCAAATAGGTTCTATATATTCTGTTTACGTTCTTATTATTACAAAGGAACTACATAAAAGTGAAGTATGATATCGTAACTGAGTCAGTAATTATGAAAGAAAGACGTGTTTATTTTTATAACCTTTCCATGCGGGGGTCTTCAAGTGTCACCGGGGTTGATGTACCATCTGTTCTACAATGTTTAATGTTTATTAATTTGTTAGTAACAACGTTATCTTTTATTGTTTTATCTTTTTTATTTGTAATTATTTTATTAAATACTGCGACCTTTCTTTCATTAGCTTCTTCCGGCTTACATCCTAATTCATTTGGTGTTAGTGCAGCATGTCCATCAATGTGTTGTCCATGTCCATGAAATCCAAAATATACATCCTTCTAATATTATACTATTACATTTGAGAGTATGGGTTTGTTACTATTTCACGCAAAAACTGCTTAATGGATTTTGATGAAACTTTACAGTACTTAATATAGCTGATACATCAGAATAATACAGACATAAACTTAATTTCCACGCGGGCGAGAGCTAGTACTTCATACCCAATAAAAGCGGACCAAAGCGTATAATACCCAAGTTTTCTCACATCAAAATTATAAACCACTAGCTGACCCC
Organism: Orthosia cruda; assembly: GCA_964057195.1. NCBI lineage: Eukaryota > Metazoa > Arthropoda > Insecta > Lepidoptera > Noctuidae > Orthosia > Orthosia cruda. The sequence continues at coordinate 10,395,854 of OZ059854.1, read as the reverse complement.
CGGGGCTTCCCTGCCTGTCCTGTCTGCCCTGCCTACCCTGCCTACTCTGCCTACCTACCTACTATTTTTATCTTTCATCAATTGTTTTCTCAGCGCACACCAAAGAGTGAATTTTATAGGCAACATTTTGCTACCTTGGGTTACATTATTGCAATTTTCATAAGGATGTCTATTTTTTATGAAAATATATTATAGCCTATGACACTCAGGAATAATGTAGCTTTCTACTGGTGAATGAATTTTCAAAATCGGTTCAGTAGATCCAGAGATTACCCCTTTCAACGTCACAAACTCACAAACTTTACCTCTTTATAATATTAGTATAGAGTATAGAAATACTCAATAAATTTCTAAGCAAAAAATTGCAATATAGTCCATACCACAACTCATAAACGTTAACTAATCGGCAGGAAATATCAAGAAGGAGCCACTTGACCTATCGGTGACTTATCGCGAGCCAGCACGGTTGGACGGTTGCAAAACAACCAATCATGCATTAGCAAGGTTGCTGCAATTTCCGCTAATGCAAATAAGCTGCACATTGATTACTTTATTGGTACTAATGGATACGGTTTGTTGTGATAGTCGGTACTGGTATCCTTCTGATTAGATTCATGTCTGTTACATTCGTCGGTAAATGTTGTCTTTTCTATCAAAAGTTGTCCCATTTTATTGTATGCTACCTTTGGTTTGCCATCAATTAAGTTTGAATTTAGAATAGTTGCATTTGTTGACGTTTCCGTCTGTTTAAGTTGTCTTTTCTATCAAAACATGTTCTATTGTTTCCCTTTCAATTCTTTTACAAGCATCATTTGCTTTGTTATACATTTCGTGTTGATCTTCGATATCTTTACTTATTAAGCGCAACAGATGCCAATCTTCCACTTTGTCGTCTTTAGAATATCGCGTCAAATTATTTCTAAACCACCTTGTAATATGTCTATTACTTTGTAACTGGTCTACTAATCCTTAGATCTGCAATTAGCTCTGCGGTAGTTAGTCTTGTTTAGATACTGTCTTTCAAGTTTGAAACATTTTCCTGAATCATATATCTGCATCAAATTAATACTCTTTAATCGTTGTCATTAAGCTTTTCTAAACTACCCTCTATAGGGGGAAGTAATGACGCAACTTTCGTGACGTCATCTGTAGCCAAGCTTTTGTGTCACAAATAGGGCAATGACGTCATAACTAAGGGGTGAGTTACGAAATTCGGTAATGATGTCACTAGAGAGTCCAAAGAACTTTTAATGGAAGTGTATGCCAAGAATGACATACATTTTAATTACAAATTAGAACACGAAATGCAGACATCATTGGCCTTAATTGAAGAGAAGACATTGTACTCGTTCTGTATCGTTATGAAAACGTACTACAATCTACAAAGCTTCATTAATAGTTACAGCACCTCGTGGATAAATAATAAAAGCAACACGGGTCGATCTTCAAGGCGAAGCAACGCATGCCGAAGGTATTCCGTGGATTGGTGCCCTTCTTAACAAAACGAGATTCCTCCGTGCTTCAAAGCACGTTAAACTGTTGGTCCCTTCTGTTTGTAGGTCTTTGACAGTCGTTACGGGTACTCGGACACCGGTCTTCTCAAGGGCTACGGCTAAGGGCTAGGGATAGGTGTCTCTAAACAGAAACTTCACCCAAAAAAAGAAACCCCCTAAGTTGGCAAAAAGCTTGGTAGATTGATTGAAAAACATAATATTAAAGTTTTAATGATGATTACGAAAACTACGTTCCCAAAGGAAGTCATTAAAATCATAGCATATTCCTAAACACGGCAAAATCATCGCAATTTTATTTTACGCCTAATTGAAATAACTGTGATACCATCAACATAAATTGAGCTTAGTACACTAAAGAATGTAACATATGTTATAAAATTAATTCCATACAGAACACAGCCGTATATGGTATAATGGGTTTATCTAACGAACTGTTATTAAAATTATTCCACCACTAGCTCTGCCCGCGGCTTCGCTCCCTTCAACTGACTGCCTTCCATACTTGCCTTTCTGCATACCTACTTACCAATTTTTGTTCTAGTGTCATTCTTTCGCGGAGAATCTTAACACCGCCATTCAGAAAATATCTTCAAATGCACAACGCCATCTATCGAATATGGAGTTCAACTGTCCGAGTATCTGTATTGAGTGTGTTGTGATCATTTACTTCTTGAACACTTTAAATTCATCTAACTTTTGATAGAGTGAACCGGTTGTGATGAAACAAAAACTAAGTAATACTTCAAGTTACGCACAAGTTATCTTACATGGTTTCGAACATTATACGTGATGCGTGCACAAATAAACAGACAAAATGCTAGAAATAGATTCTGTTGAGGATGTAATGAGTTATGATCTACTATTTTATTATGCTCGAATAATCTGTACCATTTTCTCATTGTTTCTAACTTTAAATTAGTTTTATTAGTTTAAAACATAATGGACTTTTGTTTAAATAAAATAGAAAATGTAGGGTAGAATCTCTGTTTTTCTTTCATTCAGTTATTGTTCTGTAGTTCCAAGGTTTCGTGGTTTTGTTCTAGTTATGAATTTATTATGGAGCTAGTAATTTGTTATTCACTTGGAACAAACCGTCTGGAATCTCGATAGTTTATTCATTGTTATTATGAATTTACACTCTTGTACCAAGGTTATATTTTTGCTTTACTGCGATATTATGTCTACTCAATTTGAAATAACATTAGAATTTTAAACAATCCCTTTTTAGGGTTCCGAACCCAAAGGGTAAACACGGGTCCCTATTACTACTAAGACTCCGCGGTCCGTCTGTCACCAGGCTGTATGTATGTATATGTGATAGCTAGGCAGTTGAAATTTTCACAGATGATGTTTTTCTGTTGCCGCTATAACAAAAAATACTAAAAACAGAATAAAATAAATATTTAAGTGGGGCTCCCAAACAACAAATGCGATTTTTGCGATAATGGTACGGAACCATTCGTGCGATAGTTCGACTCGCACTTGGCCGGTTTTTTATAGCCCATATTGGCTGAACCAATTTGGACCACTTTTGAATCGGTGACATGTTAAATGGCAGTTGTAGTAAACACATTTTTAAATTTCTAGTGTTGTGTGTGGTGTACCTATAGTACACAAAAATCATCCCATTAATAATCCGACATCAAAACCAAGCACAGTCCATCTCCACCAATTTTTAATCTTCCGTCTATTAGCGCATTTCCTTAACGGATGATTACCGAGAAAGTTAACCCACCATCCATCAGTACCAGTCAATCATCACAACCGTCGCTTCCTGCCTACCCTCTATTATTAGATAGTGCATTGTGAAGTTGAACGTTTATTTTTGAATACATAAAGATATAGTTTTCTTGATTACTGTTTGGGTGATCTTTGTGTCTTCGGTGGATCAGAATTGAAGATTGCTGTGCAAGTTTTTTTAAATAGATTTCATTTATTTGTTATATAGACTTACTTAATGCAACAAGGTAGATAGTAGATACCAGTCTACCTTTGGGTGTTTGAACACAATCGTAAACGATATTTGAACATTAAATTCAGATGTTTTTTAAAAAAAATGTCATTTTGTTTTTCCTATTAAGTATAAGGTCTTAATCAGCTATCCCCAAAGAGCTTCCTGATAGTGTACTCCTGTGATATTAAGTTACACAATCACTGATTTGACTGGCGTCATAATAACGAATATGTCGCAAAGATTCCGCTTCAAAAACTCTCATTGTAATTCTATGTAATCTGTATCAATGTTTTAGAGGTTTCAAATTCAACAGTGGACATCGTAGGAACTGATTTAAACTTGCTACACAATCCTGTAGATTTTCACCACATGCATGGTGCCTGTCTTCCTACCACTGTTCCACGCATCATTATGTATGTGCAACAACCTCTAATCGAAACAAGTTCCTAGGCATTTGCAATCATGAATACGTAAACCTTACACCAGCCAACATTTCTCTTATAACAGACTCCATAAAAGTAAAAAAAAAGTTAATTAAAAAAATCAAGAAACCCGACTGCTTAAAAAGCGAACTAAAAAGAAGTAAACAAGAAGAAAATCATGCTGTGCGGTCGGAGGATACATATTCGCGAGCTGGCTGACCAAAACCAGATGTATCCTCCGACTGCACAGCATGATTTTCTTCTTGTTTACTTCTTTTTAATTCACTTTTTAAGCATTCGGGTTTTTTGGTTTTTTTAATTAACTTTTTTTATTTACAACTATTTAGTTATTTTTTTGAAATCACCTCTTAAAACCTTTTATTTTGATACCCCACACGATGGGTTTGGAAGAAAAAAAAAAATCCCCCCTCCACAAAATGGCGCCCAAAATCCGTCATTTTTTTCTTATCCAATTTTTATATAGCCTATGACACTCGAAGGTTTAGACGAATCGATTGACGTAAGAATCATCAAAATCGGCCAACGCATTTGGTCTCTAGAACGCCACATAGGAACAAACATACATACATACTTACATACATAGACTGATAAACACATTACCCTCCTTCGGCAGTCGGGTAAAAAGACGTAGATTACTCGTTGTTTTCCTGTATTTTCCAAAAGATTTCTCCGAACGTAGCTACATGTTTGCTAAAAATTTGTTAGTGCAATCCCCGATTTGTTTGTCCTCATGATGTCGTTATATTCCTCCACAAAATCTATCATTGTAATAAATTGTATGTAATCTGTAGCAGTGTTCTTGGAATAGTCTGTGATACATTGTAGTAACTGATTTAAAACTTGCAACATCTTCATACAATCGTAGCAAGTATTATCAGTTCCTACAATGTTCCTGTTCCTGTGATATATATTTTAAAAAAACGCCTGCTTAAAAAGCGAACTAAAAAGACATAAACAGGAAGAAAATCATGCTGTGCAGTCGGTAGATACATGTTCGCGAGCTGGCTGACCAAAACCAGATGTATCCTCCGACTACACAACATGATTTTCTTCTTGTTTTTTTAGTTCGGTTTTTAAGCAGTCGGGTTTTTTGATTAACTTTTAAGTTGTTTTTTTTAGAATTAGGTACATTTGAACATACAACTGTTATATATTTTTGAAGTTACCTTTTAAAACCCTTTATTTTGTTACCCCACATGATGGGTTTGAAAGAAAATAAAAATTAATGCTCCACAATATGGCGCCCAAAAGCTGCCATTTTTTTATTAGCCAATTTTAATGTAGCCAGTGACACTCGCAGTGAAAATCGGCCAACGCGTTTGGTCTCCAGAACGCCACATAGGAACAAACATACATACATATTATAAACACATTACCCACCTTCGGCAGTCGGGTAAAAACATACGTATCCAACTATTATTCTACGCCTCACATGTATGAACAACCTCTAATCGAAACAAGTTCCTAGGCATTTGCAATCATGAATGCGTACACCTCATACCAGGCAACATTTCTCTTAGGTAACCCCATAATAGTATCGAGCGATAAAGTTTTATGTGAACCATTGAACTTGCAATATTAGCCATAAACAGCATGGCATTTCAACAGTTATGTCGGTAAACACTTTATTATAATGGTTTAGTACTAACACCTTAGGATATGGAGATAATTATGGTTGTCTTACCTGTTTTTTATGGCAATCTTAAGATATAATTTCTTGATCATCTTGGTATAGAATGGTTTTTTGTACGGAGTTCCTTATCGTACGTTATAGTTCTGATTTGTTTGCGGGCTGAGGGGCTAGACCTAAAAAAGTGTAACAATGAAAAAAAACGACACCAAAAGCCGACACCATTTTGCAATTTTTTTCGAGGCACTTTCCTATCACCTAGGAAACTAAAACTCTTTTCAATTGATTCAGCCTGCCGTCAATTTTGAGAATATGCAAAAACCTTTTTTTATAAATAATTAGTTTTGCGTGATAAATAGTGCGAGGCACAGCGTGCTGCATGCAGTATGTACAAGCGAGGATCCGCACAAAAGGGAGAAGCCGAGGAGAGAGCTGGAGGCGCACGAAGAAAACCGAAGACGTGCGAGCGCGCGCTGACTAGACACATAGAGTATCTACGCTAGCAGCCGCTATTGTGTGTGTACACTGAGCATAATCTGTGTTGTTGTTATTTTGTCTCGACATATTTTACAAAACAGAAAGTCTGTAAATTTAATGAATCTAACTCCCTCTTTTTTTTTTAAATCCTACACATCAGACATTCTTGTATGGCGCGCATAAATGTCTCGAAAAGTGTCAGGTCAAGCAGAATAATGTCCTAGATTTTTCTTTTGCCAAAAACGTCGGTAAAATTGTGATCAGACCGCAATTTTGTAAGGTCAAAGTATAGAGGGCGATACAAATGGGATAAAAGGTAGGAATTTTCCAACGTGAATGCCAACCGAACACTTCTGAGTGAAACATTAGCTCTTTGAAACTTTTACTTACTTTTTAGGATTCCGTACCCAAAGGGTAAAAACGGGACCCTATTACTAAGACTCCACTGTCCATCTGTCTGTCTGTCGGATGCGGAACCCTTCGTGCGCGACTCCGACTCGCACTTGGCCGGTTTTTATTGATGTTAGTCTCTTGGTCGTCGATGGTAAGCGATTATGTGGTAGACGGTAAAGCACGCTTGTATAGAAGAAACCTATTCACTCTTGACTTAAATACTTCCAGGTTGTAGGTATCAGGAAACAAAGACTCTGGTAGGGAATAGTGAATTACTCTCCTTAGATTTACGCACTATGAAAGTATTACATGATTAAATACAATAATTGCAGGTATCAAACTTAGCTTAAAGAAAATAAACAAAACTTTTTAACAAATATGTATATCAAACCGACTTCCAAAACAAAATACGGCTAAGCGTAAAATAACTTTCTTTTCCGAAGTCGGTGTCTTTGGTACCTATTGTTTTCCGGTTTTCGACACCGATTTTTTTGTTAAAAGTTTTCATTTATCTCTTTTTAGTTTTGTTAGGTACCTCCAAATACTATGAAAATCATTTATAGCCTAAGTCATCCTCCTTTTTTGAAGTTGGTTAAAATACTAATAATATATTTTCTCTTCTGTTACAGGTACAGTCAAATCTAATGACGGCTCGGAACACTTCACAAGCTATTGCGCTGTACATAGCGAATTCTTATGACAGCGGGGGTGACGGTAGGGCGCAGCAAAAAGCGAGCGTAGATTATAATATCTGTCACACCGTGAGATTGCTATAAATCTTGCAATATAATAAAATGTCGATATATCTGTTGTGATCTTAACTAAACATTATAAAGACAGAATTTTGCGAGTTTGTTCTTACGTTTAGGTTTTGCCTAAGTTTAGGGTAATCTCTGTAACGACTATGCCTATTTGAATAAACCTTCACTCATTAAAAGTTACATTATTCCAGATGGCTATAAATTATTATGACCTAGGTAAAGCTGGGGTGGGCTACTAGTTTCAAATACATAATTCCCAATTTCGATATGCTTTATAGAAAAATAAATTACTCTACAATTTTTTTTTTTTTTGTCAAACTTGATTTTCAATTTCAATCCATTATTCAACACAACTGCAGAACATGAACGTGTCGGCAACAAAAAAAGCCCTCCTTACAGAAACATTCTAACTACCTGCAAAAACGATAGCAAAGCGATAATAATGATGTAAATACCCTCAAATAAGGTGAACAGCGCCATAATAGTTCAATACACGAACTCAAAACGTTGCCGCGTCATTTTACAGAAATAAACTTTATTTTTTTAAACAAACTTTTTTCGTATTTATTTAATATTTATTATATATATTTTATAGTACAGCACAAAAATATGTACAGGGCAAACATTAACAAAAACAAGTGTACAATGGGCGGTCTTATAGCACACGGCAAGCTCATACAGACAATCTTTGGATGGACTATACGATAGCAGAAGATTTTAGGGCTGTCAGTGTACAAAGTGTATTCTTTTCAGCAAACTCTTTCATTAGATACCCATATCATGGCAGTGCACAAAAAGAAACTAGTCCGCCATCAACAAACAAGTATGCAAAATTTCATCTTAATCGGTGGAGAATAACTGCTTTAAAATTCAGTTTCAAGATTTGACCCGAACACACTTACATACATTGCAAGTTAAATAGAAGCTTGTAAAAAGAGGTTACAATCTCACGCGATTTATTACAAACTTACGGTGTGTGCAATAATCTTTTCAATAATCAGTTTACCTTCCGTTTCTAAAATGTTTCAAAACAAAACGAAATTAAACAGGAAAATTAACTATAAAGCAAATAGACGTGTGAATGTCTCAGGCCCAGTTTTTGATCAGTAGTTAACTCAACCAATGATTAAATATACTAACAAAGGTTTGCAAATTTTGATAAAAGGTGTTTATTCATCAATCTTTAGTGTAACAAATGGTCAAATAATTAACTCTCTAAATTATTTAACCATTTTACTGAGATCTGCGTGTTACGTATAATTTCGTAGCATAGCATATTTAAGAGAGCTCCGACTGAATTTTCTAAGTAAAAACTCATAATTCCAGGTTTGGCTCTCGCCTATTTCCTCCTCCAATATTGGACCAATTTAAAAGATATTCCATAAACTTGAAAAGAAAGATATAAACTGTGCCCCTATGCATTTCTTTTTAGGGTTCCGTACCCAAACGGTAAAAACGGGACCCTATTACTAAGACTCCGCGGTCCGTCTGTCTGCCTGTCTGTCTGTCACCAGGCTGTATCTCAAGAACCGTGATAGCTAGAGAGTTGAAATTTTCACAGATGATGTATTTATTTCGTTGCCGCTATAACAACAAATACTAATAACAGAATAAAATAAATATTTAAGGGGGGCTCCCAAACAACAAACGTGATTTTTTTGCCGTTTTTTTGCGATATTGGTACGGAACCCTTCGTGCGCGAGTCCGACTCGCACTTGGCCGGATTTTTTCATTTTTAGTTGTCGAATTTGTACACTAGGCCTCCGGTGACAGCGCAATTTTGAGCTTTTTTTGAGGGTTCTAGTGCTTCTTACGATAATATATCATCAAAAACGAAAACATAGGGCCACAGTATATATATTTCTTATTCAGTTTATGGAGCTCGTGGCTAAATAATAACAGTCGCACGGGTCGATCTTCAAGGTTACGCAACGCTTGATCAGGTCGGTCCGTGGATGGGTGACCATTTCAACATACCGAGTTTCCTCCGTGCCTCGGAAAGCACGATAAGCCGTTGGTCCCGGCTGTCATTTGAAGATCTTTGATTGTCGTTACGAGTAGTCAGAAGCTTGAGATCTGACACCAGTCTAGCCAAGGGGTACCGTGTTACCCAGTTACTGGATTGTGGAGGTCAGATAGGCAGTCGCTTCATGTAAAACACTGGTACTCAGCTGAATCCGGTTAGACTGGAAGCCGACCCCAACATAGTTGGGAAAAGGCTAGGCAAATTCAGTTGATGGAATATATTTTAAATTGGCATTTCCTCTTAACTACGGTTCGAAAAACGGCCTTAAAGAATATGCAGCTTCGTCAACTAACGTTAGCAAATCCTTTTTAGGGTTCCGTACCCAAAGGGGAAAAATGGGACCCTATTACTGAGACTCCGCGGTCCGTCTGTCTGTCTGTCTGTCACCAGGCTGTATCTCATGAACCGTGATAGCAAGACAGTTGAAATTTTCACAGATTATGTATGTCTGTCGTTGCTATAACAACAAATACTAAAAACAGGATAAAATTAATATTTAAGGGGGGCTCCCATACAAAAAACGTGTTTTTTTTGCCGTTTTTTGCAATAATGGTACGGAACCCTTCGTGCGCGAGTCCGACTCGCACTTGGCCGGTTTTCTTTCTACTTTATGCTAAGCTTAACATGTACATGTTGCTTACCTTCATATAATTTTATCTACATACAAACATTTCTCAGTGGGTGTTCATTTCTCTTTAAGGCTTCTATGACCTTTCAAGGTGACTCATAAAGATTTCTTCCGCAAATCGCATACATATGACTATTTAACGACGTACCTATATTCCATATGTTTATAAACAAATCTGTGTGAAAATAACATATGTTGTAAATTATCAAACGCTGCATTGAACGGGTGCTTCCTATACATACATGTATACTATTGATTATTATACAAGAAATATATTTTCAACATAATAATAAACCTAATGTGTGTTGAGATGATCAGCTGGTAAATCGTAATTAGGACTACCAATCAGCTGTGTAACCTTAACTAATATTATCAAGAGGTAAAGTTTTATGTTTGTTTGTATAGAAAATTCTTTAACTGATAAAAAGCTGCACATATCGCTGAGTGTCATGGGCTACTTTACAACCAACTTCAAAAAGGAGGAGGTTCTCAATTCGACTGTATGTTTGTTACGCGATTAGTCCGCCAATTATGAACCGATTTTAATGATTCTTCTCTTTTGTATTTGAAAGATGGTGCTTCTCATGTAGTCACATTTAAATTTGATCAAGATCTGACGAGTAGTTTTTAAGTTATCCTTAATAATGCGTATTTTTTCATGATAATATACGGTACCAAAACTAAAAAAAAACAATTTACAAAAAAAATAAACTGACTGCCAGAACAAAACGACAAAAGAAAATATTGTTTCTCTTTGTAATGTTTTGTTTTAGAAGACGGTTTTTTTTTTGTTAAAACGTTTTTATCTAGAAAAATTCAACGGCTCCGGTCGTTTGTTAATTTTATAAGAAATATGATCGTTAAATAACCATTGGTAACTAAAACTAATCGTTATCGGTAACTCTAGTTATTAAGCGTTACCCGCAACACTTACCAGTAGCACTATTTGACACAGCCATCAGAACATGATCAGCGGGTAAATCTATCGTTTAAAATTACAATTGATTTTTAAATAACAGCAATAATAATATTGGTAAACAAAGCACCTACTAACACAAGCTAAGAATAGTGGTGGACCGGTGGTAACGGCGCACGACGTACATCTCGTAGGTCGTGGGTTCGAACTAACCCACTAGGCCCCAGAACCACAGACATAAATCTAACTAGATAACGCAAGTCTCTCCATCTGAATGAAAACCAAGTGTGTCACTTTTTCCATTTTAAAAGCAAATTTACTTACAACTTTTTCTACGTATACATTACTAGAGGACGCCTTGCGGTTTCACCCGCGTAGTTCCCGTTCCCGTCGGAATACAGGGATAAAAGTAGCCTATGTCACCCGGGGATAGAGGAGCTTCCCAACGGTGAAAGAATTTTTGAAATCGGTCCAGTAGTTTTGGAGCCTATTCGGTACAAACAAACAAAAAAATCTTTCCTCTTTATAATATTGGTATAGATTTACAGCTCAATATGGCATAACAACGAGATGGGCAGATGACATTGTTGCCATTGCGGGTAGAACCTGGATGAGGTTAGCACAGGAACGTGGTGATTGCTACAAGAAGAGAGAGGCCTATGCTCAGCAGTGGGCGAAGTCGGGCAGTGGATGATGATGATAATGATGGCATAAAAATGATTTTTTTAAGATTTCGGTGGATTTCTGGTGCCGATAATGCTAAATGAAAAGCTCAGATTACGATAATTATTGATCGTAACTATACTCCGTTTTTTAGCACGCGATGTACATACAATTGTGTCATCTAGATAGATTTATATCTGTGCCTAGAACCAAAAATTCAAAGACGTGACATCCACCTCTCTTTCACAGAGAGAAAAGGCTGATATTATTTATTTAACTAAAACATATCATCAACGGTAACTCTAAGTATCTAGTCGCTAATGTCGCTATCCGTAAACCTTACCAGTAGTAGCACTACATTGACACAGCCATCAGCTGAGATTACGAGGTCGCCAACCGACCCACTTGTGCTATCAACTAAGGAGCACCACATAACAAACATTGTTATAAGCTGTGCAACTAAGATATCATTCAAATGGTTTATTAGACAACCTGATAGTACACTGACCTGCTTCGGAAAGTTACTGCAAACATTTATCATGTAGAGAAAATTATTTTGTGATAAGGAATTGCGAAATGTTATTATTACCTGTCTGCAGTAAACGTTTTCATTGGCAACTGTCTTGGATGGATCATCATCAACATCATCGTTGTGTTCATTCCACTCCTCTGTCTGTTTCCTTGTTACCCCTCTGTTTCCTTTTTGACCGCGTCGGTGAGTTTCTTTACAGATTCTTTACCGAGTGCACGTAATTAAATGAGAGCTTCCCGAATGAGTCGTTTCGGTACAGATTCTTTACTGTTTCTCATGTCAGCGCGGTTTTCGATTCAAAAACGAAAACGACACGAGACCTAAGTGTCAATCGGATCAGGAAACAGAGCTTGCGAATGTCAACATTAGGATCATAAATGCATGCAGAGAGGAGACAATACTTGGATTTTTTATACTACTCAATTCTGGAAAAGTCCAAAGCCTTTATTTTTCGTTGCATTGCTCAAGTCTAAATCCACAGTTTGACGATGTACGTTCAAAATAAAAAAAAATATCCATTTTTTTCGTCAATATCTAACCCTGTACCAAAAAGTAAAAAAAAAAAGTTATGAGCGTGGAAAGTTCCATATTTCAACACTAATTTTAACACATCTTTGGGCGGAAATCGATGCCATAAGAAGAAGGAAAATTGCAAATTAAACACCATACAGGGATATATTAGTAGTTCAATAATGCAAATAATGTTATTTTGAAAATATACATTTAGTCGTTTTTTCATGATATCCAGACTCCCAAAGGTCTGCTTATAAAATTTCGCGCGCTTGTTTTCGGCCTAAATCGCGACGCGAACTAGCTTTTTACTGCTCATCACAGCATCTATCTCTTTCAGACTTGTTGTGGGATGTCATAGCATGCATTTTAACCCCGCGCACAAAATAGTTCGTGCAGCCTTAAATAAATAATGCGAGCATTTGACAAATGATCGTCGGTCACTACACCGAAATAGAATGACACATCCTTCCAAACTTTACAATACAAAACCCATTAACGGGTAGCTTCCTATAACAGTGAAACTTCAGTTACCGTAATTACTGACACAGTGGTCTATTCACAAAAATGGAGTACCGTTAGCACATCTCTCGATGAAAACAATCGAATCTGTTCCACTACTGTTTGTAGCTGAACTATAGATACATTGTGGGCGTGAACCCGCGGTGTGTATGCCAGCGGGTGTAATAAACTTAATGAATTATTTATTTAAAACAGTATAACGGAAACGTGTGGTCATATTTCAAAAACTGCTCTTGTCCATGTAAATGGACAACTTTCGCCAAGGAAGTCAAAGGCCTAAAAATAATTTGGATTATCCATACATAGTTGTCATCAGCTGACTAAAATTTATGATTGAAGATGATGGTCAAAGAAAGAGGAATGGTAATGAAAGAAAAGGGTCTAATTGTAAGTCTGTTGTCAGGACGGAATGGAACAAGTGTTGCATCGATACCAAGTAGCATGGGAGAAAGATTATGATGACGACGCTGCCGCGCTGTAGAGTAACGACGAAAAGATTGGAACAATTTTAATTCAACTGAGGATGGATGGAGAGGGAGAGGGAGGTAAAAGAAAAGGGATGGAAGAAGAAACGTGTTGCGCCGATTTCACGTAATATTCAACATGGGCAAGAATATGATGGTGATGGCGTAGAAGAGTAACAATGACGATAGATTCTCTATAAAATGATCTGTATAAATAGGAGGTGATTGAGATGTATGGAAGATGAGATACAACCTGGGAGTCTTTAAGTCAGGAGTGAATAGGTTTCTTCCAGGCAACCGTGCTTCATCGTCGAACACATCATTGCTTACCATCACGTGAGATAGTGGTCAAGCGCAAGCAGGGCCGCGCCGACCCCTGGCAGCGCCTGTGTGCGAAACCTATGAAGCGCCTCTTTTTTACTCGACTGCCGAAGGAGGGTAATGTCTATGTATGTATGTATTTTTGTACCTATATGGCGTTCTAGAGACCAAACGCGTTGGCAGATTTTAATAATTCTTACTTCAATTGATTCGTCTTAACCTTGCGAGTGTTACTGGCTAAATTAAAATTGCATAATAGAAGAATGGCGGCTTTTGGGCGCCATATTGTGGAGGCCCAATTTTTCTTCTTTTTAACCATTTGTGTGGTTTATCAAAAATAAAGGCTTACAAGATGTGATTTCTTAAATATATAACACTTATATGTTTAAATGTAGGTGCCTAATTCGAAAAAAAATATGGTAACTAAAAATGTATAAATAATAAAAGTGAATTTAAAAAAAAAAAACATAATACATACACACAGCATGATTTTCTTCTTGTTTACGTCTTTTTGGTATGCTTCAAGCAGACGGAATATTGATTTTTTTAATTATTTTGTCGTCGTGTTCCAACATTAATATTTTTTTCACGTTTCTAATTTTGGCTGATATAATATTTTCTCCAGCCTAGATAAAAAAAAATTTTTTTTTCAAGTTTTGTGTTTTTTATTGATATACTTCCACACACTATCTTTGCTTATAGCATATACGTATAATGTTGAGACCACATCCGTCCGGCGCCCATATTGCCCTGGCGCCTGTGTGCGCCGCACACTTCGCACACAGGGGCGGCTCGGCCCTGAGCGCAAGCTTACCATTAGTAAAAAAAAGTTGATGCGTACCGTCGTAAAATCATGATGATGAGAATACTTTAAAATATATCCAGTAACCAGTTCGTTAAGCAGCATTTACCTATGTGCGTTTTGATTAAGCTTAACAACAAACACGTGGGTAATCTTTAAAGGATTATCACGATAATCTCCGTCTATTCGACATCGTGTTATGTCAATGTCTACCGTGTTACTTTTAGCCGATTATTGAGTTGAATCGCCGATTTTGTTTGTTGACGGCTAACCTTCGCTAATCCGATTTCTTTTACTTCACGGTTTATTGCTTAAACCGTTGTTGAATTAACGATTAATTGATTGATAGCTTTTGCAATAGTTAATTTTGCGATCGTTGTATGATTTGTAATCTAATATTTTAAATGTGGAAGTCTGAATGTTTGATTGTGATCAATCACGCCTCTGTGGCTGAACGTTTTTGTATGTTTGGAGCACAAGTAAAGGTGTCATGGTCTAGAACTTTAGATGCATAGGATACTTTTTATCGCGGCAGTTCGTGCTCGCTGGATCGCAAGTGAAGCCGGTGAAAAGAACTAGTGATTCAATATCAGTGATACGTTCCCGCTGGCTCATATTTGACATTCAAAAATGAATGCTACTTACAGTATAATTAATTGATTACTTTTACCTTAAACTGACCAATTGGGCATTACCCACAAATAAATTTTTCCTAAAAACTGACAATGACTCATAAAACTTGCAATTGTTTTTTTTTAACAAAAACCGTTAATCGCTTGCATCAGAACTTCAAAAGTAAATTACGTGTCACAAACCCCGTGGTGGGCAATGATCCACAGACGTACGTAGGTGTAGTGTATATGTGACGACACCGCGGTCGACGAACGCTCATGACTTCAGCATGCTTCAGATCATTTGCTGATCTAGTTGCGCATGCGCTGATTAGTCAGCGGACGATCGTGTGATAAGTGGCATGCGAGGAAACTGGAAATGTTTGTAAAATTTATGGCATGGTAGCTGAACAGAAGATGGCATGGTACTTGAATCTATGCAAGATTGCTTCTGTGCTACGGGAATCAAGGCTAAAATAAAATATGGTCTATATGACCATATTTTATGTGGTTGATATGGTTCATGTGAGTGTTTGAGCCTCATGCTCTGTTGTATCAGATAAAACTGAATTGATGAAGAAGAAAGAGGCAATGGCAGAAAGAAAGAATTGATGAAGAAAGAGGCAATGGCAGAAAGACAGAATTGATGAAGAAAGAGGCAATGGCAGAAATAAAAAATTGATGAAGAAAGAGGCAATGGCAGAAAGACAGAATTGATGAAGAAAGAGGCAATGGCAGAAATAAAAAATTGATGAAGAAAGAGGCAATGGCAGAAATAAAGAATTGATGAAGAAAGAGGCAATGGCAGAAAGACAGAATTGGTGAAGAAAGAGGCAATGGCAGAAAGACAGAATTGATGAAGAAAGAGGCAATGGCAGAAATACAGAATTGGTGAAGAAAGAGGCAATGGAAAAATATTGGAATAAGAATAGTATCTAAGTAGAAAGATGCAAAGAGTTAGCTTCCAAAACGAATTAAATTCTGTCGTTTATGATTATTGAAGTAGTTATGCAGCTGCACAATTGAACAGTACATTCCAGGGTTATCCTTGTAGGGATATATTAAGCATAAGATGATTTATCTCAAGTACTGATTACTTCACTCAGGAGGATTGTACGATAAAATGCATGCATTACAGCACTGTAATATTATGAAAGTATGGACAAACGCATTGCATGGATTCTTCAGATTCCTAGTAATTGAAAGAAAGAAGCGGTGATGCCATGTTGTGAAAGATGACTTCAACGACATTGCATTGTTTTCCTGCCACCTATAAGGGTGATCATGAATGAATGCCTTAATAAGAACGCTATGATTGATGGGAACTTTAAGTCAGGCTTTATTTGTGCAGATGAATGACCGAATTTTTGTAGCAATATTGTGTTCTTCTAACCAACCGCTGCTTTACCTTTACCAAGGGTTTCCAGAGCTAAGAAAGAAAATTTGGTTTTAATAAATATCACTAGATGGTGCGATATGCACCGATTTGTTATTGAAATTTGAGTAAAATTTACATTTTCTGGAATGGACATAAACATAACAATTGTCTGTTCTTGTTTAATAAACTCTCCTTAGCACAAAATTTTGGAATATTGGACTTAGTTCACATTTCAAAGATTATTTGAACGGATCATTTAAAATTGATGCCAATAGATGGCGCGGTTTTAAATTTCTGAGGCATTCCAATCGATTGTTTAAACTTGTATTGCAACACATTTTGGTGCAATGAAACTAAAAAACGTGCAAAAAAATACTATAACTGAAATCGACAGTGACGATTTAAAGAAAAATATTCACGAACCGAGTAAACTTGCAAGTCGCTGCTAACACCATCTATCTATCGCCGTGGAACGGAACCAAACGCGATCGATGTACACAAAATAATAAGTTAAATCAGACGAAAAAGACTAGTTACGTCGGCACGGTTTCTTTGTATGGGATGAGGTATCTGTATGCTAGTATTATTTTATCTGTGTCTTTACAAAACTTTCGCTCTTTCATAAAACTGTTAACATTTACCAATAGAAATGATTTTCTTTGTACATTTATATCAACGATAAACATTCTTCAGCTTTCTATCAGTGTGTTTGACGTGTATATTTTCAAGGCATTTTCCATTGTAAACAATTTCTCTGGGGTCACAATAAGAGGTTTCGTCTTAGGACATGTTAGCAGAAGGAGTGATAGAATGATGTTAGAGAGAGAAAGTAGTAGGTCGAGGTCGCGAATATAGCGGATGTTGATTGGCAGATGGGACAAAAGGTTGTTCTCAATATCGTCAATAGGCCTATCTTAAATGGGCATGTCTTTTTGGTTGACGGTGAAGCGGCTGTTAAATGTTAGGATTTATTGTTTTGCTGATGCTAGGTCATATATTGTATAGTTTATTTGGAATAATGTCCGGTAAATGGAAGTAGTCATAGGCTCGCCCTGTTTTATACTGTGGTCGTTGGTGAGAACGCCGTAACACACACCTCTGCTGTTGAAAGCGATTTTTTTATCAGGCACAAAATAAGAATGTAGGCATTTATTTTCTATTGTGTTTTTGAGAGCAAAACCGATATAAAAACACTGAATAAATTGTGGTTTATCAAGTCTTGGTGGAGTATGAAATACTACACCACCATCCCCAATGGCTATATCAAACTTAATAAGCTGGCTGATCAGGGAAATTGGATGCAGTAACATGAACCAAAATCAAATCACAGGATATAAATCAGAACGAAACGGAATAATTTATATAAAAAACCGGCCAAGTGCGAGTCGGACTCGTGCACGAAGGGTTCCGTACCAATATCGCAAAAAACGGGAAAAAAATTACGTTTGTTGTATGGGAGCCCCACTTGAATATTTATTCTGTTTTTAGTATTTGTTGTTATAGCGGCAACAGAAATACATCATCTGTGAAAATTTCAACTGTCTAGCTATCACGGTTCATGAGATACAGCCTGGTGATCGACAGACAAACATACAGACGCACATTCACTGTACGTCTTAGTCTTAGTAATAGGGTCCTGTTTTTATCCTTTGGGGTACAGAACCCTAAAAAACGACTGATTGAAAAGTACTGGGTAAACATTTCTTCAAAAAAAAAAAAACTTTGATATTCTGAGATCCCACTGCAATCGGCAGGTATTTTGTTTTTGATGAAACTTGATTTTTATGAATGATTCTTCTTTAAGCTAAGTAAATAAAATAAACTGCTGTAAACGTTGGCGGTTCCCCAAGTACGAGGCTTATTTTTAGCTTTTTAGAGGTGTCGGGGGTTTTTTATTTTAATTTTATTAGTGAAATCCGTATATAAAATCCGTTGCGGTGTTTAGAACATGAGGTGAACAGACGCGGACAGCGACTTTCTTCGACATCTATTTGTGTAAATAATATCATTGAGAAGTACAACCCGTCAGCTTTCAAAGCTAGATTGTACAGACATCTAGGCTCGCTAGTTTTATATATTTCCATCGGGTGAGAGATAGTGTGGTCAATCGTTTCACAATCTCCTATAAATATCCTAAGAAACACCATAAAATTAAATTATCCGATTGAAGATTTCTTTCATATTCATTCATTTATGACCTATCACGACTGGATTTAGAAAACCAACTCTTCTTTTATCCGGAAGTTTCAATTTTAAACTTCATAAAAAAGTGGAGGTCCTCAATTCGACTGAACATTTTTTTAGTAGAGTCATAACTTTAGTTAATAAGCTTAAAGAGTCAAAGTAGTTTTATGAGTTCAATGTAAACAGGAACTGTAAAATTATGAGAACAGATGGTAAACCACGGAGATCTGAAGTTTTTTTTATGAATAACATCAAAACTAAGCATGCTTGCTGTGTAGGGCTTCGGTCAGATGGACAGCGGGTGGAATAGTGACGTCATTTTTGCAATATGTTGTTTATTAAGAAAATATGCATTTAGGGTAAAGTTCTTATAACTTGAACCCTAATAGGCTTACAATCAATCATTTTTGTTTTTTAGGGTTCCGTACCCAAAGGGTGAAAACGGGACCCTATTACTAAGACTCTGCGGTCCGTCTGTCTGTCTGTCACCAGGCTGTATCTCACGAACCGTGATAGCTAGACAGATGAAATTTTCACAGATTATGTATTTCTATTCCTTATATAACAACAAATACTAAAAACAGAATAAAATAAATATTCAAGTGGGGCTCCCATACAACAAAATTGACTTTTGTGCCGTTTTTTTGCGATAATGGTACGGAACCCTACGTGCGCAAGTCCGACTCGCATTTCGCCGGTTTTTTTTGTCATCCACATTCATATTAAAAACTTTCCTTTCGACATTTGCAGAACAATAGATTTTATCAAGATAAACTTCTAAGTCTAGAATATCCTGTATTCAAGACTTTACGGTCTCCAGGTTACAAATTGAATCATTGTATATGACCTTTACGCATTTGATGGCAGCATTACTCTGAGTGATGTGGACATTTTATCGTCCCTCGAATTGATTGGACGAATCGATTTGGCTCTGAAAACGGTTAAGAGTTATAAATGGGGTAAATTTAATTGTTTTGACGGATTATTTTTAGTACTTGCCTATTTCCAAATTGGTTGCTTTGGTATCATTGTATTTTTCATTTTCCTGGCTTCGGGTTTTGTCATATTTTCCCCTATGTCTAAAATTAGGTATCTGTTTCTAAATTGGTGGCGTCATATCATCATTGTTTTTTTTTACCCATTCCCAATTGTGGGGTATCAAAATAGGTGATGGTGTGAATAGGATAAATCTGGTTTTGGTCAGCCATCACGCGAATATGGATCCTCCGACTGCACAACATGATTTTCTTCTTGTTTACGTCTTTTTTAGTTCACTTCTTAAGCAGTCGGGTTTTTGATTTGCTGAATTACCTTTTTTTTCATTTACTTGGCTTTAACTTTCTCGTCATATTTGCCCCTTTCTCTAAAAATACCATGTTATGAAATTAAATACTTCCTAAACATTTATTGTTATTACGAAATCCAACCTTTACAAACATAAAATATCCCATCCAAAAAAAACCCCTAAAAGTCGCCTTTTGTATGTTACGGCTCTATATTAAAATCACTTTCGTCATAATATATCCCCCTTTCCCTCAGACTAAAAATATAATGTTTCTCAATTAAATACTTCGTCATAACATCTATTGTTGTGACGAAACCTACCTTTACAACTTTAACAATATCCCTTGCTTCATTGTTACTTTTTCTTCCCCTAAAAATTCCCCCTTTACCAGTAAGGCTTCATTTCAATTTGTTATACAACCCTTTCGTAATATGGCGCGAGAAGCAAGATGGCGCCACGTTCTATATTTAAAACCACAGAGATATTGCACATTACCACAATATAAGACGCCTCAATCAATGTTCGTACGCGGTGAGAATATAAAACATTTTACCAAAACTTGCCAAACTATGTTTGTCGAGTTATAACTTTGTTCTGAATTGGTTAAGATTGTCAGAAAAAGAATTATCTAGAGGTTTGAATATTGTTCTTGGAAAAACAACACTTAGTTATTCGAAAAATTGACAGCGAGTACAATGGTACCGGTAGATGTGGACGTTTTTCGGATATATAAAAGTCGAGGATGTATGACTTGAAACAAAAAACGTATACAAGGACCGAAAATACGGTTTGTGATTTTGTACAACCCCCAGGAGGGTAAAAAAAAATAATGTAGATATATTGCGTGACATGAGTGTTAAAGAATCTTGGAGGTCTTAGTTCGCTCACAAACATACAGAGTTCACTGCAAGATAGCGATTGAGATTTGCTGAAAGCGATACAGTAATTCAGTAGATAGAGTTTATTCACACTAAAGTTCAAAAGGGTGGAAACAACGACCTTTGATTTCCCAGTCACCAACCCTTAACTGCTGCGTCTAAAAATACAACATTCAGCAATCTCCACCCTATACGCAACCGTCACCGAACCCACACATTAAAATACCATACGCATATTTGAAAGCCATTACTTTCCTGTAATAGCAGTTTTATCATACCATAAATGAACGAGAGGTCGATGCCTCCTCCGTGGTTTATTGTACCGACATGACATGACGACATGTCGACATGACTGACCTCGTAGTATACATTGCGCCCACACCGCGTATGCTAACTGTTCACCTTTTTGCCTATTAATATGTGAACTGATGATACATTTTTTTGCATAAATTAACATATGTTTTTTGTACCGAAACACCCACGTTTCAACCATAAACTGGCGTTCAGTATTCATGAATTATTGCCATTGAACTTGTGTATGTATTAGTGTTCGACCAAAAGTTCGGTTTCGGTTGAGTTTCAGCAAAAAAACGAGTTTCAGTTTAGTTTCGGTTGCAGCGGCAAACCTGCCGAAACTACGACCGAAACCGAAACTGCATTCGGGAGTTCTCGCGCTGTGATCGGTCATGTTCGGCGCGTTAAATTCCATCCAAGCGAGTAAGCGACGAAGACATTTGCGGAGTCCACGTGCCTAATCATGTCGTGACTGGCTTGTGTAGGCAGTTCGTTTTGTTTTGTTGTGAGTTTTCGTGTGATTTATTTTGAATTCGGCAAATTGACAATTAATATTTTTTCTTAAATGTGGTGTTGTAATGTTGATTATCGTACCAATAAGTGAAAATGTCGAAGACTGCATAGCTGTGTGATTTAAAGATAAAAAAGTAAAGAATGAATGATTATAATAACGTTTTCTTTATTTTTCCCTCAAAACATGATACTTGTAAGGAAGTATCGATTTCGGTTTCGGCCGAAACTGAGACTATTGCCGAAATTCGGTTCCGGTTTCGGTCGAAGAAACCAGTTTCGGTCGGACAATAGTATGTATGTTTGGTATAAAGTATTAAATCGTCAAGTCTAGCTATACATGCGTCTTCATTAATTCTTCTTTTACGACTGAGCAAAGCAAAGAGCGTGGCCTCCTGAATTTGTTTACCTGCTCAATTCACAGATGTTTAGCAATTTAGAGCTTTCATAAACACGCAAATTATGAGATTGTACGCAAATTGAATTTGCCCACTGCTTCCTCGCCGTTGCTTTCGGCTTATTTACGTACAAAATTACATTATGTCCTTGCCTTTTTAAGGGTCATTCAGTACCAACAGATTTTGTTAAACATCAGTTAGTATTTTACATAGAGCTTCCTTGTCTTCTGTCATCTGACCTCAAACAAACATCGGAAGATCCCGGCAGACAATAAAAAGTAATCACGACTATTTAAATAACATGCCCATCATTTTAATCTCTTCTCAAACTACCTTCATCTATAAAAGTCTTGCATGAATGGGCAGAAACACTGTCGGAAGGATTTCAATGACGCTGGCTTGATATCAGCGCCCTTAAATGGTGGAGGCCTCGACCTTGCCTCTAGAGCCCTTATATGGCCTCGACCTTGGCTCTAGAGCCCTTATATGGCCTTCGACGAACATGCAGATAGAATATAACGCACCTTGATTAATAACTACTTTCTTTGACCGGTTTTCAGCATATTATTAATGAATAAATTGTCATCATCGCATCTCTAATAGTATAAAACAAAGTTGCTGTCCGCGGCTGTCGACGTCATTTCTGTTACTCCACTAATAGAAAAGCAATAAATGTGCAGGTGGTGCTGGTTTCGTATATAATCTGTCCCGTGCGAAGCCAGGGCGGTTCTCTAGTATATAACTAATTATACTACTTTCTTTGCCCGGTTTTCCTCATAACTAATCTTTCTAACTATAAAATAATTGTAATAAGCCGCTGCAGACTGAAATATTTTTTAATCATGAATGAATTGTTAAGTTATATTTCGGCGTTAATACAAAATATTCGGGTCAATCCGTAAACAATGTAGACATCGTACACTGAATATTTATTACATACAAAATTATGCTATAAGTAGGCCAGGTCTCCAAAAATTGGAACAAAATCGGAAACAGCTGTCGAGCGAAAACATCTGCCGTGCTTGGGTTCCGCGGAAAAATAAAGCAATCAATTGAATTATCAGCTAAAGTAAAAAAATATCTCAATGAACGGTTTGAGTGACAGACAATTGGGTTAATTAGTAATTGTTACAGACAATAGGAAAGCCAGACAGCTTCGCGATACAGTCATAAACAACGGCAATTAGGCTCTAATTAGAAAGTAGGTACAGGTTTTTAACTTAACATAAAATCAGGGCCGTATTCCCCGAAGGTTTGGCCAGAGAGGCCATATTTGGTTATTGTACACCCAGAATACGCCAGTTATGTAGATGGGGTCGAGCTTATTGCCATCAACCGGGCACAAATCTAGAATGGCTCTGGCAAATTCCATATGGAAAAACGCAAAAACACCTTGCCCGTATTATTTTCTGTTATTATTTTCTCTGCTATTATTAATCGAAGCCACAACCACGCTCAGCAGTAACGCTAACGAGTTATTACTTTATTTTAAGTATCTGAGCGACCAAGCTCTGCTCGGGTGAAAATAGATAAAACGATGTTTTCTAAAAATGAAACCTAGCTAGATCGATTTATCGCCCCCGAAACCCCCTGCATACTAAATTTCATGAAAATCGTTGGAGCCGTTTCCGATCAGATTATATATAAACAAGAATTGCTCGTTTAAAGGTATTAGATTTGTTTGTATAGTAAAATAGTTCTATGATTTCCTCTACGTAGGTAGGCTTTGAAAGGGAAAATATAGGACGCCATGTCAGATTTTATCGTTGCGTGTAAGACGGCCTGAGGAAATTGCGGCTGCGGTATTCAAGGCCATCTAAGGTCAACAACTTGACACTAATTGGACCATTACGGCCGAAGTGGGGGAAATTTAAACTTGGAAGTATGTGTCACCTACGTTTAGTTCATATACGGAAGACCAAGTTCAATGAATCGCCTTGACAGTGGCAATTGACCATAAGATATTACCGGTCACATTCCGAAGACTACGTGTCTAATAAAACTTAATTATCACAATGAAAAAACTATTAGCAACGATTTAATCGAACTTAAAATACGCGTGATATCAGCGCTAAAAAAAAAGATCTGCCTAACTACCAATCATGAAAGATTCGTGACTCGGAACCCTATGTAAACAAGATCATAAATAAAATACGATGCTAAATTACAATGTTCTACAGTGTAGCCTGTGGCTCTGTCCGCATTATTGCCGGAGTTACTGCGAAATTATTTGCAGAATACGCGTTACATTTTCATCCAACAGATTTCTAGGAAATAGACAGAGATAATAATAATGTGAGGATTGCACGTGACATTTTATAGTTTCTACTTTACCTAGCCCTACAGCAATATAAGTAATTTATCATTAGGAGCAGTGGTGTCCCAGTGGTAAAGACCCCGACTTACGTTTCGTTGGTCGTGGGTTCGACCCCAGGCAGTAAATTATTTACTCACCACTGCTCTAAAACAGTGAAGGAAAACATCGTGAGCAAACCGACATGTCCTAGAATGAAACATTAGAAGACAAGTGACATTCACCAACTTGCACTAGGGTCGCGTGGTGGATTAAGGCCCATTCTCTCTCACAGAGAGGAGGTCTGTGTCCCAGCATTGGGCATTTTAAAAAGCTGATGACGATAATTAATTAATTATCATACTCGTCCCTTTTTTGCAATTGATTGGATCTGTTGCAGCCTATCTTCAATATCGTCTTCGTTCATGCTTCTCTATTATGTCTAATTGCTCTTAAGACTTAACTCAGAGTTAGTTGCTAACATGGGAATAAATAATAGTACATTGTGTATTAAGGGCGGTAAGTAAGGAATTACGATCGAGACTCTAGTAGAAGCCCGAAGTCGAAGACTGAGGGCTTTCTGAGTCGAGGTTCGTAATTCCCGTACCGCCCGTGATTTGCGAGTAATAATTATGAATTATAGCTTTAATACACAAGTCAGCACAGCTGTTATTACGAAATACGTGAACTTTTTTTAAAGCAGTTTGCGAATTTTTACCCATACCACAGATTATAGTGTTTTGTTCAGAAACTTTAAGGGCAAATACTTACGCAGGTATACATACAGCCATAACGGAGTGTAAAAAGAATTAAATAATTTCGACGTTTTCATACTATAACTATTAAAATCGATTATTAAGAACATTACTTGAGTATTTAAGTAACATGTAGCTAGATTGCAAAGAAATTCCTGTTTAGATAACATTTTAAGACAATTTTTCAATTGCGTGTAAACTCCTTGCTTGAACTTGCATGACCTGTGTGCTGTGCCATAAATTAAAATAATATTACTTACCGCCCTAGGGTTTCATGACAAAAAGAAAGCCCGAGGGTTTTATATGGGGCATTACGGCCAAATTAACCTGTATGTTTAGATACATTTTACGTGCAAGTGTGATGAAAAAAATATGTTATACTCGTACATATAATTGGCCGAGTGAACAAGGTAAAAGTTGTGGCGCAAGTGGGCCACAGTCGTCATCTTAGTATTCACCCCCCTCCCTTTCTTGCTATATCATCTTTTTACACAATCCATCTCTACTATCCCTTTGGTTGTCCCCTATTCTCATAGACAGTTGATCTATGTTATTCTAGGTTAAATTTTCTTCATATCCTACTGTTAGCCCGATTTACAGCAGTATTCATCTTCCAATCAACTCTACTGCTACTTCTAAGTACCCATTGCTATACAATCTATCCCAAATATCCGCAGACATTCAGACTCCAGTTTACTTGTTTGCAGATCTTACGTCACAATATATGTACAGAAAGTTTTTTTGGTTGTACATGGAGCGAGTGTTAACAGACTTCCGTAAGCTTCTCCTCGGGGAAATCAGGCAGTTGCAGTGGTATTAGTGTTCACGTGGATGCTTCTGTAGAGAAACTCGTATCATTCGGTGAAAATTTTTACATGATTGAATTGTAGCATAATCAATAACTTACTACTTAAATCTTGTTTTAAACAAGTCTTTTACCGTGCATGGGTATCCAAACCAAACGCGTATGCAAAATGTTAACTGATTTCCAATGCAAGATTTGTGCCACACATACAACGACCCAAAGACCGGCCTAACAGGACTTTTGTCTACTTCTCCGTTATTCTTTTCTGATTAATTTCGCTGCGGGAACCAAGACAGTTTAATTAATTCTCCGGGACATCGTCGAGCTTCATTGGCTCGGCGCTTTTCTGGTGATCGCCACTGTTGATTCTGGCTTTCAGGAGTTGCAGTGGTTTGGGAATAGTGCGGTGGGATTGTCCCAATAACAGGACAAACTAAATAAAAGCTTGTTAAAGGTATCCGTTGTTGCTATTAAAGATAATATTCGAGTTAATATCTCTACAACCTGTTCGCTCAAATAGCCTTCAGTGATCACCAATTCGTCTTCCAAGCGTGAAGATGACGTCAAAATCCCCCACGGCCATCATTATAGCCCATATTCAGGGCGTTGAGATGAAAAATAAAATTAATAGCAGCAAAAACCGAGCGTCATACTAATAAAATATGTATTCTACTTTTTGCCACAATATTCTGGGCTGTAGCAACAAGTATTAGTGTTTGACCTTCGGTAGGGTTGAGTCCCGGGCGGTAACGTTACCCTTGAGGCCTTTCTGCTGACGTGACCCTTCTGTTTCAACAAATCTGAACAAAAATCAAATGTTGTGTGCTTATAACTCGGTATACTCGGGTCTTTCAGGCGCCTAGTCGTCTTTGTGTTCTATTCTCAAGTCTAGTATTCTATTCATGTCCTGTTTAAAATTGTCTCAATCTGAAATATTTTGTGTGCAGACTAAAAGCAAGCACATTATACAACGCAAGACTGTTTCTAAAATTAAATCTCATCTTTCACAGTCCAGAGACTTATAAGCAGAAAAAAAATATATTGAAGTCTGAACACTCTATTAAAAATCGGCCAAGTGCGTGTCGGACTTCGCACATTTAGGATTCCGTACCAAACCGCAAAACTAAATTGGTTGTTATGTAATAGGAAAAATGAGTGGGTTGAATTTCAAAGAAAAATCTGATTTATCAATATATTGGTATTTGTTAGTAAAATAATAAACATTACCAAATTTATGGGTTCATAGGTCAATTGTAAATTAAAAAATCCTTCGGAACAAAGTAACTTAGCTCTTTTGAAAAAATATTAGAAAACAGAGGAATGGGAAGCCTCTCATTCCTCTGTTTTCTCGCTCGATGTCTACCATGTACCGATGACGCATCGCCGTACGTCTGGTAGTCCGATGATGGAACGGGCTGGGTTGAACTAAATCCTGCAATTCCATCGCACACTCCCCGAAATGTAACCGATAAAAAACCGACAAGCTGGTATCTCGGCGACGATGTTCAAATCTCTGGAGCTTTGACTTAACCAGTGCCTCATCGCCGCAGGTTTATTATAGAAGCGAGGAAGCGAGAACAGAGGAATGAGAAGCCTCTCATTCCTCTGTTTTCTATTTTTTTTAAAACAAAGATACAGTATTCATCTACTCACCGAGCTCTAAACAAGGATACCCCACTCGATGGGACAGGACAAAAATTGACAGACTGACAGACACGTGAGTGACAGCTATAGGGCTCCGTTTGAACCCTTCAAGTACGGAACCCCACAAATTATGCATGGTCATACATAAAAGAAAATATACATGCCAAATTGAAACCTCCTTTTTTTCGTTGTTTAATAAAAAAACTTTTTTGCAAAAAAATACTACTGACTTCCAGTGTATTTGGAAGTCTGTAGTATTTTTTTGCAAAGTCGGTGTCCATAACGCCAAAAATTTGGTACCCACGAAAGACACCGACTTCAAAAAATAAAGTTATTTTTCACTTTTTAGTTTTGTATTTGGAAGTCGGTAGTATTTTTTTGCAAAAAAGTTTTTTTTATTTCTCACTTTTTAGTTGTAGCTACGTAATAGGCAAGTTAGTAAGGTAACTATAACGCCAGAATAGATTTCATGAAACTTGGACATAACCGGTGAAATGAGAGATCTGCGTACCCCTTAAGAGCGTACTGGCGTGATGTTATGTTATGAAATGGTATAAACAATAAACAGACATGCAATTGCAGCAATCCCGAGAGAGTTGCCGTTATTTATTGAAGAGTTCTGTTGTATATCTCCGAAGTTCTTCCACAGATCTGCACCAAATAAAAATGGGACCAATTTCGGGACATACTTTTTCAAAACAATTTTTTTTTAAATCTGTGCACAATTGACGGAGATATCGGTGAAAACACACAAAAAAAAATGCAATGTCGAACATAGAACCTTCTCCTTTTTGGGAAGTCTGTTAAAAAGAAAGACTGCATTCAACTCACCAGATAAACGTCATATTTTCCGCATTGGAATTCAATTTAAAAATTCAATTATTTTTTTTTTATTTCACATAGGCCTACATGGGCACTTATGAAACGTCGACAAAAGGTGCACGGTTCGGGTTGGTAGTTTCCTATGGAGAAGAACCGGCAAGAAACTCCATGGTTACTCTTTTAATAGAATCTGTCAGAAAATATACCATCTACCTATCAAGAAACACGTTCAACAACTCAACTATAGAAGGATATTTATCAAAGAGCCAGGTCATCGCCCTACACTTAGACTGGTCTAGCTCAAAACCATTACTGGACAGACCTATGTTTTTTGGTCTGATTACATGCTTGATTGGATCCTAATACAATGCTAGACTCAAATGGATTCCAATGACTAGGTAACTGGTAAGTTAATTGACTCGAATCAGGAAATGTTGTTGAACCAACGATTTTCTATAATTGATATGAGTGTTTAAGTTTTTATTTCTTTTTGATTGTTGGTAATTTCTTATGGATCTGAGAGGGTGGTCTCTGCTGTGTCAGGTTCTGTCTGTGAGTAGTTTGTGGTTGATCACAGTCTTGGGACAATCCCACCGCACTATTCTCAAACCACTGCAACTCCTGAAAGCCAGAATCAACAATGGCGATCACCAATGAAGCTCGACGAAGTCCCGGAGAATGAATTTAACTGTTTTGGATCCCGCAACGAAGTTATTCAGAAAAGAATAACGGAGGAGCAGGAAAAATTACAAATTTCCACTGCCCTCCATATCAAGCAGGAGACAGAACAAACAAGGCCAATAGGCACAAAGGGTCGTTTACAACTGGGATAAGTCCAGTTGCCTAGCACCACGGATCAAGACTAGCATTAATATTAATGAGTCCTGACATTGTGAGCTGTTATATTTGATTCCAATAATAGGTATGGCAAAAACTGTCTGGCCTTTGGCTTCGGTCTGGGTCCGGATTTTGGCTTCTTCTTATCTATTTGTCATCATCTATCACCTTCTCCATCGTATTTGTTCCATCTGGCCCAGTTTTTAAACAATAAAACACAATATTTTTATTTTTAAAATATACGTCAACAACAACATGCAACTACATGTTGAGTCGTCCGGCGTAATTACAGACGCAATAGAAAAACAATTAATCAGACGACTTATAAGGAGGAATCTTCATCAGTTGTATAACAATCATATCTCAAGAATTTATAGAAGCATTTCTACTTTCAGCTTTCCCCTCAAGAGAAATGAAATTCAAAAGAAATCGTAAGTCTACCGTAAGATTACCATCTCTTCAAATCTACAATCAGCCATCATCGCGAAGTCACGTCGTAGTCATTATGTCTCCAGTGGTCTAATGTATCAGGACTGGTCGGTCTACTCAGTTCATTGGCCTGGAGAGACCTGGCTAATCATCATTTAGTGTGGTGGAAGTTTTTATAAAGTTCCAATTTGTTTTTGGGCATTAGAAGTCAATCAATCGCCTAGTATTTACCCGATTATGTTTGGTCGGCTTCCAATCTGAACGGGTTCAGGTATGTGCATTAGAAGTATATAACTTCATATTGGTTCTTCGGCAATTTTATTTATTGTTTTCTATAATTATGTGTGGGTAACACTAACAGTTGCTATGTTTATTTAACAAATGAAAACAGTCTGCTTATGGCTACTATGAAAACATCCATATAAATATTATAAATGAGTAACTAACTCTGTATTTATTATTTACTTTCTCGCCTGATGGTAAGCGCAAGCGATGATGTGGTCTCGACGGTGAAGCACGCTTGCCTAGACGTATCATATTCACTCTTGACTTAAAACCCCCTAGTTTGTAGCTGTCTGTTTGTGATTTAATTGGTTCAGCGGTTTACGCCTAAACCGCTGCATCAATTCTGATGTTGTTTGTGGTAGAGATATATTGAATTTTGAAGAAAGACATAGGATACCTTTTATCCCGGAAGTTCAATCCCTTGGGCAAATATTCGACTTTCATACGGCCGAAGTCCCTGTCAGAAGCTAGTGTTTTATATTCTGCTTTGCACTTCGCACACAGGAGATAAGTCATCATCTTCCTGCCCTTGTCCCATGTCACTTGGGGTCGGCGCAACACATTTTCTTCTTCCATACCGACCTATCCCCCTTCACGCCATCACTGTGAGCTCACACAGTCCATCCATCTTTTCTTTGACCGTCCCCTCCCTCTCCATCCATACACATTTATATTCATAACTCTATTAGTAACATGCGTTTCATCCCTCCTCATCACATGACCATACCAGGACAAACGGTTTCCTTGCAACTTTTCTGTCACTGGCGCCACTTTGAAACTGCCTCTATTTTCCGCACATCCATCTCACTATTCTCATCTCTGCTACATGCAATCTCTTTTCATCCATCTTTTTCACAGCCAAACATTCTGATCCAAACAATACGTCAGGTCTAACCACGAACTTGTAAATTTTCCCCTATAACTTGAGGGGCATCCGTGGGTCGTAAGTTGGTCCAGTACCCTGTCGCCATTTCATCCATCTTTCATAAGTAACTTAAATACTTATAAAACATGAATATGTCGCTAACAAGCAGCTCTCCTTACTTTACATAATTATGCAAAACTCTTTCCATTTTATTTGTTTTATAAGCTTAATAAAACACACTATTATTTCACTATGTTCCCTTATCAGTAATACCGGGTTATGCCCTGCGGCACACGCTTTAAGAATAATGTAGGTATAGACTTCTATGCTCCGTGGGTGGTACGGCAACTTGGAATATTGCTATGGAGTTAGCAAATACTAATAAATATGTCGGTAAAAGAAAGGTATACTGGGACTGTATATTGGATTCTTGGAATATAAGGTTACATGCGTAAGTAATGGTGGAATGGGAATTGATTTTATTTGAAGTTTAGAAGGAAATATTGTAGTGTTAGCATTAGCTACAATATTTCTCTCCCAAGGGACCAATATACTGGTTTTATCGGTATAAAAAGTATCCAAGTGTCTGTGTGCAGAATTTCATCCAAATCCGTTTAGCCGTGTTTGCGTGAACGAAACACAAACATACAAAACTTATTGTAGTGATTGTATCACGCCATTTGGGGCGGCACAAAATCTGTTTTCACAACTGAAGGAACTTTACACTCCTTTACAAAAACTTTTTAGAATCTGAGCCTGTCTCAAACATTGCTACCTGTTTGATAAATACCACAAACTAACAACACCCCTTGTTAGAACATGTTACAGCCAACAGTTCACTTCACACACAAAGACGTACTTATCACCTAGACAGACATTCTGAAAACATGGCTTGACTCTGACTCTAGACTAGACAATACAACGCCCATAGACAGACATTTATCCTGTTTATAGCGCGACCAATTCTAGAAGTTTTTCCTCTATGGTACACTCAACCTAGTACAGTCACTTACGCAAGTCGAACAATTATTTACAACGCACATTTGTTGAATCGATTGTTTATGAGGAAATAAATGTATTTATTATAATAATAAATACTGTCCTGTTTAACGTATGCTATTGCTAATTACAGTGACTTGACACTATCAGGTTAAATTCGCAGAATTTCCATGTTCCATTCCATTAAGGTTGCACTAGTCGACGGTACGAACTATTTTGTGCTCGGGGTTAAAAATGCATGCTATCTCATCTGACAACATGTGCGAAAGAGATAGATGCTGTGATGAGCAGTAAGATGCTAGTTAGCTTACGAATACACACTTTTGCAAATTTGTAGCGAAATGGATGATGATTTAGGACGAAAACGAGCGCGCGAAATTTTATAAACAGACCTTTAGGAGTATGGATATCATGAAAAAACGTTCAAAATAAAATTATTTGCATTGTTGAATTACTTATTTATCCCTGTATGGTGACTGTTTTGCAATTTTCTTTCTTCTTATGGTATTTATTTGCGCCCAAAGATGCGTTAAAATTAGTGTTGAAATATGGAACTTTCGATGCTCATAACTTTCAAATACAGTTTCTATTTACTTTTATGTTTCCATACAGGGCTAGATAATGATGAGACAAATTGATATAATTTGTAATTTTGAACGTACACCGTCAAACAGTGGATTAATCGCCAGACTACGTTTGTATGGAAGAAAGATCGACTAGGACAACCTTAAAGTTCGCTTTGCAAGCCGTGAGTTACTATTACAATCGAGTATTGAGAAAGCACACAGACTTGTTGCTAACAATCAGATTTGAAATCTAAGACGCCAATGAGTCAACAAATATCATGGATCAAGGATGTCAGAGTCGTTTTGTATCAACTATTACTTATTAGAGACTCGTTTTTATCTGTTCAGTGCATCGGTGACTAGGGCGTACAATCTTAGATTACGGTATTCGAGTGCCGGTCTTAAACGCGTGGGGTGTCGTGGACTTTGGATAGACTAAGTTATGACATAGTGCTTGATATCTGTAACAGCTGGTTTCTAATAAATTAACTACATATCTAGTTCTATTTAAGACGACGACTAACCCCAACGACCTTGAGGGAACAAAACGCGCACTTGTTTCACACCCGCGCGAACGAAAATTTAGTAGTTTTTTGTACTTTCCTTATTATTCTATGACTTAAAAAAAGCCTCAGATCAAAATGTAGATAATTAAATTGTCTTTGAGATGATAAAATACACCCAGCGGTTTCAGTTCGATTGTCGTGTTTTTGTCCGTTTTAGACATAACTTTACAAATTAATTATACCTGTTATACGAATAAAACTCAAAATTTTCTTAGATCAAATTACTAAGAAAATGGTCTAATATAACATATATTTTTCCAAAAAATTACGATTAGCCGTTTAGACGTGATTCTCATTTTAAAATCATCTACTCAGGGGTATTTGCGCCTTAATAGAGCTTTTATAAGTTAAGTTGTTCATGCAAATGTGCGCTAGCGCAGAACCGACAGCTAAATAAGCAGTTTCTATGTTAATTTTTAAAGCTCAACAATTCTATCTCATAATAAAAGTCGTAGAATCTATCTGTCAGTCTATAATTATGCATAATACATCATGTTATTAATTAGTTCTGCCCCATAACCGCGTGGTATGAGACTGAGACTGTGACTCGTGGTCTCCCACGGTCTCCACGACTGCTTTTAGTTAATTATTACAAACAATGCTTTCTCCCACTTGTTTCGACTTGTTTGTTTATTGCATCATGTCTCCTTCGAGATTTACAGGAAACATTTCTTGAAATTAACGATCGGAGTTTAGATTTTATCGGAGAGGAGCCAGCGGTTTTTGAGAAAAGGCTGTTGACAGGCCGACATATTTTTTTTATTTTTGGGAAAAAGCTTTTGAAGACCGTGTCTTGTAATTTATAGGTACGCAATGTAAGTAACGTATGTTGTACTTAAAAAATGTTTAAGACAAAATTGGCCTCTCACGATTTATTATAAAAACAATACAAAAACATTATGTCGCGGACTGTACCAATATTCTTTATACCTAAAAATCATACAGAGAAAAAATGATCCCATTTGTGTACGATGTAGTACAAAAACTTATTATGTCTTTTTTGTTACAGGTAATTGCCCTCATTCTTTGAACAGCCGCCCAATGGAGTAACATCACCTTGACTGGTATGAAAAAGACCTTTTAATAAATCGATATAGATTTGTTAAAAAGACTAACTAATCGGAGTAGTTTTTGTTTCATAGATAAATGAAGTAGGTGTATTATGGATGTCTGCTTTAATTGGGTACCATATTTTCTAAGGTATATGGTCAAGGGGACCCAGACTAATTGACATTCTTGAAATGCCTTATAGTCAATCCTTAAGACGCCCTGTAAACGATCAAAACTGCTTGATAAATTTGTTGGTCAAACTTTACGTTTTTATCGAAAAATAGCTTAAACGATCAAACCAAAGATCAAACAAATTTGATAACTTGTCCGTAGGATTCGGTTTGACAGACATCTGGTTCTGGAGATCTTGTTTGACAAACACCGCCGTTCACGTTCAAACTTGTTTGTAAAACATTTCGTCAATCAAGATTTTCGTCAAACATGTCATCGATCAAGATGTTCGTCAAACACGACAAACGCGTAGACTGTTTGACAAACGCGTCAAACACAGCATAAAAATTGTCAAACAATTTGATCGTTTATAGGTCGCTAAATATTTGTACTTTTGACAATCTTTGTTGCTGTTAGAATATTACTTTGTTGAAGGAAGGACCGACTGAAGAAGGAAGGATAACGCAAGGTCGATTTTGGTCGAAAACAAAGCTTTGGCTTCACACAAAAATGATGGTTTTTCCAATTAAATCTCTGACACATACTAATTATCGTATTTCAAATCTGAGAACAATCAAAAGAGATCTTTAGTCATAATAATAAAAGTTATTCATATAAACTTGCTTTGTTGTACATTTGGCAATGCATCAGTTTCAACAAAGGGGCAGATTGGTGCCAGTTTCCCCTTTCCCCTTCATGCAGAGCTGTCCAGTGTCCACCCCTTTATAATTAAATTACAAAAGCAATCACAAAAAATACTTAACTGGAACGCATGTGGTCTTTGTTCAGCTGTGGGACGAATAAGGCCAACAGCGACATTGAAGCTTTTTAAATATCTGTTTAAGTTATATTTGAATGAAACCGTATGCTGCTATTTTCGTCTGATAATTTTCCTCTTGCTTAATACGGAGATAATTGGAAATGGTGTTTTTCTTACTCGTCCACTGATTAAACCGACTTTCCATAAAGTAGGCGGTTCGTGTTGGACTTCGTGTTTTCTTTTTTTTTCTGTGTTCCCCGATTTTGAAACTTTTTGTTTGAAAGAGTATGTTCCCAAATTGGTCCCATTCAAATTAGGTGAAGATCTGATGAAGAACTTCGGAGATATACAACAGAACTCTTCAATAAATGACAGCAAATCTCTCAGGATTGCTGCAATAGCATGTTTGTTTATTGTTTATACCATTTCATAACATAACATCACGCCAGTACGCTCTAAAAGGTGGCACGCAGATGTGTACAGTTTACCTTGGTACACTCTCATTTCACCGGATATGTTCAACATTCATGATACCGAATATCATGAAAATCTAATCTGGTATTACCTTATTATAGATCTTGCCTATTAAGAACCATAACAATAAAGAGAAAAAAAAAATTACAATCGACTTCCCAATAAAAACACTACAAAGTGAGAAATAAATTCTTTTTCGGAAGTCGGTTGCATTTTTTGTTTGCAAGTTATTTTTTTTATTTTTTTTCTGGTTATTAATTGGTTTTGGGATACAAGAAAGTAGAATCGTTTCTTCGCAATACGTCGGCGCTCTTCGCCATTGTTGTATACAGCGGTCGCAGTGGTTCAGTTACAGTATTGATTTCTCTAAAGGTTAAAGGGGTTAGGCAGAGAAAGAGATTGATAGGAGGGGCATTAATTTCATCATCATAGACACACCTCAACCTAGAACTGACAACAACCATGACCATTGTGTTACAGTACTTATAGGATCAGTCAAAAATCGCATGATCGTCGCTTGCGCAACATAGAAAGTGTTTCACGCTCCGCACACCCTGCTATTGTGATGCGAATTTCGCTTGGACATTGCTATTGTGTATCTGACTATCTCAGAAGATCGTAGTTAAGGCGCTGGGTATCGTGACCAGCAAATCCCAATAATGACCTTAATATTGGGCTCTCATAAAAATTTGCTTTTTGGAAATCGTTTCAGAACAGAACTTTTTTCAAATGGAATATTTACATGTAGGTAATTCTGACAAAATATAAAACCTGACATACAGGTTAGATTTTTTATTTTATTTGTGATGGGTTTGCTCTTGACTCTAGTCTAGGTCAGAGTCGACGATGGAGTGAGCTTACCCAGAAGAAGCCTGTTCACTCTAACTTTGAAGAGATTCTATATACATAAGTTTCTAGATTTTTGCATGTACTAATGTAGTCTAATCATTGTATTTCTTCTTGTCAATTCTCTCATTGTGTAAAAATGAGAGAATGATTAAATTATTAATTAATTTCAAAGTCATTTTAATAAGCTTATGTCACTTTGGCATGATTTGATGAAAGACCAAAATCAAAGTAAAGCTGAAATTTGAAGAAAACCAAAGCTCAGAGTCTATTCCACACTACAACATTTTTTAACACTTCATATTCGTCCCTTTTTATTTTAAGTTCGGTCTGTCCATCCAAAGATAGATATCGCTGTCGTATGTATCGATCGCAAAACCTCACTTCAGTGTACCCAGCACCTTAAAAGATCATAGTAAAGATTGATCACACTCCAGACTGCGCAGGAGTAGCGAATCGTACGCACGATGCGTTTGACGTATTCGCATCGTGTTCGTTCCGCATTGGACCTTGGCATTATTAGCTTAATGACTTGCATGATACTGTGTGTTAGTGAGACTAAATTTTCCATAGAGCATAAATTTTGCTTGGTAACAGCGGGATTTGAAAAATGGGCTTTTGAGAAGGCATCTCGTGTAATTTCAGTAGCGTTAATCATTATTTATTCATTAATATCATTAAATAAAAACCATGTATTTTGAGTTTTCGATAGTCGTTAATAATAAGTCTCTTATTCTGGAACCTGGGGTATAATTAAAAACCTATAGTAGTCGCAGCGGATCTCTGTGTCTCGGAAGTTGGCTGCAAGACTCTGCTCAGTTGCTATTTTTGTGTCAATGTTGAAGTAGAAGATAGCATTGCATAACTGTCTCTTTCACTCGCTTCCGTTTGTCACATCATCCTATCTCGCTTACTCTATGCAGTATACTCGATGACACACTGTTTCTTGCGCAATGGTTCGCAGAGCCAACTTCAGAGACACAAACCCGCTGTGACTACTATACTGTCTTATTTTTTATTGGTCCTTATGGTACTATAGAAAAAAAATCGGTGTTGCCGTACCTACTTATTCTGTTGTAATCAGATCGTTTGTGTGTAGCCAGCCTTCATGGCTGTTTTTATCGCTTCAAAGATTGATCTGCCAAATTGTATCTGGCCAATATTGTTACATAACGAATAAGAACATAAGATCCTTTGATTGGAGATTAAAATTCAATCAACTGGTCCATTTATTATTATTATTATCGTAATTGAAAACACATGATTCATTAATTTTAAAACTGACAATTCGTGATGCAATATTCAGGCTGTTGAGTTCGTTATTATTTATTTTTATATACTTAATTGTAAATATTTAATTCTGTAAATTTATAAGGTCGTCGTAGATATAAAAAATATACAAAATACAAAAATGGTAAATTATACTTAGAAACTTTTTCAAGCTTAATACCAGACATCTTATAAACTCGATAACAAATTAAATCTCACAACAATTACAGTTATTTGCAATGTATTTCAATAAACAAAGCCATTGTCCGGATGGACCGGAAAACCACAAAATGATCTAAAACAGGAAAACCAAAGAAAAATATCTCTGCATAGTTGTGATTCATGTAACTTACATCTGTTCAGATCAGACCTACCTAAACCAAAACTATTGAGGAAGTTCCGATTTTTCAATGATAACTTTTGTCAGAAGAATAAAAACGGCGGCTTTTCAGCTTGGCATATTATAGAAATAATGTAAAACCGCCATTTTATTTTTATTTTATAAAAATGTAATCTGACTATTGAAAATCTATCCTTAGTTAGTTCGCTACACTGTTGACAGACCGGTCGTATTCGTTATGCGTGGCGTGACGGTATCTTGACATGTGACCCGCTTAGTTACGCCTTCAAAAATGTTTATCATAACCAAAAAAACATTTACAAAAAAATACAACCGACTTCAAAAAAAAACACTAGAAAGTGAAAAGTTTCTGTTTTTTTTTCTTCGTGTTTTGACACTGACCTCTGAAAAAGAAGTTATTTTTCACTTTTTAGTGTTTTTGTTTGGAAGTCGGTTGTATTTTTATGTAAAAATGTTTAATTTTCACTTTTTTGCTGTGGTACCTGATAGGTAAGTTCTATAGTAAGGTACCTTACCTTAGTACCTATAATGCCAGAATAGATTACACGAATATCATGAAACTTGTACATAACTGGTGAAATTTGAGTGTACCAAGATGAATTGTACACATCTGCGTACCTCACATGAGCGTACTGGCGTGATGTTATGTTATGAAATGAAATAAACAATAAACAGACATGCTGTTGCAGTCAGTGTGTCTTTTATGAAAAGTTCTGTTGTATATCTCCGAAGTTCTACATCACCAAATTTAAAGCGGGTCAATTTGGGCACCAAGGCTTTCAAAAGAAATCTTTGAACATACACACAAAAAGAAACAAACAATGTCGAACATAGAACCTCCTCTTTTTTGGAAAGTCGGTTAAAAACCCCAAAGACAAAAACGAAATTTCATATAAAATTCTTTTTTAATAATAATTCAAAGGTAGGGAAAACTCTCCATTGAAGGTACATTAATTAAATTAAAGACGTACCTTTATGGCCCTTATCTTGAAGAAACAACAAATTGAACACAAGAACATGTTTCTAATTAAATAACTTAGATTCCGATAAAGTTTGCACGCTTTGTTTGTTGCTGTTTTCTTTAATTAATCATTAGGTAAATAACACGAAATCGGCGTCAGGAAATACATAAAGTATTAATAAGTTTTTCACGGTAAAAACATATGTACACAACGATATTTAAAGACACATCACAAAACAATACGTAAATGCAAAAGTAACTCTGTAAGAACAGATTTGGTTGAATCTTTGCAATTGGGTAGACAGAGGATAGTTTTGGAAAGGCTCTTAGGTAAAGGAAAACATCGTGAGGAAACTGATCCAGAATCAAACATTTGAAGGCATGTGACATTCACCAAACCGCACTGAGTCCGCGTGGTGAATTAAGGCTCTCTCACAAAGAGGATGCCTGTTTCCCAGCAGTGGGAACATTATAAGGATGATGATGAGGATACTTTTTAACCCGAGATTGACGAGAGAAACTAGTATGTTGTATGCCAAAGCCCGAAGCAAAACATCACAAGTATAACAATAAAAATCAAAACACTTAATCTAAGTACAGGAATACATACTTAGACTTACCATAAAAAAGGTTAACTGCCGATAAACCGCGCTATCGCAATACCAGCTCCGAAGAACTCGTGGTGCCAACGCCCTGGCTACTTTTTCCTCGAACCTGAACGTACTTGGCAACTATATCGTATGATATACGACCTTGAGTTCGGCCATGTTGAAAAAAAAAACAAGCATTATTCTTTGTGGTCAATGATTGGGAAGCTACATTCTTCGGAAGGCTTGACGAGGCTTACAAGGTGCTTTGAATATTGATTTATTATTTAGTAAGTTTTGACAGTGTGGATTGTGTAATGGTCTGAACTAAACTTGTATAGGAAGCCTTATAGAATATCGTAAGAACAGATTCGCAAAGGTTGCAGAAAATTATCAAAAATGTTTGGCATAACTTACAATCTAGAAAGAAAGCAGATTCGGTGATTTTGTTATTTTTATTATTTGAATATAGTTTGCTCTAGACTCTAGTCTAGGTCAGAAATGACAGAGACAGAATCGACGATGGAGTGAGCTTACCCAGAAGAAGCCTGTTCACTATAACTTTATAGAGACTTGGGTTGACTGCGTTCGGAAACACAGACGCAGGCAGTGAGTTCTACTCTGGTGGTAAAAATAAGAAAAGAAATGGAGAATTAACTTAGCTTCAAGTACATAAATCTAGTTTTCGGTGGTAAACTTTAATTAGAGATGTTAGGACAACCAGGATACCACGAATAGTTGAAGGCTATGAGCGATACCTGTACTCCGTGAGACAGTATAGGTTGAAAATAAATAAATAAACAAACCTTTAATTTGAATTACAGCCGTTTCAATACAAACATCGGTACATGGTGGACATCCCACCCATATGGTCCAAACGTTTTGGAAATACTTTTATTATGTGTACATCAAAGGAGTGGAATTCCCTGCCGGAGTCTGTGTTTCCCGATAGCTACAATCTACTGATCTTTAAGTCAAGAGTGAATAGGTTGCTTCTAGGCAAGCGTGCTACATCGTCGACCACATCATCGCTTACCATCAGGTGAGATAGTGGTCAAGCGCGAGCCTAACAATCAATCTGTCTAGCCTTTTCCCAACTATATTGGGGTCGGCTTCCAGTCTGACCGAATTCAGCTGAGTACCAGTGTTTTACATGGATCGACTACCTATCTGACCTCCACAACCCAGTAACTGGGTAACACGGTACCTCCTTGGCAAGACTGGTGTCAGATCTCAAGCTTCTGACTACTCGTAACGACTGTCAAAGATCTTCAAATGACAGCCGGGACCAACGGCTTAACGTGCTTTCCGAGGCATGTAGGAAATTAGCTTTGTTGAAATGGTCACCTATCCACGGGCCGACCTCGTCAAGCGTTGCTTAACCTTGAAAATCGACCCGTGCGGCTGTTTTTAGTTAACCACGAGCTCCTCCGCGAGCCTATCAATAATAAAAATATAATAATACTGAAACAATATTCAATAAATGATAAAATATTTAATCAAATCGTACACTGCCATACAAC
This sequence comes from Orthosia cruda, assembly GCA_964057195.1. NCBI lineage: Eukaryota > Metazoa > Arthropoda > Insecta > Lepidoptera > Noctuidae > Orthosia > Orthosia cruda. The sequence goes on along the minus strand of OZ059854.1, from coordinate 10,354,892 downwards.
ACATTAATCTCTTGCATCCGTTGAGTAATCACTCATTTCACATCGTAATTAACTGCATAAATAATAAAGCAGTTACTGCACAAAATATTGATTGTGTATTGGCAAGAATTTGACTCGGCCTGATTTATTAAAACTTTAATCAAGGGGTGCAGTTATGCCACCAAGTTTTATAGTCAATAACTACTTCATTATTGTTCTGATGTTGGCACATAGTACAGAGTACGGAGGCGACTAGAGGCGCCATTTCCCATTTTATAGAATATAATAGAATTTCTATTTATTCGGGTGAAAAAATATTAGTAAAACTTACAAAATAAAACAATATAACAAATAAGTGCTCACAGTGTTTATAGACCCTAAAAAAGCGAAATCCACTTTTGATTGGCTATTTCAACAGTTCATTACAAATGAACGAGTAGAACTCCCGAGTGTCAATTTTGTATAATTTCTCGAAACCTTAGCCCAAGTTGAAATAATTATTTTGTGGGTTATAAACATTAGTGAAATTTTTCTAGCTCGAAGTAGAATCTCTGTCCAGTACGGACAGAGATTCTACTTCGAGCTAGAAAAATTTAAAATATATAAATATTGATTTAGGTAAAATATATTTTTGAGGGTTCTAATTTTGATTAAATAATAAAAACAGTATAATTTTCTCCTAGAATGACCTTGAATGATGACGAATCTGCAATGCGAAGAAAGCTCAATTTTTATACAGATTTTGAGTTTTTTTTTACGAAATATATTCGTAAAATTAGTCTTGAACGAGGTCACGTTGACAAATGGGAGTTCTACTCGTGCATTTGTAATAAACTATTAAGTATAAATAGTCGATACAAAGCGGATGCAACTTTTTTAGGGTCTATAAAAACACTGTGCCGTTATGAAAACCCATGAGAGATAGCACAATAGCGTCCCATGGACACACAGTCCATGAGCGTCGCACTCTCAATCATGCTTAGGAAGTTAGGAAACTTTATTGCACTGAGCACAAGTTTCGGCTCGCAAAGCCATAGCCAGAATTATCACAGGCCGTCAGTCAACTTCTTCGAGTAAACGGTGACATTCACTGACACGCTTGGTCTGTATAGAAAGTTCTGACAATGCCGTCTCGACCAGTGGCCGCAGAGGCGCCTCGTTGCTCTGTGGTAAATAGATATTAGTAACAATATGATCGCGCAATACATTAAATGTCGAGTTACATAAAGAATAGGGGACTAGTGATGTCTAATGTCCAAGAGATATTAGAGAGGTAAATATCTAAAATGTGGTTCTGAAATAGATAGTGACAGAGGATCATTGTAGTAATAAAATGCAGCGTTATTTTTGCAAACAGTTTTGTAAACAGAATGAGTTAAATTTACTGGTAAAACTTACTCAAGCTGTAACGGAAAATGGAGGATTATAAAACTGGTTCAGCCCATGGAACAACTTTCGTCAAGGAAGTTATGATCAAATGCCAATAAAAATTGGACTGTTCATACAAAGGTATCAATCAGCTGATTTAAAAGTATGACAGGTACAATTTTTAGGGTTCCGTACACAAAGGGTAAAAACGGGACCCTATTACTAAGACTCCGGCTGAATCTAAAGAACCGTAATAGCTAGACAGTTGAAATTTTCACAGATGATGTATTTCTGTTCCCGCTATAACAACAAATAAAATAAATATTCAACTGTCCAGCTATCACGGTTCATGATATACAGCCTGGTGACAGACAGACAGATAGACGGACACTGGAGTCTTAGTAATAGGGTCCCGTTTTTAATCTTTTGTGTACGGAACCCTAAAAACCTGTAAAATGAAAGCCAAACATCACCTTATAGGTGATGTTCTTCAGAAAGGCCAGGTGCGCAGTACTCATAACTGGCGTGTGTGTATGACTAGATGTATGAATGTGAGTGAAGGAAAAGAAGTACGCAAGGATCGTAGCAGGTGGCGTTCTGTAGTTTCTGCCTACCCCCATGGGAGAAAGGCGTGAGTTTATGTTTGTATGAAATCCGAAACTGTTCCGCTTTTCTATAGAATCTTGTTTTGTAAACTGTAACTGTATACCGTGGATCCGTGACGTCAATACGACGCACGCGAACACCTATTATTTACGATTTTCTTAAAATAACTTAATGAACATTTTAATGTATGTAGAAATTATATATTTCGATTTCTAGGACGAGTTTGGTTTTATTCAAAACATTGTAATAAAGTCGTCAAAATGTTCAACAAATATATCTTGTTTTTTTTTTCTTCATAATTATGCTATTTTATTGCGGTGGAAAAATCATGAAACAAGTCCATGAAGTCCATTCTCTCTGAGCATTCAGCGTCGACTGACGTTAATTTTAGATAATCGGGATGCACAAACATCGATATAATTTTATCGATAAGATTGTGTTTTATCTGATGCAGATAATAAAATACATAATCCTGTTTGGAATATTATTAAAATTCATCCAAGCTAAGTATATAACATGTTTAAATTTGAAAATATTCAGAATGACAATATTGAGAGGAGGAACAAGCGTCTTTGTTCACTTTTTAATTACGGAGCCAACTAAATCTATACTAATATTATAAAGCTGAAGAGTTTGTTTGTTTGAACGTGCTAATCTCAAGAACGTTGTTGGAATTGAAAAAATATTTTTGTGTTGGATAGCCCATTTATCTAGGAAGGTTATAGGCTATATAACATCACGCTACGACCAATAGGAGCGGAGCATAAATGAAAAATGTAGCAAAAACGAGCAAAATTATTCCTTTTTCAGAGATTCCGTTACGTGCGCTGCGTAAACGGTTTTAGTTACGCAACAATCATGAATGTAGGGTAGGTAGGGTAGATGGGTAGGTAGGTAACCAGTTGACGGGAGCGAAGCCGCGTGGGACAGCTAGTTAATTATAATTTCTAAGCATTTCCCCTTCCACATAAACTTTTCTTACAGTCAATAGCAATACAAACAGGTTATTGTGGGGCACGACTTCCCAATCTCCGCATTCAGAGCTACTAACAGGGGTTTCCTTTCAACCGAACATTGGTCCGCCATCTCATAAAGCTTTACGTCTATTGCGTCCCAAACCATATGTTTGTAGACGTTTATTTTGCCCTATAACACCCGAAACCAATCGTTGCTATTGTCAACCCATTGTTCTGAAATCAGACCTTATTTTAAACACATTAAATCTGAAAACAATAAACATCCTTGAAACGTAAGATAAATAATTCATTTCTGCGTTTGCGGAAGCACTAGTGTGTTATAATTAGCGTGGAAAAGCAAAAACACGATGATTAATCATATACTGACTTGGAAATAGATGGTTGTTTACTCGGCTACGATAATTGTATTGTGTTCGTTAGGTTGGTACAGTTACCTAGTAAATATGATATATATTGGATCGACAAAGCTTTGGGGATCTCGGCTTTGTAGTCGAGGTACCGTAGGTAGAGTAATAATGTAATTTGGTTTGCCCTTAGGATTAATTTTGTATTATATTCTCCTGGGGTAGGATTGTTTTGGATCCAGACGGCAAACCACAATCGCTTTGTCGTTGAATTTGTTGGAAAACAAGCTATATGTATGTAGAAAGAAGTTTTTGTCCCAATGTACAGAGGAATTGATGGGGTGCATGCCAATTCTATTGTTCTCTAATGCTCATCAATTCATTTGCTAGCGTCAGAATTTAGTATTGTCCATTTTGTGTTGTCTTACACATCATATTAATGTGTATCGCTGATTTATCGATATCGATAATTTCACGGTACAAATATCTGTCTACAGCCCTAGCTGCTCGCATTAGCAGTTTATAAATAGCGCGCGTAAAAATCACGTGTGTGTTGGTACACTAGCCTAGTCTGTCGCGAGATTTCCGCGGGATTGCACGTCCACATGAATTAGCTTTATTGCTTTCTTGGAAAACTGTCTGGTTTTTCACTTCCAGAGTGTCTCGTCTCCAAAATCTTTGGATGCGTTTCAAAATTGAAATCTACATATATTCAAAGTAAAGTTTACTCAACTCTCGAAATATATGTTTAGCACTTGAAACAGCTCGGTATGTACATTTCATACCGCTAAATCGATTAACGGACCCTTTGCGAATCCGACCCCATCACATGGGGCGATGTAAACCCCATTAGGGCTGATGTTCATTTACGAGGGTGTGAGTCCGGTACGTTTTTTTACAAACCTCTCCATTTCACCTTATATTTTGTTTTGTTGAACATTTTTACCGAGGCATGAGATAACAGTCTTCCACCTCGAGGTTTTCAGAGAAAATAAGATACTGTCTACAGATTTAACACGCGTCCGCTGAGATCTTGTTTACGAAAAAGGCACTCCTCATTTTTGGCGGCTAATCTCTTACAAGAGATCTCAATTTTTTTATCTTTTTACATGGCAACGACCTTACCCGTTCCCGGTCGCTTTCAAACGACTGCAACTCGACGCTTTTTTCCCAAAGGAACTCGGATATCTCTGTCCCTGTCTCCAATCCGATTTCATGTTTTAACGGGCTGCGTTAAATCGATTTGTCTCGCCTTAACTCGCCAAGATGCCATCAACGATGATATCGCTGTCCCGTTCCATCTTTTTGAACCTGTCCTTGTGCTGCCAGATTTAATTTGCCTTTTTGCTGCGGTTGAAATGTGGCATCGTTGCTATTAGACGGCTGGTTTTAGAAGCGCTTCGCGTTGCATTCAATGCAACCTGACGTGGACCGTCTGCTTCAGAGTTAGGTACATATTAAATTCGGTTGGAATGCATCTGCTACATAATGTAAGGCCGAATGTGGTTACTGTGGGAAGTATGTTGGTATAGTAAGATTTTATGTCGTGTCTATCATTCTGTTTTACGACTAGTCTGCAGTTGTGTTCAAAACATGTGTGTTGATAGACTCCGGCTTTGTATTGACGGCTGTAACAAAACGTTTACTGCTCATTAACTAATGAAAGACCAAGAAAGAGCTATTTCAAGTTTCACTTTTTATTGGTTCGTTAATTTTTATTTCATTAATCCTTACCGCTTTATGGTAGCAACGTGGATTGATAAATTTGAAATGCATAGCTTTTTCTCTGTCATATATTTTCGTATAATTGGAGGTAGTTTAAAAAGTACTAAAAGTGTTCATCTTTATTTCAATATTCTCTGATTGTCTATGATTGATTCATCCTCTTAAGGAGCTTGCATCCTGTTATTATAGCTACTTCCTTTGTCCATGACATGGAGAATTTATCTTCCTTTGCGCTACAGCATGAATCAACTGTTTAATTTTATTCTATGCTGTTATTAAAGAACAGTTCATTTGATGACTGAATTGTGCTTATTTGGTTTTTCGTAAAATGCTTCGGAGCTTTTACGTCATAACTATCTTGAAGCTATTATTATCCAACAATATTATCAGCCCATGGGTGGACAAAAGCCCACAATACAAAATTTCCCAACTTCAAAAGTACTTAAAGCTCAATTACCATCAAAATAAACCTCAAAGTATACCGACTGACCGGCGACCACACAATGCATCCGATAAACCGGAACCCTGGTCGTCCACGTTACGCAACACGCTTGCGCCCGCCGTGTTACCATTTAGTGAACTCAGGCGCAGCGTCGCGTGGCAGTAACCACTTCCGCCATAGATACTGCCACATCTACAGAGTACGGTAGCGATTAGAGTTAACTAAACTTTACTTTGAATATATGAAGATTTGAATTTTGAAACGCATCCAAAGATTTTGGAGTCGAGATACTAGCTAGCTAGTGAGTGAATTGCCGGACAATTACAAGAAAGCAATAAAATTAATTCATGTTGACGTGCAATCCCGCGGATATCGCACGACAGACTATACCCTGATTTTTAATTTCGTAGACTAAACTGACACTTTATTTTTGCATAAAAATAGTGACGTATCCTGAGTGATCGAAAGTTGATCGAAAATCGTTATCGCCCTTATTTAGTTTCTACTCGATTATAACAGATTTAATTTTATCGATTGCATTTATTTTATTGTTAATTACTTATACCGTACAATAATACTGTGTTCCGTACCACCTGTCGGCTTCCAAAGCAAGAGTGAACACCTTTTGGGCCTGCTCGTAGGCTTTTCCATTGTAGACCTTATCCATCGCTTATAATCAATCTACCAAGCCATTTGCCTTGGAGTACTTGTCTGAACTCCACAACCCAGTAAACTGGGTAACACGATACTCCTTGGCAAGACTGGTGTCTGATTTTCCCTGTGTTCCCAAGCTAGCGTTGGTAAACCTCGAAGATCGACCCGTACGGCTGTAAATCTTTAGCTCCTTTATTATCACGACACCACGAGCTAATAACATTCGTGACAGCCAATCAGCGCTGAGAAAAAGTTTCAACTGTCATAGCCATAGTCGGAATTGTCACGGGCTGTCAAATTCAATGAGTAAACGGTTACACACACACACTGACCCGCTTGGTTGGTACGGAAAGTTTTTAGCAGTGGCCGACAAGACGCTTCGGTGCTCTGTGGGCACATCCTATTAGGTTGCCTCATAGAGGCGGATTGCCGGCTCAGTCTGTGCTTGACTTGAAAGTTTTTTTTTCTTGTAAAGGTTTTCGTAATGTTAGCTGAAACTTCAGTAATTACCATACTCATTTAATTTTGAAGAAATGGAACTTCACATAAAGTAACATTCCATCAGCCATTGTGACTGTTTAACTGTTCTAAATTTATGATTCTCATATCTTAGGTAGAATAATTCTTGCCGTTTCTGACTTTTTAACTGAATTGTACCCATACGTACAAAGCGTTTCGCGAATACTTTCATTGTGCGCACAGCTAAGGAGTGAAATTGCCTCGAACTGCTACAACCTCGGGGTATTTAAGTCAAGAGTGAATAGGTTACTACTAGGCAAGCTTGCTTCACCGTCGACCACATCATCACTTAGCATCAGGCGAGATAGTGGTCAAACGCGAGACTACCGTCAAAATTTTTTTTACTGTAACTTGATTCCCATGTGGGTTCCAAAGTACCTGCAATCGGTTGCTGTTGAATTTTAGGCAATTTTTCGATAGTCACCTAAGGGTGGCTTAATCATTTCTGCAGGTTAGCATACAAATTTTCCGTTATATCAGCTCTGTACCTTAAATTATTGTCAACAGAGTTAAAATACAATCCTTGCAATGTAAATAATGTTGCCCACCGGTCTAAGTCTTCATTTCATCAACAATTAAAAACGAACAAAGAAATCCAAGTGTTTGTTTACAATCACCCTGTATCAGTTGCACGCCATGCGATTCCTTAACCCACTTCACACACCACACACACACCCCCCAACACCACACATACACACTCCCCACACACACGCACTCATGCACAGGTACTTCTGATTTTCCTAATTTATGTTTTTAAATATTGTAACCTTATCTTAACCGTTTTCTAATCTCTAATGTAATTGTATACTCGTCTATGCTACTTTTATTTTTTATATTGTAATTGTTTATAAAAACCGATGTGAGGTGGAGGCCTGGTGACCTGTAACACAGGTTTTATTTACCTACCACAGGCACCAGCGATCCACAACCAAATTTGTAAATTACAATTTAAAAAATTATTTTTTGGTTTTGTACTTGGTTTGTGGTGAGAAATAAACGATTTTATTATTATTATTATTACTTGTTTTTATCACAATATGACCCCTTTGCGAATGAAGACCATCAATACAGAATCACTAAAGAGTTTTCATTCATTATTTTGTAATCTATATTTACACACGGCAACATCATTACTGATGAACGAACACTCTCACAGGATTTTCAACCCTACATTTTTGACATAAGGTTGATATTTGAAGGTGTGGTATAGATCATAACAAGGAGTGTTGCCATATTCTGTACTATGGGTAGTGTTGTCTTTGCGTTTAATTATCTGACTTGTCAACTCGTCCGTTATAGAGGCACGTCACGCGATGACAGCGATGCGTGATATTCACGATATTTTCGATTAAGGTTAGACCACATTCGAGGGTTTCCGACCTGGTTTATCAACCAACGCCTTTCATTATTAATGTCTTAAGCCAGCTAATGATACCACTAAGCAATGTTTCGACAGTTATGTCGAATAATAACAGTAATAAACACCCAATTGGACCACATTTCTGAATTATATTAATATTTCATACCAAAAGCCATCAAGGTGTCTTTCCGAACGATTTTAATGGCCATCCAACGGAATTGATGTCCTTTCCAAAATGTGAACCAGATTCGAAATAAATTAAAGAAATTAATCAAACTTGAACTAATTTGGCATTTTTAATTTGAAATGAAAAAAAAAGCTGTCGTTTTAGCAATTAACAGTGTTCCAAAAATGTCGGCAACACATTAGGTTCTGTTTGATCTATAACCTGAGGATAATGTAGCTTCGGCCTAACTCGGTAATTGGTTTTAAGCGCATGCATGTATTGCTGGCCTAAATTGCCTGCATTATCTGTGGCCACACATAATATCGCGGTCATTAGCTAAAACACTGTTTAATTAAGTAGTTTAATGAGAAATGAATTCGCAATGATGTCACAGTGTAGTTAAATATCCCATGTTACATGCAGTAGGATAACTATTTTGACATTGAATGTTTTTGAGGGTAGCTCGAGGTAATCCCTGTGTCTACCATGACTATTTTAATTGACACAAACCATATAGTCTCCCAATTACGAACATGATATCATTTATAGCATCTGTTCGGCTCTCGGTTACGTCAATTTCTTACTGTTTTCAACAATTAAGTTTAATATTTGTCCTTCATCAAAACAATATTTCGAACTATCAATAAAGTAATTCATAAAAGTCCAAGATAATTAATCCAATCCATCGTTGGCGTTAATTAATACAATATTTTTGGTCATCTGTATACATCATTTAAAACACGTGTGGGAAAGCTGTAGGTGTCAATTAACTAGTAAGTTTCAATTAGTGGCTTAAGTTTTAGCTTTCTAATTATACTAAGAAAATATCGTAATCTATACTAATATTATAAAGCTGAAGAGTTTGTTGGTTTGAACGCGCTATTCTCAGGAACTACTGGTTGGAATTGAAAAATTATTTTTGTGTTGGATAGTCCGTTTATCGCGGAAGGCTATATAACATCACGCTACGACCAATAGGAGCGGAGCATAAATGAAAAATGTTGCAAAAACGGGAAAAAAACATTTTGAGAGCTTCCGTTGCGTGCACTGCGTAAACGGTACTTAGGCAACAATCATGTATGTAGGATAGATGGGAAGGTAGCTAGCCGGATCACAGAAGCCGCGTGGGACAGCTAGTTAATAATAAGTCAAAGTTCAGAAAATTAAATTGATTTAAGACTTCATGGAAGTTGTTGCACTGGCTTTTGGCGTTTTTTAATTAGTCTGTGGCATTTCTTGGTAAATGGAGTCAGACTTGGCGATTAGGCATTTGACTTTGAAATGGTCGCCAGACGCCGAGAATCGAATGATTATGACGTCAAAGTGCATCTATTAGTCATTGTACTTAATTATAACGGTGGTTTCAACTGTTAAAATTTGTTTGATTGGGTTTATTTATTTAATATGCTTTTATTAGCTTGGTATGTATGTATCTGTGTAACGGCATCTTTGAACGTGATTTTCACCCCCTTCGAAACGTCGCATTCATATAAAACATTGCACACTTATCAAGGATCGATAAGCAATGCAATAATTTAAATAGTTTGTCCCATTATCCTTACCGGGATCTTCAGGATTAGCTATTGAACTAAAAAGTACAAATAAATAATAGTAAAAAAAACTAAAAAAACACGCTTTAATAGAAAACGAAACTAAAAAGTAGAAAATATTTTTCAATAAATTTGAATTAAGAATAGTGATATTAACAAAAAAATATATTTTATTATAAAAAGCGTGGGGTGCTTTTTAAGATATATTAAAAATGACTTTACTTTTACATATCTGTCAATCAAATATTATAACAATAAACATCAAGCAACCCACGTTTTCTTATATTTTTTTTTGTGAATGTCACTATTCTTAATTCAAATTTATTGAAAATTATTTTCTAGTTTTTGTTTGTTTTTCCATTAAAACGTGGTTTTTAGTTTATTTTAACTTTTATTTATTTATTTAAAACTTCATGCAACATACAGGTACATAGGCGGACTAAATGCCTGAGGCATTTTCTACCAGTCAACAAAGGGTTTAGACGACCAATTTAAACTTATATTTTAAGGAGGTAAAATTGGTGCAGGGTTCTTATAAGATAGGAGCGGGAAAAGCTGATAGTTCAATGCTTAGTGTCATCTCAATTACGAACTTTTTTTTTGATTTTTCTAAAGTATCTAAAACAGTAAGTTTTCCTATAAATACCACCACAATTACTACCACAAACTATCATTATAAGTAATCCACAATAGTTTTACCGTGAACATCATAAACATGCGGTCAGCTGATGGGGTGAACGGCCAGCCGGTGTCATCGACCCCACTAATGGTGTACAAACCTATTTACCGATGTCACTGATGAGAGTGAAATCTCCACAAGTGTATGATCAATCGGTGACCTTTGATTTTGACCGTAAGTTATATGGAAGTGTACTTCTATCTCTAGTTAGTGGAAATGATGACTTGTCACAAGCGCGCAATTTAAATACGCGCATTTTAATAGTGCGCTTATAGATAAATTGGATGATAAATTCAGTTTGTGATTTTCTTTTTCTATTGTTTTATTAGACTAGTTTATTTATTTACATACAATTAGGAATACATAACATTTACTAACAATATTCACATTCCAAATTGAAATCACTTTTAGTCCCTAGGGATTAATGAGCTGTTTTATTCCCTGTTTACGAAGATTAAACTAGCTCTTTTTGAATAGGTGTGATAAAAAATATATAGCGTTTAATTTCTAGGAATTATAGATGGCAGGGTCAAAAGCCGGTAGTGTAGTTACATGAATTTATGTTTTTTTTTCTTTATTTAATTATGAAGATGGTTTGGCCATGTTGAGAGGATGAATGAAAGGCGACTAACGAAATGTATTTACAAGGCAGACGTGAATGGAAACGCCGGGAGGGGACGCCCTAGAAAGACATACATATATATACCTTATAGGTGATGTTCTTCAAAAAGTCCAGGTGCGCAGTACTCATAACCGGCGTGTGTGTATGACTAGATGCATGAATGTGAGTGAAGCAAAAGAAGTATGTAAGGATCGTAGCAGGTGGCGTTCTGTAGTTTCTGCCTACCCCCATGGGAAAAAGGCGTGAGTTTATTTATGTATGTATAATCGCTATGCATATGTCAGTCCCATCATGTCCTAATTTGTTGTTTTATACTTGCGTATTTAAGCCTGTTTTAAAACTTGTTTATTTAATTGATGAATCTTTCGATAAACCATCCGAGGAAGTAACCATTGACCAGTTTTCTTCGTAACTCCATATCCTAAGCTGGCACATTCTCGGTCAATAGCAATGTCTGCAATCTGACACCAGCGATGCCTTTCCATATAAGTTACAAACATATCTTACTCATATGGAGGAAAGAGAGAAAAAACGACTAATTAAAAAGTCATTAAACTTTTGTTATTGACTTTGAATTTGAAATAATGTTTGGTAATGGCCGCTCCATTCCGCTAGTCAATATGGACACGGTAGCAAGTTTTTTAGGCTATGCGTCACAAATTTGCGTCATGGATTTTTAGATAGCCTAAATTGATACTATTTTTTTCGTTTCAGGTAATTTATGGTCACTGATAGCGTGACGGTTGACAGGACGAAATGGATGAAGAAAACGTGTTGCGCCGACTCCAAGTAAGATGGGACAAGTGCAGGAACTTGATGGTAGTTAATTGTCAATTGCACATACACACACATATATAATTATTCCATTTTAAGTATCAGTATCTGGGCCACCGAGCTCTGTTCGGACGAAAATAGAGAAAACGACGTTTTCTAAAAATTTTACCAAGCTAGATCGATTTATCGCCCCTTAAAGGCCCTGCATACTAAATTTCATGAAAATCGTTGGAGCCGTTTCCGAGATTTAGATTATATGTATACATATATACAAGAATTGCAAGTTTACAGATTAGAAATATAGATTCAAAGACACGATTTATGAATAAAGAATTCTTAAAAAATAAATAAAAGAAAGTCTTAAGTACATTTCTATTCGTGTAAAATTATATATGGATAAAAAAACTTTTTTGCAAAAAAATACTACCGGCTTCCAAATACCAAACTACAAAGAGAAAAATAACTTTATTTTTTAAAGTCGGTGTCTTCCGTAAGTACCATTTTTTTTGCGTTATGGACACCGACTTCAAAAAATAAAGTTATTTGTCTCTTTGTAGTTTTGTATTTGGAAGTCGGTAGTATTTTATTGCAAAAAAGATTTTTTATTTTCACTTTTTAGTTGTACCTACCTAATAGGAAATTTAGTAAGGTAACTTTAACGCCAAAATAGATTTCTTGAAACTTGAACATAACCGGTGTAATGATAGATCTGCGTACCCCTTAAGAGCGTATTGGCGTGATGTTATGTTATGAAATGGTATAAACAATAAACAGACATGCGATTGCAGCAATCCCGAGAGATTTGCCGTTATTTATTGAAGAGTTCTGTCGTATATCTCCGAAGTTCTTCATCAGATCTTCACCAAATTAAAATGGGACCAATTTCGGAACATACTTTTTCAAACACAAAAAGAATTTTCAAAATCGGTCCACAATTGACGGAGATATCGGTGAACATACAAAAAAATAAAAACTAACATAAAGTCGAACATAGAACCTCCTCCTTTTTGGGAAGTCGGTTAAAAATGTAGGGAACATCTGATTTTTTAGGCTTGATATTTCCATAAATCGTGTCTTTTTATACCTTATGACTAGAAAATAATTATATAATGTTAAAAAAAACATGTAATATGGTTTACGGCCAATCACACATATTGTACTTGTGACCTACGAAAGTCTCGATTTCACGCTTGTATAAGGATTAAAAAATACATTATTATTGGTTAAGTCACCTTTGAACCTCTTTCGTAATAACAAGCATTACGTAAAAGTTTAAACAATTATTAAAAGTCAGATATCAGATGACGCCATTCAGGTGAAATCAGTAAAGATAATCCACTTATGGTCGCTGTTGGTGTTGAATGTCTCGAAAGTGGCACAATACAACGGAAAATAATGAACATAAAAACACTTTTAATTGTATCACTTTGTAACGTAGCAACTTAATAGCACGCTACGAACAAGCCAGAAGAGTATAAAGTATTGTACAATTTAACACTTTGCACGATATAGGGGACCGCTAACCGAACTTAAATACAGAAATCCTAGGAATGTGAATATCCTAGTGGAAAAACCTAATAAAGCTGCCCGACCTGGTGATCCAACGACAATGATCCTGGTGATCGCTCAGGTTTGAACTTGTGAGTACTACACCAATAAGGCCGTCGCATAAAGGGCTGACTGAAAAAAAGAAAGAAAAATGTTTCATTTGCACCCGCACAGGAACAATTTTTTTTTTATTTATATGGGTTCCATTTCTTGCGAGACTACATAGACTCTTATTACAGTACTTTAAGTTACCAGAAGCAAAAAAAAAACTACAGGTTATGGTGTATATATTTCCCAATGTTAACACAGTAGGTACTGGCCGTGCGCCCGCTCGGAGCCAGAATATCAATATTGAACTTCCTCTTGGACAGTTTTGTTTGCAAAATATTCTTTGATATACATATTATGCTATTTCATTTATGAAAGAATTCTAGCCATCAATTTTTCTGTGTAAAAATATTTTTAAACATCCAAGTCTTTTAAAAAAAAAACTATTAGCTAGCCGATAAAAACAAGTTTTACAAATAATGTAGTACTTACATGAATCAATAATGAATATGTATTTTTTTCAAAACTTTTGATCTAGCCGTTACTAAGGAGTATGTTTTAGAAGGTAACCGTTTAACGGAACTAAAGCGGTGGAAGGCTCTTAACCCGGCGATCAAAAACCTAGGACACCCATCACGAGGCACTCCACCAAAACAGTCCTAGGATTCATATCTCCTGCACTTCATCAAGATTATCCTCAAATTCCTAGCGTAAAAGAACTTTTGAATACAGCTAATAAGTCAGTAGGACATCGCGTCAGACTTACCGAAATAGTCCTATGAGATGACATGGTGTCCTCTGCGTCGCCCACTGGCCCTTTAAGTAGGTGCCTTACTATCTGATTGAAACAAAGACAAGGAATTAGCAGTAGTACCTTTTATTGCGAGTCTTTAGAATGTTAGTTAGAACTGAATTAAAAATTTAAAACGCAGATGAGTGTCATTGCTTAGGTTCCTAATGGCGAATATCGGTCTTTTCCATTAATCATATAGACTAACATATAGACTCAATTTCTTTTAGTATTGTATGACTGCGCAGCACGTGTGTGAGTACTATGTACCCAACTGTAAATCTACCATTTGCTGTACCTTGGTGTCGTTCGTTGACTTGTGTTTGCCCTGGCAGTTGAATGTCTCTCTGATGGTGGCGCGTGTGTTGGATCATTCGGTTCCCTTCATGATGGTTGAGCTGGGTGGTGCCGATTCATGCGTCATGTTCGTGAACGGGCGCCGTCAGTTGGGATTGGACTTAACTTAACTGCTTCGGATGCTAGTGTTTTTCTTGTACCTATTATGTAACTGCTCAGTACATGTGTGAGTACTTTTAATACTTTGTACCTGTAAGTAGTATAGTATGTAGTGATTCTGGTAGCATTGTCCTCACACATATAAATTTATTAATGTATGTACTTATGTACCTAAATATTGTAAAAAAAAAAACATACTTTTTTTAAAAGAGTAAGTATGGAGTGTCTTGTGCGTTCTTCTCCATAACAAGCTATTTTCCGAATGCACGGTAGAATCAATTTTTATTCCTTGTAAATTTTAATGTATCTAACGTTCAATAGTGCCGCTTGAAATAAAATATCTTTGTCTTTGAATCCTACCCTTGTCACAATTCATTTGGGGGTGGCGCAGCATGTTTCATTCCATAGATCTCTTATAGTCGACATTTCAATAGCCATCCTCCTTTTTAGCCACATTCATACTCAAAAAGTCAAAACCTTACTCACGACACGTTCCTCATCCCATCACATCACAAGTCCATAACATGACAATCGATTTCCACACATATTGGTACTTTGTTCTCGTATAGTTAAAACTTTTATCAAACAAATTAGAAGATGCCCATGTCCAGCAGAAGACAAGCTAAATTGGCAATGAGAGTAACTTCACTATCAGGTCTCCCTTCCAAGCATAATCGACCCCTTCGCAGTTTCAGATCTAATTAATATTTAAAATGTTCGACAAAGCCTTCATTATCAAGTCATTAAGGGTCTATTATCCTGTACCAGGATTATCTAAATACTCGTTATCCCACCAGCTTATACCTTAACAATGTTTTATCTTGGTTGATTACAACACGCTTTCGCAAATATATTTTCATTGGTACATTTTGAAAAGGTCACCGCGATTTTTAATACTTTCTAATGAATAACATGTTTGTTTTTATGTGCAGTGTTAAAATATACAGTTTCAACGTTTTGTTTACTCTGAGAGTTGAGGAGTTTGGAAGCTTTCGCTGTCGTAAAATCAGAAATAAACGATCGGTTATCAAATCAAAATTAAATGAGTTGATTGCCAATTAACGATATGTTTTCAATATGGGCTTTATTATCGTCATAAACCATAATTATTCGAAGATCTCGGTATCCAGTAGGACAGAGACCTTTTGAAGCCATCTGTTTGGTGATTCTGAACGGTTACTTACTTAAGTCATCATCAAGATGGCAATCCCCACGCTTCTTTGCCAACATCATCCAGTTTCTACTCGTGATAGTGACCACATCGTCTGCCTATCTCACCGCAGGACAACATACACTTCTTCTTACAATCATTGGACTTCACTCGTACCTTCCACGCCTGCTTTTATAACCGCGCCTAGCTTGGTGTCCTGTCCAACTCCATTTGTTCCATAATTCGTTTACTGATATCAAAAACTTTCCGTAGGTCTTCTTACTAATCTAACCAAAACTTTATCAGCGTTCATCATCAATCTCATCAGCCTTTTAATGTTCCCACTTCTGGTACACAGGACTCCTCTCTGTGAGAGGGAACGGGCCGTAATCCAACACGCGGGGCCGGTGTCGGTGGATCAGCGTTGTTCTTCTGCAACTCCCCTGCTATATCCCCCATCATGATCTATAGCTCACTAGGTACATCTGTAGTCTTAGTTCGGTCGCAATATAGCCCAATTACCGGCTGACAGGGCAGTGTCCGCAGACGAAGCCGCGGTTTGTGGTCGCGCTCTGTGCAAGCGTTGTGTCTTGCGATATGGTTTGAATTGCACACGCGTTTCTGTTATGAAGTCGGTTGAGAGTTTTGTGGGAAGGATAAATAAGATATTTTTTTTGTAGTAGAATGGTATGTCTATGGGTATATCCAGTTATTTAGACGAATGATAAATATGGAAATTATGCAGATCTTAACATAGCCATGTACAAATAGGTACTCGTAATATACAAACTGAAGTTTGTAGGCAACGAGTCGAATAAGAATATTGTATCATCTGCCTAGCCTTTATCCCAATTATTGTTGGGGTCGGCTTCCAGTCTTACCGGATTTAGCTGAGTACCAGTGTTTTACATGGAGCGACTGCCTATCTGACCTCAACAACCCAGTAAATGGGTAACACGGTACCTCTTGGCAAGACTGGTGTCAGATCTCAAGCTTCTGACTACTCGTAACGACTGTCAAAGATCTTCAAATGACAGCCGGGACCAACGGCTTAACGTGCTTTCCGAGGCACGGAGGAAACTCGGTATGTTGAAATGGTCACCCATCCACGGACCGACCTCGTCAAGCGTTGCTTAACCTTGAAGATCGACCCGTGCGGCTGTTATTATTTAGCCACGAGCTCCTCGAATAAGAATATTGTATAAGTCTATGAAATCTGTACGTATGTAGATGATGATTTAGATATGTCTAGATAAGATAGAGATAAACTAGGATAGGAATGTTAGATTGATGATATCGGAAAACGAAAATCACATGTTAAAAATCTTTATCAGAAAAAAATACATCATCAGCTCTCACATATTAACCTCTGCTGCTCCAGTTCTCAAAGATTTTCTTACAATTAATTTAAATTTTGAACTGCTTTCGCTTTTATGAC
This sequence comes from Orthosia cruda, assembly GCA_964057195.1. NCBI lineage: Eukaryota > Metazoa > Arthropoda > Insecta > Lepidoptera > Noctuidae > Orthosia > Orthosia cruda. The sequence goes on along the minus strand of OZ059854.1, from coordinate 10,337,697 downwards.
AAATAAATGTAGAAAAAACATATCAACAAATTCATTGGCATAACTCTAAGCTTCTTTGCTAGACAATCAAGTTTTCTAACCATTAAATATCGGCTTCTAAACCACTTTCTTTTCCATTGATGATACCCCAAACCAACAAGAAACAGACAAATTAATAAAACGTCTTAGTTTACATATATTTCCGTAACTTGCTTAACAAGAGACAACTCATTACGTATAAACAAACCGGTTATCAAAAACCTGTAAGAAACATGTTTCCTCAGTACCCTTCGTAAGCCTGAAGAGGTGGAAACAATGCATGTTTTGGATAAGTTTTCGAGGAAAGCGTGCACTCCGTACTTTTAGCCAATCGATACGATTGTAAATATTTCATGTACCCATTAGTCTGCAGTAACTGCTAACAGGTGATTGGCTTGGGTATTAAATCTGAATAGTGATTGTGATTTTTGAGTTGAGTTAGACCAAAGAAAAGATGGATGGACTGTGTGAAAGATGATATAGAAAGAAAGGGGATGAGGTGAGGATGAGGACTAATAAAGAAGAAACCGATACCGAACCCAAATAAGAAAAAAAACGATTTGGGAATACATTTATTATGCGTACAGCAAAAGAATGGCATTCCCTGCCGGAGTATGTATTTCCTGATAGCTACAACCTAGGGGTCTTTATGTCAAGAGTGAATAGGTTTCTTCTAGGCAAGCGTGCTACATCGCTTACCATCAGATATAGTGGTCAAGCGCAAGCCTATTATAAATAATAAAATCGGAAAGGAGCATTAAAAATATTAGTGTTTTTCCACTTCTGATGATTTTTTCAAGAAAGACAGACAGAAGTGGGAATTAATGAGGTCAATCAATGATCAGTGGCCACTTACTAGCAATGGACTAACTCTGTTTAGCATAAACATTTTGCTAGACATACGTCTCTCCAAAATCAATATCTGTCAATTAAAATTATTGCCCAATCCAGTGATAAAGGTTTTCCTGTGTGTTCTCCAGTCAATTCTTTTGTACAAAAAGTTGGTAGTAGTAATGCATAATGGAACATAGATGAGTCTACGATTGACGGACAAAATTGTTATTCGTTTACTTCGAGAAATATGAATGCAATTTCCAATGTAAATATGCGACTAAACTAATTAGGTTTCTCATTAGTGCAGTAGATTCATATGTATCTAATCGGATTATCTTAAATCTAATTATGACAGATTTTTTACCTCACCACGTTGCCATTTTGTTGTAACGGGTAAAACGTTTTAGGAATACTTTTATTTTGCGTACAGCGAATATGTTGAATTCCCTGCCGGAGTCTGTATTTCCTGATAGCTATAACCTGGAGATCTTTAATCAAGAATAGGTTACTTTTAGGCAAGCGTGCTTCACAATCGATCACACCATCGCTGACCATCAGGTGAGACAGTGGCCAAACACAAGCCTATCAAAAAAACAATAAATCGTTAAGTAATCCTTAACAATGTTACAAACATAATATTCGAGCGAGTTGATTACAAAGCGATCCTCCAGGATACTTTCCTTTAACTAGAACCATCGTTTGAAATAATAACACTCCTTCTAGAAACATTAAAAGTCAGAAGGTTTTGTTCTACAATATTTTCACCGAACATATTTCTTTGTAGTGTCCCTCTAAATTAAATTTACTCTTTGTGAAGTGTCTTTTTGTCCGGAGGATCTTCTTGGCGGGTTGGAATCTTGCAGGTGTTCTAAGAATTGACTTTTGTTACACTGTGGCACTGGGTTTCACTTCGTTTCGATAAATAGAGTGCTATGGATTTCGCTTTGTTTTGAACGAAGTTTCGATAAATGGAGTGCATTTTGTTTCGGCATAATTGCCAACCAACAAAAAGATAAGGGACCATCGACCCTTACATCTATATTCTGGAAATTCATTAGAATATAAGGATTAGATAAAAATTGGTCGCTTACAATGGGCCTTATCAGAAAGCTTACAGTCACCCAAAGGGTAATGGAGAGGGCTATGATCGGCGTTTCCTTTCGTGATCGAATCAGAAATGTAAAGATCCGCAAGAGAACCAGGGTTGCCGACATAGCTCGAAGAATTGCCAAACTTAAATGGCAGTGGGCAGGGCACATTGCTCGCAGAACGGATGGCCGATGGGGCAGCAAAGTTCTGGAGAGTCGACCGCGAACCGGAAGACGATGCGTTGGAAGGCCTCCCACCAGGTGGACCGATGATGTGAAGGTTGCGGGGATCCGCTGGATGCGAGACGCACGGGACCGGTCAATGTGGCGACGCTTGGCAGAGGCAGTGGACGATTTTCGGTTGATATGATTAAGACAGGATATCTCTTGTCTCAAAAGTGCCGTGCTTTGTAGTTCTCACGTCTACACTAGACTTCCTCAATACAAGAGCCAATTAACTAAGTACCCTACACACCTTACAAACACTAACTTTCTCTAATAGACTTCATTAATTCGTCCTGTCTGAAAGCCTCTTATTTTGTTCGTAAACTCGCTGGCGAGACAACAAAGAACTTGATTAAGGGACTTCGTTTATTTATGACCTTGCTATCGTATCGAGTAGTAGAATGTAAATGGAGTGTTAATGGGTCCAATACATAATCATTATGCGTAGTAGAGTAGGAAAAACAATGTGTGGCGGGAACCCATATCCGTATGTGTTACGTCATTGCTATACAATAATGTAGTTACTTTAAAAGTAAATCCGGTCCACACTGGGTACTGTAGTGAGTGAGCCCTGCTACTATATTGCTAACTGGTTCTGGCTAATTTTTACTACATGTAGACATTTTTTTATTTTTTTTATGGCTTCGTATGGTTGGTGCATTTAGCCAGTGTCACATTTAGAAGTTCTAGTTTCGTTAGTTTTTAATCCAACGTCCTAGTTAGGCCCCAGTAAAATGGCGGTAACTTTACTGGAAGCTTCTACGGAGTTTTGTCGACAACATGAACAAATTCATGTTCTACTGCTGTGGTTTACTTGCCCACACTCCACCTTCATTTTTACACTATTAATATTCAATTTAACACACTTTTAGGAAAATAAAACAGAGATGCAACATAGACACCATCACGACTCACGTGCCCTCCAAAACTCCTGGTAGGGTAGATATATAGTTAGTAGCCGTAGTAATTAGGCGCTTTGCAGATGGAGCAACTTTAGTTGAGGCAACTATAATTTTATTTAAAGTTGGCTTTAAAAGTTGTTAGTTGCTACAACCAAATAGTCCGGTTTACGGTTGCCACAAATTTATGGCAATCTGTGAGCAACTTTGATAGCTGAGTTGCTCAATCTACGCTACGTATAGTGTGATAATGGATATCGAAGAAGCAGCACTTGTTCTCCTTTTATTTTTATTCTTCTCAATTAACTTTATACAACCGTTACAAATTCGACAGTTGCTAGTTAGAAACTTTGTCATCGATTGCAGCAACTGAAAACTGTTGTCGATGACTGGAACTCGCCACTCGAGTTGCTACGTCACGTGTGCGCAGTCCCATTGAGATATATCTCCATTTGAGATAACATTAGACATTTAAATAATCCCATATTACAGCCCTTTCAACCGATATTGGCTTCTATTGCGTTGGTAATATGACAAATGGCAGCTGTATTAAACAGTTAGTTTTGGTAACAGGTTTATGTTTTTTTTGCCATCCTTATATTTACGGGATAGAACCCAAAATCGGTTCAACGGACTGTAAAAAGGGGGTAAAAATGTCTAATGTTATTTCAAATTGAGTATAGTAGCCAGTTGCTGGAATAGTTGCTCCATCTGTAAAGCGCCTTATATTCTGCTGCTCGATCTGTAGTTGAAATACCAGATGCGTCATTTTTACACCTAAATCCAATTAATCTGCGTAACCTATTCCTAACTCTGTTGAGGTCGATTGCCAGCCCAACCGGATAACTGAATATCAGCATTCTACAAGGGGTGGAGAATCCCATTACCCAAATTTAGCATCTCTAAAAATAGTTACTCCATTCCCTCTCCACTTCGTGTCATTCGCATATCTCACCGCCTTTCTTTATAAGCTGGGAAATGCACTTATCACCAGCGGTCAGCGCACAGAATACAGTTACGTTTTATATTTATTTGCTTGCAAGTGATTAATTACAGGATATCGGGGTGCAAGGGTACGCGATAAGCCGACGCTACGGCGCAGTAAGGTTCACAATAAAACCGTTTCCGTGTTCGTATCGTATAGGAAATCGGAGCGGGAATCGGATGCGGAATAATTGATACGGTGTTGGATATTGCGGTTTCAATATCGTAGATTGGATGGGTTTGTTTCGCGCGCCTCAAGTGTAATCATTTCTGAGGTGTGATGCTGTTTGTTGCGTAATCTTTGGAACGTAGTTACGTTGAAATTGCTCTATTTGGAGGAAATTATATCAAACAAGAGCTATTTTATCCTTCATATCTATTTCTGGTACCCAGAAACGTTGCTATGATCCAGTTTGAAGAATATTATCGGTATAATCTGGATGGTTGAGAGTTTGAGACTATTATAATTGTTTAAATTAATTGACACGACATAAGAAAAAGGTTATAACCGATATCTACGGCTTAAGACGATGACAGTCGCCAAAAACCTTGAAAACACAAAACGCGCACTCGTTGCACTCCCGCGCGACCCAAAATTCAGTAGTTTTTTGTACTTTCCTTATTATTCTATAACTTTAAAAAAGCCTCAGATCAAAATGTAGATAATTTAATTGTCTTTAAGATGGATGGATGAAAATGTCATTAAACAAAATACACCCGGAGTGGGTGCACTTGTCGTGTTTTTATACGAAAAAAATATCTAAATTTTCATAGATCAAATTATTAAGAAAATGGTCTAATGCAACATATTTTTTTTTTCAAAATATTACCACCGGCCGTTAAAACGTGTTTTTTTTTTTTTTTTTTATTCGTTATAGGCTCGCGTTTGACCACTATCTCGCCTGATGTTAAGCGATGATATGGTCGAAGGTGGAACACGCTTGCCTAGAAGTAACCTATTCACTCTTGACTTTTTGATTCTCATTTTAAAAACAGCTACTGAGGGGTATCTGCGCCTTAAGGCATTTCAGTTTCGTGTCTGGGTTGACAACTCATAAAAAATGATAATTTTATGGCTGGAAATGATGTGACTATTGAGAAGACTGCAAAAAGAGATGTTTGAAAGAAGATATTTTACAACTACCCCACAAAAATTTAGATAAAGACCAGAGGAAGGATGATGACCGCATCTGCGATTCCTCCAAAAGTGGACGTAAACTGGACATAAGACAATGAATCAAATACGAAAATTGGCTTAATCTCGAAAACGACTTGATTAATTCTGATTAAAACTGTTCAGCACTTCGCACTTATCACTTCAACAAAGGGCCGTCAGGATGTCCTTATTAATATAGGAGATGAAGACAATGCAATTTGTTCACTTATCTGCATTATCAATTTAGATAGCACTGTGATGAATTGTCCTGGACTTTGATGGCGTAGGCGGATTCCACTGTGACAGACAGTCTTTTGTTTTTCAAGAAACTTAAAAAAAACAAAACACAGTATAATCCTCGGCACGTAAGGTGGCAAGAGTCGTTAGATGCGCAAAAAACGTTTTTTAGGTATCTTTGGTAATGAAGAAGGGCGCGGGGAACGTTTAGGTTGCTCTGTATGGTGGTTGGTCAGTCACTTAACTCCACTACGCCAACTTGCAACTTACGTGCCGGGCAGTATAACATTTTTTTTTTTCATTAATATGTATGCCGTGGTGGCCAAGAGCTCCCCTCTTGAGCTTGAGTTCGTGGGCACAAATCCGGGCAAGTACCAATGTGACATTTTTCAAATTCATATGTATTTTCTTAGTTTAGGTATCTTGGTTATCACTGGTAAAGGTGAAGTAAATGACCGAGAGGAAACCTTGGCTTACATTTAACTAGCTTCCGCCAGCGGCTTCACCCGCGCTAATGTCGAAAATTATCGCAAGGCAACATATTCCCGGAATAGAAACTATAGAAAGTATCCTATATGTTATTACTGACAATAATCTATCTATGTGCCAAATTTCATCCAGATCAGCCCAGCCGTTTGAGCGTGAAGAAGTATCAAACATACAAACACACACACACACACTTACAATCTTTCGCTTTTATAATATTAGTGTGATATAACTTTTAAATGACCAACCCGTCTTGAGCAATGCTCGTGACCTCTCTGTATGAGAAGTGGCTTTAGTCCAGCAGTGGGATAGTTACAGGCTTGTATTATAAATAAAAATGTTAGCAAGCATGTAACAAGTATTCGTCTGGTGTACCGGCGACCTTTCAACTAATATGTTTGAGTTATTTAAAATTATGAACTCGAACAAAATGATAAAGCTTTTAATTAATTTTCAAAAGTTCATCAATGTGAAAGTTGACATAGCTCTCAGCTTAGATACAATCTATGTGACCGGTCAAACACCCTGACTCTTTCATACATATGTAGACTCCATTTAACTTTTACGTTTACTTTCAAAGAAGAAAACCTATTAATAAGTTGGAGATGGAAGTTTTATTTCCATTAGGCTTTTAGAGACACTTAGTAAAGTCAATATTGAGATGTTATTGTAGACAAAACGTAGAAGAATATGGTGCTACGTATATTATTAACTCTTCCTTACATTATACAAAACACGTCGCGCGGTTGTAGGTAATCTTTGAATTAACTAATCCGATAACAAAAATGAATTTTCACACCACCCCCCACCTAATCTCAACTTAAAGTAAAATATTAACTCTTAAGGGAAGTAAAGTTGTATGAAACTCCCAAGGGAGTAAATTCATTTGAGTTTGGAACGTCAATTTCGTGTGGAAAACTCGCCCATATGGCATTGTAAAGAGGTTTGTTCGAAAATCGAACTGGCCACTAATGATGGCCAAGCCAGCAGAACTCAAAAAAAAGAAAAAGGTGCGATTGCAAAGAATCATCCAAACTAATATTATAAATGCGAAAGTAACTCTGTCTGTCTGTCTTTCTGTCTGTCTGTCTATCTGTCTGTCTGTCTGTCTTTGCTTCACGCCTAAACTACTGCACCAATTTGTGTGAAATTTGGTACAGACATAGTTTGGAACTTGGGAATGGACATAGGATAGTTTTTATTACAAAAAATAAAGAATAAAATAAAATTTATTCCGGACATACAGCGCCATCTATTGGTCAAGAGTGGAAGTCACTATTCCACGCGAACGAAGTCGCGGGCAAAAGCTAGTGTTTCTATACATTTGAGTTCTGAAGTAAATTCCATCACAATTTCTATAAATATACAGAACAAATTTTTTTGTATATGCTTCCATAACTGGACTAATGTTTCCAACATTAATATTAACTTTTATTTATATTAATTACAAAATAAATACATAATTTATGAAACCCTGCCTTTTTAATGTATCGCAGAAGGTGTGAAAAGTAGAGTATGCTTCTCTGGTATAAAGCCTGTCTTCATCTTGGGCAGCTTGTACCCTTAGCTTTATTCAAGACTCTTCATAACTCCCTCGATACGCTCAGGGTTCAATATGCCGCCAGTGACGTAAGACAATGCTTTATCCCCTTGGTGCATAATATACTATTACTGAAAGACAACTACATAGCTGTGGTGTCTCATCCCATACAAAGAAACTGTCCCGACGTACTGTACCGATTATACTGATTATTGCTTGTACATCGATCACGTTCTGTTGGATATCTATCGCCTTGGAACGGAACCGACCGCGATGGATTTACAAAAAAAAAATCGGTATAATCAGATGAAAAACGCTAGTTACTTCGGCACGGTTTCTTTGTATGGGATAAGGCATCGGTATGCTCAATGATATTCAAATGAATAGATATGTTATGAGCGCGCATTGTGAAAACTCGAATAGGTCACAATTGTGACCTTTAGACTTTAGTTTATGTCACGCATGGCGAAGAGCGATAGGCTTTGTTGAAACAAAAATAAAATAAAAAAATGCCATCGGGTGTATTTGGAAATTGTACCAATTAGGAAACCAAAGTACATAAAACAGAAGGGATCTCATACCATATGTAAGTACGCAATACGCCTTAATTTACTAATTTATTGCATTTATTTCCTAATATTCTGATATTTGGAGGTTAGAAAGAGATAAGAACATTGGTGATCAGAATAATGTGTGTTTACATTCACACGCAAGCGACAAACATTAGCTGTCTCTTTTTTTCTGTTGGTTTTATCAAGCCATCCCTTTCGACTTGTAGTGAAATGTCAGATGAATGAAAAGTGTGTATTCGTGCTGCCGCTGCTGCGCGGAACACTTTTTTCAATTGTTTTGTGAGTGTATAACGTATCTGTTTATTTGAATATCATTGGGTATGCTAGTATTATATTATCTGTGGCTATGGTGAAGCTTCTATCATTTGTTTAGAAAAAATCTTGAGCTGAAAACTGCACGGACCTACCGTGCAGTTTTCAGCTCAAGATTTTCGACAGGAACGAAACCGCGAAAAGCTAGTGTACAACTCGAAAACTGCTTATCCGAATTCTGTGATTTTGGCTTCAATTAATCAACAAGTTTTCTGACTAAATTTAACTCCAAGACCCAGAAACTCCCAGACAATAAATCAGCCACATTTCTTCCCTAATGCCACTTTAAACGCTGTGTTCGTCATAAATATCACCAAAATAACTACTTAAACAAGCAACCATTGCGTTTTAGAGGGTGACTATAGTGCTGTTACTAAATTAAAATCGATACTACAAAGGGTGAGAGAACATTTGTTTGTGCTACCCTTACCTACCCTTCAAGTCCTGCTGATTGCGATTTAATTCCTTTGTGAACTATTGAACATAAAATGTTATGGGTAGTCATATTTTGGATTAGTAGTGTCTTGGCTAATTAGTTATGACAATAGATTAAGTGAACAATGGGGAGAATTGTATAGGTCTATAATAAACTAAATGAAAATGAAGTGAAATGCTTATATACGTAACTAGAGGACGCCTCGCGGTTTCACCCGCGTAGTTCCCTTTCCCGTGGGAATACAGGGATAAAAAGTAGCCTATGTCACCCAGGGATAGAGTAGCTTCCCAACGGTGAAAGAATTTTTGAAATCGGTCCAGTAGTTTTGGAGCCTATTCGGTACAAACAAACAAAAAAATCTTTCCTCTTTATAATATTGGTATAGATATATTATTCAATTGTAAGATGTACTATTTTATCACACACAGTTTTGTAAGTTATTACACTCATTATAATATATGTCCCAAGGTATAGACAAAACAAAATAAAAAAAACCGGCCAAGTACGAGTCAGACTCGTGCAAGAAGGGTCCCGTAGCATTATCGCAAAAAACGGCAAAAAAATCACGTTTGTTGTATGGCAGCCCCATTTAAATATATATTTTATTCTGTTTTTAGTATTTGTTTTTATAGCGGCAACGGAAATACATCATCTGTGAAAATTTCAACTGTCTAGCTATCACGGTTCATGAGATACAGCCTGGTGACAGACAGACGGACCGCGGAGTCTTAGTAATATGGTCCCGTTTTTACCCTTTGGATACGGAACTGGTTAAGGGTATATCGACTTAGGGTCAGTTTTTTTATCCTTACTTAACTCAAACAATGGTTAAATATGCTAATTAATGGTTTCAAAATTCAGTAAAACGCGTTTATTCTTCAATTGTTAGTCTAACAAACTGTCAAATAATTAACTCTCCTACTTATTTGACCATTTGTAAGGCAAACAATTTATCAAAATTCGCATTTTACCGAATATTGAAACCATTGGTTAGCATATTTAACCATTGGTTGACTTAACTGAGGATCAAAAAACCGGGCCTGAAATTGTGAAAAATCCAATGACTCGTATTGCATATCAACCAATACTAATACTAGTTTAGTTTCGACGGGCTGTTTCCGCAACTCCACGACCAAGCGCGTATTTTGCGTACGGGAAATACTAATACTATATTGATAATGGAAAGGGAAACTTGCTCACGTATTAAAAAAAAAATTGCTATTGCGTATCTAAAATGATTACCAATCAATAAGTGTAATATACACATATGTGTAATATACCTTCAACAAAATGCACCGATAGGGTAAAATTAAAGCTGACAACTAATTTAACCCTCCACTGCGCATAGATAAATAGTTGGGGTCAAAACATCATATCAAAGTTATGCTCCGTTGACTCAAACCGACATTATTACGACGCGGCTTTTTGAAATGACTGGGAAACAGGGAACTTACACACCGTACATCGATTTTATTAGTTTACTACCTCCTGTCAGTGACTTCGCCTGCGTGAAAATGGTCCAAAGGCAATATAATAATAATTTGGATCACAAAAATTAAAAGTAAAAAATATCCAAAACCCCCGATTTTTGATTTTATTTCATACTTTTTAAACAACATAATTTAACTGGTAGTTATACACGCTTCGATCAAGAATCTATCGAACACGTAATTATAACACGGTAATTGCCGAAAACACCCCGATTCAAACAGTAAAACGCCCATAACTTTTGAATGGCTGAACCGATTTTCTTTAAATATAGCTAAGAACACTCTCGATAAAGTCACGTTTCAAACAAAAAATAAATCAAAAACGGTTCATCCGTTCAGGAGCTTTGACCTCTCTTTTTTCGTCGGGGGTTAAAAAGACAACATACGCCCGGTATAAAAAGTAGCATATGTCCTTAACTAGGACATGGTCTAACCGTATGCCAAGATTTTTCAAATCCATTAAGCCGTGAAGACGAAAGGTAACAAATAAACGGACAGACAAAGTTACTTTAGCATACACAATAATATAAAGTCAGTATGGATTAACATATTAATGTTTATAGTAATATGCTTTTAACAGCTTCTCCCGACACTTTTAACGTTTTGTTTTCAATACAACATTATCTTAAAAGCTTGTAAATCATACTGTACACATTAGGTAGATCGATTGAAAAACCTCACACATGCCAAATCTGGCTAAGTGTTGGCTATATTGGGACCAATGTTTGTGTTTATGGTAGGGCCGTTATTTTGAGTTCGAACTTCGAAGGCAGTTTGTGAAGGACGTTCGGAACAATGTGTGTGCTTTGTAGATTTATTAAATACTAGCTGTGCCCGCGGCTTCGCTACCCGTAACTGCCTGTCCTACCCTACTTACCTACCTACCTAGACCTACCTACCTTACTTATAGCCCTCGCCAAACTTCTTGGCCGCCCTGAAGTCGGTTTACCGGATGCTCGAGGCACAAAACGGTGCTGTTTTTGTATGAGATTTCCTACTGCGCAGCCATTGTAGCCAACTTCAGGGCGGCCAAGAACTTTGGCGAGAACTATACCTTTCTACCTATCTAGATCGAGCGTTCGATGCACAGAATACTATTTACTCTAGGGAGAAGAATATTGACTTCATATAAAAAAGTAAGGACAGATTTGCTGCGCGCCATCTAGTAGCACCCCAAAACACCACACCTAAGCAAAATATTAAAAAAAGTTTTTTCATAAAAAAGCTACCTAATTCCAAATAAAAACACTTCAAAATGAAAAATAACTTTCTTTTTGAAGTCGGTGTCTTTGGTAGGTACAATTTTTTTTCGTTATGGACTGAATATCTTAGCAGTTTTCACTCTTCAGCCTATAACAGTTAGCGAAGTTCCAATTTAGACTATTTTTGCAAACTTCACACATGCCAAATGAGGCAAAGTGTTGGCTATATTGGGATCAATGTTTGTGTTTATGCCACTGGCGTTATTTTAAGTTTGTAGGTAGCCTTGAATGCCGTTTAAAACAATATGTTTGCTTTTGAGATTTATTGAATGTGGTATGTGTGAATATCTTCGCACTTTTTAATCTTCAGTCTGGTATTAGAAATGTTCTCTTTTGGACTAATATAATTATCATAAAATCGTAAAATTGACTTCATTACTTCATAAATATGCATGCATATGCATGACATTTTGGATTCTAAACTGTTTGATATCCAAACATGTTTTTAGTAGTCTGTTTCCTTTGCGTTCTGTGAATTTCAGTTCTGTGTTCTACCTAAAGTTATAAATAAAAAATGTATTTCCTCAAGATCTTCCTTCCCTGTAACCAAAATTGGTCTAATACCTTAAATTTACACATAAAGGAAACAAAGACCGACCATGTTTAGAAGGAACGTGCGCTTGCGCATCAAACCGTCACAGTCCTTCGCAGAATCCTGCGCTTGCGACGATGATAAATCAGCGGTTTATTGTTACAGCTCTAACTTGTCACTTTCAACTAATAAAACCAGCTCGTCGGTCTACACATTAACATTTTTATTATGGAATTGCCTGAAAATGGTGATAATAAAAATTATACTTGCATTAATTTTTTATCGTTTTCTATATAAATTTAAATCAAATATCAACTGGTTTTAAAGGTGACAAAAAATAAATAAGTTCCTTGAAAGAGCTTCTTTTGAAGTTGCAGTTCACACCGTCTTCTTATGGAATAATTATTTTAAAAGGTGTAGAACTGTTAAGCCGTTAACAATATGGTCTTATTAAATCTTCATTTTCTTAATAAGGCGTAATGATCAAGTTTTGATATGTAGTTTAAAGATTAGACCAACACATTAGACATTAGCGGGTACATCAAAAACTGCTTTGATTTTGCCGGTTTTAAAATATAGACTTAAATAATGTTTGACAATACTCTTCTTGTTGTAGAGGTCAGATATATATGCAGTTGCTATAATTATGTAGAAATAGCTGCTTCCTCTATCCTTATAAATTATAGTCTATGTGTTATTCTGATGAACAATCTATATTTTTGTAAAGTTTCATCAAAATCCGTTCAGTGGTTTTTGCGTGGAAGAGTAACAAACATACATCCATCCATCCATCCATCCTCACAAACCTTGGATTTTTTTAAAGATATATGAGTAGTAATGCGGTTAGAATACTACCAACACCAACATATCATTATGTAGGTAGTTGAAAAAGATTAAACAGACGATAGAAGATAAGGAAAACATATGTAAAAAAAGACAGCACGAGATCTAAGGGTTTGGCTACACGGTCTAAGGGTTTGACTCAATCTTGCATGCGCAAACAGTTTGAGCAAAAATTGCATCTAAACAAAATAACATCTAACCTAAATTTGTGGGGACCGTTTTGCCGTGTTAAGGCCGTACCCTGACCAAAAAATCAGCATGAGATGTGAGCATTCCTATTGGCCTAGCGGCACTGGTGGCGCATGAATTACAGTAGTGAATACGCCCAGATTTTAAAATAAAATCTTTATAAAATCGAATATTGGCCAATAGAAAAAAAAACTTGCATAATGTTCGTTATTAAATTGTCTATCCATTAGTGTTAGTACAAAAAAATATTAATGAACACTTTACGAGGAGATGCATGCTATAAATCATTATTTCTCATTTTTATGGTTTTGTTGGAAGGAGATTAGTGAAACATATACATCATTAAAAACAATGATGTATATGTTTCACTACGTATATATATATGTATAATACATTAAAATTCTACAGGAATCAAATAATATGTAGAATTTTAATGTATTTTTATTAGTTGATATTTCATTTTAAATAACGAGTAGATAGCTCCTAAAAACTGCACGGAAAATGGCTAGCGCGGCGGTTTGCTCGGGGTAGCGCCTTAACGCACATGTTTGCTGGTACAAACAATTATTTGTGCAAACAGAATTGAACGTGTATCCACACCCTAATACAATACCTTTAAACGAGCAATTCTTGTATATATGTAATAATATATATAATCTGATTCTCGGAAACGGCTCCAACGATTTTCATGAAATTTAGTATGCAAGGAGTTTCGGGGGCGATAAATCGACCTAGCTAGGTTTAATTATTAGAAGCGTCGCTTTCTATATTTTCACCCGAGCAGAGCTCGGTCGTCCAGGTACTTCGTACTTAGACACTAAGTACAGGACATGGGCTATTTATGCCCTGTTTCGTGAACAATAATTTTCTCAATCGAATTTTACGTCACAATATAATGATAAACCAACGCACATCCAATTCCCCTTTAAGATGAACGTGGAAGTAACCACGTATAATCTTAACCCGTAACCGCATACGTGTATAACATTAGTCACTACTCAGATACACATGTGTAACAAACCCAGCTGTAAGTCACGTGTGGGTTCCGTAACGTCGCGTGAACTGTTATCAGTGTTTGTTAAACTGCAATGTTTCTTAATATACTATTAACTGTTGTTAAATCATTGCACGTCATTACGGATTACGATACGTCCTGTATTGCTTTGTTTTGCAAAATGGCGCGTGTGTGTCATTGTCCGTTGTCCTGCATTGCGGTGCTGGAAATGGGTAACGCCATAGAATGTACGAATTGCGTATGATAGTTATGTTGCCATAATCACAAACTCCAGCCATCAGTCACTAGAGTTACTTTTAATTTTACCAAACCTTATAGGCACAACGATTTCTGTGGCAATAAATGCTTTTGCTTTCTTGCTTTCACATTACTAGTGTCACGGGCACCCAATGCGAAGAAAAAAAAATTGGTTCAAATAAATTGCACGAGATGGCAGGATAAGCTTTGATTGAGTTTTGAGAAATATTAAGATTTTCTAGAGACAATCATAAACCAATGTATGTTCTTGTGTAATTTACTCTCCTAAGCACAAAATTAAGAAATATTAGGCTCTTAATTCACATTTCAAAGATTATTTCATTTGAATGGATCATTTAAAATTGGTACCAATAGATGGCGCGGGTTTAAATTGCTGAGGCATCCACTCGATTTTTTATATTTGTTTTGTAACTCAATTTCAATTTCAATTCAAACACGCATTTTTAAAACACAATTTCAATTCAAAAATTCTATAAAACAAATCGTCGTTGTATTTAAACAAAAAAGTATTTAAGCATGTCGTCATGCAAGTCGCTACTAACACCATCTACATCCGTGGAACGGAACCGAACACGATCGATGTTCTTTAAAAAATAATCAGTTTAATCAGAACGCAAGTTACGTCGGCACGGTTTCTTTGTATGGGATGAGGCATCTGTATGCTAGTATTGTATTATCTGTGCTAGTGTGATGAAAAAGACATGGAGACCTTACCTGTCAGCTGTATACGGCTGCATACAAAAGAATGACCCCAGCCGTTACTTCGATCTTCATTTGCGGCTCCCTCAGCGCTGACTACTATCCAGCAACAATACAACTAGTTATTTAACAATATTAATACACTCCACAAATACTTTTAATGAACACAAATATTACCCGCATTATTATTACAGAAAAAAAACACACAAAACTCCGCCCTCATAACGTGATTGCAAAGGGACCTCGTTCAATAAAATGTTAAAAATATAGCAATAAATAGAGTGGTCGGTGGAAAAAAAACATGGAGGCGTACACCGTTCCCACGGGTACCCCGTTCAATGTACCCCGTTGCAGACACAGGGTTAAAAGAATATGGGGCGCTAAAAATAATCGTCGCCGATCGTTGTGTGGACATTTTTATTGAAAATAATTATACTTGTGATTTGTTTGGGAATATTTAAATAAATGGAAATGTTAATGCAATTAGTGTAGTCATTAATTTTTACTGTGCACTTAAGTTTAATTTATTTACAAAACATCGGTTCCCCTGACTCTGGAGTGTCCCTTGAGGCGTGGATTTGCAGCAAATTTATCCTACCTAATGGTACTACATAATTATAGGGCTATACGGGTATAATTATAGCCTTGTTTGCTTATCCGAATCACTCTGTTCAATACCCTCATTATTTTTCTCTGGCCTTATTTTTCTATATTTTTTGCGACGCCAACATTAGGTAACCACCTAAGGTTACCTAATGTTGGCTCGGTTGAGCGAGTTCAATTATGAAACACCAAAGACCACTACAAAGCTGTTTTTTACCCCACTAACCTTGAACATAAGGGGGTAGTTATCGTAAACAAGGTGACATTGGAACTGCAGTGGGTCTGTTTTAGCAATAGCGATATCGTAACTTCTAATAACCGTTTGTTTCATCGCTATCGCCATAATGGCATGAAAGAAAATTGTACAACTGAAGAAAACATGAACGTTTTGTCTTCTAGAAATAGAAAAACAATTTTATTTAATCTGTGGTGATTTATTTAAGAGTGTTTTAAACAATAATTCAAGGGAAAAGTTTTTTTTATTGAAGACTAGCTTCTGCCAACGGCTTCGCCCGTATGATGAACTGTTTTGTCATCCCAAGAGCACATAATACCGGGATGTAAAATAGCCTTTGTGCTACTCCAGACTTTAATTTATATCTGTACAAAATTTCATCCAAATCTGTTGAGCCGTTCTGGCGTGATTGAGTAACAAACATACATCCATCCAAACTTTCGCATTTATAATATTATTAAGAGAAGCTCGCTTTTGACCGCTGTCTCACCTAATGGTTACCGATGATGAAGATGCTTAAGAACACCAGGTTGTAAGTATCAGGAAATACAGACTCCGGCAGAGAATTCCACTAGTGCATAACGTTAGCACAATAAAAGTCTTCGCTTACTGTAGTCTCGTTCGAGTTATTTCTCAAACAAAGTAATAACGAAGTTGAGGAAAATAACCATCATAATAAAACAAAAAGCAGATAAGAAAAAGTAATAAATTAACTAAAAAAGCTGCAGTAAATCAAACAATGTTTTAAAGCCCCGATCGGCTAAGCACCGGTGCGTAGGCAGAATAATTCCTCACGCAACGGCTCAAATGTACTTGGCACAGTTCCAGCCGTCCGAACCTTTGTCTGTCCGTCTGTCTGGGGCTTTGTTTTGGTTATGAGGACACCCTCCCACGTGCCTGCAATGCAACTTAGTCATAAATGTTTTATTTATTTATAAGAATACTAGCTTTGGCCTGCGACTTCGTCTGCATAGCATTAGTATTCCAATCAATCAATCTGTCTAGCCTTTTTCATAACTATGTTGGGGTCGGCTTCCAGTCTAACCGGATTCAGCTGAGTACCAGTGTTTTACATGGAGCGACTGCCTATCTGACCTCCACAACCCAGTAACTGGGTGACACGCTACCTCTTAGCTAGACTGGTGTCAGATCTCAAGCTTCTGACTACTACATACTAGAATTAGTTCTTCAATACCTTTCAATATTACTCCTAGACTTCAATTGCATTACACCAATAATATTGTAGGTGTATGGGCCGCCTTACTTGAAAAAATATTAGTTCACCATACAAACTTCCACACCCCTTTCTATCCCCTTAGGATGATTTCCGAGATAAAAACTATCCAATGTCTTTCCCGGTCTTAAACTATCTCCATATCAAATTACATCTAAATCGGTTCAGCAGTTTAAGCGTGAAAAGGTAACATACAGACAGACAGACAGAGTTACTTTCGCATTTATAATATTATATTAGTATTAGTATGTATGAATCAGAACGAGAGCTTTAGGTGTGTTTTGATATTTAGTCCTGTCATTTTAAACGTAACTTTAATTATTTATAGCTTTAGAGAAAGGTTAATAATTGTACCATAAATTAGCGATGTCGACGAATTAATCAATCGCCGGCAAACTCGTTGAACAAGTTCTGAAAGTGTACACAAAATGGGATGACGTGGCGCAAGCAAAGGCGAACGGAGCCGGGTTGAAGCCTGTCGTGGTGGCTTTGTCATGCTAATTTGTAACCGGATCATTCCTCGCTTGACTTCATCAAATACCTGTTGATCGTACTCCAGGTTCATGAAAAACAGCAGACGATCTACCTCCGACAAATTGATAGATTTTCTCAAAGATAAGTGCCGTGTCGTTGTCAAAGGATTTTGGAACGGTGAGCAGAACTAAAAAATGTTTCATGGGATTGGATCGATATATATTAGTCCCTTGTTGGTCTAACCCTCTGGCGACGATTACTTTCGGAGTTTTAGCTTATATCCTTTTGTATTCGATGGTCTGTTTGAGTTGTTAATGGTGGTAATCTATGTGTAATCAACCGAACGAAAAAACGAACCGAAACCGAACCTTACCGAATCACCGAATTAACGGAGTATCTTGCTTTTAGACAAAGGAACCTTTGAACTGGAATTATATTTTAAAAGCACTTTTCAAGAATCATAAGGGGCCGAAACCGAATCACCGAATTACCAAACTGAGTATCTTGCTTTTAGACAAAGGAATCTTTGAAATGGAATTATATTTTAAAAGCACTTTTCAAGAATGATAAGGGGCCGAAACCGAATCACCGAATCACCGTATTACCTAACTGAGTATCTTGCTTTAAGACAAAGGAACTTTTGAACTGGAATTATATTTTAAAAGCACTTTTCAAGAATGATAAGGGGTTCCGCCACAGTCAATTTAGATTTGGCACGTGTCATAGGCGTACCGGTAAACGGGGGACCCAAACCGACTCCCCCAGACGAAACTTTGCAGCATATCCGAGCAGCATCGATCGGGTATCGGCAAAGGGCGTAACTTCCTGGACATTAGTCACTTGGCTCCAGTCTGCCTGCTAGATCTAGGTACAGATCCAACGGATTCGGAGACAGATAGGTACATGGTACACCGTACTCGGTCTATACTTGATACGCAATTGTTATTCAGCACATCTCTAAGGCTGTTACTATCATTCGCGACGATTTTATTATGATTTACGTGCGAAGATACTTTTGTGGAGTTTTATCAATAGTTTTCTTTTGGTAAAGTGTAGATCTTTGGTAACTTTTTCAGAATACAAAACTCAGAAATGTAATAAAATGTGTAAAACTTGTTTGTCTACTGCAACAGTCTGTCGAATAGAATTGGTTATTGTTGTCTCGAAGGTCCAGTCTACGATTGCACACATGTGCGAATCTAACCTCTGCATTTTAGAAGGAATGTCGGTATTTTTTGCTTTGTTCTACCTCTGAGCTTTTTGCCGCGACTCCGTTGGGTACAAGGTTGCATATCCCTGCATTAACGTGTCGATAATACTGCAGTATAACGTAGTCATTCGACATCGACATTCTATTCACAGTTTCACACAAAGTCAATTCTCCAACCAGACAAAAATAAATTATTGTTACCAACAAAAAATACAAAACTTTCGAGTTTCTTTCACGTAACACAGTAGTAACCGTTATAGTTCAGAAGACAAACATCTATATTGTTAGATACACAGAGATTGGCTCCACTAGATAGGTTATGTTCGTTATTGTACTGCCTTAGACTCGGCGGCTCCGAAACCAAGGTCGGCCAGTCACGAAGAAGCAAGTCTTGATAGCGCCTTGAATTATGACTTAAGTTCAGCTCTCTATGCCTCATCGTTGAGGTTCAAACGTGTTTGTTTTTTATAGGTTGGGTTAACGTGTCTAGATACAAGTTTTTGTATAGTTCCAGGTGTGTTTCTGGTGCCTTTATGGCAAGCTTTGTCGTTATATAGAGACGCTTGGCCGTTGAAATCATTTCTGTATGTGGTCTTAGAGTCTAATCTAATCGTGGCATATTGAAGAGAAGACAGCGCCGTTTTCTGAATTGAATATTTGGACTGAATAACGTGTCAAAGCCTTCTTGCCAATATTGTCAGGTTTTAGGCTCAAATAGAATTTAATTTAAAAATTCATATATCGGGGGTATGACGTAAAGACTAATCAGTTGGAATCTAATAAGATCGTGTCTAGCCTTCTTGTTACGTAAGATTCATATTAAAATTCTATTTAGCATTTTATGAGAGCGGTATTGTAATAAACATCTTACTGGTAAAGATCGTCGACATAATGAATTTCATTGTTGGCAAGGCAACAGTAAATAAAGTATGGAAGCTGAGAGATGAAGTAAAACGGTTTTTATTGGATTTTATGTAACACAGTTATTCGGATAAGGCGTCTCTTACTTATTACGACAATAATGCAGAGATTTTGTTTAGTGGAGAAGGGAAATGTGAAACTTTTGGATGTAGTTTTCTGTTGGTATAGACTCTCACGGGGCTCATAAATATTTCTTAATTCTATTATATGTATACAGATATATCATGAGAATTGGGAGTGGTCTGTTATCACAGTGGTCTTTTTTGTAAGCAAAAGATATGTGGTAAAGGATGGCCTGAAAAATAGTTAACATTGGTGCTAAGTTTTCTCGCTAAACATCTTCATACCCATTTCAGCCGAAAGACGTCCATTACTGAACATAGGCTTCTCCCAAGTATCGCCAAATCGATTGGACCTGTGTTCTGAACATACAGGGGGGTATTTCGGAAAGCCCTTGGTCAGAGGCGTCTGTAGTTTTTTGCGCGTTGTTGTTATTTAGGTAATTTACCTATGTTTGCAATATTTGTAAGTATGTGAGTACCATGTTCCTATTTAACAAATGAATGAATCTGTTCGTGCTTGTAATACTTTATATCTATTCGTAGCATAGTAGTGTTCCCACGTATGTGAATTAATGTATGTTTGTAAATGTTTTACAACCCTTTTTTTTTCAAAGAGAAGTTTTGTTTGGAGTTTCTATTCCGTTCTTCTTCATAACAAGCTACTTTTCCGAATGGACGGTAGAATCAATTATTATTACTTCTAAATTTGAATTGTTCACTTTCAATAGTGTCGCTTAATGGCCTAATTGAATGAAAGAATTTTGAATTGACTTGATTTAAGTCCTTTTGGACTACTAAACGTGCCAATCTTATATACGCCAAGTCCATCGTATGTCTTGAACTTAGATGTGGATTCTGTATGCGTGCTGTTTCAATTAACATAATAACACGGAATCGATACTCGTTTTATAATAATAAGCCAATCATTAATAAATTAAAATTGCATTATTGTAATGTATTTTAATTTATGCTTGAGTGAAAAAAACTCGCTGGCCTACAGACCCAGATACGTGTACATGCATGCAGGTGTTTGTATTATTCCAAATAATTATTGTCTGCAGAAATTTTATATTTTTACTCGTTTTATGGGTCTTTCAAATCGGATTTTTCCTGGGTAGCAAAATGGTTATACTATTTAGTCCATCAGTGACGTATTACGATTATTTTGTTTTACCAAATCAATAAAAATTTGAAAAGATAAGCGCATCAAAGTTCAGGAGTCAGCTTGTGTAATTGTGACGTCACTATGTCAGTATAAAGTGTACTAACGGCGTGACGTCACGCATTATATCGTCGTCACTTTATGTTTACGTGTCAAAAGAAAAAATACGTGTCCAATATTTTTTATTAATTTACCTGATGGACAAAAAACAAATTTTCAGTTAACATCCCTATTATCCCAAGGGAACACACTTACGGGATAAAAAGTACCCTTGGTCCAAGGTCCAATCTATCTCTATACCAAAATTCATCCAAATCCGTTCACCCGTTAACCCGTGAAAAAGTAACAGACAGACTTTTATTCGTATTAATTAGATGAGTATGGTTTGTCGTAAATACTAGTTGTTTTCCGCGGCTCAGTTTGCACAAAAACATGAATGTTAGCAAAGACTTACTTAT
Organism: Orthosia cruda; assembly: GCA_964057195.1. Taxonomy (NCBI): domain Eukaryota; kingdom Metazoa; phylum Arthropoda; class Insecta; order Lepidoptera; family Noctuidae; genus Orthosia; species Orthosia cruda. The sequence goes on along the minus strand of OZ059854.1, from coordinate 10,316,263 downwards.
CCTCTTGAATTATAATTTTGTATTTGCTTTAAACAGTAAATATAATTAAAACGCCATTCATTCTGTCTATCAACTTCTTACAATTGACATAGAAACAATGCTGTTAAAATCGTGTTTAAAGTTAATCGTTTTTAGTAGTTCATAATAATAAATAATACGTTGTCGTGATTCTCATGTCTGGCAAAGAGTTATAACTGTTACAATAGTCCCCGGCATGTATAATGGCAAGGTTTTGGAGTAGTGGAGGTACCAACCACCATATAGAGCGAACGAAACGTGGATGCGACGCTATTGGTCAGTCGATCCTTGTGTCTACTGACCAACCAATCGCGCGCTCCCCGAAACGTTCCCCGCGTCCCGCTAGGTAACCAAAGAGACCTAAAAACAACTTGTATGCGCATCTAACGACTCTTGCCAAGTTACGTGCAGTCAACTTATTCTGGGTTATTCCATATATATAAATCCAAATCTCAAAAGCCTAGGTGCTAGGTGCATCTCTGGTTAACCATTCGGAGAATAGGTACAGGGGCTTCACTCCCTATCTCCGTCAACAAAGTTACGGGCCCCGTCCGAAAGTATTCCAAGACTCCGGAATGAAAAAATCAAGTGTTTAGTTCAATTTTTCATAACGGTAAAACACATCGGGAGTAGGTACAACTGTCAAATTGTGTTGTCATTCATTCTTTGTTCGGGCCCCGAACGAATCATCCGTCCGTAGGTGATAAGGAGTAGGAAACGGGCGTAACGAAGGCCGGAACTAAGGACTTCGTGCTTAGGGATTAGACCCCCTGGCTTGATATTATGTTATTATAATACTTATTATATAAATAATACAGTGTCGCGCATCAAGCCTTAATGTCTCTTTTTATCACTGTCCAAACCCTTCGCGTTTTGGCAAATTTTTGGTATCAAGATAATTTTATAAAAGCGAATAAATCATCGTCTCGAACAGGTTCGCTCGTTATACCCTCAAATTTTAAGTTTTAACACTTGATAAATTGCAGACTTGATTGACAGACTAATCAATTTTTATTATTAAGGAAAAAAACTGGTAAAGAGCGAGCCGAACTCGTCCACAAATGGTTCCGTGACTTAGTAGAAAAATTATTTACATTTATAAATGAAACTTCTATGTTATAGTTTGTTAAGGGTTTTGCTGATACTTAAAAACAGTGCTAGTTAAGGAAATTGTTTAATTTTTACTTTACACTAGCTTCTGCCCGCGGGTTCGCCCGAGTAAACAGTGTTTTATCTTCCCAAGGGAATACAAACTATCATATGTCCTTGCCAGGGTCTCAAACTATCTTCATGTCAAATTTCATCTAAATTAGTTCAGTAGATCCAGAGATTACCCCCTACAACCTCAATAACTCACAAACTTTACCTCATTATAATATTAGTACAATGGAGCTCTCATTAACTAAATTTCTTTATTTTTGCTAAGAAATATAGATAAAGTCGTATCACATGGCTTCCTTTTCCGCAATTTTAATGCGTAACCCTAAAAACCTTTGAAGTGTAAAGAATATATTTTAATGTTTACTTTTTGATTGTCCACAGGTAATATTTGGTTGCTGTCAATGAAGTTTCGCAAATAAAGGTGAAGGAGATAATTCTGGTTATCGTGTCGAGGGCAAGTGTTAAATTGCTGTATTTTATTGTTTTCACGTTAATTTCGGTAAGATAATAAACATTGGTATTGAATATTTATGTTTTGATATTGAACCTTTGTCATTATGTCCTGATTTTTTGGAGATGTTGATCCTTCACTGGCTGATTTTTACAGCACAGCCACGTAGAATGGCTCTGAATTTTAATCCTTCATCAGGTCATCTCTTCACAAAGGATTTTGAGTCTATGCTAGATGTATCCTAGATGCCTAGGTATTCGCTTATATGCCTACAACTGCAATTATCTGGACAGTGAAGTCTTTTAAACCCAAAGGTTGACCGGTAGAGAATGCTTTGTAGCATTAACTGCCAGTTTCCCAGCTCAAAATTATCGTAGAATTAATGTGACAAATTGTCAAGCACGCGTTGTCTGCTGTGATTGGCTGTTGAAAATTCATTCAACCAATCACAGCAGATAACGCGTGCTTGACAATTTGTCACATTAATTCTCCGATAATTTTGAGCTGGGAAACTGGGGGTAAGTCTACCATCATCATGCACAGCCCGACTTCGCCCACTGCTGAGCATAGGCCTCTCTCTTCTTGTACCAATCACCACGTCCAATACTTCTTCTTCCAGTCCTTGGACGTCATTAGGTCTACCAGTACTGTGCAATAGTTATGTTTCCTGGGTGTTCTTTTTAATTCTATTTAGTCCGTCAGTGAGATTATCAAATAATATTGGACACGTATTTTTTGCTTTACCAAATTAATAAAAAATACAAAGATAAAGCGCATCAAAGTTGTTAGCTCGTGGATGAAGAGTATAAAAAGGCGGTTGGTTTTAAAGCCGTTATATTTACTACAGTAACTGTCCCGGACAAACAATTAGATTTTAGGAAGAGGTGTCGACTGGTGCGGTGGACTCCTTGGTAGCGAATGTCCGCCGAGTCGTTGTGGGAGTGGGGGCTTGTGAGTCTTGTGGCGTCACTATGTCAGTACAAAGTGTACTAACAGCGTGACGTCACACGATATTTCAACGCACTGTGTCGTCGTATTGTTTTGTTTTCGTGGCAAAAGAAAAAATACGTGTCCAATATTTTTAGATTATCTGACGGATTAAATAGATATTTTTTGTCAACTACCCTATTGTGCATGCAGTTTAAATAAATTATCATCCAACTAGAGATTGGTTTAAATCCAATAATCTGGTTAAACTCAGTTGATTGCTCATCTATACAGATGGGCTTGAGATGAGATTAAACCCAGTAATTGGCAGGCTTATTACGTAAGAAACAGCAATCAGCAATCATCGCGCGATCAAACGCTTTAAGTCATAAAATTTGGAATTACCAACAGTGTAGGTATGGTAGGTGCTACATAATCGTTTGCTAATCGCTCGCTGTTTGTCAAATGCACTTATTTCTAAACAAAACCGCCAAAAACTCGAAATCTTCTGCATTGAAGAGCAAATTATTGCGTAAAAATCGCTATCGTTTTGCTCTTGCAAGATACGTAATAAGCTTGCGGGTCGTCAAATCAACCCTGTTTTGCCTATCTCTGCTATCAACACATTTTTCTCAAACATGAATGGAAATAATGTCATTATTTTCGAAAAAAGAACTCGAAAAGTATAGAATTTACTGACAAAGAAAATCAAATCCACTGCAGAAGCGTTTATTGAATTTGGAACATTACAACGCTCCAGAAATGTTGTAACTTTTAATAAATTAATTGTATAATATAAAAAATATGTTTTATGTCCCTGCATTATTTTGAGAAAAGCACTTTATGTACTTTACTAATGTCGTAAACTCATACTCGACCTGCAATTGCCTATTGCCGACCTTTGCAATAATGTACTATTACAGGTTTTACGTAAGTTCAGGTAAAATTATAAACGATAACGACGCACCATTTCAATAAAATCTTGATAAATAATCGCAATTAAAACCCGCAAATCGCAGGCGCCAGCAAGATTTACTGACACACTTTCCCAAGGAATGTTAATTCCAATCAATTCCGAATAAAACAGATTTAATTGATGCCGTATTAATTCGGTTCCTCAAGCAAATATCTAAGTTGATTAGCTTGATCACCGATGGATGCAAATTATAATTTTCACCTTTACGATTAAGATAAGCGATTAGCATCCTTAATGTTGGCTGTTTAATTGGTGTAAAATACGAAAATAGCGTGTTTGTGAGGTTTTGGAATAATTGTATCTGTTTATGTTTCTTAAATATTTTACGAATGAGAAGCCAGTTACATCAATATTGAGATGACGGCAAATGAAAGTGTGTGGAAAAAGATACGAACAGATTAGGGAAATTGAGGTTGATAAAATCAAAATCATTTTTTTTTATTTCACTTAGGCCTACATGGGCACTTATAAAACGTCGACAAAAGGTGCACGGTTCGGGTTAGTCGTTTCCTATGAAGAAGAACCGGCAAGAAACTCCATGGTTACTCTTTTAAAATATATGATAATGAAGTTAACCATGGTATGAACACCATGGATGTAATTTTTAAGGTCCTATTTATTATTCCTACATATATTTTTTATCGAACTAACTTCTGCCAGCGGCTCCGCCCGCGTGATAAGTGTTTTCTTATCCTAAGGGAACATTATACCAGGATGAATAATAGCCTATGTTCTATTCCCGAATATAATCCATCTCTGTGCCAAATTTCATCCAGATCCGTTCAGCTGTTCTGGCGTGATTAATTAACAAACATACTCCATCCAAACTTTTACATTTATAATATTAGTAAGATAACTTAATGGGTAGGTATCCTTATTAAAATGTCGATAAAACGCTGACATCATTAACTTCGGCATTGCAACAGGAATAATAATGTGTTTGTTATCAAAATATTGGAAAACCAAATCGATTTACCAATCAGTATTCCAAGTGCCGATTACAATACAACGGTAACATTGTGCATTGGTAGAAAGGACAGAAACACGTCATACACATAAATAAAGTTTATCGAAATCGACCACAATCATTTTAAACATGGAAAGCCGTTTTAACACAAATGACAAGGCGAATGAAAAATATCAACATTCAACAATTACCATTTTCCAAATTCAAATTTGAAATGACAAAAGACGTAACGAAAACGGTTCTCGATCAAAAATGGCTGACTGTTGACAGTAATAAAAAGCAAAGGCATTTAATTTTACAGCTTATAATGCTGGCTGTTTTAGGCGTCTTATTACTTTTCTACCATTTCTGGTATCACAATTTGGCACACGTAACTGGGTGATGTCAGCGTTATTTTATTGGACAATTTAGTGGACTTTTTTGTCAAATATTGACAAAAAATTAAGCATCGTAAATTATTGTTAAAATGTGGTTATTGATTCGTGGAAGTCCGGTGTTTTTTGGTCGTGGCCTACTTAAGTTACGTAAGGTATTGTACTAACAAGATATTGAGGAAAAGTCTTTTAACTTTTATAAAAGAGTCTGGTTCGAGTGTTCAAGAGAGTATTGTGGAAATTGAGTTCTTTCGCTTTATGCACAAAAAGACAATCTTTCCAGCCTTTGTGGCTCTAAGTGACACTTCAAGGTATATTCGTGTAGAAACTGGAAATAAAATCAATTTTGCGACAGGTGTTTTATGCGAGAGTTCTGTCAAGTTTTTTACTAAGAAAAACAATCCGAACAAGCCTTTTCTGACAATATTTTAATAGCTTCCGAGTCCCAAAAGCTGCTGAATTTTATGTCACTACTAAAAAGTTTGGTGCAAAAAGGTTATATTAAATTCGCTGCACGAATCAGAGTTCCTTGATTTTCAGGTTGTTTATAAATGGATCATTAATATCTATACTTCTATATCCATAATAATATTATTATAATAAAGATGAAATATTTATATTTTTGTATGTAACGAATAAACTTAAAAACTACTGGACCGATTTCAAAAAGTCTTTCACCGTTGGGAAGCTACACTATCCCCGGGTGACATAGGCTACTTTTTATCCCTGTATTCCGACGGGAACGGGAACTACGCGGGTGAAACCGCGAGGCGTCGCTAGTTATAAAGATTCTAATTACGAAGATTATCTCTTTGCAATTCCTTCAGGGCCTAGACAATGCTGTATCGATAACGACTGTCAAAAATGGCATGAATAGCACTCAGTCAATCCCATACATTTCGGCATTACTACAATCTCTATGTCACTTTGACTAGACCCTGACCTATCTAATATAATTTCGAGAAAACGGATATATAACTAGATCAAACCCAATGCTAATCCTCTTAAAAAATAACTATAAATAACACCCACGTCTTTTACAAAGCAAGTAACTTCAATTGCCTAATCCGCACAATAATAACGAAGGCTAAATCTTTTCGTCGCGGTATTATTTCCAATTGAAGCCAATGTCACTGCCGAGGTTGGCTTATGAATGGGAGATAATGGCTACAGAAGTATTTGTGCGAAGTATGATTGTGCGAGGATTTTGCTAGACGATATGATGGAGACTTGGCAATAAAGAAAATATGTTGCATAGGACGGGGCCAGGAAGACGAAGATGACGGCACTTATATAAGCAGATAAGTGAAGGCAATGCCAGTGAATTTTACACCTAAAGTCCCCGCCACGAGAAGCTATAAATTTTGTAAATAAAGAACTTCTACTAAGTTACGTAGCGACAATTCAATCAACAGTAAATAATCCCAAATTCAATCAACTCTAAGTAACATACGTGTAATACGAAACTAACGAGCAATTTCACTTGGTCGGGTTATATTATAGCGATATAAATCGCTGTCGTCTAATGTTTTGTGGTACTGGAACGCGTCTGTGTGTTTACAAAATTTATAGCTTCTCGTTCTGGGTACTTTTAATGTATGATCGATGTATCATCTGCCTAGTCTTTTCCTAACTATGTTGACTTGTTGAGGGTGGTTTCCAGTCTCCCACTGCATCTTTGCCCTCCACAACCGAGTATCTAATAAGATAGCTCTTAGCAAGTCTAGTTGGCAGATTAACGGCCTTCTTATGACTACCCATAACTGACATTTCTAAACTTCACAGAGAAATTATTTTTTTATAATCTTACCATTTTATAATCTTACCATTGTGTACTTATTTTTTAAAATCATAAAGCTCTTACTAGCTTTATGATTTTCCCAGGTAAAACGGATGGGTTCATCGTACAAAAAATAACGGCGGACTTCGCCGTTTACATGACTCACGTCTTATATGGATTTAATTGCTGTCTTAGACCCGTGAGAAGAGCTAAACACATTTTCTCGTCCTTCAAAAGTTTAATGTGTTTCCTAGAACGGTTTAAATAATATGAAACCAACCCTTTACTGCACTTACTTCATAATAGATCGACATTAAAAACAACTTAAAACGGCATGTTTCTAACTAAATTGCGGAAATGTAACAAATGTGATGTCACTGTCCCTCATGACTCTAATAACTTTTTATATTTATATGAACTACTGATCACTGGGTGAACTCGGCAAGAATACGACTCTGTCTAGCCAGAGGGCGATTACTCTGGCGACGAATGAAAACCTAGGACATCCTGCGATTTTCTATTTCCACTGTTTATGCCTAGACGTAATTCCGTTTAATCTAGTACCATAGAGAAACTTAATCACATTAAAAGTCAGTTTTATTGGATACTTTTTCATATGATGAAAGTCTTGGTTAGTCGTTGAACAGCTCATTCAGGCCTTTTCAAGCAATTGAATGGGATTTTTCATCGTATTCATTAGAAATCGAAGTGGAATCGCATGGAATCTTATTTGATTGGAGTGCACGTAGATTTTATTAGCACCACTAATATGATCATAGCGAAAATAAAGTTGTTTATTTAAGATTCTTGGTGCTGACTTCAGATAATTACAGCCTTAGCTGAAGTCTTTTGTGTACATTGTTTTGGCAATGACATGAAGTTTTTTTTCTTACCAGAAACAATATGCAATAATAAACTTAAAAGAATAAACACGTTTATAACATGATTTACGACGTCAACGTCAACGACAATTTTTCCTAACGACATTTATTGCTATTTCCCCGGAAGCATGAACAGAATAATGTTCCTTAGTTTGTTAAAAAAAATACATTAAAATTTATGGTACCACGCTTGCATAGTCAAGGTTAGGCCTTGACAATAGTTTAACTAGACCTTTACCTGATACTAGAGTATTACTGTTACAGTTTTATTAATTACAATTATAATATTTGCGGTGACATTGAAACCCGTGTCACTATGAGCCGCTGACTTAATTACTGAGGCGGATCCTTTACATATATTGTTATTTTAATTACGTACACTGTAGTGAACTCGGAACTCTTGCATAATCTCTTTTGTCCCATAGTTATCGAGATGTATTAAAAGATAACTCGACCCGATCCGCAGATTAGATTTTTTATCTGTATTCAATATCGTCGATCTCTATGGGTGTTCTTTTTCGATTTCAAAAATGGAACCGTTTTTTTTTACCGCGGCAGTTTAATAAAAGTTACGCAATATGAAATATTGATATTTAAAAACATAATAAAAATAAAAACTAACCGTCAGTAAATCCGTTCAGATTTATTACTAATTTGTTTCTAGGTTTATTTTATTAGTTGTATGTTTTTAAATGGATTATGATATTTTTTTTTATTTTAACTGGAGACGTTTCGAAATGGTTAATAAGCGGATCTCGAAAGACTGAATGGATCGTTAAAAAAATACACGTCCGTTGATCTCCCGAATCCCAATGTCGGTAGTCTATTCATAGATTCAGTATCAAAAGCTCATTGAAGTTCGTTAGTGTTCTAACAGATGGCGTTAGTAGTCGCTATTTATGGATTCAAACATTTATATCAATTAAGAATTGTTTAATTTTTGCGTCCTTTTTTATAACATCGTAATTAATATCAATTAATCGCAATCTCAAAACATACAGTTGCAATCATCAATCGCGATCATTAGGAGAGGCAATCAATTAAAGTAATAGACGATCAATCAAGTTTCTCAAGTAGCCGTGGTTAAGTTATAAATCAAGTTAAGGTGTAGTGACGGTGGGTTCAAGGTTCCGTTGGTCGGCCGTGGCCTGTGGCCTCCTTGCGATGGCTTTCGGCTATGCATTGCCGCGCTTCCTAATATGTACGTGTCTGCCTTATAAAGTGGGCTTAGAGGTGTTATCGTGATGCCCACTTCCTTATTCTTTATGGTCGGACAATACTCTTAGAACTTCGGGAGTTTTGGCGCGGAAATAATTCATTTGCCGAGCTGTCAAAGCGTCTGTAAGTTTATACTTGACACAAGAATCTCGCCTAAGTATTAAGTATTTGAAATCCCAAGGGATCACTTTACGGGGTTAAAAATATTCGATGTCCTTCCCAGGGTCTCTAACTATCTCCATAGCAAATTTCACTTAAATCGCTTTAGCCGGTTAAGTCTGAAAGGTAACAGACAGACAAACAGTTATTTCGTTATAATATTAGTATGGATAAATAGCATCGATTTTTTATAATTTCGTTTTTTTAGGGCCAAAGGGTAAAAACGGGACCCTATTACTAAGACTCCACGATCCGTACTGTCTGTCTGTCACCAGGCTGTATCTCAAGAACCGTAAAATGTTCACAGATGATGTATTTCTGTTGCCGCTATAACAACAAATACTAAAACAGATTAAATCAAAATTACCTAATAATAAAGATAATGGTCGGGATACCTTCGTGCGCGAGTCCGACTCGCACTTGGCCAGTTTTTTTTTGTTTTTCGTCAATAACTCAAAAGATGATTTCGTCAGATATACACTCTAGCTACAGGAAGAAAGTACGTGTCTCATTGTTTATTCAAATTTCCCGACATCGGGAGTGGGCCTGGGTTCCCACGGGTAGCACCAGGCACCACTCTACACCTGACAGAATTGTACACGGGTTTTTAGATTTTTGGGTTCCGTTTGTAGGTCAGTTGTTTTTGGTAGGCTTAACCTTATTTACAAATTGGGTGTTTGATTGGTTGGTTCATGGCCTTTTCCAGTTGGTTTGTGTTCCGCTCACTTATTTACCCCTCAGGGTATAATGGGGGTACAATATGTAGTCTTGTATTCCATAAATTTTCACCATTTGAGATTGTTTCAAACTGGAAGTTCGTTAAAATGTACTTTTAGTTACTTTAAGTAAGTTTAACTTCTCAGAAAAAAAAAACATCTTATTAGAAAATCTACGGGGCAGAAACAGAAAAATAAAATATAATATCAGTTTGAATTATTTTCAACTCTATTCTTGTATGTGTTTGTTTACTAATAACCAATTAATATTAATCAGTAATCACCTAATAAGGATGTGCTTATTGACGGCTTATCGAGCCAATTACCTGCGTTTATTGATTCTAGTAATTGCAACGCACTAAGAACAACATTATTAGCATAAATCCCTTCATACTGATGTGATAATTCGTTTTTAATTGATTACCGTGTACTTTATGTCAAGTTTATTTATTATATACTTTGTTGTACAACACATAAAAATTACAGGACAAATATTTATAAAGGTAAGTGTACAATGTGTGTGTAAAGTTGTGAATTACTATGTAAAATAATATGTTAGTAAAACAAAATCTATATCTATACTAATATTATAAAAAGGAAAGATTTGTAGTTTTGTATTTTTGTATGTAACGAATAAACTTACTAAAAACTACTGGACCGATTACAAAAATTCTTTCACCATTGGGATTCATCTTATATATAAAATTCTCGTGTCACAATGTTAGTTACCATACTTCTCCGAAACGGCTTGACCGATTTTTATGAAATTTTATATGCATATTCAGTAGGTCTGAGAATCGGCTACTATTTATTTTTAGGTAAGGTAGGGTAGGTAGGTAGGGTAGATAAATGTTTGGTGTTTTTATGGCAAAACAAAGTTTGCCGGGTCAACTAGTAATATTATAAAAAGGAAAGATTTTTATGTTTGTTTGTTTGTACCGAATATGCTCCGAAACTACTGGACCGATATAAAAAATTCTTTCACCAAAAGAAAGCTACATTATTTCTGAGTGACATATAGCTATTTTTTAATCCCGAAATCGTTTCCTGTGGGGTGGTCCGCGGGAAACAGCTAGTTACTATGTAAAATTATAATAATAATATGTAAGTAAAACATAATAATATAGTAGGTTTATAAATAAAGTTAAGAATAAACAATGGCATCTATGGTTTGAGAAAGCTCCACTTTTAGTGATGACTACTTCGCTAAGAGTAGATGAACTTAAAATAACACCACGTTTGTACTTTGTAGTTGCCGAATAGTTAGGCTGAGATGGGTATGTATGGTCGCTGGCTGAGATGTATGGTACACACACATAGAAAGAGCACTAGGAAGTTCAAAATATCTTGAAAGTTTTCTTACAATACTCTTAGCTAGACCCGCCTAACGAATTTTTCAGAATTCAGAATCCTATAGATAGCAATCATTCGCCATGCCAGCCATAATTATCTAGCAGTCTATAGTTCGATCCAGCACCAAGACACTAAAATATCTCGGAGTCATGCGCAACGTGACCTTGCGCTACGATTTTGCGAATATGCGTTGTCAGATTCGTCACGTAGCGCCTGTCTAGGGAACCTTTATGCTGGGTGTGATATTGTGAATACTGTCACAGATAATATAATACTAGCATACAGATGCCTCATCCCATACAATACAAAGCAACCGCGCCGACGTAACTAGCGTGTTTCGTCTGATTAAACAGGATTAAACCGATTATTTTTTGTACATCGTTCGCGTTCGGTTCCTGATAATGAATAGCTTTTTCTTCAAATACAATGAACATTTGTCTTATAGTATTTTGTGTGTGTTACAGTAAAAATTTAAACAATCTAGTGGAACGCCTCAGACTTTTAAAACCGCGCCATCTATTGGCAAAAATTTTAAATGATCCTTTCAAATTATCTTTGAAATGTGAATTAAGAGCCCAATATTCCATAATTTTGTGCTTAGGAGAGTTGATTAAACAAGAATATATAATTCCAGAAAATGTTAATTTTACACACAATTCAATAACAACTCGGTTCGTGTCGCGCCATCTAGTGAGATTTATTTGAACCAAATTTTCTTTCTTAGCGCTGGGACCCCTTGATACTGTGAGACACTGGCAGGTACGTCACAGTGAGTTTACAATAACCCGAATTAAAAAAACAGTACGTCTACGTCATTCATCAAATCAGCGTTAAACAGTCCCATATACACAAAGCACCTAATACATAATGTATCACATTCATTACTAGGTAATCTGCAAACCACGTCCTATATTTACATTAGGTCTAAAACCGAATACGCTTAGCCCATAGCCTCCATGTCGACCTCGCCGCTAAATTCGTATTTATACCCTCCAATTTAGACCTGAATGCAAAATTTTATGGATATATCAAATTGGATTTTAGGATTACGGCTGATGTATGAAATAAAGTGTATTGTTTTATTAGGATAACTAGGAAGATTATTCATATGAGATGATCTCTGAAATATAATAAATCTTTTAAATACTTTTATATTCATTTGCTTCGGCAAAATGTAATGAATAGCTGACTTTTAGGGATCCGTACCCGAAAGGTTCTGTCACTGCCGTCAGCCGTCTGTCTATCCGTCGTCTGTTGTCACACATTTTGTTCCGAAGAATTTTTTAACTTCCAATTGACCTATGAACTTGAAATTTGGTGATAATGTTTAAAATTACTTATATTTTACTAACAAATAACAATCTATTGATACATTGGTACGGAACCCTAAATGTGCGAACTCCGACACGCACTTGGCCGGTTTTTTTTGGTGTACCGTTATTAAATTAGTTGGTTTCATATTCATGAGTACTTTCTGCCCCTGAATGATTGATAATTAATAAAAAAATCACTCTGTATGAATAAATTTGTCGACGGAAAAATCTACTTAGTCATGGTATTTTAAATCTATAAAGTTATGGCAGAATTCTTATTAAATACAAAAATGTGGCATTGAATGAAATTTTCTTTCAATACCTACAATCTGTTTGCTCTACTGCTAGTAGGTATTATATTATCTGTGGTTCTACGATCTGCGATTGACATCCGATATCTTTGTTTGCTTGTTGATATTTTACGTAACTTCTCATATTGTATCTAGTCATTATTTGTATGTATTGTAATGTGTTTTATTTTATTAAATAAATTAAGTTTAGTAATAAAAACATGTTCTCATTTATAATCTAAATACCCTTTTCTATTAACCTCTGGAAAGTGACATTCCATCAGCGCCTAGAGCTAACGAATATAATGATTGCTTAAAAAGTAAAAAGTTTGGGATTGTCTACGTGACAATTCGGTAGCGCATACAATCCCATACATTTTGAAATTGAATGAATCTATCACCGATTGTCAAAAACTTCAAAACGTGTTCAGTTGTTTCACTTGGCAAAGGGCCGGTTTCTAAAATGAGTACCGATTTCAAGTTAAGAGCGTGTCAAACCCTAGTCCAATGCCATAATTTGACAGGCTCAAATTCTTTATTCAAAAACCGAGGGCTTAGGCGGGAGCAATAAAAGCTCTCAGGACTTTCCCTCGAATTTTTAAATTAAGAATTTGAATCTGTCAAAGTTTGGCATTGAAGTAGGATATCCTACCAATAGTTCTTCAGTAACACAATATTCGCTACACCCGCATATAGTATAGAATACAAAAGCTACATTATGTCAGACTTTTAATTAATTCTATCACAATAAAAACTGTTTCATGCGGGTACATTGCTTAACCCTTGTTTTTGTTAAGTTTGCTCTATCACTAAGCATATTAAAATCCCTTTTTGTTGTTGTACAAAGAATGTCATTATAAGAAGTTCATTTTCAAAATATTAATTTTGTTATAGGGCATGAGAAAGCCGGTACTGGTCTCAATTTCCCGGTACTTAGTCCTTTCTATTGAAACATAATGACAATACTGTTCAATCACAATACTATAAGTAGCCATGATTAAGCTAGAATATTAATAATTAATAATATTGTAAATGATGATAGAATACCATACAGTTTGTATTCAATTATTCATTATTAATGTTTTGTATTTGATTATTCACACCCTACATGATATAAAAGGTATATTATTATCTATTTGCTCTACAAACATAATATGAATGAGTAAATAAAATACATATTTAGTTAGAATACAAAATATTTATTCATATTAATTAAGATTAACTACTACTTTCAAATATAATAATACTTTTACATCTTACAATTCTTCATTAAAATATCCCATCACATTACCATTTATTTTAACTTGACTATTAATAAATTGATATGTTTATTATTCTAACAATAAGTAGCATAGTCTCATTGTTATTTTAAAATTTACTTATAATTAACTATGATTAAAGCTTCTTAAACTATAGGAATGAAACCATTAATTAAAAGTAAATAAGATTATCGTATGTTCAAATCATTAAAATACAAATAAATTGTATTAGTATTTATTGAGTAATCATGCTGTATCAGCTTTATTAGTGTTAAATGACAATTACATTTATATTTATAGTTTTAAATATAATTAATTGATTTCACTGTTATTAAAAAGTTATGAAATTACATTTATGAGTACACATTACTTTTATATTTAGACATTTAAATATAAAGAATTATGCTTTAATTTTAAACAATTAAATTGCGATTTCCTAACCTTATTTGTATAATAAAATACAAATAATTCAGTAAACCAACCAATTTTGCTGGTTATTTCATGAACATTTCAGTAATTTCATTTATATTTGCTAGTGAATACAAAGAATTACATTTTAATGTTGTTCTGCAAATAATTATGACTTATAATTGCTTTTATATTTGTTTTAAATAAAAAGAATTGCTTTGTAGACAGTTAAAACCCTTAAGATTAGTAATTAAATTCATATTAATGTTTATTAATACAAATAATTACATGCAAATTAAGTGGATAATTGATCATTGGTTATTGTAATAAAATTATCCTTAGCAGTAATTATAATAGGTTATTCAGATATCTGTTATCGTAAGTCACCTTACGACAACGATCCTTTAGATTTAGAAAATACAAAAAATATCACAACACACTAAAATATCACAAATTATCAACTAAACTTACTATTTATGAATACATTTGGCAATTCAGAATATACTATAGCTAACCTTTTAATAATGCTTACAAAGTTACGAGCTGATAAATTATTCATTCTTTATCTGTTTTCACATGAAACAGCATTTTTATATGTTGATCTATCTCATTACGATTTTGTTTATGCTTTCTAGTTTCTATAATATCAAAAATAGACGGTTCTGGCATTGAACCTCTTAGGCAAAATTTCGACTAGACTCATGGCGGTCAAAACCTTGCAAGCAAAGTAATACGCCAATCATAAAATGCATTCAATTGAGCAATTAAACCAAGTTATTACACCCTACAATTATTTAACTCTTGGAGGTGAAAATGTTCAAGAACTTCGTCTTGATATTGAGTAACGTCGTGAACGACCTCTTCACCTTGTTCTTCTTTTGAGCCGACTCCGATCTCAAGAAGGGCTCTGAGTAGGACTTCTTCATCACTGGGTGCTCTGATGGTTCAGCATCCTTAGGAAGCTGGTACTTGTACTCCTTTACCACTTTCTCTTCTGATGGGTCATACCTGTACAGCACAGAGTATGTACGCTTGACTTTCTTCTGCACCTTGGGTGTGTTAGGCACCCTGTCACTCTTACAGCGCTTGACCTTGTTCCTGCCGTAATAATCCTGGTAGCTGTCAGCATCGACATAAATGAACCGCTTGCCCAAAGCCAGCTCTCTCTCCTTCTTCAAACTCTTCCATGAAGCGATGACGGATTCACGGCGGAAGGTCTTGTTCGGGTTGTGGCGGCTGATGCAGTAGCCTGGCTCGTCCTGGATGTTGGATGTGTCCTTCAAGGGAGACCCTCTGGGACTTGGGCTGTAGTCAATCTCGTAGTCGTCTCGCGACACCTGGAATCAAATAAATCTCCGATCAGTGACTGTTGCCTACATAAACAACACTTATCAATGTTAATCTTCCGTCTGTCCCATAAATAAGTCTCTCCCGCCAGTTATCTTGTGGATTATTTAAAGTATCAATAGAACACAACTACGTGACCGTTAGAACGTGAGGCTAGGGTGTATCGTTGTCCCTTTCTATTATTAATAGGGTCGTGTTCCGATGTTGTTCTGCACGTTCGTCATCGGAGCCCTTCGGGCGGTGCCCACATGTCTCACAACACCTGTCGAGACCGCCATATGTCTCAATCCACAGGCACTTGGCAATGTCCGTACTACCAATTTTAACTGCAGCCGTGAACTGTCTAGGAAGCTGAATAAAAAGTTATAACAATATTAATCAATTTAAGGTCGCTCATCTCGATTCCAATTGTAACTAAAGTTGCTTTTATGTTGATGACGTCATATGAACAATTTAATTAAGGTCGGGAAAAGGTCGGACGATAAAAAAATATGTTTATAAAGAAGTCCTTCGGAAACCGCTTTGCTAATGTGTCGTTTGAAGTATTAAAAGCTTTCACGTTAGCGTCCCGCTTGCTCAACTCTCTTGAGGTTATATTCCCGGCGTTTGTTACGAGGTTTAATTCCATCTTATTATTATGTAATATTTTTATGGTTTTCTTGGAATCCCAGAGTATGACGTCGTCGGCCACTGGTCAAATAATGGGTCACGCAGAAATAGACGGTTTATTATTGGACTTCATTAGAACATGGTGTAAATGAAACATTGGAATGCTATGGATTCGAATGACTGCACTGATCTCGCGAGACAACAAGTCTTAACGATGAAATAGTGCGTGTTTTTAAACAATATTAATCACTTTTACAGCGTTAATTCTCAGTTATGTGAGATGATATAATGCTTAATGGTTGGCCAAAAAATTTGGGGCGATACATTTTTAAATGTCAAACTTGCAACTGGTTCACGTAATAAGAGTTCCACTTAAATCGTTGTGTGTGTCTTTTTAAGCATTATTATCAAATGGACAGTGTTTTTTTTTTAAATTAATTGTTACAGGCTAGAGAAATTTCATGTTTCAATGTCCATTGAGACTGACACAACAAATATTCGCTACTTTATATTTTGACAGCCAGTGTTGAGTAACATTTTTTTAATGGGTTATGAAAAAAAAAACACAGTGCACTGTTGCGAATTTAGGTCGCAACGTAAAATGGGTCAAATTTTTAAATAGTTGTCCTATTAGCTTGTTAGTTAACACGGTCTAATTAAAACTGAAATTAAGCCTCGTATCTAGGCTGCAACCTCTTGTTATTCGTGTTTAACCTTGTGCTTTTTCGTTTTCAGGTAATTTTTTACTGTCCATCACTGAGACGTGTCACTGCTGGGTGAGTGTCTGACGTATCCACGCTTCTCTTTCGCGGGCAGTGTCCTATTTCGTGCAACCGTTTTGTAACACCACGTTATAATGTGTATTAGTATTTCTGTCCCGACGTGCATACTTCGTGTTATTTGTGGAACTTATTATAGTTGTGAAGGTGATAACGTTACTAAAAGGTGCAGTTAATTCTGTCACAGGTTATTTTCGAGAAACGCATCAGAATGTTCAATGCAACGTTTATTATTGCACTTGCAACGTTTATTACGTACGGTTATGCACGTTATGACAGTTTTGATAAATTGAGGTCTACAGAAGTAACAACCTTCGGTGATCGTCTTTACGTTTAGCGTGAACAAATTGCCGAAGAGATTAATCCCGCTACATAAAATCACGTCGATTGCACCAACGATTAAATTAGAAAGTAGTTATCAATGTTTAATCAATTAACAATCCATATTAATTACGATTATGCAAGTTAATTCAATTTTACAAATCTGCCCATAACGCTTTTAATAACTTAGTTAACCAATTAATGACTTAAAACGTGTATTTTGATTAAAGAACAAGATTAGAAATCAGTACGATACTGTGATTAATTTCTGCGCCAATATCTTTAATTGAAAACGGTCTCTGTTCAAATGATCTTACGGTTTAAATTGGTTTATCGTGTGCATTGTTCTCGGTTTTTTGGTACCGTTAACTCGTATGTGCAAACTTCGAGCAAAAAACTTGGCACACATCGTTTTTTTTTTCTCATTCTAATTTACAGCTACAAACTCTTACATCCTATTGAATTTATGCGATGTAATGTTTGGGCTAAACTTAATGCTTAGAACTTGACTTTATAATTTCTTTCTCGATACACATTCTGCCTAACGGTACCGAAAATCGTTTGCTTATTTCTCTACAATCAATTTATGGGTATAAGTCTGTTTTCTAAATTTAAAAATGCCCTCATTGATAAAGAATCACCAATTAAGAAAGCAAATCCAGCTTGTCTTCAGCCAGTTTACACTAAATAAAAAGCCAAACGTATTCTTTTTTTCAATGTTTACATTTCGTCAGTAACTGCAAGATATATTTAACATGAGTTTGCGAAACGTAAACAGTAGAACATGTGTAATTTACGCGATCGACTCCGCGAAATCTGCTGGTGCTGTGGTTCTGCTATTCATACTGTTCATGTACGACATTAGGCAAACGGTATTCTATTTTTGGGCCAGTTTAAGTATAGGCCACTATTCTTAGGCTCTGGATACGTGCTCTTTAGCACACAATTAGATCGAAATTCGAATACTGAGATTTTAAATTTGGAATTGATCGTTTATGGCTTTAATTTTAGCGCGTATTTTGTTTTATTCAATCGATTCAAGATGGTTGCTGTTTTTTTTTGTTTGTTATTGAATTAATGTTTTATATACACAGAAAAATATAAATACAGGCTAATTAATGCTAAGTGGTTTGTCTAATTAGTATTATTGTGGGATCGTCACGGGTTAAGAACCGATAGAGATCATTATTGATGAGACATATTATTATTAGAAAGTGACGTAGCCATGATTGTACACTGACTAACTGTACGTTGCCCACGCGCATTTTTTCGTCACTATGATTTTTCCGATGAGTAACAAGTTTTTTTAATATATATTGCACCATCAGATTTCGTCAGTATTCATGATAATGACCCAGAGTTTATTGACATAAGCTTACAGTTATGAAAAGTTCATAGGCTGAATAATGATCAGCTTACTTGTCTATGATAAATTAAATTAATCGTAAGAGGATTTTATTAGGAAAATAATATTTTTGATTAATTATTTCGTGTTTAAAGTAGCAAACTGCAGGCATAGATCTACGACATTGACAAATACTTAATATTTATTTCCAATTTAATTCCAGCAACAAACATAGTCTAAACAAATATTTACACTAAAACGTTGACAAATCGCCATATTTTTACATGACCGACTTAGCATTATTAAAAATCGAATGGCAGAGATATATACAGCACATTTTTTAATGCTTCTCATTTTAAAATTGTCATTTGTCATTATCAGAGATCGCTGCAGCTCTCCACTTTCGAAACCATAAACCGGAATGGCGGGCGACGAATGACAGCTATTAGATTGTTACAACAACACGAAAATGTCTAAGAGGTCTATCCAGTTCGGATACGTTTAACTCCGGTGAAAGTATCCCAACGAAATTCGCTAAGACCGGTCCTAGAATTAAGAGTATCGACAACCATTGACAACAAATCGGTCCGAAAAACTTTTGACAGCGGTTTTGACAGCTCATTGTTTGTTTGACAACCTATCACTTTCTAATATCCGTTAATATTGCTCACAATGACAGCTTTACGCTTCCCAATTTAATAATTCACTCGCTATCAGATAGGATCGAAATAACAATTTGTTTTTAATGACAGTTCAATTTTTAAAGCAATGGCGGGATAAGAGTTTTTCATAGACAGAGTAATTGGTTTTTTTCAAGCGCTCCGTTTTTTTGTGAGCGGTTCAGGCAGGCAGGAACTGCCCATTAGCAACATCACCGAGTCAGTTTTGAATTGTACTCTATTATTACTGCTGGTTATAAACCTAGTATATTAAATGCTTTATTTAATCCGTTTAATTAAAAGCTACTTTTTATAAAGCTCAATTAAAGAAAGTAATAAAAACTTTTAATAACTTGAAAAGCCAAAGTTTATCAAAGTCAATTTTTAAAGCTTCGATAACCTTTTCTGAACCGTACAAAATCTTTTGATGGATGTAATCTTTATGATTAATCTCCAGCGTTTCGATCAGATCGATTTTGGGCAATGATTAATATAATGCTTTCGGCTTTGAATGTGAGTAGCCATGAGACTGGCCGCAGCCGGCAATGTCAAGAGCTTTACCACAAAAAGAACGTTTCCATATTCAAACAGCGGGCACGGACGCGCCGCAGTTCAATGACAGCGACCATAGACAAGTCAGTTGCCTTTTAAGCGCATTAAAGTGGCCATGCACTTTGCGTAATAGTTACCGCTGACCACCGCTGTGTAAGCTCTATTCCGTAATCCGAATACGTGGGTTTATTGTTCAACAGATAGTCATCAGAGCTAATTCGAATGTGTCTGCAGTTAAATTAAGTTTAAGTATTTAACATAATTATTAAGTGAAACTTACCACGCTTTCCCAACTACCACCGATGATGCTTTTGTCCAACATCTTGCTTCACTTTACTTTTCACTGAACAATCCAAAAAATCACTTCGAAAAAATATTGTTTTCAAAAACAATGAAAAACTTGTGTAGTTTAGATAATTGTTGTCGTGTACGCGTCCCGTATCACGTTGTCACTGGGGAATGCTTTTATTTGGCACAGTGCACACCTCGAGCTTTCCTGAACGACTGATGCGAAAACGTTTCAGCGTCATATTTATAGGACGGGAGTGGGAAAGAGGGCGGGTTTCAGGAAGATGCTTCGTTACCGACTTCCACTTAACACGTAGTCACGCCTTCGTATTTTAAGGAGCAAGTAATATAGTTCGGGGAAGCCCATCTAAAACCGTCTGTTACTATAAAAATGCATCCTAATATTCCCGCTTTCTATGTCACTTAGGACTTCTCAGAACGGCTTTGTGCATATTTAGAACAAGCTTCGCTAAGTGTCTAACAGATTACAAAGGTACGAGTACATTAACGCTTCTAATAGCTCTGAAGTTATTTCAGTTTTACGAGCGCACGTAATGAAGCCCTCACTACAGTACTAAATGCATATAGATTATTAGAATATCAGCTTAAGTCTGCAGTTCTACACGTTGCTAATTAACTGTTATAAATATCTATACGAAACTAATTTAGCACAGTTCAAACAAATAAATATAATTCCTACAAAAAATAATTCAGTTTCGTAACTTTTGAAACAGACAACACTGACCATCGACTACAAACCGCCAGCTTTACTTTTTTATTTTGTTTAACAAAACCTCACTTTAAACGGAATAAAATTTACGTTCGAAATTCGAATCGTTTGAAGTTTTTGGCGCGAATGTAAAGTGATTTTCTGTTTGTTTTAGTTCGTTTCGTTTTGTTGCCCCAAATTAACCGTTTTGCCATAGTGTTTCATGGCACAAAGCTTATAAAAGCCTTTTGTACATTTAAAAATAAACGAAGCAGGATATATTTTTCATCTTCCAAGATATATTTCAGATCTTGGAAAGGAACTATCAATTTACTTGAGCATAATGTTTGAGAAACGCGATGAGTGAGTGCTGAGCGAACATTTTCTTAGAAACGGACACCTTCCCGCTTAAATGAATTAAAATTATTGCAATACGATAAACATCAAAGGAAAAAGGACTCGAAGAAACTATTTTAATAATTTCGTATTTAAATAAGTTGTTATTAAAATGAAAAAGACGAAGAGCCGTGTAGTAAGCAACCACGATGAGAAAAATAAAAGCTTATATTAAAATATTAAATCGGGTCTAAAAAGGTAGTCTGGAATTTTTAATAAAATTATCGTACAGCTAATTTGAGTTCCGACCAAGCTAATTATTAAATAGATACATGAATTTTCCTCTTAAATATTAATTCTCTAGGGATGTTTTCCCGTTGGGAATTTCAGCAGGAAAATATTTGCAGTAAGCTGAAAGTTGTTTCATTTTCTTTTGTATCATCATTAGGGTTTTTTCCCATGAGGGATGATGGTTCATGCGATGTATATTTTGATATTCTTTACATGTTCAAGGGACATAAGAAAATATGTATGGTCTAGCTTCTACCAGCGGCTTCGCCCGCGTGGATGTCGAAAATTATCCCAAGGGAACATATTCCTGGGATAAAAAGTATCCTGTGTGCTATTCCTGACTATAATCTATCTCTATGCCAAATTTCATCCAAATCCGTCCAGCCATTTGAGCATGAAGAAGTAACAAACATAAACACACATGCACACACACACTCCCAAACTTTCGCCCTTATAATATTAGTATGATTGTGTGAAAGATGATAATGTGTTGGAAGGGCGAACAATGAGATGACCATTGACCAATAAAAGAGACGCATGGACAAATAAAAAACGTTGTTTGTAACAGGAAACATTGCACCCAAAAACGTTGAGGTTTAACGTATATCAAGTTAAACATAAATTCTAACGGGGATAAAATATGCGACCTTTTTATTTGTACAGTTTACAGCCTTCTTTACGAAACGAGTGTATCGGCCGCCATTACGCGGTTCAGTTTTAGTTCACGCACTCCTGCGCACATTGACGTCAGAGCTTCACATCTGAAACCTTATGCCGTAAACCTGGGCCGTAAATAGTTGGTTAAGTGTGCACTTGAGGAATTGCAGGTCTGCGACCGGTTATTATGATGTTGGTGGAGTTAAATTGGGAGATTTGATCATCTTTAGACCGTTAACTGAAATGCAGTAGTGAAGTTGTCAATGCTGTAATAATCATGCTTAGCAACAGAGATTTTCAGTTAAAGAATTGGTTAATAAAGACATGTGTGCCGAACTCAAATAGATCGATTTAGGGGCAAAACACGACGATGGTGATAAGATGAATGGTAGAGAAAGATCCTGCTAGTGAATCTGAATAATCCTTCTTTTTTTTTATTTGTGATCGGTTTGCGCTTGACTCTAGTCTAGGTCAGAGGTGACAGAGACAAACTCGACGATGGAGTAAGCTTACCCAGAAGAAGCCTGTTCACTCTAACTTTGAAGAGATTCGGGTTGTATGCGTTCGGAAACACAGACGCAGGCAGTGAGTTCCACTCTTTTGCTGTGCGCATTATGAAGGATGTTTGGAAGCGCTTGGTGCGAATTGGTGGAATGGCAACTAGGTGAGCATGGTAAATTGCAGTGCGTCTAGATGTCCGATGCTAGAAGGAGGCTGGTCGGATGAGGTCGTGGAGTTCTTGAGCACACTCGCCAAAATACAGTCTGTAGAAGACCGACAAGCAGGCAACCTTACGGCGATGAGCCTTATTTTGTCAAAAGAGACTATTATAGTAACTCCCTGTCTTGACTCTTTACCGAGCTGAGAGAATAGATCATAACGCTTTAAAAATTATTTGGATTTTTAATTCATACAATGTGTTCTAGAATTTGCGTGAAGAGTAACATTCATGGCTTCAAACATTAGATTTTTTTTACGCAGACGTGATTGTGGGCATAACTGCTGTAAATTCAATTTTTTCATTAATCATTTATTGTGTAAAGTAAAAAAATGTTTAGATACAAAAAAAATTGTTTGATTTCGTGTCTTTTAAAATTGTTTACAATGCAGATTGTTCCAACCACGGATTTCTAGGCCGAAAACAAATTATCTCTGATAGTTAAAACTTTCTAACTCACAATTTGGTGGTTATTCTCAAAGGAAATTCCGCCTACAAAATCTACAGTAATTATTTCAACTATTTTTTGTTGCGATTCTAATATTACCCGTACAGACTTTCACTGACGAACAAACATACAGACTTGACCTGCGTAGAGACGTCATACGTCAATTAGATCGATCGAATCCGTTATAATTCGCAAGGCATATCGAAGTCTGCAACCTCGGCCTGATTTCATGTTTTTATTCTCACTTTGGAGCAGCCAATGGCTTACGTAAGAAGTTATAAACCTTCAGGGTTTCGGGCTTCATTCCCAATATCCAATACCTAGCTTCGTAATTTTCGTAAACATCGGTTTTACTACTGTATGTTCTAATAACGTCATAAAGGATGCGTCTACGGCAATGATATTCAAATAAACAGATACGTTATACACTCACAAAACAATTGAAAAAAGTGTTCAACGCAGCAGCGGCAGCACACATACACACTTTTCATTCATGTTTGTATGTGTGCTGCCGCTTTTTTATTTTTCATGTTAGATACACACATTGACAGAGAGAGAGAGAGACATTAAAAATATTTATTTTAATTAATAAATAAATAAATAACAAATACACACGCTGGCATTTATTTTATTTTGTTTTTGTATCAACAAAGCCTATCGCTCTTCGCCATGCGTGACATAAACTAAAGACTAAAGGTCACAATTGTGACCTATTCGAGTCTTCAAAATGCGCGCGCTCATAACATATCTTTTTATTTGAATATCATTGGTCTACGGCAATTATCTCTTCACAAAGAATGATTTACGTGTCATAAAGCTCGTCTTTGTTCCGTTGGAATACATCCAATATGGAGCTAGTTGCGTAATTGCAAGGTTTTTCATCTCTTGATGAGTGTATTGACTTTGTTTACAGCTGTATCTACCCGCAGATTGCGTTTTAATAATCCTTAATCCCTGTAATTGGTCGTTTTAAACTGTATTTTTTTACCGCTCTTTGTGAAAATCGAGGCTGACCAGAAAAATAAGTAGGTTTATAAATGATGTTTTAAGTGTCTAAGTCCGTTCTTTCAAGATTTTTAAATAAAAACAACCGTTGTTTTCACATTCTCGTTGTATACCTCTGAAACAATTTCTGTGTCAGCCATATTGAACTGTACAAGGTTTTCCTTTGTAAAATTATTTTTCTTTAAAAGGATAACTAAAAGCTGGCATAATGCTAGGCGAAAGATTTTCATTTCAGCTTAAGACAAAGTTGAATATTGTATAGTGTTAACTTTAAAAGAAAATTCATAGCAAGACCTTTGGGAATAGTATCAGCTTAAGTCATACAAGTTCTTCAAGCTTTCAGAAACGATTTCATTTTTCTTTTTGTTTCATTCTTGTTAACTTCAACCATCTCTTCTTTCCTCGGAATAAAAGATGCTCTATTTAAACTAGTCTTTACTTAGCAACGATATTAATTTAAATCTTTATTACAGCTAAAGCAATAATCATAGCCACAAACGGAATCTCTCATATTCCTAATAACAACACTAAAATCAATTAATTTAGCACGCAATAAAATACAGGAGCTTTTTCCCAAAACCGACTCCATAGCGCAACACGACATGTAACATGTTACAGCAATATGCGTTGCATGCACTCTCACTACGGTTGCAACATTCTGACCAATATAATAACAACTACAACTATAAGACCTACAAACGGAATATCTCGGTCACACATTGATTTTAACACTCAATAAATATCATTTCTAACAGGAGAGCATTCCACAGTCCCAAAAGCCGACCAACACATTACCCTACGTGACATGTAACACGTTACTGCAACATGCATTGTTAGCGCTGTGACTGGCGTTGCAACATTCTGACGTGCCGGTTATAAATAATGTATTGACCTACTTCAGTACGATGCTGCTAACGGTCGGAGGCGGCAACTCGCCAAATGTATTGACATTTCTTTTTCGGAAAAAGAAGGCATTAGTTTTGGACTGTGAGGTTGTGTGGTCCTGAAATTATAGGGTAAGAATAGTAACCGTGCTTTTTTACTTTTTATATGAGTGCTGCCATAGAGCAGTGATGATGTGTCCCCAAATATCTTTTGACATCTATTCCTTCTTTAAATTGTAGTGAATTTATGGTGTCCTGTCAAAAGTGTGTTTACTGAGGTGAGCCGTGAGTGGCTTGTCCAAAATTGGTATGCTGTGGCTCTAGATTGATTTTGAAGACTCAGATGTTAATGAAGAGGAAGTTCAAGGAGTGTATTAGAATCGTAATAAGAAGCACCTGCAGTGTCTACGTTAACCCCTTTGTGGTATTAAAAGTCTGGTCTTAAATGTAAAGGTTTTAGGCTAAAAAGTCTGGTTCAAATTACATGGTAAATAGTCACTCCATCAGATAAAATGTCTTGTTTGATGTTTTCTTGTAGTTTAATTAATGAGCTTATTCACACGTTTGTTTACTTTTTGTTTGAAAGTGAGTCACATTCTAACAAAAATCTCAGTAGCGGTTTCGTATTGTATTTCTTTAACAAATTAACGTTCTTGACAGCCTAGTGGTTAAATATTAGTGTTAAATTACATTAGAAAGCGAAGTTTCAATAGTGTCTGTTTAATTTACTTGACTGAGTCAGAAGTGGGATAAACATTTTAATTTTTTCATGAAGTCTGATGTGGGATTAGAAAAGTTAGACTGTGCCTATTCTTAACATGTTTGACAGTACTTTTATATCTCTATGTTTCCGACGAAAGCGATTCTATGAAGCCATGGTGGTTTGCGTTGGTGACACTGGGTCATCAGCTGACCCACTTAGTCCCGGTTGGGCGACAGAAACACTCATTAACATTTAAATTCCCAGAATATTGTTTCTGTTCTATTTCCTATCCATCTATAGATAAAATTCAGTGTAAATGCTGGATTCTGGATCTCTGGCACTTATTGTCCGTGTCGGCCCACTTCGCATCGTTGACGAATTGCGTTGGCCCAAACGTTTGGTGACAAATGTTTGAACAAGTGTCGGCCTGGATCCGTAAACAAAACAAATCGCTTCCGTTGTTTATATTAATATTTCAGTAAACATAAAGATTTCCCTTGAACTTTAGTTACGTGCAAAATCGTAATGGATTGTTGTAATCATTGTTATTTTATTTTTTATTGAAACGATTATAAGCAATAAGAAATCGATAGCTATTGTTCCGATGTCTACTTCCGCTTTGTTATGTTCTGCTGATACTTCAAAGAGTTTTTATTGTCTTGCCGTGACATTGAGAAATATATTTTCAGTCTATTAGTTCCCATGATGAAACATTGCCGCTACCTTGCTGCGTAGACTCTGCAGTCTGCATACAATGCTTCTGTTAATTGTCTCGGTTATCTTGGGTATGGTCGTCTTCCGCAGTCCATATACGCAGAAAAAATACGATGTCAAAAATTTTGCCTAAGCCTTAAAGATTAAGTGCTTCTTTCACTAATACTGCAAAATAGATTATAACATCCAAACCGCAACCAAAAGTTTGTCAGTGTCATTTTTTTCGTCTTTAGTTTTCTTGGCGAACTAGGTCCTAAGTAACTTCCCTGCAAGCACCTCTAAATTGCATAATTGAACTAGACTTTCCAAGGCTTAAAACGCTACAATTCTCGCATAACCAGGAACATATAATCAGACACCAGCCCCATAGTTAGAGCAAGACTTTCGTCAGCAATGTCACGCTCTCTTCACGCCAGCCAATTAGCGGGCTTAATAGCAACCAGTGGCAACCAACGGTTTTGATTTCTTTCTCTGTCAAGTGAAAAGTCTGGCTTACTTTGGCTCTTTGATTGTGTGCTATTTTTCTGAATAAGTGGTTATGTTTTGTGGTTCATTTGATCTTGTGATAAAGTAGCTCTTTATTCCTGATGAGCCGGCTCCTTGTCCTCATTCTCGCCTGAGGGTAAGGGATGGAGCGATTGAGCTCGGAAGATGCCTGTTTCTCGAGATTTGCTTCATAGAGGAGAGTCAAGCATTAACAACATTTTGGCTGAAAACATCATAATGATAAATACTGCAGGTTTACCCGTTTGAAATTTGGTGTGTCCATATCCCATGTTGTTAACTTTTTCAGGCATTTGACTTATAACTTACTCAGCACTTTATATCTTTGTTCCATCTTCCAATTGGAGATGGTGCAACACGTTTTATTCTCCCATTCTCTCCTGTCAACCGGCACGCTAGTATTCACTCCCCGTCTCATCATCATCATCTGCATCTTTTCAGCCAAAAGACGTCCACTGCTGGACATGGACCTCTCCCAGGTGTCGCCACATTGACCGATCCCGTGCGTCTCGCATCCAGCACCTTCTCGCAACCTTAACCAGGTTATCGGTCCACCGATGTGGGTGGCCTTCCAACGCATCGTCTTTCGGTTAGCGGTCGCCATTCCAGAACTTTTCGGCCCCATCGGCCATCCGTTCTGCGAGCAATGTGCCTGTCCACTGCCATTTATGTTTTGCAATTCTTCGGGCTATGTCGGTAACTTTGTTTCTCCTGCGGATAAATTCATTTCTGACGTGATCACGCAAGGAAACTGCGAGCATAGCCGTCTCCATTGCTTTTGGGTGACTGTAAGCTTTTTGATGAGGCCCATTGTGAGCGACCACGTCTCAGAGCCATCACTGGCAACACACACTAGTCATAGACTTTTGTCTTAACACCGTGCTGTGGTAAGTTGTACGAGAGTATACCGCGCAACTTCCCGAACGCTGCCCAGCCGAGTCGGATTCGGCGGTTGACCACCCGGCTATCACTAAGTAATCCAATATATTGTTTGAAGAGGTGGAGCTCTTCTAAGACAATTTCAAAGTTTAAACAATTACTTTTAATAACAGCGCGAAACCTTGAAGATGCATAATATTTGAATTAATCATAATATGTTAAGAGTTCATTATAGAACACTTTCTTATGTTAATTATAACCAGCGTCTGTTTCTCTGCGTTTCTCAAGTATGTTTAAAAATAGCCTGAAACATTGACATGCAACACATGTTATGTGCGTTCGTTCTAAAAATAATACTAAACAGAAAACCGTACCTAAAAATACTTGGACTGAATGTAATTCTAGCTATATTTAATATTTCGATCGACGACGAATTCGTATTGTCCCCATGGGATTTCCAAATTCTAAGTCCAGATATTACGCTACAGAAGTCACGTAGACATATACATCTGGAAATATCACCTGAGTATCTCCGATTAGTTTTTCTGAGAACATTAAAGTATCGTAAAAGAAAACCTGGCACAGAAATGATTTTACAACGCGCGCCCTATTCCAATGAACTGTGGAGGAAAACCGCATATAAACCGAATTATTACAATACCACAATATCCTTTACACGTTGCGAATGTTTTGAGAACATTTCAAATCTGCCAGCTCCGGATTCGATTTTTGAAAAATCTTTGTTTTTTTTTGTGAATTTTCAATTTTGCCAGCTTCGAAAATTATTAAAAATTATTTTCTTAAAATTCTTTTTTTTCCGCTTGAGTATGATGTGTTTGAAAAGTGTTGAGCCTCAATTCTCGTTACCTTTTTGTTTATATTAATGTTCCGAATTGGATGTGTTAGAAAAAGCGTGAATCAGGTAATCTTTTCTGTGTAATAGTCGCTTGAGGAAAATTGATGATCTGATGAAGTAAGATTAGCTAAGGCGGGTCATGGCTGGAAAATTAGTCAGACGTTCGTTGGCTTGGCTTTACGGTTTAAATTTCGAGTCATCTTATTTTATTTAAAAAAATACTGTATGTGGAACTCTTTGACTTTTAGATCCGATGTTGTCTTTCCAATCTCTGTAAACAGTTACTCCAATTCCGCTCGAACAGATCCAAGTGTTTCATGTAACAAAACAAATCCGGAGTTATGTTAGGATTAAAACAACACAAGTCTTCATGTAATTCTAAAAGAAAGAAACTAGTTGCCTCATTTCTTTGTTTAATTTGATCCAGTATATAGTTTATTGCTCCGGCTCTCATAACGGTGTTACGATGGCCAGACACACATGTTTTTACTGGGTCCCACGACCATGTCAAGGCCTTATACTAAATAATTCGGCTGTTTTGTGGAAATGTCGTAATAAATTCTCTTTGGCGATAAATTGTTAAGAAAATACTTTGTTGTTCTGTCAACGGTGTGTTTTCGCTCACGGAAGATTTCCACCGCTAATTACGCGTTCCTTCAGACTGGTTCGTTTTCATTTACTTATTATTTTATGCAGCCCGACTGATGCTGTTTGCTATTACATATTTTATGATTTCCTTATTCAAATATAAATTATACAGCTGAGGAAAACTTTTAATAGACAATTACTGTTTCCTCGATTACAAGTCGGACAAAAAAAAAGAAAAAATGTTTATGTGTGAAAACACAGATTTCGGGGTTGCCTGGAACATTACGACGGTCCATTAATTTTGTTGGCAACCTAAAGAAAAAGTGATTCAGTTCGCACGAGCTGTGCAAGTCCTCGGACCACCGGAGCGTGCTTGTCCTCATTCAATCACCATTAACGTTTTTTCCACGATTTCGTTAAAACGCATACTGTCTCAATTTTATTGGCTAACGACTCTGTAGCTGGAACTCTTCGACGACATGTTGAAAAATCTAAAAAGAAAAAATAATCGACGCTTTTTCTCGGAACGACAACGATATCTCTAACGGCCTTAAAACTTCGACAAGTTAATATCGCGATTCGATCGAAAATGGCGGACGGTTTATACGATTTAACCTTTTGCGACAAGTGATTTTAGTAATGCGTATTTTTATTGAAAATTTTGATTATCGTCGACCGAAATTGGAGAGGCGTGAATATAATTTGGAGTTCTTGCAAGGTGCAGCAACCTGCGTTACAAGGAATCGACTTTATCGTTTATTTGCTCGCTGATTCATGTCAAAGGATGTTATAAAAATAAAAATAATACCGGCCAAGTGCGATTCAGATTCGCGCACGAAGGGTTCCGTACCATTATCGCAAAAAACAGCAAAAAAAACACGTTTTTTGTATGGGAGCCCCACTTAAATATTTATTTTATTCTGTTTTTAGAATTCCAAACTCGCGGGTTGAAGTCGAATCGAAAAAAGTTTGTGCGAGTTTCCCCAGCAGGACTGAATCCGTTTTATTTTTTGTTATAGCGGCAACAGAAATACAGCATCTGGGAAAAATTCAACTGTCTACCTATCACGGTTCATGAGACACAGCCTGGTGACAGACAGACGGACCGTGGAGTCTTAGTAATAGGGTCCAGTTTTTACCCTTTGGGTACGGAACCCTAAAAAAGCCGTTTTATCTCCCAAGTCGTTATTTGGAAACTTGAGACTATCCTTATATGCGGCAAAGTGCACAAATGTTTGCGCAAATATATACGATATAGGACTGAAAAAGGGATTTTGAAGCAAATATTTTTTAACGCCATGACTTTTATGTCATGTCGCGTGTATAACATTATTTTGATGGAGCCATTATATACTTTACATAACGAAATATGTGTCACACAAGCCATAACGTTAATTAGGAACTTCACCGTTTCATACAGTTACATGTAATCAATAAACCTAAATGTTTTTAATCATAAAACAAAATATTTTATCGTTTTACCGCGAAATTCGATAAGTTGACGCTGTTTTTCGGGAAGTATAAATGTTTATTGATTATATCGAGGTTTAGTTCCAACATCTGCTAACCGTAATTTTGTTTACTTGCATCGCTTTAAGCACCTGCGGAATAATTAATGATTTATTAATTACTTTGGTGATAAATGTTTCCGTCCGAATCCGAAACTCTTGGGTTGAAGTCATATCGAAGAAAGTTTGTGCGAGTTTCCCAAGCAGGACTGAACCCGTTTTATTTCCGTAATTACGTCACTTTAAAACAAAAGTTTAGAGCCATTTAAACGTTTTAAATACTTATTTCTATTTACACGCATTAATATTTATTTAAATACTGTTTTGTACGGAAGGAGTTTTTACCCGACTACGGCGAAGCCAAAAGGAAGGGTTATGATTTTAGCAGTCTTTGTATGTATTTACGAATGTTCGTCTGTAGCGCCTAAACTATTCTGAATTAATGAATAAGGTGTCAATCGGTTATTTATATTATATACTAGCGGACGCCTCGCGGTTTCTGTGGGAATTCAGGGATAAAAAGTAGCCTATGTTACCCGGGGATATTGTAGCTTCGCAACGATGAAAGATTTTTTGAAAACGGTCCAGTAGTTTTTAAGTTTATTCGTTACAAAAATACGAAATTACTAATCTTTCCTCTTTATAATATTATAGTATAGATATAACAAAGGCTCAAAAAAACCCGTTCTCGGGTTACAGTTTGTATTAAACTTTTAGCTTTTGTATATTATTATTTTCTTTAAACTGATTTTGCTTGCTGCTTTTCAATCGTATTCTTCAAATCGATAGATAAATAAATTATCGCTGAACAAAATATTTACGTTACTAGAAAAAAATCCGTCATGGACCAATTTATTTGTTGTTCACTTCAACATGTGATTTACAGATTTCTCTTAAGGAAATTTTCAGATGCCCAATTTTATGTCTTCATAGAATTTCTTACCAAAATCTTTTGTTTCTCTACAAATTTTCCCTATTTGTTTCATGTTTGTTTTGCAATATCTTTATAAACTATTTCTAGTAGAAACGTGTTTCAAAGTTAGGTAACATGCACACGTTCATGATTTCAAGAGTATTTCAGGTCTTACAACGTTTTTTATTATCGGTATTGACGTGCAATCAATCATGTAATTTTTTTTTTTTTTGTCCAATATAGACTCGCGCTTGACCACTATCTCTCCACTATCTCTCTCACTGTCTATTGCTTTGTATCTTCTACGTTTTGTTCTTCGTGCTGTGCAAAGTCCATTTGTAGGGTTCCGTACCCAAAGTGTAAAAACGGGACCCTATTACTAAGACTCCACTGTCCGTCTGTCTGTCTGTCTGTCACCAGGCTGTATCTCATGAACCGTGATAGCTAGACATTTGAAATTTTCACAGATGATGTATTTCGGTTGCCGCTATAACAACAAATACTAAAAATATAATTAAATAAATATTTAAGTGGGGCTCCCATACAAAAAACGTGATCTTTTGCCGTTTTTTTGCGAAAATGGTACGAAACCCTTCGTGCTGTTTGAATTGTAACCAAGTTATAAGTTTTTCTTAAGTATTTGTAAAGGCAAATAAGGAGGTTCCAACAGACAAGTGAGCGACAACGCGTTTTCATAGAAAAATTGCCCTTCAGAAACAATTTCTGTGAAACGCGTTGACGCATTATCGCGTCACACCTAAAGAATAAGACGTTAAATGGTTTTAAAAACATTCAAAAGAAAGTTTTCTTCACCACAATTTACATAACTTAGCATAAAAATGCCGCGATCGATCACTGTTCCACAATCAATGAATCAGTGGCCCTCGCGCCGGTGACATTGCGTAACCTGCGCACGCGCACGTGTGGCTAACTCCGATGTAAACATGGCCGACGCGACGTTATAGCGTTGGTTCAATATTTGCTTTATTTATACTGTATTTTATATAAGTCAAGTGTTGATCTATCAAATGTCAGTGGAGTTTATTGGATGATTAAAATAAATATGTATAATATAAGGGAGAATCTCAGCTATAAGATATCCACGGCTGGACATAAGGCTCCCCCAAGCGTAAGGTATCGATTGAAGGCTTCAGCTCATCAGTCATCCTTGTAGTTGGAGGCCTTTAATCGCTACGTCTTCCAGTACGCGGTCACTACTTCAGAACCTGGATACAAAGGACTCATCATTCATCTTTTCAGCCGAAAGACGTCCACTGCTGGACATAGGCCTCCCCCAGGCGTCGCTACATTGACCGATCCCGAGCGCCTCGCATCCAGCGGCCTCCCGCAACCTTAACCAGGGCATCGGTCCACCTAGTGGCGGTCGCCATTCCAGAACGTTTCGGCCATACAAAGGACTAATTCCAAAAGTTAATAAAGAGATCAACCCTTTTATATTTGAAGTACTTCCCAGAATATACCTTTCAGTATAATTCGACCCAAAACTTGAGCTTAGAATACGTAATTGAGTCATCCTTCAGAGGAAAAGAAAACTTAACTGGAATTCATATCCCACACGAAGTGTTCCAGAATCGATTAGCAGAAGCGCTAAACATGGAAGAGTAGGATGGGGCCAGTTGGGAACTAGAACGCACCCTCGGCATTGGTCCAAGCCACCCGTCTCTCCGTGTCACAACTACCGTGACGAATATCTTTGTCACTCGACTGGGCGAGAAATTCACGGAATTTCTCACGATAATATTAATTATTCAAAATCAGTGGCGCTACGCTTGAAAAACGGCCGTTTTAATATACTTTTCTTCTACGACAGAGAGTCGCCATCTTTTTCTTAATTAGTGGCCGATATTTTCATGTTTGCATTGAGGACGTAGCCCACTTGTGTCGAGATTGCTGACATAACGTTACGTTTTCACAATGTGAATCATTACAGCAGTCTTGTAACTTTATTGTCTCACTATAACATCTGCCAGCGGCTTCATTCGCGTGAAAATTGGAAACTATCCCAGAGAAACATACAATCGGGATAAGTGTCCAAAATTCATTAAAATTGGTTCAGCGGTTTTGGTGTGAAAACGCAATACAGACAGAGTTTCTTTCGCATTTATGATACATATAAGGTGCCTATGGGGTCCTATATTCGATCTACAGAATGGACTAGTACATCCATTAGGAATTTCTCTCGGTTACAGTAATAGCGCAGAATCGGTACTTCTACCGGGTTTGATGACAATAGACTTGCACCCCGGGGACCAGAATATACAATATATATAATAAACTAGCTGACACGGCAAACTTTTTTTTGCCATAAAAACACCAAACATGTATCTACCCTACCCTACCCTACCTACCCTAACTAAAAATAGATGTTGGCCGATTCTCAGACCTACTCAATATGCTCACAAAATTTCATGAGAATCGGTCAAGCCGTTTCGGAGGAGTACGGGAACGAACATTGTGACACGAGAATTTTATATATAAGATATATGATATATAATACACAGATATAAATCTAACTAAATGACGCGATTATATGTACTTCGCGTGTCAAGAAACGGCATAAAATTACAATCAATTATCGTAATTTGAGATTTTCATTTAACATTATCGGCACCGGAAATCCACCGAAATCTAGAAAAATTTACATTTTATGCCATATATCCTATGGCCGACCTTTTCTATACAGCCTTTACATCTCACTGTAAAGACTGTATATGTAGCAAGCTTGGTTTTCATACAGATGGAGGGACTTGCGTTATCTAGTTAGATTTGTGACCTAATATCATTGTTGCACCCTAAGGGCCGACACTGCGTCAAGCGATTGCCCTGCTACAGCAACTCGTCGGACACGGATTATTTTACTTATTCAGTGTTGCTAGTTAAATATTAACGGTGTGCATGTACAGTCGTGTCGATGAATCACGTTATATATTATTAGAGGACGCCTCGCGGTTTCACCCGCGTAGTTCCCGTTCCCGTGGGAATACAGTGATAAAAAGTAGCCTATGTCACCCGGGGATAGAGTAGCTTCGCAACTGTGAATGAATTTTTGAAATCGGTCTAGTAGTTTTGGAGCCTATTCGGTACAAACAAACAAACAAACAAAAAATATTTCCTCTTTATAATATTGGTATAGATAACGTAGCAAAACCGATGACTGAGACTGTTTATTGCAGTTTCAGCCCTAATGCATAGGTCTTAAACATTCCTGGAGAAATGTGGGCGTCTCTGTAAAGAGACTATCGGGACTACTGTTCCATTATATGTTGATGTCACGACTCACACACTAAAAACTTTTTAAATGTTTCCATTTTATTGTAACGCTAGACGTCATTTTCTAATTGCGAAGGTTACACAGCCACTAGATAGTATTTTTCTGCTGTGGTTTTGATTTTCTTGACCTGGTTTCTTTGTTTAAATAAACTGTTGCAAGAGATTAATTAGTCCCGAGAGAAAATTTTAATTTGTTGTGGAAATAGTCGTTGGCAGAAAATGGCCTTCGTCGTTAGTGTTGGGGTTGCTATGTTTTTTAAAGTCGAATAAACATTGGTTTTAATTATCTTTAAGTCTACTGATCTGCCTAATGAAAAATGTTATATCGTCGTTAATGGGAAATTGATTGGTTATTTCAGTTCTTTTTTTTTAGCGGTTAGTAAGTCTTATGCCTTTATACTTCTCTTTTAGTCGTGATCTCAGTAAATTTGTTTCCACTCGCTTTTAGTCAATGCCCGGCCAATCATAGGTGTTTGCTTTGAAAAAACCTTAAGGTCTAGCTCCCGTTTCAGATTTAAGTATTGTCTCTCAATAACATAAAAAGTGGTATTTTTCATCACGTTCTCGACTTCAAATTGTCAATTCAGAAAGCGATAAATGTAAAGAGAATTTTATTTTCTCTACATTTTCCTTCTTAGACTACTCTTTGAACATAATAAATCTTCTATACTATAAAGGTAAAAAAAATGTAAGGTTTGTATTTTTGTATGTTCAAAAATTCTTTCACCGTTGGGAAGCTACACTATCCCTGGGTGACATAGGCTACTTTTTATCCCTGCATTCCCACGGGAACGGGAACTACGCGGGTGAAACCGCGAGGCGTCCGCTAGTTCGAAATATTACAAAAATAAAAACATCCAAAGCACTTCATATTTCAGACACAGATGTTTTACGTAACTTATTAAAGGATCCATCACTTCCTCTCACTCAGAATATTTTATGGCCATGAAATTACTTTAAGAGAAAAATCCGTCTGAACCCAATTAAGGCCTTATCGGATTGTGGTTGATATAAAACTTTAAATGCGCTGTTACTGCCTTAAAAGCTTTCTTAATTTATATTCAGTTGAAGATCATTTTATTTGACTGTCCAAAATGGTCTGATTTGTAAAAGTTATACAGGGGATAACCCAGACGGACTACGTCTGTATGAAATTATGAACTGGTTTTCCCTTCTTCTATTAGCTGCGGAATGTCGTTGCTAAGTTTTACCCCCAAATTCTAGGTAGAATCCTGCGCTCGTCTCTATCAAATTAATATTTATAGTTTGTTATTTATTGACTTTTTAATCGATCGTTATTTTTTTCCGTTGTAATGGCGATTGAATCGATATGAGTAAGTGGCCTTCAAAAGGACTTAGGATATAGGCTTAATTTTTGACAGCTTAATTGTGCCAGAAAGTCATACGAAGCTAGAGTATTATTGAGTCCGTCTATGGTAGTAAGTAAATATAATGTGAATTATTTAATCACCACTGCTCTCAAAAACGGAGAAGGAACACATCGTGAGGAAACGGGCATGTTGTAGAACCAAAAATTCGAAGAAATGTGGCATCCAACAACCCGCACTGGGCCTGCGTGGTGGATAACCTATCCCCTCTCACAGACTTGTGTCCCAGCAGTGGGCACATTTAATAGGCTTATAATGACGAAGTAAATATATTAATGCTCGAATCCATTAAAGACGTTCTCATAACCCCTTTAACAAATAAACACTCAGCAATTTGCCACTACGTTGCTCACTCATTGACACATCCACGTACCAAGTACACAATATCGGTGAAGGTCGCAGAGATAACTTAACGACTATATAATTTGTCTGCCGAGTGGATGATAGCTTAGAATAACAGTAATTAGGCCGTGAACACGCGACGTGACGGCTAAGGCGTACTAGGCCTTAATAGGAGCATCTTGAGTTATAAGTTGAAACTTAATTGAGGAGTTGCTAAGGAAAACATAACAAATAACTGTTTTGTTTAGAGAGGTTTCTTTTATTGTTGATAGGCTGTCGTTGGAAAACTAGCTCATCTGATGGTAAGCCATGATGTGGTCGACGGTGAAGCTTGTCTAGAAGTAACGTATTCACTCTTGAATTAAAGAGTGAAGTTGTAAGTAACGGAGGAAACAGAAATATGATGGAAGAACTGTGAAAGATGATACGGATCCCTCTATCCGTATCATCTGAGATAACGTTTATTAGAGAAGTATGGAAGATAACAATGTTGCACAGACCCCGGATAAATAAGGCGAATAATGATGGAAGAATTGTAATATTACTTGGATTTTTTGAAGTCGAAGGGCATTTGAAGAATGGTAAGAGCGTTGATAATGACCGTAAGTTACATGAAGTGAAGATATAATCGATACCAATACTAGGTAACATAGATTCTGGTAACTTCGTCTATTCATGACGTCATAAAAAGCTACAAAAATCGATCTCCAGGTGACTGTAGCGGTCACATTAGCTTGGTAGACCGATTGATTATATTGTAGCAGAATTCATCAGTATTAGTATCCATATGCATGTATTCAGTTTTGGTCATGATTTTGGTAGCACCGTTGTTTGGTTGGTTGCACCTTTCGGCACGAGCACGTTGTCTTTGCATTTCCTTACTGCCTCTTACTCCATGTTTGATGCTGTTGTGTTGTGTCTGTGTCGAATAAATATATAATATATATTATATATATTAGACCGGGTGCTGTTCGCTTGAGAGAAGCCTATGTCCAGCCATGGCCTGCGATAAACTGAGGTGATAGAGTGCAGACGTACAAGGGGGTATTAATAACATATTGATAAGATCCAAGTGCAGTGTTGGACGTTGGTAACCTTATAAAGCGACCTTAGAAATAGGTATTGGTATTAAAACCTCCAGAAACACCAACCTCACAGTTGCTAAGCCAGCTAAAACATATCCCCAACTTACAAAACCAGTCTCAGATAATAAGCACTTAAGACAGTTTCCTTGAGCACCGAATCAGGTTAGTATATGACATAACAAAATTAAACGTTGGGACACTAATATGCACAAAGTAGGTTGCACGCGAACGTTAACAGGAAATTCTAACTGCAGACCACGTATAAAGGAATTCTCATTTGTTAATGTTTTGTAGTTTAATTAGATGTGAAAAGTATCATTGTTGAAACATTAATGTTACTTTTTAGTGACCTTCCTAAAGGGTCCATACGATTGGATTATTTCACACCGTATAGCGATTTTTACCATACGAAATTGCAACTACTTTTACGTGGATGCAATGCCATGCAAATCGACCGATTTGCAAAAATACGTGCGCGATATCGCTTTTCGACACAATTTAAATTGCATCATGAAGGTGTAAGGTCCCTTACTTTTAAAAGGTCTTTGAACTACGGGCGTTTCGTTTCGAGAAAATTTGTCTCATTCAGATAAACGTAAAAAAAACCGTGGGAATGGGAATCCGCTGGATGCAAGTCCTGTACAGAACCGTTTGATGTGGAGACACTTCGAGGAGACCTATGTCCAGCTGTGGACGTATTTCGTAATAATGATACTTAAAAATGATTTTGATAGATGAATATGACGTCTATTGCGCTCGAAATCTAAGCTTGGCTTATTTTCTTAATTCATCTGCTAACAACACTTGTCTGTGATTCCCATAAATCTTTTGATTACTCTATCCTATTCCAATCATCAAAACGTAAACGGGTAAATCAGATAATTCAGTATTAAACACACCGATTTCAATAAACATCAAACCAAGTTCCATTTCCTCCATATGATATCTTTCAACCTTCATCCATTCATAGATATTCGGAGATACATCGGCCGTTCTGCCGTCCTATCGCTAGAGTGCCACTATCTGACAATTGCGCGATTTTCGTTTTTTGATGGCATCGTAATTAGCAAAATATTCTCTATTGGTGTGTCTAAGCAGTATTTTTCTACACCACATACATAAATCTAAATAGATAACGCAAGTCCCTCCATCTGTATGAAAACCAAGCGTCCCACTTTTTCACCAGAAATTTAAAAACAAATTTACTTACCAATGAAAGAAAACATTTCTAATGCCTCGGCCAACTTTTTCTATTCATTCTTTACAGCTCAATATATGCTATATTTTATAACAAGGCATTTTTCTAGATTTCGGTAGATTTCCGGTGCCGATAATGCTAAATGAAAAGCTCAGATTACGATCATTTGTCGTAACTTTAGTCCGTTTTTTGGCACGCGAAGTACATACAATCGCGTCATTTAGTTACATTTATGTCTGTGTTCTACACCAATAGATTCCGAATAAAAAAAAAATCGCAAATTGTTGTGTATACAAACCTACTTTTGATAAAATGTGTCTATTCGAAGCAGCATCGATTTTTATTATTTCGCGGTTTTTTGTCTATAACTCAAAATATGATTTTGTCAGATAGTTGCACTCTAGCTATAGGCCGGCAGCATTGTAAATAACACTGCGATGCCGAATAGTAGATTCCTCATTGAAAGTTATAAATATTACCAAGGAAGTGTTGTTTTTCAAACAATGGTCTGGGCGTTTGTTTTTCATCATCATAACACCTAAAATACATGGAACAAATAGAATTTTCATTTCCGAGAATTTAGGAAACGGATTTAGAATTTGTAAGATTTTAAGATGGAATTAGAATTGAGGTAAATATATATTATTTTTCTGTTGAGTTGAAAGTAAACATAATGTGTACCTTATCAAACATATTTACGCACATACGAGTAATGGTTTTTTTATGTTCTTTTGTGGCAATTAAAATCAAACAAAGAAGTTGATTGATCTGATGTATAGAGATCATTGCCACGTATGAACATTGGCAATAGCCCTTAAGGTTTCATTCGTTCGGATATCGCTGAAAACCAGCGCTGTGGCTCTGTTTCGCACGCGAGTCCCAGCATTACGCTGAGCGATGACCGTTTTGCGTGGTCGTGATTCTGTATTTGTATTTTTTTTGTATGGTATGCGTCGTGCATGGCGCAAGTAAGAGCTTTTCTTTCTTTCAAAATCAGAGGCATTGTGCAAATGTGTGTTGCCATCCCAGAGTCGTCATCTATTTTTTGCTTAATTCATTTATTGATCCTAGTATTCTGATATAACATCTCCCTTTCTCATTATTGCGACCATTGACAACGATTTCAAAGAGTACTTGTTTGTAGGGACAAGTAGACAAATGATCACGATGTATGTGTCATCATCATCATCATATCAGCCGAAAGACGTCCACTGCTGGACATAGGCCTTCCCCAAGCGTCGCCACATCGACCGGTCCCGTGCATCCCGCATCCAGCGGATCCCCGCAACTTTCACCAGGTCATCGGTCCACCTGGTGGGAGGCCTTCCAACACAACGTCTTCCGGTTCGCGGTCCACTCCAGAACTTTTCTGCCCCATCGGCCATCCGTTCTGCGAGTAATGTGCCCTGCCCACTGCCTCTTAAGTTTAGCAATTCTTCGGGCTATGTCGGTAACCCCGGTTCACTTGCGGATCTCTACATTTCTGATTCGATCACGCAAGGACACTCCGAGCATGGCATTTCCATAGCCCTTTGGGTGACTGTAAGCTTTCTGATGAAGCCCATTGTGAGCGACCACTCAGAGCCATAGGTCATAACTGGCAACACACATTGGTCATAGACTTTCGTCTTGAGACACTGTGGTAAGTTGGACGAGAAAATACCGCGCAACTTCCCGAACGCTTACCAGCCGAGTCGGATTTGACGGTTGACTTCTTTCTCGAAGTTGGCCCTACCGAACTGGATTGTTTGTCCCAGGTAGACATAGTCGCCCACAACTTCGAGTGTTGAGTATCCGACCTTGTATGTGTGACCTGTTTTTGTGTAATGCTGTAGTGGTACCATAACTATTCGCCAAGCTTTTACACTGCAGTTTCTCGGTCTGTTTATTACTGATCTAAGGCCAAAAGTTTCCAATGTCTAAATAGTAAATTAGTGGCTAAATGATGTGTTCCAGCGAACAATTGATATTTTATAACCTCAGTACAGCTACATTACGACTTTCGTCTCGCGATTCATAAACAAAAGCGTTGCAAACGCCAAGAAAAATGACGTAAAGGTCTTCAAGCTCTCAGAAACATGTCTGTTACATTTTCCAAACAATGCAAAAAAGCTTTAAGGAAAACGTTTCTGAAATACCAGTTTTTACGCCCGTGTTTCCGATTTTTATATGTCAAAGATAAATGTCCACTTCGGAGATTCAAATTTCCCTATATCGTCTAAAAATGGGTTTTCCCCTTTAAATCTTAACTCATCACATCACATTAATAATATATCTTAGTAATATTATAAATGCGAAAGTTTGGATGGATGTATGTTGATTTGTGATAGAGTAACAACTCTATCACGCCAGAACGGCTGAACGGATCAGGATGACATTTGGCACAGAGATAGATTATAGTCTGGAATAGCACATAGGCTATTCCAGACGTTTTATCTCGGATAAATGTACAGTTCCGATGGGTCAGCAATCACGCGGGTGAAGCCGCTGGCAGAATAATCACACTAATATGATAAAGGCGAAAGTTTGTGAGTGTGAATGTTACTCCACGGTCACACGGCTGAACAGATCTTGATGAAATTTGGCACAGAAATATATTATAGTCAGGAATAGCACATAGGATATCTTTTATCCCGGTAATATGTTCCCTCGGGATAATTTTCGACTATCACGCGGCCGAAGCTGCTGGCAGAAAGTAGTATTAAAATAAAAAGAGGTAGGTAATATTGTTATCTCTGGAAGTATTAAGAAAATTGTTTCTGTTAGAAAAGCTACATCATCTTTAAGTGCCATAAGCTGTCTTCTGTTCCGAAAATCCATTGGTTGATGTAGGATTGGTCACTGAAGCGATGACGCAGGAGAGAGTTAGCTAGTCACCGAAAAGTGGGTTTCTAATGTTCTCTTTGTACGTAGATACAGAATGATGCTATACTATAAATGAATTTTCCAGAGGGTAGCAAAAACCTTCAGGAATATTCCTTTATGCGTTGTTGACACCCACAATTGTAAACATCATAATGGGGATCTATTCATAGTCCAACTGCATATCATTAAATATAATTTTACGTCCGACCTTTACCTAATTACAAACAGATTTCTAATACATCGTGTCTAGATAACAATAAATCAATTAAATATGTAAAACACGCAAGTAATAACAGTTGATAGATCTTCAAGGTTAAGCAATGATTGACGAGGTCGATCCGTGGATGGACGATGACTGACACTCCTTCGTGCCTCGGCAAGCACAAGACGAAATGCGGTCGCAGACATCCGACTGAATATCCTCCAATATTTGACTAATTTAAAAGATATTCCATAAACACACAAAGAAAGATATATACTGTGCCCCTTTGTTTTCCTTCTATCTACCCAGACTATCACTACTATACTACGTATAGACATAAAGTATTACAAACACTAACAAATTCATTCATCTCATAAATAGGAACATGGTACTCACTTAGTTACCGGGTTGTGGAGGTCAGATAGACAATCGCTTCATGTAAAACACATGCAACTAATATAAGAGAGATTGATTTGATCTTGGCCCTGTTTGTGTTAGATTATGATTGAAGAATGCAAATAATAAAGCATGTACAGATAATGGTACTTTCAAGAACATATTGGCTATCACGCGCCTACATCTCACGTGGTGTGTTTAATAGATGACTCGCACCATGTGGTGAGAAAAATTGTACGTAAAAACTGTAATATATTGAAATTATTCATTGTAATTGGCCATATGGCTTAAAACTGTGGGATGTGTTGAAATAACTTTTAAAGCGTGTACCCTTTGGACTTTCTCTGTTGTGTTGTTGTGCATGTGTGATGTTTCTTACCATAAGGATATGATAACAAGACTAACAGCATTTCTTTTATACTGCATGCATGATGCAGTGCTGCCAAGAAGGTATCATTGAAGATGGGTAGGCCTATAGTGTGGGAAGCGCCATCTCATCTTTCTAGCTCGTCGTGCTGTGCTGGCGCTACCGCTACGGCTGCAGATAATCGCAAACAAAAATAATAACCTCATCGGCAGTTATATTTTCGAGCAGTTTGCGGTGGCTTTTCTTGGTCCGTGGGGTCCGTACAGATCATTCTAGACGCCTAAGTTGACACTTCGCATGACCCAAGTGCTGGCTTTTACTTTGGTCAGAGGATAAGCATTGCCATACAAAGTGGCAATGCTGCCAATCTTTTGGGCACATTTCCAGTGGACAACGATGTGGAGGAGTTTTTCGATGCCACATTATAGATTATTTTTAGTGGTTTTTGAATTCAGTGTATTTGTAAATTTATCTAGGTATGTAAATAATACGTATCATTGAGATCGTTCTAATGAACCAAAAGGATATCGCCTAAATGCAGGTCACTAAAATTACTCTTTTCCTTACTTACTATTTAATCAAAATCTTGCTTTTAGTTCATCATCATTAAATTTCGGCCGAAATATTACCTCTGCTGTCGCTACTTAAGTTTAGCAATTGTTCGTACAGTCGTTTACGTTATTATTTCTCCTATGGATCTCTTCATTTCTGATTCAACAACGCAGATACACTCTTAAGTATAGCCCTATCCATGTTCCTTAGAATGACTTGCAGTCTTTTTTAAGGCCTATTGTGAGTTATCGTCAATTGAATTTTTAGCATTTCATAGTAGAAATTAAAAATGCCGTGTATTTAAATACATTTTCTTTACCTTTCGTTGCCTCGGCAGCGAACGACAGAGCATGTATGTGAATGACTGAGCCTGAAAAATGAAAACGCTGCTTTTATTTCAATTAAATGAATTTTACAATCAGACTTTTTTTCACAACGCTGCCAATATGAATACTAAGAATTGGTGAGCTAAAAATGTGTGAGCAGTTTTTTTGATCAAAGGCGTAATGTCTTTGTGTATTTTGTGTTAACAAGGTTTTATTATGCCTACTTCGGTGTATTGTATTTGAACTTTGAAATTTAGGAGGTTATTGCCATAAGAGTTATGTTCAGCTATGTCAAGCAGTGATGCATGCTACGAGTTTCTTTTACTGGTGCTACCATTAATATTTTTCATTTAATTAGGGAATTAATTACCTATCTCAATATAAATTATGTTCAGAAATGAACACCCCAAACTATCTTGTGAAAATACTGTTCCCACATCGCACATATCCAGAATTGCTATAATTAAAATCGGCCAACCAGGACAAGAAGCGTGAGAACCCCGGATTTTGTAGCTTGCAACCCGGACATATATGAACAGAGTATTTTTCTATGTTACTCAGTAGAAAAAAATATATTTGTAATGGTTATATATTAACTTTATTTATTTTCATACAATTTCAAACTAAATTTAGTCTTAAAAAGAAACAAAACAGAATCTTCTTAAAGTGTTAAGGAACTATTAGCAGTCTTATATTTTTCAATACAGTAAGTATACATACAATATATACATATTAAATAAAACAAATTTATACTGTTTAAACGCGTCTGCGGCGACGGCATGGCGACCGGTGGTAATTTAAAGACTGTAAAACCCGGACTCCAAATCAAACCCCGCCGGGACGCTCCCCGTACGCCTTCTAAACTAAGACAAATCTGGAGAAACCCGGACGGATGGCAACCTTACAAATATCACACACTAGCTGTCCCACGCGGCTT
Source organism: Orthosia cruda (assembly GCA_964057195.1). Taxonomy (NCBI): domain Eukaryota; kingdom Metazoa; phylum Arthropoda; class Insecta; order Lepidoptera; family Noctuidae; genus Orthosia; species Orthosia cruda. Next base: position 10,271,450 of record OZ059854.1, on the reverse strand, counting down.
CGCTCCCGTCAACTGGCTACCTACCTACCCATCAACCCTACCTACTCTACATACATGATTGTTGTGTAATTAAACCGTTTACGCAGCGCACGCAACGGAAGCTCTCAAAAAGGAATAATTTTGCCCGTTTTTGCAACATTTTTCATTTATGCTCTGCTCCTGTTGGTCGTAGCGTGATGTTATATAGCCTATAACCTTTCTCAATAAATGGACTATCCAACACAAAAAGAATTTTTCAATTCCAACCAGTAGTTTCTGAGATTAGCGCGTTCAAACAAACAAACAAACAAACAAACAAACTCTTCAGCTTTATAATATTAGTATAGATTTCCAAACGGATATCGCTGCACAATATTACTCCTACACTGGTATTCCTAGCAAGTCGTCACTCTCGGCCCAGAATCTTCTCACTATTCGCCTGTTTACCCCCAAAACGGGACCGCCACCTACCACCTCCGTGTAATAGCGTGTCAGCTTGATTTATATGTCACGTTTCACGTTTCCTCACACGTGAGTTGTGTCCCCCATCGATCTTATGTTCCTATGACGTCACCACAGTAATCCCACTTCTGCTTTCTGCATCAAGTTGTGACACACACTATGTGATTTGTGCGCTAAACAATCTGATTACCGTTCCATTTTCGATTTTATGTCATAGGAGGGTAAGTGTGAATTTTATTGACGGATTTGAAGGTAGTTGTGTGTTGAGTTGTCAAACAGAGGAATAACGTACGATTTACGTAAAACAGCTTACTGGGTTAGTCAAGGAATGGTTTCTATTCTGAGGTTCTGGTTTAAGAGTAACTCTTGTACTGTAATTAACTACTGTTTACTAAACAATTAACAGTTACTTGACGTCATAGTACAGCTAATTGTTTTGTTACGCTTGAATTTCCGATAACCCCAGTGTTGTAGGAAAATATAACAATACCGAAGCTGTAAAGTTTACAATCTGAACTTTGTTTCTTGGAAAATGGGAAAAATATTTTCTAGGACTAAAATTACAGGCCCATTACAAAATTGAACGCAACAGTGTTGCAAATGTTTATTCCAGTCAGACAATATTTCTTATTTTATGCAAACCATGATCTTGGTCTAAACAGAAGTTTACCGCGCAATTCATCATATTCTTACAACAAAAAATTATATTTTTTAAGCGGAACTGTGGCTCATTCGGGGAACCAGAACAAATCTTTCAGTATAATGTTTAGATACTAATTAGTGCTGTTAAAAAACTGCCAGAGATTCGACAAAAAGTGGCTTTTGGCAAAGTTTCGGTAAATATTGGCATACACCAAGCCAATGTTTACCGTGGCGCCCAAAATGTGTAGTTTTTGTCGATTTGAAAAAACTTTAGGTATATATTACTTTGATTAACACCTTCACTACACTTCTTCAATATGTGTGGAAGTTTGTCTACTTTCATCTTTCACTTGTATAATTTAATTTAGTATATGCGCGTTGTACATGAGAACATTGGTGGCCCAGTGGTATCGGCCGCGGCTTACAATTTGTTGGTCGTGGATTCGAATTCTTACCCAGACAGGCTCTTTAATTTGTATAAATTATTTCATCACCACTGCTCTCAAAACGGTGAAGGAAAACATCGTGAGGAAACCGGCATGAACAAAAAATTTGAAGACATGTGACATTCACCAACCCGCACTGGGCCCGCGTGGTGGATTACGGCCCATCCTATCTCACAGAGAGGTCCTGTGTCCCAGCAGTGGGAACATTGAGAAAGGATGATGATGTGCACGTTATAATCATAGTAAAAATCAACCAGGTTGGTCGCTGTAGACATGATCTAGTCAAATGGGGCATTCTTCACCCATCCCGAATTTTAATTAGTGCCAGTGTGAGGCCCCTTCACAACTCATACGTCACCTCCCTTCTTGGCTGGTGCAAGCAGGTGGTCGTGCATACCACCTGCTTGCACCTTCAGGATTTAAACGAAGACAACGACATAGCTATCCAGGTGCCTACATAGTGTCACGACAAAATGTGATTCTAATTCATCTTCTTCTTTTCGTGTGAGGTGTGGCCACCTCTGGTGTCAGAGGTAATTAAGCCGCCTGTGTCTCTGGGATCCCCACAAGCCTCTGATTTGGGTATCTCAGACTTACATTAACTATTTGAGTCCAGGTTTCCTCACGATGTTTTCCGTCACCGTTGCCTGCGACGTCCAAGATAAACTTAGAAAGTTCATAATGAAAAATTCACATTGGTACTTTGCTAACTTTGAAACCACGACCCCAAGCATGAGAGGCGGGTCATAGCCACTGGGCCACCACGACACATGAGTCAAATAGGTATAACCCTCGTTAAACTTATTGGCCGCCCTGAAGTTGGTTTACCGGATGCGCGAGGTACGAAACGGTGCTGTTTTTGTATGAGAGTTCCTACTGCGCAGCCATTGTAGCCAACTTCAGGGCGGCCAAAAAGTTTGGCGAGAACTAAACAAAACGAAAGAAAGATCGTAAAAACGTTTTATACCAGCCTCTTTAGTCACCATGACGTAGTTACGGTGACAACTATTACAATTCCAGCAACTCTATGCCAACTTTGGCACCAGACTCTTTGTCTATGTATTAGTCATTACAAAGAAGAAAGGGATTGCCACCATCAGTTATTTATTACGCCTAGAGTTTCATATTTTACTACAAAGCGTTTTGTATCATTTATTTTAATTCGCACAATCATTAATTTATGACTAAACCATACTGCGGTCATTATAACCTTAATATGATACATAAGCCGATGACAATCACTGGAGTTCTGCCAGGTCCCCAATGACGTTGGCGCTTTCGTGGAATACGAGTACCGACCTCCGTCCCCCATTTAGTGCTGTCAAAAACGTTTTTCTATGGAATACATCATTATTGTAGACTTTTTTCTCGGTTCATTGACGTAGATTTGTCTGTTCAGAAGTTTTGCAACAAAGCTTTGGCATCGGTTGTTGTCTGTGTTTCTGCGGAGGCTGTCAGCCCCCATCATAATTATTTAGTGCAGGAAAGTGCCAATCAATCAAATTAATAGGTACTATTAATCAATCGTTGTTTTTCTCGTATTTTTTCGACACTTCCGTGAAGTGCATACGTCGAGACTGGAGCATAAAAAATGCACCTCACTCTGACCTGAAACAATAAAAGATTTTTCAATCAATAGCTCGGAAAGAACTACAATTAAAGATCAGTTGTGTTCTCACTTCTCATGGCCAAGAAATAATAGCTGCTCGGGTCGATTGATGATTTTAAGCGAAGCTGGCCAAGGTCGAGGATGGTTTTCTATTTATTTCATGTCGAGAGTTGCGACCGTCATTTTAAAATTTTTACCCGACTGCCGAAGGAGGTTATTGTGATTATCAGTCTATGTATGTCTAAGTTTGTTCCTGTGTGGCGTTCTAGAGCTCAAACGCGTTGGCCGATTTTGATGATTCTTACGTCAATCGATTCGTCTTAACCTTGCGAGTGTCACTGGCTACATTAAAATGGGAAAATAGAAATATGGCGGATTTTGGGCGCCATATTGTGGGAGCCCGTTTTTTTTTCATTCAAACCCTTCGGGGTATCAAAATAAAGGAAATGGAAATTACGAGGTGATTTCAAAAATATAAAACACTTATAAGTTTAAATATATACATACATACATACATCAACTCACGCCTTTTTCCCATGGGGGAAGGCAGAAACTACAGAACGCCACCTGCTACGATCCTTACATACTTCTTTTGCTTCACTCACATTCATACATCTAGTCATACACACACGCCGGTTATGAGTACTGCGCACCTGACCTTTTTGAAGAACGCCTTTATTTAAATATATATATCATTATATTTTTTTATTATTATATTCGCGGGCTGGCTGACCAAAGCCACTCTGTATCCTTCGACTGAGCAGCACGATTTTCTTCTTGTTTACGTATTTTTAGTTCGGTTCTTAAGCAGTCGGGTTTTTTGATTTTTTGTATTAACTTTTTTTTGACAATCGTTACGGGCAATCAAAAAGCTCACAAGTCTGACCAATCTTACCAAGGAGTATCGAGTAATGTTATACAGTAACTTGATTGATAGGTCAGATAGGCAGTTTCTCCACGTAAAATACTGATATTTTGTTATATCAGGATAGACTGCAGCTGAACTCAACCCAACATATAGTTATTGTAAAATGCCGTTGTTTTAAAGTATCTTGTTTCACAGACAAACACCGGTACAAATTGAACAATTCTCGGTCATGCTGAAGCCTTGAATTCAATTCCAAGAGCTTGGTTATGGGGTGATGATAAAGTCGTAAGAACGCAATCAGTAGACAATGGACCATTGAAGAGCGTCGATCGGAACTTGCGCGTGCGTCAAACGCCGTCACAGTGTTGCCAACATAGAACTGGTATTTCGTCGAAATAAAATAAATTTATTGAAAGATACAACTTGCTTTTTATGGCATCGGGACAGTAATAGGATGGTATTATTATAGCTTTTAAATGTTCTTGAGTGGAAATGTGTGTCCATTTTTACTTTTTCTAATTTGTGTTTGATGGGATTTCGCATCGGCAAAAATTAGAAACTTCCATATAAGATTTTATGAGAGCTTTTTAGTTGTGCATTGTCTGTTAGTGAATAACGCGGAAATGATGAATATACTGCACATATATGCACTGGCACTAGTGCCAGTATAATCAGTGCCTTTAGGATTTGTCGCGGCTTCGCTCCCGTCAACTGGCTACCTACTCATCTACCCTACCTACCCTACATACATGATTGTTGCAACTTTAACCGTTTACGCAGAGCACGCAACGGAAGCTCTCAAAAGTATAAAATCTCCCCGTTTTTAGAACGTTTTTCATTGATGCTCCGCTCCTTTTGGTCGTACCGTGATGTTATATAGCCTATAACCTTCCTCGATAAATGGACTACCCAATACAAAATGAATTTATCAATGCCAACCTGTAGTTCCTGAGATTAGCGCGTTCAAACAAACAAACTCTTTAGCTTTATTAGTATAGGTTATGTGTTATTTCTATTGAAAGTTTTCTAAAAAGCTTCTCTCATAACACTTGTCTATATTTCGGTTGAAATGTTTACCTTGTTACTGGTTTTTCTTATGGGGGTAGGCAGAAACCACAGAACACCAACTGCTGCAATCCCTACATAGGTACTTCTTTTGTTTCATTTACGTTCAAACATCTATTCATACGCCCACGCCGGTTTTAAGTACTGCACATCACCAATAAGATCCATGTATGTCCTTCTAGGCGTCATTCTGCATTTCATAAGAAATATAAAGCAATTGACAGTCATGGCAACACCGATGTACCCTTGCGTGCGCATACGCGTGCCGCATTCAATTCAATCGCCATCCTATACCAAGCGTTTTTATCGATCTATTAATCCAGAATCCTATTACATATAACATGAGTTGTTACTTTAAGTGTAAATAAATCGATTGTTTACAATTGTTATTTTTTTCTCGAGATGACGTTTGATATATTGCCGCTTTGTTTGCTAAGTAGATCCTGAATCTGTTAGATACATTGTTGATTGATGTTCATTGTATGTGGCAATGTTCGATGTTTGAAGCTATAGACTTGACGGGTTATTGTTGTACTTGACGTCAAAATCAAAATGCATGGTCCTGTCTATAATTTCACACAAGGATGCCTTGTGGCTTTTGCATATACCTACACAGCAAAACACATAATCCATTTGACGTAAACATTTGCGGGCTATGTTCGATGTTTGAAGTTATAGACCCGATGGGTTATTGTTCTATATGACGTCAAAATCAAAATGCATTATCCTGTCTATAATTTCACACAAGGATACTTTGTGGCTGTTTCATATACCTACACAGCAAAATACATAATCCATTTGACGTAAAAATTTGCCGGCTATGTTCATTGTATGTGGCAATGTTCGATGTTTGAAGCTATAGACCCGACGGGTTATTGTTCTATTTGACGTCAAAATCAAAATGCATTTTCCTGTCTATAATTTCACACAAGGATGCCTTGTGGCTGTTTCTTGATTGCTGTTAATATGATGATTGAAAATTATAAAATTGTATTTCAAGTAGTAATGTTGGTTGATCAAGATGCAGCTATCAGGATTTCATGATCTTTTAAACCTTTCTGATTTCATAGTTAAAAAACCTATGTCTCATTTGAAGGACTGATAGGAAACTTTTGGAGTTCTCAGTTATGGTTCTCGCCAAACTTCTTGGCCGCCCTGAAGTTGGCTACAATGGCTGCGCAGTAATAAATCTCATACAAAAAAAAAGCACCGATCCGTAGTCCGTACCTTACGCATCGGAAAGCCAACTTCAGGGCGACCCAGTGTTTGGCGAGAACTATACTCGAATAGTGTATCATTTTGCAGCCAAAACATTAAGAAATCCCAATCAATGTTTTGAACTCGAACAGCAAAATACATCAGAAATACATAATCCATTTGACGTAAACATTTCCGGGCTATGTTCAACATATAAACAAGTAGGTCGTGTTAGATGGGTGCGTATGTCAATAAAGGTACTCTAAAATAATTTGTGTTGTAAACAGTCCATACCGCATCGAGGAGTTGTGTCGAATATGGATTGTAACTAGGTTAGGAGTGTGGTCTTGTATACACATGGTTTTGTAAGTGTTATGTAGGATGTATGTACTTTTATGTAATATTCTTGATTAAAAATGAGTATGTAAGTATCAAGGTTACCGATATAGCCCGAAGAATTTCCAAACTTAAGTGGCAGTGGGCAGGGTACATTGCTCGCAGAACAGATGACCGTTGGGGCCGAAAAGTTCTAGAATGGCGACCGCGTACCGGAAGACGATGCGTTGGAAGGCCTCCCTCTAGGTGGAGCGATGACCTAGTCAAGGCTGCGGGCGTCCGGTGGATGCAAAACGCATAGGACCGATCAGTGTGGCGACGCTTGGGGGAGGCCTATGTCCAGCAGTGGACGTCTTTCGGCTGATATGATGATGATGATGATGTAAGAATCATAACAGTCGGCGTTCTATATAGTTTCTAGCTACCTCACCTTAGCACCATGGGTGTGAGTTTGCGGAATTATGTATGTATCTTGATAAAAAGCATCTGATAGGCTCTTTCAGTTACAGTCCAAGAGAAAATGATCTTGTTGATATGTCGACGTTCAAAGACCACAATCTGTGTGACCAAATCCTATTGACTATATGCAGTAATTATAGTTAATAGTTATTAGATGCTAAACAGCAAACAACAATACCTCTATTTTTTTTTTTATTAATTGTAGCTTATCATCATTCTCATCTTATCCTTAATTATTTGGCGGTAGCCCAGCTTGTGTTCTTCCATATGGTTATCTCAATTAATAAAAAAAAGATACCCATTAGGGAAATTATCCGAATAAAATCAATATACTATACTTGTTCACGCACACACATCCAAAACCATCGAACACACTACGGCGTCGTCAACGAGCGACGCGGCACGGCGGCGGCGCGGGGGCCGGTAGCACAGCAGCGTCTCGGCTCGACATTGCATCGTCTGACACGACCGCGCTTAGACATATACTTACCTGTTTAATAATACTTAAATTGCTATTATATTGTAAACCACCTAATAAACCTATATACAGTCCACTTGCTTTCCTTTAACCTGGGCCTATTCAATACTGTAATTTTTTATTTTTAAACTGTCATTTGTGGGGTTGTCACTTTATGGCTACTTAAAAATAGTGTCGTATCCTGATTATCCTGAGTGATCTTTATAGCCCTTTGCTAAGAATAGTTACAGCACTGATAGCAACATTTGTGCCACATGTTAAATTTAGTCTTGTTATATTTTTTTTTTTTACCTTTGTATAGATTCTTTTACCGATTATTTTGTGAATGTGTGAACATTGTAGGCCTTCTAGATGTTAATTAACATTTGTAAACTTTTTTATATATTACATAATCTTTTTTTTCGTTTCTTACGACTTATTGTCGGGCCTACGTTGTCCCCCCATAGTACTAATGCTGTAACATGGAAATATTTATAAGGACCTTTGTGGGGCAAATGAAAACGCTGTTGCCGTGGCTGAATTCTAGTCAAAACGAATATAAGACGAAGAAGATGGAAATATTGTAAAACCAAAACATTTTTTAAAAGAGTAACCATGGAGTTTCTTGCCGGTTCTTCTCCATAGGAAACGACCAACCCGAACCTATGAACCGTGAAAATATAGAAATATGATGTTTTTCTTAACTATTACAAATATTATCAAAGATAAATATGTTTCGACGGTGAAAAACAAGCAGATGTATATATATCCATTTTAGCAGGCTATTAATAAATATAACGTTTATCGATTTTATTTCGCATTGAACTTTGTTTTTATACAAGGTCTTATTATTGTTATTTTTGGAGCAAAATATCGCGTGTTCAGTGCAAGGATTGTTCTAGAAATTGTTTGATTTTAGTAGCTTTTGTTTTCAAATCAGAGTTCGTCTTCTCAACGTGATAAATATTGACGTTAAGATTTACTAAACTTTATACTGAGTTTTGTGTCTATCCTACTATGTCGATCAGAATAATTTCAGCCGAAAAGCGTCCATTGCTGGACATAGGATTCCCCAAATGACAAATGTCAACACATCGACTGGTCCTATCCTATGCTTCTCGGCTAAAGCGGATCCCCGCGACCCTCACCAGGTCTCTGGTCAATCTTGTAGGAGAATTTAGTGAATATTTAAGTCGCAGATACCCTACTCAATAGCTGATTTTAAAATGAGAATCACGTCTAAACGGCTAGTCGAATTTTTTTAGAAAAAATATATGTTGCATTAGATCATTTTCTTAATAATTTGTTCTACGAAAAATCTTAGTATTATTCGTATAACATAGTGTAATTAATGTGTAAAGTTATGCCTAACACTGACAAAAAAAACGAAAATCGCATTAAAACCGCAGGGTGTATTTTAATGAAAATTTCACCATCTCAATTAAAATTGAATTACCTACATTCTGATCTAAAACTTTTTTAAAGTCATGGAATAACAAGGAAAGTACAAAAACAAATTTTAGGTCGAGCGGGTGTGAATCGAGTGCGCATTTTGTTCCTTTAAGCTCGTTGGCGACTATCGTCGTCTTAATAAATTATACACGTACATAGTCTTCTTTCAAAATTAATAATTACCTTAGTTAACAACCAAAATATTACACCTTTCTAGTATTCAAAGTCAAATGTACTTATTTCAACTAGGCCATTTGGCCAAGCGGCACTTTTGAACGTTGGCAATTAAAATTTACAAGTAATAAAAATTTATTCTACCGTGCATTCGAAAAGTAGCTTATTATGGAGAAGAACGCACAAGAAACTCCATACTTACTCTTTCAAAAACATAAGTGTTTTACAATAATACAGTACATACATTAATAAATTCATATACGTGAGGACGATGCACCCAGCACTACTATACTAAAGTATTACAAGCACTAACATGTAAATTCCTTCACTTGATAAATAGGAACATGGTTCTCACATACTTAAAAAATTCCTATTAACACTTCCATTTATGTAGGTCAACTCATTCCATAAACATAGGACAAACTTACAACTCAATCGGGGTGCGACTACGTACGACCCAGTTTCGTAACTCCATTAAAAATACGGGAAACTGGAGTGCGATTTTCTTTAACTACAGTTCATAAAAAATAAACAACTTATTACTGCCGAATGGGAGCGCGAAGCCTTTGATGTTATTCCAGCTTTTCAAATTACATATAATTGCCGTGTTATTTACCATTTGAAGAGAAAATATTTAAGTAATCTTCTGTAATTTTTCTAAGAAGTAATAAACTTCCTTTTGTCAGAGTCTTACCCCCGGTTTCTAGAAATAAATTAACGAATGTCACAATTGACGGGAATTCAAGTGTTGTGATTGGCTGTTGAAAGTTCGCTCAACCAATCACAGCATGCGAGTTTGACAATTTAGGCTTCCGTAGACAGGTGCGACTTGACATATGCGACCGCAAAATTCGAAAAAAAGAATTATCTTTATTTGTATAGCAATTTTAGTACAACTTCTACGATAAGGCATTCATTGCTGTTGCACTGTTGTTCGCAACTTTGTCCTTAAGAGCTTTTAGTACAAGATCCCACTGTATAAATCTGCAGGTAGGCAACCAGGCAACCCTGCAGCACAGATAATATAATACTAGCATACAGATGCCTCATCCCATACAAAAAAAAAAACATCTGATTATTCCGACTATTTTTTGTAAATCGATCGCGTTCGGTTCCTTTCCACGGCAATAGATAGATCGCCATCTTTATCCGTGGAACGGAACCGAACGCGATCGATGTATTAAAAATAATCAGTATAATCAGTACAGTACGTCGGCACGGTTTCTTTGTATGGGACGAGACACCACTGCCTGCAGTAATCAATGCTGTAGGATCTACTTCAAGTAAGTATCATTAATGAAAATTAAGTTTTATATTGACCTGCAGATTTTAGAGGTGGGATCTTAGGCTATTAGCACACTGTGTAGCTTTATTAGTTAATGTTATTAAGACGACAATGTCGTAGATGGAGGGTGCTAAATGTCAAGGGTCGGGGGTTCAATCTTGGTGGCAACCCACTCTCGGCGCAGGTGTATTTAGGTTAGGTTAATGTATGTCATCGTTAAGTGAGTTCCGTGTATTACATACAAGGATTGTTTATTAATAGTACATTACGCAAAATACGCGCTTAGACGTGGAGTTGCGGACACCAGCCCGTCTTAACCTAACCTAACCTAATAGTACATTGTGTATTAAGGGCGGTAAGTAAGGAATTACGATCGAGGCTCTAGTAGAAGCCCGAAGTCGAAGACTGAGGGCTTTCTGAGTCGAGTTTCGTAATTCCCGTACCGCCCGTACAATATGATACATACAATGTTTTTCATCACATTTGCGAGTAAGAATTATGAATTATAGCTTTAAAACACAAGTCAGCACAGCTGTTATTAATAAATACGTAAACTTTTTTTTAAGCGGTTGGCGAATTTTTGCCCACACCACAGATTATACAGTGTCTTGTTCAGAAACTTTAAGGGCAAATGTAAACAGCCATGACGGAGTGTAAAAAGAATTAAATAATTTCGACGTTTTCATACTATAACTATTAAAATCAATTTTTCAATTGCGTGGAAACTCCTTGCTCGAACTTGCATGACCTGTGTGCTGTGCCATAAATTAAAAAAAATATTACTTACCGCCCTAGGGTTTCATGACAAAAAGAAAGCCCGAGGGTTTTATATGGGGCATTACGGCCAAGTTAACCTGTATGTTTAGATACATTTTACGTGCAAGTGTGATGAAAAAGTTATTACTGTTGCTAGTAGGTATCATCAGAAAATAATTACCTACCTTCAGCCACCTGATTATTGAATCTGTAATTGATGTGTTTTCAAACCCAAATGTTGACTGGAGAGAATCTCATCATACCATCTTCAGTCTATTAATGTTCGCACTGCTGGGACGCAGGCCTCCTCACTGTGAGAGGGAATGTGCCGTAACCCACCATGCGGGCCCAGTGCGGATTGGTGGACGTCACATGTCTTTGAATTTTTGGTTCTAGGACATGCCGGTTTCCTCACGATGTTTTCCTTCACCGTTTTGAGAGCAGTGGTGATGAAATAATTTACACAAATTATTGTGCCTGCCTGGATTCGAACCCACGACCTACAACTTGTAAGTCGCGGTCGATACCACTGCACTGCACTGGAGAGAATGCTTTATTGCATTAATTCCTCTTATGTTCCACTATAAATTAAATAATAATACATAATGGTTTTCTTCAAGAAACACTGGATCCTTTTCGGCGACCACAATTTTAATGCATTCGATTACGGGTGCCCGAAAATTTGTATCGCGCCTCGAAGGTTCAAAATACACTTTGACCCATCGTTCTTCACTTTCATCATTATTTATGTTTCTCCTTTTGTTTCCAGGTGATAGACTTCGGCAGCTCGTGTTACGAGCACCAGCGGGTGTACACGTACATACAGTCGAGGTTCTACCGGGCGCCAGAAGTGATGATGGGCGCCAGGTATGGCATGCCCATCGACATGTGGTCCTTAGGGTGCATATTGGCGGAGCTACTTACAGGTGAGAAATCTTTATTTTTGAACTAGTTTCGCCCGCGTGAATAATGTTTTATTATCCAAAGTGTTTTGTTATACCAGGATGAAAAGTATCCAGGTTTTGAACAATCAGAGTGCAAAATTTCATCCAAATCCGTTCCGCCGTTTTTGCGTGGTTGAAACAAACATACAAACTTTTATATTTAAAATGTTAGTAGGATTAGTTAATTTACTTTTAGGAGTGGAAGGGTTTAATGTTACTTTAAGGGTTGTGGAGATCAGACAGGCCGTCACTCCATGTAAAATACTGCTAGACAGCTGCATCTGGAAGCCGATCCTACTAACACAGTGAGAGACGGCTAAGCAGAGATTGCTTTGACGAATGGGTGTAAGAAAATAATTTTTCATAATTCATTACTGTTGGATGATGAAACAAAACATTAGGTCATATTTGTTTATTTATTTCTCTGCTTATTTTTCGAAGAAAACATGGGCGCTATGCCATATTGTAATTAATTGCCAGAAAATATGACCTAATGTTTAGTCTGTCTTGAATTGCGAAACACTAAGATCTTCCTACAAAAAAATACCTCCATTCCAGTAAAACCACATCGCTAAAACCGCCCAAAAAAGCACAATCGAATTCCCGTTCACTTTTACATAACTAACCCCATAAAGGAACCCTATCTCCGCCTTTTCACGTCATTTAACGGTTTTATCGTTTCCATTCCCCATGGCATAGACTGTAAAACCCCTTTGCAGTTTTAACTTCTCAGACACAAAACAAAAAAACGCACACCAATTGTCTTCGTCTGACAAGACTTTTTAAATAGCCGCATGACTAAATTAAAAACCCTTGTATTGTATTTGGAGTTAGTTCAAGAAATTCCTGAAATCCTACACGTATTGAAATCTTTGGGTTACATGACAAACAAACATTGAATATGTGTTATTAGTGTACTGCGACTGCCTGGTCGAAAAGTCCTGGGTTCGATGCCCGGGTCGGCCAGCATTGTATTGCATTGCAATTGCATTGGAATTTATCATAGTTTTTACCCGTGGTGCTAGACAACTGGGCTTATCACAGTTGTAAACGACCCTTTGTGCCTATTGGCCTTGCTTGTTCTGTCTCCTGCTTGATATGGAGGAAAGTGGAAATTATGTTTTCTTTTATTATCTGACTGCAAGGAAAGGGTATCTTGTAAGTTTGTTTGTTTGCATGTGTGTAATATTCTTTGTTACCTCATATCTTACAAACTGCTAGACGGATTTATATAATTAAGACAACGTTAGATACGTCTTGGCCATCCAAGTGTTTTTAGATAGGTGAAGTTAAAAAAAAAAAAAAACATGACGGCTTTTGGGCGCCATATAGTGCGAATCCCAATGTGAAGATGAAGAACTAAATTCTTCCATACCCATCAAGTGGTTTATCAAAATGAAGGGTTTACAAAAATACATAGCACTTGTAAGTTAAAAAGAAATTCGAAAAAAAAAATTACAGCTAAAAAGTTGTAAATAAAAAAAGTTACTTTAAAAACCGACGATTATGGTTTGTATTTTTTTTCTTGTATTATTTTCTGATTAATTTCGTTGCGGGATCCAAGACAGGTAAATTCATTCTCCGAGCCTTCGTCGAGCTTCATTGGCTCGGCGCTTTTCTGGTGGTCGCCACTGTTGATTCTGGCTTTCAGGAGTTGCAGTGGTTTGGGAATAGTGTGGTGGGATTGTTCCAACCCTTCGATGAACACAGGCATGATGTTATAATAGTGTTATTACTACATGGTGTTGTTATTATATGTCTTGGCATAAGATTACGTGTGAGCAATCTTTTGCGAATTGGCTTTTGATTACAAGTTGTAAACAATAGAATTTGCGGACGGGACAATGACATGTAATTGGAGTTCATTATTGAGGTTATTGAAATCGACGATTTCATGATAGGATGTGATTTGATAACACGTACTTTTTATTCGATTACATGAATGTATTTGCCGTAAAAAATGTATATTGTGAATTAGTTATATTTGGCACTAGGCGTCGTTATGCCAGGATGAAATCTAATCTCCTATCTTTTGTATTTCCTATCCTTTGTTTTAATCCAGATTTTTAACCGACTTCAAAAAAGGAGGAGGTTATCAATTCGACTGTATTTTTTTAATGTATGTCACCTCCAAATTTTTTACTAGTTGAACCGATTTTGATAAAATGTGAAAAATAAAAAACATTTTTACAAAAAAACACAACCGACTTCCAAAAACACACTACAAACTGAAAAATAATTAAAATTTTGCAAGTCGTTGTCAAAAAACGAGGAAGCGAAAACAGGAACACCGACTACCGTAATTGAAGTTACTTTGTAGTGTTTTTTTGGAAGTCGGTTGCTCGGTTGTATTTTTTTGTAAAAAACGTTTTTTGTTCTATCCATATGCCAAGTTTCATCCAAATCACATATGTCGTGAAAGGGTAACAAACAAACAAATTCATATACGCATTTAAGATATTAATTAGGATTACGATTCTTAATGAAACTTTACAATTAATCAAGAAAAAAAATACATTACAAAAAAAAAACAAAATCATAAAAACTTAAATTGTCTCTGGCTCTCTTAAATTAGGGAAGAACATTTATCGATTCTTCGGTTCAAATATTCTTTCCATGATTAAAATATCCTGTTCCACTGTTCCAGGGTTCCCGTTACTCCCAGGCGAGGATGAGGCGGATCAGATGGCGTGCATTATTGAGCTGCTGGGCATGCCTCCACAGAAGCTCATCGAGCAGGGCAAGCGCTCCAAGAACTTCATCAGTAGCAAAGGTCTTCCACGGTATTGCACGGCTACTACGCTGGCTGATGGCACTACGGTTCTTAGTGGAGGTAGGTTCATCCTAGATATTTATTTTAAGAAGCAGGGTACTGATTTTTTTTAAATTGAGGGCAGGGTCTCGGGTTGCCCACTATGTCACCTGATGGTAAGCGATGATGTGGTTGACGGTGAAGCATGCTTGTTTAGATGTAATGTATTCACTCTTGACTTAAAAACCCCTAGGGTGTAGACAGAGCCCGATCTAAAATTTCGTGACTCCGGGCATAGACAATATTCGCCGCCCGTGGCCCCCTTTAAAATGACGCCTTATTATAAGGCGGTAAATGTTTCAGGATATTATCTATTGAAATAAAATGCGGTTTTTAACTGTGGGATCGGATAAAGCCGCTCGAAGATGTCCGAGCGAAGTGGAAAACGAAGTAAGCTCGAAAATTTCAACTAAGATATAATGCGACATTATGAATGTTAAGTTATTTAACTGTGGGTTTACAACAAGAACCAATAACATTCGAAAGCGAAGCGAGCTTAAAAATTTGAGCACCACACCACGAATAAGTTAGGTTTTTTGATGAAATCAAAAGGGTTGTTAGTTCAGTTTGGCCGCCCGTCATTTATGTCGCTCTGGGCATTTGCCACTGCCCCCCTAACCTCCCCCCCTCCCCCTTGATCCGGTCCTGGGTGTAGATATCAGGAAACACAGACTCATATGAATAAAATGTTGCCTATACCTGGGACACAAGCCTTCTGTCTATGAGAAGGAGTGGGGGGGCAATGCGGGCCCAGTGCGGGTTGATGAAAATTTAAAAAATTCAACACTGAGACAAAATCCCATAGTTGTTTTCTGAAACGACTGGCTCTATGTTTAGCATCTTGTTTGCTATACAATTATAATTAAGTGAAAATCTATATTTCATTGTGTTGAGTAAACCAAAAAGATATTACCCAAATAAAATACAATAACTGATACCATTAATCAGACTGAACAAATAGAGTTTATTTAGTACGCCATATCTTCCATAAGTTATAAGTCATGTTACACATTTCAGCTTGTTTTTGTTTGTTCAAATACCTTCTGAAATAAAACCCAACGTATTAAGGTTATCAAGTCTGATGTGGACTTATCGTAACTTGACCCTCTTTCACCATACACGACCTTATTTCAAGCGGAAATCATATCACCACTATCATCGGATAACGGTGGACACTCAAGAAAATGTGTAACAGATCGTAAAACTAACAAACAAATGCGACATATCTAATTTTAAATACGATCATACTGAAATTCCTTCACCACGCAATACTTTCACTAAACGTCATGAAGACGAAATGTGAAATATTCTGAATCATCTTACTACGGGATGTTTTAGCGATGTCTAATGTTTGATATCATCCTTCCTCTATGTGACCCAAGTCTGAGTCACCGGGCGACATGTGTTGGTACATAATACACCATCTGTCTGGTGCCTGTCTGACGGTCTGACCTAATATTAGTCATTTGTGGATTTTTTTTTATGTTGATTAGCTGTTGTGGTTTGTCTATGGCTTTTTTTACATACATATACTCACGCCTTTTTCCCATGGGGGTAGACAGAAACTACAGAACGCCACCTGCTACGATCCTTAAATACTTCTTTTGCTTCACTAACGTTCATACATCTAGTCATACACACACGCCGGTTATGAGTACTGCGCACCTGGCCTTTCAGAAGAACATCACCTATAAGGTCTATGAATGTCTTTCTAGGGCGTCTCCCGTGAGGTAGATAGATTCATTTATTTGCCTGAAATATGGTTTTGTATAGATCTTTATAATACACACACAATAGTTCTTCATATGCCGCCTACTAAATTCGGCATGCAAATTTTATGATCATAATAATGAATAAAAGTAAAAAAAAACTCTAACTATCTGATGTCAAAAAATAAAAAAAATACTAAATAAAAAATTATCTACAATACAATAAAAATCAAATTACAAATGTCAAATAAAAATAATTAAATTACAAATTGTATAGATGTCAACTTAAACACGAGAAACAAATAATAAAATAAACAATAAATTCTAATTTACTCAATTTAAAAAAACAAAACAATTAAATTCCATTGTCAATAAATAATAAAATATAAATCAAAAATTATCTACAATACAATCAAATTACAAATGTCAAAGAAAAATATGTTTCATATAAAATGAAATGTTATGACTTTGTTGCCCTCTTTTGTGATCTCTCACTCTAAGAACTCAACTTTGAGTTAAGCTCGCCTTTGTACATTATTATGGCTATTTTTGTGGTTAAATGATTAATTAAGTCTAAGACAGGCAGATACTGGTTCAATGTTATTTTGTATAAAGTTAGTTTTTTAATATGTCGATTAACTGCCAATGCTATTAGAGAAAACAAATTACTACAAGCAAAGTCGCGGAATTAAGCAATGTGTTTTGAGGAAACAGACCGGTTGTTTTGGTGGGCAGCCAAATTCAACTGACATAATCTTATAGCGGCATTTATCATTAATCCAGTGTAGATTTTCTAAATATTTGTGCTTACAAAATGCAATGTTTTTACTAAGTTTATTTTGCGTCTCAATTTTCCTCAAAAACAACTGTGACACTTTGCCTAAATAAGGCATAATCTAAGATGAATTTCGTACATTAAATTTGCCAAATAAATATAAAGAATGGCACAAGTCTTGCGGAACATAAAACTAAGCAAGCTTCTCAGAAATCCTCGATTTCAGAGAAACAAAGTAGACCTGTTTTATTAAGAAGTACTTCTGTATCCATTATTTATTAAACTGTTATAGTTGTAGCAGTTTTGTTCCAGTCTTTGTCCAACTTTAATAACTAAAATACCATTATTTTTTGTGTTACAGGAATGTCAAGGAGAGGCAAGCCTAGAGGTCCACCCGGATCAAAAAGTTTTGTCACGGCCCTCAAGGGCTGTCAAGACAAATTCTTCATTGATTTTATTAGAAGGTAAGATTGATGTATTGCATAATTTTCTGTAACCGCAATATTTGAACTTAAAATGAAACCAAAAACATTTGAGATTTTTCTGGCGCCCAATTTTAAATATAAACTAGGAAAAATACCAAAAAATATGTTGACTGCTGATGATATGAGTAGGTTCAAGACAAAGCACTAACAACTTCTGGGTATCCAGTTCATTGAATTAAGATCTCTTTGGTGTTACATAAGTCAATATTCTTTTTAGTGGTGGTACCAAAATTGGCAAGGACCGCATTTTTCGGCAATGAAAAGTGTAATTTTTCTACGCCTCGTTGAACAGGAAAACTGTAGTAGAAATGCTGTCGCCTTTTTACTTTTCCTTGTGGTTCGGCTTCGACGAATAAAAACAGGTCAGCCAAAGGGAACTGGAAAAATAATGTTACTGGTTGATTAACTTGAAATGTAATTCACCTTTCGATGTCTGTTTTCCTAGTATTGAATCGTAATTAAAATTATTTTTATTTATATTAGGAGGATGTGTAATATAAACAAGTGTGTCTGAGTAAAAACCCGAAGTTATTAACAAATATAAAAAGTACAAAAATGGATTTCCATGTTTTTTGCCTTACATAGTTCATAAAACATTTCTTAGAACTTGAGTAAATATGAGGCTACAAAATATGTAGGACATTATATCCAAGGTGTAAAGCCTTTGTCCGTAAGTGTCCGTAAAGAGTTTACTGCGATCACCTCAAGCATGCCAATTTGCTGAAATCTTTATTGCAATCGAAGCGAGAAACAGCATATAAATTAGCACTAGCCATCACTCCGTCCGTGGGAATACAATTGCATTAGACTTTTAAATATTACCAATATAAATATTCAGTGTAGGTACCTGTTTGTTTCTCAGTCTGGACTTTTTGAATATTGTAGTGTTTCTTATAGTGCTTACACACGTCCGGATTTGGTCCGGCCGGACCACGAATTTGTGGGCGGAGTTAGTCCGGACCGGACCATATCCGAGCGTGTTTAGAGTAGTCCGCCGGACATTGTTATTATTAATTGAGTCCGTCTCGGTCCACACAAGCGTGTGTAAGCGAGAAAGGATTTGTGGGTGGCGTTAGTCCGGCCGGACCAAATCCGGACGTGAGTTAGCACTATTAGATTTGCTATGCATACAAACATAATAGACAGAACAATAACGGTGAGGGAAAACATCGTGAGGAAACCGGCATGTCCTAGACCCAAAAAATCGAAGACATGTGACATCCACCAACCGGGACTGGGCCCGCGTGGTGGATTAAGGCCCATTTACCTGCCTGTGTCCCAGCAGTGGGAACATTATAAGGCTGATGATTGATTGATTGATAATAGACAGATAATGTTGCCAGACTTCCAAGCTTTTGATTACTATCTACCCGTAAAAATTTCCAAAAACATATCGCACGAAAGATACCAATTTCAATACACAAAGACACCCTTCCAAAAGTGATCACCTATGGGACCGAGACGTTGGAAGGCCTCCCACTAGGTGGACCGATGACCTGGTTAAGGTTGCGGGAAGGCGCTGGATGCGAGACGCACGGGATCGGTCAATTGTGCGACGCCTGGGGGAGGCCTATATCCAGCAGTGGACGTCTTTCGGCTGAAATGATGATGACCCTTCAAAAATATGTCTTTGGAGGTATGAGGAACAGGTGGGAAAGCTCCTCATCTGCCTTTAAAAAGTGAGGGTTTGTCGACCAGATGGGTGTGTTGTCTGGTTGACTAGTGCACGGCGATCCTTGTCGCGTTCCTCTACATGTTAATCGCTCCAGGATACTCCAGTTCATTGTGGCTTTAATTGTCTAACTTGCTACTTATTTCATTCCAGGTGTCTAGAATGGGACCCCGAAAAGCGCCTCACCCCCGCGCAAGCCTTACGACACGCGTGGCTGCGCCGGCGCCTGCCCCGGCCGCCGCACGACGACGAGCCTGCGCAGGCGCTGCAGGCCATGCCTCTCCCACACTCTCTGCCCGCCAATCACGTTAGTATAGCGCATCATGCCAAGAGGCTCGCGCACCCTAAGTGCACTGACAAATAGGTTTGTTGTTTTTGCTTCTTTTTTTTTGGTTGGTTGTCTGTGGTAACATGAAGATCATGTTGATCAGGTTTTTGGTTGATGTGGGTTTACTTTTATTTATGAAAAAAAAAACGAAAGGCGCCTTAGATTGGGGCAATCAGAACACTAACCAAAAGTCAATCTGATGGACGCAAAAAGCTTCAAAGCCGGTTTTTTAGTCTTACTGTGTTTCTGATCAAAAATCCTGTCTTTGAAAATATGTTGAGTAGGTACCGCTTTGCAGAAGTGCGCATAGACATTAGTAATTTACTAACTTTTTCTTGAGTCATATTACCACAAGCAATTAATTTAAGTTTTAATATTATTTGCAATTTATTTTTTGGTTTTCATTATTTTTTTAGATCATAAGTACGGTTTGATGAATAATTCTAAGCAGAAACCATTATTTAGATTTTCAATGTCAGTTTCTTTTATCCGTTGCCAATCAGCTGTCAGGGTGAATTTAAGAGTCAGCAGTACACGGAACTGTTGTGTCATCGTCGTAACCAACTGAGCCATACTACCGTTTTTATACACTTGGCGCCAGATGACCCAACGTCGCGACGTTACGTAGTGTTGCAGTGTGTCATCGCCCTAAAACTTTAGTTCCTACCACAACAGTAATGTGTGATCATCTTTGTTTACATTACTTTTCAAGCATCTGGCGCAGCTGTTTAATTGATGTAGATTTTACTAGTGAACTAGGCCTTATAGAAAAAAAAAAATTGATGTGTTAAGCAATTGATCAACAGATTCCAAATTCAAATTTTCTATAGAGTTTGATTTTACAATCTGCTTAGCAGTTGTTGAACAGTGCAGATTTTAGTCATAGTGGTTCTGTGAGCTGTAGACCTCGCAGTATGAAACCTGCTCACAAAATTTCACAAGAATCGGTTCAGAAATCCGACCTTAGAGGAGAAGAGCTGGACATCCGGACAGACATACGCAAGAATTTTTGCCCAAGCTGAAACGGAGACGCTTTGCGCTCGCTCGGTCAACAAATAAAGTTGCTAGAGTGCCTTTATGAAATTAGAATGATTTTCATCCTTGATCCTTGTCTGAGTAAATACTTTCTTTATTTTCAACTTTCATCGGCACAGGTGGCTATCGCACTGGATATTATACTATCAATTTTATGGAATCAAAGCTATCTTGTAAGTGCTTTGCAGCCATTAGAAAACATTAATAACAAATATATCAGGGTTGAGCTGATCCCTTGGAACTATAAATGTGGGCAGCTTAAAAGTATCTGAAAAGGTAAATTGACTTTATTGTGTTACACCAAAATTGTAACATTATCTCTTTTACAAATAAAAACCGGCCAAGTACTAGTCGGACTCGCGCACGTAGGGTACCGTACCAATATCGCAAAAAACGGGAAAAAACATGTTTGTTGTATGAAGCCCCACTAAAAAAAAATGTATTCTGTTTTTAGTATTTGTTTTTATAGCGGCAACAGAAATACATCATCGGTGAGAATTTCAATTGTCTAGCTATCACGGTTCATGAGACACAGCCTGGTGACAGACAGACAGACGGACCGCGGAGTCTTAGTAAAAGGGTCCCGTTTTTACCCTTTGGGTACGGAACCCTAATAACTCCTTTACACAAAATGAAATTCTATGGGTACAATTGCGGTCTACAGCAATATCTATCAGACAACTTGTATAATAAGCAGCATAATTTCACCATTTCCGCCACATTAGTCCTCAAGTTCAAAATCAATCAGACTATGATATGCAGATATATCAGATATGCAGTCACCTGTCGTCAATTCCAAGATTAGCTATCCTTCACCTATGAGTGAGCACTGCCCACTTCAATGAACGCACATGTCCTTCTCCAGCGAACTGTGACAGCTGACTGTTCGATTTATTTATAGAATTACTAGCGTCTGCCCGCGGTTTCCCTCGCGTGTTTTAAGTCCCAAGGGAACTTACTACTCGGATGAATAGTGAATTATAGAAGTCTTTCTTCAAGGTCCGATTTATCGCTATACTAAAATGCTTCAAAATTGGTTCGGCTGTTTAGGCTTGCAAACGTTACAAACAAACGGTTATAAAGACAAGAGTTACTTTAACATATATTGTTACTGGCTTCGGCCAGCGGCTTCGTCCGCGTGAGTCTAGGAATTATCCCAAGGCAACTATTCTACAACCTTCTCTAAGGTTCGATCTATCTCTAACCAAAATTGATTCAGCGGTTTAAGCGTAAAACGTAACAAACAAACGGATATACAGAGTTACTTTAGCATTTTTAATATTATTAGTTCATAGATATATTTGTATGGATTATGTTACTGACGTAGGAATAGGTATACTGGAATCACATAAAAAAAACTTATATCTTATTATCTTCATACACATACCTAAGATACTTCGTATAGCGTGTCCCAATGTTAGTATAGCTTTATGAATTTGTTGCACATTACCAACACAAAATCTGTAAGCTGTGAGCGAAGCTTCAGCAAACTAAACATAATTAAAACTTATCTACGTTCTACAATGAGTCAGGATCGTCTATCTGGCCTCGTGATCCAAGCCATTGAAAACAAAACTGCCTATGCGACGGACTTTGAGGAGCTAATATGATTATTTTTCAAAAAAGAAAGCCCGCCATGTAAAGTTGTAGTCTTTATATATTTTTTTCTGTTTTTTTTTCTGTTTTATGTCACAAATGAAAGTTATTAGATAGTAAAAAGTTTAAATTTGTTAAAGGATTATTATTTTAACAAATGATCACAAAAATGCTACTCATTGGTAATTTTAACAGATTTTTTCAAACACTGAAGGGAGGGGGCGCCACTATCAAGGTTTTGCCCCGGTTCGAAAAAATCGTAGATCCGGGGCTGCGCCCAGGTACTTAATACTAAATACAAATTAAACAGTATCAAGACCGTTTGATCCAATTTCCGCAGTATTGCACACAACAAATTTTTACTGCCCCATTTGACATGAGAATCCTGTAGACCTATATATATAATATGGACAGATGTCTGACGTGGTATGGAAGTTTAGAATGACGTGGAATTTGGAAGATGTAGGTTATCATGTGTGAATCAGATATGTCTGGTTAGGTTATGTCCTATCTTTAGAAAGGTGACAAGCTTAGAACTTGGTTTATTTAAGCTTTCATATGTCTGAGATGAGTTTAGTTAGGTAAATATAGAAAGGTGATTTGGAAGATAAGTCATAGTTCAGTGACTAACTATTGGATATCTTTTGAGAAGGCGTTAATTTATGACCAATAGGTGCCGAGTTTCTAGCTGTTCCTTTGGTGAAATAATCTCAAATGAATCATTTGATATTGTTAGAATTTTAAACGTTATCGTTATCCGTAATACCTTTAAACGAGCAATTCTAGTATATATATAATCTGAATCTCGGAAAAAGCTCCGACTATTTTCATGAAATTTAGTATGCAGGGCCATTCGATCGTCGAATCGAATCGATCTAGCAAGGTTTCATTTTTAGAAAACATCGTTTTCTCTATTTTCTCCCGAGCAGATCTCGATCGCCTATGTACTTATTATTGTATCTGACAAACTCTAACTACTTTTAATTCATCATTAATATTTAGGGGTGATAGTACTTATGAATATGTACTTACATTAACTACAGGATTAATACAGAAATATGAAAATGGAATCAGCTGTTCAGTAAGAAAATTTAGAAAATGGCAGATTTTTTGCGATTTTACTGTTATTCCCATAGTAAAAGTAATTGAGAAACAATATACCACGGGTATTTAACGCGATGATTTCGATTCATTTATTTACCTATTTCACCCGACGTTTCGGCCGTGTGCAACGACCGTGGTCCCGGGTAGACTGGTGTCTCGGTGTACGGGTGTACTGCAGTGCTGCCAACTCGTTTATGCAAAAACGCGCTGTTAGCTCTTTAAAAAAGCGCTAGAACGCGCTAAATGGTGGCTGTCAAAAAATCACTCCAAAATTCGGTCAACTTCGGAGCCAAATTAAAAAAAAACGCCCAATAATTTGAGACTAGAAATGTATAAACGCATTTTATTTTTTTTATTTAATCAGAATATGTCATAAAACAGAGTTAAATACATTAAAATACTTATGTAGTTTTAATAAAATAAAGTAGTAACGTGTTAATGTAATTATTTTATAAAATTAAGGGATTAAATTAATTCATCATCATCTGATTCTACTATAATTGCTTCTGGCGCCGAAATAAGGTTGGTCTTGATCAGTTTTGGACTTGAATTTATATTTATCTGTGGATGAAATTTTCCTCAATACTTCGTTTGGAAGTTGATAGTTTGCGCAGTAACTTTATTTTTAAAGAAAGTCCCATGTTTCAAAAAGCGCTAGATTTAGCGCTAGGCGCTAGAACGCGCTATTGAATAAAAAAAGCGCTAGATCTGGCGCTGAACGCGCTAAGTTGGCAGCACTGGTGTACTGGCTCCGTTGGGGTTTCTCAATTATGAAACACGGAAGTTTTAAAGTTAGTAATAGTAGCTGTTGTATCCCTCCGGTTCAAAAACAATTGTATACTATACTATCACCATTTATTACCCTCACCAGCCTGTTTGTCAACATGCCACAATAACGTCAATAATTACTCAATTTGCATAGCTAAGTACCCTCGCATAATATTACAATTTGGTCTACCACGCAACATGCAACGTACACTATCAATAGTATCAACGAAGATCTATATCTTCTGCCCCAGTTAACGAAGCGTTTAGTTTATCGCTGTGTTTGTGACAATCGATGCCACAGATTTAATATGCGGGCTGTAAAATGTGGGGCAATGTGGGCATTACTATTTTGTTTTCGTGTTTGTGCGGTTTGTTTGTATTTGAAACTGTTGCGAAAGGCTCTAGACAAGTGTCATTCGATGTCAGCGAAAGCAATAGTCGAAATGTCAAAAAGTAAGGGATTGATCACGTGATTTTTTTATATAAATTTTGTCTTTTTGATAATCGCTATCATCGAAATAGAATGTCACTTGTCTAGTACCTCTTCTATCTTCGAAAGCGTGGCGATAGCGATTGGAAAAATGCCAAGAATTTATAGGAATGTCAAACGCTATCAAAATGTCACTTGATCAATCCCCTGACATTTTGGCATTT